>CM070771.1:180748028-182139695 GCA_036346955.1 Dipus sagitta | reverse complement strand
GCAGGAATCACCCAACTAAGAACAGCTTATGGGAAAAAAAACAAGGTTTATTTGGCTAACAGACTCGAAGGGAAGCTCCATGATGGCAGAGGAAAATGATGGCATGAGCAGAGGTTGAACATCACCTCCTGACCAACATCAGATAGACAATAGGAACAGGAGAGTGTGCCAAATACTGGCAAGGGTAAACTGGCTATAATATTCATAAGCCGGGCCCCAAAAATACAATGCCTTCAAGAGGCATTAATTCCCAAATCATCATCAGCTGGGAATCTAGCATTCAGAACACCTAAGTTTATGGGGGACATTTGAAACAAACCACCACATTCCGCCCCTGGCCCCCATAAACTAATAACCATACACAATGTAAAATGCAATGCATTCATCCAACTTTAAAAGTCCCCATATGTTGCAGTCAGGTTTGCATTGCTGGTAGAAATCACCCAACCAAGAGCAGCTTGTGGCAAAAAAGAGGCTTATTTTGGTTTGTAGGCTTGAAGGGAAGCTCCACAATGGCAGGGAAAAATGATGATATGAGCAAAGGGTGGACATCACCTCCTGGCCAACATAAGGTGTACCATAGTAATAGGAGAGTGTGCCAAACACTGGCAAGGAGAAACTGTCTATAACACCCATAAGCCCACCCACAACAATACACTCCCTCCAGGAGGCATTAATTCCCAAATCTCTATCAGCTGAGAACCTAACATCCAGAACAGCTAAGTTCATGGGGGAAACCTGAATTGAACTACTACATTTCGCCCATGGTTCCCATAAACTAATAATCATGCATGATGTAAAATACAATGTATTCAGTCCAACTTTAAAAGTCCCCATAGATTTTATCAATCCCAATGATGTTCAAATATCCCCATAATCCAAGAACATTTAACTAAGCCACAATACCAAAAAATCTCCACAAAACCCATAATGGCACAGAATAAACATTCATACTGCAAAAGATGGCATTGGGAATAGCAAAGAAATATTCAACCAATACAAGATTTAAAGCAACCAGGGCAAATATTAAACTCTATAGCTCCTAGTCCAATAACTCTAGTCAATGACAAGTCTCAAAGCCTGATAACTCTAACCAGCACCAGGTCTCTGGAGTTCCAATTATGCCCCTCCGGCTAGGCTACTCTCAGTCCTGGAAAACATCATCTGGGACCGGCAGCTCTCCTTAGCAGTCATCTCATGTTCCCAGGATCTGCAATGGGTCTCCACTGTAATCCATGGTCCATCCTCACAGCACCACTGGGTCTCCACGCAAGCAATCTAGCAAACATCTAGTGATGAACTCACTCAACTTTTGTTTATCTGGGAAACTTTTGTTTATTTCTTCTCTTTGGTGTCAATCTACTATATATACATATTTCTATTTTTGGAAATTCAATTTTGTTGGATGTGATATTCGAGGTTGATAACTTTATTCATGCAGCATTTTGTACATATCATTAGATGTAGAAGTCTTGCCAGGATTTTGCTGAGAAATCATCTGATAGCCTCATTGAAGTTCTGTTGTGTGTAATTGGTGGTTTCCTTTGTCTTTGACTTAACAATTTAGTTACACTCACCATCTATTATACTTCATTGAAATCATCATATTTGTTAGAGGTTTTGAAACTGAATATCAGTTTTCTTCCCCAGATCTAAAAAGGTCTTACTAAAATATGCTCTTTTTTTGGCAAATAAGTTACTAGATTTTTATTTTTCTTGGCCTTTTCTTCCTCTGAATGGTTACTTTGCAATTATCTATGTATTAAATTCATCATTTATTTTTGACACTTCATCAAGTTGGCTGTTTATTCATTTTAGCAGTCTTCAGTGCTTTTATTAAACTCTTTAGCTTCGAAACTTTTGTTTGGTGCTTTTTGACATTTTATGTCTCCTATCTGAAATTATTATTTTGCCTATTACCATTTTTTAAATTTCTTGACCATTTTAATGGTAGTTTTAACTTGCATTGTATTTATTATTTATCTAAGGGAGATGGAAATAAAGTGAGAGAGGGGGATTAAGGGAGAGAGACAGAGAGAACATGGGTATGACAGGACTTCCTGTCACTGCAAGGAAACACCAGATCCATGCACTCCTTTGTGCATATGGCTTTATGTGCAAATGATGAATTGAACCCAAGCCATTAGGCATTTCAAGCAGAGAACTTTTACCACCAAACAATCTCTCCAGCCAAGTTATAAATCACATAATCTATTTCTTTTTGAGAGAGAGAGAGAGAGAGAGAGAGAGAGAGAAAATTGGCCCTCGGGGCCCTCAGCCAATGCAATCACTCCAGATGCTTGCACCACCTAGTGGGCATGGGTGACCTTGTGCTTGCCTCACCTTTGTACGTCTGGCTTACATGGGATCTGGAGAGTTGGAGCTACATTGCATTGTATTTTCTTTTACTTTGAGGCTGAGGTTGTTAAACTGCATCACCTTGGTGTGTCTAGTGCAGGCCCTCTGGAGAGTATCATGTCACCTAGCTTTTCACTGTGAGCTTGTTCTCAGCAGTCTGTGGTTATTGGTGCTCTGAGGTTGTCAGGACAGACATCACTTTTTCTTTCTTTTCTTTCCTTTTTTATTTTTCAGTTTTCGAGGTAGTTTCTCACTCTCTCCTAGGCTAACCTGGAATTCACTATGAAAACTGAGGATGGTCTCAAAATCATGGGGATCCTCCTACCTCTGCCTCCCAAGTGCTGGGATTAAAGGCGTGCACCACCACACCCAGCTCAGATATCACTTCTTCACAACAACTTCTCTCCCAAGTTGTACTATTAGATCTACTGCCCTGCCTGCTCTTTCTTGTCTTTGGAAGAAATTGTGACCTGAAATTTTGGTTATGATGTGTCACACCCCTGTCAATTTCTTTTCTTTTCTTTTTTTTTTTTTTGGTTTTTCGAGGGAGTGTAGTCTTAGGTTGGCCTCAAACTCACTGCAATCTTCCTACCTTTGCCCCCCGAGTGCTGGGGTTAAAGGTGTGAGCCACCACACCCAGCACCTGTCAATTTCTTGAAGCTGCTACACACTTTCTTCACCAAACCCTGTATTTTTTTCCTACTTTTATTCGTTGATTGGAATACCTTTGTGCCTCTTGATTTGCTAATAAAAAGTGCCCCTAACCTTCAAACATCAGTTCCTCTGAAAAACTCTTCTTACCTATCTTTACTACTTCTCCTCCACTAAAAAGCAAGATTTGTTGTTGATTTTTTGACAATGTGTTATCTCTTTTCCACTAAAACTTCACTAGAGGATGTGAATATGTTCCTCTGGCCTCTGTCTTTTTAGAAGAGAAAGGAATCTAAAGGGACTACTCTTTTTCTGAAATGCTGGAAACACCTAGACATCTGGCATCCAGCGGTGGACTCATCACTTCATCCCGCATCCAGTAAACTTCCATAAATGACCCCAATATGGGTGTGTAGATGGGCTTTCCCATTTCTGGTAACACTGCACCTGCCTTTTGGGCAGGAACTCTGTATTCTTTCATTTTTTCTGAGCTCTATAATCTCTATAATAAAATCTTTCTGAACTTTATCCTTTGGTCTGTGGAGTTCATTCATTAAAATTTATAAGACAAGAACCTCAAGGCCACAAATTCAGTGGATGCTTTGTGTGACCAAAAGTGTTCAGTGTCCTTGTTCACCCAAGAGCTAAGAAAGGCTCCATGGCTCTCAAAGACACCACAGAATTCCCTTATATCAGTAAGGTCAGAACTAATAGATTACAAATATTACTGCTTATGAGGGACATTTTTCAATCATTGCTATTGTCCTTTGCTGGTTCATTTCCACTTATTGCAAATAGGTAGTGTAAAGAAGACAAGGGATCTGGATAGAGGCAATGGATATGATCACAAGCCATAGCACTGAATCAGGTCTGGTTAACAGGCCTCTCAAGATGACGGAACAGGGATGGGGATGTAGCTCTGTTAGGAAAGCTACATGTGCAAAGCCCAGGGTTTGGTCAGTCCTCAGCAACATACAAAACCAGGTGTGATGGATGGCACGCTCCTGCAATCCCAGCACTAGGAAGTGATGGCAGAAGGATCGGATGTTCAAAATCATCCTAAGCTACAAAATGAGTTGGAGGCTAGCATAGACTACATGGAACTATATCTCTAAATTAATTAATTTAGACAAAATACTCTGTTTTTTTTTCCCAATTAAACCTTGAGTATTCACTCTATGCAGCATCTCCTACTAGAGCAAATTGGAAATGCATGCTATGTTACTCCCTGCCCTACAGAATTATTTTTAATTTAAATGAAGTCATGTTTTTCACAAATGGAGCTATCCTTTCATTGGAGAAAATGCACGGCTTGTGAATAAGATTTCAATTTGCTGTTTACTATCAGCCTTGCATGAGGTGGCTGCCTGATAGATGTCAATTCTGGTGTTTCAAAGTCATAATTTATTTTCTATAGCATGAATATAGATAACAATAGTGAACTTAAGAAAGGATATAGATTTCCGGCCAGGTAAGACTGACTACAATTATGATTTGAAAATATACTATCAGAAAAAATTTCTAGTATTATCCAAATCTCATAAAAACAGCAATAAAATTTATTTTTAACTCCATCTTCTAATTACGCTATTGCCACTTAGGACAATGAGTGACAGTTTTGCGAGTTTGTTTTTCTTTTATCTTATTTTTTTTTTACCCCTTTTGTTTATTTTAAAGTTTTCCCAGCATCCATTCATGTTTTTTTGTTTGTTTGTTTGTTTTTTGTTGTGTTTTTGTGATCACATATTAGATATTTCTTTGGTAATTTGGAAAAATGTTATAATTTTCTACTTTAAATGTAGGAATTTGATTTTAATGATGCTATATTGAAGTAATAATACAAGTATTTTAGTAATTTAGACTTGTGTTACCCAACTGGTATTCTACCCAACATCCTTCTCAAGAAACTTCTCTCCTTGCCATGACTTCTTCGCACCACTTCCCTGAACATACTAGAATCTTGATTCATCAGGCCTTGTGTCTTCCCTGCATTTATTCTTTCTTTGGAATGACTTTCCCTCTCTTAATTTACTAATAAAAATGCCTCTTATCATTCCTCTGAAAATCTATTTTCTTTGTCTTCTAATGTTTCTCTACTGCTTCTCCTTCCCTCCAAAGCAGGTTTTCTTGTCTATGTTTTAGACAAAATAGCAAACTCAGAACTAACAAATCATTACCATTATTGCTTCCAGGGGATATGATTCAATTGTTGCTATTCATTTTTTAATATTTTTATTTTTATTTATTTACATGAGAGAGGGAAAGAGAGAGAGAAAATAGGTGCACCAGGGCCTCCAGCCAATGCAAATGAACTCCAGATGCATGTGCCACCTTGTGCATCTGGTTTATGTGGGTCCTGGGGAATCAATCCAAAGTCCTTTGGCTTTGTAGGCAAGTGCCTTAAGTGCTAAGCCATCCCTCCAGCCTTCGTTGCTATTCTTAATAATACTTTGGGGTTTTATCCTCATTTTTCTCCTTTGCTTACTTATGATACATATATACCCGTGATTTCAACCTTTATTTGAAGTAGGCAAGTCTTTCTTTCCCATTGCTTTCTTATACTTTCATCATCTAATGGCTGTGAGGATATTCAAACTCACTTCATGGAGATTGCTGAGAGCTCTGCTTAGGAGCCTGAACTTTAAGGGCCACCGCTGAGAGATCAGGTCCTGCTCCACCACTTGTTAAATCAGGTACAAGGGCAACTAAATTAAAATCTCTGGACCTCAGCATCCTATGGCTTTGCATTGGAATGAACAACAAAATAGCAAAATGACAGACATTTTGGTAAATTTTATAGATAGCATCTTTTATATTTTTGGTATGGAAAACTGATTTAATAAAACTTGTATTTTCTTATACACATTTTAAAACATCCTCCTCTCTACTTTAAAGACAAGGGTTATGAGGGAGCTTGTTTGTTATGTATTTTTGTTTGTTAGTGAATTAAAAAATATATGAGCTGGTAATATGACTTTCTTTTCTAGAACAAGAAGAGATCTTAAGGAGATGATTTTGATTAAAATCGAACAAAAATTCAGCTAAGCAAAATTAAAAGAAACAAAACAGTCCATATTTATATCATTTAACAATAACATTTGTATTAGTTATTTATGTCATTGCTGTGAGAAAATATTTGACTGAAAGGAATTTAAAGAAGGAAGAAAGGGTTTATTTTGTCTGGTACTTCTAAGGTATACAGTCTAATATAGTGGAAAGGTATGGTGACATTGTTTATGCAGTCAGGAAATATAGAGCAGTGAATGCTGGAAGTATTCAGCTCACTGTCTCATTTTTATTCAGTCTGGGGCCCCACTCCATTGATGCTGTTGTCCATCTAAAAATGTGTTTCCATAGTGATTCTAAATCCAGCCAAGTTCATAATTAATATTAGCACTCACAATATTCATAGCAAACAACACAAATAAAGGGTCATTTGCATAAAAAAAACATTTGGCTTTTTTTTTCTGAGGTAGGGTCTCAGTGTAGCCCAGGCTGACCTGGAATTCATTATGTAGAATCAGACTGGCCTCAAACTCACAGCAATCCTCCTACCTCTGTCTCCCAAGTACTGGGATTAAAAGTGTGTGCCACCATACCCTGCTTATTTTCTTATTTTTTAGTCTCACTGTACATATTACTTTACTTTTTCAGTGTTATTATGTTAAAATTATTGCATGTTTTGTACAAATGGAATTTTAAGGACTACATAGCCCTTTTGTGCATGTGTGTGTGTGTGTGGTGTTGGAGAGCCTTTTTTTTTTTTTTTTTTTTTTTTTTTTTTTTTTTTTTTGAGGTAGAGTTTCACTCTAGCCCAGGCTTACCTGGAATTTACTATGTAGTCTCAGGGTGACCTCGAACACATGGTGATCCTCCTACATCTGCCTTCTGAGTGTTGAGATTAAAGGCGCGTGCCTCCACGCCCAGCTGGATAGCCCATTTTTTATTGGAGTAGATGCACATTAACTTCCTGGAGAACTCTGTCTTTGCTCATAATTATGTTGAGTAAAATCTGCTAGAAATGGAGCATTATTTTATTGATACACTAGATATTTTAAGATTCTCAATTTTTAAAAAGGGAAAGAAATCTATCTACCTATTCTTGGCTGATTAATGCAGGGTGTTGTTATTTATTTTGTTCCTTGTCAGGGAAAATAAGCTATACCCTCAATCTCACAACTATCGAATATTTTCCTAAAATTTATTGGGAATAAATTGCAATAGTGATAGATTTATTTATCCTTGATTTAAATAAAATTATCAGGCAAGTGTGCTTCCAGGTCCATTTTATTTCCTTCTTATAGAATTACTTTAATGTAGGCTTATTTATAACAAAAACTTGGTAAGAAGTAGCATAAAAACCTTTATTATATTTATTTTGAAATAAGTTGGTATAAAAATATCATTGGGTCCAAGGGAAAATTTCTTGTAGATATCATCATCTGAATGATTATGTTGTCTTGAATGTATCATGTAATTCAATACCCAGCTATTGCTTAATACATATCAGAATATTTCACAGATATTAGAGGCAGACACCACCAAATGACTTTCTTGTTTGATGGAAACAACTGTTTGATTTGTCAGTTGAAAGACAATTGACAAATATCAAATATACAATGTACTAGATTCTGATAAGTTCTGTGGAAATAAAAGAATGAAAATAAGTAGGATGAGATTCCTAAAGCACATTAGTTTTACGCAAATTTCTCAGGGCAAGTCTTATATCTTACTATTTTGAGTAAGCACAAACTGAAAGTGGGAGGATGAGTTAGCTTTAATATTTGAGTCAGCATAAACTCAAAGGGGGAGGATGAGTTAGTCAGGTAGATGTTTGCATGAAGAGCTTTACAAGAAGGGGAAAGAGCACGTGCCAAAGCTCTGGGGTGGGAGTGGACTTGGCACATTCAGAAGTCAGGGATATCATTGCACACACAGGGTGAAGAGGGGGTGTTAAGCCTGTGGACCTGGGAACTCTAGAGTCCTTAGAATTGTATCCTTCTACTGAAATGAGAATTCATTTAGACCTCTAGAGATTTTGGAGCATAAAGGTTAAGCTGTCATTTAATTTTTCATTGCTTTCTGTGCTGGAGATTGAACCTAGGGACCCACGCACACATAGTAGGCTAGCACTCTTCTGCTGAGCTGTGTACACAGCCATCTGTTCCACTTTTGGTTTTGAGACAGTCTCTATGAGTTACCAAGACTGCTCATGAATCTGTAGCCAGGTAGGTCTTGAGCTGTTTTCCTTCTGCTTCGGCTTCCTGTGTCACAATAATCACCTTCATTTACTTTTTCAAAAGTTATTCCTAATTGTTAATAGAAGAATAAACTGTGTGGATTAACACAAGAAGCAAAAAGTGAAGCCACACCATCTATGACACAATGCTTAAATGTTGAATATATTTTGGATTTTTACTAGTAGAATTCAAGACAGCTTGGATGTGTAGTTGCAGAAATTGAAGAGTTATTATTCCCTTTATTTTTGTCTTAAAATGGAAGAGATGAAGTTTACTGGCTCTAGTAAGAAAATAAATTCAGGTTAAATAAGTATTGTGCAGCGACTAGGGAATCAAAAGTCTTTGATTTTTCACATGTTGTTTTTGATATCCCAAAGATATCAGTAAGTTAACAGGCTAAGTAAAGCATCAATTATTTAAATAAGGCCTAAAGTATATATGGGAAGCCTGGAGACTTAGACTTGAAAGTCATCAGATAAGAAGTAAATCTTTTTTCAATTTGTACCTGTAATTTTTCTTTTTTCAAATTAAGAATACACTTAGTATGGACACATCGTGTGTTGGTACCATCATTTCCCTCCTCCCTGCCCCCAATATGCTGAGGACCCTCCTCAGTGGGGTTGCTAGTATTTTCCATGGGGTTGTGGGTTTTGTTTTGAGAGCAGAAGTTAGTCATGGCAGGGGAGGGAATGCCTCTAGGCATGTCTTTTTGACTTGTGGCTCTTACAACCTTTCTGCCTTTTCCTCAAAATTCTCTGAGCCATGGTGGGGGAGTTTTAAGTATACTACAGTGTTAAGCTCTCAGGAGCTTTTGGATTTTTGCTTTGGTATGTGTTCAGTATTCTCAGCATCTGTCTTTTGAGGTCTTTATTCCATTTGTAGCTGACGTTTTTGCATGGTGAGATGTATTATTTGGGTTTTAGGTGCTTTATACAGTCTTTTGATAATGAAGTTATGCTGTACTTTGTTGCAGGCCTTCTCTGCATCAATTGAAATGATCATGTGGTTCTTGTGATTAAGTTTATTTATGTGGTGTATTATGTTAACTGAATTCTGTGTGTTTAACCATCTGTGCTTCCCTGGGATGAATACTGCTAGATAGAAGTGGATAATGCTTTTGATAGGTTGTTGAATTCAATTTGCGAGGATTTTGCTCAGGATCTCTGTAGCAGTTCATCAAGAACTATAGTTATCGCTATAGTTATAGTTATAGCTATAGTTTTCTTGTATCTCTGTCAGCTTTTGGTATTAGGATGATGCTAACATCTTAAAATGAATTGTGGAGCATTCCCTGTTCTCCCATTATGTGAGACAGTTTGAGAAAAAATGGTTTCAGTTCTCCAATAGAATTTGGCTGAGAGGCCTTCTGGTCCTGGAATTTTTTGGGGGGTAGGTTGATTACATTTTCAATCTCGGTGACAGGCTTGTTTAGGAGATTAATCATCTCTGCATTTAGTTTTGGCAGGTAGTATGTGTCTAGGTCATCCATTTCTTCCATATTATCCAATTTTATGGAGTAGAGGTTTCAGAAGTCTGTCCTCATAATTCTTCCAATTTCATTGATGTCTGTTGTAATCTATCTCTTTTCATTTCTAATTTTGTTAATTTGAGACTTCTCTTTTTTTCATTTGATCAAATTGCCTGGTTTTTATCAATCTTGTTTATTTTTTCTAAGAACCAACTCTTTGTTTCATCTGTTTTCTTAATTATTTTCTTGGTTTTCTATTCATTAATTTCTGTTCTGACCTTAACTAGTTCTTCCATTTTCAGCTCTAAGGTTGGATTGTTCTTGTTTTTACAATGCTTTTAGGTAGATGGTTAGGTTATTACTTTGAGGTCTCTCTGTTTTTGTTATGAAGTCATCCAGTGCTATGAGTTTTCCCCTTAGGACTGCTATCATTATGTCCCATAAGTTTTAGTATGTTGTGTTTTTCTCATAATTCAGTTTTAGAAATTTTATAATTTCCTCTTTGATTTCTTATGTAACCCATTCATTTATTAAAAAGTGTGTTGTTCAGTCTCCAGGAACTAGTGAAGTTTCTCTTGCTTTTAATTTCTAGCTTTAAAGGATTGTGGTCCAATATGATGCAGGAAGTTATGTCAATTTTCCTGAATTTATGGAGGCATGCTTTTGCCCTAATATATGATCTATTTTGGAGATGATTCCAAGGGCTGCTGAGAAGAATGTGTATTCTGTGGAATTAGGGTAAAATGTTGTGTAGATGTCTGTTAGGTCAGTTGATCTATGGTGTTGTTAAATTCTATGATTTCCTTGTTGATTTTCTGCTTGGATGATCTGTCTATTGATGATAGTGGGGTGTTAAAGTGCCCCACTCTAATGGTATTGGATTCTTTTTTCTGGTTTATTGTCAAGTAGGTTTTGTTTATAAACTGTGATACACCTATATTTGGTGTGTATAGACTTATGGTTGTGATGTCCTTTTGTCTGATTGTTCCCTTGATGAGTAACATGTGGCTTTTTCATACTTTTGATTTGAAGTCTATTTTATTTCCATTTTCTTATAAAATCATTTTGCATACATTCACCCTGAGAAAGTATCTATCCTTAGTGGTGAATTGGGTTTCTTGAAGACATCAGATAGAAGGGTCCATGCTTGATTCACCCTATTAACTTATGTCTTTTGATAGGTGAGTTAAGACCATTCATATTTAAGGTTATAACTGTGAGGTTTGATTTTATCCTTGCCATATTGGAGGCCTTATGGGGTTTGGTGCTTTCTTGGGCTTTGTACTTGTCAAACCTTCTCCAGTTTTGGTTATCAGTGTGGGCTCTTGACACTGGTTGTTCTAGTCTTCTGCGTGGAGTCCCTAAAGTATTCCTTGTAGGTTTGTCTTTGTGTCCATATAATCATAGAGCTGCCTTTTATCACATAAAGTTTTCCTTTCACGATCTATTATGAGGGATACTTTCACTGGGTACAGCACTTTGGGTTGGAAGCCATAGATTTTTAGATTTTGAAGTGTTTCATTCCAGGCCCTTCTGGCTTTCAGAGTTTCCGTAGAGAAATATGAGATAATTCTGATGAATTGCCTTTGTATGCAATATGTTGTTTCTCTCTTGCTACTTTGAGCACTCTCTGTTTTTGTTGTTAAGAGTTTTAACAAGGATGTTTTTTGGAGAGTTTTTTCTTTGGTCTAGTCTATTTGGAGTTCTGTGAGCTTCTTGTATTGGGATAGGTCTCTCTTTTGAGAGGGCAGGGAAGTTTTCTTCAATAATTTTATTGAATATGTTGTCCATGTCTTATCCCATAATTCTTTGCCTTCTGGTATACCCATGATCCAGATGTTTGGTCATTTTAGGGTATCCCACAGTTCCCTCATGTTCTGCTCACATGTTTTTTTTTTTTTTTTTTTAACTTATCAAAGCTTTTGGACTCCTGAACGTGTTTCTCTATCTTGTCTTACAGATCTGATGTTCTAACTTCCACCTGATTAAGTCTTCTAGTAAGGGATTATAGGTGTGCTTTAACAAGCTCTATTTTGTTTGTATCTTCTGTTGCCTTTTTCTGTAAAGTATCCATCTCTTCATTGAGTTCGTATTTCAGGTCATGGCTTCATTTCCTTGATGCTTGTTGGAATTCCTTCTTGCATTTAATTATGTCTTCATGAAGCCTAATTATCTGGTTATTGAGATCCTCTACTTCCTGATTTACTTTCAATTCATTTATCTCTATTTTAAGGCCTCTCTGGTTTTCTTCAATTAAGTTAAGCTTAGTGACAAAAGATGCATGCTGTAAGAGATGATTCTGCTCCATTTTATTTACTCAATTGTTGCTTTTTTTTTTTGATGATTTGTTTCCAGTTCAGTAATTTGCTTGGTCGGGTAAATAAAGTTATTTTACTTTAACTTTGGGATTCAATTTCTGTTGTTCCCTCTGTTTTCACTGGAGACTATCTTTGTGAAACTAGGCAGCCTTGGTGTAGATCTCTCAGTTTGTTTTCTTGCATTGTTATTCTTTTTGTTGTGGTGGTAGTCTATCCATCTCAGGATAAAAGGCTGTTTTACTAATGAGAAAGCAAGTATTTGCCCTTATAGGATCTTCAGTGAGTTTCTATTTTGGATTCAACCCACATTGGAATATTATGGAGTTGTAAGCACAGATATGTGGGTTGGAGAGGTTGAACTTATGCCTGTAGCTGTGGGCTGGTGGCTGATATGGGTGCTATGGATGGATGTCTGGAATCTCTTCAGCTCAGGGGACCACAGCTGTCCCTTGCCTATGGGGCTATAGCACTTGTTCCTGCTCCCCTTCTGTACCCAGCTTATCAGGACATAGAGGACTCCCTGGTACACCCTGGTGGTTGGTTGCTAGATATTCCTGTGCTACCCTTCTGGGGCAGGAGAGATCTGTCATGGGGAACAACTAGGCAGATGCCAGCACTGTGTGTGTGTGGGGGGGGGTGTAGAGAATGGGAAGGGGGTGTGGGATACTAGGTTTTAGGGACCAGACTAGAGCTCAGGTCCTCAGAATTTGTGTCAGTTGGGTGCAGAGACTCCAGAAAGAAAGAGTTCCTCATTATCCCAGAGCATACAGACCCCAGACACCCCCACACACTTAGGGGCCAGATTTCACAGGCCCCAAACATAACCAGCTCCTTACTGTCCCAGACCACATGGGCCTCAGACTTGCCAAACCCCTCAACAATCTGGACCACACTAGCTACAGGCAAGCTGGTGTCCTCACCAGTTTTGACCATACAGGTTCTGGCAAAAGTACATCTTGACCTTAGATGATAGTATTTATTTATTTTTTCTTTTTGAGGTCTATGTAGCATATGGTGTGTGTGTGTATGTGTGTGTGTGTTGTTTTTGTTTGCATACATGTGAAGATGTGTAACAAGTACTCTAACAATCTTAAGCCCTCTCCCTAGGTCCCTACATAAGAGTCAAACTGGAAAATGACTAAGTAGAAAGAAAAGAAGTCTAAAGACTGATTTTTGTGGGAAGTACCATGTTTGGTAATTGACAATCAGAAGAGTAAAGTAGAAGAATGGAAATCTGATGAGATCAAAGGAGAACCAAGACAGAATAGAGTCCTAAAACAACAGGTAAAGGAAAGGTTTTATGAGGGAAAGTAAGTCAGCAGTGTAATTGGGATAAATAAGAATGTAGACTTCACATCTGGATTTGGCATTGTGTGTGTTATGGTAGCACTGGAATGATGGATTTATACTGGCTAAGTCCTGACTGAAGTAGAATGAAGAGAAAATAGGAAGATAGATTGGTAACAGAGGTCATAGGCCACTGTTTTGCAGTAGTTGGCAGACTAGAGAGAGTGAGTACAAGACATAGGAGCAAAGCTGTATTTAGAAATATATAAGGGGAATCCATTTTGTAAGATAGAGAAGTCACAGCTTGAAAATAGGCAGATAGGATTACCCAACTGAAAGGGACAAGTTGACGAGGCATGCTAGAGTGAGCATACTGCTGGAAAGAAATTCCCGAAGAGGAGCAGGCCATGGATTCCAGCACATGAGTACAATGGCAGCAATAAGCTTTCCAGTTTTATGTTGCCTACTGATATGTTCTGTATTCTACATAGAAGATAGACAAAATTTGTGGATTCAGAAATACGTGGATTAGAGAGACTAAAACGGAGATCCTCTTCTGATTACATGTTTGACAAACAGGGAGATTGTGCTGAAAGGGCAGGAACAGGAGGACTTATGAAGTAGTTATCCAGGAGAGTGAATGGAGTGGGTAGAAGTCAATACATTCCTATGTAGTTTCTAAGGCCGGTTGAAGTTTAATATCCGTATGTACTTTATCTCACTGCATCCAGAAACTTGAGTGTGAAGCAGAATATATAAGAAGATTACTCCATCTTTATACAGCAGTATCTGTTCTGTTTGAAAAAAAAGTAAAGCATTATTTCTAGCTTAAGTAAAAACAGACGAAAAACCAAAAAAAAAAGAAAAAAAGGAAAAAAAAGAAATAAACAGAATTGTATTTCTGAATGGCTTGGGATCTTGCAAATCCAGTGAGGTAGTAGGAGAAAAAGAGCAAGGAATTCAGGGCATCTGCAAGAGGGTGGTTATACTGATGTATAATATAAAGTAAGCTGGAATCAATGGAATTCTACTATTCATAAAAGATATTTAGAATTAATGTGTCAAAGCAGTGAATGACAATAGCAAACATAATGATCAAGAAGTGGAAGTTTAAAATTGAGACAATGAGTGTCCTGCCCATTTAGGCAAAGTAAGTTTGAGGTGTGGCTAAAGAAAAATAACTGTAGCAAAGGAAGTAGTCCCCAAGTTGTCATGCTGATCATGTATGTGAATGTTGACATCACCAAGAAAAAGAAAGAAGTTGTAACAAGGGACAAAGGTGTAAAAATCAACGAGAAATACAGGGACAGACATAAGATAGAACTGATAGCAAAAATGAAGGGTGGAAAAAGGTTTAGTGACAAAACACAGACATTATGGTGAAAACTGTGGCTGTTGATGAATAGAAACATGCTTTAGAAGCACCAGCAAGAGGCAGCCACGCTTATAATGGCTCCACTACTTCTCACCTCAGGTGAGAGAGGAAGGGATTTTCGGGTCTCAAGTAGGATTGAATCTTTTCTTTCTTTTTCTTTTTCTTTTTCTTTTTTTTAAATTTTTGTTGTTATTTTATTTATTTGAGAGCAACAGACAGAGAGAGAAAGAGGCAGATAGAGAGAGGGAGAGAGAATGGGCGCACCAGGGCCTCCAGCCACTGCAAACGAACTCCAGACGCGTGCGCCCCCTTGTGCATCTGGCTAACGTGGGTCCTGGGGAGTCAAGCCTTGAACCGGGGTCCTTAGGCTTCACAGGCAAGCACTTAACTGCTAAGCCATCTCTCCAGCCCTCTTTTTCTTTTTAATTGTGGGTTTATCCTCCTGTGGCTTCCATAGCAACTCATACTCTTTAGTTACTTGATCTGAATGTTTGAGTTTTAATTTTATTTATTGAGAACTTTACTATATGAACATGTTATATATTGGTCATATTCCCATCTAGTTATGTTCTTATGTTCCCTCTCCTAAGTACCATTCCACTGAGGGCCTCCTCAGTGGGATTGTTAGTATTCACTAGGAATATGATGCATCAGTCAGTACTTATGTGTGTGTTGTGGAGGTGGTCAATGCCTCTGAGTGTACATTCTCACCCTGTGACTCTTACATTCTTCCTACTCTTTCTTCTGCAATATTTCCTAAGACTTGGTGTATCTTCTAAACCTCTTTGAGTGCTGAACTTTTAGCAGCCTGTGAGTTTCTGCTTTGATGAGTTTTGAATCTCCTCAGTATCTATCTCCCTAGAGGAGGTTCTCAGGCTAACACTGAGAGCATCACTCATGTTTAATCGACCACTTCCTCTGTAATGTGTCCTGGGCCCCGGCTGATGTGATAAAGATGGTTCCTCTCGTGCTAGGCAGTTTGCTTTCTTTTCTTGTCCTACTGGTGGGTCTTGAAGCTATGTATACTGAGCACATTTATCTTAGCTTTGACTGCCTCTAAAGGAGATAGATTCCCACAGCAGTAAGCCTGGAAATGAAGAAACACATGTATCAGAAAAGTCAAGCAGGTCAATTGGGAGGTCTTGGAAAGCAGGAGACTAAAATGGCAGTGTAATAGTAGGCAAGTGTGAATATAGATTCCCTCTTGGATACATAGTGAGATCACCTAAAAGAGAAAATAGGAATTAATGGACGGAGGAATAATATTTTTTAAACTTAAGTTGTTAAATATGAACTGTCATTAGATGCTTTAAGTAGATAGTCCAGAAGGCAGTCTGGATATGTTAAGGAAGAATCTGGATAAAAAGCAAGCCAATGATAATATGTACAAATAAGTGTTGGATGTATAATACTAAGTGAAATTATCATTGAAAGGTTTATTTAGATTAGAAAAGTAATTTACAATTAATTTCTTTTTCTCATTTTCAAGTCACCCTGGGTTTCAGTTCACTGATTTGATTGATCCATTCACTTCTATATATAACCTAAAGGGAGACTGTAGTCATTTTGTGTTAGAAGAAGAAGTAAAAACCCACTCAGAGTTGCTAAAGACAAAAGCAAATGAGAGTTATTATAAATATGGAGACAAATATTTACTGAAGTACAACTCTCATGTGAAGTGGAATCAAGAATGACAAAGAACTCAGGCTCTGCTCTCAGCCTCCAGAATACTCTTTGCAGTCTTTTCCCACATAGGTCGGCTGACTGTTCTCTCTATCAACCTCTTTTCTATCTTTCCCATGATTCTGCATATGGCCCATCATCACACACACATTAACTAGCATGTCAACCCTTTTGTTGAAAAAATTCAGAATTCTAAAACTAGAATGGACAGGCTCAATGTATCATCTCTTACACATCATTGCTCTCAGGATAGAAACAGATGAGGCCCACTGGACATCTTATGGTCTCATGACCTGTGGATCTAATATGCACTTGAATGAAAGGGCTTCATCTGGATATCATGGGTCACCTACACCAGCTTGGGGCAGCCAAAAGTAATTTAACTATAAGTAAGACACTTCACAAACCTTGCTGGTCCTAAATGTTTAATATTTTTAATCATACTAAAACAGCCAAACTTTATATTTAATCACTTCTTGTTATAAATCCAAATAGCTGTTTGTTATATCTATAAATTTTATTATAGCCATTTCATCTGGTAGAGATTTACATTCTAACTGTAGTATGATACCATAGTGAAAATCATCAAGAAAATTATGGTGCATTATCAAGCTAGTCTGTTCATAATTTGGCCCTATAAATAATTGGCTTTGTGATAATTTATTTTATTTGCCTCTATTAAACACTAGTATAATTCCTTACTGAAGTTTATTATTGTTTTTGCTCTGTTACTCAGCTACATTTGTTGAATCGTGGTTACTGTTTGCAGAGCATAGTCATTGCTACTCTCAGAGCAGCAAAGGAAAAGCAAGACTTACAATCTGTTCTTCAAGAATCTTTTGGGCTCTTATGAGGGTTCAAAACATGTTTGGAATACAAGATGGAATTTTTTGTTACATTAAATTAGATCAGTAGAGGTTGAAAAATATATTAAAATTTGGGGCAAATATGGGATATTGCACTCATCCAGCTGTAGTAATTTTTCCTGAAATTTCAAAAAGATTAATGTGATGGTTTGAATGTAAATATTCCCCCATAGTCTCATGTGCTTGACTGTTTAATCCCCAGTTGGTGCTGCTGTTTGGGGAAGTTGTGGAGCCTTTAGGAAGTAGAGTCTTGCTGAGGCATTATGTCACTGGTGGCGGGCCTTCAGGCAATACCGGCTGGCTCCAAGGTCAGTGTGCTATCTCCACTTCCTCCATGCTGCTGTGATGTCAGTTGTCTGCTCCAGTCATGCTGACTCCGCCATGGTGGACATTTCTCCTAGAAACTAGAATCCAAAAATAAACCCTTTCCTTCTTTAAGCAACTACTCATTGGTTTTCTTTTTCTTTTTTGTTCCCCAAACAAGAAAGTAACTGATACAATTAAAATGGAGAATACTTGTGAAGTAAATAGCTCTTAGAGAAGTAGGAACTAAATTTTCTTGCTCTCAGCACTAATAGAATGTTATTCCTTGGTAGCATATTAGAATCAGAAAAGTTATTAACCAAAATTATGACAAATTTGGACAACTGAACATGTACTATACCTACAATGACAATTATCCTTCTGTTCTTTGAGACTCTAGAAAGGATTAATTATGGAAGAAGCACAGTCAGATGATATTTCTCAGGGTCTTTCAAATTCACAGTTAAGTGAAGATTTGGGCCTGGCAGATTTGGTTCCAAGGTGGATGACTCATACAACTCTTGTCAGGACTCATTCAACCTGGATACTCTTGGAAGTCTCAGCTTCTCATTATAGGTTTGCTTGAGTATATTCACAACATAGCAACTGATTTCCCTAAGGGAAATCACTGAAGAGAGCACAATGGGAGTCACCATGTCTTCCATAAGTTACCTTAAGAAGTTGCCCACTGTCATTTACTCTCTATCCTATGGGTTTCAAAGGTCAGCCCTATTTCACATAGAAGGGGAATCACAGATGTATGAATCTTAGTGTACAGGCTCATTTTGACAATTATCATCACAGCACTTGCAGAGATGTGGCTTGAAAATCCACATAGAGACCAAGACTATGTACATGCCAACAAGACACTATTAGAAATGTGTCGGGTTCAGTAGTGCTCCATTAGAAACTGGCTTCACCTTTTAGATAGTGGTAGAGCAGGGAGATTCTCGCTCATTTTATTAAGTCCATCTTCTAACACAGAAGCAAAAGCTGTGGGTAGAGATAAAGGCTGTCAGACTCTAGATGATGTAACTTTGAAGTGAAAATATCTGTAGTGAAATATACATTTGCCATAATTTATATCTAGACTATCTCTCAAGGGCTGGAGTACATAAATGTTAGTGACTTGGGAGGTGGTGAATCCTTTAGAAATTAAACCTAAGTAGAAACCTAAGAATCATTGGTGGTGTGTCCCCTCAAGGAATCCTATAATACTGGTATTTTCTTCTTATGTTCTATATCTGGACTTTGCCACAACACACACTTTGGCTGCAGTGTTTCTCCCTCCTTCCACTAGAGGCCTACTAATAATTGAACTGCTTGATCATGGACTGAAACTTCCAGAACTAAGAGCAGTAATAAGCCTTCACTTTTTAAAAATTTATTTTTATTCATTTATTTGAGAGCGACAGAGAGAGAGAGAGAGAGCGAGAGAGCGCTAGGGCCCCCAGCCACTGCAAACAAACTTCAAATGTGTGCGACCCCTGGGGAAATGAGCCTTGAACTGGGGTCCTTAGGCTTCATAGGCAAGTGCTTAACCACTAAGCCATCTCTCCAGCCAGCCCCAAGCCTTCACTTTTTTTTAAAAAAATATTTTTATTAGTTATGGACATACTTAGTATAAACAACACATGTTTGTACCATCCTTTCCCTCATCCCTGCCCTTTTTCTAAAAAGGCCTTCCTCACTGGGGATGCAGGTCATCCCCATAGGGATTGTGAGTCAGGCATTGCAGAAGCAGCAGTCAGTTATGGGGGAGAGGCAATTCCTCAGTGTGTAAGTTCCCAACTTGTACCTCTAACAATCTTTCTGCCCCCTCTTCTGCAGAACTTTCTGAGCCATGATGGGTATGTTTTAAGTCTACTTCAGTGATGGGCACTTAGGAGACTCTGGATCTCTGGTTTCCTAGGTGTTGAGAGTCCTCAGTGTCTATCTCCTTCACCCTTGTGCTGATATCAGGTTCACCAAGAAAGCAGCACTCTTGCTCATACCCCTAATTCCTGTGTGATTTCAGCTGGGGCTGGGATGAAGTGTGATGGGTCATTTATCTCCTCAGGTCCCACTCAAAGAGAAGCAGATTCTCCAATGGAGAGTGAAGTCAGCACAGGTTAAATGGGATAAGCAATATTAAGCAACCAGTGGAAAGGAACCCATATCTGGAACTGGGAAACAATTCAGAATCATATCCAGATAATGATTTTGTTCTCCAATATCAAGTTCCCACTAATCTTGGGCTATAAGAGGTACTATACCCATTAAGTTCTCTCTAACTTAATAAAGCCTTCACTTTTTTGAGTTTTTTTTTCCAGTTATTTGACATTGCCTTGGGTAGACAGGGTTTAAATCTGTATACATTTATAAGGAATATTGTGCTAACTTTTCATTACTGCAACAATCTACACACTAAATATTGATTTATTTTTAACAAAATTAATTTTTTGAACATTTTACCACTTTTTTCTTCCCATGATTTGGTGATTGAGTGTTTGCATCAGGTATCCCAATGTATACAGCACACGTCTAGATACTGACAAGATAAAAAGTCATGGCTTCACAGGAAGGGAAGGTGAAGAGAAAAGAAAGTGTATTAGAGAAGCCCCAAAATAGAAATCGAAATATTAATTTCATAAGTAAAATTGTGTAATGTGACTTCCTGAAATGGATTTTCCTTTCCATTTACTGTCAATAAATGTCTCTCACAACTACCTCTACCTCAGATTTTACTTCATGGTGTTAGAATTATTTAATCTAGTATTATCTCTAGAAAATACACTGACAATACAAACTCTTTGCCTAATTTTCTCATGGTACTTAAGCATGGTTCTCAATAGAGACATTTCATATATAAATTCAGATCTTGAAAAAAATAAATAAATTCAGATCTTAAACATAATAGATGTTGTTTGGGGCCTAGAGAGCTACCTCTGAAGGAAAATGGCCTGAGAGGGCCTGATTTGCCCTGTATTTTATTTCCAAGCATCCACACAAACAGGTGGGGATGGGAAGACACTGCAAGATTTGATCTTGATAATGGTATGGAAGTAAGGCTGGGCTCTGATCTTAGAACTACCCAGGCTTGGGTGCTAGATAAAAAGCAGTCCTAGATTTACTGGGAGACTATATCTTAAGCAAAAAATCAGATGAGCCAAAGGAGGAGGAAACAAGATGTTCTCCTATTGACTACTTATGGGGCATGTATATGTGAATACACATGTGCACATATCACACACACACACACACACACACACACACACAGAGAGAGAGAGAGAGAGAGAGAGAGAGAGAGATTATAGGCTGTGCTGGTTTGATTCAGGTGTTCCCCATAAACTTAGGTGTTCTGAACACTAGGTTCCCCAGCTGATGGCAATTGGAAATTAAAGCCTCCTGGAGGCGGTGTATTGTTGGGGGCGGGCTTATGGATGTTATAACCAGTTTCCCCATGCCAGTGTTTGGCACACTCTCCTGTTCCTGTTGTCCACCTGATGCTGGCGAGGGAGTGATGTCCACCCTCTGCTCATGCCATCGTTTTCCCTGTCATTGTAGAGGCTTCCCTCGAATCTGTAAGGCAAAATAAGCCTTTTCTTCCCACCAGCTGCTCTTAGTCGGGTGATTTCTGCCAGCAATGCCAGAATGATGGCAACATGGGTCAATAATTGGAAACTAATAGGCTTGAATCATTCTTTGAAGGTATTTCTTTTTTTCAGTTTTAGAGAGAGAGAGAAACAGAGAGAGAGAGAGAGAGACCTGGCATACCAGGGCCCTAGCCAGTGCAACTGATATCCAAATGCTTGTGCTGCCTAGCGGGCATGTGCTACCTCTGAGCATCTGGCTAATGTGGGTTCTGGAGAGCAGAACATGGGTCCTTAGGTTTTTCAGGCAAGTGCCTTAACCACTAGGCCATCTCTGCAGCCCTGAAGGTATTTTTTACTTTTACTTTTGATTTACTATAGAAAGTACCGAGTGTCCTTTGGGCATTTCCATATACCCTTTGTTTATTTGACCCTCCTTCCCAGGGGGCATCTCCTTTTCCCCCTCTCCTTCCTCCCCTTATCTCTGCTTCCTGCCCCCACCCTGTGGGACCCTTTCACTTCCAGTATTCTCCTTCCATTTCTACATCACATGTGTTCCTCTGACCTTCTCTCCACATTCTGTCAAGCTTTTTCACCTCTCATAGGTCACTTTCTAGTTTAATGATCTCTACCCTCACTCATGCCTACACACATACACACACACACATACCCCCAAACCACCTCACAAACCACACACACATATAAAAATTATAAGCTAAGGTCTACATCTGAGAGTGAACATGTGGTATTTGTCTTTCTGAGCTTAGGTTACTTCACTTAATGTGTTTTATACTTCTGTTCATTCTATTCATTTACATACAAATTTCATTTTTCTTTATGATTGAATAAAATTCTACTGTAGAATGTACCACATTTTCCTTATCCATTCATTTATTGATGGGGCGTGTAGGCCGACTCCATTTCCTTGCTATTGTGAAATGTGCAGCAATAAATGTGAATGTGTAAATACCACAGTGGAAGGATATGCAGTCCTATGGATATATGCCTATGAGTGGTATAGCTAGGTCATAGGGTAATTTTAAGTTTTTTGAGAAACCTCACTGATTTTGATACTGGATTCACAAATTTACATGCCCATGAGAAGTCAATAGGATTCCTCCTGATTCCTCTTTCCCCATATCCATGTGAGCATTTGTAGTTATTTGTTTTCTTAAACATAGCTATTCTGACTGGGATGAGATAGAATCTCAAAGTGTGTTTTTATGTCTTTTAAAATGAATGACATTTAGCTTACCCATAACTGTGGGCTAACTCCACAATGCATGACCCGTATACCTCAACAAGGAGGGGCCAAGGGGAGGGGGTAGGTCACGGATGAGCCTAATAATGGTACCAAACTGACTGTATTTGCTGAATACAGAACTGACTAATAAAAAAATAAAAAAATAAAAAAATAAAAGATTTAACAAAATGTTATATTTTAGCAAAATAAATTATCATATGGATGAACTTTCTAAAAAAATAAATAAAATAAAATGAATTTATTTGAGAGAGAAGGGGAGAAAGACGGAGAGAGAGAGAGAGAGAAAGATAGATAGATTGAGAGAGAGAGGAAGGGAATGGTCATGCCAGGGCTTCTAGCCACTGTAAACAAAATCCAAATACATGAGGTACCTTTTGCATCTGGCTTATGTGGGTGATAGGGAATCAAACTTAGGTACTTAGGCTTTGCAGGCAAGTGCCTTAACTACTAAGCCATCTCTCCAGCCCTCAAAGTGGTTTTGATTTGAATGAATTTCTTTGGTGGCTATGAATATTGAATATGTTCAAAGATACTTATTATTTATTTCTATTTCTTATTTTGAGAACTACCCAGTCCCTTGACCTATTTATTGATAAGCATTTTTTATATTGTTTAATCTTTGCAGTTCTTTATATATTCTAGAAATTAACCCACTATCTGAAGTATTACTGAAAAAAATTTTTTTTTCTACTCTGTAGGCTCTCTCTTCAATTCGCTAATAGCTTTTTTTTTGGTGTGAAAAATTGCTTTTAAATTTCATGTAATCCCATTTGTCAATTCTTGGGGCTACTTCCTGGACTGTCAAGTTCTATTAAGAAAGTCAGAGGTAGGAGGATTGCTGTGAGTTTGAGGCCAGCCTGGGACTACATACAGAGTGAGTACCAGGTCAGCCTTACCTCAGAAAAAAATTTGAAAAAAGCAAGTTCTATCCTATACCTGTATATTGAAGTGCTTTCAGTGTTTTCCCAGAAATTTCAGTATTTTCAGTTTTTAATTGAGATCTTTAATACATTTTGAATTGATTTTTGTACAAGACGAAAGATGTGGATGTCCAGTGTTTTCTTTGCCAGCACAATTTTGGAATAAACTCTCTGTTTCTTAGAATATATTTTGACATCTGTGTATTTGTACTTCAGACCCTTTAACATGTTCCCTTGGTTTTACATGTCTGTTTTTGTGCTGTGCTGTCTCCGTAGTTTGAGGTCAGGTATTCTTGTATTTCTGGCCATGTTCATTCTGCTTCAAATTGCTTTGTATATTCATGTTCTGGCTGTTTTGCACATAAAATTTAAGAACATTTTTAAAGTTTTATTTTTTATATTTTATTTATTAATTTGAGAGAGGGAGGGAAGGAGAGAGAAAGAATGAATGAATGGGCCTGTCAGGGCCTCTAGCCACTACAAACAAACTCCAGAAACATGCACTACCTTGTGCATTTAGCTTTATGTGGGTACTAGGGAATTGAATTTGGATCTGTTGGCTTTGCTGGCAAGCACCTTAACCACTAAGCAATCTCTCCAGTCTTAACAATGTTTTTATTTTGAATTCTGTGAAGAATTTCACTGGAATTTTAGTGAAATTTACCTTGAATCTATAGATTATTTTGGCTGAACAGCCAGTATTTTCAAAACATTACTTCTGCCAATCCAGGAGCATGGAAGTTCTTTCCATCATATAGTATCTTCTTCAATTTGTTTTTTCAATGCTTTAAAATTACCATTTTATTTAATTATATTAATTTTTAATAATATTTTTATTTATTTGCAAACAGAGAGTGAGAGTGAGAGAGAAAAATGAGCACACCAGGGCCTCTAGCCACTGCAAACGAGATCCAGATGCATGTTCTGCTTTGTTCATCAGGCTTTGTGTGGGTTCTGCGGCATCAAACCCAGCTTGTTAGGTTTTGTGGTCAGTCACCTTGACTGCTAAGCCATCTCTCCAGCCCTAAAGTTTCCATTTTAGAGAAAGACTTCATTGAGTTTATTATTAGATAATTTTTGAATCTGTTATGAATGGGGTATATTTTTATCTAGTCTAAGTTTCTTCATGACTTCTTATGATATGAGTGGTATATGTATGCATGTATGTGCAGATACACACACTCCACATGCACATGCATGCCAAGACCAGATACTACTGGGCATCCTTCTCTATTGTTCTTCCATGTTGTTTAAGATGGTGTCTCTGAATTATCAACACTTACTTTCGGTCAGTACTAGAGATTCCCCTGTTGCTGTCCTCTAGAGATCTGTGGTTACAGGTGCTCATAGCAACAGCTAGCTAGTTAGTTTTTTTTTTTTTTTTTTAAAACGTAGGTGCTTGGGATCAAACTCAGTCCCTCTTAGGCCTGTATGCTTTTCTAGCAAATGCTTTTATCTGATGAGACCTCTCCTCAGCACCTTCTTCAAGACTTTTATCATGAAAGTATGTTGAGGTATGTCAAATGCCTTCTCAGCACCTATCAAGTTGATCACCCAATTCCTTTTCTTGTCTATTTATATTGGGTATTATTATATTTATTGCAGATGTTTAACAAACCTTGAACACTTATGGATGAAGCCAACTTGGTTGTGGTACAAGATCTTCTTAATGTCTTCTTGAACTCAATTTGAAATTATTTTGTTGAGAACTTTAGCAGTCAGTTTCACATTGCTGGTAGAAGTCACTCATCTAAGAGCAGCTTGTGGGAAAAAAAGAGGTTTATTTTGGCTTATAGGCTCGAGGGGGAAGCTCCATGATGGCAGGGAAAATGATGGCATGAGCAGAGGGTGGACATCACCCCCTGGCCAACGTCAGGTGGACCATAGCAACAGGAGAGTATGCCTGACACTGGCATAGAGAAACTCACTATAACACTCATAAACCTGCCCCCAACAATACACAGCCTCTAGAAGGCATTAATTCCCAAATTTCCATCATCTGGGAACCTAGCATTCAGAATACCTAAGTTTATGGGGACACCTGAATCAAACCACACATTCTACCCCTGGCCCCTCATAAACTAATAACCATACACGATGTAAAATGCAACACATTCATCTAGGTTTAAAAGTCCCCATATGTTGTAGTCAGGTTCACATTGCTGGTAGAAATCACCCAACCAAGAGCAGCTTATAGGAAAAAGAGGTTTATTTTGGCTTACAGGCTTGAGGGGAAACTCCACGATGGCAGGGAGAATGATGGATTGAGCAAAGGGTGGATATCACCTCCTGGCCAACATAAAGTGTACCATAGCAACATGAGAGTGTTCCAAACACTGGCAAGGGGAAACAGGCTATAAAACCCATAAGCCCACCCCAACACTACACTCCCTCCAGGAGGCATTAATTCCCAAATCTCTATCAGCTGGGAACCTAGCATCCATAACAACTAAATTCATGGGGGACACCTGAGTCAAACCACCACATTCTGCACTTGGCCCCCATAAACTGATATACATACATGATGTAAAATACAATGCATTCATCCAACTTCAAAAGTCCCCATAGCTTTTATCCATTCCAATGATGTTCAAACATCCCCATAATCCAATATCTTTTAACTGAGCCATAATACCAAAACATAACCTCAAAAAACCCATAATGGCACAGAATAAACATTCACATTGCAAAAGATGGCACTGGGCATAGCAAAGAAACATTTAACTGATACAAGATTTAAAACAACCAGGGCAAACATCAAACTCTGTAGCTTCAAGTCCAACAACTCTAGTCAGTGACAAATTTCCCAGTCTGATAACTCTAACCAGCAACAAGTCTCTGGCATTCCAATTCCGCCCCTCCAGCTAGGCTACTCACAGTTCTGGAAAACTTCTTCAGGGCTGGCAGCTTTCCTTAGCAGCTATCTCGTGGTCCTGGCATCTCCACTGGGTCTCCACTACAACCCACGGTTCATCCTCATGGCCTCATGGGGTTCTCCATGCAGGCATTCATCAAACCTTCACACTGCCCATGGCCATTTCCAAAATACAAACTCAATGACCCTCTTTGTCCTGCATTTCCTTTACTCCACAATACTAGGTGGACTGCTAATTTGTTAATCCATGGGGGAATAAAGCAGACTTTGAAGAACAGGACACTCCTTGGGCACTCAGACCCCTTCAAAAGAATCTACATTCTTCCTGATGTCCCAGTGCAGGTCAGCTGGCCCAATCTCAAAATCTGTAATCTCTCAATTGCAGCTGAATGGCCAGAATTTCACCCAAATATTTTTGTGAGTGTGTGCGTGTGTGTGTGTGTGCGTGTGTGTGTGCGTGTGTGTGTGCACACGCGTGTGCCATATCCCAGTTCATTTCTACACAAAGCAACTTTGTACAACTTCTCAGGACACGGGCATAACAGAAGCCTCACACAAAATGCTAGCCCAGTCCAATCAAAGCTCTTTCTCATCCTCATTAGCCAAACTTCACAGTCCATAGATCTTACTGCATTCAGGTCTTTCAACTCTGACCAGAATAGTCCATCAAGCTGTACTTACAGCACTGCAAGGCATCTCTTAGGCCAAGGTTTCAAATCCTTCCACATTCCTCTTGAAAATCAACTCCAAAAGGCCAAAGCCACACAATCAAGTGTCTAGCAGCAATCCCACTCCTCAGTACCACTTTACTGTTGCAGTCAGGTTCGCATTGATGGTAGAAATCACCCAACCAAGAGCAGCTTTTGGGAAAAAGGGTTTATTTTGGTTTATAGGCTCCATATGGCAGGGAAAATGATGGCATGAGCAGAGGGCAGACATCAACCCCTGGCCAACATCAGGTGGACAATAGCAACAATGGGAATGTGGCAAACAATGGCAAGGGGAAACTGGCAATAACACCCATAAGCCCGCCCCCAACAATAGACTCCCTCCAGGAGGTATTAATTCCCAAATATCCGTCAGCTGGGAACCTAGCATTCAGAATACCCAAGTTTATGGGGGGACACCTGAATTAAGCCACCACACATTCTTGGTAGAGTTCTTCTTTCTTTTTTTTTTCCTATTCTTGTGTCATTAGCTGGTCTTGGTTTGGGGGTTATGTTAGCTTCATTGAATGAATTTAGTCATAGCCTGTCCCTTTTTATTTTGTGGAATGGTTTCAGGAATGTTGCTATTAGATCTTTCTTTAAAGTTTAGCAAATTTAAAGTGCCGGGCGTGGTGGCACTCGCCTTTAATCCCAGCACTCAGGAGGCAGAGGTAGGAGGATCGCCATGAGTTCGAGGCTACCCTGAGACTGCATAGTGAATTCCAGGTCAGCCTGGGCTAGGGTGAGACCCTACCTTGAAAAAAAAAAAAAACAAAAAAACAAAAAAAACGTTTAGCAAATTTAGCAGTGAATTTGTTCATTCCTGATTCCTGGACTTTTCTTTGTGGGGAGACTTTAATTGCTATGTTAATTTCACTACTTGGTATAAATTTTTTTTGGGGGGTGGGGGTTTTCCAGGTAGGGTCTCACTCTAGCCCAGGCTGACCTGGAATTCATTTGGTAGCCTCAGGCTGGCCTTGCACTCATGGTGATCCACCTGCCTCTGCCTCCCAAGTGCTGGGATGAAAGGTGTGCGCCACCATGCTCGGCTTTGTTTAAATTGTTTTTATAACATACCTTTGTTATGTAATTTAGCTAGGTCATATGCATTTAGAAATGTCCAATTTTTCTAGGTTTTAATCTTCCTAGTGAACCAACACTGTTTGATTAATTCAATTCATCATCATTTTTATTTTATTCTTATTGATTTGCACAGAGAGAGAGAGAGAGAGAGAGAGAGGGAGAGAGACTGAGAGGAGAGAGTGAGCGAGGGTGAGGGAGAGAGAGAGAGAGAGAGAGAGAGAGAGAGAGAGAATGAGAATGAAAGAATGGCCATGCCAGGAACTCTAGCTACTGGAAAGGAACTCCAGGTTCATGCACCACTTTGTTCACATGGCTTTGCATGGTTACTGGGAAATTAAACCCAGTATATTTGCAGGCAAGCACCTTAACCACTGAGACATCCCTCCAGCCCCCAATCACCATTATTTCTGTCTCTTTTATCAACTTCCACCCTAATCTATTATGCCTTGCCATCCATTCTCTTTGAGTTCTTCTTGTTTTTTTCTGGAACCATCAGGATGTTTATTTGAGATCTTTCTGGTTTTTAAATATAAGAACTTACAGGTTTATATTTTCCTTTTAGGATGGTCTTGGCTGTATCCCAGAGGTTATAGCACCATTCTCATTTGATCCTAGGAATTTCTCAATTTCCTCCACGATGTCTTCTGTGAGTCTCTGGCTATTTAATAGTGTATTATTCAGTTACAACTATTTGCAGAGTTTCTAAAGCTACTCTAGCTATTGATTTGTAGTTTTATTCCACTGTGGTCTGATATGATTCAGGGAATTATTTAAATTTTGTTTTGTATTTGTTAAGACTGCCTTTCTGGCTTATAGTATGATTGATTTTAGAGAAATGTTCATGCACTACTGGAAAAAAAGTGTATTTTTTATTTAGTGGCTATAATATTCTGTAGATAGCTGTTAAATCCAATTTCTATAAAGTATAAGGTAATCTCTGAATTTTCTTTGTCGACTAGAACTAGCTAAATATGAGAGTGGGATGTTGAGGTCTCTCACTACTATTAAGAACTCCAAATGGATATGATCTGAAAAGAATCTCTCCATAACACAACATAGTCAAGTTGTCAAAAATACAAAGAAACAACATTAAATCTATGAGAAAAAAACAATTCCAATACAAAAAAACAATAGATTCTTGTCTTTGCATATCTATTTCATTAGGCTTGGGAAATTCTTGACTACAATGTCATTTAATTAACTGTATAATCCTCTCATTTTTATCTCATCTCTTTTTACCCCATGGGTTTTTGGGCTTCATCTCCTGAATAAATCTCAGACTGTTTATAACTTTTGGAGATGCTCATTAACGTGTGTGTGTGTGTGTGTGTGTGTGTGTGTGCATGAGCATATCGATATATGTATGTGTTTGTGCACATGTGCGTATGTATTATTCTCCTGCCCTAGTCATCTCCTGAAATTTTCTTCTTGGTCTTGTCTTTTGATTATGGTTTCCATTGTGTTATTTATTCATTTATCGGCAAGGAGAGAGAGAGAGAGAGATACAAGAGAGACAGACAGAGAGAGAATGGGTACTCCAGGGCTTCTAGCCACTGCAAATGAACTCCAGATGCATGTGCCCCTTGTGGATCTGGCTTATGTGGATCCTGGGGAATTGAACCTGGATCCTTTAGCTTCACAGGCAAGCACCTTAACCGCTCAGCTATTTCTCCAACCCCTGCTTTTTGTTTTTGTTTTTAATTTGACTGATCATTTCTAGGGTATCAGTTTGGTTATTTATGAGCATTGCAAATTCCTTGCTGAAATTTTCCTTCATGTTTTTAAACTTTTCTTTCAAGCAACTGATTATTTTTTCCATGTCAGTCATTTTCCTTTTAGGTCCTGAAATTATAGCATTATTGTCTAAGCCTTAAATTGATTTTAATATCTTTTTATTTGAGTTCCTTTATATGGTCATTGACTTTTTAAATATTCAACTCTGGGACTCGGGAAATAGTTCAGTTGGCAAAGTGCTTAATATGTAAGCAAGGGGACCTGAGTGTGATCCCCAGAATCCATGTTAAAATGCCAGGTATGGTGGCATACACTATAAATTCCAGCTTCAGGGAAGTAGAGAGAGGAGGATAGATCACTGTGGTGGGTGGCTAGCCAATATAGCCGAATTAGTGCACTGTCTCCAAAAAGGTGAATGGCATTCCTGTGGGTGAAACCTGAAGTTAGCCTCCACATGCAGACACACACATCTATGTGTGTACTTGCACATACACATGCACACACATACACATAAATACATACATGTACACACATACACATAAGATGAAAATAAATTTAAAAAGTAGGATTAAAAGCTTTTTCTGTTATTTCTGCTACCTTATTATCTTTATTTTCAGGAATTGACAAGTTATCTGGGAGGTTATGGTATCGAATGTGTTTTCATTATTTTTTCTGTTCCTTTGTTATGGTTTGTGTATTTGGTAAGATATTTTGTAGTCTTTTTTGTTTTATTTTTATTTATTTATTTGAGAGCAACAGATAGAGAGAGAAAGAGGCAGGGAGAGAGAGAGAGAGAGAGTGAGAGAGAGAAAGAATGGGTGCACCAGGGCCTCCAGCCACTGCAAATGAACTCCAGTAACATGTGCCACCTTGTGCATCTGGTTTACGTGGGTCCTAGGAAATTGAACCTCGAACCAGGATCCGTAGGCTTCACAGGCAAGCGCTTAACTGCTATGCCATCTCTCCAGCCCCTGTAGTCTGGTTTTTAATTTTACCCTTTCATGATGTTTTTTGTTTGCTTTGTTTTCTGTGAGTCCTGGTGGGTTGTCATCATTTGTAACTGCTGTCATGACTGATGGTTTAACAGCAGCCCCAGTGTTCGCTACAGGAGAAGAACCCGGTGCCCATCTCTTACTTTCCCTATAAAGCTGAGAGGCTGCAGGGTCCTGGTTCAGGAAAATGTAGTTTATAGGTTTATTGAGTCTAGAGATGAAGTCATGAGAGAGTGATGAAGGAGGAAAGGGATATAAAGTGTAGGATGAGAAAATATATGGCTCAGAGGTATGAAAAGCAATGAAGTAAATTTACTAAATTAAGCTTGGGTGAAAGACAGATAAACTTAAAAACCTTTTTCAAATACATACAATTAGAACAAAACTAAACATTTAAAGTGTATAAGGATGTATACTAAAACCTTTTAAAATTATATATGTATATAAAGCCGTATGTGGTGGCTCACACTTTTAATCACAGTACTGGTGAGGCAGAAGTAGAAGACTCCATGAGTTGAAGACAGCCTGGGCTACAGGGTTCCAGATCATCCTAGGCTAGAGACCTCAAAATACCAAAAAAGCACACACACACACACACACACACACGAGAAGATTTAAAAATTAAAAAAATATATGCCAAATAAAAAAAATAAAAATACAGATGAAATGAAATAGAGAGTATTATGATTTAGTCCATGTTTCTCCCCATGTGGGCATGGTCAACCCCTGTGTTTACCTTAGCTTTATCATTGGGCTACTGTACCAAATTTCTTCGCAAACTTCCTGTGTTCTATGTAGCTCCTGCTTGCCATGGCCCAGGTGGAGGTTGTTGAGAATCTCAGTTTCAGAAGCTTTCACCATTCTTCTGCTGTGATTTGCTTTTTCAATGCTACCTGGGGTCTGTTGCTCCAGTCTGAATCCTGCCTCACGTTCTACATTCTCCCTGCTTTCCCTGACTCCTTATCCTGGCCCACCAGACACTGTACAGGGAGGGGAGGCAGATAGTGAACATTGAAATTTTCTCAACTTTATGGCCCTGTAGCAGACAGCTTCAGGTTCGCTGAGATGAACTTCCAGACCAGGCACAGTTATGGAGGAAGGGATTTATTGAAGCTTACAGATCCAGGGAAAGTTCCATAAATGGCAGAAGAAACTGGCCTGCCTTCACAGGATCAAGCAGAGAGAGAAAAGTACAAGCCTAAAGCCAAAAGCCATAGCACACTTCAGGAATTCCAGCTAGGCACACTTTGCATATCTTTAGATTGAAATCTGAAACCCACCACCGCACCTTAAGATCCACCCAGTGACTGCCTCCAGCCAGGTGTCTAAAGATGCAAACTACAAACAAACAACTGAATATATTGGGGGCCATCTATTCTATTCAAACCACCACAGGCCCTGAACCTCTTTCCTGGTGTGGGTTGATGGCTGGCGGGGCACTCTCCTCCCCAGCACTCTCCCTTCAGGCATGCTGCATTCATCATCTGCCATGTTAATCTCCAGGTCGCAAAGGGCACAAGGAACCTCTCTTACTGGGGTGGTGTCTGTGGCTTCCACTTGTTTCTCCCAGCAAGCTTTCAGCCTTTGCCCTCCATTTAAATTTGCTTGTTATAGACCTGGTTTCTGGTGGTGAAGTCACTTCTGCATTGGAGAAACAAGATAACAGTGTTAACCTCATCTGGATGTTTTCACTTTTCCACATGTGCCGTATAGAAGTTCTATTTCTTTACTGAACAAATACAGTCATGGTTAATGTACTTCAGATAGTTGTATCTGTTTATAAAAGGCCCTGAATCAGTGGCCCCAAATTCAACCACAATTACTTGGTTTGTGATTTTACTTAAAAAAATCCCAAATTATGAAATATAATTTAACCAGGGTTGCAAATTTTCTTGGCAATGTACATGCACAGAGAGTTTAGTGACTTCTTTTTATGCATATATTTCTCTAAAAGCAACCATCCACAAAAACATGCTAACATTTTTCTTTGCTCAGTCTAAGTTAACTTTATCTCCTACTGACTAAAGGTTATTGATTTTAATGCCAACTTTCTCATTGTAGTTTTCCCAGAAATGGGAGCATCTTTAAAACATATGTTCATCTTTATAAATTCTACAAAGATCAGAGAAATTTTTTGTGACTGATTATGGGGTATTGGCATTATGGTGGACATAGATCCTAGATTTCATTTTCATTACATAGTACTATTTTGGGGTGTTTAACTGAATGAAAAGATACAACAAAAATTATGATGCATCCAGTTATAATAAATGTGTGCTGCTTTCTAAATTTTATTAACAATTTGTATTAATTTTGTAATCTAGAATAATGTAGAATTGAAAAATAGTCAAGAATGAGACAGCTCACCAGTTTTCTACAATAAAAAGTTTCTCATATTTCAAATTGAAGATAATTATGGAACCATATTGGTTTCAGGAGCTTTTAACGAACATTCAGAAGCGCTAACACAGAATTGGGAAACCAAATGAGGCAAGCATAACTTTGGCTTTCAGAAGCAAGTGCTTTCAGTCCTCACAAATGCAGGCAAGCCTCAAGATGGATGTTCACGCAAACCAAGACTATAAATGGATTCTAGTCACTCCCCTGAGTAGTTTCATTTTCAGATAATTTTAGAAAACTTCTGAATGTCTTCCTGAATGAGCATCAGTAAAACTGGGAATCTTTCCAAGAGAGCATAGAGGGATTTACCCAGAGTCTGAATTTCTGTTCTACAAGGATAGCCAGATAAGTACTTGGACTGAGAACATCACTATCAGTGGGTCTGCTGGTCTCTGTAGTAAATTCTGCCTTTATAGGCTATAAGTAAAAACACTGTGACCTCAAGTCAGAGAACAGGCCTGGACTCATGTCCTGTATATAATAAATGGCATGAGAAGAACTGGCTTTATTAATCCTTCTCAGTTGAAATGTTACCTTCTTTATAGCAAAACAGAAAGAAAAAGATAACTGACCAAAGAAAAAGAAGTTTTTGATTAAATTTAGATGACCAGGACTGAAAAGAAACATAAAAGAATAGCTACATAGTAAGGAATTATTGAAAAGAGTAAGATGTTGAATGGAAAGAAGGAAGGCAGGCAGGTAGGAAAAGGACAAAACATGATAATAAACAGTCTATACTCTGTGCTTTGGATCAAAGACACATGTATCTGATTTGTAATTGGGTCAACACCATATGGCTATGCTTGTTCATCTTATAAAGTTATTATTATAAGGGTTTGACCATAATAAGAAACCACAAGTCTAGTCTTGGTAGCTAGAGAAAACAATGATAGTCTTAAAAATGTATCAGAGTTAAAACAAAGTAAATAAAATAATACAATAGTGATCATAGTACACAAAAAGGAAAAAAATAAAGCTTAAGTCCTGGGACTGTATTTCGATCTTTTCCAGGATACCCATTTGCTTCAAAGTGTTCAGTATCAACAGTTGAATGGTAAGGCTCCCTCTTCCAATTCTGTAAGTATGGCTTTAGTTCCAGAAAGGACACTTGTACTAAATAATACATATGCTTAGGCCCTTGTTGGGATTAAGCCAACCTTATATTAAAAAGAGCTAATATTTCTGTAGTATTTCCTATGTTCCATAAACTTTTAAGCATGTTAATTCTTAATGCTTATAACAATTATGAAGCCAGTGTTATTCCTTGTACTATCAGCAAGGGGCTGAAGTTGCTCAAGACCATGGACTTGGAACGTTAGTGGGTTTGGATCTACATGGCCTGTTTCTTGTTGATTCTCCTTATGCTTGGTTCTTTCTGTCCCAATACCAGTAGTTCACATTCTTCTCCTCCTCCCGCTCCTTCTCCCACTTCTTTTCCTTTTTAATTCTGCAAATGAGTCATACTATATCCGCCCTCAGGATATCTGTTGTTGAAATAATCTTTTCTCTCTTCTTCCTTCACTTAAGGGAGACTGATAATTTTTCTGATGTGACTTTAAGTACTATGCCTTTAGAGAAGCATTCCTAGCACCTAATACAACACCTTCATGCCACTTGTAATGATCTAAGTGCAATAATTATGGTCTGCAGTTTCTGTCTTCTCCTGAAATCTTAAATCTCTTGGGAAAGGTGGTTGTCAATTTTTGTTTGTCCCTAAGTTTCCACTTCAATACTTTGACCAAGTGTGTGCTCAATAAATAGTTGGGTGAGTGAACGCATTAAATAAATATAACTGAAATTTTGTGATTAAGTGAGATTATAAAGTCTAGGATATAATGCCTTTTAAAAAATAAGACAGTATAAGTTTGAATTCAAATTCAATTTATTCAAAACTGGTGCACTTAAAACAGCAATTAACTATTTTATATGCCATGTTTTGCTTCTCTGTGGCAAACTTAAAAATCTTATGAATGCCTTCTGTCCTCATCCTCCTGTGATTAAAAAATTTTAAAAATTCAAAGCATAAAACAAATTTATTAACTAGCTTTAACATTTAGTCTGAATCAAACTGGTTGGAAAAAGTGATTTTCCATTCATTGGTTAAATTCTCTGTGAATATTTCCTTTCATAATGAAACGATTTCAACTTAATGAAGTGTTACTTTCTGGAACAAAAATTACAGCCTCAAAAGAATTAATAGTTCCACCAAATTGTGCCTGTCTCACCACAGTGCTGTTGGTAGCAGAGGGACTAGAGAAGTTTTGAAAAGGCCAAAAGTTTGGGACTGGGGGGACAGGGGTACTGGCCCATTATTCTCTTAAGTCTAAATGCTATAAAAACACAAAGTGAAGCTGGGTTTAAAAATCAAAACAATGCAAAGCCAAAATTGAAAAAAAAAAAAAGATTTTCATTTCACAAGGCTATAAAACCAATTATTTGTATAAACCCAAAAAGTCTTGGCCAGTTTATTAGCATTAAAATTTATAAAGGAATGGCTATGTTTGCTTTCACCGCCATAGAGCTTCAGATAAAAATATATGAATTCAGACATACACTGATGGTTAACTCTACCTCTCCCCTCCTTGCTGTTATAATTGGTTTGAGATTGATTATTTTTTTTTGATTAAAGAAGTGGTAACTTTTAATATTGATATGTTAAGGGGATCAGAACATATTTTTGTTTTTATATGAGTTAAAATTAGGAAAACCCCAATTGTATCTGTGAAAAAATATATAATTTTCTGAAGGAAATTATGAAATTAATGTTTTGCAGAGAAGCATTTGCAGTATAAAATGAAAGAGATGTAACCTATGTTTGACTCCAATAATAAAATTAGAAGATATAAGGAACACAGGTGTATTTATAAATATATTTTTCATAAATTTAATTTTGCTTATTATAGAAAGGAATATCTGCTTACAATTGCTAAATAGAGATGAGAACATATAAGCCAGAAAATAGTGTTAAAAGTAGAAATAATTTGTAACAGTTCTATTTAAATACTTGATTTTTATTTCAAAGGTAATAAAATGAATACCTTCTCTAAGTACTGCAAATATTATGAGCATATAATATGTTAAAACATTTCATTATTAGTAATGGATATTGATGATTAAACAATTGTGATGAATAACGCTCTGGAAGGGGGCCCCAGTACTGCAATAAAAGAGATGTGGTTTTCAAGCTTATATAAGAAGCACATAACCATATGTATGTAAAAGCATTTTCTAGCAATATTAGCACTGTGTATTTAATGCTACTGAGAACATAACTGGTCTCTAATGGCTTTGAGTCATTCAATGGCTTTGGACATGTGAAGATGTCTGTAAGCTTTCAGAGGACCAAATATTCTTAAGCCTAGTGTCATTCTACCTTTGATACTGATCACTGAAAGGTGACTACTTATCCTTACCAAATTTCTCCAATTTTTCAGGCAATCTTAGCAAGATAGTGTCTTGCTTCTCCCTTATTTGAAGAGAGCAGAAACACAGACAATTTACAAAAATGAACTATTTTCCTTTGAAGGACACAGTATAAACTCACTGTGCTGTATAGATTTATTATACACTGTAACTCATATCCATTGTTAATTTTTTAAATTAATGGCTATAGAGCTACAAGTTTGAAGATAAGAATAACCAATTTTTGAGGAACGAATGATGAAGAATTATAAAAAAGTAGGATAGCAAATTATTATGTCACATATTACAATAAATATAAGCAAAATAAAAGTTAGAAAAGAAAGATGAGTGCTGGATTTGGCCAGGAGAAATGACTAATCTCACACAGAGTTTATATGGCAAAGCAAGACAGCTAGAATAAGTTGATGGTTCATTTATAATTTTTTTTCATATATTCAGAATTTATTGCTATTTTAAGTGAAAACAAAATAGAATTAGGAGTAATGTAAATTTTGAAAATGGAAAATCAGGATATTCATAAATGAGGAAAAGAATAAGTGGAAGTATTATAGCAATGTGGATCCTGCACCACAATTCTAAGACAGGAGATGGAAAAGTTAAATGATGATCAGAGGCAGGTTGGGAACACAAGTGCTAAGGTCTTTTGGTTATGTCAGAAGGTGTAAATCATATGTAGTTCTTTAATGAATACAACTGTAGGAAAATCTCATAGGAGCGCGACCTTCTATTCTTTAGACATTGCAGGCTGAGCACTGAAGACATACTTGGCAAAGTTAAAGCTTTAATGTGAAAAACTCTAAAAGAAAAAAAGAATCCCAGGTCCTTCTTTCAAAGTACTTTCCAGACCCTTGATGTTCCTCTGCCAAGAAAAAGTACTAGCCTTGGGAGATTTCATCTTATGTATTAAAACTTTGGCAAGGAATGCTGACTAAAGGATTGAGTGGGTGTTCACTTAGAATGGAAATTACAACTGTCTATTGAAAATGTTCTAAGATACTAAATACCAAGGAACACGTAGTAGACAAGGGTGAAAATTCATTGGATGGGTATGGAGAAAGCTTTGGGAATTGAAAAGTACCACTCTGGGAGTCACAGTGGACGAGTGGTTAAGGTGTTAGACTCAAAAGATACCACTCTGTATCCCTAAGGCACTGTAGAATTTGGTAGAAAGTTGTAAATTAGTCTTTTGAAAGGGAAGAAATATTGTAATCTAACATTCAGTGAGGACTCAAGGGACCCTTTTCTATCACTCAAATACACTCACAGATAAATCACTTTCTTTTGTAAGAAAAATAAATTTCTTGTATACACACTGGGCCAGTTTTTGGAGTTTGGGTTTCCTCTTTCTTTGCTCATAATATCCATTGCAGTTACCTTTGTGTTTCTGGACAAACATCCAACCAGAAGCAGCTTGTGGTAGGAACAGGTTTACTCCAGGCTTGCAGAATCCAGAGTAAACACAATCAATGTCAGAAGAATATGACTCATTTCTACAGATCTATACAAAGGGACACCACTAATAGAGACCAAACCGCTTTGAACATACCTGAGGTCTGGACTTAAGATCTACCCGCAGTGATATACCCTCTAGCAGGCTGCCAGAGACATAAGCTGCAAGTTTATTCAAAAATCCCCAAGGATATAAGGGACATACATTCACATTCAAACCACCACAATATCTGAGAAATTTTCATTGTTCTGTTTTATTTCAAGTCCACTTCAAACACAAATATTCAATAGTGATTGCTAGAATCTAGGAACCACCCCAGTGACACCTCCTCTAGCCACACAGCTGGAGACCCAATTTACAAGTTTAATTTTAATAGAACACCTGAATCTATGGGGCCGTACATTTACACAATCACATTCAAACTAATAAAAAATCCATATATGAAAATTTCACGAGTCCCATAATTGTGTACAATGAATATAATGAATATGCCATTTTGAATAAAGACAGTTCTGTGGTAGAGAGGACTAGTATCATTCTTTTTGTGATCATCTAGAAATTGTTGTCTTTAGTTCCTTACATTCCCTAACTATAACTGCATTGGGTTTGCTCAGTAACTTAGGGACAAAATCATAAATAGTACAAATAGTTTGAAGAAGATCTGTCTGTGCCCAGGAGTAGAAATGTGAAAGAACTAGGACAGAACACTAAGTCAACAATATACCACTGTGGACAGAAATGTACCCGAGTAGGCTAGAGGGATGGCTTAGCAATTGATGACCTAGGTTCAATTCCTCAGGACCCACATAAGGCAGATACACAAGGTGGCACATGTGTCTGGAGTTCATTTGCAGCAGCTGAAGGCCCTAGTGTGCCCATTCTCTCTCTGTGTGTATCTCTCTCTTCCTCTCTATCCCAAATAAAATAAATAAAATCATTCACTTTAAAAAGAAAGAAATGTACCTGAGTTGTTGTAGAAAAAAATAAGGCAATGAGCTAGGAAGCAATCTTTACATTTTACAAGTTAGTGAAAGGCAAAATGGAATGTATAAAAAATGACCGGTGGTATAGGTTATCAGTTTAAGAAAGTCTAAAGTCTCTAAAATTTGTGGCACTCATCTGTGCAAACACAGCTAATCAAAGAGCTTTGTGGACTCATTATTCTTTAAGTTTGTAGATAACACAAATGTAAAGATTGTTGGAAAAGTAGAGGAAGAAAGATTATATTAGCCACGAGGAAGAAAATTTTAACGTGAAAGCGATAGAATTCAATATTAAGGGATATGGAAGCTTATATACACTGGTTGCTCAATAAATCTGTTCTATCCCATCTATTTTCTGTCTGAGGCCTTCTAGAAATTAGGTTTTTGTTCTGGAAGATTCATATGTTCACCAATCTGAACCAGGTTCACACTGAACCAGATGATTTTTCAAATTGTGTACTATTATTTTTTCTGTCTCCATGGCCTCTCTATTTCAGCAGAAGGTGGTTAGCCCTTTGGGTAGAAACTAATACAAGCTGGAATGATGAATGTTCTGTAAGGAAGGGGCTTTGGGAAAACTTGGCGGCTCTCTTTTTTTTGGTTTTTCGAGGTACGGTTTCACTCTAGCTCAGGCTGACCTGGAATCCACTATGTAGTCTTAGGATGGCCTCAAACTCCTGGCGATCCTCCTACCTCTGCCTCCTGAGTACTGAGATTAAAGGCGTGCGCCACCAGGCCAGGCGGCAGCTCCTGTTTGACATGCGGTAAGCGTCTGGTTGCTTTCTGGGGGAAAAATAATACATTGCAGGAGCCATGCTGGGAACAAAGTGGATGAAAAGGGATAGCAAATTAGCAGTCAGACGCTCTCGCTCAGAACACTACACACATCCTGTCTATGAAACAAGCTTACTTATCTGTAGTGAATCTTGTCCTGAGTCACCACAGAAAAACAGGACCCTTCGTCAAAATTTCCCTTATATTTGTTTCATCTACCTGGAAGGTGTGCACAACAGTTTCACTAACTACACTTCTAATTGTTTTAACCAAATACCTAGCAAAAAACGAAGGGAGGAAGGATTTGTTTTGGCTTGTGGTTTCAAGAAATACAGTCCATCATCGCAGGGAAGGCTTGGTAGCAGAAGCAGCTTGGTCCACAGTTGCGGGAGGGCGCCGGAGCCACTTGCTGATGAAGAGACGCATAAGGCCCGTTATAAACCTCAACGCCTGACCATCCCCGACCATCCGAGATCCACTACTTTCCGAGTGTCCCCACCTCCTAAATGCTCCATAGTCTCCCCAGCACAATAGCTCATGCGGGACATTCACAGACAGACCAAAATACTAATCTTTAAAAAGTGCTTCATCTTTTTGCCAGGAAGTGTCTAAGAGGGTCAAGGTATAATCAAGGAGTCTCTCTGACACACTTTCTAGTTCGCCAAAGATTGTTGGTGTCATACTCTTTTCTGAAGTAGTGATATTATCCACATGTTATTTCTTGTACCTAAACGAAGGAAAATGGTTTATTACAGAGCATTTATGACAATCAGAGGGCCTTTAATGCTTTTGACAATTTTGAGAGACAAACTAAATGCAAGTAATAATGGAATACATAGATTTAGATTTAAATAATGGAGTGTTTTTCTTTTTACTGAAATATCTACCGACCTCAACTAAACTTCATTCTTTTTTTCTTTCTTTGTTTTAGAGGTAGGGTCTCACTCTAGCCCAGGCTGACCTGGGATTCACTATAGAGTCTCAGGGTGGCCTCGAACTCACCGCGATCCTCCTACATCTGGCTCCCTAGCGCTGGGATTAAAGATGTGTGCCACCATGCCCAGCAACTACATTTTTTATGATGTGATTTAATTAATCTGTTGAAATTTTTAGTTTTTTCCCCACTTTGCCATAAACAGTACATTGGGAGATCAAATGTATTGATTTTATTTATTTTTAAAAATATGTTTATTTATTTATTTATTTGACAGAGGAAGAGGAAGAGGAGAGAGAGAGAATGGGCACCCTAGGGCTTCCAGCCACTGCAAATGAACTCCAGACATGTGCACCGCCTTGTGCATCTGGCTAATGTGGGTCCTGGGGAATTGAACCTGGGTCCTTTGACTTTGCAGCCAAGTGCCTTAACCACTAAGTCATCCCTCTATCCCTGTTTCTTTCTCTTTCTAATACACACATTGAATAAATGGAAGGTATCAATGAAATCAAAACACACCGGAAGAATATTAGTGTGCCTCAGCCTTTAGTTCCAGTTTGTTTAGGGGTGTGTGTCTCATATTAAGAGATGTGTATGGTCAGGGCAATGTTTGTGACATGAGGCAAAATAAGATTTGTGGGCTTCAGGAAAAGTATTTCTTATATAGTTGTTTCCATGTGACTCTTAGTCCCTGCTGTGCATGGCTTAAACGAGGAAAGGTAAATATCAATTTGAAAGTTATTAGGCAATTTCAGAATTTAAGGTTATTGATTTTCAACTAATTTTCTTTTTGGTTATTGTGTTTTGTCCTGAATAGACTCAGACTTGTAACAGCCTTGTTTCACTGCGGATTCATAAGCTTCGGTGTGCTGCCTTAGTTAGTTTCCACCACGGTTCATGCCTCCAGCACTCTCTTTTATTGATGGCTTCCAGGCAAGGAGCACGGAATAAATTATGATATGTAAATGATTTGACATTTGGGTTTCCTTAAGGGGTGAATTGAAAATGTAAAGAACACAGTATCCCTTTCTTTTTTCATGGCTGAGATCAAATCCCCTGTCAAAAGCAACTTAGGGAAAGAAAGGTTTGTGTTGCTTCCAGACTGAAGCAGCATGTCCATCACGATGGGGGAAGCAGGCCAGCAGGTCTTGAGACCCTTGTCACATTGCAGCTGACACCAGGAAACAGAGCAATGCATTTGAATGCTCAACTGCCTTCACTTTTTATCCACTGCAGTACGCAAGTGGTTGAACTGGTGCCACCCACAGTTAAGGGTGAGTCTTCCCACCTCAGTTAACCTAATCAAGATAATCCATCACAGGTATCCTAGGCGATTCTAGGTCAAGTTTATCAACCATCACAAATGCTTACACTGAAGGTCTCCTTTGTAAGCCTTGAATTTCCATCATCCTGGGAGTTACTTTTGAAATCCTCCCCTTAAGTTTCAGGCTCTTAATATTCTGTGCCCTTGACTGATCATCAGAATGCAGAATAAAAGAGATGGTTCTGTCTGTTAATGGCATTCATAAATTTCCACTCATTTGTAACCATATATCTTAGTACGTAATATTTTTTTCTTATTCACTTAACAGCAGATATAGATACCAAATTGTAACCATTTTATCTTCTTCCTCTTCTTTCTATTTTGTTATATTTCCCTTTATTATCCATACACACAATGTACCATGTTCATAATGTCACTCTGCCCCCTATCCCCCAGCACTGACTCCTTCTTCTTTCCAACTATTCCCTCCTCTATTTTGTCATCATATTTTATTTTTTGCCCTCATATATACAGGTCTTGAGTAGACAGCATCAGCCAACATGAGGTCATGGATGCAATGGCTGCTTAATGTCCAGAAGAAAATACTGCAAAGCATTCATCCCTTTCCTTCAGCTCTTCATTCTTTCTGCCACCTCTTCCTCAGTGGCCCCTGAACCTTGGAGAGGGTCTTACTTAGTGCTGAACACTCCACTTTGACTTCATCTCAGCACTCTGATAAGATTTGAGTCTCCCCAGAAGTCACCTCCATTCGAAAGGAGAAGTTTCTCTAACCGTGAGAGTAGCATTAATATGCATGCAGAAACATAAATATTCAGAGGATAATTTGGCACGCATACTATATCCATTTAGGCAAACAACATAGGACTTATGACCTCCACAGCATTTGACTAAGTTTTCAGAATCAGGCATGAATTACTCCCATAGATTGGGACTTAAACCCAATTAGAGAGCAGTTGGTTTCCCTCATAATAGACATGTTACCACTGTACCAGTTGGCACATTTTGCTGGCTGGCCAGTCATGTGGCTTGCAGGATCACTGCTGATTAAGGTCTTTGATGGCTTTTCTCCTCCAATAGGCTGCATATCTCTTTTCACATATGACAATGAGTAAATAGGTAGGAGCCTTATAGCTGAGTTCCAGCAGATTTGCCAGTGTCCTGGAGCTTAAGCATGTGAAGTCTTCAGTAATTATCTAGATTTGTTGGCAACTAACAGCATTGGCAATAGCATATTGTTTGGAGAGTGGGTTGTGCATCAGAGACCTCCCCAGCCAACAATTCACTGGAAAATATTTAATACCTGACACTGATTTTTTCTTGTAATAATCTATGGCTTCTGGACACAGCATTATCTATGTCGAAAAGATAATTGTGCCAAAACTTTTTTATACACACACACACACACACACACACACACATGATCTAGCATAGAGGTATGGTCCCATATCTCTTATTCTTGATATCATAATATCTTTAATCTTTACTCACCCTCTTCCTACTCTCTATCCTTATCATCTCCCTCACCAGACCCCACTTAATTATTCCACCCCCAGTATTCTGCCCTTCTATTTTTCTATCTACTATACCTTCCCTTTAAGCCTTCCACTTTCCTCCTTCCCTCTTTCTAGCTTCCAAGCCACTACTAGTGACTGTTGCTCAAACTCACAAACAAATCTAAAAATTTTAAGCCAGGATCCGTATATGAGGGAGAACATGCAGCCTTTGACTTTCTGAACCCAGGTTACCTCATTGAGTGTAATCTTTCCCAGATCTATCTTTTTTCCTGAAAATTTCATAATTTCATTTTTTTACACCTAAAATATCATTTGTGTGTATCAACCATATTCTTATTATCCATTCATCAGTTAATGGGCATCTAAATTGGTTCCATTTCCTGGCTATTATGAATAGAACAGCAACACAATAAACACTGCTGAGGAAGTATCTATGTTATCTTTCTTTTTCCCTACATTTTTAGTAAGGTTGGTGCATGCATGGCTTCTATTTCTCTTTTGCCGTACCTCCAGAATATGACACAACTGAACTTCTATTGTTTATAATTTACCCAATTTGTGGTATTCTGTAATTGCTGAAGAAAACAACCCTGGACATCAGATCTGACAAGGTTCTAGATTCTGAATGATGATTCTAGCGTCTTTGCTTTTCAGTGACTGAAGTCATTGCTACTTTGTGTTAACCTCTGGTTTATATAATTTTTCTTTGCTTCCTGTTCACTTCTACTGCCCACAAATAACAATTCCCTCTATTAAACTCCTCTTGCTACTTTTAGTCAGTTGTAATTTCCAGCATGATAATGGATTCCACGTACACTCTATGTTATACTGAATTTGATTCTATCCTTGTCATATTGCACTAGGTTGCAAGCTTTTGGAAATAATGACCTAAACATCACTTGATATATCTCATATCTGATGCATCCTTTCCTGAACCAGGCTGGGTTGCCATGATTTGATGAGGCATTTCAATACATTGATTAGTTGGGTGAATTAGAACACATTTTTACCTTATCAAATTGCAGTGATTTATACTTGTGATCCATTTTATGAATATTCTTGTCATGTGACCTAAATTTAATCAAAGTTTCACTATCACAAATTGTGTTAAATGTCATAAATAAGTATCTAATAGCTAAAAAAGAAGAAAAAGGAAAGGTACACATTTTAGAAGCAGTATAGCATGAACAAGGCAGTGATTATCTGGCTAAAAGACTTAACTAGAGCTCACGCAATTCCAAGGAAAAAGTACATGTAAACAAAGAAAGAGAAAGCCAGAGATTTTCTTCCCTGGCATTTTTTGTAGCTTCTTAGAATTCCTATGATGCACTTAGAAGGAGGGGCTGCTCAAAGTATGTGCACTTTGATTGATTTGTTTGCTAAAGGCCTCATTCAGCAGAAGGAAGAACAGGAATACATATAGGAATACATATTAAAATATTTTAGTAATTCATCCACATTACTCTTAACTTTGAGGTAGGAAAACAAACAAGAAAGTTTTGGGCATAGGAACCCTATGAAAGAATCTAGTATCTATTGGAGTGATGTTCTGTTTCGTGAAGAGCAAAATGATTGAGGTGAAAGGAACGTCTCTAGTTGTTTAGAGGAGGTCCATCTTGTATAAACACAGCTGAGCATCATCTTCCATTTTTGTTTTTACACCTAGAAAGGACAAGATGACTATTTAATTCACTTGTAGGAACATGAGTGGCATTTTTAAAACACTTAATGACATAGAACCTTAAATGCTTGGGAAGGACAAGAGGCAGAACATGTCCTAAAGTTTATATCTGCCTTCTTAAAAGTGATATTCTTTCTTTCTATGATTATATCTTAACTACATATATATATATATATATATATATATATATATATATATATATACAGGCAAAGAATGTAAGAGAAAATCAAATTGATCTGAGGAGAGGGAAATGTGTGTGTTGGGGATAGGGAGGAAATAGATGAGAATTAACTGTATTTTCTATTTATTTTTTATAAACAATACTACTCTAATTTTTAAAGTACTAGAAAATAACCAAAGGAAATACTTGGATTGTAAGAAGCCTCTTGGGAACAGCTTGATCAAAGCTCATATGAATTTCCAGGACCAGATTCTGTCCATTATTGACTACAGTGTCTCAGTGTGTGTTGACTCTGTTCCAAAGCAGGTTGTTTTTCAGTGCTACGTGATGATTGCCATTACTTCCTTGAGTTATACACTTACATATCTATAAGAAAAAATTCTCTGTCCTGTTAAACCACATAGAATCCCAGAAATGAGTTTCATTAGTTTTGACTGGTTTGATTTGTAACATGTAACTATGTTTGAGTGAACCAAAGAGGCTAGGAGATGAGAGTCTTCTTCTTTTTGTTTTTTCATAGACGTAAGAAAAAAAAGCATGAATTAATTTCATCCAAAATACAATTACATGCTGGGATGATACCTACCAATGTCTACTAAGAAGTCGTATGAAGAATGCAGATTATCTGCAGAATGACTGCACAGCAGTATTCTGATTATGGCTTTGGATGTGAAACTTGCATCTCCAAACATGTTCCTCTATTGGTTTAATAATATTTGAAATTTAATAATTGCAGCCATGCAACTTCAACTTTTTCAGCTAACACCCAAGAACAAAGCAACCACAGTTCCCACCTATAAAGGATGCATAGACCAATAAAGCAGAGATCAAGACATAGCCTCTGCCTCAAGGAGTTTATCCGGTATGAGAAACAGATCAATGAACGAAGTTTCACAAAGGCTGCTGAGGAATGTGGAGGAGGCTGCGGCTGTTCTTAACCAACTTCCAAGTAGGCTTCAGGGAGAAATTCATACATGAACTCTAAGTTTTGAAGGCCAGCAGCAGTTCATTAGATGGATCAAAAGTGCAGTTTATTCTATCCAGGCAAAGGCAAGCAAGCAAACATGTGAATAAAACAGCAGTAAGGAAAGAGTCTAAAATTGTTAGCAACTTAATAATGATGGAACTTCAAATGTAAGAATGATATAAAGAGATGAAGCTGGAAATTTCTAGATGTTATCAACTGCTGACTTGGGAACCATTTAAGGCAGAGGGAGTAAAAGAATGAAAATTGTCTTTGAAGAAAAGATTAAGATGATCCAGCCTGACTTTATTTTAAGGGCGACAAAGCAATGAAGAAAGTAAGTCTGCTTCAAGGAGTGTTGTAGAATCCCGGATAGAACTTATCAGTGTGTGAACTAAGCAGTAGCAATGTCAGAAGGGGCTGACAATGTCTTATGCTTAGTTTAATAGAAAGTGCACTCAGCTCTTATTAGTATCCATGCACACATTTATATTTCACAATGAATATGTGTCAGGGTATATGCACAGAGTACATTTCACCAGGAAAGTAAAAAGAGGAGTAAGACTTTATTTGCCTGTTTGTAATAAAAATGGTACATATAAATTAGGAGCATTTTCAGAAATGATGACATATGAATGGAAAGAACAACTTCTTTCATGCTACAGTTTTTCTTGGAATGGCTCAACTGAAGAGGATGTCAAGAATGTAAGAAGTGCGGTGCGGTGTTGTGAAAGTAATTAGAACAGATGTTGATTTTTGTGGCATTAAATCAACTAGTAGGGATAGACTACAAAATTCTCATGATTGAGGTGACTCTATTTGATGAACAGTCTATGTTGCTTTACATATGTGCCCAAGTGGATTTTCAGAGCTAGTGCTGATTCATACCATCAAAAGGTTTCATAAACCAGATTGCAAATATGTATTCTCATATTTATGACTATTATATTCCATCATGATATTCATTAAGATAAGTTGCCATGAAAGAAGTCTGGAATTAAGAATAAGTTATGTCTTTGTTAAAAAAATATACCTATAAATTACTGTTGTCAGTCTGCTTTAGTGGAGACATCCTAATTATAGGCAAAATACTGGCCATAATTCCCAAACAATGATATTCCTGAACCTTCCAAGTCACTATTCATAGCTTGGACTAGCAATACAAAATTCAGAACAGCAAATAATTACTGTGTGGGATCTTCCTTGGGTAACTCACAAAGGTTCTACATCTTGTTGCTTGAATTTTATCACAGACTGGGGAACACAAATGTTTATTCCTTTTACTGATCATGAATTGGAAAAGAATGGGAACATTTGGAGAACAGCCCATCTCCAGCCACCATCTGCTTGTTATAACATAGCTGGATGTTGTCATTTTTTCCTCTTTTTATTACTGTTATTAACACACTATAAAAATACATTAAAATAGCAGTATGTTTGTAGAACTAACCAACAAAATGGAGTCACTGATTCTTGAATGTGTTTGGTAGAAATAATTTTACTCCTTTTGGACATTCTTTGGAGTCATGCATGATCCTTTTGTTCAGTTACAGTGAAAACAGGTGCCTAGAAGAAGAGGTAGTTACCATTCATACATCTGGGCCTTTATTTTTTCTTGACTCAGTCTTTTATTACTTATTTATCATCTACTTCCAATTATATCAGATTAATAGCTATAAGGATGTCTTATACTAGAACTACACAGTTAAGAATACCATTTCAGACAATAGGACAGGTTGATTATAAAAACAACAAGGTGAACAGAAAAATCCTGAGATATAGTCCTCCACATAAAGAGAGACTGACTGAGGCCTTCATTACCCAGCAATGAACACCAACAGCCTCACTGAGGAAAGCCCTCAGGGAAAGTTGGACTGGAGAAGAGGGGGTATAAGATTACAAACTGTGTAAAAAATAAAAAAAAGTAATAATAATTTTAAAAAGAATTCCTGATTAATAGAATAAATGACAGTGACAATGTAATAATATTGATTTAAATACTCAAGATAATATTAATTAAACTATTGTCTCTATTATCAAGAAGGTACATTATTGTCACATTATTTAATATTACATTTCAAATATTACTTACTACTACTTATATATTATGCCCAATTATTAGAATAAAGTTAATGAATGTGAACTATTTTATAAAATATCCATGTGCTCAGAAGAATAGCTGACCTTTTTTCACAATAAAAATAGTTTTACAAAATGAAAAGGTGGTGTTTTTTGTTAAAATGGCAATAAAACCCATTATTCTTGTGTCATGAGGTAATGATCATTAGCATGATGCTGCATATTGACATGTGTGCCCATGTGGACATGTGCCATCTCAAATGAAAGGCTGTACAGTGAGACACTCCTCTGAGACTTCTCCTTATTGTGAGTCTCGCATGTGTAGATGCACGGCATTTTCACATTCCTGTACAGAGAGATATTGATGACGTTCCACATCCTGGTAAGCTAACAAGCGATTGATTTATAGAGAAGTGCCTCACCAAGGTCAAGTCAGAAAAACAAAACACAATGTGTTTTGAGCAGAGAGCATTTAATGTGAAGAATTGGTTCAACAAATGTTGAAAGCATTGAGGAAGTAAAAGGGGGAAGTAAGGTAATCCAGAGACATTGCCACCAGAACTAGGGAAAGAAGGATGGAGATGACATAGCAAGGTTCAGTGCAAATAGCCCCTCTGAGACTATGGCGAGGTGAGTGCCTCAAAGGATAGGCTTCCAGAAGAACTTCTTTGTCTTTGAGAATGGATATTAATAGCAGAACAGTAGAGGGGAAAGTGTCAGAAAGGGAAAGGAAAGAGAGAGTAAGAGAAAGAGGAAGATAATAAGGAAGAGAAGGAAGTGCAGGAGAGAAAAGAGAGACAGAAAGATACATTATCCATATACCTGTTGCTTATGATAAACACCTAGTCAGTTGACAGACAGCCTAAGAACTATGGTTTGCAAAATCAGAGTCCCAGTATCACCAAGGAAGGAGAAAATGATCCATACGAGGTAGGTCTTGCAGAAAGACTACGTAGGCAATGTCAAATGCAAAACAAAGACAGAGATATGAGTGTGGCTTATAATTAGGTCAAAAAATGATAGCTATCGCTCTTACTTGAAAATACTTTAAATGGCTTAAAGCTTTTTTTATGTTTTTCATGTTTGAAAATAATAATCTTCCCTTTTAAAAAGAAAATCTCCCATACTTTTTTTTTCTAAAAAGTAAGTTAGTATGTTGGCTTATGCTTTTACTTCATAGCAATCAGTGTTTTGTATGAAAAACAAAAGGATTAAAGATGACTTCTTGAAGTCTACCTACGCAGTTGAACTTCACATCAGAGTACTAAGAATTTTATGATCACAGCAGTCTGTGGCCTCCAAAGTATTTATTGAAGCTGAGGGTGGTGGTGCATGCCTATAAACCCAGGGCTCAAAAGACAGAGTAGGGGCATCATAAGTGTGAGGCCAGCCCATTATGCATAATGAGATCCTGTCTCAAAAAATGTTAATTATTTTTCACTCGAGAATACTTACAAAGGCTTGTACTTCTATGTATACAGTTTCAAAGCACAAAGGACACCAAATAGGCATAATGGATACCAGATGCAAGGTGTTCTACTGGATAGTTCTTGGCTTCAAAATGTAACCAACCACTGCAAACAGGTGGATAATTATAAGCTCTGCTATTTTCCTCCTATTTTTCATATTCTTAATGTCTTGAACTTGACCTTCATGATTAAGAAAATCTAGATACATGCATTAAATGTTATATTAAAACCTAGAAACAAAATGCCATGTATTTATCTCTTTTGTTTACATGTCATATGTATGTAAAGTGATATCTTTTTTGTATATTTAAATTCATTTTTATGCTGTATACAAAAAACATAAAAAAGTGGCATACAAAAAACATAAACATTGTACAATGGGCACCATGTAACATTTTAACCTGGTTTATTTTATTTTTAATGATAGGAGGCCATGGAAAGGGAGAGGTTGAATCAGAAAATAGTCATCTGAGAAGCCAAGCTGGTCTCACATCTGGAACATATGAACAGCGGTAAGAATCCTACTCACAGCTCTGGGGTGGGCCTGGCAGACTTTGCCTTGTACAGCAACATACCTCAGGGGTACTGGAGTCAGAGTACTCTAGAGTCTGGCCAGGGCCCAAGTGGGAAAGCTGGGAAGATGGCAACAACCAATTGATGCACTATAATGTAATGCCAGCTTATGGAAACTTCAAAACATGGCAACCTTCAGTTTGTAGCGCCTCACAGATTTGAACAAATGAGTCCAGTAGAGTCAACAGTGGACTCTACTGGCTCTTATCCTGAGTCAGTTTACTTCCTTAGATATTGTCCAAATAGCCTTAAGTTAATTATGTACCCAGAGATTTCTCAATCAAGTAGATTTTTAGTGATTCCCTTTCTGTTTGCCCTCTAGACATGCCCGGATAATTCAAAAATTTAGTAAACATGTAAGATAGACCCAAATTTGGAATTGGCAACAGTAATATCTCATGCATAATTATTTTACTGCTAAATAAAAATGTGATTAAATCCATAAAGAGAGTCCATTTTATATTATTTAGGTTGGAAACAATTAAAACTTCAGGAAATGATGTACTGGTGCAGATCTCCAAAAACTTTCAACTACTACTGAGAATAAAAATTGAAACAGTCACACTGAAGAACTGTGGGCAGTGCTCAAAGAGACGGAAGGGATACACTTCCATGGTATGTTATTGTTTCAGAGGAACTCATATGTCTGGTCAGGGAAACTTGTGCATGGATGACAGTGGTGGTATTCCTCAAATGAAGCATGAAGTAATGCTTATAGAGAAAATCATATTTAAGTGCTAGTAAGGACGCTTGCAACCCAAGCATGAGTACCAGAATCAGCCTGACTTTGATTCCCCAAGACCTACACAAGAATCTCTCTGTGGCCATACAGTTTTGTAACTCCAGTTCTGTAGGAAGCGGAGACCACAAAACAGATGGGGCTCACTGGTCAGCCAGTCTGACTGAGAACAATAGCTCCAGGTTGAGTGAGAGACTCTGTCTCAAGAGAATATACAAATGAGAAATACGGGAAGACACCCAGTATTCTACCTTGACCTCTGTACATTTGCTCATGGGGCCCACACATCTGCACACACATGCATATAGAAACAACACAGCACACACAATACACATACAACCTCACATACCAAAAAATTAAAATTTGATCACACTGCAAGGTATTCTACTTCTGTAGTAAGGAGTTGGGCCAGACAACTGGAAGGGGCATACAGCTAAGGTATTCCCTTGTTTTCCTGATGGGATTCATTGTTTCACTAAGAGGTTCGATCATATTGGGAAGGATTTATTTTTTTGTCTGAAACCTGGAGATTTGCATACTATATTATATTGGTAACATATTATTTTCCAGAATATATATTAGCTGAGACATATGAAATTATCTATTTTTGCCCTACAAAATAAAAATTTGATGTGTCAGCCTAACATTTCACTATGTATTTTAAAACTTATTTAGAATTTTAAAACACTATTTAAAATAGTAAAGAGTGCAATGGTGGCACACAGCCTTGGTGGGTAATCACTGTCTTTCTGATTGTCTAAGTGATCCACTTAGTGGAAATGAACCTGTATCTGGAACTGGGAACCCAGTCAGAATCCTATGGAGACCAAGATTATGATCTCCAATGTCCAGTTCCAACTAGTCTTTGGCTAAAAGAGGGGCTACATCCATTAAACTCTACCAAAATCAATAACACTTATCCAATTTAACCTATGCTGAATTTACTCTCCCTTGGAGTATATGTTTTTTTCTTTTCCAGAAGGTAGTGAGACCCAAAGAGATAAACCACCCCTTGCCTCACTGCCAAAGCCCAGGTGAAACCACAGAAGTGGGGAGATGAGCAAGAGTTCTGCTTTCACGGTGAACCTGACAAAAAAGACCAGGGTGAAGGAGGCAGATGCTGAGGACATTCAACATACACCAAAGTATAAATCCAGAGTCTCCTAAGAGCTCATCACTGAAGTAGACTGAAAACACACTCAAAAAGGCTCAGGGCATTTTGCAAAAGAAGGGGTGAAAAGTTTGTGAGAGCCACAGGTTGGGATGTCAAACCCAGAGATACTGCCTCCCCATAACTGAATTCTGCTCTCACAATACATAACCTAAAACCCCATGGGAAATACCAACAACCCCACTGAGGAGGTCCCCCATGGAATGGGAGAGGGGAGGAGGGAAAAGGTGGTACCAACACATGATGTATCCATACAAAGTGTGTGTTTAAAAAAAAAATCTCCTTTTGGGCTGGAGAGATGGCTTAGTGGTTAAGGGCTTGCCTGTGAAGCCTAAGGACCCCGGTTCGAGGCTCGATTCCCCAGGACCTATGTTAACTAGATGCACAAGGGTGTGGGGCACATGCATCTGGAGTCCATTTGCAATGGCTAGAGGCCCTGGTGCGCCAATTCTCTCTCTCTCTCTCTCTGCCTCTTTCTCTCTCTGTTGCTCTCAAATAAATAGAAATAAATTAATTAATTAAAAACTCTGTTAACAAAATCAAATGAAAGAAAATATAAATAAATAAAGTAGCATAGAATTAGAAATACTTTGAAAAATATATTTGAATAAGATTGTGCAAATCCAATGATTGTGCTTGTGCTATAATTGGGTTCTTATGAGTTTATATCTTTAAATGTTGAAAGCAACTTGTATTCTAAAATCAAAGAAAACTCATGATGTCAAAAGACAGAACCAATGACTCTTCCTAGACACCATTAATCAGTTTAAGTGCCCAGTTTACTCCGGGTGGGAAAGATCTCATGACCTGCAATGAGGGATGGCTATCTGCACTAATTGCTATAAAAAATTTGTAAGATAAAACATCATGCTACAGTTGTTTCCCATAGCAACCAAAGATAATCTCTACTTTGTAAGAAAGATAACAGGTATCACAAAGTCAGTTCAGTTCTTGTACTATCATTATTTTATTCTAAAGAAATTGTATGAAAGGTGCTGACAAGGAAATAGCAATAAAAATGTGGATTATATCAAGTATAATGTTGTAGAATTATAATTTTAATGATGACATATTCAGATTTTTGTCTTGCCATGTGATACCACATTTAAAAGCTTAATTCCTTCTTGCATACTATTGTTTACAGAATGGAAAAACTCAGGTCCTTATATAGACTGTTCCTCTACCGAGCATTGGCTCAACAGACTTCACCAATCAGGCATAATGCCAGATAAACTGTATTTTTGTACTAATGATGTCAGATACTCAAACACAACAAATATTGTTGAATGAATGCAATCATTGCAAAGTGTTTATCCAATACTCATTCTTTAATTAAAATCCCATGGACTCTTATCTGAGACACTTTCTGAGACATTGATGCTGCTATAGTTTCTGTCATGTCTCTCTAACTAAGGTTTATGTCTCTTGGGGACACAACCTTTTGAGGGAATGATATAGGATCCAATATAATTTGAATTTTTATTGTATATGACTCCTTCTTTGGTTCTTAGATGTTTTTATTTTTTTCTGCTTGTCCTCTTTCTAAGAATAACTGTGACAGGTAATTTGTGTTTAGATTTGTAGTTAGGAGAATAGAGGATTTGGGCAGGTAAAGAAACTATATTTTCTACTCCAGAGTCCAATCCTTCTAAGTGTCTAAAATGTACTGCATGTAATGTGATATTTATCAATCAAAGATCCTTCAGAATATGTCATTTCCATATCTTGATGTAATACTAGCCCCATGATTGTAGAAGTTGTTCAAAAGTTACCTGTTTTGATATGTTTCAAAGCTTGTCCCTGGCTGGTGGTCACTACCTTGATGAATGGATAAATATGTTGATGAGTTCATAGTTGGCTATAAGGATGTGATACCTAGTGGGGGATGTAGGTCATTGGAGATGTGACTGTGAAGAGTATTTCTTATCACTGGACCCCCCCCTCTCTCTCTTTCTGTCTCTTTGGTTGCCATATGTTCCTGCCACCATGATATTCTGCCTTGGGCTCATAGCAGTAAAACCTCTGACACTGGACCCAAAATAGATCTTTTCTTCCCTTGTCTCTGTTAAGCAATTTTGTACATTGTCATTTAAAATTTGCCTTATAATACTGAAATATGTGTTTCAAGAATTATTTTCTCTGAGTACTTATACTAATACTATTAATTTGTTGATTAGAAAATTTATGTCATACACAAATAGCCAATCACTATAAGTTCTTCTATTTAGAGAACACTATTGGATAGCACACTCCTAAGCTCTTTATTTACATTGTGTGAGTTAGCCCTCCTAACTTAATGATTTCAGGACAGGGCACCAGTACTAGATTTTAGCATCTGCTGAAGTTATTCAAACTAGCCAATCCTATACTGTTCAGCTCACTCTATGATGCCTTGCCTAGGGCAGGTTCAGTATAAGCCATAGACTCCCCCTCCCCCCTCCCATGGAGCATGCCATCCTCACCTGACCAACATTGGTGTGTATCACCAGACCTGGCCAACACTCACATTTTTAGAATTTCAAGGCATCCTTGCTCTTTATACCCATTTTACACCCTTTTGGAGGTCTGCCTTAGCTATTTAGTTCAGACTATTACACATCTATTTGGTACTGTTGTTCCTTCACTTCTGCTTGAGTGGCAGCAAATGTATCTCCACAACATCTTAAGCTCTGTCTTCCCCAGTGCTCTCTAACATTGAAGACCATGAATCTGTCATTAGCTCTTCATTGCCACAAACCCCATATTAGGTGGCACCATCTTTGGTCCTGCTGACATTCCCATTTTGGACCACCATGTTGCAGGCCATGCACATTAGGATAAGAGCATTTTAAAATGGCTTAAGGTAAGACAATTCTTTTCCTCACCTCTATTTCATGACTGAGCAGGCACTGCTCTTTCTAACTCTAATCACTTTTATACATCACAGAGTTTTCCACTCACTTCTGTGAACACTTTGGTGTGCTTCACAGGCGTTCTTTCTTCCAAAAACGTTCCCAGACACAGGCTTGGGTTAATTACACAGACACCTATTTATTTATCATATACCTGGTTCCTCCAAAACACCATGAACTCTTTGAAGATAGAGATCATCTCTTACCTGTCTTCCTGTTTCCAGGCTTAAAACACAATTGGCTTGCGGGCATATAGTAGACATTAAGTATTCCTTCAGCAGATTAAAAGTAAGTCTGTTTTCAAATTTTCTGTCAATTTTTGTCTGCATAGATAAAAAAAATAACAGTGGAAACTAGTCAAAATGATCATAAAATCAATTGGGTACTTGTGTTTCTCTTAATAATATATTAATGCTGTGTTTGCTTTCCTCACCCACATATCATATTGCTAATCCCCCCTCATATTGACTGAAATGTGCACAGGGATCTCAAAATAGTCTAAGTGAGGGTTAAGAAGAATAACAGGATAACTGAGCCCCAAAACAATCAATAGATGCAATGTGAAAATGACATATTTACATAGTCTCCTATTATATGTACACCTTTTACTTTTTTGTTAAAAATATAGTATAATCCTTTAAAGTATTTTAAGCTTCTATTGTTAATACAAAGTTTTCTCTTTCTAGTCTTCCCTATGTAAGCTACTGGTGTATAGCCCTTGGTGTGCAATTTCCTACTGAATCCTCATTATTCTATGAAACAACAATTAAAATATGGTTATAAATTTGCATATGAGGAAATTGAGGTGCAGAGAAGTTAGGTCAACTTGCTGAGGGTTGCACAATGGATAGAAACCATGGGCAGAATTTTAATGCAAGTTTTCATCCAAAGTCTGCGATTGCAACTGCTGCAAGACTCTGCCAAGAGCTGGCTTTGTTGTAAAATGACACTCAGAATGGGTAAAGGAAAACCATGAAAAATAAACTACACTAGGATGTTTTCCTTTAATTCTTTTCTCCATGTTTGTCCCTAGGAAAGATAGTGTTGATTTTTACCAAATCATGGGTTCTTCTGGGAAGCTTGTATTTCTCAATAAAGCCCCTGATCTAGGCCTGCAGAGATAAAAAATGAATGAAAAAAAGTGTTTTGAGAGACAATGGAAACTGCTGTGGTAAAGATGATTCATCCCAAGGGGAGCATAGGGAGGGAGCCATAAAAGACAGAGAACACTTCTATCTGGGCCAAGTTCAGCTCAGCAGACAATAACTGGGAGTCTAGCCAGAGAGCCTCCTCCAGTGCAAACCACAGAAGTTCTGGTTCGAATCTCTGTACTTAGAACGTAAAGGAGGCATAAACAAGAAGTTCAGCTACCAGATGGGGACCCTTCTAATTAGTTAAGTCTGCTCTAATTTTTGGCCACCAGTTGGCAGATGCAGCAGATGCCAAGAGAGTAAACAGAATATGTTGGCAGTTTTGAATTTTAAACCAGTATATCACAAATAGATTCAATTTAGAAATATTTTCCCCTTTGGTTAAACTCTGTAATTTAATTTTGTCAAATGCCAGGAAGTTTGAGATAGATTATAAAGCATTTCTTTTGAGACATTTTATATATTTGGCCTATACATTGGCAGCAATAAGTAAGGGATATTTAAGCATATTCTCTGAGCATGTATAAAGTATAGCAGCAGTGTTCATAATCTAAGTCGTATTTCATCACAATTGATGCGGCATTGGTGATTGGGAACTTTATAAATTGTAAGACTGTTGTGGGTTGGAAGTAGGGGGAGCACAAATAACATCTCAAAATGAATAGGAACATTAAGGAGTCAAGAGACTTGGTGATCATCATTGCAGCCCAGAGTTGGTCTCCATGGGCTCACTGAGCTAAACTAGACATACGCCCTAATGATTTCTTGCACAGGTAGACAAAATTAATAGCCTTTACCACATGGTGTGGCAGGTGATTCTTTTGTATGTAAGAGATATGTGTAATAGGATTTCACAGGAAGGAACATAGATCAGAATTAGTACTTCTGGCTTATTTGGTGGTGTATGTGTCATTAACATCTGCCTAATTAGTACTGATATTTAATAAAAGTTCTCTTTTTTCACAGAGTAGGAATACACCAGTACAAGGGCTTGGGCAAGGGATTATGGGAAGAAAGAGTAGTTTAAAAATGCAGATGTATGTAAATAGGACATAGTAATTGAGATCTTAAAAAGAGAAAGGCCAGTCAGTCTTGATGTAAACAAGATGTAAGTATGGGGTGGAAAGGAATTGATAGTGGGTATATATATTGTATGTTTTTGATTTTCAAATAAGTATATTATACTGCAGATAGAAAATACAAGAAGAATATTGGGTTTTAGGGGATAAATTCTATTTAATGGATATAAATATAATTATTGTGAATCATGTGCTAATAATAAAGGTGCTGTCAATTGAACATTTATTTGTGATGAACTTCACCAAGACATTGTGGTAAGTGATTTTCACATGCAATGGTATAGGTCTCATCACAACCAAAGGACATATATACAGGTATTATGAAGAATTGGAGGGACATCATGTCATGAGCTTGAGGTTCAAGTCTGGGGAGCTTAATCCCATATCTTACATAGTTCATACAATTTTGATGCAGTATTCATAGGATTCTGATCGGGATGTCTAGAAAACAGCAGGTAGTGTGTTTTTGAACCTTAGGAGTGACATTAGCCTCACAAATTTAACAGTCTTCTATGGTTAGGGTATAAATGAAACTATCAAAGTAAGGTGCTATTGTTTATTCTTTTTTTTTTTTTTTTTTGCACTTCCAGGGCTACAGATTCTTTTATGAGACTCATAGATGGAATTCAGCAGTCCCACTGAAACTGTACTGTTTTTATTTATTCATTTTTGTGCATGTGTGTGCTTCATAAAATAATGCTTTGGTTCTTATGTATCTGACCATCTGTTGGCTCTGCTCCTTGGTCTAGATAAAGCATCTTATACTTTGACCTAGAAAAAGTGACTTTGTATCTTATGACCCAGTATGGATGCTGTCAGGGGAAGAGGCATACAGGAAAAAACAGACAAACAAAAACAACAATGACAACAACAACAAAAAGGAGTTGTACGTTATCTTAAATTACTATTCTTCTCTTAGTTTTAACTTGGGTTCTCCATTGGATCTCTTGAATGAATTCAGTTCAGTCAGTAAAATTAAATACTCAAGTTCCCCCTTCTTTCCTGTTTGTCATGTAATCAAGAATCTGAAATCGCTCATCTGGAGATGAGTTATGGTTCTATTTGTTCCTTCTCTCTTATGCTGAAGGCACACTGGGAATCTGTTTTAACAACTTTAGGAATTTCCCAGATAAAGCAACATGTAAGTATTGAGTTACCCTTGTTAACAAAACAAAAACAAAAGTAAAAGTAAGAACAAAGACACATTCAGTTTGATGTCTTGAAAATGCCCTGCAGATAAACTCACGTGTGGAGTGCATGAATTAGGGTAAGAATTATGACTACTTATGCTTAAAGACAGAAGGAAAGTATGTCATGGTGAACATGTGCAATTTAAATACTGATTTAACCTTAGAGCACAGGGATCTTTTTGTGTGATGATTATAGAAAGAACTGAGTAAAGTTAAGATGATTTTTCTTGTCAACAGTTAGTCCTGCATTGATTAATGCTGAGTGAGGTGGTGCAGATTAGGAAATTATGGAGGTAGAATTCTGAAGTCCCTGTAGCATATACAAACATATTGCTTGTTGGGTACCAAACTCATATGGCCTCACAAGGCACGATACTTTATAGACATGTCTATTTAAGCCATGTTTCACAAGAGAAGCATCTGATATTACAAGACATGTCTCCACGTTTTGATATCCTTTATTCTTCTCCATGCTTAGCAAGTCAACTTTTCTTTCTCCCATAGAAGATAAAATGACCTCAAGCTTTCTTTAAATCGTGGCTTTGGCATCTACCAAAGAAAGCTGGAAAGTGAAGTGTTCCATTGGCTGAATATTTATAAGACAGTTGTTGGTTATTTTAGCTTGGATAGAGGTAAATCTATAAATTCCTAAGTCTTGGTAGAAACTTACATAAAAAAGAGATGGAAAATTCTTTGTGGTTTGTTTGCTTCTGCATAAAAAAATTATTTGAACTAAAATAAAATATTGTAGAAATATTTTAAAATTAAATTTATGTAATTTTGAATAAAAACTTGAGTGAAATTAACTTCTGTTATATTGAACCATTCCTGAATCTTTGGCATATCATAGAAAGCATGTAGACAGTGCTGGTTTTCATAATATGGGGCTTTGGGGTTAACATTATGTATACTAGCTCAACTTGTCAGCTGTGTGACTTTATACAAGTCATTTAACTGCTCATATACCTTAGATTTTACAGTTGCTAAGTGAGAAAGATAGAAAAATAACTCCAAAAAGTTGTTGTGAACTTTAGCTAAGTTAGTAAATGCACTTCTCCCAGAAATGTACCAGACTGAGCTTAATAGCTAGCATTTATTGACTATTGTTTCTTTCTTTATTTAAAGTTCTACTTATTTATTTGAAAGAGATAGAAAGAGGGAGATAGAGAAAGAATGGGTGCACCAGCGTCTTTAGCTGCTGCAAATGAACTTCAGAAACATGTACTACCTTCTGTAACTAACTTGTATGGGTCCTGGGGAATTGAACCTGTGTCCTTCGGCATTGAAGGCAAGTACCTTAACCACTAAGTCATCTCTCCAGCCCTGACATATAAAGGCAAGTACCTTAACCACTAAGTCATCTCTCCAGCCCTGACTATTGCTTTTTTTTTTGTTATAGTTCATTACAAAAGAAAACTTCCAAAAGTTCATCAATGAACGTTGATATTCCAGATTGGTTTTTCAAGGTAGGATTTCACTCTAGCCCAGGCTAACCTGGAATTCACTATGTAGTCTCAGGGTGGCCTCGAATTCATGAATATCCTCCTACCTCTGCTTCCTGAGTGTTACAAATATATTTTAATCCTGTGAAACAATAGCAAAATAGGATGATAAATGGATCTTTCTTATTTCCATTTTATTTTTGAAACCACTGGTCTAGTCTGATTGGTGATTTTCCAGGCTATTTTTTAAAATAGTTTTATTTATTATTTACAACTGTAGAGAAACAGAGAAAAGAGAGACAGAGAAAATGGGTGTCCCAGGGCTTCCAGCCACTGCGAAGGAACTCTAGATGCATGCCCCACTTTGTGTATCTGGCTTTATGTAGTACTTGGGAATCAAACTCAAGTTGCTAGGCTTCGCAGGAAGTTCCTTAAACCCTAAGCCATTGTCCTAGCCCCAAACGTTTTTTTTTTATTCAGGAATATACAATTTTATTACACAGATACTTTTAAATATTAGATCACTGTTTTCATATTCTTGAAATTTCTTTTAAAAAAGCTCAAACATGAATAGCATATCCCTTTTAGTTTATACAGATAGATCTTGCTTGTACTTTTAGTTGGGACACACTTGTATGTATATGTCATAAAGTCTATCTCATGAGTATCATTAATTTTTTTCTCTAAATGGGTTGCTACTCCAAACAGTAAGGCAATAACATCCTTGTCTATCCATCAAAGATAAAAGCTGGCCCCTAAGACCAGATATGAACTAAAGCTTCATCACTTCTCAGCCTTTGGGCAAGATCAAGTGTGTTCTTATTTGTTTTTACCAACTTAACATCTGATATATCCTGTATCTGAAGACAATATAGTAAATTGACTTTAAGAAATAGGACACTTGGTGAGAGCATAAACTGGTATAGCCACTATGGGAATCATTGTGGAAAGTTCTCAAGGTGCTAAAAATAGAGCTATCATATGATTCAGCTACTACTTTGGGTATATACTATGTATATGCCCATAGGACTTTATAACCTGTAACAGAGATACCTGAACATCCATGTTTGTTACTACTCTAATCAGAATAGCAAAGAAACAGAATCAACCAACATGTCAATCAACAGATGACTAGGTAATGAAATTGTTATATACAATGGATTGTTATATACAGTGGAATTTTATCTAAGTATAAAGAAAAATGAAATTATGAAATTTGTAAAAAAAAATGGATGTAACTGGAAAGATTAAGTGAGGTCACAGAGGTCCAGAAAGGTAAAAAAAAATGCTCTTTTAAAGATCTTAACTGTTTTTGTTTATTTCTTTACTTATTTGAGAGCAACAGATGGGGTGGGGGGCGGAGAGAGAGAGAGAGAGAGAGAGAGAGAGAGAGAATGGGTGCACCAGGGCCTCCAGCCAGTGCAAACGAACTCCAGAACTCCAGATGCGTGCTCTGCCTTATGCATCTGGCTAATGTGGGTCCTGAGAATCGAGCCTTGAACCAGGGTCCTTAGGCTTCACAGGCAAGTGCTTAACCACTAAGCCATCTCTCGAGCCCAGATATTAACTTTTAATATTTCTATTGGTCAAATAGGGGATGCAATAGAGGCTATATGCTAGGAGAAGATAAAAGGGAAGCAAGAAGTATTCAGAAAGGGTGGAATGGGCAAAAGGACTCTCGTAACATGAAAGTTGAAAAGAGGCTTTGGTGTGGAGAGGGTCTTGAGGAATTCAGAAAAGAGGGGAGAAGAGAAACACACAAAAATTGTTTTAAAATCATCATAATGGATCCTAATTTTTATGCTAATATTTTTTGCCAGGTAACACTTCCTAGTCATTATTATTTTTTTAATTAATCAGTTTTGTACTCAGCGAATACAGTCAATTTGGTACCATTAATAGGCACATCCATTACCTACCCACTAATAATTTTTTAATTATAAAAGTGTGAATGAGTTTCCCAGAACCCTACTAAAGATATTAGTAATGTTATGTGGGTGGAGAAAACATGATCTTTCTGGAAGTGTAAGTGTTCAAACTCTAGGGTGCTTCACAGGAGATACCATTATTAAGGGACATTGCCACTACTAAAATTTTTCTGCTTAAGCTAGACTATGAGAATGGGTCTCAGTTTCCTAGACAATGTGTTCTTTATCTTCTACTCATACAATGGTACCTTGGGTTGGCCAAATCTCTCACTTCCAGATTAAGACAGTGTATTAGTGACTTTTTATTGTGTGGCAAAACACCTGAGAAAAGCAACTTAACGAAGGAAAAGTTTATTTGACTCACAGTATGGGGGTTCAGCACACCACGCCAGGGTGGGGGTAAAAGGCCAGAGTAACTGAGCATGAGGATGCTCATCACCTTGCATCCACAGTCAGGCAGCACAGAGAGATGAATCCTAGTGCTCTGTCCCCTTTTCACCAGACTCCAGCCAATGGAATGGTGTCATACACACTAAGGGCGGGTCTATCCTCTTCAGTTAAACCTCTCTGAAAATGCCCTTACAGATATCCCAAGAGATTTAATTTCTATAGGGACTCTAAATTTTGTCAAGTTGACATTCAAGGTTAACCGTCACAGACCTATTAGTTGAAGTGGTTCTTAGGAGTCAGAAAAGAAGCATGGAGATGATAATGAGGCAGGCTTATGCAAAGACAATGCAGCCAGCATGAAGCTATCTGGTCTTCATTACCCTAAAATATTTTCTGTATTATCGCTTTGGGCATCATTACATACTTATTGTCCTAAAAATAATATTTTTTTCCGAACCATAAAAATCTGAAACATCAATTGTATAAGGGAGTTTAAATGACTAAAGTGCATGTTACAAAACTCCCACAAGGTAGTATTGAAGTACATATTAAAGTCATTATCAATTTGAACAATATTTATATTTTTAAATGTTATGTAGAATTGGCTTATGTTTCTGAACTTTACTATCAATAATATTTAAAAACATGTAGTGTGTAATGTTGCTAGACACAAAAACATACCAGAAATAGACTTTTTTTTCCTTTTTTGGCAGGGGGATCAAGAATATAAGTTTTAAATTCACAACGATAGGTATAAGATTTTTATTTATTTATTTATTTTATTTATTTGAGAGAGACAGAAAGAGAAAGAGAGAAAGAGAGAGAGAGAGAGAGAGAGAGAGAGAGAGAGAGAGAATGGGCGTGCCAGGGCCTCCAGCCATTGCAAATGAACTCCAGATGCGTGAGCCCCCTTATGCATCTGGCTAACGTGGGTCCTAGGGAATCGAGCCTCAAACCAGGGTCCTTAGGCTTCACAGGCAAGTGATTAACCACTAAGCCATCTCTCCAGCCCAAGGTATAAGATTTTTTGACAAAGATTTTAAAAGCTTGGGGCTGGAGAGATAGCTTAGCAGTTAATGTGCTCACCTGCAAAGCCAAAGGACCCAGGTTTGATTACCCAGGACCCATGTAAGCCAGATGTACAAGGTGATATAGCATCTGAAGTTCATTTTGTAGCAGCTGGAGACCCAGGCACAACCATTCTCTCTCTCTCTCTCTCTCTCTCTCTCTCTCTCCCTCTCTCACTCTGATAAATAAATAAATGACTTCAGAAGATTTTTATTATTTATTTATTAGAGGCAGAGAGAGGGGAGAGAGAGACAGGGAGAGAAAGTGAGAATGGGCACACCAGGGCCTCTAGACACTGCAAAGAATTCCAGATGAATGCACCATGGTGTGCATCTGGCTTACATGTGACCTGGAGAATCAAACCTTGGTCCTTAGGTTTTGTAGGCTTGCACCTTAACCACTAAGCCATCTCTCCAGCCCTAGAAGTTTGAAGAATGTAGAAATCCTACTGGTAGCTTCCAGGACAGAACTATACTTGGGTCTTACCCAGTCTACCAATTGTGGTGGTTTCAAGGTACAGTGTTCCCCATAGCTTTTTACATTTGTGATTATTCTGCATACTTAAACTCTAGCTGGTAGAGCCTTTGGAAGGTACAGCCTTGCTGGAAGAAGTACATCACTGGGAGTAGACTGTGAGGTTTTTATTCTAGCACCACTGGGTATAGCAAGGCTTACTCTTTTTCCTACCTCCTTGCTCATATGTAATGATTTCAGTCTGCTTGCTCTCGCCATGTTTTGCACACCATGATGAAATTTCCCCTTGAAAGTGTAAGCTGGAAAAAAATCCTTTCCTTTCATAAGCTGCTTCTGCTTGGGTGTCGTATCCTAGCAATGAGAAGGTAACAGCTACACCAAATGTCCCCCACGGCCGCTGTGAAGCAGGCGGAGAGAAGCCCACAACAAGCCAGTCACTCCGCTTCCTCCATTGATGGGAATAGACCAAGGTTGCTGGTAGTAGTTTGCAAACCTGATTAAGCAGTTGCACTGACTAACACAACTGTTCAAGTCATTAAATATTAAGTTAACTAATGACCGTAAGAGTAATTTATTTTCACAGTGGAATCTAAATTGAAGTCAGTTTTAAGAAAGAGGTGATATATTACTAAGAAAAATAATATCATTGAATTATCAACAAAAATATTGGAAGTAGGAATATGTAATATTTGTATGTTTTTTGATAGCATTTTCTACATTTAGAGCACTGTATACAATTCGAACATATTGATAAACATTAAGTAAATGACATGAATCATGTTTGGTTGTAGTTTATGCAAAAGAAATTTTGATCAGTGGATTCACATTTTAAAAAAAATGAAGCTTTTGGTCCTTACCAAAATTCAAAATTTTATAACTAACACTTTTGCCTGAATTTTAAAACTGACAGGTACTCTTTATGTGTGTACCATATAAAAACATTTACAGCTATATGTTTTTGGATCACTGAACTAATTAGACACCCTGAATGAATTCGATGAATGGTCTTACTCTAATTTCAGCTATGAAGATAAGGTATACTTCCTGATACAAAGAACATTTTCACCCAGGCTCTTGCTAGATATTTCATTACTATTCTTATTTACTTAAGGAAGGAAAATCTTCTAAATGGGTAAATCAATTACACTGGATAAAGAGTTACTGAATTTCCATTGCCTTCAGGACAAAAGATATGTTCTGATTATGACATAAAAGCATACTTGATCTGGTTTGAACATGTCATGCTTTGTCATCCCCCCACTGAATCTGTCTTTCCTTAAGTTATCTTTGTGGAAAAGCAAGATAATACTCTCCTGGATTTAAACCCATCATTATGTGCCACTATTGTTTACCTTTGTGTGTTGTTTCCCAGGAGTCTAAAATGTCTTTCCTGTCATCATCAGGCACATAGTGAATGTTGATTATCAAGAAAAATCATTCCACTAAAAATACATTATTCTACTTCTTATTTCTATACCAAATTCTCATTTTATAGGACAGCTCTTTATTAGGAAGTTCAGCTCCAGGTATCTACCAGAGGACATGGGACATAACCCTAAGGATAAAAGGGACTGCTACACTGTGGAAGATTATTTAATGTGATAATTACATAAAAATATACATTTGAAAAAAGATTTAAAGTTTAGTAAAAAGATTTTTAAACTCACTAAATTATTTAAGTGCCTATTACATGTGCTGTCAAAAAATATATACAAAAGCATAAAGAAGAAGATAATGGAAAAAAGTCTAGAACTTTTATCATGTGCAACTCTAGGTGGTGGTATTAGATTGCAAGTGTTATGATATTCTGTATTTTCCAATATTTCAATAATTACATGCATTCACTTTGATAATAAATAATGGAACGTTAAACAAATACTAATGCTTTCCTTAAGGGTCCTGACTTTTCTAATGGAGGTTTCATGAATTATTGATTTTTAATATTCATGATTTCTTTTGCAGTATTATTTATCACTCACAGAAACAAGTTTGTTGAAGTTATTTCTTTACCTGCGTGTCTCCCTAATCCAACAGAAAGCTCTAGTAGGAGAGGGGCTTCTTTATGATTGTGCTGCCTGGTTAATGTGTTTTATATGTCATCTGATACATATGTGGAGTTCAATCAGCACATGATGAACAGGATTACCTTCAGCTAGTTGCCAGTGTTCTCTGCATTGGTGGCAGAGGGATACAGGCTGCTGCTTTGAATGCCATGGCTTGTCAGGGGGCCAGAGTCACTTGTGGGAAACTTCATGTTCTCCTTACTTCATAAAAAAAGACTAAAAAAAAATCTTCTGATTTTCTGATTAAGGCCCTGGTTCCCCCTTTAATAGTGTCTCACTTGCATAACTTACAACTCCATGGGGAATACCAGCAATCCCACTGAGGAGGGCACCTGCAGAATGGGGGCAGGGAGAAGGGAAAATATGGTACCAACACATGATGTGTCCATAAGTATGCTCTTAAGGAAAAAATAAAATAATAAAATAAAAAAATAATGTGTGCCGGGCGTGGTGGTGCATGCCTTTAATCCCAGCACTCGGGAGGCAGAGGTAGGAGGATCGCCGTCAGTTCGAGGCCACCCTGAGACTCCATAGTTAATTCCAGGTCAGCCTGGGCTAGAGTGAGACCCTACCTCGAAAACCTCCCCCCCCAAAAAAAAAATAATGTGGGGAAAGCCAAAAGAATTTCTGAACATTAAGTTTGCACATTTGCATCCAACTCTGCCACACGATTTTAAAATCAACTCTGATAATATATGAAAAGATTGCATTAGCAAGGCAGACTCAAGCACCCGGGTTTGTAACAAATTAGAGATGAGACAGATTTCAGGAGATATGGGAAGTGAATAATGTTCGTGCCCACCCTTCTTCACTTCTTTCCTCCCTTCCTACCTCTTGACTTTTCTGCACATCTCTTCAGTTATGTATTCCTTTGTCTATTTAAGTTGGTGAATGAGGAAGATACACTTAATACACTTTTCTGATGAGTGTATAATGTGAGCCAAAGGGAATGATTGTTTGGACTTAATGTGTACAGAGCTGGGGAAGTAAAGAATCCCATGGGACCACACAGTGCAACAGAAGGGAAGGGAGCTAAATACACATCTGAATATAAGGAATGCTAGTCTCAGAAAACAATGTTCAAACCAAAAACTGATGGGTGTGAAATGCTTTGATTAGGATTTCAATGTGAGGAATGATTAAGGAGTTGTCCAGCATTATTCCTAGCTGGGGCCCTTATGTCAAGAGAAATGCTACGGCCAGCTTTGGAAAACTGACTGAGATGTCTATGCAATGTCTCAAATAGAAATGTGGACCACATATTCGATGAGGTTAGACAATAAGGCTAGACTAGAGACCTATTGCAGGCATGGAAGTCCGTGTGATATTTTGGGAAAGAGGCGAGAGTATAAAAAGAGAGGCACATGGAATTCCTGGGGTCAATTTCGACCATTAGGAAATGGGTAGAGTGAGAGTCCTGGGCAGAACAGCTAAATAAGTAGGTGGAACAACAGGACTGTGAGGTATTCTGACAACTGAGTAAAAAGTGCATTTTTGAAAAGGAAGTGATTAACAAGGTCAAAAGCTATTCTCAGGTCAAGCAAGATGAATATGGAGGAGTTAGTTGTACTTTGAGATAAGAGTGGAGATAATCAGATGCTCAGCCCAGAACAGTTTCAGTGGAACAGAAACCTGCTCTGAATGAGTTAAACAGAAAAAAGGAAATGAATACATGGAGATATCAATGACAGATAGCTTCTTTGAGAACTATAACTTCTAAGATGAAAAAGATAGGCTGAAGTTGGAGGAAGGTGTGGATTCTTTTTTTTTTTTAATTTTACACTTTGCTCCGTGAAGCCCTTCATTAAGTTTACTTTGTGAAGTGGAAGAAGCAAAGCAAAAGGGCTGTTCAGCTCCAGGGGAGGATTGAGGTAATTAAGTATAAGAGAACTATCACAGGTAAAACTGCACAGGATTATAGCATTTACTATACTAGTTTAGCCTTAGTGGAAAAGCCGAGAAGCTCGTCCATTTAAGTCAGACGGATGTGCAAACAGAAAGGTTAAAAGAGGAAATGATGAAGGCATGAATGTTGATTTGGTTGCATGAAGCTAGCGGAACATGTCTCTCAGAAAATACCTGCTTTCAGCGACACAACCCTGAGGGAAGAGGGCAAGAGCAAGGCTAGAAGTTTGTGAAAAGGATGAATGGCTTGTAATTACAACAAGCTGAGTGTTTGATCCTCTTCTAATTCGCATGTAGGAACCTACTGCCCAGAGCAGTCGTCTGAAGCAGTGGTGACTCTAGGAAGAGATAAAGTCACAGGAACACGCCTCTCATATGTGGGATCGGTGCCCTCATACAAGAGGAGACAGTCTCCTTGCCAGTTCTACCCCAAGAAGACACGGGTGGTATGTTCCATCCAAGAGCAAGTAGGCTTGCAGGTATCTGCTGGTGCCTGATCCTGGGGTTTCTGATCACCAGAACTATGAAAAGTGAATGCATAGAATGTATAAATCACCCACTTTATAGTATTTTATGATATTCCCTAAGCAGATGGTGACAGCAATCATTACTATGACATGATGGATTAAGGAAACTTAGCATAATAATATTTTCAAAATATCTTTAACTTAGAGTCCATTAAAATTGATTTTTATTACTCACCCCCAAGACTCTTCTAGAGCAAACAGTCTCAAGAAAAGAGTTTACAAAAAGCAGATTTTTTTTTTTTTGTTTGTTTCATTGCACTTGCCTCCTCTTGTCTTATTTGTGAGAAGGTTATGGAATCTGCTTTGGCTTTTGTGAAGCTGTCATTGCTCTTGCTCCCTGCTCCCTCTGGCTTTTCAGTGATACAGCGGCCATTTACTGCCCGAATAATGCTGCTTCCATGGACGAGGACGTCTGAGGAGAGCTTGTAAACACCCACGCAGAGATCCCTTTGCTGTAAGGACTAATATGTGAAAGCAAAACTAAAATGGTGACCACAAGAGCTGGGAGACGGTTTGATGCACTCCTGCATCCCGGATCTTCGTGCTTCTGATTTGACTTTTGTGTCCTCTATGCCAAGTGCATAGTGGCAATAATAATAATAACAACAATAACTATTAATATTATTATTATTAATAATAGTCACAGACTGTTCTAAGTGGTTTACACAGGGCTTGTTCATTCCTCACAACCCTTGTAAGGAGACTTTATTATTATCCTTGTAGGATAGATAGAGAACAAATACTGAGGCATATGTAAGTACTATGCTAAAAGCCACATAGTTAAAGTCGGTGCTGTAATTCAGGCCCAAGGAGTATGGTTCTAAACCTATACTCTTACAGGTACTCAGTATGTGGTAAATTGATTAATGCATAGCCCTTATCTTTACTCATCTGATATTATCTAGTATTCTACTTTTGCAGCTCGAGTCTGAGTCCAAAGTCCTATTCAAGATGGAGCCAGCTTGTGCCATAAGTAACGGAGCTGGCATTTCTATCCAGCTACTTTGGCCGCTTCTTCTTGTGCCTGAGCCTAGTGCATGTCTTGGGATTCCCATAGCCCTGAGTTCTGTTTGCGTCTCAGCCTGTGCACCTCCAGCTTCGTAATGATCTAATACGTACTGTGTGGGCTTCAGAGTTTATTTAATTTGGAGCAACCTAAACGGCCTGCTGGCAAGGTCTAAATATAAGATTGTGAATACAGGGACAAGGACGCATATTTCTGGCCTGAGGGGATCTTGTGGGCTATGGCAAAACACTGCAAGTGATTGGCAACAGTTGGCATAAGTAAAACGGACTGTTCAGTTCTGAACTTTGTATGATATGCAAATTCATATAAAGAGAGAGAATGCAAAGCGATGCCAACATTTTTCTCAAGTTTTATATTTTAATGCCTTAATAACCACTTCAGCAAAGGGGGATTTTCAGTATTAAAAATGAATTCATTCTGCAAGAGTTCTGGCTTAGTCATATATAGGGCCATTATTTTGTGCCACACATGCACCTTGCACTGTGCAAGGAAGGCTATGTTGGCTGCCACCTTCCTTGTTTCTTTGCAACATCCTGTGTTGTGACTGGGCAATACATTTTGCTGCACTGATTTGACTGAAGGAGAAACCACAGCTTGGTGTGGTTGAAATGACTCATTCAGTCTCATAAAAGTGGTCTGTGTTAGAGCCAGTGTGAGGATTTGAGTCTTCCATCTTGAATACCATGCTTTGTGTTAAACCACATGGTGTTCCAATATATCATTTGGCCCATTTAAACCACATGGATAATTCATTTTTCAACACCCTGGTTATATGTCATCTCAGCTGTCACTTCCATTAGCTGTTCACACACCTGCATGTAGCTTACACCAGCTCCTTTTCTGCCCGTGCTGACATCAGGAGTGTTGCTTATTAGGCAATAGAAAAATGAGGAAAACAACAACCCCCATGACAACCACAACAACCCTTCTTTGTTCTTTCCTATGTACTGCACTGGTTTCTGCTCATGTGGCGGAATACCCCTTTAGTTAACAATGCCTGTGTAGAAGGTCTTCTGTTTCCTTAGAATTTCAGATCCTTGTCTTACTGAATGACAGGGTTTGTGTGATGGCACCTTGGAGATATAAGGAACCTTTCACAACTATTTTAGTGAGGTAACATGATGGCAGTCTTCTGTGCAACTCACAAGACAAACCTATGTCCCCTGAGGCCTTTAATTCCAGCATTCAGGAGGCAAAGATAGGTGGATCACTGTGAATTTGAGGCCAGTCTGAGACTACATAGTGAATTCCAGGTCAGCCTGGGATACAGTGACAAAAAAAAACAACAACAACAACAAAAAAAAAAAAAAACAAGAAATCAAATATACCTACCTCCCTCATGACAGACTACAGACTTTCCATTCTTTTCTTTTTTCCTTCTGGTTTTTCAAGATAGGTCTCAACAGCTCAGGCTGAGCTGGAATTCACTATGTAGTCTCAGGGTGACCTTGAACTCATGGTGATAGTCCTGACTGTTGGGATTAAAGGCATGCATCACCATGCCCGGCTCATGTCCATTCTTAACTTTAAGTTGACCACCAGCAAATTTTTAGGTAGGTGAGAAATAAAAATCTGGACTCTCAGAAACTCTTTCCCATATAGTTCCTTTACATTGTCTACCAATGTGGAAGGAAGAGAAAGAGAAATTGAATGTTGGGAAGATTGATCCTGACTTCATACATTTCTCCATTTAATAAGTATTTGGTGAAGATCTCCTCCAGATGGGCTCTTGCGTTTCCTTCCGTTTTTTTTTTTCTTTTTTCTTTTTAATTTTATTTATTTATTTTCAAGCAGAGAGAATTAGAAGAGAAGCAGACAGAGAGAGAATGGGTATGCCAGGGCCTCTAGCCACTGCAAACGAACTCCAAATGCATGTCATGTGCCCCTTGTGCATTGGGATTACGTGGGTCCTGGAGAACCGAACTTGGGTCCTTTGGCTTTGCAGGCAAATGCCTTAACTACTAAGCCATCTCGCCAGCCTTTCCATCTATTTTGTTTAGTTTAGAGTTTATAGGTGGACAGAAATCAGTTTAGCTTTAGCTTTGATTTGTGGGAAACATTTTGAGCTCGAGTTAATCAACAACAACAACAACAACAACAACAAGATTCCCAGCTCAAGAGCAGCTCCATGGTTAAAGGCACTTGCTTGCAAAGCCTGACAGCCCAGTTTCAAATCCCCAGGACCCACGTAAAGCCACATGCACAAAGTGGCACATGAGTCTGGAGTTTGTTTGCAGGAGCAAGAGGCCCTGGAGTGTCCATACTCTTCCTCTCTCTCTCCCTCCACTTTTTGTCTTCCTTCTACCTCTCTCTTTCTCTGCTTGCAAATAAATAAATGAACAAACAGAATTTATGTTAAAAGATTTATGTATACAAGAATTGTTCTATATTGCAGGGCTATGGATTTTATTCTTATGAAGTTTATTTATTTATTTATTAAAATATATTTTATTTATTTATTTGAGAGAAAGAGAGCAAGTGAGCAAGCAAGAGAGAGAGAGAGAAAGGAAGGGAGGGAGGGAGAGAATGGGTACTCTAGGGCCTCCAGCCACTGCAAACGAACTCCAGATGCATGCACCCCTTTGTAACATCTGGCTTACATGGGTCCTGGAGAATTGACCCAGGATCCTTTGGCTTTGCAGGCAAATGCTTTAATCGCTAAGCCATCTCTCCAGCCCTGAAGTTTATTTATTTATTTATTTATTGAGTATAGAGATTAATAAAATTATAAAGCCAACATGCAAATATATATTAGATAATAATCAAAGTTATAAAGCAACCTAAAATGTGATAGTGAATTGAAAGTTGATAGAAATAGCAGAATGTTTGTTCAGAAATATCAAAATTTAGAAATTTCTTAAAACTGACTTTTTTTGGAGGCAATATCTTACTCTAACCCAGGCTGAACTCATGTTATCATCCTGGCTGGTCTCAAACTCATCATGATTCTCCTGCTTCAGCTTCATGAATGCTGGGATTAAAGGCCTTAGTCATGATGGCTGCTAATTTTTCTTTTTAATTATAATTCTCTAAACTTGTTTTTTTTTTTCATTCATGATTACTTTTGTTTTACTTTCACTGGCTATGGTGTGTTCATATAGTTATCAGTATCAGTAGTTTCTCAATATTCTGTTTTTTGGGGGGAGGGCGTTGCTGAACAGTTATTCTGATCAGTGTGTTATCTTGGTCATCTTTTTCAAGATACTATCTGCTTCACTCCTGATAATCTGTCACAATCCCTAAAACCTGGCAGACATGGAATTTCAAGATTGCCTCCATGTGTCCCCACTACAATGGCAATTGTGTTCAACAGGATTCTTCATATGTTCTACATGGATCTATTAGCATGCTTCCCCTGTACCAGGTTTATCTTGTACCTGATAGGATTCCATGGGAATGTGGGATGGTAAGAATGTATCTGAGCAGATCAGGAAAACTTTTCAGCTTGAGTCAAACATGGGTAGTGTGGTGGTTTGATTCAGGTGCCCCCCATAAAGTTATTATACATTCTGAATGATGGTGGCAATTTGGAAATTTGATCCTCCTGGGGGTGATGCATTGTTGGGGGCGGGCTTGTGGGGCCAGCTTCCCCTTGCCAGTTTTTGGCACACTCTCCAGCTACCCTTGTCCATCTGATGTTGGTCAGTAGGTGGCGCTCACTTTCTGGTCATGCTCTCTTTACCCCATGCCATCATGGAGCTTCCCCTCAAGTCTGTGAATCACAATAAACCCTTTCTTCCCACAAGCTGTTGTTGGTCAGGTGTTTTCTGCCAGCAATGTGAAGCTGACTGCAACAGGTAGTTTTAGCCAAACCCTCTGCCCCTGGCCTTATGTAGAGGGGAATGAGCTCAAGTTCTTCCTCCTACAGAAGGAAAGGAGTATTCACCCCCTGGAGACTGATTTATGATGAAGCATATAGTGTACCCCAAGGGCATGATGCTATAATGTCTCTCCTTCAAAGTGGACTGTTATACCTCCTTCTCCAAACACTGAGGAGCTATAGCACATTCTGTGTTTATTTAACTTTTGATTTATTTCTTTTGAAAGGATTATGTCCTCTATTAAAACATTTGTTTCACAGGGCATGGAGATTTGAGGAACACAATAGCCTTGGTTTTAGGAGGCTATGCTTCCTGTTAACTCTGCTTATCTCTGGAACTCGTTTATTTAAAAATAAAAATCTGTATATCTTAAGTGATGTGTCTAATTTGTGTCCTATAGCATAAAATTTATTTTTCTAGTCTTCATCCACTTTCACTGGCTGCATCATACTTTAATGGTCTTTCATGTCCAGTGAGTATTACATACTTGTGTGTCCTGAAAAGTGTGCCTATCTTATCCAGTTTAGTCTTAAGAAATGGGAATGAAGAAGGTTGAGTTGTAGTTTAGGATCTGTATTTGGTTGCTTTGGCACTGTAGGGCCACACACTCTGTAAGGAGGGGATTGTATTGCACATCAGCTCTTAAACATTGTCTCTTCCAAAATAAAATATGTTGAGTCTTTGTGAACACACTGAATTATATCCCTGGCTTGCCTGGTTCAATAGCTTGTGGAATGCATATTGCAGACCTCATTAATTGCTTAATCCAAGTTACATAGTAAATCCCCTCTCTAATTTATATATGCCCTATTGGTTCTTTTTTTTCTAAAGAATACATATACAAATAATAGATTAAATTTTCCTCAAACAATAGGAATTATTTGAATGAGCTATTTGCAATATAATATTTTGGTGAAAACTCTATGTGTTTTCCTTTCAAAATATAAAGGGCATGTTTGAACAAATTAAATTTTTTGGAATTTATTTTTGAGGTAAGATGAACAATAACAGATTACCAAAAGCATGACTCCTGTTTCAGTCCCCAGCAAGCAGGGCTAATGCACATGGTTATACTTGTTAAAAACTGTAAGATTACTTTTGAAAATTTGAGATAGAACCAAAAGTAATTTGAGAGTGAAGATCAAAGTTCTGTCACCCCACAGATGGAAATAAGCCAATAGACCCTAGGTTATATGTTTATATATTATGTTGTGATAATACATATTTGTTATAGTAGCCTGACCTAAGACAGCAGTCATCTACATCATTCTTTGAACTGATTTGGACTGTAATAATATGAAAAAGAGACGATCAGCTTCCATCCATGAAACACTTATCATATGTTAGGTGTGGCGTTAGATTCTCCATGAGTAATAGGTTTCTAGCTCTTCTGTGGATACTCCCAATGTTGACATGTTCTACTAAAACATTATTTTAATTTCATATGTAGATTCAATTTATCATTTGTTTCTGTTTTGTGATCAACTGAGCTCTGCCTCTACTTTATTTTTATCAGCTGTCCTTATCTATTTCCTTTACTATTTCATTATTCTTAGCAATCTTTAATCATCTACTTCTAGTCTCTTCTAAGGTAAACCATATTAAATAGTTAACCTAGGATCTAGTGGCTTATTTCTATCTGTGGGATGACAGGACTTTGATCTTCACCCTCAAATTATCTTTAGTTCTATCTCAAATTTTTGGAAGTAATTTTTAAAGTTTTCAAAAAGTGTAACCATATGCCTTACCCCTGCTTGGACTCCCACTTGCCTATATCTGCTATTACTGCCTGCCAGAAAAAGCTGAAAAAAAAAGGAAGCCTGAGAATATACCTCAGATACTATGAAGACTTCAATTTTAAAATCCAGCAAGCAAGCAAGCAAGCAAACAAATCAGACGCCTTTACAGACAAAAGGGCAGGGGTGTCTTGTTCAGTTTTCTACTGTAGATTATCTCCACCTGCCTGGAACAGCTCTCTGTCCACTGATAAGGCCCCGCTCTGTGGTTCTCCCAGCTATCCCCTTCCATAGCAGGCCTATGCTAATGCATGGGACTGTGAGATGAAGATGGTATCCTATCCTCCTCCATTCTCCTGTCCCCTTTTCTTCTATCACACGTTGCATGTCACCCATCCTTTCTTTTACCATTTATCAAGGAATAAAAATAAGACCCAAACTTATGAAGAAGATACAATTTAACATTATAGTAAAATTTTCAAGAACATGGGATTAATAATCAAGGGTAAGGGGTATCTCATAGCTATACTAGTATAAATTCATTTAAAATGCTCTTGATCATGATTAAAGAGGATTTTCAGCTCATTTTTCATCTCAGTACCCTCTTTGCATGTGCTTCTATTTGTCAGCACTCTTTGCAAAATTGGACACTTATAATTGAACCTAATATTCCAGATGTGACCTGATTAGGTCAGTGTATTATAGCACAGTTACAGCCATTCTTCAAAATCAAATCTAATCAAAGTTGCTTCCTGCTATAGTCCTCATTTGTTTCCTATTCTTGGTCTTCATCAATCATGCTAAATTTATGTTGACTCCTCCCATACCAATTTCTTTAAATTCTTTTTTCTAGAATTATCTTCCCTTTTTCTCCATGCAAAAAAAAAAAAAAGAGTCTCATTCTCCATTTTTTTCTTTGTCTGAGTTACATGTATTACTTTGTCAGCTTTTCCTCAGTGTCACACAACATCTTGAGTTTTTTTTTGTAATTATGTTTTAAGTCTGTGCCACTCAGGCATTTTCCAACTATTGTGGCTGGAAATCGCATGTTATTCACAGACTTGAGAAGTGATTTCTGTTTTTTTTCCTAGTACATTTAAACAGTACATATTCTTTACTCAGCTAATGAGTTATTATAGCATTGAATCATATTAACTAATTTAAACAAGTAGTTGCTATTAGTCTGTAAATTTGTTTTTATCTTCTAAAAAGTGGAATTACTCCGCTTTTTTACTAAATGTATGAGCTACCTGTAATAATGTTGCTCTCTTTTGCCTCAAAGAAACTCATGTTTTCCTCAATTTTGCTGTGGGTTTTCTAATCAACTATTGCTCAAACTTTCCTTACAATGGTGGAAGTGTCATTTTGGAATGTACTGGGAAATAAGCATCACCTTCACCATTTTAAAGATAATACAACTGAATCTTAAAAACTATTAGAAATTGATGAAGTGATTACAGCTGGCTAGTGCTAGAGCAGCAACCAATACACAGGTTATTTCTCTCCTTTAAATTTATGCACTTTATTTTATTTTTAAAATTTTTTGTTTATTTTTATTTATTTAGTTGAGAGTAACAGACAGAGAGAGAGAGAGGCAGACAGAGAGAGAGAGAGAATGGGCGCGCCAGGGCCTCCAGCCACTGCAAACGAACTCCAGACGCGTGTGCCCCCTTGTGCATCTGGCTAATGTGGGTCCTGGAGAATCGAACCTCGAACCGGGGTCCTCAGGTTTCACAGGCAAGCGCTTAACTGCTAAGCCATCTCTCCAGCCCAAATTTATGCACTTTTGGTCATATTCCAATCCTATTACAGTCCTTTCCCCTAGCACCTTCCTCTTTCCCAAGTAGTCATTCTTCTGTTGAATGACTCATCCTCTTTTTAAAGTATTTTATTTATTTATTTGAGAAAGAGAGAAAGGGAGAGTGAGAGAATGGATGCACCAGAGCCTCCAGCCACTGCAAACAAACTCCAGATGCATGTACCACTTTGTGCATCTGGCTTATGTGAGTACTGGGGAATCAAACCTGAGTCCTTTGGCTTTGCACAAAGGCAGGTGCCTTAACTGCTAAGCCATTTCTCTAGTCCTGAATGACTCATTCTTTTTGTCATCCTCCATCTTCTTGTTCAAAATGTTGATGGGTTCAGAATTGTTCTGGTTGCCTCTATGGCTTCTTCTTTTAAAAATATTTATTTTTATTTATTTATATATGTGTGTGTGTGTGAGAGAGAGAGAGAGAGAGGGAGAAGCAGGTAGAAAGGGAGAGAAAATGGCCATGGCAGGGCCTGTAGCCACTGCCAACAAACTCCAGATGCATGTGCCACCTTGTGCATCTAGCTTATGTGGGTCCTGAGGAATCAAACCTGGATTCTTTGGCTTTGCAGGCAAGTGCCTTAATTGCTAAGCCATATCTCCAGCTATTCTTTTTACATTTCATAACATCTCACCTTAGTTGCAATATTGTTAGCATTAGCAGTATAGTGTTGGGAACTGAATACATAATGTTGGTTTTATATCTCCTTAACTCAGTAACTTTGAGATCAAGTTAAGACACTTACTTTTATCTACCAAATAAGTATACAATTAAATTATTGTGGGGATTGAGGGGGCTTAAATGGATTGGACATTTTGCGATCAGTGTTCATGTTTGCTGTAAGCATTACCACCAAGCATTCTTCTATGTTCTTGTGAAGCTCATTAATCAGTATGGCTCCCCACAGTAGCTGCTTATCCCAAGTGACCATTATCTTGCATTCTCTCCTTGATATTTTTCTATCATTTATTTACATGTCTATTTACTTTTTTTTTGGGGGGGGTTTCGAGGTAGGGGCTGACTCTAGCCCAGGCTGACCTGGAATTCCCTATGTACTCTCAGGGTGGCCTCGAACTCATGGCAATCCTCCTACCTCTGCCTCCCGAGTGCTGGGATTAAAGGTGTGTGCCACCACCCCAGCTTTCCATTTACTTTTTTTGAAGCACATACTCGTAATTCAAGCTGGCCTCCAACTCACTATGAAGCTGACATTCACCTTGAACTCCTGATCCTCCTGTGTCCATCTCCCCAGTGCAGAGATTGCAGGCTAGTGTCACCACACCTGATTCTTGATGCACTTTCCATTCTGGAGTAATTTTAGACTTTTCAGAAAAGATGCAAAGATAGTAGAGAACTACTATATACCCCTAGCTTAGTCTCATGTTAGTATGGCATATACCTTGTCTATTGGTCCAAACAAAGGAATTAACATTGATATAATATTAACTAGATTATACACTTCACCAGATATTCCTCTAATACCTTTCTTTTATATTCCAGAATCCAGTCCAAGATCCCACTTTACACTTAGTGCACTTTTTAAAGTTCCTTTAGAAATGGACACCCACTACTGGGCGTGGTAGTTCTAATGTGGGCAATTTTGTCCAGAAGATAGAGGCACCGTTACCTGTTTCATGACTAGGCTACTGTACTTCAAGGACACGTAATTATCCCAATCTCCTGACAGGGAGCAAAGTGCATGGGCAGAGGAGATCATCAGTTTCCTCACTTGAAAGTTGCACTTTCAGCACTTTAGGGGCACATGAGAGTAAATAGAGGAACAGGAGCGGAGCTGCTGGCCAGAGAGTCCTGTCAGACTTATGGGATTTTTGCGTAGGTAAATGGCTTATAGGATAAGAAAGTGGACTTGAAATCTGCAAGCTTCCTCTGGGTTAAGGAAGATATATGTGCATGTACACACTTACACACACACACACACACACACACACACACACACAAGTTCTTCAATTATTCTAATGTTTACTGAGCAGTTGCTGTTGCCAGGTATCACATTTGGTGCTAGATATTTTTCAGAATCAGTAAAAACATTTGATTCTTTCTCAGATTAACTCCATTCAGCAATGTGAATAATAAAATCCAATTTAATCTATGTATACATATGACTTGGTTGTAAATCATTTGACAATGAACATGTCACATTGTTTGCATCTTTGATTCATATTTTTTCCCATTTTTATTTTCACATTTTATGTTAGTTGGTTAGTTAGAACATGAAAGAGTAAAGGTACCAAATATAAACAATTATGCCTTAATCTTCAATAAGTACCAAGCAATGTTAATTTCAGCTATTCTATCAAATTCAATATTCAGCATAATCTCATAAGTAGACATCTATTTTTCATGTTTTTTTAAAAAAATAATTAAATTAAAACATAGATGGGGTGACTATCTTTATGATCTCATACACCCTCTCTGGAAACCTACATCTCAAGTCACATTGCCTTATTCTGTTATAGCAGAGTTTGGAGTGAGTGACCTTGGCCAAGCACCTTAAAATAGTGACTTACTATTGCAGATTTCAACCAGGTCTAAATTTGAATCCATTCTTTTATAAGGAAAGCATGAAAATGAAATGCGGTTTTGTTTGTGTGGCTCAGGGTGAGAAGTTATTGAAAGATTAAGGGGATCTGAGAAGAGGGTTATAAAACAAAGGTTTGAAAATAGAACGGATTTTCTTAAGAAAAAATAAATAGATCAGATGCATCCAGTAAATCTTGAGACTTTTCTGTGGTTGTAAGTAATGAAAAAAAAAAAAAAAAAGAACAAAGCCAAGAAACAGAACTGTCAAGGGAAGAGACATGAGGCCAATTTGACAGCCTCTACTTCCTGGGCTGAGTCCTTAGATAAGCCGGGGACTCCATAATACTTTACAGAGGTCAGAGGTCAGAGTGGAATCAGGAAGACAGAGGAAAAGCAGCCTTTACCCTACCCAGCTGCCTTGGCCTTGGCTGCAATCTAACCATATCAGTTTGTGGTATCCTTTGATGACCTATCAGGTTTCTGGAGGCACATTTCTAGACGTTTCTCCCAGAATACAGTCGATAAGAGTAGTCTCTAGATTCCTGCCACATGAGCATTTGAAAGAGAGAGCGCCACATATTTTCCTTGGACTGTCTAAACCTGGTCTCCTTGGCTGGGGCTACCTCTGTACTTTTCTTTCACAGACAATAGCTGCTTGGAAGGAAATCCAGGGATTAAGGATGATCAACCAGTGTGAGTCACACTTAGATTTTTTTGTAAAGTGGGTGCAGGGCCCAGGCTCTAGGACTTGCATGAAGATCAAACCAGAGTTTTATTTTCTTCAGAAGAGTATGATAATCCGATTTGATGATGGAATTCCTATAATGGGATAGCTTTAGATACTATCTGGTTGTACTGCTCTTCGTTTTATAGACAAAACGGTTAAAAGCTGGCAATGGGCGTACCAGTGACTCAACCTTAGATCACTTCATTTTCCGATTAGTGTTCTTTCTGCCATGCCACTGAAAGATGAGGATAAAAAGATAAAGAAATGCAGTTACCATGACGTTGAAATATTTGTTTCTTAGTTTGGCTACAATCAAAGTAAATAACTTTGTAAATCTTTAGAATATTTTAGTAAAAGGAAAACACCAACTTTTCCCATCCCCCCTCCTCATTGAAAGTGTTGTTTACAGTGGCTTAGCTGTAAGAATGATTGGCAAGTTTAAGGGACCATTTATATAAGTCAGTCATGCTTTTTGTGACAAAGTCAAGCATTCTATTAAGAATTAGACACTATTACTGCTATTGTTTTCCTTCACTGACTATGGACATTGAGTTCAATTATGTAAAATAGATGCAGACTAATAGTTTGTAAATATTACACATAATATTATAATTTAATATACAATATAGAAATATATAGGTACCAGAAGAGGAAAATCTGTTTTAGTATCCTTACTAAGTGGGCATATATTAAAATGAGATGTATTCTGTCAAAATAGGTAGCAGACCACCAGTAATGATGCATAAAGTGCAAGAATGCACTAAGGGAGAAAGAGGACATAGTCTTCCTTCCTCTTCCCTTGTTCCCAGGCTTTAAGACTATCAGGATTTTGTGATCATGTTGTGGGGGTTCTCCATACTGGTACGAAAAGCTGTGAGATAGGAACATATTCTCACCTGGTCTTTTGTTGTTACAGCTTCATCTTATAGAAACTCTATGGATATTTGTACATTAAACACCTTCACTATCTGCTTTTGATTTTTTTAATCCCACTCATGTTTTGGAAGAGATCAAATTCTTCTAATTATTATTTTTCTACTGGGAAAAGACATTGCATACATACATATATCAGTAAGGTTAATTTTCTAAGTGGTAGGAACCTATAAAATGAAGATACAAAACTCGATAATTTAAAGATATTTTTCTGCATACAACTATAAGATTTATAGCACACACATCACTATTTATTTCCTCTTGGGGATGAAATGAATCAATCTTGAAAATTTATGAGAAAAAAGGAGGAATAATGCACATTCTTTCCCTCTCTCTCTCTCCACACACACACACACACACCCAACTCCCCACCTAACTCCTATGTGCCCTCCTATGTCATATATATTAAAAAGCCTTTGTTGTGACTTCTTATACTCTGTTAATGATATAAATAATCTCATTTTCCCAACAATACTAGCTTTAATATTTTATTGCTCATTTTTCTCATTTTATAGGCAAGGAAGTTGAGGCTCAGAGGACATAAATACTTCACCCAAATTTACATTGCCAGAGGCAGAAATATGAATAATATTTCATTACAAGTCTACAGCCTCATTATAGTGAGGGGCCCATAGAAAGGTATACACGATAGGCAGAAATGACAGAATTCAGAGTCACATTCATTCTCAACTCTACATTTGATCACTCTTGGCAAGTATTCTATCTCTATTCTTTTCTTCTCTCTGTCTCATTTATTTCTTTTCAGAAGCATTTTAGGGGTTATCTTAATCCATCTCTCTAATTCCAAAAGAATATGAGCATAAGATGAAAGCCATGTGTATTTCTTATCTTCTTTGATCTTCTAAAAGATTTTTGAGAAGTCACATGGAAAGTGAAAGGATGTAAGCTTTGGGGATTTCAGTTCGGAGTTGGAGAATAAGACATCTCCTAGGATCATTATTAAGAGCCAGGAATGTTGCCCATTTTAAGTATGTAGTGCAGAGTAAGTGCTGTATACTTCATCAAAAAATGGGAAGGTTTTTTTGTTTTGTTTTGTTTTGCTTTGCTTTGCTTTCCCCCCTTAACATTGCTACTGCTGATGAGATGTAGAATAAAGAACAGTAGGGGGAAAAAGACTTGATTGCTTAGCTTATGTTTTTGAACTGTTCAATGTCAATATTCCTTTTCATTAAATCTTGATCTTAACAAAGGACATATTCTCTGAAGGTCTGGGAACTTCCCTGCTATAAGGCCTTGAACAATTCTGGCAGCTGGTATAGCTACGAATGAAATATTCCTTGTTAAACCAATATAAAATTAAGGAGCATCACCTACCTGTTTTTTATACATTACTCAGTTTCTTTCTGTTAATAATAAATTTATGTACTACCATATCCTAACAGTAAAAAAAAAAGTCAAGGAAAATTTGAAGCATTGTGTTCTTAGAGATTTAGAGGCTACTGTATATAGCCATTCCTTTCTTCCCTCCACATGTTAATCTAACCTGTTCTTTATATGTCCAGCATTTATTGAATATGAATATTCACCAGGTACAATGGTAGAAATATAGTTAGAGACATATGACAATTATGAAAAATGGTATTCATTGTTTACATTTCAGACATTTCCTATTTTAACAACTTCATGTTTTTATAACTCTTTTACAATTTAATTTTATATACATATATTTGTTGTTTCTTTACATGTACCCAACAATGCTTTCTGTTATTGCCTGAGTCCCACTGTACTTATTCTAATGGCTGATCAGTAGCTATATCATAAAGACAATGACTTCCCCATGCTCTGGAAACTATTACCTGTCATTAGTTCATCAAGGAGGGGGTTGGCCTCTTGAGCCCCTCTCTTACCCATAGTAGAATGTTGACTATCATCATGTGCAGATAACTACAGCTTTTGTGAGTTTGTACATGTGATGACATTATATCTGGGCAGAGAGTTCCACAGTGCTCCTCTCCATCTTAGAGCTCCTATATTCTTTCTGTCCCATCATCCACACAAGTCTTCCTGGGGGTAATTACATGTATGTTTCATGACCTGGTTTTCAGTGCTTTGCATGGGTTCCTTCCTATTGAACGGACCTCAAATTAAAGCATAGTGTGACTGGTAGCCCCCATAATAGTCACGTCACTATTGGACAAGGGAGCATGTAGAGCATTACCATAGAATGATGGGTTATCTTTGCCAGCAGCATGTACAGCCCTTTTATGACACCGTGAAATCTAACTGAAAAGAATGAAGTTTCTCCTTCAACTTTGTGTTGGTTTGATGCTAGGTTCCCAGCTGGTGGCAATTTGGGAACTGGAGCCTCCTAAATGCAGTGTATTGTTGGGGGCAGACATATGGATGGTATATCCAGCTTCCCCTTGCCAGTGTTTGACACATTCTCCTGCTACTGTTGTCTATCTGATGTTGAGCATGAGGTATGTTCACCCTCTGCTTGTGCCATCATTTTCTCTCCCATCATGGAGCTTCCCTCAAGTCTATAAGCCAAAATAAATCCTTTCCTCCCAAAGCTGCTCTTGCTCAGGTGTTTTCTGACAGCATTGTGAAGCTAACTGTAGAAATAAAATTGGTACATAGAAGTGGAGTGGTTTTTGCTAGAAACCTGAGTCTGTGGCTTTGGCCTTTTGGGATTGATCTGCAGGTGGAATGTGAATGGATTTGAAACCTCAGCATAAGAGATGCCTTGCAGTGCTGTAAGTACAGCTTCATGGACTGTTCTGGTAAGAGTTGAAAGACCTGAATGCAGTAAGAACTAAGGACTGTGAGGTTTGGTTTATGAGTACAAAAAAGAACAGAACTTGGCCTGGCCGTTTGTGTGAGAGGTTTCTGTTTTGCCCATGTCCTGAGAACTTGTGCAGGGTTGGTTTGTGAAGAAATCGCTGGTGTGATGGATATGGCACAGAAAGAAATGAAATCTTTGGGCCAAAACTGCTGCCTGTCCAGGTATAATTGAGAGATTACAACCATTGAGATTGGGCCAGCCTATCTGCATTGGGACAACAGAAAGAATGCAGACTCTTTTGAAGGGGCCTGAATGTTAAAGGAGTGTCCTGATCTTCAAGATCTGATTCCACCCCCGGGTTAACAAATGGGTAGCTCATCTTGTACTGTGGAGTATAACAAATGCAGGAAAGAGAGGTTCATTGAATTTTCAAAACAGTTTTATATTTTGGAAATGGCCAGGAGCAATGTGAAGCTTGCTGGATTACCTGCGTGGAGGCTGATGGTGCCATGAGGATGAGCCATGGGTTGCAGTGGAGACCCAAAGGAGGTCCCTGTCGGATGGCTGCCAAGGAGAGCTGCCAGCATTGGATGAAGTTTTCTGGGACTGTGAGTAGCCTAGCTTGAGGGGTGGAAATGGAACTCCAGAGACTCAATACTAGTTAGAATTATTGGACTTTAAGACGTGTCACTGGCTAGAGGTTTTGGACTTAGAAGTACAGAGTTTGATGTTTACCCTATGTGTTTTAAGTCATGTATTGGTTGAATATTTCTTCACTATGTACAATGTCATCTCTTGCATTGTGAATGTTTATTCTGTGTCATTTTTTTTGACATTATGGCTTAGTTAAAAGATCCTGTACTATGGGGATATTTGAACATCACTGGGATTGATAAAAACTATGGGAACCTGTTTTTTTTTTTTTAATTATATTTATTTGTTGTTGTTTGATTTAGTTACTTCTAATTACTAATTATTGGGATGTGTGTGTGTGTGTGTGTGTATAAAGAGAGAGAGAAAATGGGCACCACTGAGCCTCTAGCCACTGGAAACAAACTCCTGATGTATGTGCTACCTTGTGCATCTGTCTTATGTGGGTCACGGGAAATTGAGCCTCTGTCCTTTGACTTTGCAGGCAAGTGCCTTAACTGCTAAGCCATCTCTCCAGCCCTATGCAGACTTTTAAAGTTGGACTAAATGCATTGCATTTTACATCACAGATGGTCACCAGCTTATGGGGGCCAGAGGTCAAATGTGGTGGTTTGATTCAGGAGTCCCCCAGACACTTATCTGTTCTGAATGAAAGGTCTCCGGCTGGTGGCAATTTGGGAATCAGCCTCCTGGAGGTGGTGTATTGTTGGAGGTAGGCTTATGGGTATTATGTCCAATTTTTCCTTGCCAGTGTTTGGCACATTCTCCTGCTGCTGTTGTCCATCTGATGTGGGACAGTAGGTGATGTTCACCTTCTGCTCATGCCATCATTTTTTCCTGCCATCATGGAGTTTTCGCTCAAGTCTATAAGTCAAATTATACCATTTCCTTCCATAAGCTGCTCTTGGTCAGACGTTTTCTACCAGCAATGTGAAGCTGACTGCAATAAGCTCCAACTTGATTTCTCTGTCCTGTAGCCAATCAATGTGGTGTCTTTGGAAATAGGGTCTTATCTTTCAGTTCTGGTAGGCTGTCAGAGGCTGCCTTAGAGGCTTCCCTGACCAAAAACTCATGGGGAGATATCTATCCCCTGCCTGACACTGATATTATTTGATAGCCTATGGCCACTAGGAGCTGCATTGTCCATCTGTGTAGGGTAGCTCCATCTCCTGGCCCTCATTCCTGCATCCCCAGAAAACCCCAACACACACACACACACACACACACACACACACACACTGTTTTATATCACTTATGACCTAGTACTTCCTTCCTTAATGTCTTAAAACACTTCACACTTTTAGTAATTTGGTTCTTAGTCTAATTCTGTGGAGTATACAACATCACCATCATTCCATTTCAGACATAAGGGCACTAAAATGAGCATGATGGCCTCCTGGAGATTCCTTACGCATTTCTTTTCACAAGCAAGAAATAAAACAAAGAGGTTCAGTCAGATCCCGGCAGCTGCTGTGGCCTCTCAGTTCTTCATGTGGTTGTCCTTGTCTTTTCCCTTTCGCTTCAGGAAACATGGCCTCCGGCGTGGCTGTCTCTGATGGTGTCATCAAGGTGTTCAATGACATGAAGGTGTGCAAGTCATCAACACCAGAGGAAGTGAAGAAATGCAAGAAGGCGGTGCCCTTCTGCCTGAGTGAGGACAAGAAGAGCATCATCCTGGAAGAAGGTAAGGAGATCCTGGTTGTCCATGTAGGCCAAACAGTGGACAACCCCTATGCCACCTTCGTCAAGATGCTGCCAGACAAGGCCTGCCACTATGCCCTCTATGATGCTACCTATGAGACCAAGGAGAGCAAGAAAGAGGACCTGGTGTTCATCTTCTGGGCCCTGGAGTGTGCACCCCTTAAGAGCAAAATGACCTATGCCAGCTCCAAGGACGCCATCAAGAAAAAGCTGACAGGGATCAAGCATGAATTACAAGCGAACTGCTATGAAGAAGCCAAGGACCGCTGCACCTTGGCGGAGAAGCTAGGCGGTGGTGTGGTCATCTCTCTGGAAGGCAGGCCTTTGTGAGCCGCCTCCAGCCCCCTGCCTGGAGCTTCTAGCAGCCCCAGACCTGCCTTTGGGGGATGTAGGTTGCCTCCTTCCTTCCAGACCAGAGCGGCTGCGGGGATGCCAGCAGGGGGAGGGCAATCCCTTCACCCCAGTTGCCAAATAGTCCCCCTGCCCCATGGATCTTCCTTTTCCCTCCATCCCTGACAGGTTCTGGCCTTCCCAAACCACTTTTGATCTTATTCCTCTTGGGTTGAAGCAGACCAAGTTCTCCCCCAGGCACCCAGTTCGGGGGCTGGCTGTATTTTTTTAAGGACACCCCTACTCCTCACCTATCCCTCCTCAATCCCATGCTGCCAACTTCTAACCACAATAGTGACTCTGTGCTTGTCTGTTTAGTTCTGTGTGTAAATGGAATGTTGTGGAAATGGCCCTTCCCTGCGCCAGCTGGCTCCCCTTTCCTTTTCCTTTGGTCTTGGCCACTCATGGAAAGTAAGACCAGTGAGGGGACCTTCAATTAAAACAAAACAAAACAAAACAAAAAGAGGCAATAAAAAGGCTTATTTAAAAAAAAAAAAGAAAAGAAATAAAACAAAGAAAAGCAATAGCTATTTTGCTGGAGTGAAAGCAGAAAGCCAGAGTGCAGTGTGGATGAGGCAGAGGAGTTACAGAGCATAGAGATATGTGGTGGCATTCAAAAGAAAGTAATTACCCATCAGACATCTACTGCCCCATCTCTAAAATCAACCCTAAACCAAAAGGTACTTCCATCAGTGGGGAAAATTAAGAAGGAATAATAAAGAAGCCCACAGCAATTTCCACTTAAACGAAAACACCTAAAGTAGATGCTTTTGAAGAAACCTGTATCCTTCACCTTCCCTGAGCCAAGTTTAGGAAGCTGCAGGAGTACCACACCAATGCCTTGCTCCAGAGACAACATTAGGGCCTTCCAGTGACCTCAACCGCATAAAAGTCTGCTGTACCACACTGGACCAGCCAGGGTCTTGTGAAGCAAGAAGTTAGGTGTGTTGCCTTAGCAGCTGTGCGGACATGGTCCTTTACACCCATGGGGTGGCCCTACATCCCCTCTACCTTTGGCCCAGGAAAAGCATCCAGGCAGACCGCCTGAGTACCATGGTCTAGGAACTCCAGAAAGCAGATGGGCAGCTCTGACTTCATGAAGCACACAGAAGCATCTAAGAGGACAGTTCAGGGAAGCTCATCCTGCTGAGGCCCTGGGAAACGGCCAAGCAGGCTGATCACCCACCCACAGTCCTAGGACCAAGTGCAACTTTGGCTAGGAGCCATTTGTCTTGTCAAGGTTCTGAAAGAGAGAAGCAGTACATCTATCCATGGCTTCAGGAAGTAGCTGGATATCTTTTGAATACATCAGTCTCTAAAGCCCCCATCAAGTCATATGTATGTATGTAGAAACTTCACACATTGACAGCTGCCCCTCCTCACACAAGGCACAGTGATGTACAATTATCTAGGCCCAACAAGTCTTCCCAGCCCCCAAAGAATCAGAAACTGTGAGCCTCAACAGTCCATGGGCCTGTCAGCATGGCTTTATTCCTATGTAGCCTTTGGAAACTGTCCCCCACCCACACCTGATATTTCCTGTCCAGTGTTGTTGCAGGCTTAGACTGGCTTACGAGTTGCACCCCAGTTGGCATAGTCTCTCAACTCCAGCAACCTGGGCTACTGAGACTGCTGAAGGGATCAAGATGGACGATAGTGGAATGAACTGTGCAGACAAGATATACAGGTGATCAGGTGGAAACAAAGCCTATCCAAATGATAACCTAGATTACAACACTAGGAAAACGTCTTTTACCATGAGAAACACATTATAACACTAGGGGAGACAACTGATTCATGAAATGAGCCAAGATCAGCATAGGGGCATAAAAAGCCTGAGAAAGCAAAGTAATTTGATGCCTCCAAAGAAACATGATAATATTCTAGCAAAAGACTTCAACTCCAAAGATATGAAATTGGGAACCTTGTATGTAGATCCATGCCTAGAGTCCCAATACTTGGAAGTAAGAAGCAGAAGAATCAGGAGTTCAAATGGAGACTTGGTTACTTACCAGGTGTTGTTTCTTTGGCCAGTGATTTTAGTTTTTTTAATACAGGGTCTCATGTAACTCTGACTGGCCTTTACACAAAAAGAGAATGCAAACAGACAACCCAATAGAATTAGAAGGAACCTCCTTCTGAATGAGGAATTTGTTAAGGAGACAGAAATTATGTAAAAAAAAAAACAAATAGAAACTCTAGAGCCAATGAATGAAGTGCAAATTAGAACTAGCAACATCATTAGAACAAATAGAAGAGAAATATAGCACCATCCAGGGCCCAGAAGCTCAAAGTCCTCCTAATAGACTCAACCAAGTTGAAGGTGAAACTCTAAGACAAAGAAAAAAAATATTAAGAGAAAAGGGCCAAATTATAATAAGGGTACTCTAACTGACTGACTAACTAGCTAACAGTGAACTAATTAAGTAGGCAGCAGACATCTCAGCAAAATCCTTAGAGGACAACAGAGAATAAGGTGGCATAGTCAAAGCCTTGAAGTAAAAGTATCGCCCATCAAGCTTGCTATTCTCAGCAAAGTGACCTGTTAGAAAAAAAAAAGTAGAAGAAAAGTCATTCCACGAGCAAGTCATTACCATCAATCCTAGAAGAAATTCTTGAGGGATTCCCACACTACATACTAAAGGAAAATAACTACCATCATGGAAATAAACAAAAGAACAAAAATCACTAGTAAACAAAAAAGAACCAACCTCTACAAACACACAAAGGGACTAAACTGAATCAAATTCTATTTCATATTTATAAAGAGTAATGTATGTCATTATTACAAAACCACCCCTTCCACAGCAATGGTTAATTCTGAGTAGTGGCATTAAAACAAGGTGTGCAATTTGAGTTTCATCTTGAAGACAATAATAAAAGAAAAAAGTCACATGCTAGACACAGCAGAAGAGCACAATCCAAACTGGCATGGTGGTAGGGATACCCTGAGTATCAGGACTGCATCACACACAAAACTTCAAGGGGCTCAGGCTGGTTAAATTCAAAGGTGAGGGCTGGAGAGATGACTTAGCAGTTAAGGCACTTGCTGGCAAAGCCTAAGGACCCATGTTCCACTCTCCAGATCCCACGTAAACCAGAGGCACAAAAGTGAGGCAAGCGAAAGGTCACATGTGTCCACTAGGTGGCACAAGCATCTGGAGTTCAAGTGCTGTGGCTGAGGCCCTGTTGTACCAATTCTCTCTCTCTGTAAAATAAAAAATAAAAAAAATAAATTAAATAAAAAAATCAAAGGTGAAGTTAAGCCTAGAGAAATTCAAAGGCTCTTGGCCATGAAAGGTGGTGAATATTCTACAAGCTTGGATTTTTGTACTCTAGCCTAATGATAAGGCTGGAGGTTTATCATGAGAGAAAGTACATGGTACAATATGCAGTTTAAATGGATAAGAGAAAACACAGCTAAGGGCAGAGGGATCTCTTAGAAGGAACTTGGAGGAGTCTGGGAAAGATATAATTAAGAACAGATTAGTAGTTATTGAATTTAGGAGAGAGAAGGGGCACAGTTAGTAGATACTTAAAATCTAAATTCTGAACTTGGTCAGTGGGAGGGAAACATAAGCTGAAATGTAGAGAGAAGCAGAGTCAAGATCAGGTTTAAATTCGCATTCTTATTGCTCGGAGACCCTGTGCACACTTACTTCTCTGACATAGTTACATGCATTCCCTTTCTGTTCTGCGGTACTTCAAATCGATGTTTTGGCAATTGTAGCAAAGTCACTTTTGACTAATTTACTCAATTTCCACAAGCATTTGAGTTTTAGGATGCAGAAGAGACAATCCAAGACCTCACTTATGGCGTAGAGGATTGCATGTGACTGTTTGGATGGCTGGAAGACTCCTCTATCAAGGCTTAGAAACATGACCCCTTATGCATCTCTCCCTATCAGCAAGAAGTGGCGATAGACTTATTGTCTTGTATTGAGGAATGTAGAGATTCCAGAAGAGTTTCGGTTTACCACTGTAATTTGAGGTGCTCTGACAGGTGCTGTAGGGAACTGGATTAAAAGGTGGGCAAGATTTGTGATCTATTGACAGATTTGAAATCATTTAGCATGGAGAAAGAAGCTAGAGTGCTGGCTTGAATTATCTGAACTGCTCTGAAACAGAGTAGCTCGCTGACAAATATTTCTTTCTTTCCACCCAGGATAGAACAAGAGGAAATGGATTCAAGTTGAAGCCGGATCTATTTAGGCGAATTATACTAGAGTGCTTCCTGACCTGGAAGGCTATTTGGCTTAGGAATGGATTGCTAAGCTAGGTCAAGGAATCCCTTTCTCCAGAGAGAGAATCTAAAGGATGAAGGGGATTTGGGAAGTCATTTAAGCAGATGAAAATTGAGCTTTTTAAAGACTGAGGCCCCTGAGTAAGGAACACCGTGACTTCATACCAGTATTTAACAGCCCTCACGTTTTGCTGGTGTCTGACTTGCTGTTTCAGCCTCAAATCATTTCCTCATTTTTCACTCCTAAGTTGAAGTAGAGAATCATTAGTGGGGTTTTTAAATCCCTTTGTTATTTTAAAGGTCAGCATTAAACCACCTTTCACATAATCTTTTGCAGGCTAAATAATTCCCTTTCTGTAGCCTTTTCTCATAAACATTAGTTTTTTAATCCTTTGACATTCGGGTTCTGCTGTAAAAACTTGTCAAATTTTCCTGTCTACAGTTTTGTGCTCCAAACCTGACACAATAAGCTAGTAAGTTTTAAATGCTCACAACAGTGAATGAGTTCTTGCTGAATTCTTCAAACTATTTTGCTCTTGTTCATACCATTCAATATAATATTCTGCTTTGTTTATTGAGAACAGATCCGTCTTGGTGTATCCTTCCACTGAGTTTGCTACATTTATTTTCTTTTTTCATCAAATTTTCCCTTGGGTCTCTAATGTAATTCCATGCCTAGTCAATATCCATGAATACATTGAAAGAATCAATGTTCTAATGAATAAATTCCATACAGGTGTTTGTGGGTGGATGTGAAGACTAAATTTACTCATTTATGATATGTTTCTTTATAGTTTGAATGAACTGTCCTCCATAGAGAAGAACAATTTGTATACATATAGTTTAAATAGAGCACATCAATCTTCAACCTGTAGTATAATATTACTAAAATTATTTCTGAGAGTATATTTATTTGAGGTCACATTTCCTAGTATGCTTTGTGTTGGCTGCTAATGGAAAAAACAAACAAACAATGAAAAGACAATTTAATTGACCAAGGCAAAGTACTAACACATGTCTTCTGTCTCCTCCTCTGATTCTCAGGGTCAGTTACTACCCAGATGAAACTATTGTGAATCATTTTTTATTTTCCTCTTTCATACCTAAATGATTTATCAGCTTGTGTTTTACAGATTTTCCCATGGTCCCTTGAAACAGAATCTGATACACTTTAATTCTCTTGGGTCTTTTCGTATCCCAAACTTCCATGACGTCTTCTGAATCACTGTAAGTCACCCTCTGCTTTGTGTTTTGATTCCACTTTTGCCTCCCACCCTGGATTTTCTCCTCAGAGAAGACAGAATGATCTTTCAAAAGTGTGTGTTGGATCCTGTCATTCTTTTGCTTTTTACCCCTCTCATTCAGCACTTAAGGCTTGTCTGTCAGTGAGCTGTCCAGAAGGCTGTCTGTGACATACTTCTGTCTCATTATCTTAATACCATTGTCATTATCTTCCTCATGCATTCAATTCACCTACATCCCTACTCTCCTGAAGAGGTCAGGGGTAGTTCCTTCAATCAGTGCTTGCACATGTCCTCAGTGTTAATTTTCCCATCTCACATACCATATGGAGTGCAGAACAGGCATCAGCACGTCCAGGGAGCTGACCTAACACCTCCACAAACCTGTCTATACCCTAGCCTTCCTTCTTCATGTTTTGGACTTTCTTTCCCAGCACAGGGCTGGAATCGGGGTTGGGGCAGGGTGGCCATAGCCTATCCTATCCATCTTCAAGTCAGGAAACTCAATGTAACTTGTCTAGGCCAGTACAGTGTGGATGATTGTGTCTGGTGGAGTCTCAGGTAAGGGTCTGTGGTCCTTTGCTCTCCTGCCTGCCTGCCTTCATAGCTGTGAGAGACCCCAGCAGGGGGAATGCCCATGTTGTCACTATATAGAGCAGTAATTCACATGCAGAAATCAATGGACTGCTATGATCCCTGTGTGAGTGAGAAGTAACATTTGTTTAAAATCACGGTGTTCTTGGCACTTGTTATCATATCACAGCCTGGTTTACCCTGACTTTTACATTGCCTTTGCTCTCCACATTCTACTTAAGCTTTTTATGATTCTCCTAGCAATTTATTTCAACCAGACACATTAGTTTCCTATCAGTTATGTATAAGCCTAGAGAAAACTGATATTCACTACTTTTGCCCAATATATATATAGAAAATTATCTAGAATATAGTAGGTGTTTACATATTTTTCAATAATTTAATAAATGAATTTAATGAAAATACAGTATGATTATCCTGAGTATGCATGATCAATACATAAGTCAATTTTAATTAATGTTTTCTTATTACAAAAGTTCTTTTTAAACAAACTATAGTAAACTAGTGAATATGAATGGTGAGAACATGTATGTAGAAGGTATGAAAATGAGTAGATTATGGAGAGAAACCTCTGTGAAGTTTAGTTTATCAAGGGCACTCATATTGAAAGACAGGTTTAAGGTGGAATTATGAGGCTGAGAAAGAGGAGCTATTTTGTGTATTCTTGCATGTGAAAGTACCTGATGGGTGATTATTCTCTTCCTCATTGAAAATACAAGTGAAATCTTGTCTGTCTGCGATTATGATCAGTATTTGCTGAATAGTCTTTCAGTCCTGATTTGCATGGATGCAAACATGACTGCCTCTAAAGGTCGTGTTGAGAAAGGTAGAGCCAATTAGTCATTCGGAAAGTAGGTTATTATCTTGGTTGCATGAAACTCAGCAATGTATATTCTTTACATCATTTGTACTTAAGAGGACTGAACTGTGTTACTCATTCTGAGAAACAAGAACATCCCAGTAAGTAACACAGAAAAAGGTAAGTAATTTACCTAAACCCACACAGGAAGCCCCACTATGCAGGAATAGAATGAAAAGTTCCTAGTTTCCTTCCCTTTTGCTGATGCCACTAAATAAAATTGTCAAAAATAATTCAAAGTCAACTTAAAATTTGTTTTTGGTGACATACTGAATTTCTAAAATCCACCTAAAGGAAAAGTGTTCAAAGACAATTTCCAGAGCACACTCGATCTAGTTTGCCTTGGCTTCTGCACTGTCTTTCTCCCTATTTAAATTATCATTAGTATTGCTAGAAAATTAGTGATTCAGTTTCATATTGCAAGTGTCTGCTTCTTCCTGTGTGTCTCTATGCTTTGTGAATTCTGCCTCCACTCTGGGGCAAAGCAGTGAAGGAACCAATCACAGGGAGGGGTCTAGTGTGCCGGTTTGGGATAGTACAGCATCTCCTCCTCTGTCCCAGTGCCAGGGACTGAGCCTCAAACTATTCACCTGATAAATGAGTGAAAGAAAAGTGATACATTCAAGAATAATGGGGAGAGGAAAATGGGGATGACTTCTTAATGTTTATAAAGTTTGTCTTTAGCACGATGAAGAAGTTTTGGAACTAGACATTGTATTTACATAAAGCATTGTGAATATACTTAATGTAAAAAAATCATATACCTTGAAATAATTACAGTGCAGAATTTTAGATTTTGCATATTTCATTGCAATGAAAATAATTAACAAATGAAGACTGAAAAGTAAATCAAAATGCATATCTTGTCCCTACTGAACAGTTTACAAATACTTAAGCATTGATTAGAATTTCTTGTTGAAGAACTTCATAAAACTGGACTCATGCAACACACACTGCCTTGTGTACATCAAAATTCTTTACAATATTAGTTTATACAGCCATATGATTTTAAGACTAAAACTCAACAACAAGCCTTTAGTGAACTTCCTAAGTACAAAAACAGCATTACTGACTGTGTTCCCTCAGAGAAACACTAGTGATAAAAGCTAGGTCTCACCTGGCAATATAAATACAGAGAACACATATTTGGGAATATCACATGAGTCATACTGATACTTAAAGATATAAAATCAATTTCCAGTTTCTCGGTGAGGAATTGCATGAGAAGTTTTCTCTGTTGGCGATTTACCTCAGAGGTGAGTATTTGCCTAGCTGTTGCAGGCCCTGGGTTAGAGTCCCAGCACCACAGGAAAAGTGCACTCTAGAGCTAAGGGCATAGTGTTCCCCTGAAGTCAGCAAGAGCTCCTGTTTAGATCAATCCTGTGAGGGATGGAGCAAAACCAGAAACAGGCAGATTCTCTTTCTTTGCCCTATTTAAAAGCCATGCATCTGGTTCCAATGATGGGTACGAATCATCTGTCTGGATGTTTTATCGTTTCTTACCTAAAGTGTGAAGCATCATATACTTTAAAAGCAACAGGATACATTTAACAAAATACTGCAATCTCTGTTTTCTAGATGAAATCGCAGTCACCAAGACAGCTGACAAAACCGACTTCTATTGCTAAGCAGTTGTATTTCAAGCTTCAGTTCAAGTTTACTTGAAATGACCTGATGTGAGCATATGATTTAGATCTGTAAGTATGAACTACAGAAGCTCTGCCAGGCTCCATTATTTAGTCTTGAAAGTTCCATTATTTCCAGACATCCCAAAGGAAGACGCTGCCAAGAAATGGGAGGAACAGAAGGCTCTATCATGGGATGACCTGCCAGGGGGATGACAAGACAGATATAATTTCAACACCGTTCTAATTTGCTTTGCTGACCAGAAGGCAAAGACTCACTTTCTCCATCAACAAAATCCTCAACAATTGATAACTCTATTTTAAGTCCTGTCAGCTGAATTCTCTCCTACTCTCTGTGCATGCTTGTGTATTCCAGGAGCATATCACTAGTTAAATTACTAGTGGAAATATTTTATATGGGTCAATGGGCATGGTAAGAAAGTATGTCACATCAAGAAGACAGTCAAGGAATAAAGTGTTTCCTTTTTAAATTTGTGTCTATAAAACACATTGGTAGATTTATTTTTGAATTTTGGCATGTGTGTATGTGTGCATATTCATGTATGAGTGCTAGTATGAAATGGCATTCATGTTGAGGGCAGAAAACTCTGGGAATTGGTACAGAGGCTACCTGTCCAGTGAGCTTATAGGAAATTCTCCTGCCTCCACCTCTTTTTTTTTTTTTTTTTTTCCCATAGGCACAGGGGAATTACAGAGGCCTACTGCAGCATCTGGCTTTACATGGACTCTGAGAATCCCAACTAACATATTCACATTTGTGTGGAAAGAACTTGATCTACTGAGCCATTGTTCCTTTTATGACTGAATTAAATATAAGAATTTACAAAAGAAACTTCTAAAATGATCTTGAGCTGACGAGGGAATATTAAAATAGTTTCTTAAGGCATATAAGACATTTCTGTTTTCCAACATTCTTTAAGACTAATCTAAATTTTCAGTTATCTGGATTTAGGATGATATAACTAATGACATAATGCATGATTAGATGACTTATACAAATGCAAGCTACTTTTTTTAAAATTCCTTATGATGAAGAGAGTACTTACTTTCCCAGTAAGTAATAAGTCATCAAAATTGTTTATAAATAATTTTTGTAACAGTCATAATTAAGACAACAATTTGTCAGCTTGTATGGTGATATATAAAAGTGCATATCTTTATTTCAGCTTGCTTTAAGTTGTAGATAGTAAGCAATATGTGAGGTGATCGAAAGAGTTCTGTTAATTGTTCTTGTTTTAAAAATAAGCATACAAGGTAATGGGATTCATTATGTGTTATACGCAGATGTCAATATGCTTCATTCTTATTTGTCTTTCTCTCTGCCTTCCACTGCCACTCCTTGCCGGAGTCTTCTTCCACCCAGATGATCTCATTTGTGTTCATGTCACATGTATCTCATTACTCCATCTTTTTCTTCCACCCTCTGCCCTAAAGAACTCTTAAACTCCTCCCATGGTCCCCTTTCTAGTTTTATGATCTACATGCACACATAGTTTAAAATAAACTGGATTTCTAGTTAAGTCATTTTTAGAATTTTATGTTTTTGAATTACCACTTAGACATTTTAATTTTTCATTTTTGCATGTGCATGTGTTTGGTGTATATGCATGTGTAAGCATTTTTGTATGTGTGTAGTTGCAAGTGTGTGTGAGTGTTGTGTAAGACAAAGATTGATGTCAGGGTCTTAATCCATTGCTCTCTGCCTCATGTCTTGAGGCAGAGTCTCTTGTGGAATTTATAAATCATGGATTCAGCTAGACTTGGGAGCCAGTGAGCCCCAGTGTGTCCATATCTCTGTCTCCCTAGCATTGAGATTACAGCTGCTCACAGCCACTCTTGGCATTTATGAGGGTTCTGGGGATCAAAACTCAGGTCCTCATGTTTCCACAACAAGCACTTTACCCACTTACACTTAGCAGTCTCTCCAGCCTGTTGGCTTACTATTCAGACTTTTTACTTGATGTTTTTATCTTCTGAAATTTAAGGTAATTGCACTAATAGTGTAACAGGAACCAGACTGTACCTTTGTGGACTTCTATCTTTTCCACACTCATTTATCCACTGATTGACTATGTACTATGCGTCATATTTTGGCATAGAACAGCTGCTAGGCTCCTAGAAAGTTCATTCTTACCAAAAGTCTACTATTAGGACATTATTGTAAGATGCTCCGTGACTTGTTGGATTTAGTCAAGCAACACATAAAAAATACACAAGGCTAATTTATCAAAAGGCCAACACAGGCATGCCATACTTAGATAAATCAAATAGAAGACAAAATTTTGATTCCCTTCTAGGTGAGAACAGACAAAACCCAGAATAGTACATAGCATTTATGTCAATTAGGATCTATGATCATCTGTTTACTTGCATATGTATAATCCATACTATCATTATTTATTTTCTTACACAAATTGTCTAGTATTTAGTTGTTATGAGAATGCCTTAAAGTTTTATCATCATAACTTGAATTCTCTCTTACTTTCTAGAACTATAAGCTTAATACAAGACTAAGTATTACTGTCCAGGTTACCCATTGTGTCATGTAAATTTCCTTAGATACTGAATTCTTTTTATTGTCAATGGAATTTAGAAATCAATATATAGAAGCTAGGTAATCTCAAGGACAAAACAAATGTGCACACACACAGACACATGTGCACACACACACACACCCCTTCTGTTTTCCAGATTTTGTTTGCACATATATTTAAAAATGTGGTGGCGCACGCCTTTAATCCCAGCACTCGGGAGGCAGAGGTAGGAGGATCGCTGTGAGTTCAAGGCCACCCTGAGACTACATAGTGAATTCCAGTTAAGCATGGACTACAGTGAAATCCTACCTCGAAAAACAAAAACAAAACAAAAACAAAAAAACAAAAAAAGCTGGAGTTATACTGATACCCTTGATGTCTTTCCAGAATAAGAGCTTCTTCTTTTTAAAATATTCAAAATTGGGAGAACCTTTTCTCATGGTAAATCACATATTTAATTGTTTCCACATTTCTATTGCACACTATTTTCTAAGTTCTGGGGTGCATACTGTTTTCGGTGCTATTGATCCCCAGTTCTAGTTGTGGACTCAGTGTATATTCTTGTCCTTCCATTAGGAGTAGAATTTATTTAATTTTTATGTTTTCATTCTCTAGCTGCAATGAGTAGTTACCTGAACCCTAGCTCAGAATAGAAGAATTACATACCTTTTACATAGCAATTAATACTACTCTTTGATAGTAGAACTGGAAGAGATGATGTCAGGGAAAGCACTATATTTCTATATAGTAGCCATTCCATATCCAGAAATTCATTATAATGACCTATTTCTTAGGGCTTTTTCTGATATGTTATGGGGATATAACAGTCATAAGACTATCAAATGCCCCTCTGGTATTATTCTACATGAAATCTCCCATTCCTGGTTGTGACTAGTCCAGAACATGAATGTCTACCAGTCCTCCTTTCTTCAATTTGGGATGTTAAGAGTGATCCATAATTTGTCATTAATTTTCCAATAATTCAAAAGTATTTTGGAATATGTGGTTAGTGCAAGTTGTCCCTGTTATAAGGAAATGATGCTTATTAAATCTTGCGAAATTTTCATTGCTATTTTTTTATGCTCATTGGTCTTTTAATCCATGTCATCTGCTGGTAAATTCGTCAAGTATAGTTTATATTTCAGAGATTTTGTTTTCCTTTCTTCTAGTTCCATTGATATTTTGAAATATATTCTTTCATTCTCCTCATTTTGATCATTTCCCCCTTTTAAATTTGAACATGTTTATAGGATCTATCCTGTGTGTGTGTCTGTCTCTGTCTGTATGTGTTATTTGGTGTTTCAGTGATTCCCCCTACAGTTCTAACTAGCATCTATCTATTACTCCATAACTGTTCAAGTTCGTCACTATAACCCTGTCCCTCACATCTAGGACTATTTTAGGTAATTTGTGCAGATATAACAAATACCAATGACCATGTGGCTTCAACAGAAAGCTAAAGATCAAGTTTCAAGCAGATATGGTCAAGTATGAGGGCTCTTTTTATGGTTTATTGACAGCCATCTTAGCATTGGTTATTGTATTCTCATGTGCAGGTGAGAGAGGGAGAAAATATAAAGATAGCAAATTCTCTTACACACTTTCTTACAAGGATACTAATCCCATTGATTTGAACTTCAATTCACGACCGAAGCACATCTTTAAATTAATATTGTGAATTAGGCTTCAAATATTATTTTGATGGGACACATTTCATGCATGAGTGCTAACCGTCAATTACAATTAATTATTTATGTACCATGCTTGCCATAATATGCAGTTTCTTTTTCTCATTTTAGTTTATCTTACAAATATGATATTTTTTATTTTTATAAGTCTTCTATTCATCAATATGCATATAATTTTTATAGACATTGACTCTTTAGTTCCATGCATTTCTTAGAATTTAATCACCTGCTAGAGCAATCCTTTAACATTACTCAGAAGAGTTTGTGAATAGAAAATTTCATTTTGCTATTGTATATGCAGAGTTAGTATTTCTAGTTCACATTTTAATGTTGAACAGTTGATATTAGTACTTTGGTAAACTAAGTTTTCAGTGCACAGAAGAATGTTCTCTGGCTGCTTTCAAGGTTTTATTCTTTTAATTTCCTATAACTTTATGATGATGTATCTAATTATAGTATTGCATTCATCTACTGACTTTGAGACTAATGCAGATGTGAAAATTAACTTGCTTGAGTCCCAGTGCTATTGAACTCTAGATGCTTTTGCCACCTACTAAGCATGTGTGACCTTGTGCTTGCCTCACCTTTGTGCATCTGGCCTACGTGGGATCTCTAGAGAGAGGGAACATGGGTCCTTAGGCTTCATAGGCAAGCATCTTAACCACTAAGCCATCTCTCCAGCCCCAAATAAAAATTCTTTAGCTATTGTCTTTTATTTTTGTTTTCCCTCTACTTCTCTGTTGTATATATGTAAGCTGTTTTTGTTTTATCTTGCATATACTTAAACTTTCTTTTCATATGTGTTATGTCCTAGCTGTCTCCCACACATCTGCATATTTTCCTGTTTTATCTTCCAGTTTATGGATCCCTTTAAATAGGGTCAAATCTATTGGATGTAGCTATTTATTTTGATTTTATTATTTATTTTCTTCACTCTGAGTTCTATTCTTTTCAAATTTGCATAGCCTATTTCTCTGTTTTTTTTTTTTTGCTTCTCTGTTTTTATTTAGCATTTAAAATAAGTTTCTCTTTCAGACCACTGTATACATTTCAAGTTCGTGATGTTCTAATTTTTTGTCTAATTTTAATCTTTTGTTAACTTTTACTATTGCTTCATGGTTTATATGTGTTTAACAATTTTTGACTGTGAGCTAATCTTAACAGAGCTCATATATGTGAAATAAGGGGTTTGAGTTATGAGGACTTTGTGTTTTGTTTGCTTTCCTTTGTGTCTGTGACTGTTCCAGGAACCTTAGGAAATTTTTAGAACTGTTACAAAGTCTTTCCTAAATTTTCAATAATTGATTCCAATATTATGGAAAGATTGTAAGTAAACTAGAGTCATGTGAGTCAAGAGAATACATTTTTAAAAAATTTTATGGAGATATGTATTGTTTTCTTTTGAAAACACAGGCAAAGAAAGATTTTGTTTCAGTTTCCTTTTCAGTAAATAGTTTTCTTTTTCTAGTTTATCCTCTCTTGAGTCTCAGTTTGGACTGTGCATAAAAAGGTGTTAGGTACATTCAACTTTCAATTCCAGCGAGTTAACACATATGGAAGGCCAGTATCTGGTCATTTGGGTTGAAGGGAACATGAACCCACTGAAATAACTAGCATTGATAATTTCTCTTAGTGGCTTAATGCTTACCATTCTACTACTCAATTTTCCTTTTCATTTGATCACATCACTCATGCGTACGTGGGCCTAGATATTCTGTTACTTGCCATATATGACTTAATTCTACATATTCATAGTGTGAAGGTTTTGAAATATCACAACTTGAATAATATATTTCAAACAGATCAGTCTGATATAATTAATTGTATAGTTGTTTCAGATGATAGTATTAGTTTAGGAACTAGTACCAGATGTATACTATGCTTCTGAGAGAGAACAGTGGTTTGGAAAACATGAACTCAGGAAGCAAAAGTAGAATTGCCATCAGTTTGAGACCAACCTGGGACTATAGAATGAACTCTAAGTCAGCCTGGGCTAGAAGGAGAACCTACCTCAACCCCCCTCACCAAAAATTTAGATCTGATTCAAGTAAATAGAACCACTGAACTGGACAATTCAGAGAGAAGTCCCCTCGGCTTTCTAGAGAAGAGTGGGTTTGCACACCAAAAAAACTCTCAAAAAACATTGCATATCCCCTTTAATCTAAGCTACTCTTACTCTTGCTTAGAGAATCTTTTTAATTTTCAGATGACAGAGAAAATAGAGGTTCACTAAGGTCTATCAAGAAATAAGAAGATAGCCAACTACCCACCACTAGGTGTGCCACCACCACCATATCTGCCAGGGCCCAGGAGAAATTGCAGAGGAAACTGCCACATGAACACTGCTCTTACTATTAGCCTGACAACTAGTTCCAGAGTAATGGTGACAGACACAGTGACCAATCAAAACCCATCAAAGCAGCCATTCAGTGGCTACAGAGAACTCAACACTAAATCAGACTGTTAATAGGATGGTTATGGTCAGGGAATATTGTAGATGATGGTGCAGAAAGATTGTAAAAACGATAGAGTGGGTAGAAATACCCTGAGGCATGGTTTCCCCTCCTGACAAGGACTGACTGAGACCTTCATATCACAATCCCATTAAGGAGGGCCCCTGGAATATATATATATATATATATATATATATATATATATATATATATATATATAATTTTTATTTACTTATTTTATTATTTATTATTTAAGTATTAATATATTTATAAAATAATATATTAAAAAGAAAAAGAAAAAAAACCAAAATATATAAAATAAAGCAAAATGTACTTGTTTGCAGATGTACTCCTTAGTTAACTAACGTTGAATCCTCTTAATAATTAGTGTGGCACCATAGTATTTAGGTATGCCTAATTTGAATTGACACGGGGCCTCATTATGTGTCCCATACTGGCCTGGAACTCATGATCCTTTTGCTTCTGCCTTCTGAGTGCTGAGATTACAGGCTATCCAAAAATGCCTTGTTAAGAAATGTTCTTAGTTAGGCCTGATGGCACATCCCTTTAATCCGGGCACTTGGGAGGCAGAGGTAGCAGGACTGCCATGAGTTCCAGGCTAGGTGGAGACTACTCAGTTTCAAAACAAACTGACATGACTAAATTTAGGCTTTAATATCAATGATGACCAACAAAATATGTAATATAAAAATGAGCAACAATATTTTCTTCAGTTTTCTTTTTACAATTTCATTCCAAATTTCTTTATTGAAGTGAGTAATACCAATATTTATTCAAAATAATTTTTAAGTTATTATATTTATTGAAAATTTAGAAAAATGTTACATGACAGTTCTTATATAACCCTAATCCAGATTCCTACATGATTGATATACACCTATGATACATTGGCAAAATTAGGAGCCATGCATTATTCCATGATTATTAAGAAAATTCCAGAGCTTATCTGTATTATTAACCAAATTTCTATTAATAATTTTTAGAAGTATTTATTCATTTGCGAACAGAGAGAGAGAGAGAGAGAGAGAGTTGAGAATGGGCATATGAGCGTCACTTGCTCTGCAAATGAACTCCAGATGTGTATACCACTTTGCGCATCTGACTTTACATGGGTACTGGGGAATTGAACCTGGGCCATCAGGCTTTGAAAGCAAACACCTTTAAATGCTAAACAATCTCTCCAACCCCTAATATATTTTGATCTATGATACAATGTAGTCCACCATATTTTAGTAAATTGTCAATTCTCCCCAGTACCAGAGAGAATCTGAAATTTCTTAGTTTTCTTTTGTGTTGTTGTGAGTTTGACTTCTTTAGTAGCATAGGTAAGATACACTGTGGAGTACATACTACTGTTGTTTCACTGATGTTTTTCATGGGTACACTGAGATTGGAAATAAACCTGGCATTGTGTTCTTGTACTGAAATAAAAATGAATTTAAAATATTAAATATTTGAATATGGTCAAGTTTACATCTGTTTACTTCAACTAAATAAATATTTTGTTATTGTACATATTAGATACACTTGTATATGAAGTAATACCACTTATTAAGACTATTTCTTTTTGTTTGTTTGTTTGGTTTTTTGAAGTGGGATCTTACTCTAGCCCAGACTGACCTTCCTTGCATTGATTTTTGTTGTCCAGTTATTAAGATTGGGCCAGCTATATGCATTGGGACAACAGGAAGAATGCAGACTCTTTTGAAGTAAGCAGCTTGAATGCTGAGGCAGTGTCCTGGTTTTCAAAGTCTGCTTTATTCCCCCCTGGATTAACAAGTTGGAAGCCCTCCTGGTATCACGGAGCATAACAAATGCAGGAAAGAGAGTGTCAATGAATTTGCAACATGGTTTTGTATTTTGGAAATGACCACGGGCAGCGTGAAGCAGGCTTGTTGGATTACCTGCATGGAGGCCCAGTGGAGCCTTAAGGATAAACTGTGGATTGCAGTAGAGACCCAAAGGAGATGGCAGGATTATGGGATTAACTGGCAAAGATTCCTGCTGGCAATAAGTGAAGTTTTCTCCCAGCAATGCAAAGCTAATTGCACCACCTATATATTTTATTTTGAAGGTATTACTGTAAGTATCAAAAAAGATAGTTCTTTTCCTTTTCTATACATATCATTTAACTGCTTTTTCCAGTATTACTGAACTGATAAGCAAGCTTTTTTGTTTGGTATTAGGTAGGATAATTGGTAAAGGATATACTTACCTTCTTCTAACCATAGAAAAATGTGTCTAGGCACTCACTATTATGCATATTATAGCTTTAAATATTTTGTAGGTTCTCTGTATTCCATTTAAAAAATTCCTATTTTTAGATTATGTAGAGTTTTTCCAGTGTTTTAGTTACTGGATTTTATCAAGTGGTTTTATCACACCATCACTTAATTTGAACAAAGAGCTCTCCTTGTTTAATGCAATGATAATTAAATTCACGTGGGTTATTTGGGAATGTTAAATCAGTCTTGTATCCCTGAAATAGATCCATATTGTTTGTGAAATAGAATATTTTATGCATTGTTGACTATGGTTTGATAATATTTTATTTTATTTTATTGTTAATTTTTGCATTTATCTCAAGAAAGTTTAGATTTCCTGTTTTCATTTCTCATGATCTTTTAAAAATAATTTTAAGATATTAATGTGAACTTACAGAATATTTCAGGAAACATCACTCCTATTTCCATACTTTCTAGCTCTGGGTAGACAATTTCATTATTTGTCCCTTAAATGTTGGTAAAATTCACACAGGAACAATCTGAGCCCATAACTTTCATTTTTGAAAAGTCATTAATTCATTTTCTTTAATAGATGTTAAGCTATCTTGGTATTCTCTTGTTCCTTGTGTGAGATTTGGCAGCTTGAGTCTTTCAAGACATTGACCCACAGTTCACCACATTACTGGGTATGGTGTTCCTAATGTTATTTTTAAATATTTTAATGTGTGGAACATCAATGTGATGCCTCAATGTGTACACCTGTTATAAGAAAGATAATGAGTGTAGTTACAATGGATATGCACCTCTCCTTAAATCCCAGAAGCAGAAGAGTATCTTCCTTAGGTCTTTACCATGGAAGCCTATGGAGTTACCTCAGGAAAAGCCTATGAATGTATGTGGAATCCCATCAAGATGGAAGCTTCTCAGGGACTTCTTACACACAATCTAGGCTACACTCTGGCTTACATAGTTTCTTACATTCATCACTTATTCATGCTTATCAGTTTATGGTTCTAACATCTTCTGTTCCAATTGAGCTGATCCTAGTGTCTCTCTGGATATATTTATTCAGGTCAGAGGGATGTTTTGCCAGCATTCTTACTTCTTGATGAGTCTAGAGATAATTGTTAATTTTCTACTTGTCTAGTTATTTTTACACTTGTAATAGGGATTGCAGCTGTAAGGATGTGTATAAGTGACATTAGGATTTTATGTGTTGTTTGGATTGTTGTTAGCCATTTTCCATCACTAGTACCCTACAATGCTATAAAATTCCTTATCTTTCAAGAATAGAGTCATTGTCAATTTAACTAAATTCTAATCAGATAAATTACATTTTCACTTTTCCCTAGAAAGGAATAATCTGTATGACCTTTCATAAAATTATCTGCTGGCTTTGAACCACACAAAGTCATAGATGCTATTAAGAAGTCCAATCCATGCAATAAACATTTTGACTCCCTTCAAAGGCCAATTAAAAGAAAACACTATCTCATTATGAGTTAAAATTGTGAAGCCATCTGGGATACAGAATGACCAATTTGTTAAACATTGTACATAAAATATGTACATCCTATATTAGGAGACTGTCGATTGATTCATCTTGAGTTGGAGTGATTATAATATTTTTCTAGACTGTGGCAGTAGTAATTTGTACCACAAAGGAGAAACTATGTTCACAATTTCTACTATAAAGAGAAGACTTTTTATGAGAAGGGTACAGTTTCTATGACTACATACTTTAGCAAGCATGGGCACAGTAAGCTTTATACACAGGTCATTTAGGTATGAATAAGATAGTTTAGAATTTGAAACAAGCAACCAAAATATCTTAACCAGATGCAATGTCATGTGGCTACTTAGGAAGCTGAAATAAGAGGATTATGAGTTCGAAGCTAACCTGGGCAGCATAGAGGAAAGGGAAACAAAACTAAGTCAACAAAGCATGTAGCAGAAGATTCTATTGACCTCAGAAGGTCCAATTGGCTAAACCTCATCACTCAAAGACAAGAAAAATGGAATTATGTGATGCAGCCTTTGTTATGATGTAACTCTCTCTGTGATCTGAGTTACTGAACATACCTCTTTCTGAGGACTTCACAAATATCTTATGGTTTCCCATTATTCTTTCTGGTTTGATACTATTTTTCATTTTCATATAAAAGCATGATAAATCCATTCTTTAATCAATTTCACAGTGAGTCATTTTGTACTCTTTTGTGGCAGGAGAGATGTTAAACACACTGAATCATGATTCAAAGGTTGCAATGAATCACAACAATTTTCTCAAGGTTGAACAAACCCTTTATTTCACATAAACCATAGAAAACACAACTTGAAAAACATAAACCAATATAATTAGTCATACACTTTGGCTGAATTAAAAATATATTTATTAATTTATTTGAGAGAGAAATAGAGAGAGAAAGAGACAGAGAGAGAGGGAAAGTGGAAGAGAGGAGAAAATGAGCATGCCAGGGTCTTTTGCTGCTGCAAATGAATTCCAGATGCATGTGCCATTCGTGCATCTGGCTTTGCGTGGGTACTACTGAATCAAACTCAGCCAGCAGGCATGGCAAGCAAGTGGTTTTAACTGCTGAGCCATTTCTCCAGCCCATATGACTAAATTTTAATAAAACCTAACACATAATTTCCATAAACTTAAGGATAAAACAGAACATTGAAATATTCTGAAATCTACAACACTTGGTGGTATTTCAGAAATAATATATAAACAAGATGGTACTCCCTTTCTTGCTCTTCATTTCTTCCATACAGGCCTTCCTTTGGCTACAATATAATTTGGTTTCAGTAATTTTCCTTTCTTCATCTGTAGTGAAGCAGATTTAAAATTTAAAGAATATTTGTAGATGTTAAGAAAGTGAGCAATCTATTTCTTTGCCTAGTTATCTTAAATTAAAAGCCCCATTTTCCTTGTTTGAAATATGGTGAACCAATCTAATTGTTGCTAAAGGGCCTGGATTTTGTCTTAATAATATTACTCACTGACTCATAGGGCAGAGGTATCAGCTGTGCAGCATCATTTCAACATCTCAACATCAATTGGGTTAACTGACCTCTAAACATATTAGCTCCCATCCGGCTTTTCAATGCAGCCTGACATATCACCTTTATAAGAAGCAACATTTGTTGTTTTTTTTTCTCTTCCATTTTTGAAACTATTTAAACATGTGAAATGAAAAAGAAAATCTAGCATTTATAGCTTAAAATGCAGAAAAACTCACTGAATTTTCTCTTCTATTGGAGATAGAATTTTGTTTTGGCTGCATTCTAGAGGAGTTGTGCATTTTCTCACACTTCCATGAATGTTGTTACTTTGCCCCATAATCAATTGAGGTTTGTTTTGACTATTCCTAACAGAAATATGCAGAGAAAGCAAGGATTTAAGCAAAAGAGAAGCCTGTCACTACCGCAAATAGAAGGTGTCAAGTGGAGCAGTCCATAACAGTGCACTGGTATAAGAATTTTGAGTATTCAGGCCAACTTCACTATTTAACCTCCTGAGTGAACCCTTGCCATCACATCAAAATTTCAATTTTATACAGGACATACATCAGAATAGTTTATTTTGACTCCTTAAGATGATATGTTATGACTCCCATCATATGCTAGGACTCCCACAGTGTACCTGAGCTTACATCATATGCTAGGACTCCCACAATGTACCTGAGCTTATATCATATTCTAGGACTCACACAGTGTACCTGAGCTTGCATCATATGCTAGGACTCCCACAGTGTACTTGAGCTTACATCATATGCTAGGACTTCCAGAGTGTACCTGAGCATACATCATATTCTAGGACTCCCACTGTGTACCTGAGCTTACATCATATGCTAGGACTCCCCCAGTGTACCTGAGCTTATATCATATTCTAGGACTCCCCCCATGTACCTGAGCTTACATCATATTCTAGGACTCTCACAGTGTACCTGAGCTTACATCATATGCTAGGACTCCCACAGTGTACCTGAGCTTACATCATATTCTAGGACTCCCACAGTGTACCTGAGCTTACATCATATGCTAGGACTCCCACAGTGTACCTGAGCTTGCATCATATTCTAGGACTCCCACAGTGTACTTGAGCTTGCATCATATGCTAGGACTCCCACAGTGTATCTGAGCTTGCATCATATTCTAGGACTCCCACAGTGTACTTGAGCTTGAATCATATGCTAGGACTCCCACAGTGTATCTGAGCTTACATCATATTCTAGGACTCCCACAGTGTACTTGAGCTTACATCATATGCTAGGACTCCCACAGTGTACCTGAGCTTACATCAATTCTAGGACTCCCACAGTGTACCTGAGCTTACATCATATGCTAGGACTCCCACAGTGTTTCTGAGCTTACATCATATTCTTGGACTCCCACAGTGTATCTGACCTTACATCATATGCTAGGACTCCCACAGTGTACCTGAGCTTGCATCATATTCTAGGACTCCCACAGTGTACTTGAGCTTACATCATATGCTAGGACTCCCACAGTGTACCTGAGCTTACATCATATTCTAGGACTCCCACAGTGTACCTGAGCTTACATCATATTCTAGGACTCCCACAGTGTACTTGAGCTTACATCATATGCTAGGACTCCCACAGTGTATCTGAGCTTGCATCATATTCTAGGACTCCCACAGTGTACCTGAGCTTACATCATATTCTAGGACTCCCACAGTGTACCTGAGCTTACATCATATTCTAGGACTCCCACAGTATATCTGAGCTTACATCATATTCTAGGACTCCCACAGTGTATCTGAGCTTGCATCATATTCTAGGACTCCCACAGTGTACCTGAGCTTACATCATATTCTAGGACTCCCACAGTGTACCTGAGCTTACATCATATTCTAGGACTCCCACAGTGTACCTGAGCTTACATCATATGCTAGGACTCCCACAGTGTACCTGAGCTTACATCATATTCTAGGACTCCCACAGTGTATCTGAGCTTACATCATATTCTAGGACTCCCACAGTGTATCTGAGCTTACATCATATTCTAGGACTCCCACAGTGTACCTGAGCTTGCATCATATTCTAGGACTCCCACAATGTACCTGAGCTTACATCATATGCTAGGACTCCCCCAGTGTACCTGAGCTTACATCATATTCTAGGACTCCCACAGTGTACCTGAGCTTATATCATATTCTAGGACTCCCACAGTGTACCTGAGCTTACATCATATGTTAGGACTCCCCCAGTGTATCTGAGCTTACATCATATTCTAGGACTCCCACAGTGTATCTGAGCTTACATCATATTCTAGGATTCCCACAGTGTACCTGAGCTTACATCATATTCTAGGACTCCCACAGTGTACCTGAGCTTACATCATATTCTAGGAAACCCACAGTGTACCTGAGCTTACATCATATGCTAGGACTCCCACAGTGTACCTGAGCTTGCATCATATTCTAGGACTCCCACAGTGTACCTGAGCTTACATCATATTCTAAGATTCCCACAGTGTACCTGAGCTTACATCATATTCTAGGACTCCCACAGTGTATCTGAGCTTACATCATATGCTAGGACTCCCACAGCGTACCTGAGCTTGCATCAATTCTAGGACTCCCACAGTGTACCTGAGCCTACATCATATTCTAGGACTCTCACAGTGTATCTGAGCTTACATCATATGCTAGGACTCCCACAGTGTATCTGAGCTTACATCATATTATAGGACTCCCACAGTGTACCTGAGCTTGCATCATATGCTAGGACTCCCACAGCGTACCTGAGCTTGCATCAATTCTAGGACTCTCACAGTGTACTTGAGCTTACATCATATGCTAGGACTCCCACAGTGTACCTGAGCTTACATCATATGCTAGGACTCCCACAGCGTACCAGAGCTTGCATCAATTCTAGGACTCCCACAGTGTACCTGAGCTTACATCATATGCTAGGACTCTCACAGTGTACCTGAGCTTACATCATGTTCTAGGACTCCCACAGTTTATCTGAGCTTACATCATATTCTAGGACTCCCAGAGTGTGCCTGAGCTTACATCATATGCTAGGACTCCCACACTGTACCTGAGCTTACATCATATTCTAGGACTCCCACAGTGTACCTGAGCTTACATCATATTCTAGGACTCCCACAGTGTACCTGAGCTTGCATCATATTCTAGGACTCCCACAATGTACCTGAGCTTACATCAATTCTAGGACTCCCAGAGTGTGCCTGAGCTTGCATCATATGCTAGGACTCCCACAGTGTATCTGAGCTTACATCATATTCTAGGACTCCCAGAGTGTACCTGAGCTTACATCAATTCTAGGACTCCCACAGTGTACCTGAGCTTGCATCATATTCTAGGACTCCCACAGTGTACCTGAGCTTATATCATATGCTAAGACTCCCACAGTGTACCTGAGCTTACATCATATTCTAGGACTCCGACAGTGTACCTGAGCTTACATCAATTCTAGGACTCCCACAGTGTATCTGAGCTTATATCATATTCTAGGACTCCCACAGTGTATCTGAGCTTACATCATATGCTAGGACTCCCACAATGTACCTGAGCTTGCATCATATTCTAGGACTCCCACCCTGTATCTGAGCTTGCATCATATTCTAGGACTCCCACAGTATACCTGAGCTTACATCATATGCTAGGACTCTCACAGTGTACCTGAGCTTACATCATATGCTAGGACTCCCACAGTGTACCTGAGCTTACATCATATTCTAGGACTCCCACAGTGTATCTGAGCTTACATCATATTCTAGGACTCCCACAGTGTATCTGACCTTACATCATATTCTAGGACTCCCACAGTGTACTTGAGCTTACATCGTATTCTAGGACTCCCACAGTGTACCTGAGCTTACATCATATTCTAGGACTCCCACAGTGTACCTGAGCTTACATCATATTCTAGGACTCCCACAGTGTATCTGAGCTTGCATCATATTCTAGGACTCCCACAGTGTACTTGAGCTTACATCATATGCTAGGACTCCCACAGTGTGTCTGAGCTTACATCATATTCTTGGACTCCCACAGTGTACCTGAGCTTACATCATATTCTAGGACTCCCACAGTGTACCTGAGCTTACATCATATGCTAGGACTCCCACAGTGTATCTGAGCTTACATCATATTCTAGTACTCCCACAGTTTATCTGAGCTTACATCATATTCTAGGACTCCCACAGTGTATCTGAGCTTACATCATATTCTAGGACTCCCACTGTGTATCTGACCTTACATCATATTCTAGGACTCCCACAGTGTACCTGAGCTTGCATCATATTCTAGGACTCCCACAGTGTACCTGAGCTTACATCATATGCTAGGACTCCCACAGTGTATCTGAGCTTACATCACATTCTAGTACTCCCACAGTTTATCTGAGCTTACATCATATTCTAGGACTCCCCCAGTGTAGCTGAGCTTGCATCATATGCTAGGACTCCCACAGTGTACCTGAGCTTACATCATATTCTAGGACTCCCACCGTTTATCTGAGCTTACATCATATTCTAGGACTCCCAGAGTGTGCCTGAGCTTACATCATATGCTAGGATTCCCACAGTGTACCTGAGTTTACATCATATTCTAGGACTCCCACCGTGTACCTGAGCTCACATCATATGCTAGGACTCACACAGTGTATCTGAGCTTACATCATATTCTAGGACTCCCACAGTGTACCTGAGCTTACATCATATTCTAGGACTCCCACAGTGTATCTGAGCTTACATCATATTCTAGAACTCCCACAGTGTGTCTGAGCTTACATCGTATTCTAGGACTCCCACAATGTACCTGAGCTTACATCATATGCTAGGACTCACACAGTATACCTGAGCTTGCATCATATGCTAGGACTCCCACAGTGAACCTGTGCTTACATTATGTGTTAAGACCCCACAGTATGCCTGCGCTGTCATTATGTTCTAGGACCTCGCACAATATACCTAATTTATGTCATGTTTTTTGGATGCTACTTCTAGAAACATAGAGATTCAAGGAAGAGAAAGGATCTAGTCTTTTTACCCCAGTTTGAACTTTCCCACTTACAATGTTAGTTATTAAAGCAGACAAGTAATTCTCAGTGATGGTGATTGATTTTGGATATGTGAACTTGGATATGTTCATCCATAGTCCCAAATTATACAAGCAATGGGGGTGTGTATTACTATAATTGCAATTATGACTCCTTATCCCTGGCCTTCAAAGTAAAGATAAAAAGAACATCATCTTGGTGGGTCTGACTTAACCAGGAGAGTCTCATGTAAGAGGACATATACTTTCTCTCAGCTTAAAGAAATGTACTGTCTTTACAGAACTCCAGATTGCCCATCCACTTTGCTTTCTGTCTCTCCTCAGATTTTCAACTTACTAAACCGTCCTCTACAAGATGAGTCAATTCCTGTAAAAAGCCAACTCCTTCACACACACACACACACACACACACACACACACACACACACACCCTACTTGCTGAACTCTAACAGTGACCCCCAATTTATGAACTATTCATTCATTTTATTTTAATTCTCATTGAGCTATATACTCTACCTGGATGTGATCATGTGCTACAACACTATTATTATGGCTTCAGATATTATGGCAGGTACCATAACATCCCTCAGATGGTTATTGGTTCCAGAATATTCATGATACCTAATTTTAGCTACTGCAGTATAAGGGAATTGCTTCTTGTTTCACAAAAAAAAAAAAAAAAGAAAAAAAAAAAAGGATTCCCAGCAACATTGAGTTTCTTTTTGGGAAACAACTTTCTCAGTTGGCTTTGATACAAACATGGTAAATGGGGTCTCTCTCACAGTGGGGTGGCACTGCCTATTAAGCCAATGATAGCCCTATGGGAGAAATTGACAATACCCACTGAATGGAGGTGTGGAAAATTCTACAGCTTAGAACAATACGATCATAGTAGCTGCAACATTTTGAATTCTTCATTTTGGAGTGAACTAACAGATTTTGCCAATTGTTAAGCACAGTTTGAGTTGGGATTTTTTTGTCACTTGTAGTAAAACATATCCTAATTGATTCAACTGGAAAACAATCTATTTTATAACTGACTGTAAATATGATTCTAATATTGGCATTGCTTAAAAGAAGTATCTAAATATTCCTATGGTATATCAGAGAGTAGTAGACTGCTATTTTACTTGGCATGAAGACAAATTTTAATTTAGAGTTAAGTACCAAAATATAATCACTTGTTGACAATTTTAAACATTGTGGACAATAAATCAGTTAATTAGAAAATTCACACAGAACTCTATGTTTTGCTATAAAGAGCAACATGAATTTTATCTTTTTTCCTGATATTTTGTGCTCCCACAAAAAGATGCTTAGATAAGGAAAATGTTGATATTAGTATGTGCTAGTAGTTAAATTAAGTCCTCCACAAAGTATGAGTCCCTAGCCCCTGCCACCTGAATATATGACTTTATTTGAACACAATGCATTCAAGTTAAATTGAGAGCACTGGATTCTAATCAAAGATGATTTGATGAGATCAAGAAAATGCATGTGAAGCAGAAAACTTCCCAATTCTGGTAAAGCCAATGTACTTCCAGATCTATAGGGAAACTAAATTTTCCATTTAATCCATACCATTATACAGTACTTCACCCTCAGGATGATTTTACCTATGACCTACAGTGACCTCAAAATGTGAAGTAGTAATTCCAGAAGTGAACAGTTCATAAGTTTTCTAGATTATGCAGCATTCTGAGGAACCTGATATAATCTCTTTATGTCCTGCCTAGAAAATGAAAATGTCCCTGTGTTCAGACTATCTGGATAATATGACCTATCTGCCAAGTAGACATTCAGCTACCATGTTGGTGACCAGATCTATTGCTTCAGAACCACTGTGCTTGTTCAAATAGTCTCTATTTTCACTAAAATGGCTCTGAAGCATAAGCATAATTCCTTTGGCAATTCAGATATCTCATAGGAAAGCTGGGGAATGTTTCTTTTAAGTGAAATTATAAATGTTCTCAACTTAAGGAAAGAAAAAATATCACATGCTATGGCTAAGATCTACACTGACAATGAATCTTCTTTCTGTGAAGTTGTGAAAAAGCTAAAAGAGAAATTCATGTTAGTTTTGCTATCATATTTCAGACTGCAAAACTTCTGCCCACAGCAGACAGGTAGAGACTTAGGTAGTTGCTCAGAGTTCAGACATCCACTGGGCCCCTTGGAAAGTGTGGTCTGCAGAGAAGGGCAGTAGTGGTAGGAGGGGTGTGACACAACTAGAAGTTTTCAGAAAATATTTCAAATATCATGCATGATACTTGCAAAGATAATCCATATGTGAGTTTTCACAGTCCTAACTTTTTATTTATCAAATATCAAAGAAGTCATTAACAATATTTTACTTTCATCTAATCTGCACAGAGTTGATAATATGTCATAAACTATGCCCAGATTTACCTATATTAATGTACTTTGTAAACTGTATAGAAATAAACAAACTTAAAAATTAATGTCTTAAAGAAAGAAAAGCATGTTAATTTCCCACTTCAGTACTGAAATAAATTAAAACATCATGATATGGTTTCAGATTTCTGTTGACGTATACATTAGGTCTATTTTACTAACAATAATTACAGGCAGACTTTCTTCTTTCTAGGGGTCTCTGTGTGGGGTGGCAATCCTCTCTTGGTGATCTGCTTGTTCTATGATCAAAACAGTATTTTTTTTTTCAAAAGGCAGAATTTACTCTTTTGTTGTAGACCACCACGGAAACATTTCTCAGATTCCCAATGAGGGAGACTTTCCAGCTTAGGGTTTTGCCATGGCCTGATTAAGTATACCAAACTTGATCTGTATTCTTACCACTTATCTTTATGTTGAGGCTGTAAAAATATAAGGCTGACTTCTTTCATTTATCATCTCCTGACCAAAAGATAAAATCTAATTCTTTCCATCTATTTTAGCAGAATATTCTCCTAGGATTCATATTGAAGCCTGCTAGTTAACAGAGAAAAAAGTTTGTTTTATGAGAATTCTCCTAGTTGTTGTAGGCACATTTGGAATCACATTATCAATATCCCAGGACTGAAACACCCATTCCCATTTAATCCATCCCGTCCTTCTATTCCTAGTTGGGGATTCCTCAAGGTCAAGGTTTGTGAAGCTCCCAGCTCTTTTTTAATGAGACACGTTGTCAATGTGGAATCCAGCTTGAGAGAAACCAGTTAGCTGGAAATACTTGTAAAGCCTTTCTGTTGAATGTAGAAATCTACAGAAATACCATCTATTTCTGTCTGTGTTTGAGTTTTTTCAAACTTTAACTCTCACGTGAAATCACCACAATACATAGGATAATTACTTTAACTTACTTAAATAATAAACTAACAGAGGCTAAAAATATCTCTCAGGTTGGGTTATATTTTGGGAGGAAAGGTGCTGTGGAGTTGATTGTACTAACACCTGATGGCCAATTGTTAAATTATCAGAAGTTGTGTGAATTGTGATTACTAGCTCAAACAAGAAAGTTCATAAAATTATAGTTACAATGATTATGGAACAGTGGAAAACAATGACTTATCATTATTTTACTATTATCCTATGACAGCATTTTCATATGTTTTATCTCTGCCTTAGAAATACAGTGTGCTATTGTACATCTCTCCCAAGTTCCAAGTTCAGTAATGTCTCCCAGGTTTAATGAAATTCGCCATGGTAGGAGTATTTACTCCATACAAATTTGTAAATGATCAAAATATTTTTTTTCTTGTTGCTTAAAGAATAGGTTGTTTTATACCTACAAGTTGATCATTACTGGAAAATCCTGAAACATCTCCTTGTTATACATATGAGTTCCCTTGTTTATCCATAACTGTATAGATGCAAGTTCTCATGAGAATTACTCTGTTAGAGGTGGCCTATGAAGGAGTTATTTTCTCATTGCTAGGGCAGAAAACCAAACCCAAAGCATCTTATGGGAGAAAGGGTTTAGTTTGGCTTATGGTTTCAAGGGTAAGTTATATCATGGTAGGGAAGGTATGGCAGAACAAGCATCCAGGTTATCACATCTTATCACAGCAGCAAGAAGAAAGTACTCTGGGGTAGCTAACTAAATAAGAAACTTCAAAATCTGCTACCATCTGGGTCCAAGTATTCAAAACACATGAGGCTGTGGGGAATATTTACATTCAATCCACTACATCTTTATAGGAAGTAGATTTGGTGTACATGCTAAAAGAAAACCTACCTACTTCATGGACTTTGATCCTCAGAGTAGGAACTTTAACTTGTACACTGCTGCAAGATCAACATTTGAACAGAATATGCCCCAAAGAAATTGTGCCACAACATTTGGTACATGAACAACTACATAATATAAAAGCATAGAAATTAAGAATGTCAATGTAACAGTCAATAAATAACTATTTCCATGTACAGATAAGGAGACTGAGGTACAGATAAGCTAAACAAATTCCAATTTTGTGATGAAGCAGGCTGCCTGTAATGAAGACCTCAGTGTAGAAACAGCTGTCCAATAACCTCCCATCAGCAGGAACAATCAGCTCCTATACTATCGTTGAGGCATTCAGCAAGTGGATGGCAGGTTCTCATCACCTTCTTTACAACCGGTTAAAATGAAGCGAAAAAACTTTTGATAAGCTAAAATTTTAATAACATGAACTGGATTCAGTAATTTTTTTCTTGGAAAATTTTCAGCAAATGAGCTCTTTGTAGATACCATCTCATTTGACAGCTACATGCCCATGAAATGAGAATTAAAAAAAAATATGAGTCAGGTGGGGTATGACAGTTTAAGTAGAAAATTGCATTAAGACTTCTTACTTTTTTTCCTTTCTGAGGTATGAAAGACAGTAAAAGCAGAAGCTCATGGAACATGGTTCAGTTAAATATTCAAAAGGAAGGTTTACACATAGCTATTAGCTACATATATTTATGCTTCTGAATCCTCAATTTATTATTATTTTCTGGTTGTGATCCAGGAAGCAGAAAATATGACAGGGGATATAAGGCAAAAAATTACCTTGTACTTACTTGATATTAATGTAATAAAATATAAGTAGCAACATAAATATGATTAAATGTATTATATAATGTCAACAAACAGAAAAAAACAAAAAGCATATGTCTGCATTGTACTAAAGGGTACTGGTGGAGGGTCCTCATCTGCTGAAAAATATAATGTCTTTGAATTTACACACAGCAAACGTTATTAATCTTCTTCTCACATATCACCCTTCAGTGCCTTCTTTGTGTCTTTTTAGGGAAAGATACTAGGACAAACTGTGCAGTTGCAGGACAGAGTAGATATAGTGGCACACTTTTGTAGTCCTACCTTCTGACACACCTCACCATCTCTCATTCTGGCCATGTTTTTCTGCAGATTGATATTATGTGATCACTTCAAAGTCTACATGTAAAGTCCTCCACTGTATTTCTATTTCCACCTGAGGATCTATAAGCATGCCCCAACGAGCTGCTTGATGATAAGTGACACATCCAGAAGGTTCTTAGGCAACATTCTTTCCCAGAAGAAGCAAAAGACAATGCTGTGAAGTCACAAAGAAAAGGATTGTCAGAGTCACTGCACAGCTCTGAATGAGAGAGTGCTCATGGGCAACTCGGACTCGTTCCCAGCTGAGATTTACAATGTAGAGATTAGTAACTGAAGAGAAGTAGTTGTCTGCAAAACAAGAGATTAGAAGCAAGTTTTGTTAGATCAAAGTAAAATACCTCAGATCCTGTTTGAAGTTGTAAAGGCAGGTTGAGCAAGTCTCTATGTTAGTGACAAATGACAGTGGCTGAGAGCACCATATATTTCAAACTCATTGCAGAATGTGTCAAAGGAGGAGGGTCAGCGAGGGAGATCAAAAAAGGGAATGGAAAGAGAACTCAAGATGTGATGAACAGGTACAAGTTTTCATGTAAATGCGTGTGAACTCTGTTCAGTTTTTCCTACTAGTATTACAACATCTGATTGCATATCCTGATGCATACATATGAATTAAAGTAATAATGTTTTGATGTTGACTCCTAGAGAGGAATTGGAAATAAAATACTACTCACATTTTATTTGTGGTTAAACAATATCAGAAAACTTTGTTGGCATTGATCAGGGCTGCTCATTTTCCAGTGTACAGCTGGCCCTCATACTGTGGTGGGCTCTAATCACTTGGTGTCTTCTATTGTACAGTTATGCATACCAAGGCAGTATTTGGCTTAATTTGTGTTTTTCACCTTCTTCCTAATTGAAGTACAAAGGCCTTGTGAGGCATATCACCAATACTAGACACATTGCTCCTATGTCTTCATTTCAAGCACTAGTGAATCTGATTAATTTATTTATCAATACCACATAGCTTATAATAATTATGTTTAATAAATCATATAAAATAAGGAAATATTGGAAAGCTATGCCTTAGAAAGAAAGAAATCCCAGAGCAGGTCTTAGAAGTCAGTAGGAAGAATACTTGAGAGATCAATTCAGGTCTCCACCTTAACCCAAACTCCCGTTCAATCACATCTGTCTATGTATCTTTGTTTCTCAAGCACAGAATTGTAGAGATAGAAGAGAGAGATAGGTAAAGAGAAAGAGACAGAAAAGAAGAAATTATAGTGAGAAGCTTCTGGGCTGGGTAACAGTCTAAGAGTTGGGGCTTACCTGATTGTCCATGAAGATTGCATTGCATAACAGAAGGATCACACCAAATAACCACAGAGAATTAATTTTATGAAAAATTGAAATTCTATACATATTTTCTTATAAATGTAATCTGTATGATTAAAAAGAAGCCATCTAAGCCATGTTTGGGACTGCTCTATTTACAATATTTAGGGACTGGAATCAGACCAGATGCCCAACAAAAGATGAATGGATAATGAATATATGGTACATTTACACAATAGAATTCTACTCTGTGGTAAGGAAAAATGAAATATGTGCAGGAAATGGACGGGCAATGGGAAAAAAATCATACTAAGCAAACTCATACAAGCATAGAAAGATAAACACTACGTGTTCTCCCTCATGTGGTTTCTAACTTGGAGCAGCTTGTGTTGTGGATACACTTGACAGACAACTCAGAGGACAGATAATAAGGGGATAAAGGGTCTGGGGGGGGGGAGCAGGAGGAAGGGAGGTATGGTAATTTAAATGGATGTCCTCCAATTTATTCAGGAGTTAATTAAAGCATGTAATTTAGACTTCCAGCCCTGGCTGGAGGAGGTGTCATGGCAAGCAGATCCTAGATTCCAATCCTAAGGTATGTTTAAGGATGGGTCTGGGATTCTAGCCTAAAGATATGCAGAGTGCTTGAGCTCTGCTTAAGGTTAGTGGAGTGTGCTTGACATGCTGCTGCTGGTGGCATTTCTCTGCATGGACCTGTGAAAGGGGTTCAGCTTCTTCTGCCATAATGGAACTTCTCCTGGATCTGCAAGCTTAAATAAATCCTGTTCCTCTCATAAACTATGTCTAGTTTGTAAGTTCATCCCTGCAATGTGAAGCTGACTATGACAGAATTTGCACCAGAAAGTGGGTTGTTAATGTGTGATGAATGTGACCATGTAAATTTTGGTTTTTGGAAAATTTTTAAAAAATATCTTATTTGTATTTACCTATTTGACAGAGAAAGAGAGTGGGAGAGAAAGGTAGAGAACAGGCACACCAGGGTCTCCAGCCACTGCAAATGAACTCTAGATGAGTGTGCCCCTTTGTGCATCTGTCTAATGTGGTTCCTGGGGAATCGAACATGGGTCCTTTGGCTTTGCAGACAAACACCTTAACCACTAAGCCATCCCTCCAGCCCATGGGTTTTGGAACTTTTGATTTGGAGAAATGGGCATGGACTTAGTACTTGCATTTGAAGATTTGAAAATGCTCAGTTCAAAGTACATTGTATTTGTAGGTTTTGTTTATGAATTTTCTAAGGGGAAGGTAAGACTACAGAGAAGGTTGTTGGAACTGTGCTACTGGCATAAGGTCTGGCTGTGTTCTGCTGCCCAGGCACAAAGAGTATGACCAAGGTTATATTTGTAATGGATTGATGTGCTTGGCTAAAGATATGGAACTGAGAAATTAAAGATCTGATGTTGGAAAAACTCAAGTTTAATGTTGCTGGCACTGAAACTTATTGCTGAAGCAGCTATTGTTAAGGAGATATTACCATGGTTAAGGAAGATGACTCCAACGCTTTACATTAAAAGAATGGAGAGAATATCTGAGATGATTCTACACCAGAAAGACTAAATAGTAGGAATGCAAACTCTTTACAAAGGAAGGAACTTACTCTTCAAGATCTGATTTATTTTGTCCCTGAAATAAGAATGTGGCTATGTCCTGCACACCTGGTGTTGGTTTTAGAAGCATGAAAATTGTATGGAGTGAGTCATAAAGTATACATGGTTCCAGGAGCTGCTGCTGGGATGTTGCATGAGACAGGGTGTGATGACCCTAATGAGGAGACTGGTGAAGCCATTGGAAAATGGACTCTGGTTTGCATGGAGAACCGAAGATTTTTTTTTTTTTAATAGACCAAGACTGTGCAAGGGCTACCATGGAGCAATGTTGGCTCTGTGTGGAAGTTTTCCATGCAGCTGGAGTGCAGAATTGGAAAAGCCAGACTGTCAGTCATGGTGTGGTGGTTTCAATAGAATAGATGGCCCCCAATATATTCAGTTGTTTGTTTGTAGTTTGTATCTGCAGCCACCCTGCTGGAGTCAGTCAGTGCCATTGTGTGGATCTTAAGGTGTGGTGGTGGGTTTCAGATTTCAATCTAAAGATATGCAAAGTGTGCCTAACTGGAGTTCCTGAAGTGTGCTGTGGCTTTTGACCTTTAGGCTTGTACTTCTCTCTCTCTGCTTGGTCCAGTGAAGGCAGGCCAGCTTCTTCTGCCATTTATGGAACTTCCCCTGGATCTGTGAGCTTCAATAAATATCCCTTCCTCATAACTGTGCCTAGTCTGGAAGTTCATCTCAGTGAACCTAAATCTGTCTGCTACACATGGGTTATGATACCATACTTGAGCTACAGATATTTGATATCTTCTTGATGGTTCTTGAGTTTTCATTGGTCCAGTCTTTCCTTGTTATGGCTTATAGTAGTTAGAAATGTTAACTTTATGCCATTATTTGTTAAAAATATATAACTTGTTTTGATTTTACAGGACTGACAGTTAAGATATAATCTTAAATCTTAAATGAGACTTGGTATTTTACAACTATCTTAAATTGGTAAAGACTATGGGGACCTTTGAAGTTAGACTGAATGTAATTTACAATATGAGATTATTATGAACCTATTGGGGGTCAGGGGCAGAATGCATTACTTTAAATGGCTGTCACCCAATAGATTCAGGAGTTTATTAAAGCTTATAACTTAGAATTTCAGCCCTGGCTTGAGGAGATATCATGGTGGTTGGGTTGTAGGATCCAGCCCTAAGGTGTATTTGGAGGCAGATCTGGAATTCTAGCCTAAATATATGCAGAGTGCTTGAGCTCTGCCTGAGGTTCCTGGAGTGTGCTTGCTCATGGTGCCGGTAGTGGTACCTCTCTGTATGGACCTGTGTAAAGGAGCCAGCTTCTTCTGCTATATTGAACTTACTCTGGATCTCTAAGCTTCATAAGTCCTGTTCCTCCTTTAAACTGTGCCTCATTTTGGTGTTCATCCAAGCATTGTGAAGCTGACTATAATAGGATGTTAGGGGGAGATTTACATAAAACTAAAGCCAACATGAACTAGTACAATAGAAACCTTTCTCCTAGATAGCAAATTAAATGTAGTAGCCTCAGTATGAGTGAGTGGAGACCATCTGGGCAGAAAGTGAGAGGAAGGTTAATTCTAAAACCATAGACTCTAGTTTATAAATCCCAGTGCCAGAAGTGGGTTACAACCCACAGTGGGTGGTAAGAGAGAACTGTGAGGTCCCCAAAACAAGGCAGACTCCTGCCAAAGCACTTGACTCCCCATCAAAGCTAAAAGGTAAGACCCTGGTGAAGCTGACAACATAGGTAATGACTACATAGGAATTTGGAAGGAAGCCAGATCCCCTATAGCTTGCCCTCATAGTGCTGGGGGGAAATGGCCACCAGTGTTGTGAACAAGCAGGGAATACTTCCAGAGACAAAATCAACCAGAGAACATTGACACACCTGCGCAATAGTGACACTCAGCCTATACAGGTAACCAATGGCTCTCTGATTGAAAGAGACCCACTCAGTGTGAAGGAACTCATAGCTGGTACTGGAAAGAAAGTAAGAATCTCAAGCCGGGCGTGGTGGCGCATGCCTTTAATCCCAGCACTCGGGAGGCAGAGGTAGGAGAATCGCTGTGAGTTCGAGGCCACCCTGAGACTCCATAGTGAATTCCAGGACAGCCTGGGCTAGAGTGAGACCCTACCTTGAAAAACAAAAAACAAAAAAACAAAAACAAAAAAACAAAAACAAGAATCTCCAGAGAGAAACTCTCACTAATGTTTGGCCAAAAACAGTGGCTATACTCATCAAAATATCTCTTAATTATCCTCTTTAACCCGTGCTGCTCTCATTCTCTGTTTTCTTTTTAACAGAAGGCAATGAAAACAGAGTAGAACCAAAATTCATCAACATAACAAGAAAAGATAACTGACTTCATATCATGAGATGATCCAATTTTGTGCCTCAGTTAGGGTTCAGATAACATCACAGAGGAAATGGCAAGTTAAACATAAGAGCTTCTATCATGGCAAGCCTGACAACCTGTGCTTGGGACACACTGAGGACACTGAAAAGGTGTCAAATCAGAAATCAAGAAGTTGCTGAGCCCTAGGTACTAAAGTAGACTTATAACGCCCTCCCCGACAAGGTTCAGAGAACTTTGAAAGAGTTTTTTTTTGTGGAAGAAGTAACAGAAAGATTGTAAGAGCCATAGTGGGAGAAGGAGTATCCAGCGGCATTCTTCCCATCCTTCTAGTGACTGACTGCTGTGTCCATAACCCCATTGTCCACAGCAGTAACCCCACTGAGGAGTAATGGAATCAACACATGATTTGTCCTTATCACAAAGTTTCTAATTAATTAAAAAGGAAAATAACAATGGGTAAAAAGTAGTGACCTGAAAAGAAACAAAGATGGTAGGAAGGAATTTAATAACTGTGATGGGTTACTTGCAATTTTAACAGAATCTAGGATCCCTTAAGAAACTAGCCTCTGGGCATACCTTTGAGGGATTATCTAGATTAGGTTATTTGAGGTGGTAAGATCTTTCTAAACTGTGAGCTCTACCATTGGACATTCTGGGGATATGAAATAGATAAAAAGGAAAGAGCAGTCTGATTCCTGCCCTGCCATGTTGGACACTAGCCCAGAACTATAAGCCAAAATAACAACTACCTCCTTTAACTTGCTCCTGGTTAGGTATTTGGACAAATCAATGAAGCAGTAACTACTACAATTATATTTCATATTCTCAGGGTTTTGTCACATACATTTATTAAGTGCCTGACTATCTAAGAAATCCAGGTATATTTGAGTAAAGAGATGAGATTTCACCCTTGTTAAGTGACCAAATAGGTGAATTTACAAACTAAGTGAGATTTTATTTCTAACTTGTGTAATTTTAGAAATTGTTTAATCAAACAGCAGCCCTTGAGAGGCAAGATTCAGTGTAGTGGCTTTGTACCAAGTGAGTTCAAATTCTGGGTATGCTACTTTCTTGCAGGACATAAGCCAATCCCTCAAGTTTTCATTTTGGTTCCTTCATTTGTAAAGATAAACAATTGTTTCTTAGTTCTCTATAGTATTAAATAGGCAATAATATTTTTAAAATGGCTACAATAAATAAATGCTATATATTAAATATGTGGACCAAAACAGAAGAATTTAGTTCTAGTCTAAGGCTGCTTAAGCAAAATATCACAAACTCCCTGGCTTAAAGAGTAGAAGATTCTGATCTTAATTGTGTATCAGGTAGGTAGTTCTATTGGGAATGGTGGATATGTGCAGGACCTCTCTTGTTTGGAAAGGGCCATCAACCTCATGTTCTTCACATCACTTTCTCTTTGGTGGTACTTCTTTGCCCACAGTTCGTCATCTGGTAAGGATTAGAACTGAACAAAACCCCTTATTTAAAGAAGATTGCCTCTTAAACAGTGTATTCAGATTAGGTCACATTCTGAGATACTAGGGGATAAGCCTTAAACATTATAAATTTGTAGGTATTCAGTTCAATCCCTAACCACCAAGTTAATACTTAGAATGCTTAAAGGAGAATATATTGAGTAGGAAATGATGGAGTACAGGCAGGAGGAAATTTGATATTTCTTTAAATGAGAGATAGTAGGGTCACCACAATGGTTATTCATATATGATTGTTTCTGTCTTTGTCCGTTCTTTTGTCCCTTCCTCCATCTATTCTTTCCCCTCCTTCTTCTTACTGAAGACAGAAACCATGGATGCTGGATTAGGCATCGGTCAATGTGTGGAAAATATAGGGAGTTATTTTTTTTTTCTATCACCATAAGATGGAGCTTGGTAAAAGGCAAAGCTAGTCAGAGTTGAAATGCCCTGCTGGTGAGATAGGAAACTTCTCTGTTTTATGTACTGAATCACATTTTATAAGATGAAATGTATAGCTCGTGTTTATAGATATGAAAATACCAAAGGAGAATCAAGGAAACTCAATGAACTTTAGATTCCTTTCCCATTATAGTTTTTACTATTTAATGAATCATTTTATAGGATGCTGATGTAAGAGTAACACAAAAGGCTAAGAGAAGGGCATAATTTTTGCTTTAAAGCAAGGTGCTATAATCTCTTCTTTACATAGGAAACATTCTCTAATTCTAGGAAATTAAAGTGACATAAGATAATCAACTCAGCCTTTGAAGTCTGCAGTCTCCCAACTCTGTTTCAAGAAGATTACACTGCTTAAGGAGTGGTACTTATTCTAATTGGCATATCCCCAGTCTAATTGTCTAACAAAACTTGGAAAAGTTGCGTAATAAGGACATGGCTCTGAAAATAACAGGTGTCTTCCAAATGAAGTGTGTGCTGTGTGACTTATTAATATAAATGTCAAACTCCTTTATTCTCCAAGCCAACATTAAGTCTTATTAGAGAATATCAAACCACCAAAAATTATGTGTCAAAATAAAAGCAGTAAAGTTCAAGAACTCTGATGACACATAAAGCTTTAGGGTTTTCAGGAAATTTAATCAAAACTGATATATAGAAGTCCCTTGCTTATAAATATAGAGTTCAAGTATTTTTTTGTTTGTGTGAATATATAGTATGTGGGGTGTGATGTGATGTGATGTGATGTGTGTATGTGTGCACATGCCCATCTGCATGTTCATGTGAAGGCCAGGGGAGAAAACTGGGTGTCCTTTTATCTCTCATCTGTGTAGTTCCTTGAGACCAAGTCTCTCTTTCAACACACAGCTGTGGTATTTGAGAACCACAGTGATATTTCTGGTCTCCGCTTCCTATAGCATGAGGGTTATGGTCATGCATGGCCACACCCAGCTGTTTGCATGGGTCCTAGCAAATGGAACACAGGTGGTCTCAGTCCTTTTCAGGCCCTCACACTTGTTGCAATCACTATTAAACTTTCAGCCACCTCTCCCTTTTCCAATATTTAAGTTATTGGATAGGCCCACAGGAAGAAAGTGTCTATGTTTTGAGGTTGGGTTGATCAAAGTTGTGTTTGTAGCAGACAACATAGAGTTAGGACTTGACTTTGTTTTTATTGACACTGGGATTTTGCTCATTAGCCCAAACTGGCCTTGAATGTACCATAATTTTCCTGTCTTAACTTCCTAAGTGCTGGAATTATAGGTGCGACTACCTCACCTAGTTTAGTTTCTTTTAAATTTATTTTGATTAGATATGGACATATTACTATATAAAAAACACATGTTGGTACTATCCTTTCCCTCCTTCCTGCCCCTTTTCTGAAAAGGCCTTCCACATTGGGGATACAGGTCAATCCCATGGGGATTTTGGGTTATGCATTGTGGGGGCAGCATTCAGTTATGGGGGAGAGGCAATGTCTCTGTGCAAAATGTCCCAATTTGTGGCTTTAACAATCTTTCTGCTCCCTGTTCTGCAAAATTCCCTCAGCCACGTTGGGTACATTTTAAGACTACCTCAGATGGGCTCTTAGGAGCCTCTGGATCTCTGGTTTGGTAGGTGTTGAGTATCCTCTCCACCCTTGTGCTGATTTCACATTCACTAAGAAAGCAGCACTCTCATGCATTTCCTCAATGCCTCTGTGGTTTCCGCTGAGGGTGGAGTGCTCTGGGTCATTTATCTCCTCAGGTCCAGCTACTGTCTTAAAAAGAGAAGCAGATTCTCCAACAGAGAGCGAAGTTAGCACTGGTTAAGTGGGATAACCATTATTAATTTAGAGAGAATTTAAAGGGTGTAGAATCTCCTATAGCCCAAGGCTAATGGGAGCTTGACAATGGAAAGCAGAATCATTGTCTACATATGATTTGACTTGTTTCCCAGTTCCAGAAATGGTTTCCTTTGCACTGAGTGGATCTGATAGCCAGTCCAAGTTGCTTACCCACTGTGGCTGTGTGCCGCTATTGCACTTGTGTGAGCATCACTTCAGGTTGTTTGCTTCTGAGTCACTTAGACTTTGAATTGCTCAGACAGATGTTGGACACTTTACCCCAGTAGATCATGAAGCACCTTCTAGCACTATGTAGGCTAATAGTCTGGGGACTAGGTCTCCTCCAGATTCCAATCAGTTCTCTTCATAGTCTGTCAGAACAATGTTTGGTGTCTTCAGAAGTAGGGTGTTGCCATTAACCTCTGATGGGTAATCAAGTGCTCTGACAGAAGTCTAAGTTGTTTGTTTTGGGAGATCTAGTAGATCTCTTTGGTCAACAGCTTATTGTGGATGTAAACCACATCCTGGTACAGTGAATTACAGGCCAGCACCAAGGGAAAAGAAAAAAGAAAAAGCCAGAGAAGATAAACAGGAGAGATTTAAGGTTAGGTTTCATCTCACCCTCTCCAGGGCTCTTTGATTCAGATGCTCCCTCTAAGGTCCTCCTGAAGGTTTCACCTTTTAGTCTAAATTCCAGGATATAGGATTCTATGGTACCAGTTCAATTTGGGTTCAGTTTTGTGCCCCCCTACCCGACCCTTCCCTTTCTGCCAAGTCTACCTTCCAAGGATTATATGAAACAGTTTAAGAAAAATTGGTTTCAGTCCTTCAATGAAGGTTTGATAGAATTCATCTGAGGTGCCATCCAGTCCTGAACTTTTCTTTTGGGGGAGGTTTTTGATTACCTTTTCAATCTCTATGGATATAATATGTTTGTTTAGGAGATTATTCTGCTCTGAGTTTAGTTTTGTTAGGTGGTATGTGTCTAGGAATTCATCCATTTCTTCTAGAGTATTCAATTTTGTGGAGTAGAGGTTTTGGAAGTGTGCCCTGATGATTCTTCCAATTTGATTGATGTTTTTTGTAAGCTCCCCTTTTTCATTTCTGATTTTGTTAATTTGAGACTTCCCTTGTTTTTTGCTTAATCAAATTGACCAGAGGTTTGTCAATCTTGTTTAATTTTTCAAAGAACCAGCTATTAATTTCATCAGTTTTTTAAAATTGTTTTCTTAGTTTCCAATTCATTAATTTATTCTCTAATCTTGATTATTTCTTTCTGTCTGGAGCTCTTTGTGTTGGATTCTTCTTGTTTTTCCACTACCTTTAGGTGGGCAGTCAGGTTATTAATCTGATTAATCTAATTCAGGATCTTTGTCTTTGCAATGAATACATTTAGGGCTATATATTTTCCCCTTAGGACTGCCTTCATTTTGTCCCATAAATTTGTTAGGTTGTGTTTTCATTATCATTCAATTCTAGGAATTTTACAATTTCTTCTTTGATTTCTTTTTCCAACCCATTAATTGTTTAAAAGTGTGTTGTTTAGTCTCCAGGAGCTGGTGGAGTTCTTGATGTGTCTCTTGATAATTTCTACTTTTACAGCATTGTGATCTGACATGATGCAAGAAGTTTGAAGTCTATTTTATCAGATATTAATATAGCAACACCCACTTGTTTTTTATTTCCATTTGCTTGGAATATCATTTTCCAACCTTTCACCCTTAGGAGTTGTCTTTCTCTAGTGGTAAGATAGGTTTCTGACAGATAGACGGATCCAGTTTTTTGATCCTCCTTGATAACCTGTGCCTTTTGATGGGTTAGTTAAAACCATTAATATTTAAGGTTATTGCTGTGAGGTTTGAATTAATCCCTGCCATGATGAGGTGTTTTATGGGATTTGGTGCTTTCTTGTGTTTTGTAGCGTTTTGAGCCTGGTCTATTTGGGTTATTGTGATCTTTTTCTTGTTGGCTCTTCAGATTGGTTGTTTGACTGTTCTGTGTGGAGTACTACCTGAAGTGTTCTCTGTTTGAGTTTGTGTTCATATAATCATAGAGTTGACATTTTTTTATGGAAAGTTTTTCTTTTATCATCTATTATGAGGGATACTTTTGCTGGGTAGGGTAACTTGGTTTGGAAGCCATAGATTTTTAGACTTTGAAGTGTTCCATTCCAGGCCCTTCTGGCTTTCAGGGTTTCCAGTTAGAAATCTGATATAATAATGTGGTGATTGCCTTTGTATGTTGTGAGTTGTTTCTCTCTTGCTGCTTTTAACACTCTCTGTTTTTGTTGTTAAGAGTTTTAACTATGATGTGTCTTGGAGAGTTTCTTCTTTGGTCCTATCTGTTTAGTGTTCTGTGGGCCTCTTGTATCTGGATGGCCTTCACTTTTGAGAGATTCAGAAAATTTTCTTCAATGATTTTGTTTAATATGTCTTCTACACCTCTCCTCCTGGTATACCTATGATCCAGATGTTTGGTCATTTTAGGGTATCCCACATTTCCCTCATATTCTGATCACTTGAGTTTTTGATGTTTGCAAAGTTTTTGGCCTCCCTATTAATTTATTCTGTCTTGTCTTCCAGGTTAGAGGTTCTCTATTCCACATGAGTAACTCTGTTGGTGAGGGATTATAGAGAGGTTTTTATAATTTCTATTGATTTTTATTTTCTGTTGTTATTTTGTATCATGTCCAACTCTTTTTTGAGGTACTAATTTGAGTTCTGATTTTCTTGATGCTTCTTGGACTTCATTCTTGCATTTGATCAAGTCTTCATTAAGCTTAATCCACCAGTTGTTGAGATCTTCCATTTCTTGACTCAAATTCAATTTATTCATATCTCTTTGGAGTATTCTATTATTTTCTTTAATCAAGTTAAGTCTTATATCAATAGCTGAATGCTGTAGGAGATGATTCTGTTCCATTTCATTGATCAGATTGTTGGTTCTTTGATGGTTTGCTTCCAGTTCAGTGATTTTTTTTTTTTAATCAGGGTCTCATTGGTTGTTGTTTTCATTTTGGTAATAAATTTCTGTTGCTTTCTCTATGATTTCATTGGAGGCTTCCATTTTAGGACTAATCATCCTTGTTGGAGATCTCACAGTGTGGTGTTTTGATTCAGGTGTCCCTCATAAACTTAGGTGTTCTGAATGCTAGGTTCCCAGCTGATGGAGATTTTGGAATTAATGCCTCCTGTAGGCAGTGTATTGGTTATGGGTGTTATAGCTAGTTTCCCCATGCCAATGTTTGGCATACTCTGCTGTTGCTATTGTCCACCTTATATTGGCCAAGGGGCGATGTCCACCCTCTGCTGATCCCATCATTTTCCCTGCCATCGTGGAGCATCCCCTTGAGTCTGTAAACCAAAATAAACCAATTTTCCCAAAAGCTGCTCTTGGTTGGGTGATTTATGCCTGCAATGTGAATCTGACTACAACTAGTAGTCAAACTACACTTGTTGGTTGGCTTTTTTGCTTTGTTTTCTACCCATTTTAGGGAGTCTATTTTATTGAGGAGGAAACAAGTTTTTGTCCTTTGGCCTGTTCACACTTTGACTCAGGTGAACAGGGATGTTGGTACCCAGTGGCCAGTCAGGATACCGGAGCAAAAGGTCTGATTCCACAGCTCACACAGGTATTAGGACTCCACAAGCAAGGCACAATGAGACATATTAGGACTAGTGTACTTAGAGAAGCCAGGAAGCAGGTGTCTGTCCTACTACTCCCACACTGCCACCTGCACAGAGACCAATGCAGGAAACCAAGACCAGGGAGCTGGGAGGAGCCAGGAAACAAGGGTCAGGCCTACTCTCTCCACACTGCTGTGCCTGCCCACACACCATCCACACAGGTAACCTAGAATGGGGAGCTGGATCTAATTTAGGTTTTGATGTTTAAGAAATTATCACATAGTAGTTGATCTTAAGGTCATTGGATTGATATCCCCAGGGGCCATGTCTTTCATTTTAAGACTTTGTGAAATTGATTTCATAATGCTTTGGTCTGTGATATATGGCTTGCTTTTGCCTGTGGCATATTAGCAAGTGTTATCTGAACATAAGCTTAAAAAAACATGGGGACATTGGGGCTGAATTCTATGATCCTGTGGACTTCACTCTTGGATGGTGGAGGACTATATGGAGGAACAGGATGGAGGTTGCAGGGCACATTGCATGTAACAGCAGAGCCTAGTCTGACTGTGCTCACGGAAGAATCATCCCGCTAACCCCCACCCACTCCTAGAGTCATGAAAGCTGGAAAGGCGCTGTTAGAAGCCACTCAGTTTTGGATTGATTTGCCATTCAACAAGAGATTACAGAAACACTAACATTTAGGTTATTTATTCATAACATTTGTTTTCAGTTATGTCTTTCTCATAGCTTCAGAAGAAAAATCCACTTGATGAGACAATGCTATGCACTGTATGAGAGTTATGGTGCTATCCAAAGTCCAAATTGGTAGTCATTAGAAAAGTTAAATGAGCGTAGACTAAGTAGCTCTCTATGAAGAAAAGATGTTAGAAAGAGCTATAACCTTTTAAAGGCTTCTGGGAGTGCTTTTAGTAACTTGTAAGTATTTATTAAATGATGTATTTAGTCATGTTTTTAAACTTACATGACAGATAATTACAGTTCAGTTCTTCTCTATCATGTATCAAGGCACTAATGACTCCCCCCCACATTTACTAGATTATCCTTCAGAAATCAAACTATGGAATCAAACAAATAAAACCAAAATTAGTACTCATCATTTGTTGATGGAATATTTCCTTCATAAAATAATTTGTGTCAAGTTCTAAAACTTGTGAGCTTCTTGTTCACATGGACTACTACTGAATTAAAAAAAAAAAAATTGATGTAGAAGCCAGGCATGGTGGTGCACACCTTTAATCGCAGCACTCAGGAGGCAGAGGTAGGAGGATCACTGTGAGTTTGAGGCTACCCTGAGAATACATAGTGACTTACAGGTCAGCCTGAGCTAGAGTGAGACCATGCCTTGAAAAATAAACAACAACAACAACAACAAAAATTGATATATATTAAATATATTGGAAGTATTCCATTATATTATCGATTATAACATCTGTAATATGCCTATACTTTAGATTGATCTTAAAATATGTAATTCTGCATATATTTTAAAATATACACAAAAAGATCCTACATAAAATGGCATTGTATTTTTATAATAATAACAATAAAATACAAACAGACTTCATTGTTTTGATTAGTTTTGAGTTGCTGCACAAACATACAACCAACAGCAGCTCGTGGGATAAAAGGATTTATTTGGGTTTATAGATTCGAGGGGAAACTCCATGATGGCAGGGGAAATAATGGCATAAGCAGAGGGTGGACATCACCTCTTGGCAAACATTAGGTGGACAATGGCAGCAGGAGAGTGTGACAAATTCTGGCAAGGGGAAGCTGGCTATAGCGCCCATAAACTTGCTCTCAACCACGTGTCACTTCCAGGAGGCTCTAATTCCCAAATTGCCATCACCTGGGGAACCTGGCATTCAGGACTCATTAGTTTATGGGGGACATCTGAATCAAACCACAACATTCTGCCCTGACTCGAAAACATCCATGATACAAAATGTAATGTATTCAGTCCAACTTTAAAAGTCCCCATAGTTTTTATCAATCCCAAGGATTTTCAAACATTACCCATTGTCCAAGGCCTTTTAATTGAGTCATAATACTAAAAGTAATAATAATAATGGCAGATAATAAACATTTTCACTGCAAAAGATGGCATTGGGCATAGCAAAGAACTATTCAATACAAGATTTAAAAGAAGTAGGGCAAACACCAAACTCTGTAGCTCCATGTCTGACAACTCCAGCCAGTGACAAATCACCAAGTCTGACAATTCTAACCAGTGATGAGTCTCTGGAATTCCACTCCTCCAACTAGGCTACTTTCAGTCCCATAAAAGTTTATCCATTTCCAGTAGTTTGCCTTGGCAACCACCCCATATTCCTAACATCTCCATTGGGTCTCCACTTCAACCCATGGTTTATCTTCATGGCTCCAATGAGCCTTCATACAGGTAATCCAAAAAGTCTTCTTCACACTGCCCATGGCCATTTCCAAGATATAAAACTGTGTTGCAAACTCAATGACCCTCTCTTTTCTGCATTTGTTCTACTCCATAGTACCAGGTGGGCTTAATTTGTTAATCCACGGGGAAATAAAGGACACTTTGAAGAAAAAGACACTCTTTCAGCATTCAGGCCCCTTTAAAAGACTTCGCATTCTTCCTGTTGTCCAACACAGATCAGCTGACCCAAACTCAATGGTTATAATCTCACAAACAATTGAAGTTGAACAGGCAACAGTTTTGACCCAAAGATTTCATTTCTTTCTCTGCTATGGCTGTTCTGCTCACACCAGACCATTTCTATGTAATGCAACCCTGCACAAGTTCTTAGGACACAGGCAGGCAGAATGAGGGAAGCCTCTCATACAAACTGCTTCTAGATCTATCCTGACAAAGTTCATTCTCAGGTTCATAAGCCAAACCTCACAGTCTTCTTACTGAATTCATGTCTTTTAACTCTGAACAGGATAGTCCATCAAGCTGTACTTATAGCACTGTAAGGTGTCTCTTAGGTCAATGTTTCAAATCCATCTACATTCCTTCTGCAAATCAGTCCCAAAAGTTCAAAAAGCCACACAGGATTCTAGCACCAATGACACTACTTCTTAGTCCCAATTTTAACTGTTGCAGTCAACTCCATATTGCTGGCAGAAAACACCCAATCAAGACTTGAAGGGAAGCTCTATGATGGCAGGGGAAAATGATGGTATGAGCAGAGTGTGGACATTATCTTCTGGCAGACATCAGGTGGGCAATTGCATCAGGAGAGTGTGCCAAACACTGGCAAGGGGAAGCTGGCTATAACACCAGTAAACCCAACCCAACAATATACTATCTCCAGTAAGGCTTCAATTCAAAAATTTCTACCAGCTGGGGAGCTAGCATCCAGAACATATAAATTCATGGGGGACACCTGACTCAAACCACTGCATTCATCAATTATGTAAGATGCTGGCCTACCTAAAACATAAGTGTACATAACACATTTAGTATAAGTGAAAAATATTTACATTGTTGGCTTATCTTTTATAAGAATTTTAGTCAAACCATAATCTTATCAATTATGCTTAAAATATATAGTTCATTTTCAGATATTTTTATTGACCAGTCCTTAACCACAAAGCAATATGAAGATTTGAGGGGCTAAGCTTAAACCAAACATAAATAAATCCGAGAGTATATTGGGGTAATATGTCATTGTGATGTAGAAAGTTCCTCACTCAAACAAGTGTTAAAAACCATGTGCAAGGTAGGTAGCTGTAATTTAGGCACCCCAAAAGGCTGCTTGGGAAGATGATCAAATGTGTAAAACCAGATACAAAAGAGGGTGCAATGCCAAAACATTGGTGTATATTTCAGAGGATGAGAACTATAAAAAGTGAGGTGGGCAGATGAATTCTCTCTGGATCAAAATGTTATTTATTTATTTATTTATTTATTTATTTCAAGGTAAGGTCTCACTTAAGCCCAAAATGACCTGGAATTCACTATGTAATCTCAGGGTGGCCTTGAACTCACGGTAATCCTCCTACATCTACCTCCTGAGTGCTGGGATTAAAGGCGTGGGCCACCACACCTGGCAACATGTGCTTTTAATATGAAATTTATTTTGAGGAAAAGTAGATACTTTTCAAAGAAAGGGTAAGTAGTAAATAGGGAACAACTGGAAGTTCTTCTTTTAACTTTTATTTATTTTTATTGACAACTTCTATAAATATAGACAATAAATCTTGGTAATTCCCTTCCTCCCCCCAACTGCCCCTTTGTAACTCCACTCTCTGTCATACCCCTTGCCCCTCTCAATCACTCTCTCCTTTTCTGTTATCATATTTTCCTTCTAGCATGATGGTCTTCTATAGATAGTGTCAGGAACCACATGGTCATGGATATCCAGGCCATTTCGTGTCTGGAGGAACACGTTGTAATGAGTCGTACCCTTCCTTTGGCTCTTAGCATTCTTTCTGCCATCTCTTCTGCAATGTACCCTGAGCCTTGGAAGCTGTGATAGAGATGTTTCAGTGATGAGCACTCCTCTGTCACTTCTTCTTAGCACTACGGTGCCTTCTGAATCATCCCAATGTCACTGCCATCTGAAAAGAGAATCTTCTCTTACCAAAAGTGAGAGTACTTTTAATATATGGGTATGAACATTAAGAGAAGTGCTTATAAGGCACTGAGATGGGTGAAAATAGATTTAGCATATGACCCACTTATACTACTCCTAGGCATATATCCCAAGGACTTGTCACACTACCCTAAATATACTTTCTCAACCATGTTTATTCACAATAACTAGTAAATGGAACCAGCCAAGGTGTCCCTCAACTGATGAGTGTATAATGAAGATGTGGTACATTTATCCAATGGAGTTCTATTCAGTGGTAAAGAAAAGTGAAATTATGAAATTTTCAGGGAATGGATAGATCTGGAAAGGGAACAACTGAAAGTTCTTAAGAAGGTTGGAGGATGATCAAATGCCACTTAGAAAATTTCATCTGATGAAGGATATTTGTAGATCTTATTTGGAAACAGTGGGGCAATCAGAAAATGAGTAGTTAAGGATAATCTTGGTATAATAAATGCACATAATAATAAAGAGAAATGTATAGAAGTATGAATGGCAGAGTTAGCAGTACTTTATCAATCTATCTATTTATCATTTTCTGTTTTGTTTTGTTTGTTTGTTTTTTCCAAGGTATGGTTTCACATTAGCCCAAGCTGAAATGGAATTCACTGTGTAGTTTCATGGTGGCCTTGAACCCATGGTGATCCTCATGCCTCTGCCTCCAAAGTGCTGGGGTTAAAGGCACGTGCCATCATGCCCAGCCAATCTATCTCATATATATTTTTGTCATCTCTTTGTCATCTATCTATCTATCTATCCTCTATTTTTCTACATATCACCAGCAATAGTGATTCTATTAATATATATATAACTACAAAACAAGGTTATATCACCATAAAATATCACAATCAAAATATATTCAAAAGCTGGGCTTGGTGGCACACGCCTTTAATCCCAGCACTTGGGAGGCAGAGGTAGGAGGATCGCCGTGAGTTCGAGGCCACCCTGAGACTCCATAGTGAATTCCAGGTCAGCCTGGGCTAGTGTGAGACCCTATCTCAAAAAATCAAAAAACCAAAAAAAAAAAAAAATATATATATATATATATATATATATATATATATATATATATATATATTCAAGGTAAAAATTAAGCCCCAGTCTCCTGAAAGCTAAGTTCAGAGTATATTCTTCTGTAGACAGTGAAGGCAATGATGTTAATGGATAAAATATATTAATTATTTCTAACCAACAAATTAATCTATTGAGGTACTCAGCCACAGGTAACCCTACAACTCAGACATGCACCTTCTATTTGAATCTAAGTTTTTAAAACTATTTTCATTTGTTTATTTGCAAGGAGGGGGGGGAGAGAATAGGCCAGCCACTGCAGATGAACTCCAGATGCATGTGCAACTTTATGCATTTAGCTTTTCATGGGTACTGGGAATCAAATCTGGATCATTCTTCTTTGCAGGCAAGTGTCTTAACCACTGAGCCCTCCCTCCAGCACCTGAATCTAAGTTTTTAATAAGGTAATGTTTATATGACCTAGATTGCCATATTTGGTGGTAGAAATCATCACTGATGCATATGTCAGTGATACTAGTATTTCACAATTCCAAAGTGACACATTTTTATTCCTTCTCTTTCACATTAGTCTAAAATGACCCTTTTGATATTTGGTTTTACCCTCAGAGCTTTTGATTTTTCTGTGTGTGTGCGTCCTGAGATTGAACCTGAGGTTTTACACATGCCACACAAACACTGGACCAATGAGTTAAATTCCATACTAACTTTATAGTTTTAAAGTGGAATAATTTTTTTGAACAAGTACAGAAATAAATGGGAAGAAAAAAATGAAGTAAAAGAGATAGATCATTTTTTGACCTCATTTTTTCATCTGTATAGAATTTATCCTACAATTCTTTTCAATTTCAGTGGTCATATTATCAAGCTTGAAAGTTCCATTCTTGTATTTAATATGGATTATTAGCTTTTGAGAGTTTTATAGTATTTAGAATTCAAGTTGCATAGGACATGCATTATTCATGGAGGAAAAATATGGTACCACACACACTCACACTCATGTGAACATCATATGTAGGATATTTTAAATTTAGAAGTAGTATTTTCCCTTATGCTTCAGGAAACAGCTTACTAAATTACACAAGGACTCAAACTTTTGATAGACATTCATCAATCCACCATAGGATCCTTCTGTGACAGGCTGTCTTCAGAAACTGAGGATCTGTGAAGATAAATTTATACTGGGCTTGTTTTATAAAAGGAAAGTCAAATATAAATGTACTTGCATTATAACCTACCAGTGTAGGCCTTGAACTTGTTAAGACAGTTTTTAGTTTCAATTTTCTAACTTCTGAACCATATATCCTGAGTTTGGGAGGAAAATAGCTACCATATTGTGTTTATACCTGTCCTTCCCAGCATATCCCCTTGTAATCTCTCAAGAATTCATTCCAATCAAAGCTAGTTTCTCATTTCTGAACTCATACTACCTTAGACCAATCACATTAGCCATATTATATCATATTCAAGATCCATGTCTCTGTCTTCATGTGAATGGCCTTATTAAATACATTGGGTCAAATTTATTTCATTCCCCTGTGCAAGAACTCCTCAAATGGGCTCCCCTCTTTCAAATTCTTGATTTTTATTTCATCTGATCACTCATCAGTCTTTGGTGACTTAAAACTTAGTTATTGGACTTCTACTGCTCTCTTTATTCAGTTTTAGGTGATCTTGTTCACATTAATGGCCTTTAACTACACAATTGCTAATCCCTTCTAAGTTTATATGGTCATACAAGCTCCTCACCTACAACATAAACTTGGATATTCATCACTAATTGAATATACAATAAATTAATAGGTCCCAAAGCCAAACTTGAAATTTATCCTCGCTTGTTCCTCTTCTACTCAGTCTTAACAGTTTCATCTGAAATGTCCCACAATCATGCACTGAAGTCTTGATCAACAGTGCAGTGGCATTCAGAACATTCAGAGGTGAGATTTTGAGAAAGTGACTGGATAATGAGATCTCTGACATCATTGAGGCTAAATCTATTAATATTAGAATTCAGGATTTGATTGGCTACTGGGAAATTATGTACAGTTATAGTCAATAAATAGTTGAAGGGAAGGCACTTTAAGGGACATGTGGTAGAATGCTATATCTTCTGTACTGCCTCTTTCTCTCTGCCTCTGTTCATTGGCTGGTACAAGTAAACAGTATTTTTCGATCACACATTCCCCAGTATGAGTTTCTGCCTTTTTTCAGTGCTGGAAACAATGGAATCAAGGGAGTAAGAATATCTGCTGAAACAATGAGCCAAAATAACTCTAACTCTATTCACATTTAGTTGATTTTCTTGACTATTTTGTCCAAAGATGGAAAGCTAATACTCTCTTGTGTAAGAATATAACAAGTCCATTCTTTTTATTAGTTATGGACATACTCAGTATGTAAATAGCACATGTTGGTAACATCCTTTCCTTCATCCCTGCCCTGCCCCCTCCAGAGGGAGCCTCCTCCTCATTGGGGATGCAGGTCATCCCTAAGGAGATTGTGGGTTGTGCATTGTGGGGGCCGCCATCAGTTATGAGGAAGAGGCAACATCTCTGTGCATAATGTCCCAACTTGTAGCTCTAACAATCTTTATGTCCCCTCTTCTGGGAAATTCCCTGAGCCATGTTGGGTGCATTTTAAGTCTATTTCAGTGATGGGCTCTTAGGAGCCTCTGGATCTCTGGTTTGGTAGGTTCTGAGTGTACTCAGTGTCCATATCCTTCACCCTCATGCTGATACCAGGTTCACTGAGAAAGCAGCACTCTTGCTAATTTCCCCAATTCCTCTATGGTATCAGCTGGAGTCCTGGTGAAGTGTGATGGGTCATTTCTCTCCTCAGGTCCTACCTGTGTCTGAAAAATAGAAACAGATTTTCCAATGGAGAGTGAAGTCAGCACAGGTTAAATGGGATAACCATTATTAATCTAGAGAGAGTCTAAAGGGCGTAGTCCATCTTGTAGCCCAAGATTAGTGGAAGCTTGATATTCGAAAGTAAATTCACTATCTGAGTATGATTCTAACTTGTTTCCCAGTACCAGATATGGGTTCCTTTCCACCAAGCTGATCCAAGATCAGCTGGTTACCCACCATGGCTGTGTGTCACATTGCATTTGTGAGAGCATCATGTCAGGTTTTTTGATTCTGAGTAGGTTAGACCTCAAGTTGCTCTGACAGGTGTTGACCACTTTCCCCCAGTAGCTCATGTAACACTTTCAAGCACTAGACAGGCTAACTGTCTTGGGACTGACTCTCTTCCAGATTCTAGCCAGGTCTCTCCATGTTCTTCACTGATAGTGTATGGTATCTTCAGCAGTAGGGTCTTACCATTAACCTCTGGTGGGTAATCAAATGCTCTGACAGAAGTCTGTCTTGTTTTGTGAAACCTTGTAGGTCTCTCTAATCAACAGCTCATTGTAAGTGTTAACTGCATCCTGGTACTGGCAGTTACAGGCCATCACCAAGGGAAAAGAAAGAAGTAAAAGAAAGAAAATGGAAAAACGAAAGAAAAAAGAAATAGGAGAAGTCCAAGGTTAGGCTTCATCTAACCCACTCCCCCTAAAGTCCTGTTGAGGGTTCAACCTTTTAGGCTGTCTTCCAGATTATAGAATTCTATGGTACTAGTTCTATTTGGGTTCAGTTTTGTGTCCTCCACTACCCCTCCCTTCCTGTCAAGTCCTACCCTCCCTATTTCCCAGGCCTCAAGATGTCTATTAGGTATGTCAGCATCTTGGGTTGATCCAGGTTAGGAGCCACAAATGAGGGAGACCATGTGATGATTATCTTTCTGTAATTTTGTGAGTTCACTGAGTAGGATCTGTTTCAAATTCAATTGGTTTTCTACAAATTTCACTGTGTCATTTCTTCTGACTCCTGAGTAGAATTCTATCATGTAGGGATACCACATCTTTGCAATCCACTTATCCAATAATGGGCATCTGGGTTGATTCCAGTTCTTAGCTAATATGAATTGAGCAGCTGTATACATGGTTGAGTAACTATCTCTGAACTGAGGCATGGTGATTTTAGGATAAATGCCCAGTATGGGAATAACTGGGTCTGTTGGTAACTCTATAGTCAACCTTTTTGGAGTCTCAATATTGCCTTCCATAGTGGTTGTGCCAGCTTACATTCCCACCAACATCCTCACCATTCCACATCCTCACCAACATTTTTTTTATTTGATTTTTTTTAATGTTTGCTATCTTTACTGGGGTAAGGGGGAATCTCATAGTTGTTTTAATTAACATTTCCCTGATGGTTAGGAATGTTGAACATTTTCTTAAGTGGGTGCTTGCCATTTGTCTTTCTTCCTCTGAGAACTCCCTATTCAGTTCTCTGCCCCACTTTGTGAGTGGGTTGCTTGTTTTTTTATTGATTAGATTTTTGAGTTCTTTGTAGATTCTGGAAATTAGGCTTCTGTTAGTTGTATTGACAGGAAAATTTTTCTCCCATTCTGTGGGTAATCTATTGGCTCTGCTTAAGGTATGTTTGTCTGTGAAAACACTTTTAAGCTTCATGAGATCCCAATGGTTCAGTGTTTTTTTTTTTAAGTTCCTGAGCTACTGAGGTTTCTTTTTTTTTTTTTTTTTTTTCTCCAGGAAGTTTTCCCTACTCTTATTTGGTGCAGAGTTCCTCCTATTTTTTTCTTCCAATAGTGGAAGAGTTTCAGGTCTTATATTGAGGTCTTTGATCCATTTGGGCTTGATTTTTATGCATGGTGAGATATATGGTTCCAGTTTCATTTTTCTGCATTTGGTTATCCAGTTTGTCCAACATCATTTGTTGAAGGTGCTGTCTTTTCTCTAGTCCACATTATTCATTATTAGGGCCTTTGTTGAAGATCAAGTAGCTGTAGTTTCTTGAACTTAAGTCCAGATCCCCAATTCTGTTCCACTGATCTACATTCATGTTTTTATGTCAATGCCATGAGTTTTTGTTGCCATGTTTGTTACTATGGCTTTGTAGTATAGCTTTAAAGATCATTTTTTCAGTCTTTGCAAAAAATGATGTTGGTATTTTTATTGGTATTGCATTAAATCTTTATATTACTTTTAGTAGGATTTCCATTTTCATAATGTTAATTCTGCCTATCCAGGATCATGGGTGGTCTTTCCATCATCTCAAGTCCTCCTTAATTTCTCCTTTCTTGAGTGCTTTTTTTTCTTTTTCTTTTTCTTTTTTTTCTTTTTTTTTTTTTTTTAGGTAGGGTCTTGCCCTAGCCTAGGTTGACCTGGAATTCACTATGTAGTCTCAGGTTGGCCTCGAATTCATGGCAATCCTCCTACCTCTGCCTCCCTAGTGCTTGAATTAAAGGTATGTGCCACCACACCTGGCTTTCTTGAGTATTTTTATGCTTTCATTATATATATCTTTCACTTCCTTGGTTAATGTTATTCCAAGGTATTTTGTTGTTGTTGCTATTGAAAATGGGACAGGGTTGCTAATTTCTCTGTATCTTTGTCCTTTGTACATACAAAGGCTATTGCTTTTTGTGCTTTGATTTTGTATCCTGCTACATAGCTGAAGGAATTAGTCATCTTTAAAAGTTTTGAGATGGAGGTTGTCAAGTCACTTATGCATAGGATCATGTCATCTGCAAATAGAGCTAACTTGACTTCTTCTTTTCCAGTTTATATCCCTTTTATTTATTTATTTTTATTTTTCAAGGTAAGGTCTCACATAGCTCACACTGGCTTGGAATTTACTAGTAGTATCAAGGTGGCCTCAGAGTCACTGAGATCATCCTACCTCTGCCTCCTGAGTGCTGGGATTAAATGCATGCATTACTATGCCTGGAAATTCCTTTATGTTTCTTTGTATTTGAGTGTGTGTGGGAGGAGAGTATGGTGTTGTGTGTGTGATGTATACAGTGCAGAAAGATGTGTGATCCCGATGTGCATGTGACTGCTGAGGCCAGAGGAGAATGCCTGTTTGTTGTTGTTTATCTGTGTCTTTCTTTGATATAAAATCTCTCAACCCAAAGAATCCTTTCCATTGTCAGAAAGCCACAGTGATTCTCCAGTCATCACCCCCCACATGACAGGGGTTATGAGTGTACCAACCTCGTTACATAAGCACTGTGGGACTGGTCAGCAGTGTTTCCAGGTCCTCAAGTCACTCCCACAGACTAAGCCATCTTCTCAGGTCCAAGAAGTCCATTCTTTAGGTTCTTATGTCCCAATACCATTTTAGATCCCTATCTACCATGCCTTACATTCAATCTCCTATTATGTCTTCTAATTTTTGTTAATAGACCTGTCATCAGAGTTTCTTGCCATGAATACTGCTTCTCTCATGTAAATGAATCTCATTTCTTGGTGGGGTCATTACAATTGCTTCAGAACTCTTTTAGGTTACCTCTTTAACTGTCAAGCAGACTATTCTGTTACTTAGCTTCCAGGGTGATTCTTCTTTTAAACTTTAAAACTTATTTATGGGTGCATGCACATTTGTGTTTGCATGTACCTGCCATGATTCATGTGTGGAGGTCAGTGGAAAACCTTGGAATGTTTTTTGACCCTCTCCTTCCACCTTCTTTGAGACAGGGTCTCTTTGTTGTTTCTGACACCAGTATGGCTAGTCTACCTGGACAGCTTTGTGGTTCTCATGGATCCATCTGCTTATTGCCTTAGACACACTTGGGATTTTAGACATGCATGCAACTTTGCATATGGCTTCACCTGGGTGCTAGGGATCAAACCTGGACCAACAAGCATGTGGACTAAGCACCTTTACCTGCTTAAAAGCCACAGGGTTATCTTAAAGAAAAAATCAAATTTCAACTATTTCCTACACAAAATTAACCAGCTGTTTCTTGAATCATTCTAAAATCAAGGTTTTCCTTCTGTTGTATGCCCAGTCCACATGTATGCTTGTACACATAGGTCCTTAAAAACACAGATGAATCAATGACTATCTACATATAGTCCCTAAATTGAACACATGTTTTCTTTATAATAATTGAAGCCAAAAGAAAGTCTTCAAAACCTTTCAACTTTTGCTTTTCCTGTCAGCCATCTTTTTTATCTGACCTTGATTTATGCAACTATGATTCTCAGATTTCAATGGTCTAAATCATAGGAATATTAGCACTGAGCTGCAAACACAAACAGTCAAACCACTGATACTTGATTAGGAGTCACAGTAATAAAAGTCATAGAAAAACTATGAAATGCTGACAAGTTATTGTCCACAACAACCTCAAAAATGTATGTAATCATCATTCCGGAGCAAAATGTATTTTGCACTATTTTTTTTATACAATCAAATTTTAATTACTAAAGAACAACTTTGTAACACTTATTGTTCTCATCCTGAAATTAAAGAATATAACATTGATGGTTAAAAAAAATAAACAGGGTACTGGAGAGAGGGCTAAGAAGTCTTAAATTTCAATTCACTAATACCCACATAAAGCCTGATGCACAAAGTGGCACATACATCTGTAGTTCATTTGCAGTGGCAGGAGGTCCTAGCATGCCTATTTATTGTCTCTCTCTCTCTCTCCTTATAAATAAACAAATTAAAAATAAGCAGATACAAAGAAATGCTGTCAGGCATTACTTCAGCATACACAAACATACAGAATTTGGTCAAACAGTGGAAGCTTCAATATTAGCTCTCCAAATGAATAGCTGTGTGAGTTTGAACCACTTATTTCCTTTTATGAGTTTAATTATCTCAGCTATATAATAATGATAAAAGTTACATCCACCACAGAAGGGTTGCCTTGAAGATTACATGAAGCAATCCATGAAAAGTGAGTAGGAAACTCACAGAGAAAGCGCCAAAAGACTTTTCCTGTCATCACTTTTAGCATTGCATTTACTGGAATATATGTCCTCACTTTAAACATCCGTCTTTTATTAAGCTTAATTTTACTGTAGATAAAGGGACAGTTACACATTCAGTTTCTGCTTTGAGAACAGAGTATGGGTTATTAGAAAACAAATGTTATCATATGAGGTTGATAATTGCATGTTTTTCAAATTCTTATAAATTCTAAGTGGAAGCTAAGTTATATTTTTGCTCTATGCTGTCTGAAAGTATATGTTCCTCTCACAAAATAATAAAAAGAATGTTTCCAATTGAAAAGGTAACTCAAAATGTTTTTCATGTTGGGACTCATATGTCTTTATAGTACAACAGATTTTGTACCTGCAAAGTAATGCATCATGTGTCAGTCATTGGTGATTTTGGTAGGATGGTGCTGATACCTTATCCCTGGCATATTGGCCACTAGATTTGATATACATCCAATGGCATAATAAATTCATATTAGAAAAAACATAATTAAGGACTATCTTAAGAAGTCCAGGGATTATTTTGAGTTGTACAACACCTTTCTCGAAATGATACACCTATTTTTACATGTAAGTATCATTCTGTGAATAAAATGGAAGGTAAGAACATTTTCTTCTCTAGAAGAAAGTATTTAAGTTTTTTTTTTGCTATTTGCATTCTTTACTGGATTTATTTTTAAATATTTCAAATTTGTAATTGTTTTACAGAAATTTTTGAAGATCAGTAGCTAATGTATAAATGTCAAATACATAAACAATAAATGATAAACATGACTAATCCAATTCCTATTGCATGTGCTAAAGATAAGACACAATGTGAACAAAAATACTATTTTTATTTAGAAAAAAAATAATTCATGGGACTATAGTTGATAGTGTTGATAGACAAAAGGACTCTAAGCCAAATAAATATTTGTTTATTTATTCATCAACCATTATCACACAGGGATTGAGTTCCAGATGCTGTAGGTGTTGAACATGCAGTTTGGAATTCTTTCAATCTCTGGCATCAAGAGAGTTATGAGAATTTGTTTATAGAATCAATGCATTTTCAATATAAGTTTCCTAATATCATTGAATTTTCAGAGAAAATATCCAATATAAAGAAACTTATGCTATTATAATTGATGGAGACAGAAATAAAACAAGTTTGTTATAAAGTTTGTGTTCTTGTATTCATGCTGCCCATGCTAATCCTTTAACTATAGAAATATGTCCATAGTGAACTTCAAAAATCTCTACACTTCTCAATATGTCTAAAGACATGGGAGAAACACAAATAATAATGACTCTTCTTCCTGAAATGTGAGTAGCAGTAGAGATTACCCTCTTGAATGATAACGATTGTTTCCCAATATTTGCATATCCAAATAATTCATTTAATTTACTCCTGACACTTTCTTAATATGCAGCCAAATCCAAACTTATTTTAGTGTTCACAGTATGTGTATATAAGATGACATTCTCTCATGCAAGTCTTTAAGAATCTATAAATACTGTGATATTCTTATATTAAATTTAAATTTGGGGCTGGAGAGATGGCATAGCATTAAAGGCACTTGACTGCGAAGCCTAAGGACCCATGTTTGACTCTCCAGATCCCACATAAGCCAGATACACAAAGGTGAGGCAAGCACAAGGTGGCACATGCCCACTAGGTGGTGCAAGTATCCTGAGTTCCATTGAAATGGATGAGGCCCTGGTGTGCCAGTTCTGTTCCTCTCTTTCTCTCTTTCTCTCTTTCTCTCTTGCTCCCTCTAGAAATAAAAATTAAAAAAATAAATTCTAATTTGTAGAAGATGCAAGCATCACAGTACATTTCACTTAGTTCTTTTTTTTTTAATAGTCAACTTCCCTTTTGATCAAGTCATGCAGATGTCAGTTCTTCTAGCTAAGTCGACTTCCTGCCCTCTTTGACTTCTTTTCAACTTCAACCCAGTATGCCATCATTCAAGCTCAATAGTGTCTATAAAATTAAACACTTTCCTCTCATTATTACAATCCCACTAAAAATGAATTAATAGTTTTCCTTCCTATATGCCTAAATTTAACACTGATATAGGTTCTAGTCTGCGTTTTTCTTGACCATCCTTTTATAGATACTAATATCAGCCTTGGTGGAATCTACATAATAAGTGCACATAAGGTGAACATGCCCACTGACCATTTATTCCTGATATCTAAAATTAGTACTAACATCTCCATTAGACTATACTCTCTGTGCACAAAGAAAGTCTTTGGGTGTCTGATGTTAGCAACTTTATTTAAACCTTGTATGTAGTTACACAGTCAGAATAAACTTTCTAAGGATCCCATGTAGCCTCCCACTCCACTTCTGGACCAGATCAAAGGAGAAGCATTCCTGATGCTAATGGGAGAAACAGATTTCATAAACTTGCATGCCTTCTTATTGTTAGTTGGGTATAATTGACATAGCATCAACAATATAAAATAAGTCAATAAAACTAAGACAAATAGTCATTTAATACAATACAAGATTAGTGAACAAAAAAAAAGAAAAACAAGTGGAAAGATCATCTGGGCCTAGTCAATACATCATGCTTTCCATGGATGGCCACTACCAGAGAGACAATGTAATCAGCTTTTTGTATCTAGAAATACAGAAATCAAGCAAAAATAAATATATATATCCCAGAACCCCTCCCTTTAAAAGTCTACCTTTGTGCTGGAGATATGGCTTAGTGGTTAAGGGACTTTCCAGAAAAACAAAGGACCCAGATTCAACTCCCCAGTACCCATGTAAAGCCAGATGAACAAGGTGGCACAAGTGTCTGTAACTTGTTTGCAGTGAGTAGAGGTCCTGGCATGTCCATTCTTCATTCTTTCTAGCTCTCTTTCCCCTTTAATCTCTGTATCTTTATCTCCCTCTCTCTCAAATAAATAATAAAACTAATAAAATGTTTTAAAAGACCACTCTTCATTGCCTGTAAACAAACTAGTTGACTATGTGTCAAAAAGACACAGGATTGGGTTTCCTTAATTGTATCATACTTACCTTAGGCTTGAAAACCTGTCTGCCTCTAAGGAAGAAAGCAATGTACAGAAGAAGTATGAATACCTGAAAAGTATGATTCTCTTTGAAAGGGGAGTTGTTTCTTTAGAGTTAAATAAACAATGCATACTTGAAATAGGTATTCATTATTAGTCTAACCTGAAATTTCAGATAATCCCAATCTTGTATCTGAATTTTAATGGAAGTTTAAAAGCTTTAGATATATTCATTCTCTTCTAGTTGTAAAGAGAATCTCCTCTTTGAATAGCTTTATGTCTTTGAATATAACCATTAGTACAAATATTGAATCAAAAATGTAAAAGCTAAAAAAAGAACCAGGACTATCTTTAAGACAAAATCTTTATATTCATGATGTATTCAAGCTTGTTCAGTGAGGCAAATACGTTCTATCTTAGAAGGAAATTTAGGGCATGTCTAAATAATCTTCTTGGTGGTTTTCTATTATGAAATTGCTAGCAGTTTTTGTATATGAACTCATTTTCATTAAAGAAAATATCCAGACTTAGAACTGTAAACTGATTTAATTCAATACTTACCCTGCCAAGCTACGTGTTGTTTCTGACAGGCTATTGCAGCAGGGTGTGAGAATGAATGGTACCTCCTTCCCCACTTTTGTTTCTGTTCCCAACTATCAGTAGTTCTCTCTTCGGCTTCCTTCCAGCTCCTCTCAGGTTAAAATTTGTGATAAAGGGAAGTAAGAGCAGATAATTTTTTTTAAAATTTGCTTCCAGGTTTTATTAAAGTATTTCTTATTTAGAGAGAAGAGAGAGGGAGGGAGAGAATGGACATAGTTTTTAACGACAGAAAACTGTTAAAATTTGACATTTGTAGTTTCTAAGTTTGGTGGCTATTTAAATGTAATTTTTCATAGAGAATATCTTAAAGGTTTCTGAACAGGGAACATTCATTTCTATCCACCCTATATTATTGTGTCTGATTCTTTCTAAATCATGTGACTGAATAGCATATTCATTTCTCTATTGATATTAGGTGACTTGCAACTCACTAGACTCTGAAGAACAAAAAAATTCACATACTCTTTTGACCCATAAATCTGATTGATCATTCATAAAAGGTACCATCCATGGCATCTGGGTCTTCCTGGTAAGGCACTACAGTCCCATTGTTCAAATCAAGAAATTTTATATACTCTATATGTCCACCCCAGATATGTTCCATCAACTGTGAGAACTACACCACTCTCTAAATATGATTTGGTCACCTATATAACTGCACTTGAAAAAAATGTATGAAATGTATATTTTAATTAATACAGGTGGAAAGAAGAAATATATAGACTATGAAATTTTTTATAGTTAGAAATTACTTACTGCTAAAATAAACTCTATGGGGGCCTTCTGAGTCTTTTAAATTTTGTGAGTTCCTTGACTCCTTGGAGCAGTTTCTCTCTCTTCAGGAGTGAATATTTCAGTCCCAAGGAAACAACTATACAACATCATCTGGGATAAGAAGAGGAACTAGCAAGTAACCTGAAAAAAAAGTGAGAAACCAATTCAAATCAAAAGTGAAATATAAAATCTAAATCATAAGCTGATATTCATATTTGAGCTCACATGCAAATTTGAAGTGAGAGCCTAAGGAGGAGCTGACTGAAAGGAAAATAACTCTGACTGTGGATAGGAAGGTGATTCTTCTCAAGCCACCTGCCTTCCATTACCTCCTAGAGTTCATTACTGGTCCCTGCATTGTAGACAAGTTCTTCATCCAAGTTTTACCTACTTACTTCCTAAAGTTGTGCATTGACTTGACTTTATCAGAGAAAAGATATTGGTGGTAGCTAAAATCTCTGAAAAAGCTCCCTGGTTGATGCTTTGAAACAGATAGAAGTTTTGTTCAGTACAAAGAACAATTTCTGTTCATACACTCTGTACCCACCAGTGTACTAGAAAATAATGATAGAAAAATATAGACATGACCTCTTCTGCTTAGGACATTGATCCATGGGCAAGACAGAAAAGTCAATTGTAATTCTCCCTATCCAACTTGCAGAAAAGATATCATAGGAGAGAGTGTTGTGTTCAGAGCCTTCCCAGGGATATTCTTTCTGAACAATACTCTTTGAGTTGGGCAATGCAATGGCCTTTGGGAGAGCTGGTTTTCAACAAATAATATTTTCCCTTCAATTTTTCAAACATAAGTGTTGAAATATTTGAAGCAAAAGTCTTCTCTACCCTGTATGGCATCTGTGGTTATCAGACTTATTCTGGGAACAATAGAGATGAGGGGCACTGGTACTTGTAAAAACATATTGATTTGTAATCATTTAACCTTCATGTAGTTACTGGCAACTAAGATGTAGTTGTAAAGTCCTGTAACAATACCTGAATAGTTCCATGAAAGGGATATGGATGGTAGCATACGCTTCAGTGGGAGAAATAAAGTGCAGGGCTAACAGAAGTGCATTTTAACAAATATGCCTTATATTATTGTCCATGTATTCATATTTGGAAATTAAATGGAAGTGTTTTCTCATATGGAGTACCTTAAACATGTATTTGGCAGGGACTTCAAAGTAATTGGTTGCTGTATTAGGGTCAGTTGATACTTCGCGAATACAGACTCGGAGATTTCAAAATTTGCAGCCTGACAGTATTTCTAATTTAATAGCCAAGAAGATTTTTTATTATTACTATTTGCTTTTGTTTATTAAAAAGACCCACACAGGGCTGGAGAGATGGCTTCGCAGTTAAGACACTTGCCTGTGAACCCTAATGACCCAGGTTTGGTTCCTCAGTACTCATGTAAGCCAGAGGCACAAAGTGGTACATGCATCTGTAGTTCATTTGCAGTGGCTAGAGACCCAAAGGCCCTCGAATACCCATATTCATTCATTCTCTCTTTCTGTCTCAAATAAACAAAAATAAATAAATAAGTAAAATACTTTTTAAAACTCTTCACAAATTTTTACAATGGATGCATTTACTCTATTTCCACAAGCTGCTCTTGGTTAAGTGTTTTCTGAAAGCAGCATGAAACTGACTACAACAGTAAAATTGGTCCTGAGGAGTGGGATTATTAATGATATGAACCTCACTGTAGTTTTTGGCCTTTTAGAGCTGATTTCTGAGACAAATGTGTAAGGATTTGAAACCTTGATCTAAGAGATGCCTTGCAGTACTGTAAGTATAGCCTGATGAAATATCCTGGTCAGAGTTGAAAGACCTGAATGCAGAAAGGACTATGGACTGTAAAGTTTGGCTTATAAGGGAAAGAAAGAGCTTTACCTGGACTGTGCTAGAAGCAGTTTGTATGAGACACTTGGTGTTATGCTCATGTCCTGAGAACATATGCTGGGTTGCAAATTCAGAAAAGAGAAGGTCAATGAATTTGTAACATAGTTTCTTTGTACTTCTGAAATGGCCATGGCCAATATTGAATCAGGATTGTTGGGTTGCCTAGATTAAAATTTAAAAATTGGATTCATAAATGTATAATACATATGCATTCAATAGCTACCGATTTAAAAAATCTAGAAAATCAGATGACTAGAATGAGTTACTTTAAAAATATTGAAATCTTATTGTTGCAGTCAGGTTCTCATTGCTGGTAGAAATCATCCAAACAAGACCAGCTTCTGGGAAAAAGAGGTTTATTTTGGTTTACAGGCTCAAGGGGAAGCTCCATGATGGCAGGGCAAACAATGGCATGAGCAAAGGGTGGACATCACCCCCTGGCCAACATAAGGTGTACTGTAGCAACAGGAGAGTGTGCCAAACACTGGCAAGGGGAAACTGACTATAACACCCATAAGGCTGCCCCCAAGAATACACTCGCTCCAGGAGGCATTAATTCCCAAGTCTCTATCAGCTGGGAACTTAGCATTCAGAACACTTAAAGTTTATGGGGGACACCTGAATCAAACCACCACACCCATCAACAAAAGGATTCAAGAAGTTGAATAAGGCTGGGAGATGTAGCTTAACAGTTAAAAGGCACTTGCCTGCAAAGCCGGAGGACTCAAGTTCAGTTCCCCAGTACTCACGTGAAGCCAGATGTACAAGGTGACACATGTGTCTAGAGTTCATTTTCACTGGCTAGAGACCCTGCTGTGCCCATTCATTCTCTTTTTCTCTCTCTCTGCCTTCCTCTCTTTCAAATAAATACACAAATAGATCTATTTTAAAAGAATAATGTTTGGTTTTTTTTTTTAAAAAAAGAAGTTGAATGATCTTCAGCCACCATTATGGTAAAGGGGCACAATGGCTTTCATATGCTTGTTTTGGGATTATATAAAACACATAACTTTAAATGTGGGCAGCCTTCCCCCGCCCGGGGGGGGGGGAAGCAATACTGACTTCAGTAAAGACATGCAAAGGCACATTCAAAGCCCATGTGATCATCTTTCCTCAGAGCTTGGATATAATGGTCGGATCATAGGTATCCTGGAACAGCTTACATAAAGGGCAGAGGAGAAAAGCAAAGTCAGGAAGCAAGAGAGGAGGAGTGGCAAAATGTCAAGAGGAGCTTGGGAGATGGGAAAGAGAGACTTTGGTTCAAATTCTGGTTATGCAATTTACCTGCTTTTAAAATTTGTACAACTATCTTATCGTTTGCTATGCTTTTTTATATTATCTATTTGAGAGACAGAGATGTTTGAGAGAAAGAGAAAGAGGTACAGAGAGAAAGAGAATGGGCACGCCAGGGCCTCCAGCCACTGCAAACAAACAACAGACGCATGTGCCACCTTGTGCATCTGGTTTTAGATATGTCCTGGGGAATCAAACCTAGGTTCTTTAGCTTTTCAGGCAAGCTCCTCAACCAAGCCATCTCTCCAGACCTTAGTAAATGAGGAAAATAATATAAACTATTTGTTAGAATGAAAGACACTAAATATTATACTTAGTATAATATTTATACTTCCATATATTTGGGGATAATATCATAAAAATGGTTGCTAACAGCAGTTGTTTTCCATGACATAGATTACACCAAGTGATAATAATTTTACAAGGTCATCATGTTGGAGACTATGCCTCAAAGGTACGAGGTGAACGTTATGTATATTTGGATATGGAAATACATATACATACATATATGTTATTTGAAAAATAAAATATGTGAAAATGATAAAGATCTGTACTAAAATTTATGGTTATCTGATATTGCAGCCTTTGCAAAAAGCACATTTATTTATTTTTCTTCCTTAATATGATTTGCATAAGTGATGAGAAATTCAATTTCCAACACCAATTGAGAATGAAAATAACTTATTTATGGTTGATGATAGAACATTCGAGTCTCTGTAATTCCTGAACTGGAACTAATTTGAGTACAAGTGCTCTCCGTTAAGCTATTAAGCAAGGACGCAAGCTATGTACCATGCCACACTTCTGTTATTATGGGCACTCTAACGTTACATCTCTTGCTTCAGAAGGCATTTGAATCTAATGTCCATGAATCCAGCCTCCTCCGGGGAAGGATGAGCATGAGAGACTGAGGACACACATCTGATGGCTATAGGATAGACTTCCAACACCAAATCTCTTGACTTCATACTCTCTGTTTTGCAAATCTGTGATCTTTCTCTGGCTGCTAGACAGTGCATGCCACAGCTAACATCTCTCCTCAGTACTTGCCATGAGAGAGAACTTCCTAGGATCGTTATGGTTCTTTCCGCGCTCTCCCTTGTCTTGTGCTGAGTATAGAAACCAGGCCTTGTGAATGTGATGTGAGCACTCTGCCACTTAGCTACACACATCCCACTCCCTATTTTTATTCTCAAGCTTGAACAAGTGTGCTGGGGAAAATTCATTTTGACTAAAATAATCTTTCCTTTTCTTCTGTATGGTCTGGACTACTCATTCAATAAACACATTATGATGACTCCATTATGTCAGCCCACACGTTTCCACACGGTTTTCTGGGCTTGCAGCTCCAAGGCTGTGGCTTGGCTTGTCATGATTAGATCTGTTTTGCTATTTTGAATTTTCCCAGATCTGAAGCTTGTTCCTGTTTGGGGCCTTCAATGGTAAGTGATACTACCTCTGCACCTGAAATCCATTTAAATTCTCAGCTGCCCATGGGGGTACAACTCAGTCTCTGCATTGTTTGGAAACGACCAGCTCCAACTCCCAGGACACCAGACCATGGAGATATCTGGTGAGCACTGGCCGATTATCTCACAGATGTTCCAGCCAGACACTTCCCAGCTTCAGGGCAGGAAATGGTATTTAACAATGGAGATCCCAGTTCCAGATATAGATACCCTAGCAGATACTGTGTCTTAGATATTTTATATATATACAAAAAAAGCATGATCTAAAAAAGTACTTTGATGGGAACCATTTCCACAAACAATGAAGTATCCTAGCTAATGAAAACACATGCACATTTTTAAATGTGTGTTAAAAATTATGAAAAATTGCCACTTATTTTTCAAATTGCATTTGGGGCTTAGTCTACTTTTACTTTTTTATGAATAAATGTTGATCTCTAAAGTTGTATGATTTTTCCTCTCTTCATTTTAAAATTTCTTAACTTACATGGACCCAGTTAAAAGGGCCAGTAGCTTTGTTTAGACTGTGGTAAAAACTAGGGCACCTACCCCTAGAAGAGTGTTTGAGACTTCATTAACACCTTCTTATGCATTTGTTTTCCATCCAGTTATAGAGCTTCATTGATGGAAGCCCATGCTCAGGCTTCTGGGTGACAAATCTTAGGGCTGAGAAGCCATTTGAAAGTTTGGCAATATTTTAGGGAAGAAATAAGTCTAGTAAAAGGATAGGGCACTGGTTTTGGTAATACTTTCTGTAACTTTCCATATGTTTTGTCATCCTCCTCTTATTATATGAAACCTTATTTTGGTCTTATGTGCTTCTGTTGATAACATGTAAACCAGCCTTATTACAATACCTATATATTTTTGAATATTCATCTTTTTTTTTGTTTTATCCAGACCCACATTTTATATTACCTAAATAATTTCCATGGCCTTATGTGTGGTCATTTTGCCTCTAATATAATAAAATCTAAGGAATTTTAATAGTAATGTGAAAATTCATTTTTAAGAAGCTACACATGAGAAAACATATGTCCCTTGAGTTTACTAAACGATCTTTTATTATGTACAGTCACACTGATCAATCAGAATATGTAGATGTAACCTCAAACTTACTAGTTGCCACTTTAAAAATTAAATGAATGAAATGAAACTAATTTCAATGAGGGGGCAGGGAGATGGCTTAGTGGTTAAGTTGCTTGCCTGCAAAGCCAAAGGACCCCAGTTCAATTCTTCAGTACCCACATAAAGCCAGATAGGCAAGGTGATGCTTGCTTCTGGAGTTCATTTGCAGTGGCTAGAGGCCCTGAGTGGCCATTATTTTTTTTTCTCCCCCCCATTCTCTTTCTCTCAAATAAATAAATAAATAAATAATTTTCATGCAGTGTTTTAACAATATATAAAATTATTGTTCAAACATTTAAAAATTTATTTACAGTCCTAGTACTTGGGAGGCAGAGTCCAGAGAATTAGGAGTTCAGATCCATCCTTGGCTTGCCTGGATGAAGCTCTAATTTATATATATTAGTATCCATTCTTGAAAATCCAATATTTTACTTATGTTTCACACATGTTAACTGGGATATTACATTTTCAGTTTTGAAGTTGAAATGAAAACTGATCCCCACATAAAGTAATGATTAATTAAAATTCTATTATTTTACCTTTAAATTAAAATTAAAATTAAATTAAATTAAAATTAAATTTAAATGCGGTAAAATTTAAAAATTAATTTCTTTCTTACAGTGGATAATCACACATGCTTAATAATTACATCTGTCTTTTGGCTAGTGAGTTAGAGAATGCAAGTCTATTGTCAAAAACTGGAATTCTGTACCATGAGTTATGGGGAAAGTCTATTGGCCAATGCTCTTCCTCTTTTAATTTTTTTCTCAGTGTACAATAATAATATATACTAATAGATTTCACATTGACATTTATAGTCTGGCATATAATGTCCTTTGACCAAATTCACTTTACTTTTTTTACCCTCTCTTGCCCCTTCAAACTAGTCCCCTTCTTTTTTCCAAGTCACACCACCCTTCTGTTTTCATGGCACATGTGCATGTGTGTATGTGTGTGTGTGTGTCTAAAATGTAGGTTCTATATATGAAATAAAATAGTTGATACTGTTTTTCTGGGTATGACTTTGTGTGCTTAATACAATGGCCTTCAATTCTACGTATTTTCCCTTGCAAATGCTGAACAAAGAACCTTCCATGCCAGGCTGTTTGGAATGTCAACTACTGAAGGCATTAAGGAAATTATCATGACAGGTCCTGGTGCACTCATGACCTCACAGTGATTACAGATAATACCACTGAGGAGGGAATGGGATGGAGGAGAAGGGACCTGAGAATAAAATCTAATGGGAATATGGCCAAATTGTAATATATTCATATAAAGTTCTCATTTAAAAAAGCTATAGATAGAACTACCATATAACTCAGCCATACCACTCCTGGGAACATAACTAAAGTGGGCATACTAGAGAGACACTTGCTCATCCATGGTTTTTGTGGCAGTATGGACGATAGCTGAGTTTTGAAATTAGCCAGGTGTCCATCAAAGGATGAGTTGGTGAAGAACATGAGTGATGAAATGGGGTTTCATTCTGTCATTGCTCTTACTATTGCAGCCAACTCTGATATGTACCATCTACCTGTCTCATCAGTCCAAAGTCATGCCACCTGCAGCATGGAGCTACCTGATACAGAGCCAGAACCTGCTCTGACACCCGTTTTCACAAGTCCTGCTTTCTTCAAGCTTTAATATGTTTCCTTGCAAGCAACTGCTCATTCCTCCAGTCCCCCACCTGCACAGAATTTTGATGAAACATGTATCTTTCTCCAATGAAAGTCCATGATGAGTCAGTTTTTAAAGCTCTTCCCAGCCCTCATTTTCACTTTCTTTAATAGAAAACTACCCTTAAGTAGTTGCTATCATCTTCCCCCACCGCTGTATAAATGTGTGTATAAGAATAAGAACAAGAGACCAGAAGAGAGAGAACAGGCAGGAGAGACTTTCCTGATGCCAATATTTAAGTGGACACTCAACGACTATTCACAATGAATATTAAAATATAACACAATATAATTTAATATACCTCAATGTCAATATAGTCTACTTTAGTATCACAAGCCAACAAAGCCAGCCATTTCCCTTTGTTAGCTAGCATATAGCTGGTACATTACAACGCCAGACTAGAAAAGTTGCATCATTCTTCTCACACACATTTAATATGGAGTGACCCATGTGCTACCTTGTGCCCTGTGACCCACTGTGCTGGAAACGAAGGATAAATACAGTGAAAAAGTTCCTCTTTGTTATCCTAATAAGTAAGTTCAGAGCCCAAACTGTGCCCTTTCTTTGCTGTTTCTTCACTCTCTCACCCTTGCAGTATGCTGTGGAGGAATCACTCGCCTCATTGCTGCCTATGGTCACAACACGCTTCCATGAGATATGTTTATAACTAGCTCTTATTTCTTCCTGGTGACCTATGGATCACCACTCCTTGCACAGCTCTTAGGAACACTGGCCACGGAATCCTTGGGACCAGTCTTATAAATGCTCCTAAAAAAAAGTCCCCTCCTTCCACAAGAACCATGCCTTCCCTTGAACTTGTGAATTCTTGCCCTCCTTTTTCATGTTCATGATGCCTGTCACATCTCTATCACTGGTGGCAGACTCAGGTTCATTTCATCTCTATCAAAAGAAAAAAGCTGACCTTTTATCACCCAGCTTTCAAAAAGCCATGAAGCCTGTGCTAGCAGGGAATGATTCCAAGAAATGAAGGCAGGCTTGGGTTTTCTACTAGTTTTCTAAGAACCCAGCATGTAGCCTTAGAAAATCACTGTGATCAGAGAAGCAGCACAGGGCAAGGAGCAGTGGGAAAGCACAAACAAAAGAGACTAAGGCCATGGAACACAGGTGGAGATAGGGTAGGGCTTCATGGCTATCTCCTCCAAGTCACATTCTAACACCTTCCTTTATGTGGACTTCACCTAGTGAAGTCCTTTCATTCCAGCCTGTATAGCTAGAGCCTTGCTGCACACACAGTGGACCTCGTGTTCTAGCTAGTAAAACGAAGGGTTTCTTGCAGGCTCTATAAGAAATCTATGAGCTATTTTCCAACTCAAAGTTAAAAGCACTTTAATTCTCAGCCATGCTGTCATGACTTGAAGACAGTCCCCATGAATCAGTTAAAGATTCCCTCACAGGGGACAGTGACCTGAAAAATGCCAGACATTCAAAGGTAGATATGATGTGACCTGGTCTCATATCTGCCACTGAAATGCTTCCTGGGTTTGGGCCTGTCAGTCAGAATTTCTGTATTTCTTACATCTTATCTTATAAAAGAAGAACCACTTTAATACCTGAAACATTTAAGACGGAAATAAATGATTTTAAAGCAGTTTAAGTCCAGAAGCAAAGGGAGGTAGAAATGTTCCATGTCTATATTGGAGTATAAATATTGTAAAGCTTAAAAATGACAATTGGCATTTGTTGACTTAATGATTACATTTATCAGTATTAATTCTGGATGCCAGGAAGTAGTATCAGTTGTACATTACTGAAAGAGACTGCTTTTCAAGTTGCCATTACTGGAGACTAGAAATGATGAGTCAGTAGGGAGAAGCTGTCTGCCACCGGCTTCTGGAGTCTCAGTACAACTTGCTGCACGTCCCAAATTATAGGATGAGATTTTTCTCCTACCATAAGCCATTTCTGTAGTCAGATAAGCAGCCTAATAGTAAAGATGACTTCAAAATGACCAAAGTATGCCCACTGTTTTTTGCTTGTTTGTTCTTGGTTGTTCAAAGCATGGCTCTATGCTCCCTACAAAGTTACAATCAACCATGTGTGTAGCTGCTCTCTGGCTACATTGAGTCTCTTCCTGAATCATAGGGGGTGGCTAATTGGTGCTGATGCACTTACATTTCCAGATGCACTGGCTTATTTCTTCTGCCTCTTAGAAGCAGAGACCAAGGCTGGATTTCCTATGCAAGTAATTTAGGATGGGAGTGATTTCAAAAGAAACTGATAGATGAATAAATGAATACAAAGTAAAAGACAAAAGTCTTCTGGGTGACTCCAAAGAAAACTCTGACAAAGAAGTGACATTGTAGAATTTGCATTGTCTTAAAAACCTGTGCCTGTTCCTCTTGTACCTCTGCAAGAGTCGTCATACTCTGGCTTCCAAGTATGGGAGACATAACCCCCAAGCATCCTTAATCAATGCCAAAGGTAATCCTCCATGGAAGGTTGCAGGTGTATGTCTTTATCACCTATTAAAGGGATTCGTGTATCTGGGCAAGATACCAACATGTCTGTTACACATGCATACTGTATTTATAGCTCATTAACTTATAATTTCCCATGAGGAGGAATAAGCTCTTTACATGTTTTTATCTAATTTCTTCCTAATAACATCCCTATGGATGTAGGTACTTTGCCCTTCTTTTAATAGGTTGAGAACATGGAAACTTAAGACAGAAAAGCACCTGGATCAAGTCACACTGCTTTATGTGTAAGAAGCAGAACTTAAACCCAGGATGTAATAAGCCATGCTATAGTACTGAGTCTTATAATGAGATGTTAAACTGAGATTCACATGGACTGCAATGTTACAAAAGGAAGCTTGGGTCATGCTGCCTAGCATCAAATCACTTATGGACATGTGACCTTGTGCAGCTCACTCAACCTCCATAAGCTGTAGTCCCTTCATCTGAAAACTAGAGATGATTTTAGTATCTAAGTCATTAACCATAGTACAATAGCTGTAGTCACTAAGTATGCCACTTAGTATATATTAATGCATGTTAACTATGCTTAAGTTAACACATTTAAATTATTGATGTTCCATATAGAGTATGAAAAGTATTACTTCTACATATTTGCATTATGCCAAAGCTGACTAAGACTGATTGCTGGTTTTCTCACTTCCACACATATGTATGTCATCCATCACCAATGTCCTGTTATAGCATTGCCTACGCTATCACTCAAGTTAGCTCATGTCTTTCCATATTGACTGTCGGGACCATAACATAATAGTCTGATTCCCCCTCCTCCTTCTTCGTCATCTTCTTCCTCCCCTTAATGGTTCATTCTTTACCATTTTTTCTGCAAGCACTTTGAACCCTTTTAGTCATCTCTACTTACCTGCATCTTCACTGATTCTGTCCAATGCAACAGGCTCCTTAGAGGCTCTGATAACTCTTTTCTGCTCTTCCCAATATCTTCAGGGTGCTAATCCTTCTTTTCCTTTGAATCTCATTTCACTCTCCAATCAAATCTGAACCTTTCTTCCCTGTTTGTCTGAGTGAATGCATGCTTGAGAAAATACTGTATTACCTATTCCAACTTTCTTAAATGGATGTCACCTGCAGTGGCCCCATGAACAAATTTATTTTTTATTTTTATTTTTTGTTTTTTTGAGGTGGGGTTTCACTCTAGTCCAGGCTTACCTGGAATTCATTATGTAGTCTCAGGGTGGCTTTGAACCCACTGTGATCCTCCCACCTCTGCCTCCCGAGTGCTGGGATTGAAGGCGTGCACCACCACATCTGGCTACAAATTTATTTTTAATATATGCTCATTTTTGGCCCAAGTATTTGAGCCAATTTGCATCTTACTGCTTCTTTCTGTTTATAAAGTTTGTTCACACAAATTATGCAATTTCTTCTCTCTATTGTCTGATAAGTAGGCACTAGGTTTATTGCTGTTTTGTTGATAGAAAAGCTATAGGAAGTCACCCCACCCACTATCTGCTGAGTGAAATCCCATACAGTTGTCTTCTCAGCTGAAGAAATCTTGCAGAGTTCAGTGATATGCTCCTGGAGGACCCAAAGATATGCTAGAGGAATGCCAAAGAAAGAAGGAAATAGTATGATAAAACTCTAGGTTAGGCTCACAAAACAGCTATTGGAATGTATAATACCTTTTTATCTTTGGCATAATTCATCCATAATAATGTCGCTGAAATATAACCAAACAATTGTAATATTATAAAATATAGATGAAAGTGAATCAGGACCAAAATAACTTAATCATTGCTCCAATAATTTGCTTTTCTCAAGTGGCAAACCTAGTTTCAGTTTCAAAATAAACCTCCCAAAATATACTGGAGAAGGTACCAACCATCAAAATTCCTTAATGACAAATATCAGAAAATTCTCCCTTAAAGGACAGAAACACATAGTACCATTATGATGGTTTGAATATGAAATGTATCCCCAGTAGACTTCCATGTTGAGTGTTTGAATATGAAAAGCCCTCGCAATAGACTTTAGTGTTGTTTGGCCTCCAACAAGGGATACTATTTTGGGAGGTGGTGGATAGGAACCAGGATGTAGCTGAGGTAAGTAGCTCACTATTTGGTGTCTTTCAAATTTACCTACCTAGTCCAAAGCCTCTTCCTTCCTCTCTGCTTCCTATCCATTACAAGATACACACTTTCCTCATCCATGTCCTCTTCATGCCATGATGCTTTACCTCAGCACCCCGGCCTGTAATCAGCCAAGTCATTGGCTATGTGCTTAACCCCTTGAAATTGTCAACCAAAATCAATCTTTCTTCCTTTAAGTTGTTCTTTTGAGTAGTTTGGTAAAGTCTACACAAAAGTAATTAATACAGTAATTACTATGAGAAGATGGCTGTTCTTCTGCCTCTGCTGTATCCATTCAGATATGCTATGCCACACATACCCAGATGAGCCATTAAAGAGGAAAGAAATGTGTTTTAAATATTTTTCTACAGTTTTGACTTTAAATGTGATTATAATAATAAGGAAATAGCTCAGAACATCTGTGTTGAAACTATAGATGTTTATCAGATTGGTATATTTGAGGAAAAAAAACTAGGAAACCTAATCACGCTGTTTCATGAGACTAAATAGATCGCTAAGAAATTACGAGCCTCCAGGAGCCTCCAGGACTCTGCTATAATTACAACTGGACTCTTGACTCCAGGTACATTCAGTAACTGAAAAACTTGAGGAAAACTCACTGTCGTGTGTGTGTGTGTGTGTGTGTGTGTGTTTCTCATTGCTATTTGCAATTCTAATGGTAAGTGGTATAACAATAGCAAGTAGACATTGCAGTATGTAGGCTGTAATTTATCTTTTCCTTTGGTGTTTTGTAATAACTGAATGGTTTGGGGGATTTTCAAAAATGTTTGACTATAAACCTAGTCATTTTGGTTTTAGAATTAAGTTTGCAAGAAGATAGAAACTATAGATTGAAAATATAAAATAAAGGCTACTTTGGCTCCATTTTTCAAGTGCAAAATAAATTAGTGGTCCTAGTAGAACATTTAAGTCAGCCACAAGTTATTCTGTATTAATAAGTATGCTATACTTCTCTTGATGTAAAGTAATAATACTACATTAAATTTTAAGTTTTCAAATAGTTTTTCATACATTAACAGAAAGTGAAATCTAAGGCTGGAGAGACGTCTTAATGATTAAGGTGCATGCTTGCCTGCAAAGCCAAAGGACCTAGGTTTGATTCCCCAGTACCCAAGTAAGCCAGATGCACAAGGTGGCTCATGTGTCTGGAGTTCGTCTGTGGTGGCTAAAGGCCATGGTGCACTCATTCTGTCTCTATGTCTATCTGTCTCACTGATCCCCTTTCTCAAGTAAATAAATTTAATTTAAATTAAATTAGAAAAAGAAAGTGAAATCTAGTTTTACCCTAATTTCTCTTGACACTTTAGAAATACAAGTGTAGCAACTTCCACAGAAAATATTACCAAGAAAATATTGTCATTTGTATATGAATGCATGGAGAAAATGTCATTAAAATTTGCTGACATTTGCAGATGCCTGTGATAGTTTTAAACAATCCATGCTGAGATTGTGACTACTTTACCAGGTAGAACATGAAATGATGACATGTGACCTATGAGAACAAGTCACAGTGGCAGTGAAGTTCTCTGTTTTGTGCTCACATGCAAATAAAGTCCTGATCTGATATGTCGCTGGCAGCAGCCCCAGATTCCCAAGTGAATCAAACACATCCCAGCTAACTCTGGATCCTAGCATCCCAGTTATGTGCAATGTGTGAGTTATCCCAGGCACCATATTTCTAAGCATGGATCTTCTGTTTTCTATCTGAGTTCTTAGCCTTTAGCTAGTATGAGAAAAAAAAAATGATTTCTATGAACTTGTAGGTCATGAGTAAACCTTGTGACATAGCAACAGTAACTGCAGCCATTGGTTACTGATATTCTTGTGACCACAGCCTTCAGCCTTGCATGTATTCATGCAAGTGGGAAATATGATTTTCCAAGTCCCAACAAGCTTCTTCCTGGAAAATGTTCAGCAAAAGCACCAGCAGCTGAGTTGTCAAAAGCAGAGGAGGTAATTCTGCCTTCCCTGTGGTGGTACTGGTGATTTCTAAGGAAATGGACACTAGAGGAAGCAATTCATAAGGACAAAGGAATAGCTTAAATAATATTGATTTGATAATATTAAAATATTAGGTGAGAGATTTAATGTATCTTCACTTCTCTTAATAATACCTTAAAGCAGAGAGTAGTCCATATATCCCTTGAACATAACATGGATTTTCGAAATCAGTGTCAGACCTTACAAAAAATAAATGGGAAAGTCCTCGTCAGTTAATAGATAATACTAGTCACACACCAGGATGAATATAGGGACTAATGAAATGTGTTAAAACATTTGATTCACATAGACCAACCCAAAATTAACTACTTCCCCCTGTATGGACCATGATGACTGATGCCTAGATCTAGACAACCTTGAAAATGCTCACGACATATAATATCATTATTTTTATTTTAATAGATGTGGTCCTAATGTAAAATCTATTATCAGTCCTGTTGCAAACAGAAAATGAGCAATAACTGCCTATTTCCATGATAAAAACTAGGGAGTAAAATAGTTTTTACTGGTTTCAGTTTTATGCATTTCCACTTTAATTTAATAATACCTCAATTATGAGACTACGTTTAAATCAATTCTGAAAAAGCAGCTATAAATAGCAAGCAATAATAACTAAGAAAACTATGTATTTTTGATATCATTTTATTTCTGTCACTGAAAAAATAGTGATTTCTCTTCTTTTCACTCTAAGGCAAAGAATTCATTCCAAATTTAGCTTCCTTCTTTAGTTCTTTAGTTCAGGAATTGCCATTATCATATTTTTGTGTCACGCTATCCATACAAAGGAAACTAAGGTGAATATTCAGGGAGAAATTGATTCATGAACTTCCAATTATTATGGCCAAACTAAATTTAGTTAACATGGAATATACATATGGTTTCGAAACTAGTTGCAAGTATTTACAAAGAAATAATTATTTAGTGTGAATATGCTGTGAGGAACATACACTGACAGCATCTTCCAATAAAAGCATAGAATTTATTTGATCTCTTCATAATATAAATCCTACATTCATCCCAGCCATAAATCTTCATAAGCATCTAATGAGAGCAACATTCAGTTTTGTACTGTGACTTAGTAATTTCTGTTCTATCATGATGAAATTTGTGTTATGTCCACACAGTATACAGAGACATGCATATGTGTCCACACACACAAGCCAAAACCAAGGTAAATAATTTGCAACTATGTTCATTTTAAGCTGTGTAGGAAGCTAAATTCAGTATTGTGGAGACACATGCTAAACTGAGCTTCATCATTACAATATGGGGCATAGGCTAGTTTTCAATGTTGCCTTTGACAACTCAGTCCTCTCACCTCTGCTAAGTCACGGTAGTAAATAGCCAACCCACAGGGTAATTAGTCACCAAGGGAAACATAACAGCTACGGTGGTACAGACAGAAGTTGATTGTGAGGTTAAAATTGGACCACTCTGTACCATAGGTCAGTGCACTCTCCACTTTCATACAGGAAATCTGTATAAATTCATACTTTAAAATGATTTCTTTGTTGTATTTTTCAAGAAGAGGGTTTCTTTACCCAGTTAACTAAAGAAAAGTGGTAGATATCATACTCATTCATGTTCTACTGGAAAGTCTGTAGGTAGATTTTTTTAAAAAGTTGCTTTTCAGCCTGCAAATACGCTTATTTATGTAAGCATCTGTGAGCATATCACAGAAGTATACAGATATAAGCAAAACACACCAAGCCAACTTTACCTTAAATCTATGAATTTCAGAAGATGTTTTGAACTGAGAATCAAGAATTTTTTTATTATTCATGGATGAAATCATTGTATATAAACTCATACATTTCATAGGGATATTTTGACCAAATTAATTTGTATTTTAGAGAAAGTATTATCAGTAACAAACAAAAATAAAAAAATCCCATTACAACCTTTTCTCAGTTGCTTTGAAATGTGACTGAAACTCTGTGTTCCTTTTGGCATTGTCCATTCAGCTCCCTAATTCAATTTGCTTTTACTTATTTCATTCAGTGTGTGTGTGTGTGTGTGTGTGTGTGTGTGTGTGTGTGCGTGTGTAGGAATGAAAAGCCTATTTTTTTTTCTATTTCTCCTCACGGAAATAGCATATTAAGGTAATTAAGGAAAAATATGTACCTGACAATATTTTTACTTGTTAAAATCTATTCTAAAACTAAATTCATGGAAAAAGAAAACACTAGAGAGAAAAAATAGAAAACATTAAAATAAGCCGTAATCATTACTAAAATGGTCATGTAACCTGTAGTATACAGATTCAATAAACTCCTACGCAACATTGGGAAGATGCAAACCTTATCTTCCAGAGATGATACAGTTGAGTATTACAAACCTAATGACAGCAGAGGGGGCAGGGGCAATTGGGATCCAAAACAATTGGAATACCAGTCCATTTCCCGGGGTTTAGTATAGAAGTTTGAGTTTAGCCCTGATGTGTTTGTTCCTGCTCTGGTTACCAGTCATAAGTGCTCATTTTCCAAATTTCTTCAAGCTGTTCCTTATTTATGCTTCTTATATGTCTCATAGTTCTACAAAAATTCCACAAACAAACGTAAACCATGAAACATAGGAAGAAAAACAAGAAAAAGCTTAAGTATAATTATTTCCATTTTATTGTGATTCTAAAATATTATTCAGATTCCTGAACTTTATTTCCATATGATTAATTTTTTTTCTTTGTTAGTTATGTACATACTCAGTGTGTAAACAGTCATGTTGATACCATCATTAGCCTCCTCCCTGTCCTCCCCTCTCCAGAAGGACCCCCCCTCATTGGGACTGTGGGTCATGCATTGTGGGGGTAACCATCAGTTATGGGGAAGAGGCAATGTCTCTGTGCATAATGTCCCAACTTGTGGCTCTAACAATCTTTCCTCCCCCTCTTCTGTGAATTTCCTTGAGCCATGTTGGGCTCATTTTAAGTCTACTTCAGTGATGTGGTCTTGGGTGCCTCTGTGTCTCTGGATATCTGGTTTGGTAGGAGTTGAGTGTGCTCTGTGTCTATCTCATTCACCCTTGTGCTGGTACCAGGTTCACCAAGAAAGCTGGACTCTTGCTCATTTCCCCAATTACTCTATGCTGATTTTTTCAGTTTATTTCACAGGGCCTGGGGCAGGTTTATCTCATCGGGGGTCTAATTGATGCCTGCCATTCAGCTAGGAAAAGGTGCCTTGCTAACCTCCTGAGTCAGATCCTTAGTAAGTTTGTAAAGGATTACCCAGAGTATCCAACCCATCCGAGCCATTCCCGGCAGTGGCACTTGGTGCACTCCTCTCCCCATGAGTGGGCAATGCATCCACAAGATGCTGATGATAAAGTATTTTTCAGTTGTCTTTGTTCCTGTTCTTCTTCTTGTCTTTCTTTTATTCCTGCCTCTTTTGTTCATACTTCCTTCCTTCCTATTTTTTAAATATTTTTATTTACTCCTATTTCGTTGCTTCCTTCCTTTCTCTCTCTCTCTCTTTCTTTCTTTCTTTTTTCTTTCTTTCCTTCCTTCCTTTCTTTCTTTCTTTCTTTCTTTCTTTCTTTCTTTCTTTCTTTCTCTCTCTCTGTCTCTCTTTCTTCCTTTCTGTTTTTGATCACAAGGTTATTGCCTTTAGAAAGCAAGTACTATACCCCTTTCATCTTGTTGGGAACTTGGTTTACTAATGGTGAACACACATCATTCAATAGTGACCGAAATCCAATGACAATGTGCAGTCTACTCTAATGAGAACCATGGATTTGGAATGCTGTCATATCTCAATATAGATTCATCATTTATATAACAACTACACCAGCCTTGTGAGCGATGCTGAGAATGTGAAGTTGGATAGTCATGTTTGGAGACAGAGGCTGTATGAAAAATTTCATGCCTTCTGCCTAGGTTTAATGCTTTGAATCTAAATCTGCTATAAAAAGTAAAGTATTTAATAACAATAATAAATAAGGGGAAATTAAGTTGGTTCACTGATTAATTCTACTGTTTTTAACATCAGTGTGAAAGTAGACTCTGTGTTTAAGAGAGAACACTTAGAATTTTCCCAGTTGCATTGTCTTCAAAAGTCCACATGGAAACATATAGGGTGTTGCCTGCAATCTCAAAGTAGTATCAGTTTAAAAGTTGGATAGGGGGGAAAGTTGTGGCCTCCCTGATGTAGAATAATAAAGCCCTGAAGTTCAAAATAAATAAATAAACAAATAAAAGTATCAAACACATGTGAATTATTTGATTTATACCCCTCCATTTGGAAACGTTAAAACACAAAGGAGTCCATCATAACTAAATTGTGTTATTGAATGGACAAAAATCAATTATGCTTTCTTGAGAACAAGTTAGGTAAAGCATGTTAAGGTAAGTATTTATAGTACCTTTCCCTAAAAACACCAAACAAAAACAATAAATGATTTGCATTACCAGTTGGAAAGTCAACAGGGTAGAAAGGTAATTTGTGATGGTTCTAAAGTTAATCATTTTAAATGCTATACAATAAGAGCAAAATAAATGTTTGAGAAATGAGTGGGAGGGAGTGATGTCATAATTTGTTTCACTTCCTTAAATACAAATTGGCTCAAGTTCTTGTATTTTCCTAGCACTGTTTTAATTTTTTCTGAGTATGTTCCTTAAGAGCCATTTAGTTTCATTATTGCAGAGTCATTTCTACAGCCATAATATTTTTCTCATAGTCTTGGAGCATCAGGTTGATGCATTGTCCTTGTTTATTGGGGGGGGGGTAGGGTACAGGTGTCAGATGGCAATGAGAGTGTGTTGTGAGCCAAACCCTTCCCCTCCTTACAAGGAATCAAAAATAGAAAATTGGGGTCCCACAGTTCTTACTCAGGAATTGCCCCCATTGACTTAAGGACCTACTTCCTAAAGGTTCCTGTATCCCTCAAAAGCAGCACCTGGGCAAGTAGGCATAACATTCAGGCCTCTGAAGACACTTGACCTCTTATGCCTGTTGGATGTCAGCCCTGCACTTGGCACACAACATTTTGCTGAACCCTGCTTAAGACACATCTTAGACCATGACTCTGTCTCTTATTACCATACTGGCATGGTGGTTAAATGGATCCATGCTTCCAGCAAATTCTCACAAAGGCAAGCAGTTTTCTCATTCTTAGTCCATCTAGGTGCATGTGAGTATGAACAAATGCCCAATCTACCAAACTTGAGCAAGACCTTAGAAAAGTGCCTCTCTGTTCTGAAGACTATGTTCACAGCACAACCTCCCATTTACTCAAGATAATTGTATTGCAAGGAACTTGGTGCCTTTTCCTAACTTGGGTGACCACCACTCTAATGCAACCTGTGCTTTAGCTCTTTTACTGCCCAAATCATGTCAATTCTTTTGGCAAATTAACCCACTCCCATGTAAGAGCATATTGAAAACCAAAGATCATCAGCACAGTGGCTTACATAAAGCCAGAGAAATGCTTCATAAACCCCACTAGCTTCACCAGTGCTCATTAGTAGATGCTACCCAGACTGCTAATGAATTAGGAATGCTCACGTTAGAGTTCAATTCCGGACAAAGATCTCGATGGAGATGAAATACTATTCAAAGCCCCTGAGGTAGGGTTGGCATGCATCAACAGTCGTAGCACCAGTTGGAAATGACCATCTCAAGTTTGAGTTGGAAGAGCAGGCGAATTAGCTTCAGATTGAAGCCCCACCTCCATGTAGAGGGATTACATTATCAATCTTTTGTTAAAGACACCCATCTTCCTTGCCAGGAGTTCTATTAGAGGGGGGACATACACAGCTGTGTCCATCGCTATATTCCCAACTCCACTACATTCCCAGCTCCATAGCTAAGACTTCATTCAATAAATATTTTTTATGAATAAAGATAATATCTCCTTTGGTACAAATCAGGAGAAGAGGGAGAAAGGGGGAAGGGAATTGTCCCACAACCAAAATATAACCAGATGTTCTTTATTTTTTAAGGGACTGAAAATGAGTGCATAGATAGGCTTTTGGAATAATAAAAAAAAAAGGTATGCATTGACTTTTTAAAGACTTGTGTCTTGTTACTTCCCTCCAAAACAGAGAAAGGCATTTATTTAACCCTATAAGAGTAGTTGGAATAATATCATCATGGTACTAAGAGGAGTGAATATATTTTTACTGATAGCCATCACTTGAAATGAAGTTTCCTTTAGCCCTTGATATATACTACTTTTTCCTCGCAATTTAGTATGCTCTGAATGATGTGCTCTGAATAAATAATAAGTGCATGATTTCTTCTTGCACTTATTCTTTTAAAGTGGAAAATGTAGGAAATTATTTGAGCGCCTCATGTTTTGTACTTACACAGTATATGGTGGCTTTATATTTAGAAACCAAATATCAGATTAGTTGAACATATTTTTGTAGGTTTAAATATCATCAGTGCAAAGGAAATGTCTGTCTTTCTAATTTGACCAAATTTTTAAAGAAAAGCTGGCTGGCATTAATCAATCAGATAAATTCTCTTCCTGTAGAGAATTGTAGGTAAGGAGGTCAAAGAAACAAGGCTGTTAAGAAAATCTCTGTGGAGAGAAGAGGTGGAGGTGTGGGGCAGAGAGGAGAGGCCATGCTCAGGACACTTTCATCCACTGGGTGTCACTGCTGAGATGAGACTGAGCCAATGGAAAGATATTCCTGTGGCAGCAAGATTTCTGAGAACAAGACAGAATCCAAGAACCCAGAGGTTTAGATTCTGCCACCTTAACCTGCTACACAACTGGAAATGCACCGCATTAACCATGTCAGGCTCATGAGCATTTTAAATAGGATAATGATTATAACACAGAGTGGAACGTTAGAATTCCTCCTTGTGGCTGAGTAAGCCCTGATAATAATTATATTCTTGAATTGATTAAATTTACTTTAATGATATATGTCTGATTTTCCCAGTTTAGCAAAAGAAAATAAAAACAAAGATAAATACAGCTACAATATCCCCACACACAAAAAAAACACAAGGGAATAGAGATACACTCAGGAGTTTTGAAATGCACTGAAGTTTATCCTTGATTTTGAAACTTGAAAACTGAGTAGATAGCGATTATGGTAATCCTGGAATTTCTTCTCATTTTGTCATACACAGGTAGTCATGGTGTTTGAAAGCGAATGTATGTTTCCTCTAGTTTCCTTTCCTTTTATTTTTTCATGTTTTAATTTTTTAATTCATTATTCTTACAATATAGCAAGAAATTGAAACATCTTTATGTTAGTTATGTTGAATTTTATGTTTGTGACACATGACTGCTATAAAATACTAAGATATATGTTTGATAATATGGAGTATATGCATTGCATGCTAGGAACAGCAAGGAGATGGCAAATGTTTATTTATGTTTTTCAGGTCGAGAAATGAATATTGAGATTGAAAAGAAGTAGAAGGAAATTCAGAATGATAATAAGAGTGAGGAAATAAGAAATGAGAAATAAAGGAAGAAGAGCAAGGAAATAAAAAGGAGAGGAGAAAGGGGAAAATGCCATACAAGAGGAAAAGGATCAATAAATATTGTCCTTCCCTTCTGACTCTCTCTTATTTATTTATTACATATTTAGTTACTTATTTTTGTGCATCTAGCTTACATGTGATCTGGAGAGGAATCAAACATGCGTCCTTAGGTTTCATAGGCAAGCAACTTAACCACATAGCCGTCTCTCCAACACCTTCCCTTCTCTTTTAAGAACTTTGCATGGATGAATTTTGATGCTATGTGTCATTTTGGTGATACAAGGCTGAGTGAAAGTGACTGGTGTCACCTGTAACCCACATAATTTGAAATCTAAGAAAGCAGTCAGGCTGAAGAGCACCCAGTGGTACACATCCAGGGCCAGTAGAAGAGAGAGAGAATTGTTTGAGAGAGAAAGGATACAAGGGACCCATGACCATTTTTATAAGTCACTGGTGAAAATCTAAACACTGAACTTGGTAGCGAAAGGCAATTAGATTCTCTTCTGCTGGTTTCTTACATTCATATTCACAAAACAACCATTGTGGAGTGTAAAACCAACTATCTGTGAATTATACAATAGTTAGTATTCTCTGGTCAACTGTCTGCATTTTTATTTATTTTTAAGATTTATTTATTTAATTTATTTATGTATTAGAAAGAGAGAGGAAGGGAGGGAGAGAGAGAGAAAGAGAGAGTGAGAAGGGGGTTGCCACAGCCTCTAGGCACTGCAAACAAACTCCAGACAAATGCACCACCATATACATCTGGCTTTCATGGGACCTGGAGAATCTAACCTGGGTCCTTTCGCTTTGCAGGCAAGTGTCTTAACCACTAAGCAATCTCTCCAGACCTGCATTTTTAAATCTGTTGATAATCATGTAAATCATACCTCTCTGTAGGATATAAGTTCAACATCATAAGTTCCTAGCTTGGTAGCTAATATTCTTTTCATCCAACATATAGTAAACATTCTATCCATTACAAGTGAGTGATTGCACTGAAATCCCTAGCATATGAGGTTGGTAACTACGACCCACAATCAACCACTTTTTCTCTCTCATTATTATTTGCCTTTCACATCCTTGTTCAAAATTCTGACAGGTATTTACACTGGCTGGATCACTTGGTAGACAGGAACTTTGGGAATTTCTTTAATAATTAGGTCTCTGCAATATACCTGGACAACTCCAAGAGGAACTAGAGCTTGGTTTGAAGTCATCAATGGATTAACAAGACTCTCTGATTAGAGTGGGTATCTTGCTGAATAAATGATAAGAAAGACAGTGTTGACTTTGAACCAGCTCTCTTGATTTTATAAAATTGGTTATTTTTTTATGTCTGCCACAGTTTTTTTCTACTTTCTAGACACTTAATGTAGCAGTGCAGTAAAATATGAGAGTGAAGCTGGAATGATCACTGGAACCCATGGTGTCTAGCTGCTTTCTAGTGAAAACTTGGTTTTAGAAAATGAAGTTTTACTGAGGGTTCAGAGAATAGAAATGGTCTTCCCATTTGTTTCAGTCATATGATATGTTTGTAAAAGATGTTTCCTTTTCTCACCGAATGTGTAATTCTTGTTTAATTCTTGACATTGAAGGCTACCCATTTTCTTCTCAGTTTTCTGTATGTGAGGCTATGATTATCTTAACTCTACATCTTAAATGGAAAAATTCTTGGGAGAAAAAGAATATTTTCATATTCTCAACCATGAAAAATTTTACAAATTTAATTGATGTTAAAATGCATTCTGATTGGCAAATAAGCAAAACTGGTTTTGGTTTGGGTTCAAGACTTTTCTATTAAGTGTATATGTTTTAACCAACATAATTTAATATATGCATATGTATAGACACAGATCTAGATTTGGCAAAAGACCATCTGAGGAATGATAAAGTAAGAGTCTCAAAAATGTGAAAGCTGTAAAAAACATTGAAGGAAACATTATTACCCTATGTAGGAACTTAGACTAAGCTGGTTAGCAAAAGTCTTGTGATATTAGTGATTTGATTATGAGGTGACCTCCTGGGGACAGAAGTCTGGGCTTCATCACTAAGGACATTTATAACTGCATTATGGAATGTACTGGTGTCTGTGTTGTTGAAGTAGGTCTACACAGATGTGGATTCTATTAAATGCCCTCTTTGTTTCCTAGATTTACATAGGCTATAATATTTTCATTTCAAATTTATCCTACTCCATGTTTTCCTATAATTGCTTGAAAATATTATAAGAGGATAGTCTTTCATTTTTTTCTGCTTATTGTGTGATTTTCCTTAAGTGCAAACACATCATTATTATGGAGATTAAATGTGTATGATTAAATCAACAAGATTAAAATTTAATAAGGAAAAATTTCTAAAGTCTTGTTTAATAATTTATGCCTTGATTATATAGTCTTGGTGTTTTTTCATATAGTTTTTGGGAAAGAATGCTTGTGGATATGCACATGTCTTGTGTTTCCACTGGCAAATAAAACTACAGTTGTGAAATGGAATTACCTAAATGATTCAAGGGAACCCTAGGCAACAAACAAGAGGGTAAATGCAGAGGGAAAAGTGAAACATGCCTTACACAGCAACATCATTATTGTGAATACTGAGCTGTCCTGCACACGGGGTGCTGAGAGTGCCTATAAATGGATTCGTACTTTCTGTGAAGCACTATTTAGAACTGGTTAATATGCATTCCCATACAGATGAGAAGAATAAAGAATTGCTCTAATGTCCCTTAATGAGACTTCCTGTGCAAAAAAAAAAAAAAAAAAAATGAGCCTGCATTGCTAGGGTAAAACCAACAAGTTTTAGACAGCACAGTGAATGTACAAGAGGCTGCATTGATATTTCATGGCAGTTTAATGCACACATAACTTGCAATATGTAATGTAGTGATGCCCAACACATAATTTTCATTGACTTAGTAACATTAAAACTAGCCACAATTTAAATCTTTTTAAGTAGGTCAGCATAAAGAAACAGCCTTATTGCTTACAAGTAGTATCATATTAGGGATAAAATTTAATTGCTTTTCTGTCAGTGAATAATTAGCAGATTTCTTCTTGTGAAAAGAAAGCTATAACCACAAGTAACACAAATAGCTACTTGTTTAAAAAGTGTTACAATAGAGTTGTTATTTTTCATTTCACCGTAGTACATTAATTAAAATTCTCAAATTTATTAGATAGATGCATTCAAGGAAAGAAGTCTTAAAGATAGTACTGCTGTATGAGATATGTATCTTCTACTTTTAAAGATCTTGACATTCCTAGTCCATAAAAGGAATCATAGAGCATGGTATTAGTTTGAATTTTTTCCTCCTCTCCTGTCCTGTACTGTGGTGCTCTGTCCTGTCCTTTCCTCTGCCTTCCTTCTTTACCTCCCCTCCCTTTCAGTCCATCTCCTTCCCTTTCCTTCCCTTCTCCTCACCTCATCTTTCCCTCTTCTCTATTTCTTCTTTGTGTCTCTTCCTTCTTTCTTTGTGTCCAGTCATGGTCTTGGAGTGGAAGTTCAGACTAGCACTGTACTGAGGATACTTCTGTCACAACCCGGAATTGCAGGCATATACCACCACATCTGACCCTGCAATTTATTTTTCATGACTCTTAAAGATAATGCTGATAAAATAAGTTGATCATGGCTTCTGCTATCCACTTAATTTCACTTAACCAAAGGTTTCCTCTTGTAATTTAAATTAAGTCTGTGTGTATGTATGTGTGTGTGTGTGTGTGTGCATGTAATTCTGCAACAATTTCTCATAGACAATTTTTAGTCTATATAGAATATGGCTATTACCTATTCATTTTAGAAGTGGACATTCAGTACAAAACTTCTGATAAGACTGACATGTAGAGAGACCAGACAGTTTTTGAGACAATGTGATTTAAAAAAATCAAAGAAGTAATGTATATTACAAATAGAACTGGGTTGAAAATTAAATAAATTTTATTATTTATATTAAAGAATGTAATTTTTATTATACTGAAAAACAAAACAATATCTATTGATGAAACAATTTTTGTTTCAAACTTAATTTAAGGGGCAAGGCTGACTTGAGATATTGGAATTATATTCTAGTAGTCACCTAAATCAATGTAATGCCATAGATGACAGCCTGCACTCAGAGTCATTAGCTGATGAATTTAAAGTACTTGAACTTCTCATTCACATCCCTACTTTACGACAGGGTCAAAGCAACCCAGAGCTGTTGAAATCAGTAAGAAAGGCATTGCAACCTCAGCTCCTAGTAGCATCTGATATTTGGCAAGAGGTCAGTGCTACTGGGAAAATGCATGATGCTCCTGATCTACAGTCCACTGCTCATTCAATTCTTGCACATTGCCTTTTGGGGAAGAATCTGACAGAGGATTAGTTGAAAAAGAAAATAAGTTCCCATAGCTTCAGAAAACATAGTTTTTAACTGAGCTTTTGTTAATAAAAATCTAAATAGATGAAAAAAAACTTAAGCAGCTTATTGATAATGAATTTCAAATAGTTGATTATATTATAAGCCAAAATCTTGTTATCTGATTATTGTCAAAATTCTGTAGTTATTTATAAAAGTCTGATATGGAACTAATTTCATAGTATTCTCTTATGCATAGTGGATAGATCAATTAGTGTTCCTTGAATGAGCCATGTTAACATTCTAAGAGCAATCTGGTCTCCTGGCTGTGACTAATATTCCAGTGTATAAAACATGACACATTCATCACCTCTCTCTGCATATTTGTCCCAACAAAAGAATAGGCATGACAAAAGTACTGCTACAGCAAGTTGCGTAAAGAAGAATACCATCTATTCGTCCACTATGTATCACAATAGACAGTGATCTGAATGAAAACACAATTGTGCTTACAACTTATTAAGCATGTTAACCTCCTCAACATACTACTGGAGTGGTCTCTCAACCATGCACATTTATATGCTAGGCTATGTTACCTGCTGCACTGTTCTTATTTTGTCCTCTCTCAAAAGTCATAGCTCAATGGAAAGTAATTTGATGAGCAACCCTGCGGATACAAAGCTATGTCAATTCTCTGGTATGAAATTCAGCTTTCTCCAGGTCGATCAAATTGCATGGGCAGGAAAAGAAACATGTGGTAGATATTTATGGAATATTTGAGTAGTAAGTCTAAATCTGTGTACTTTTATCTGAAAGGAAATGATAGAAATTATAATGAGTAGCAAAATAAAACTCATATTCTACTTGTAGCTATTTTTGTCTCCATAAATATTGGCATAAGGTTGGCTTGAACATTAGTATTTTTTTCTGTCGTTATATAAAGGGCTTCCCTGAAGCCTTCAAGTTAATATCATTTATTCTGTAGGTTCACTTACCTCATCTGGGCCTTTCAGCATATTCCTAGAGATGGCTCTTGAATGGTGCTGAGTGACCTGGAAATGCAGAGCAGATGATTTCCTCAAGGGAAGTTGCCTCAGCTGGAAAAGCCAGAGTTCTCAATCCTCTCCTAGGTACAGCACCATAACTTAATGACATTTACTCCCCATGCGGCTAGTTTGGACCTCTCTAGAGAAGGCCATTCTAAAGAGAGCAGGGCTGTTAATGTGGTGGCTATTCTCCCCTTTGACTCTACATGTCAGGAAACCAATAGAAAGGCAGTTACATTGCTTGACATGTAGCTTCAGCAACCCAAGCAGTCTTTGGTGTATTGTTTCTCACAAAGCGTTCCACCAGATTCACTGTGGGAGGAAATGCTAGAGGACATGGAGAGAGTGGTGTGGTTCACTGGCGAAACCGTCCCGAGACTTGCCATTGTAATTTGTTCAGCTTATTCATTATTTTGCGTCTTGGTCAGCATGATATTCCACCAAATCAATTTAAGGGAGGAAAATTGATTGACTGACAGTTACAGATTCCAATCCCCTCCTGTAGGGAAGGCATGGTGGAGGAACTCAGATTATTGGCCTGTGTGGTAGAAGAAGATAGGGAAGCAGAGAGTAGTAGAAATCAGGGACCAAGTATAACCTTCAAAGGCCTACTTCTAGTGATGTATTTTCAGCAGCCAGGCTCACGTCCCTAAAGGATCCACAATGTCCTAAAGTAGTGACACCAGTGGGGGAAACAAACATTCAAACAAGATTCAAATAATATTTAAGGAGTTTAGTCCCACAGCCTCAATCCCATTTAGGGTTCTCTTTGAAGCATATTTAGTTACTATAGATAACTAGTATTACATAAGGGGAACAATACACAAAACTCTAAACTTTATATCAACAACTTTTCATTTTAACATATTTCATCTGAATTATTGCAATAGTTATTTAACTATTTTTGTTCTTTCTGAGTCACCAGATCCAGATCCTATTTTCTATGCTGGATAAATAACAATACACAAATGTGCCAGTTATTACTCTATAGAGTTAATCCATCAAACACCAGAAAATATTTATCAAAAGAATTCTGTCAAAGATTAAAAATTAATCCATATAACATATTGTATATAATTTATCTACAGAGTCTTATCCTTCATGTATTTGTTTATTAAAAATTGATAACACAAACATAATATTCTGATACAAAGCCAAATGTGGCCTGGTTTATGCTATGATATAAATGTTTTGTAAGCCACTTTTCCCACAACTGTTATTCTTAAACTTAATGTGTATGAAAATAAATTGCAAGACTTGTAAAACACAGAATACAAGGCCTCCCCCAAAGATATTTAGACATACTAAGTCTTTGATGAAATTTGAATTTCTGTGTGTCTAATATTACCTGGAAATTCTATTGTTGTCAATCCAGGGACCAAGCTTTGAAGCCAATCTTCTAGATGACATTTTCAACATAGTTTATTTTTCAAAGTCAGAATTAGAAAACTAGATAAACAGTCTGAGTTTACCTCTGTAATGCCAGAGGACTGAGAATAATCTCAGGGTTCAGTGTTTTCCATGAGTAAGCCTACCCTTAGCGGAAGGGATTCACACTCTTACTGAATCAGAGTCAGGAGTGACTAAAAAAGTCAATTGGTCAAATTCAATTTCCAATGTTAGAAAACTCATCAGTGTTTCATCATAATTCATTTATACAGAGAAGGCCTGAGAGACAAATTAATTTCCACACAGACAACAATATGATGATGGAAAGACCACAAAGTCTCAAAGCAGTTCCCAGGATGAGCATTTGAATGTGCCACTTACAACCTATGGTACTTTTAGTATGTGTCTTTTTTCTCTGGGAAGATTTGTTCCCCTTCCTCTTATCTATAATGTCAGAAAAAATATGACAGATTACACATAATGAAAGTTTTATGAAAACCAGTAGCATTATGTATAGTATAAGAAAGCTAGTCTAAAGTTACTATCCAGATCTGCTAGATATTTGAGGTCATTATGGATTATTATATCTATCAGTGGTATCTTACTTTGCTGTTAAGTGGAATCCAAACATTATTTTGTCTCTAGTCCCCACAGCTAACTAGAAAGGAACCCAAGAGGACTGACTGATCATCCTTTCCCAGTTGTTTTATCTTTCCTATCTTTCTTTTCCTATAGTTCCTTCATTATCTTCAACTTCATTATTTCAAGTTAGACTAAATATGGTTTGCAGCATGGAAGGTAGTACATCCCTTGGACCTATCAGCATCCGGTCCAAATGCATGCTATGGTATTTACTTTATGCTATAAATGTTCTTCCCAAGAAGTAAAGAAAGAATCATGGTAAAATAATAATATTTATTTCCTATATAGATACTATGTTCCAACCATTTTTGTAAAAAACCTATAGAAATGTTATTTATTTTTAAATTTTGGATCATGGCTTTGAGGCAGGCTTTGTAATTTTCCTGATTCTGTAGTTGAATAAACCACATTTCCAAAGCTAAGCAGTAGTAAGGGATGAGACTTGGATGCAAATTCAGCTTTGTCTCAGTCCAGAAACCTGCGGTTAATAACCTTGTAGCTGACTCTTAATTCTTTACTGATTTCAGAAAGGCCAACAATGAAGGTAAAACCCACAATAACACAGACTAGATTTTGGAGGAGTCTTTTCAAGTAAGGTTCTCAGTATTTAAACTTAGGCTGAGCTTTCTACTATTTGTGGTGGTTTGAGTCAGGTGTCTCCCATAAACTTAGACGTTCTGAATGCTAGGTCCCCTGCTGATGGCAACTTGCCTCCTGGAGGCAGTGTATTGTTGGGGGAAGGTTTATGGGTTTTATAGTCAGTGTCTCTTCGCCAGTGTTTCACACACTCTGTTGTTGCTATAGTCCACGTTATGTTGGCCAGGGGGTGATGTCCACCCTCTGCTCATGCCATCATCTTCCTGCCATCATGGAGCTTCCCCTCAAGCCTGTAAGCCAAAATAAACCCCTTTTTCTCCACAAGTTGCTCTTGGTCAAGTGTTTTCTGGCAGCAATGCAAACCTGACTGCAACAGTAATGTTGGTACTGAGGAGTGGTGTCTTTTGCTATTAGACACATGACTGTGTGGTTTTGGCCTTTTGGAAGTGATTTTCAAGAGTAATGTGGAAGGATTTGAAATCTTGGCCTAAGAGATGCCTTAGAGTAATATAATTACAGCTTGATGGACTACTCTGGTCCGAGTTGAAAGACCTAAATACAGTAAGAACTAAGAACTAAGTACTGTGAGGATTGGCTTATGACAGCAGGAAAAAAAAAAAAAATCTTTCCTTGGAATGAGCTAGAAGCAGTTTGTGTGAGAAGCTTGCTGTTATGACTGTGTCCTGAGAAGTTGTACAAGGCTGTTTTGCATAGAAGCAGACTGGTATAAACAGAGGGATATGGCACAGGAAAAAAAAAAAAAAAGAAATCTTTAAGTGCAGACAGTTCAGCTGTAACTGAAAGATCACAGCCTTTGAGATTGGGCCTGCTGACCTGCACTGGGGCAACAGGAAGAATGTAGACTCTTTTGAAGAGGCCTGAGTGCTCAAGGAGTGTCCTGTTCTTCAAAGTCTGCTTTATTCCCCACTGGATTAACAAATTGACACCATACCTGGTATTGTGGAGTATAGAAATGGAGGAAAGAGAGGGACATTGAGTTTGCAATGTGGTCTTGTGTTTTGGAAATGTCCATGAGCAGTGTGAAGCAGGTTTGCTGGATGCCTGCATGGAGATCCAATAGAAACACGAAGATGAACTGTGTATTGCAGTGGAGACCCAGTGGAGATTCTGAGACCACTAGATGGCTGCCAAGGAGAGCTGCCAGTCCCAAATGAAGTTTTACAGGACTGTGAGTAGCCTAGCTGGAAGGGTGGAATTGGAACTCCAGAGAATTGTTGCTGGTTACAATTATTGGACTTGGAGATTTGTCACTGGCTAGAGTTGTTGGACTTGGAGCAACAGAGTTTGATGTTTTCCCTGGTTGTTTTAAATTTTATATTGTCTGGATATTTCTTTGTTATACTCAATGCCATCTTTTGTAGTGTGAATGTTTATTCTGTGCCATTATGGTTTTTTTGAGGTTATTTTTTGGTATTATGGCTCAGTTAAAAGACCTTGAATTATGGGGATGTATGAACATCATTGGAATTGATAAAAACTACATGAACTTTAAAGTTGGATGAATGCACTGCATTTTATATTATGTATGGCTATCAGTTTATGGGGGCCTGGGACATAATGTGGTGGTTTGATTCAGGTGTCCACCATCAACTTAGGTGTTCTAAATGCTGATGGAGATTTGGGAATTAACTGAAAGGAGTGTATTGTTCAGGGCAGGTATATGGGTATTATAGCCAATGTCCCCTTGCCAGTGTTTGGCACACTCTCTTGTTGCTATTGTCCACCTGATGTTGGCCAAGGTGTGATGTCCACCCTCTGTTCATGCCATTATGGAACTTCCCCTCGAGTCTGTAAGCCAAAATATACCTCTTTTTCCCCACAAGCTGCTCTTAGTTGGGTGCGAACCTGACTGCAACACTATTTTTTCATGATCATTAATTTACAAATTATTGAATTTCCTTATTCTTTTTATAAACATGTTATATGCCAATTATTATTATTATTATTATTATTAATCAATCCATATTTATTACATACTTGTCTTACACCAAGAATTTTTCCAAAGTCTTCACATTTTCTATTAAATGAAATGTTAGTAACCTAAGAAACACATGCTCTGGAGAACACACTTGACTATGCAACTCCATAAGCCACATACTACCAACTTTTTTCCTATCCCCATACCTCCCCTCCATTTATAATTATTGTACTCCTGTTAGGAAGCTCATATGATATTATCAGATTGAAGATCATCGGGGATGGACACCCCCCAAAAAATCAGCAGTTAGTAAGCCAGGAACTGAAAACTGTGGCAACTTGATGACTGGTCAAATGAATAGGATATGAGTCATTCGGGCCTGCCTGTCAATCATGTGTATAGGAGAACATCGCTTAGGAAATTGTCTGTTTCAGAAGCTTCAATAAATAGTGAAAAAACTTAGGTAAACATGTAGGTTGGCACAATGCCCCCTTTGGCCATTGTTTGCTTCCACAAGGCTCCCTTTGATCATTTCACACTTTGACCCTTGAGAATGCCTCATATTAGTGTGTGATAAATCTTTTACATTACACCCTGTGCTCCTCATTTGAATTCATTAAGTTTAGATCACAAGGACAAGGGAACCAAGGAGAGGAAAGAGTAATATTCTAGTAACATTCATGTTTTCTTTCCCTATCAATTATCTTTTCATCATAAGATCATAGCACAGTTCCTTTTCATAGCATCTCCTAAGATTGTCCACCTCACCTAGCATTTTCTGCATAGCATAGATATCAAAAGACACATGTAGTGAGTCTGAAAATCCTGTTAGAGAAAAGGTTATACTGAAGGTTTTAAATATATATGAGACTCTTCATGTACTAGAAAGTAGATACAGAAATAAATATAAAGAGACAGTAGAAAACCATTAGGTTTTCAAGGAAATTCTATCTTCCACATGTTATGAAGGCTTTCCTAATCCTGTCCATGGTATATAAGAATTATTGCTAATTTGCCAGTTCTTTCTCTTTTTGCTTTTCCAAAAGCAAATATTGAGGAAGGAAAGTCTGAAAGCTATAATGCTCATAGTCATACCAAGAACACAGATAGACAGATATTCCAATTTCTACTACTTACAATTTTAAGAAAAGTAAAAACAAGATATGTGTACAACAGATGCCAATCTTCCTCCAGCAGCTCAGGGCAGTAGCTGCTCAGATGAGTTTTTCATGAATCATAGAAAGTCTGAGTACTGCCATTCTATGCCTTATATATTTTTATTTATTTGGGGCAGTAAAAAATGGCTCCAGGAAGAAAGTGTAGCAAACCTCAGGGTTAGCATTGCATTAATTTCATGATTTTTCTCCATTCACGTATGAGCAAAGTCTCTGAGACAAGACTTAAGAGAGCAAAAATATTAAAAATTGAATGGATACCAAATATCTTCCTTTCATGTATGAAATATGCAGAACCACTTCCCTTGCTTGATGGTAATTCAATTTTATAGGGTTAGCAAATATTTTTCCCTCCAAACTTTAATATCAAGAGGACTTTTCAATTTAGAAATGAATATTCTGCAACTACCAAGGGCTTTACCTTGATTAACCTTCCTAGCTGACAAGAGAGATTGCTTGCAATGAATGTGTTTGCATGTGAACTTCAAGATGATATTATTGACATAAGAGGTCAGACTAACAACATTATAGAATCAAGGAAGAAAAGCAGAGAATCTGTACTAATTGTGGCCATGAAGAGCATGCAAGCATTTTCATTAGAAGTCAATACTCATGCAGATTTTCAGCTCACCATCTGGCCGTTTTTGCACTGATATTTGAAATGCAGAAAGCTGATTTAGTTACCAGAACTCTTCAACGTGCCACACTTGTGGACCACCATTTTGCCATTCCTAGGAAATATTGTGTGAATGCCAAATGCCAAGGAGCCAAGGACCATTCACTGTGTTTAATTCTAGTTCTTTAATGTTTTGAATGAGAATGATAAAGATTGCCAAACATAGTTTAACAATTAATGCAAATGAGCACAGCTATTTTCATATATATTCATATATTTGTATCCTGGGCACCATTGGTAGGTATAGGGAATATGAGTTACTGTGATAATTCTTCACTCAAAGATTTATTTTTGGAAATTACCAAGTGTTTATCAGGCAATTACCTAATAATAGCATATAAAATCCCAAACACTGAGAACCCAGCCAATTGTGTTGTTTTATTTCTACTTATTTTGTTGAATGTGGGTAGCTCATATGTATTTATGGTATTGTTAATGTTCTTCATTTCAGCTGACCTTTTGCTTTTTTTACTATTAGAAGTGACAGTAGTCTAGATCATCTTTATGCTATTAGATTTTTAGAAAATAAGATCCTTAGTGAACAAAAGACACTAAATGTGGAATTTTTAGAAATAAAATTTCATTCAATGAATGAAATGTTGTTGTTAGCTCACTATATGCCATACCCTGTACTGTGTGTTAGATTCATCAGTAGGATGTAATGAATCATTAATAAACAAAAACTACTTAAGTACTTTCCATAGATTTTCTTGTATAGTAACAATAATAACCCCATGAATTGACTTCTACTCTCTCACATTGATAATAAGCAAAATAACACCTTAATGAGATAAATGATCACCTATGATTTAAAAATGTGTCTTTCTAGCTTGTCTTCACTGAGAATGTTTTTTTTTCCTATTGTAGCCCACAAAAAAATGTATGTTCATTTTGCATTTGATATTCTGTTTTTCAGCAAATTTCAGACAAATGCTGTAGTTATAGTTCAACCCTAATTGCATCATCATTTGTTCCAATTTTCCCATTCATTGCCTCATGATACTGCTTTCCTATTTGCACCTCTAAACACATTGTTAATATATGGTGAAAAATGCAAATGAATAAAGATTGAGTAGATTATTACATTAAAGACCTAAGCCTATTCCTAACAGCCATAGTGAATCATGTAGCACATTTACCGCTGTCCATAAAATAAGGGAATAGAAGCATAAGCGTGTTGAAAATATTAAGTTTCCATAGAAGAAATACTGTGCAGAGATCCGGAAGTTACAGGGAATCTACATCAGGGAAGGGCATTTCTATGTTTGCAGCTGGCTGAATCATGCCCAGCTGTCATGTACTTCTCAGCCAGAGTTAGAAATATTTTATTGATAAGATGAAGATTGTTCACAGTTCCCATCAGAGGGCCAAGTTTTTAAAATGTAATAAATTTGAATTGATTTCAAAATATGATTATTGTGACATAAAATGAATGTATGTTGCAAGGATTAAGTTTGTTGCTTTAGTAACACAGGCAAATGTTGTGGGTGGTTATCATGAAGTGTAGGAAAATGAATGCTGGTAAGATTCTGTCAGTGTGCCTCCATCCTGGCTTTGATGACAACGTGCCCTGATGATGGACACAAGCATGCTGGCCTGTAATGGAGAATGATTCATTAGGTTACCATGGCATTATGAAAATATTATGTAACCCACACTTTATTGGGTATAAAGTGATTAAACAGCAGAGCTCCCAGCTACTGTTGCCTTGGGAAGTTTTAATGATGCTGCACAGCCAATGTCAGGGTTGCTGCCCAAATGGAGGATCTGCCTCGTTCAGGCTCCAGCAGACACAGAATCTACCCACCGAAGGGCCTTTAAAATTCCATCCTCATTTAGGTGGAGAGAGAACAACAGAGCAGAAAGTAACAAATTTTCCCTTTAGATTGAGAGAGAGAGAGAGAGAGAGAGAGAGAGAGAGGGAGTGAAGATGCTCAATTTAGACAATACAGCAGTGATTTCACGCAACAAATGAACAAGAGCCCAGCTCCTCAAGGTTGGAGTGGGTCCTAGTACAGACCTATGGGTGATGGCGGGCTCTCTGTTGTGAGTGTCTATGAATGCTGCTGCAGGTGACACATAAAGACCCCAAAGACATCAGTGAATCAAAGTAGTGAAGAGGCAGCCAGAATTTAAGCAAGGAACATGTGAAGAGCAGGATGGTCAAAGCAGAGTCCTTAATAAAACTGCCTGGAAGAATTTCTGTCATTTAGTTAAAGAGATATTAACCAGCTAAGCTTCATGTGCTTAATAAATGACTGAGGCACTTAAAACAGTCGCTTTTTCCTTATCAATACTATTGGTGTCTACATTTAATGACAAATTGTGATAGTCACAGTTCTCTTCACCTGATCTTTCTTGCAGCTTTAAATCTCTACTCCACTTGGTAGGTAATTTACAAGTGTAAGAAATGGCTTTATCACAAAAGGATACTCATCATTCTTTCTTCCTTTCCTTCATTCGTTGTTTCCTTCCCTCCATTTTGCTTCTTTCATTCATTTATGTTTTTTTTTTCTTTTATTTCTGTATTTTCCTTGAATTCATGATACTCTTGTCTTAGGCTGAAGTAACTGGGTTTGCATTTGTACTACTGTGCCCAGTTGGGGATGTTGAGGTTTTATAAATGTATTTTTGCACCCACTGATATGGTCCCATGGTTTTTATCTTTCATCCTGTTGATACAATATGTCACACATGCCAGTTTATGCATTAAGTTATGATATCACTTGGTCATGGTATTTCATCTCATTTGCAAACTGATGGGTTTGATTGTTAGAACTTTCATTTTTTGGGAATTTTTATGCCTATTGTTCATTAGGGATATTACTCTACAGTCATTGTGGTAGCTTGAATTTATATTCCCCAGTGGACTCCTTTGTTTCTTAAAGTTTGTAACTTGGATTTTTAGATGTCTAGCTGGAAGAAGTTTCACTGGGGGTGAATGAAGGGATCCAGCCAAAGGTGTGTTTTGAGGCAGATATTGAATTCCAGCATAAAGTATGCAAAATGCTGGAGTTCTGCCTGGGTCCCTGCTGTTTTATTACTGGTTGCTTGCCTTGTGGTGCTGGCGTGCGGCTTTTTCTCTTTCGATCTGTGTAAAGGGGACCAGAGTATACTGAAATTATATAACTTCCCCTGAATCTGTAAGCCTGAAATAAATTCTGTTCCTCCTGTAAACTCTGTCTTGTTTGGAGGTTCATCCTAGCAGTATGGAGCTAAGAGAGAAATTCGCACCAGAGAAGCGGAGGGATATGGTTGAAATGAATCTGGCCACGTGGACTTTGGTCTTTCGGAATTTTTGTTCGGAAGGAATGTATGTGGAGTTGCTACTTGCAACTGAAGACACCTTCTAGAACAGCAAGCCAAGTTTTATGGACTATTCTGGTCACAGTTTGAAAATGCTAAGAGCAGAGATTGTGTTTCTTGGAATTTTCAAAGTGGAAGAAAAGACTGAAGAGCGCTTTGTTGGAACTAGATTACTGGCATAAGGACTGGCTGCATCCTGCTGCCCATACCCAGAGAGTTTGATGAAGGTAAAATTTGTAATGTACTGATATTCTTGGCATAAGATATGGAGCTAAGAGATATAAAATTTACATTGGAGAAATTCAAACAAGTTTAAAATTTATAGGCACAGAGACTGGTTTTAGATTACTGAAACTGGTACTGTCGAATACATTAGTAATCTTAAGGAAGATGACACAACTACTTTACATTGAAACAATGGAGAGCATGCCTGAGGAAAGACTGAATGATAGATATGCAAACTCTTTTGAAAGGAAGAACCTGTTCTTCAAGGTCAGGATTTATTTAGCTCCTGAATTAACAACATCAATATGTCCTGAACACCTGGTATTGGTTTTGGAAGCATGGAAAAATGCATGAGGTGATCCAGGAAGTGCACACAGTTCTAGGAGCCACTGCTGAGATTCAGCAAGTGAGGCTGGGCATGATAACCCTGATAAAGAAGCCAGTGAAGCCATTGGAAGATGGACTGTGGTTGAAAGGAGACTCAAAGATGTTTTGGATATACCAGGATAATGCAAGGGCTACCATGGAGTATTGTTGTCTAAAGATCTAAGTTTTCCCTGGCTACTCAGACCAGCTGGAGGAACAGAATTGGAAAATCAGAGACTGTCAGAGCTTGGACTTGAACTGCAGGTGTTTGATATTTGCCTAATAGTTATTATGTTTGCATTGGTCCAGTCTCTCATTGTTATGACTTATAACAATAGAAATGTTCACTCTGTGACATGAAGTGTTGGAAGTATGTAACTTTCTTGATTATACAGGACTAATAGTTAAGAAACAGTCTTTGATCTCAAATGAGACTTAGGACTTTGGAAGAATCTTAAGTTGGCAAAGACTATGGGGACCTTTAGAGTTGAACTGAATACAATTTACAATATGAGATGGTTATGAGCCTCTTGAAGACCAAAGGCAGTATGTGGTAGTTTAAATTTATGTACCCCAAGAGATTCAAGGGTTTATTAAAGCTTGTAACTCTGGCTAGAAGAGGTGTCACTAGGGGCAGATTCTTGGGTCCAGCCCACAGGTGTGTTTGCGATCAGATCTCTGTATTTCCAGCCTAAAGGTATACACCGTGCTGGAGTTCTGCCTGGGTCCCTGCTGTCTTGTTGCCAGTTGCTTGCTTTCTTTGTGGTGCTGGTGTGTGGCTATGTCTCTCTGGATCTGTGTAAAGGAGGACAGCTTATTCTGGCATTATAGAACTTCCCCTGGATCTGTAAACTTAAATGATTCCCTTCTTCCCATAAACTGTGTCTGGCTTGGAGGTTCATTTTAGCAGAATGGAGTTGACTATTGGATTAATATAAATTAATACAGTTGTTGTAGAAAACTGTTTTCCTAAATAATATATTGTTTCCTCAAATTTAAGACCCCCAAATCTATTAAATGTACCATATGACCCAGCTATCCCAACATTGGTTACAAACCCACTCTAATTGAAATCAGCCTGTTGAAGAGACACCTTCACTGGTGTGTTTACCAAGCATGGCTCACAATAGCAAAGATGTGCAATAAATCTAGTTTTATATCTATAGCTGAATAAATAGAGAGAATGTTGTTTATATTTTCTGTATTAGTTGATTCTTTCTTGCTATTTTCAAATACTTGACAAGAAATAACTTAAGCTAAAATGGTTTATTCTTGGCTTATGTGTGGAAGAATATTGTCCAAAAGGTGAGGAAGACATGGTAGTGGTAATGGGAAGCAGCTAATCTTATTATATCTGTAGTCAGGAATCAGAGAGGCAGGAATGCTGTGTTCACATTTTTCCTTTTTCTTCAGTCTAGGAACCCAGCCTGTGGGCTGGTGCTACTCACTTTTAGAGGGTGTCTTCTAACCTCAATGTAATCTAGAAATTTCCTCACAGGCATGTACAAATGTTTGTTTCCATGGTTAGTCTAAATCCTGTCAAGCTGACAATATTAACTAACCATAATAAGTCTTTCCCTTGTCAAGTGAATAACTAAAAATATCACTTCGAAACTGCTCATTGTTCCCATAGGCTTTACTTCATAAAGCCCCATATTGGTCCCAATACTGTTCAAAATTGTAAGAGAAGAGTCCTGTCTGTGACTTCCATGATCTCATAACCATGAGTCACTACAATATACAAAAGTATATACTTCCAGCATGCACTGGCAGAGAGCACACACTCTCATTCCAAAAGGGAGTAATAGCAGCATACCAAAGAAAGATTTGGCGAAAATCTTTGCCAAAGCTAGACCAAAACCTAGCAGAGAAATCATTACCTCCCATAACTCCATGTCTGGAATTTCGGGCTCATGAAAAAATCACTTGGACACCAAAAGGCTTAAGTAGCCTTATCTCTCCAGTTTTGCTGCCTGCAGCACACATAGCCTATCTCACAGGCCCAGTGGAACCCTGGGCCTGTAGCTTTCCTCAGTGGTTACCCCATAATTCTGGAATATCTCCAACATGCTGAGATCATTGCAATTTACACCATCATACCATGGCTATTGATGGCTTTCTCATAGTGACTCTGACCCTGCCACATATTATCTGGCCTCAGTGCAAGACTCCATGACCCCTTTAATGTTACATGTTTCATGATTGCAACACCAATACCCTGGGGACAATGCCAATTTCTCCTGCCAGGTAACATCTGAACCTTGAAACCTCTTGGACCACAGTTGATTGGCTTGTGTGTGCTGACCGTGGATAAACACGTTCCTGGCTGGTTAATTTTGAGCATGTAATCCCTTCAATGGTTTTCTCAATTCATACCCTCTAAAATGCATTTGGATTTTCATAAGATGGAGACTTCCATTAGTGGGCTTTTGTCCTTAGGATACCTTTACTCTTATCACAGTGGTGGGCTGGAGAGATGGCTTATCAGTAAAGGCGCTTGCCTACAAAGCCTAAGGATCCACGTTCAACTCCCCAGAACACACATAAACCAAATGCACAACGTGACACGTGCACAAGGTGTCACATGTTTCTGGAGTGCAATTACAGTAGCTGAAGGTTCTGGCAGGCCATTTCATTCTCTCTCTCTCTCTCTCTTTCTCTGTCTTTCTCTCTCTTACCCTTTGTTATTAAAAGGCCAGTCAGTGCGTCTAGTGTCAGAAGGTGCTACATGGGCGACTGGGGGAAAATGACCAATATCTGTCCAAGCAACTCATGGTCTAACCTACTTAGCAGCAAATAACCTATTGTGATGCTCACACAAGTGCAATAGTGGCACACAGCCATGGTGGGAAACGAACTACTCTTGATTTGGCTAACTGATCCCCTAGTGGTATGGGACCCATACCTGGATCTGGGAAACAAGTCAGAACCATATCCAAACATAAGCCCCCTCTCCATTATCAAGCTACCACCAATCACGGGCTACAAGAGGGCCTACACCTATTAAATTCTCTATAAAAAGGTAAGGGTTATCTCATTTGTCGTACTCTACATTGGAGAATCTGCGTTTCTTTTTCAGATAGACATAGATCCTAAGGAGACAGCCACCCCATCATACCTCAAAAGGGCCCCGGCTGAAACTAAGAACAATTGGCAAAACAAGCATGGGTGCTATTTGCTTGGTGAACTGGGTACCAGCACAAGGGTGAAGGAGATCAACACAGAGAAAAATCAACTCCTATCAAATCAGAGACCCAGAGGCCCCCAACACCCCATCACTGAAGCAGACCAAAAATGAATTCAACATGGCTCAGGGAAATTTTGTGGAAGAGGGGGTGGAAAGAATGTCAGAGCCACATGTTGGGTCATGATGTGCAGAGACATTTATCCTGCCCATAACTATGGGCTAACTCCAGAATGCATGACCCATATACTTCAACAAGGAGGGGCTAGGGGGAGGGGGTAGGACATTGATGAGGCTAACAATGGTACCAAATTGACTGTATTCTCTGAGCACAAAACTAATTAATAATAATGAAAAAGGCCAGTCTGTTGACCTTCCTTAAAAAAAAAATCAAAGTGGCTTTCTCAGTCATCTTCTTTGCACCTTTACACATGATATTTTTTCCACACTACACATTGTTATATATTTCTGCTGTGTTTGTTGCTCTTTTATACTGTAGTACTGAATAGGAGCAGTGAGCAGTAACCATTTCACAGTCTGAATGGTATTGTGCCTTAAGGTTTTGTATACCAAACAAACTAATCTTTTACTCTTTTTGGTCTTTTAAAAAATATTTTATTTTCATCTATTTATTTGAGAGAGAGAGAGAGAAAGAGAGAGAGAAAGATGCAGAAATAGGCAGATAGAAAGAGAGAAATAATGGGTGCACCAGGACCTTCAGCCACTGCACACTCCAGATGTGTGAGCCCCCTTGGGCATCTGGCTTATGTGGGTCCTGGGGAGTTGAACCTGGGTCCTTTGGCTTTGCAGGCAAGCACCTTAACTGCTAAGCCGTCTCTCCAGCCATAATCTTTTACCTTTGATTTTATTTTCATTCAAGTGCTCAAAACATGGGGAAAAAATGCAGCCCATTTCTTTGCCAGAATACAACATGAATTGTCTGTTGTCCCGGTCCTAATGAAGTCCTTGCCAACCTCCGAAACCTCATGAACCTTCACTGGGTCCACTTCTCTTGCTCTTATAGTCTTCCAAACTCCCACCACACCAGTCCAGTAAGGTTTGTATGTGGCATTGTAGCGCCTTCCCAGTCCAAATGAACAAACTCATCAATATTCCTCCTATAAATTAGCTCAAAAGATTGTAAACCACAGGTCAGGTTTACTACAGCAATCCTTTCATTTCCTGATAGTTTCTGTAGTAATTATTTTTATTCTTAATTGAGAGAGAGTGCGACAATGGGTATGCCAGGGCCTTCAGTCACCACAAGTGAATGCCAGACACATGTGCACCCTTGTGTTCATATGCAACCTGGTGCACTTTTGTCATTGGGCTTATGTGGGACCAGGAGATTTGAACAGGAGTTCTCAGACTTCTAAGGCAAGTGCCTTAACTGCTAAGCCCTCTGTCCAGCCCATGTAGTAGTTATTTTTCCTCATTTATATGACTAAATACCTAATAAGAAGCAACTTAATGGAGGATTTATTTGGGCTTATAGTTTGAAGAAACACAGTTCATCATGGGGGATACTGCGTGGCAACAGGAGAAGGAAGTAGCTGGTCACCTTGAGTCAGCAGTTAGGAAGCAGAGAATGATGAATGCTGGTGTTCAGTTTTCTTTTGATTTACTCCAGGACCCCAGCCCTTGGAATCATGCTGCCCTAATTTAAGGTAGATCGTCCCACTTCAAGTAACCTAATCTGTAAATACCCTCACAGACATGCCCAGAGTTTAGTTTCACCAGTGATTTTAAATTCTGGCCAGCTGGTAATATTCACTATCACATGTCATAATGTATGCTATTTATGTATAAAAAGAATTAAATTCTTCCATCTGTAACATGGTGGTTGGGGAGAACCTTATGTTAAAGAAAATATATCTGGCACATCAATATAATTACTGTTTATTGTCAATTATGTGTGTAAGCTGAAGTTGATATTACACATATAGAAAAACAGAATAGTGGTTAACAAACTGGCAAGAAGTTAGAGGAGGGAGAAAAGGGGAGACAACTGTTAATGATGGTGAACTTGAAATAGGGAAATAACTACAGTGAAATCCTCTTTTCCATGAAGGTTTTTAATGTGAGAGTAGATGTGTAGAGAAATAGGTATATAACTCAAATATTGACTGATAATAATTTAGAAAGAAGTTTATTTTAATACAGTTTATTAGTGTACATATGTCATGGATTTTTAAAGATAAAAGCATTTTTGTACTAATAAGGTAGGTGTAATTATCTATTTTTAAAGAAAGACTTAAATCTCAGATAAACATATGATATCTCAGGATGTAGAACAGTTTTCCATGATATTCATATTTTGATTTTATAAATGTCAATGTTGAGACTGGCACTTTCATAAACTGCCACAAGTATGTTTGTCATTTCAGAAATTATTAGAAATGCTGTCCTTATCTCAAGCAAAAATTCATTTTAATGTTTTTTTTTAGAATGAAACTCAGGTCAGCAACCCAACTCAGACAAAAAATTTTAAATCAAACATGCTATCCCAACGAAATTCAAAGATCTACCAATATTGATGTAGGACTTTGGGTCTAGGAAGGGATTAGACTCCTTAAAAATGCAGGAGATCTCAGGCACATTGACCCCTATTTTTGGGTTCTTATACAATTAGCAAGGAATCAAAAATTGGACTCAGAGAAGGATAAATTATTAACTATAGTGCTTATTTTTATTATTCACGAGGAAGGCAAGCAGATAGGCCCAAATCAAAGGAAGTTCCAGGCTGGGAATGGGAAGCGGAGATGGAGTAAATTCTCCTATGTACATAGATCACCAGGGAAGAAGCCTCTGGAAAAGGGACTTACACACATGGAAAGCAGTCAAGGGAGCCCAAGCCAAAATATCTCTCTTGCACGGTGGGTCAAAAAGACGAAGAAAGTAAGGGGCTCAAAGCCTACATAGATCATACATGTAGCAATACAGCAAAGCATCCTCCTCCCTCCAAAAACAAACAACAACAAAAGAGCAGAAAAGTGCACAGATGAATAGAAATGTTCCCCCAGGCTGGGAAGGGAAAGCAAAGACAAGAGAGGCTTACATAGGTATGCCAAGAGAGATCAGTAAAGATTTACAAACATCTGCTAGGTCAAACATCCAGTTAGGATGAACCCCATCATGGGATTCAAGTGTGTAAGGGAGAAACTTGATTGGTCAGTGGGCTCAAGAGGCTGACTCAAAAAAGGGTCAGGCCAGGGCTGGAGAAATAGCTCAGCTGTTAAGATACTTGCCTACAAAGCTAAAAGTCCTGAGTTCAATTCTCCAGTATCCACATAAAGCCAGTTGCACAAAGTGGTGCATTTATCTGGGGAGTTCATTTACAGTGGCTAGAGGCCCTCATCTATCTCTTTCTCTAAATAAATAGTGTTGTTTTTTTTTTTTTTGTTTTTGTTTTTGTTTTTAAAGAAAGAATCAGGCCATAGGTGTAACGATCCTGGGAAAACTTGAAGAGAAGCAGGAAGTTGTCACTGGAGTTGATGCCTGCAGCCATCTTGGATGAGACTGGATGAGATGTGGGGGCTAGTCCTGTCAGGGCACGCAAGGTGACATCTCCTTGGGCCTCTGTCCCTGAATGACTACCTATAAAATAGAAACTACCTTTCTCCTATTCTGTATCAATATGATTTTTACAGGCTAAGAATGATAGGAAAATATTAAAAAAACCTGTTTTCCATAATTAAGCAATGATGCTTCTGTAACAATAGAAATATTTTTTTTTTTTTTTTGCACACTAAACTCATTGCAGTTGCTAGCATATCACAGTCTTGAATCTGAGCGTAGGTGTTTGAGGCAGTGTTGGCTGGCCTGGCGTGATGCAGCAGCGGCAGCATGTGTAGTGTAAGGTACACAGACAGAACAAGAGCGGCAGTGCGTCATGCAGAAGCACCGTTGACCCACATATTTGATTTTGAATTACTTCTTGTTGACTTTGCTTTCTGCAAACGTTGACTATTGACATTGTGCGTGTGTGTGTGTGTGTGTATTACATACATTCAGCTGTGGGGAGCCCCCGGAGGGTCCCCAAGTGGGATTGTCTACTAGACCCGAAGACACTCACACGGAGAGCTCTCAATGCAAGACGCAAGAGGTTTATTGTACCGGTGCACCGGGGCTCGACACGAAGTCCTCACGCAGGAGAGGTGAAGAGCCCCGAGCAGCCGGGAGGTAGGGGTTTTTAAAAAGGAAAGATCATAAAACATGCGGAAATATCTCAAACATGTTTCAGCTCAGGGATTCTTCAGATGTCGTCAGGGTGTCGCCTCGGCTCAGGGATCGTGACCCCAGGCAGGGAGCTAGGGCCCCTGCGGTTAGGCATTGTTCAATTGTCTCTGAGCAGAGGCTTTCCAGAAATTGGGTAAGGGGGTTACGGTTGAGCAAACAGGGGTTGGGCAAACAAGCACAGGTGGGCAAACAAGCACAGATTTCTAAGGCAAAGGTCAGCATTTCAGTTAACTAGTTCCTTATCTGGGCCCGGGCGGCTAGTTGCAGAAAGTCACGTACTGCAGAAAGTCACGTATAACATGCTTTTCCTTCATAAAATGGCTGTCCTTATGTCTAGGTAAAGCAAGCAATTGTACAGAAGCCAAAGAAGCAGGTTAGTTGTATTTATTGGTAATCTTTCACAGCACCACCGCACCCCCACCCTAATATGGGATTCCAATTAACAAAGAGGCCTATAAAGAACAGGAGTATATCTATCATTGACAACAACTGATTAATAGTTTAAAATTGCATTTAGAATGGGATTGTAATGTTCCTAACAAATGTTAAATGCTTGAGGTAATGGAAATACCAGTTGTCCTGATCGGATCATTATACACTGTATGGAAATTAGACACTGTACTTTATAAATAGATACAATTATTATCTGTCAATTAAAGAAAAGGTTTCCCTTTTTTCAGTTTATTTTACTGTGAACTTTGATACTGTGTCCTAAATGTTATATTTCTGTACAGATTTACTAAAACCTATGTGATTTACTTGGAGATGGCTAAGAAGTATTTTGAAACTTTCTATCACAAGGTGTTTGTTAGCTGTGTAGTCTTCATTTGCATTTCCTCATTAAAATAATGAAGCTGGGTGTGGCTCAGGTTTGTAATTCCAGCACATAGGAAGCTGAGGCTGGAGCATAGCCAGTCTGTCTAAATGGTAAGTTTGAGGCAGCCAATTTACATAGAATCACTGTGATGTACCTGCCCCTAAAACCCCGGGGCTGGGATGCAAAGCAGTGGGAGATGTTTGCCTGTCATGCACAGGTCTCCGTGTTTGATCGCCATCACTGGAAAGAAGTGGAGGACAAGATTGCTTCTTTTTTGACCAGATTTGTAGCATGAATTATAGATGCTTAGTGTGATCTATCTGTTTCTATCTTTAGATTTTCTACTTTATATAATGGAGGAAGAAATGGAGGCAGGGAAAGAGAGAAGGAGTGTGTGAGTTGCTCTTTTATGTTACCACAGAATAGTGTCTGCTAGTGGGTGGAAGAATCTGGGTTTGTTTTAGATATGTTAATTGCCTGACACTTTTCAAACCTAGGAGCCAAGCCAAGGAAGTAATTTCTTAGCAAGAAAAGAGTGGAGGGAAATGATCAGAAATTGCTGGAAAGTCCATTATAGCAAATTAGTTTTATCTGGATCAGCAGATGAATTGTTGTGTGTGAACTAAGAACCTGTAGTGTTCCACAGAGGCCAGTCCAAACACATGGACGAATCTTCTTATTCCATGTAGATATAACCTAATATTCAGTCTTTTGAAGGCAGTAATTGATGACAGATTGCTTCTGGTCATAGCTGTGATTTACAGAATCTTTCATTTTAACTCATATAATATGAAATGTTCAGAGTGAGTCATAATTCATATGGCCAGAGCAATCCACTCAGGCTCCTAACACATTTAAATGTCACCATGTCTATGAAAGAAATACAGCCATACATTTCTGTGAAGATTCCATATATGTGCAAGTGAAATGCAAAGAACATATGTTCAGCCATAAATACATTCATGTGAAGCAGTCTAGTCCTCCTGTGAGTAATCACATGCCAAGTTATTTGAAGAAATGCAAATAAAGTGCTTAGAAGTGTTCTTGGCACCTTGTAAGTGCTCAATAAATGTTAACTACAATAATAATATTATTGTTATTCTTTTCCTTCTGTTTCTACTCTTCTTCCTCCTCCTCTGCACTCTCTTGCTCCTTCTATTCATGGATTTTCTGATCGTATCATAACATTATAATTCCACTACTTGATCTTTGCCATCTATTTCCCAAACCACAGGGTCATGATGAATTGTGTCTCTTGTCCTTCTACTTTTCCAACCAATTCTCTTCTAAGGCCAATTTTGCTACCACTCTTTTAAGTCCTACTCTCTACTCTATGCTCACTGCTGCTTCCACATTTAATATTCCTATTGCTTTTCATCTAGAAAGAACAATCCCAAACCTAGGCTGGATTGCCCAGTAGGTATTCAAGCATGTTCTTAGGGTACCACAAAGCAAAAATATTATAAAGATGGAGATAGTTAAATTTTTAAAAATTGTATGTTTTATTTTATTTTAATCATTAGAGACAGGGAAAGGGAGAGACAGAGAGGGCAAAACAGAGAGTGAGAATGGGCATGCCAGGGCCTCTAGCCATTGCAAATGAATACCAGATGCACATACTACCATGTGCATCTGGCTTACGTGGGATCTAGAGAATCAAACCTGGGTCCTTAGGCTTGGCAGGCAAGTGCCATAACTACTAAGCCATCTCTCCAGCCTGAGATTGCTCAATTTTAATGAGCTTTCTCAGGAATTTTTAACTAGAAAACTTTGAAAAAAATTGAATTTTCACTGCACATATTTTATCATTAATAGTTTAGACTTATTTTGTTTTAATGTGTAGTTGGGAAAGGCAATACCACACCATTTTCAATTTAGGGGTCCAAATGGTTTTAAATCTAGTCTAAATCCTGACTTAGGTCCTTGTTTCCAGTTGATTCTTTCTCATAGGAATTCCTTTCTGGGTAGTGAATATCTCTGTAATGAAATTTCAAGGTTCAAAAATCCACCATGAGAGCTGGGCATGGTGGTGCATGCCTTTAATCCCAGCACTCGGGAGGCAGAGGTAGGAGGATCACCGTGAGTTCAAGGCTACCCTGAGACTACATAGTGAATTCCAGGTCAGCCTGGACTAGAGTGAAACCCTACCTCAAACAAACAAACAAACAAAAAATCCATGATGGGAGCCTTGGAGATGGCTCAGTGAGGAGAGTACTTGCTGTGCAAGCATGAGGACTAAGGTAGGATCCCCATACCCAACGTTCACATAACAATCAGGCATAATGGGACACCTGTAATCCCAGCCTTGTGAAGGAAGGGATATAAGAACTGCTGAGGTTTGCTGGCTAGATATTCTAGCAAATCAGTGAGCTCCAGGTTCACTGAGAGATGCTGTCTCAAAAAAAATTTAAGGTGGATTGTGAATAAAGAATTCACTCAATGCCAATCTCTTGCCTCAATACACATACATACATGTGCATGTAATCCTGAACAAACATGTGCACACACACACACACATACACAGCTAAAACATGGACTGCAAAATATACCTACCATGAATGTTTAGGGGTAATGCCCCCTGCATGTGTGAGACTCTATTGTCAATATTCAGCACAACAACCAACAAATATTTAGTTGATCTACTATGCATTCCCTCTCACCAGTAGGAAGCATTTATTGGTTACCTTCTTGTTTCTGGGATAAAACATCCAACTAGAATCAGCTTCTGATAGAAACATATTTATTTTCACCTTATGGTTTTGAGGCAAAGTTTTTTGTCTTGGGGAAAGCATGGTGGGAGCAGACAGTTGGTGTCACTGTCACATCAGCAGAGAGGAAGCAGAAAAATCATACGAGCATGGGAAGAAGGGATACATTTATAGCAATCCAAGCCCAATTCTCAGTGGCACATCTCCCAAAGGCTTCACAAATTTCCCATATAGTGCCACTATCTAGTGATCAAATATAAAGCTTAAAACATGTGGGGCCATTGGGCACACTTTACATTTAAACTACCACCACTTGGTCTCTGTCAGCCCACTGCAAGCTAATTTCATCCTCTACAATTATTGAGTAGATAACTCTACTAGCTTTAATTCCACATTTGCCTTAAATCTATACTTTCCTGTTCCCCATTATCACTAGTCCACACTTTAAGCTTTAATCTGGTTTCTTTTTTTTTTTTTTTAATTTGTATTGTGTCTCCTTGGAAATCATATCACACTCTAGATCTACTTCAGTGCATTTATGCGTATCTCCACTCACACCAGCTTCCTGTTCCCCTCCATGGCTGGCTTTCAGACATCACATCAGAGCTGTTGCCTTTACCTTCATCTTTCACCCATGTCCCAGGCAATGTCAAAATAAACCTAAATCAAGCATTGCTTTTATACACATTGGTCCCTATATGTTTCTATGGCAATGATAATTTCACAGAATGGTTAGCCTGCGCTAACCTAGAAAATATACTCTTTTACAATGTGGTACCTAAATGCAACACTGTCTTAACTCTGTTATAAAGAGGAAGAAACAGGATTTTTATTAATATTGACATGAATCAGTCTCTTTATAGTTTCTCCTTAAGGAATTTTTACGAATTGTTATTACACATATTTTTCACATTACATTCTTATTTTAGAATAAAAGAGCACCCAAGTTATAAGATCAGTATATTTACTCTCTGGGGGTTGCATAATGAACAATGAATGTTGGATCATTAGCTTTGTGTATTAAACATTTAAGCAGACACCATAGAGGTTATTTAGCTTCCAGTTTATCAGGCAATGGTTATAACTGGAGAAATGTTTGAGGGGATGCTTATTTCACTTATATGAATTTCCACACATATGTATGCAGATACTGATTCAATGAATTTTTTACAAATCCCTTTCAATGTAGGTGAATGAACGCTATTTAGGGCTCACAAAAATATATGTTGCTAAGTGAAAATTTTTATCCAAATTTTTAGCCATGAGGAAATAATACTGTCCTGGAATGGTAGTTCTGCAACAATTTATTTTAATTTTATTCTTCTTATTTTCTGTAAACTTTTAATGAAAATTCTAGAATTAAACATGGTTAGCAGTTAAGAATTTTACTTTGTCATCCTTGGTATGAATAAAACATCTGAGCTTTCTTAAATAAAAAGTGTTCTCCTCCTTGTTGACCAATTCAGCTCTACCGATGGTTTCTCCCAGAATTTTCCCTTCCTCAAACCAAAGAGTGAGACATGGGCCACTGCTCTGCTTTCCCACTGTGGTTACCATTGATGTGATAGTCATGGTCATGGTCAAGCCAGTAATGAGGCCAGCACTTGACAAGCTTCTCTTTATTCCTCTGTTATCTTAGAACCAGAGTTAAGAAAGCACAAAGTCCTTCTTGTAATTTATTGATAATAGGGATTTCCACATGGACCTCAGGAGCCTGTGCTTTTTGCCTGCTTACTCCTGTTTTCACAAGTTAGAACTTAATCTCTAGTAAATGTTTAATAGATATTTTTGATACATAAATAAAACAGTTGACTAGCAAGTAAGAATATTTATAAGTGTAATAAGTGAGCAAAATACAATTTAATATCTGTATAATTGTTTTGTCACATAGACATTATATCCTTTAAATTGTTAATATTTTGTTTTTTAAAATAAACTTGTATTTCTTTAATCATGGACACAGTACAAATTTGAATGAATGTAAATTGCATGTTGGCTAGCATGGAATACTGACAACAGGTGTCAATAGTGTGATCAGACACAATATAGTCTCTGATCTTAGTCATATCAGAAATGTTTCCAGTGCTACCGATTGATCCTTGGACCTCATGAATGCTAGGCAAATGATTTGTCATTGAGCTACGTTCCCAGTACTTGAGTAACATCTTGTAAACGCATGATAGTTCCAACAATTATCAATCCGAATAGAATAGTCTGTACCTAGGTAATGAAATGTGAAGTTTTCAAAGTTAAAGAGGGAGTGCAGATTTCTGGTCTGGCATGTTGTACCACCATCATAACAAGCTTGCAGATTTGCCTTTCTGTCCAAGGTATTAAAAATGGAACAAACTAAAAATAAAACAGACATCAATTCTTATTAAATCCTGAAAAGAAGTATGTTAAAAGAATACCACCCTCAAAATTGAGAGCCCAGAGAGAATCATAATTTACCAGGGCAAAAAACCCCTAATACCAAACTCAGATGGAACCAGCACTAGGGTGGCGAAATCTGCAATGGATGAGTTTCTAGAGGCTTAATCAGGATAATTCTGAGAGTTAAAAATTCCAGGGTACCCATTTAAGGGAGGGTGGCTCACGTGTTTTATCTACAGAGTATCTGCCACAAATTCCCAGTGAATACCTGGGAAATATTTCCACATTTTCTAGGAGAAGCACGAGTAAAGGAATCACTGAGAAATATGTAAATCACTCTGTAATTAAGGAAGTCTGCTCTTATGAGAAACTATTTAGTCAGAGTCTCAATTGCTGACATTTTCAGGGGAGGGCTTAAGAGGGGAAATACCTAACTTCCCCCATGTAGCTATCCTCCCCACATACATATTACTATTGACTGAAATTACTGGGCCAAATTCACAATCCAGAGACATAGGCTCACTTCAAGACATGTGGAGACTTAGTCATAGATATAGAACACTCCCCCTTCCTCTCCCTACAACATTTCTAAAGGCTTATTTATAACAGTTCCTTTTACCTAGTCTGTTTAAATAAAATGACATAAACCATTAAAAGGCAAAAAATAATCCAGTCTGGATAGGCAAAGAGAGCATCGAATTTAGAGTCAGGTATGGCAGAGATGTTAGAATTATCAGCCTGGGAATTTTAAACAGCTGTGATTAATATACTTTAGGATCTGATGGATAGCATGGCCATCATGCAGGTAGAGATGTCTATTACAAAAACTGAATTGGTAGTTAATAACTTTCAGATATTGAAGGCACCAGACTCAAAGGTGTATACTGATAAATTCTATAAAATTCATTAAATCTCTTTTTCAATATTAAAGCACAAGAATTACTTCATACACTAATTCCAAAATCAAATAAAACATACCATGGGCACCAGAAAGCTTTATATATATATATATATCCTTTGATTAGTAAAGATTTTACTTTTGATTAAAGAACCATTGTTCAGATAGTGGTTGGTTGTTGTGGTTTGATTTAGGTGTCCCCCCCGCCCATAAACTTAGATCTTCCTAAATGCTTGGTCCTCAGATGATGGTAATTTGGGAATTAAACCTCCTGGAGGCAGTGTATTGTTGGGGGCTGGCTTATGGGTGTTATAGCCAGCTTCCTTTTACCAGTGTTTGACACACTCTTCGTTGCTGTTGTCCATCTGATGTTGGCCAGGAGATGATGTCCACCCTCTGCTCATGCCATTGTTTTCACCTGCCATCATAGAGCTTTCCCTCAAGGCTGTAAGCCAAAATAAACCCTTTTTTTCCTCCACAAGCTGCTCTTGGTCAGGTGTTTTTTGTTTGTTTGTTTGTTTGTTTTTTTTTTTGGCCAGCAATATGAACCTGACTACATCAGTAAAGCTGGTCCCAAAGAGTGGTGTCATTGCTGTTGGAAACCTGACTCCATGGATTTTGGCCTTTTGGAACTGATTTTCAAGAAGGATGTAGAAGGATTTGAAACCTTGGCCTAAGAGATACCTTGCAATGATGTAAGTACAGCTTGATTGACTATTCTGGCCTCAGAGTTGAAAGACCTGAATGCAGTAATAACTAAGGATTGTGAGGTTTGGCTTATGAGGAGAAGAAAGAGTTTTGCTTGGGCTGGACTAGAAGCAGTTTGTGTGAGAGGTTTGCTGTTATGCCTCTGTCCTGAGAACTTGTGCAGGATTGCATTACATAGAAATGGACTGGTGTGAGCAGAGGAATATGGCACATACATGAAATATTTGGGCCAAAACTTCTGCCCATTCAGCTGCAATTGCGAGAGAGATTACTACCTTTGATATTGGGCCAGTTGAGCTGCATTGGGACAACAGGAAGAATGCACACTCTTTTGAAGGGGCTTGAATGCTGAAGGGGTGTCCTGTTCTTTAAAGTATGCTTTATTCCCACCTGAATTAATGAATCAGGAGCCCAACTCGTATTATGGAGTATAATAAATGAAGGAGGGTCATTGGATTTGAAACATGGTTTTGATTTTTGGAAATGGCCATGGGGAGTGTGATGCACCCTTGTTGAATTACCTGTGTGGTGTCCAGTGGAGCCATGAGGATGAACCACTGGTTTCAGTGGAGACTCAGTGGAGATGCCAGGACTATGTGATTGCTGCCAAGCAGAGCTGCTGGCACCAGAGGAAGTTTTCCTAGACTGTGAGTAACCTAGCTGGAGGGGTGGAATTGGAACTCCATAGACCTCTCACTGGTTAGAAATGACTGGGAGACTTGTCACTGGTTAGAGTTGTTGGACATAGACCTACAGAGTTGATGTTTGCCCTATTTAAATCTTGCATTGATTTAATATTTCTAAGCTCTGCCCAATGCCATCTTTTGGAGTGTGAATGAATGTTTATTCTGTGCCACTATGTGGGGTTTTTTTTGTTGTTTGTTTGTTTGTTTGCTTTGCTTTTTGGCATTTCAGCTCAGTTAAAAGACCTTGGACTCTGGAGATGTTTGAACATCATTGGTATTGATAAAAATGATGGGGACTTTTAAAGTTGGATGAATGCATTGCAATTTTCATCATGGATGGTTATCCATTTATCAGGGCCAGGGGCAGAATGTGGTGGTTTGATTCAAGTGCCTCCCATAAACTTAAGTGTTCCTAAATGCATGTTCTCAGCTGTTGGCAATTTGGGAATTAAAACCTCCTGGAGGTAGTGTATTGTTGGGGGCTGGTTTATGGGTGTTATAGCCAGCTTCCTGTTGCCAGAGTTTGGCTCACTGTCCTTTGCTGTCATCCATCTGATGGCGGTCAGGAGGTGATGTCCACCTTCTACTCATTCCATTGTTTGCCCCTGCCAACATGGAGATTCCCTTTGAGCCTGTAAGCCAGAATAAACTCTTTTTCCCACAAGCTGCTCTTGGTCAGGTGTATTCGTTCAGCAATGCAAGCCTCACTGTGAATATTAAGGAGGCCTAAGACCAAAATGACAAGAGAAAGCCCAGAATTTATCCTTGGAAGAGTCTTTCTTTATCACACCCACCGTGGCTCAGGGAACATGATGGAGGGAGTGGCACAATGAATACCAGTGCTATCCTCATTGCTAGCCACAGATCCTTCTCTTTGGAGATGGTGGTAGTGACCAAGGAGGCTCAAGTCTCAACCGAGCAGAAAATTAGAGACTGTGGAGAGCTTAACAGTAAAGATTTCTATCATACCTTACAAAGCTCAGGGAACATTGCTGACAAGGTTAAGGAAAGAAAGTACAAGCCACATGTTAGGTATTCATTCTTTGGGGCACAGACCTCCTGACATGAACAGACATGACCCTTCACTGTTTACTGGTACACCCACAAGACCAGCGTGGTTTGGAGACCATCACCATTTTACCACAATGATTAGAGAAGGCCAAAACCAAACAACAACAACAAAAAGATTCAACAAAACAGAGGAAGGTATACCTCATTGAAAGAGAAGTATGTTCAGGAGATGGGGTCAGATGAGAGAAGGGAAAGATGACAATTAGGTGGGAAAATGATCTTATTACTGTATGTTCAATATATTTAAAGTTTACAATTAATAAAAGTACTAAAATAGCTAAAAAAGAACAAGTAACTTTAGTATCTCTCAGAATAAAGATAAATTCTTAACCAAATATAAGCAAAGCAAATTGAAGGAAAATATAACATAATTCTATATCACAACTAAGTGGAATTTCTTCCAAATATATCAGACTTGTTGAACAACTAAAATTAATTTGAAAATCAAATTATTATATCATATCAATAGATAAAAAGAAGAAAATTATATTTTCCATACCCATAGAATGGACACTGTGAAGAGTGATCTCTAGGGCTGGAGAGATTGATGACTCTCCAGTACCCATGTAAAGCCAGATGCACAAAGTAATGCATGCTTCTGGAGTTCATTTGCAGCACTTGAAGGCCTTGACATATCCACTCTCTCTGTGTCTCTCTTCTCTCTATCTCTCTCTGCTTGCAAATAAGTAAATAAATAATATTTTCCAACAGTGAACTATAAGGTGAACAATGCACTCTGGGTGATGAACATATTGTAAAAGGTTTTTATTATGCTGGCTTACATGATCAGGCTGGGCAATCTAACAACCATTGTCTGTAGGCTACAGAGTCTGATAATTGAGCAAGTACATAGTCCATAAGGCTGGATGCCTCAGCAGTCCCAGTCAATCTCCAGAGGTGTGGAATACTCCTGGATGGCTGCTGCACTGCAGTCCACATTGCAAGGCTGGGCAGGCTGGGTTCTGACATCTACAAACTGGGTAGCTGTACTCACCAGGAAGTTGCCAAATCAGGTCCTGCTTTCTCATGTTACCTCTTTATAGATAGGCTGCTGTGTTAAGGGTGCCCTCTCCAGGGAGGGTCTGCCTCTTCAGTTTATTCTTCCTGGAAACATCCTCAGACCTGCCCCAAGAGACATGGCTTTTAATTACTGGTCCTATCATGTTGACAATAGAGACTTTCACAATTATCACATGTTGATTTATATTTAATATTGTAAGGAACATACCAGTCTAATGGGAATGTTTGTAGGAAATCATATATCTGTAGGTGCAGGAGGTATATAGAAAGTTTACATTTAATCTGTTCAATTTGTATGTGAACCTAAAACTTCTCTACAAATAGTCTAGTTAAAAAAGATAATATTGCTTTTAATTACTTTAAGTTCCTTGACATTATAATTTCTTCATCACAAAAATTCAATAGTACTTTTCTTTAAACACTCAAGCTAATAAAAGAATCAACAGATCCAAACTGAATCAGGATATTTTGAAGGACTAATCCAAGATATTAGTGTCCAGCTTCTGGTAATGTTGACTATAGATTATCAAACCCCAATTCTCACAAAGTTTTAGTAGTCAGATAATGAACTGTGATCTTCTTTAAAGGTATGTTTAGACTTGCATTATTCTTAAGTTTGGGAATATGCCACATATAAGAAAAGAAATTATATTTTGTATAAAATGAAAATACCAATCAGTACATTTAGGATTAGTTACATTTCTCACTATTGTAATAAAGTATCTGCCAAAAGAAACTTAAAGAAGGAAGTTTTTAATCTTGCTCACAGGTTGAGGGATGCAGTCCATTATGGTAGGGCAGTCATAGTGGCAGGAGAATTAGGTAACTCTGGTGACATTTCATCCATTGTCAGAAACAGAGAATGACAAATGCTATTTTTTTGGTCCTTTTTATTTATTCTGAAACCCTAACCCATGGGATAGTGCTACCCACACAGGATGGGTCTTACATGGAAGCACTTTCAGAGACCAGAGGTAATTTTCCATGGTGATTCCAAATCCATGCATGTAAACAATGAAGAATAATCATCACAACTTAAACTGGAGACTCGTGTAAATCTAATGTTAAATCAGGGTATTACAATGCAATGCATTTGAAGACTCCAGTTAATAAAGGATATTTTTCTGTGGTTTGCCTTGCTGTAGCATATGTTTAATGTGTAGCATATTATGTTTGCTAAAGAATCTTATGTGATATCAGCACATTAATAGAAATATTGATTTGATGATGGATGGCAGACTATCTCTTTTAAAAAATTATGATCTTCCTTTAAATGTTCACCCTATAAACAGTAATGTTTTTATCCTCCCAAAAAAAAAGATACAATAGCAAGATAAATCAGTTATTGGAAGAGTAGTGACTATCTGTAGCTGGAGTGGATTGCTAGAAGAACAGAGTCACAAGGGAATATGATTCCTAAATGGAAAGACTCAGGTATGTTAATCAAATGCTCGATATGGGAAGGTCATTATTGTACTGCTGCGACTATACCTTCAGGCATTCAATTTTGGAAGAACAATTGAACTTTGGAGGTATGCTTTTATGAAATGAATAGGATAGGTGAGAGAAAGACAGAGAAAGAGGAAAGAGGGGTGGAGATGAAGGGAAAGATAGCTCATGTCAATGAGAATGTTCACTGGTCATTCATTTAATATTTATTTATAAAACATAAGTCTATTAACAAACTGCATCATTGTATAGATTGTGAAAGGAGAGGTCATCATGAGATCCATATCACATTTCATAAAGATCTATCTGCTATCACTCTGAGTGGAAGACAGTCGGGAACATAACTAGGAGATTATTTCTAATTCATATAATAAACGTTGAAAGTGAGAAATTTATAGAATCTCAATTAAGTAGATGAGTTAAATAGATTAAATAGGCAAATAAATCAGAAAAGTCCCACCAGTACTTCTTGGCTGATGGCCCTTTCCGCTACCTTTAACTTGAGCAGCAGCATCAACCTCAATGTGTACTTTCATCTCTGTGGACAATATCATGGTTAATCACATGTGCACACTTGGGTTTTTTTTTTTTGGAAATATTATTTACATAGTTCAATGATGGTGTTTTTGCATGAGATGGCCTGTCTCCTGGATAGACTGACTAAAACGATTCTGTTCCAGAGGACAGGCGAGCCTCACCCAGTCATTTGAAGACCTCAGCAGGACACAAAGCAGAGTTTAGTGATGAAAGGAAAATTGCCTTGCCAGTTAACTCAGAAGAACTAGGATATCAGCACTTTCTATAGCAGCCCAACAGCTTATGCTTTACACTGGGACACTAGTTCTTAAGATTTTTGGATTTACTGTCTTCCATAAGCATGTGAGCCACATTCTTAAAATCCTTTAATAAAAACTAACTATGGGCTGAAGAGATGGCTTAGCAGTTAAACCCTTGCCTGTGAAGCCTAAGGACCCCAGTTCGAGGCTTGATTCCCCAGGACCCATGCAAGCCAGATGCACAAGGTGATGCCATGGCTGGAGGCCCTGATGAACCCATTTTTTCTCTCTCTCTTTCTCTCTCTGTCTCTGCCAAATAAAGAAATAAAAATAAACCAAAGTGACTAGTGTGTGCTTGTGTGTGTGTATAAATGCATGATGTATGTATGGGTACACACATTCCCTCCTTCCACCTTGCTTGAGATAGGCTTTCTCTTGATTGTTTTTTTGCCTCTGGAAAAGCCAGCCTAGCTCTCTCATGAGCTCTGAGATTCTCTTGACTATGCCTCCCATTGCTATAGGAGCACTGGGATTACAAATGCATGGGCCTGTCTTGTGTCTGCCTTTATGTGGGAACTGGGTATCGGAACTCCGGTAAGCAGGTTTACAGACTAAGAGCTTTTAGCTACTTGCCATCAACCTAGCTCAAATACACATATTCCATTATTGATTTACAACCAGCCTTTCCCTTTAAATGAATAATGATGAGAAGGTTTGACTTCACAAATGTTTTCCTAGCATTTAATTTTTTTTTTGGATCATTCCAACTCAAAGTAAACTATCTTAAAACTCAATACATACATATATGGTGGTTTGATTCAGGTGTCCTCCATAAACTTAGGTGTTCTGAATGCTAGGCGCCCAGATGATGAAATTTTGGGAATTCATGTCTCCTGGAGGGAGTGTGTTGTTGGGGGCGGGCTTATGGGCCAGTTTCCCCATGCCAGTGTTTGGCACACTCTCCTGTTCCTGTTGTCCACCTTATGTGGGCCAAGGAGTGATGTCCACCCTCTGCTCATGCCATCATTTTCCCTGCCATCGTGGAGCTTCCCCTCGAGCCTGTAAGCCAAAATAAATCTCTTTTCCCACAAGCTGCTTTTGGTTGGGTGACTTCTACCAGCAATGAGAACCTGACTGCAACTATGCACACACACACACATGTATGTATGTAACATGTATATAATAGATTATATAATTATATAACATATAAATTAAGGCATATATGATATACTCTAATTTAGTTTTAAAAGTTTTATACAGAGACTCATGTACCCCATGATGACCTTGAACTTCTCATTCTTTTGCTTCTACTTCCTTGGTACTTGGGTTACAGGAATCAATCACCATGCCCTATGTAAATAAGTATTTCAATTAAAGCATATCAAGTTTTGTACATAATGTGTGTGATTTCAGTAAGTGATCATTTTAGGTAACACACACACAGACACATACAGATACATACATACACAAACAGAAACAGCTGAAAATACAGCACTTCTATTCCCTTCCCATATTTTCACTTGCCTAAAAATTTTAAGCAAAATCCATTAGTAATATAAATGAATCATGACACAATTTATATTTAAGACTACCATATGTTTTGCCTTCTTAGCACCAGGTCACAGATACAAGAATAGGTGAGTCTTTCTTAGACCATTATATTATTCATTGTGGGAAAGTTTAATATTTTATAATTTTGTAATATAGTGCTGTATTCTGTTAACAGTAACCAATTTACTAAAATCCCATCACATCAAGGTCATGTCTTAGTATCTGGCTTAAACAGCTGGCTTATAAATATGTTTTAAAATGCTCTAATTAAATGATGCCATTCAAATAATACTACTAGTGAAATAGATATTTACATGGAACTTGCCCAGCAGAGACCGTTCTGATCAATTCCCAGGACATAGAGAGATCTAATCAAGTATGTCTATTGTTCAAACTATATTTGAAAGCCGAACAGGTTTCAGAAGTGTTTCAGGATCAATGACTTAAATGTTAGGACAAAAAGCATGGTCCTTGGCAAAATGAAGTTGGGAATGATTAATCATTCTAAAGTAAATGTTTCTCTACCTGAAATTCTGCCAAGGCCCATGACAGAGTGCAGACTCCCAGAAGATCCAAACCTGCCTGTGACAACACTGTTTGTGACTCAGGGTGCAGGGTTACAAAGAACTCTTTCAGTGCTTGAGGTATTGAAATGATGCCTGCATCCAGAATGTCTGATAAGAGCACTCCACTGCTATGCGCTAGCAGAGTGCTATTCAGATTTTAATATACAGCACTTCATGCCATTGCATGCACCAATTCCATCCTTCACGCCACATTGGGAAACCCAGACAGGCTCACTGGGGCCAAGGCAGAAGCTTCTTTGCCAATGATGACATGGTTTCTTCTCCATGTGGCTTCACATACTGACTGACGTATAAGAGAGGCTAAGGAATATTAGCAGTTCACATAATTTTGGAAGCATGTCTTGCTTTTTCAGTCAGCAGGACTTGATAGAAGGGAATGCTGTGATCTGCTTCATGTTCAGATTGCCTCATTCATAATGTGTTGTCACATAAAATTATCTGCCCCTGCTTTCCCCAGAGGGGTACTTGCCGGCTCCCTCATCCATCAGGAGAAACCACTCCAAGTATAAATTTCTTGGCTGCTGTAACAGAGAACTACCTATTTTGATCAAGAAAGTAGATGACCAAGGCTTTCACATAATGAAGGCTTCCATAAAAATCTGCTTTGCCTTGAAATGTTATGATTAAGTATTTTAATATGCATTCTTTTAGAGGTCAACATTTAAATAACAGATTTATTTTCATTAGAGAGTGAAGAGAAAGTGATGGGTACATTACATAATTACAGACCTCTGGAGTAACAATATTTGTGCTGAAGGATCAGTTTACCCTTCTCCTCTCTAGAACGTGTAACCAAACAAAAATACACAAGCAAATGTCATATATTTCCTTTCCCTCAGATAGCTATATTTTTCTTTTTTTGTAAATAAAGCATAAATAAGTATAAGTTGGTAGTATTTGGAACAGTAAAGTTTTCTTCATCTTAAACTGTATCTGTAATGCGACTTATATATTTTTTTGAACTTGAAATGTTATAGAAGATAAAAGGTAAAAAAAAAAATATTTATTTCAAGCCAAACAAAGAATAATATACAAATGTTCCTTCGAAACTAAAGTAGAATCATGTAACAATATTAAGCCCATGGCTATTATAGACTAAAGTTATTATATTGACTTCCAGGTCTACCATCAATGAGAAACCAGTGTAAGCTTTAGGGACACAAGAATTACAATTTCCTTCAGGACTGGTTTCCATGTCTGCAACTTCTCTGATTGTTAGTACTGTCATCATACTATGCTGTTTGTTCATTACATTCTTGTACCATTGCATATATACTCTTTGAATAAAGTCATTTATATTATTTGTGAAGCATCATTAGTTCTGCACCACCATTGCTCAAATTACCTTTCAAATAAAAATTTGCTTTTTTGAATTCAACTACACTTTGTTTCCCTAAAAGGCACACTGTGAATATCTTGCCAATACATGTTTGCTACAGAATAATGGTGTCACTATTTTTGAGACCCTGTGATTTCTGTAATTAATTTCTGCTCAGATTGGTTTTCTCAAATTGTGTTCCACTTTGATCCAAACTCAGCTTAAACCATTTGTTAGGAACATTTCATGCCTTGCTCTGTTTTAGGGATTGTAACCATTTTGATTATTCTCATCACTTTTTAAATAAAAAGCAACAGCAATGGCTGGTGAAATACTTTTAAGTATCTTCATAAAATTTTCAAGGTGGTAAGAAATTTTCATGCTAAGCTCTGGGGGAAAAACCAGAGCCCAAGTGATCCTAAGGAACAGTGTTTCCACAAAGTAAAGTACTTTAATTTTTCTGGTCAAATTTTCATGGGAATAGAAATTAAAACACAGGCTATACCAACCTCCCAATATTTGCAACCTGCAGAGAGAGTCTTCTTACCTCATGGGACAGAACCATTGAAGTTCTTCCCACCTCCCTCTTGTCCCTGAGCATGAGGTAAGCTGACTCAGGGTCCAGAAGAAACATGAAATATCCAAAGAAATATCAAGGACAGTCAGGTTTAGATAACAAATTTGGACTCAACACTATGAACATTGGGTAGTCATACAACAGAATGAAAGAAGGAAAGAAAGAAAGAAAGGAAGAAAGAAAATGCAGCAAGTCCAAATACCCCCTAAAGCAATAATCAAAATAATCAGAATTACCAACCCCTCAAATCATTAACAAATTTCAAAGGAATCATACATTGGCAGCGTTTGTGGTGTATACAAGAAGTTTATAAAATTTTTTGAAAAGTTAATTTTACTACAATCTTCACAATATCCAGTTAGGTAGTTTTACAAGACTCCAAGCAACACAAAATTTAAAATATCTATGGATAAGAGGATACAAGACACTATAAGCCAGAAACAGTGGAAATAATAAAAATCATATTCAGAAAGATTATTTTATTAATTTCAGAAGCACACTATAAAATATTCAATTACTTTAAATAAATATCATTGAAATATTTATATGTGAAGAAAAGTCTAAAAATTAACAAAATTTTGAAATTATTTACAAAAATTAAATTATAATATAGCTTTAATTTCAATGGGTAATTTCCAAACCAAATTAGACACAAATAAAGACAAAGAAAGTAACTAGATATTGGTAATTCACAAGGAAAAATCAACTTAAATGTATAGTGGAACCAAGGTCTTTCTGATAGCTTTCACTCCTCTTTCATTATTTATTTGAGAGAAGAGGCAGAGAGAGAGAAAGAGGAGAGAGAGAGAGAGAGAGAGAGAGATGGGAGAGGGGATAGAAAGAGAGAATGGGTGTGCCAGAGCTTCCAGCTACTGCAAATGAACTCTAGACACATGTATCACCTTGTGCATCTGGCTTTACATGGGTACTACAGAATTGAACCTGGGTCCTTTGGCTTTGCCAGCAAGTGCCTTAACTGCTAAGCCGTCTCTCCAGCCCCAACACAAACACTTTGTGCTGCAAATGTTATCACATCCCACACCAACAAATGTTTGAAAAACCTCGGCTCAGAGTGCAGATTACTGTGCGTTGTTGTCATCTTTTTGCTGGACATACAAAGTTTACTGCTATTATTGCAACATCATGATTCATTACTTTCATTTTACAAAGACCCTTAATACATCCCTACCATCATTTCTCAGCAGGTGAATATCAGATTAGTGTATCTTTGAATTTCACTGTGATAGAATGATTTAAGAAACTGATGTTTGGGCCACAGGGATGGCTTAGCAGTTAAGGCATTTGTGTGCAAAGCCAAAGGACCCAGGTTTGATTCCTCAGGACCCACATTAGCCAGATGCACAAGGGGGTGCATGCAACTGGAGTGCGTTTGTAGTGGCTGGAGGCCCTGACGAGCCCATTCTCTCTCTCTCTCCCTCTCTCTCCCTCTTTCTCTGTCAGATAAATAAATAATAAAATATTTTTTTAAAAAAATCTGATGTTTGAGTTGCTGACTTGAGTTTCATTAAAAATTGTTAAATAAGCTGGGTGTGGTGGCACACACCTTCAAGCCCAGCACTCGGGAGGTAGAGGTGGGAGGATTGCAGAGAGTTCGAGCCCAGTCTGAGACTATATAGTGAATTCCAGGACAGCTTGGGCTAGAGCGAGACCCTATCTCGAAAAAAAAAAAATTGCTAAATGAACTCTGGCTTTGGATCAGAACAGAATTTTCAACAATTTCTGCAATGGCCATAAGTATATTTCTGCTATTGGATACTACTCACTTATGTGCAGTTGTATTCTCAGCAATGATGATTGAAAAATCAAAACATCTATCAACTCTGAAAAACATCAAGGATGTTTTATGTCCTACAGTATTAAATATTTAAGCAACCTTTAATTATTTGTACAAAAAGCAATAAATACAGCCATCTTTTTTTTTTTTTTTTTTTTTTTTTTTTTTGGTTTTTCGAGGTAGGGTCTCACTCTAGCCCAGGCTGACCTGGAACTCACTATGGAGTCTCAGGGTGGCCTCGAACTCATGGCGATCCTCCTACCTCTGCCTCCCGAGTGCTGGGATTAAAGGCGTGCGCCACCACGCCCGGCATAGCCATCTTTTTTTTTTTTTTTTTTTTTTTTTTTTTTTTTTTTTTTGGTTTTTCAAGATAGGGTCTCACTCTGGTCCAGGCTGACCTGGAATTAACTCTGTCATCTCAGGGTGGCCTTGAACTCATGGCGATCCTCCTACCTCTGCCTCCCGAGTGCTGGGATTAAAGGCGTGCGCCACCACGCCCGGCTGGTTTTGGTTTTTCGAGGTAGGGTTTCACTGTAGCCCAGGCTGACCTGGAATTCACTATGGAGTCTCAGGGTGGCCTCGAACTCACGGCAATCCTCCTACCTCTGCCTCCCGAGTGCTGGGATTAAAGGCGTGCGCCACCACGCCCGGCTTAGCCATCTTGTTAGTATTATTATTATGAAATTTTATTTTGTCCTAAGTAAGTGAAATTATGTTTTCTAAAGAATTGCCTAAAAATTCATTTCTTTATGATTTATTATCAGTAATGTTTGGTTTGTGTAGCTATTTTGTATACTAATAAACTTGGGATCTCATAAAAATTTCTCGGATATTAAGATGCATGCGGAAAATGTTTGAAAAGTCCTGATTTGGGCTGGGAAGATGGATCAGTGGGTAAGAGTGCTCGCTGCACAAGCATGAGGGATAATTGCCTCTGAATTCAATTTCCCCGCACCCACACATGCATCTGACTATTGTCCATACACACTTGTTAACCCCAGTCATGAAGGCAGCAGATACCAGAGAATCATTGAGCTTGCTGGTCAGCCATTCTGACTGGAAATGCCAGTTCCAGGTTTAGTGAGAGACTCCATATCTAGGAAGCAAACAGATGAACTGATGTTCCCCTTCGAATCCTCCTCTCCACACACACCTGGGGTGCACACATCTGCATCATACATGTACCACACCACCACCACCACACATACTACACACAAAAGAAGCCCTGATTTATGGAATAATGTTAAGAAAAAAATTATATATTCAATGGAGACCACTTCATTTTACAATTATTTTGGAACCCACCTTATTCTTCGATCTATGGCAGGAAATGAATGTCAAATCTGCAGTATGAAAGTAAGTGGCATTTGAGGAAGATTAGTCAAGGTCGTATCCTAGAAGGCTTTTCTTTTAATTTGAAAGAATTAAAAAGTGTAATATCAGGAAATCTTGGCAAAACTAGCCAACCATCATCCCATGTCCTGCTATCTCACAAGATACAGCTTAATGAAAACCCCGTGAGATTATCTGCTCCTTGCTTTCTATTCGTTTGCTTTTACTAAGGCTTGATCTTGTTTTCTAGTCCCGGCTGGCCAGGTACTCACATAAACCAGCCTGGCCTCCAATTCAGGGCAGTTCTCGTGTCTCCTGTTCCTTGGTGGTGGGATTACACACATGAGCCTCCATCCTCTGCCGAGAATTTGAGGATTCTGGAGAATCTCTGATATTAAGGCACACAGGTTAGAACTGAAATGCTATCACCTTATTCTCCTACTACAAATAACTGCTATAATTATGACAAATTATCAGGTCAATAGATAAAAGATGGAATACTCTGAGAAAATTGTAAAGAACAGATACTGTTTGCCATGAAAATCTTTTTTAAAAAGTGTATACAGTTTTCATAAACAACTTTGCTTTAGTTTGTCTGTACATTACTTCTTTTTCCTCAAAAATGTTTTACATATAAATTTCAAATTGCGGATCGTCAAGACTCTGCTCATTAGTCATTTCCTAAAGGGAGAATGACTGGAAGATCAAGTGGAATGGACTTTCCCTGGCTTCTGGAAGCAGATCAGCCTTTAGAGTGAGCTCCAGTAGATGGCGGCAGAGAGCAGGCCGCAGCAAGCATCCCTGGAAAGATGCAGCTTGAAACGAAACAGCCTCATTTTCAGCAGTCCGGTGTCTGTGTGATTTCTGGCAAGACACTGAGCAGAGGAGGAGAGCAGCCAGTTTTATAGCCTCTGTCACTCTCCTTGGCGGAGCCAGAAGACCCTCTGGTCTGTTGGTCTTGAGAATTCCTTTGCTCCAGGAACATTTGATGGTAGCCAAGTAACTGCGTGTTCCAAGGCCTTTGAGCAGGACTCCTCGATTGACTCAGATGGTCTTCTGTGCTGGGGGGTGGGTGGGGGGGGTGGCTACCCAGCTTTGTGACTGACGGCAGGAAGCTCCCTGTAGAGCTCCTCTGTGTTTGCCAGCATTTCCATTTCTGAAAGGACACTAAAACAAAACTATGGCTCAGTCCTAACAGTAAAGCAATGCTTTCATTCATAACTATACGTAAAATATTTACAAATAACACATCTTAGTTCTTTTTTGTTCCTTTTCTCAACCACTCTCTGGGACTAAATTAACTGCATTACCGGAATGTGAGAAAATAGTCAAGCTAGAGCCTGTCGTGGTGGCGCACGCCTTTAATCCCAGCACTTGGGAGGCAGAGGTAGGAGGATCACCGTGAGTTCGAGGCCACCCTGAGACTCCATAGTGAATTCCAGGTCAGCCTGAGCTAGAGTGAGACCCTACCTCAAAAAAAAAAAAAAAAAAAAACAAAAAATAAAAAAAAAAGAAAATAGTCAAGCAAATATATAAATTCAAGTCAGTCATCTGTGAACTGATACAAGGTTGGAAATCTGTGCACTATTCTATCCCTCCATATTCGGAGACACTTACAGATCTTTAATTTTCCGACTACCTACCACTTTCTCTGGGAGTATAGAACTGTGGAACTTAGGAAGACATATCTACCTACTGTATACATGTGCATGCACACAACACACATATATTTACACATTTATTCATCTATTTGGTCTTTAACCTCTGACATCAGTTCCTTCATGGTAGACTGAAGGTAATTTCATCTGATTTTATGGTGCCCCGTGAAGGATAACTTACCTGACCTCTAATTGCAAAGTTATTTATGTTTTACTATCTGCCAAGCCATCAGCTTAAAGTGGCTTTTCACTCTGCCCTTTCTCTCATGTGACCTTATATGGTCAACCTTGATACATTTTAGGTTTCTGTCTAAAATCAGTGAAAATCATTACTAGAGTGGCATCACTGTCACTGACACCAAGAACACCAGAGAATAGGAGGAGGAGGAAACATGAGTGGATAATTAATGACTAGCAAGTGTCTGTTATGTACCTGGTATCAAGATACAATTATGAATAAAGAGGTTGCCTTTCCTCTAGGGACAAATGACTTGTATTTGGAAACATCTATATGACTCATGGCGTTCAGCAGGAGAGACCAAACATGGGTTCACAGAAGAGGAGGCATGTGTCTGTTTTGAGGATATGAAGGCGAGAAGTTCAGGGAGGTGAAGATACGGCTGAGTATCAAAGGATTGGTAAAAACCCATGAGATAGACAGGGAAATGATGTTAATGACGATGCAAACAGCATGTACAATTTTCAGCAGAAAAAGGGAAGTTACATTTAAAGACATACAAAAGGTAAAACGAGAGAAGGATTTTAATTTTGTTTTGTTTTGTTTATTTTTATTTATTTATTTGAAAGTGGTAGACACAGAGAGAAAGGCAGAGAGAGAGAGAGAGAGCGAGACAGAGAGACAGAGAGACAGAGAGAGAGAGAGAATGGCACACCAGGGCCTCCAGCCTCTGCAAACGAACTCCAGACTCATGTGCCCCCTTGTGCATCTGGCTAACATGGGTCCTGGGGAACCCAGCTTCTAACCAGGGTCCTTACGCTTTGCAGGCAAGCACCTAACCACTAAGCAATCTCTCCATCCCATAGAGAAGGATTTTAACAAAATACTTGGGAGTCTGGACTTGATTTAACATTGCTCAGTGGAACTTTCTGCAATGAGGAATGCTCTGTATTCTGTACTTTGTGGAAGTCACTAGTCACATGTGGTTAGTGAGCTATTGATATGTGGCTAGCAAAGCTCAGGTAATTAATATTTCTTGTGTCAAATTTAAGCTTATGTTTGAGTAGCCATATGTGTCTAGTAGTTGGGGCACTACTTTGAATGATAGGAGCTATAGGAAGATCACCAGTAGTGGAACTGAATGATTTAAAGAAAATCACTGCAAAATTACTTGCGATTATATTGGTCTTCTTGTATTATATAGTGTGCTTAGAGTTAAAGTTCTTTAAACATCACCATATATTGATATAGAGTTGTATGCTTAGTTGTGTAAGTGAACTGACTTCACCTGCCCAAATACAAGAACACTTTCCAATTCTACTAATAGTAAGTACAGAATAAGCAAGTGTATAAAGGTTAACTCTCCATTCTCAATAAGGAAGTCAGTTATTCATATTTGGAGTTTAAAGAAAATATTAGAGAGTAATGATTCCCATCAAATAAAATAATTATTATAAAAGAGAAACATTTTTCAATAAGTGTACTTATCTGCCCCAAACTATTTTAAGACCACTGTCTTATTTAATTCTTGAAATTTGTCTTTGGGTGATGAAAAGGTGAGGACATAGGCTGTAGTCAGAGAAATAAGCCAATGGTGACTCAAATTTGGCTTGTACTTCATTTCCCTCCATAGATTTCATTACAGTTGCAGCTCTCTTTTTGTCTGCAACTTGGTTGACTGTCTGTTTTGCCAGCAGCTATGTCTAGTGCGCATTTCATTGGGGAAGACAGAAAAAAGCTTAACAATTGGACTTTAGCTAGGCCAAAACAGTAGTCACTTACTAAAAAGTTTCTAAACAATTAGAAAAATTATTATCAGATGAAACACTGGTGAACACATCTTTGTGTTCCCCTGTGCATGTTTACAACCTATATTAATTTTCTATTTCAGCATAGCAAACAATTAGAAGCATAGATACTTAACAAGATTGATTACTATTATTACAATGGGAAGGTTGGAATACTGTAGCAAAGTTCTGTGTTCTGTGTTGCACAAGGGCCAAGTCAACATGTCATTCACACTGTGTTCTCTCCTGAAGCTCAGCCTTTCTGAGTTTCTTCCTCTCCTTGACAGAATTCATTTCCTTCTGGTTGAAAGAAGCAGGCTCTTATCTCGTAGAGGGGCCTGTAGTTTGTGTCCCATGTTCTTCTCTGCAGCACTGTGCTTAGCTTCTCAAAGATCAATAGAATGGGAAAATTACCTTTGCTACATGGAATGTTAATCTTCTTGTAAGAGGTCATCTGATCAATTCAGGACCTGATGGCATGATATTCCTTTGGGTTAATTCACAGTCATCTACTTTTGGAATTACATCTGCAAATCCCCTTCAGACTTCTAATAAAATGAATCATGACTATAGTTTATTACCCTATCCACAATCTAGTTAAAATACAACAGGATGGACTGGACAGAGCATGTGCAGTAGAAAATGGGAATTCTGGGGCTTGTTCTTGGGATTCCACCTCCACACAGGGACCCAACACTACACTCACTTTTGTATTCTGACATTGACTCCATCTCATGTAACTTTATATACTTACCTCTGTGCTTCTTTCACTAAAACCATTGGCAGTGTTGTAGTAAGTTTGGGTAAAGTAGAAATGAGCCATTGATATAGGTAAAGAAAATGGCAAATAAGAATATATAGAAAATGAAATGAATCACCTCAAAGATTATGCATTATACTGCTGGTTTGGACTCTAGTAAAATAAGTTCCTGCAATGCCATCGAAGCCTTATATTTTCTTGCTTTGGTACTTTGAAGTAAAAAAGATGCAGTGCCCAAACATGCAAAAACCATACAATGGTTATCTGGTAAATTATCAGTGATGTATTTGTCAGAAATATCTGGAAGATGCTAAGTATGTTGTGAGGAACACCTGTGTGTAGGTATAAAAATGACAATTTTGAAAACTGAGGTAAAATATTCAAGTATAAGGAATTTACCCTTTCTTCCCTGAGGCACTAATGAAAGCCTCCTCTGTGGAAGACATTTTTAAAATCACCAATGATTCTCCTCAGAATCTACATTATTTCTCCTCTTTGCTTCTAGACCCATAGTTAGACTAAAATTCTAGCAACTCTGCAGGGTTGCTAAAGGTACAAAGTTTGACCTACTATCATGTGAGAGAAGGCCAATTTATTGTTATGAACTATATATTAGATTTCTCCAGAGAAATAAAGATATATGAGATTGTTTGTCTTATATGCAATGCATTGTAATGATATATACAGCAATAAGACACATTTATTAATAAATATATACTGATAAAATACATATATACAAATGTATGCATGTTTGTATATATACATATACTTGTGTGTGTGTGTGTGTGTGTGTGTGTGTGTGTGTGTACACACATACCATAAAAGAGACAGAGAAAGCGGAAGAGTTGTAAGTATCTTCTTTCTCTACCCTCTCCTTGATACCCTGCTTTAAGTAAGCACCTCATCTGGTCATGGCTCCCTACTCAACTCAAGCTTATAATCCTGAGAACTATGGACTATGAAAACATGTCCATTGTGTTTGGATGGCATTTTCTTTGTTTTATTTGACCTAAGTTATAAAACATGGGACGATTAAGTGTTATGCTAAGAACCTAAGAAGTCTCTTGCATTGAAAGCATACTCTTCATTGTGGAGCAGTGAGGTGATTTGTCACTGGTGGCCATGATCAGCATCCTAGACAGCACAGCCATTCCTTTACTTTCCTGTTGATACTAAAACACAACGATCCCAAATTGCATCGGTGGCTGTTGTAACCCGTAGTTAGGTGGACTAATGTGTTTTCTGGTAAAAGCATTTCTCAGATTGGAACTAAATCCTCTCGTCAAACTGATAAGGTAACAGCAACAGAAAGCAAGAGCACTCTGACTGGGTTAATGGGGGAGAGTGTGGGCTACCATTTATTTCCAACGCTTGATTCTGTATCTTGAGAAAACACCATATATTGGATGTTGACTCACAGCACTCATAGGCCTCTGGAGGACATTGCTCCTGCCCTTGAAGGTACTTCAGCCTAACAGGTTGTCCAGCTGAGTTTTCATTAAAGGCATGCACCACCACTTGCTGCCTATTGCCATCTTCAGGGCAGAAAGAATGAGTTTGGCTTCAGCCAACATGATTACTTGCATCTGTTGACTTTTCTCAGTCATTTCTTATCTAAACCTTGCTTCTGGCACTATTTCACAGTGACTGATTCTTTCTATTGCTGTTCCTAAATATATCGTGCCCATCTTAAAATTTTAACTCTTTTCAGCGATTTTAATTTGGCCATTAAAGTCAGGGCTTCTTTCATTTCTGTAAGTCTATAGGATAGTAGTGGCAAGATTATTTCTGCTAGAAACATTGCTGATAATCATAGTGTTCTTTCAATGAAGTTATAGCCTTAGAATCTTTAATACCAACACCCTAACACCCTATGCATTATTAAATGTTTTGAGTTAGCATTGGATGAGATTATGATGCTACTATATTTATTATATATTGCTAAGCCTATATTTAATATATATGTATATGTATTTTTTTTTCTTTTTTTTTTTTTTTTGGTTTTTCGAGATAGGGTCTCACTCTGGTCCAGGCTGACCTGGAATTAACTCTGTCATCTCAGGGTGGCCTTGAACTCATGGCGATCCTCCTACCTCTGCCTCCCGAGTGCTGGGATTAAAGGCGTGCGCCACCACGCCCGGCTATGTATATGTATTTATATGGTTTTTTCCATGTAAATTACATGCTCCTTGAAGTCATAACTCAAACCAATCTTAGTTCCATATTTCTCATAACAATCAGCAAGGATTTTTGTAATAAATGTCAAATTTAATATGGCCAAGTGCCATTTATTGAAAATACTATGTTTCTCAGTACCATGATCTGAAGGAAATTGCTCTCAAGACTCTATTTACATTTACTTTGCATAAGAAAAAATATAAATTTCATGTCAACACCAAATTCTTAATTACCTAATCACAGGTATATATATATATGCCTGCTAGATATTGAAAACATTTCTTTCAGATCATAAAATATAGCTTATAGCTGTTGAAAATATTGCTGTAACATAACCTTTTGCTTTTGCTAAAAACTTCTAAGATAAATACCTGTTGAGAACTAGACCACCTCTCAACATATTCATATGATGCTGTTACTGTGTCCTTTCTTTCCGGAACCTAACTTTGTCCCTACACAGTTTTGCTAGCAACTTTCATATTGCGTTTTAGAGATACACAATATTTTTTTCTATATACAAATTAGCTGAAAAAATATGGTGCTGACACAACCAATATATAAAGTTGGAGTTTAAAAAACAGATAGCTGGGACTGGAGAGATGGCTTAGCAGTTAAGGTGCTTGTCTGCAAAGCCAAATGACCCAGGTTCGATTCCCCTGGACCCATGTAATCCAGATATACAAGGTGATTGGTGCATCTGGAATTCATTTGCAACTGAAAGCCCTGGTATGCCCATAAATAAAATAAAATAAAAATTTACAAAAGAAAAAAAAGATCACCTTCTACCAGGAAAATATTAAATGTTCTTTGTAGTTTCACTACATTTCCTTCCTTGACTATCTACTCAGCAGACATTTATTGATCATCTACCATGGATCAAATATCACTTAGGTTTTAAAGAAGTAAGTACAAAACTAAATTCTTAAAATTAATTGCTAGTAAGTGAAAGATACAAATTTATAGAGAAATAATTACAATCTCTAGTAGATTGAGAGATAGTAGTGAATGGAGATGATGCTAGTTTTGGCAACAAGACTACTGAGGCTTCAAAGAGGAGATAACCTAGGACTTGTATCAAAGAAACAATAGCAATCTGTGAGCTACACTAATAAGAACAACCACACAAAGTTTTGTTTGAGAAACTTCAAGGAATTTTTAGTGATTGAAATGTAAAATGCACACATGTGTATGCAGACATGCTCATTGGCTCTGGATGCTGAATAGTGTAGCAATGCTCAGGGAACGTGCACTTTTGTCTTTCTTTTTTTGATGAGGACAAAATTATGTAAATTCTATTTAAAGAGAGCTGGCAAGAGCTTAAGTTTAGAAAACAGACTATTGTCAAAATTGCTCATGTTGAGAGACAATAGATAGAGCAAGGATTAGGCCAGATTTTTATTTTAATTTTCTAAACTGATAAAAGCCAGTGGCACCATTTATATGATTTACAAATTATAAATACCTGTTAAGAATTTTACTAAAATGCATTTCCATGAACTAAACCTTACTTCATGAAGAGGCACAATGCACAGTCACAAAGGCTAAGAATGTAATACTTCCTGAGTTTCCAAGGCTATCTATGCGGCTTTTTATTACCTTCACATTCTGTGACAAGCCCCTGACCAAAGCAGCTGATGGGAGAAAAGGTTTTCATTTTGGTTGTCAGTCTCTTGGGGAAGCTTCATGTTGGCATGAGAAAGCATGGCATAAGCAAAGGCTGGGCATCACCACCTGTTGCAGAAGGTGGGAAAACAGCAGCAAGAGGGTGATCTGAACTGTCAGTGGGGGAGTTGGGCTACAATATCACAATACCCACCCCCAGCCATATACCTCCTCCAGCAAGGCTGCAACTCCTAAATTGCCACCTGCTGGAGACCAAGTATTCAATGTACATGAGTTCATGGGGGACATCTATTTCAAAATACCACAATATGTCAACGTCTTAAGGAATATTCATTTTCATGTTCTACTTAGATGAAGCTCCTTGGGGTTAAGTTTTTTAAAATCCCAATGGACATATATCCCAGCACTGTAATTTGAATCTGATATGTATCCTCACCAAGCTTGTGCTTTGAATATGTGGTACCCATCTGGTAGTACCTGTGGAAACTTTACAGTCCTACTTGGTAGATAAGTGAATAAGGGTGGGTCTTTGAAGATTGTGGTACTGCCACCTGTCACTGGTTTCTTTATGCTCTCTGTTCCCTGACTTCCACCTCAATGAACAGCCTCTGCCACATGTCCACTTTCCACAGTAATGCCAAGTCTTTCTTCCCTTCCTTTCCTTCCAGGACGAACTGAAACCTTTTAAACTGGGCCAAAATAATTCTCCCCCCCCCTCAAAGTGAATTTACTCTAGCCATAGTTGTACAGTCAGGTCTAAATGTTCCTTCGTCTAGCAGTGACCATGAGAGGTCAGCTTGGTATTCCTGTCCCATCTTTGCACTCGGCATTACTAGAGTCTAGTTCAAGATCCTCAGCCTTGTACATATCTTCCCTTGAATGTTTTAGAGAGACACATTTCAGTTGAGCAGCTCTTTAAATGATTGTTCTCGATGCTGAAGGAGTTCTCACTTAACTGCTGCCACATGATTCAGAGTGTCAGGTTTACAACTAATGGGGCTATATCAGAGCAAAAGTAACTCTGTATAATGACACAAAAAAGAAATGGAAGGGAACGTTATCCAACCCAGAGAAAATTAAGTAGCCCTTAAACACAAGTATAGGCAATGGAGGTTTTCAAAGGCTAAGGAAGCACTTATTTTTTTCCTTGGTATAAAGTTAATGCCATATGTATGGAAAGATAGAGAAGTTAACACTTGCAAGGTATTGGGACTATGTCACAGCCATATATCTATTTTAAATTTAAAAATTTCATGCTAAGTTATAGCATTAAAAACATAAATATCATCCTATTGCATTTTTATTAATTCTAAAATGAAAATTGTGGTTTTGTTTAAAACAGAATACTCATGATTAAATGACTCTGCATCCATATTGCAGGAATGAGAATTCCTGCAATTACTGACAATAGCATTTGTTTTTTTGCTGAAGTCTATTTTTTCCTCATTTCTAAGAAAAGTAATGCAAAGAAGTAAGTATATAAGTAAGCAATTGAGTCATTTTTTAAAAAAAAATCTACAATAGTGTGTTTTATTTACTGTAATTAAAACAGTAGGCTTTCTTAGCTTAGTGGACAAATACATAAATATTATGTAACGAGTAATTTGGGAAAACAGAACTAAATATGTGATGTTTTTTGAATGATTGTTAATTACTTCTGAAACTCATTTAAATTTATAATAGTACTGAAGTTATATAATTTGAACTTAGAGACATGCTGATGCTTGGACACAATTATTAGTCTCAAATAATTTGAGAAAAAATAATCATTTAATCTCTACAAAAACTCAAATAGTAGCCCCCTCTCTCTCACCTTCCTTCTCCCCGATTTACTCTTGGTTACTCAACATTTACCTTTGTTTTAAAAGAGTTATTAAAGTGAATATTTAATACCATCAACAATAGAGATAGTATTTATAAGGAATTTGGTCTTCATTATACAGTTCAAAGTCAGGCTCTTTTCTAATCAGAATAGAAATGCTAAGTTAAGCCACTTAATTTAGTGACGTTGGAAGCAATGGGGCCACCTACTCACACTAAGTCACTAGGACATAGTGTAAGTTCACATGAATTTGTAGGAAAAATGTATCATGACATAGTCCTAGAACTCTATCTTTCTGTGGTTTTTGATTGTTAAGAATGTAACATTGTTTCAAAATATGTAAAACATATTGGCCATTCAGTCTCAATATTTACACTTCTGTAACCTTGAAATTTTATTTTAAAATAAATGAACACACTAAGAGGAAAATTCTACCTACACAGCTGAAGAAAAACAGTTCTTCAAATTACATTCCATTTTGAATGAGCTGTTATCAGATAAATGAGATTTTACTGAACATAGCTATGGCAGTATTTCCTCAAAATAGTCAAGAAAGACATATTTTTACAAGACTTGGCAATCAAAACGTGTTGACAGAATACTTAAAGCATATTTGTAGAGTATTGAACAGTCTCCACATCCAATTATGATTTTTTAGCAATTGGCACTGTTTTATGAACATTTTATGTAGTTTACATTTCTTATCAAAGTATAGTCTGTTCAGTACAACAATTTTTCAGACAATTGTGACAGAAATAGATACTCCTTTTTCATTATCTAATGCTAACAATTCTACACTTGGCACAAAAATCAAGAGATGTTATTTTCTCTTCCATTCTCTGCTGCTTTTCACCTGGCTGGAAGAATGTTTGAAGGATCATTTCCAGCATCTGTCTTGTGAGTCTCAATAAACCCAAGAAATTGTGAAGGTAATAGCATAAAGGTTTCCCTATCTGTGATAGAGAAATATGCTATTGCACATGCATACACATATATCATTAAAGCAGCTTAAATTTTTATTTATTTGCAAACTGTGTGTGTGTGTGTGTGTGTGTGTGTGTGTGTGTGTCAAGGTCTCTTTCCATTGCATATTATTGTCCATCTGGCTTTATGTGAGTGCTAGAAAATCAATCTTGGCTAGCAGGCTTTACAAGCAAGCACATTTGATCACAGAGCATCTCCTAAGCCCATCACTAATATATTTTGAATAAGCAGCCATGTAAGAGTAAATTTATGAAGATTTGGTGTGTTTATATCACTAATTCAATCTTTTTGTGAACTCTCCCTTCAGATACAATCATGTAATAGTTTATATAAATCATCACTTTTATAGGACAAAGTCACCTTTGAGGGATTATCTGGATTAGGTTGGCCTCTGAACATGCCCGTGAAGATTATCTTGATTAGGTTAATTGAGGTGGGAAGACTCACCTTAACTGTGGGCAGCACCATGACACTGGCTGTATATCTGGACTGTGTAAAAAGGAGAGAGCTGGCTGAGCATTTCACATTTAGTTCTCTGCTCTTCTCCTTACTATTGGACTCAATGTGATCAGCTTCTTCCATCATGCCTGCCCTGCCATGATGAACTCTAATCTGGGCCTGTAAACTAAAACAATGCATCCCGCACCCTTTAAACTGATTTTTGTCAGGTATTTCGTCTCAGCCAGAAGAAGGTAACTGACACAATTCATAAAACTTTAGTTCATTTAAGACAAAAACTAATGTTGAGATTCCTTGTTATTTGTTCTCATTCCATAAATACATTGAAGTTTTTATTTTAGTTATTATTTTCCTCTCCAAGACTCCAGAGTAATACATAAATACAGTTTATTTTTAATCTACATTAGGGAGTGAATTTTATTATGCCATTATTGTATGAAAGCTTTATTTTCTGTCTTGGGGTCTGTTATCTGAAAGCTAGGAAATGAGGCAATTGGAAAAGTGATATGGGTGCCTCCATCCCATCTTCGTTATACATATTCAAGTATAGGAGCTTGCGTACATTTGCAGCCGTGTGTGTGTGTGTGTGTGTGTGTGTGTGTGTGTGTGTGTGCAAGAAAGAGAGAGGGAGTGCATGTGTGTGTGGGAAGGTCTGCACATGTCATGTGCATGGGTGGAGGTCAGAGTACAAACTTGTTTATCAGTCCTTGTTTCCCACCTTGTTTGAGACAAGGACTTTGTTCTTCTTTTCTTCAGATGTGAAGCCAGGTGGTACTCAAACTTCCAGGAAAATCGCTTGTCTCCACCTGCTATCTTGTTGGAGGAGTGCTAGCATTATAGATATGTCACTGAGTCCAGCTGCGTGTGAGTTATGTGCATCCAAACTCAGGTAACCTCACTTGTGCAGTGAGCACTTTTCCCACTGAGCCATATACCCAGCCCTCTGCTTCTATTTTAGCCGATGTTTTCAGCATTATGCATACTTTCCCACAGTAATTTGTGATATCTGATGTGAGAAGTGGCAGGGGTAATACTTAAATGACCTATTGTCTCACTAATAATATAGTAATAATAATTTTAAAATGCTATCATGTAGATACGGATACTCATGTGTAAGAAGGTTAATGCTTTTTTTTTTTGCACTGACAATTGACTTATGTGTTTACATGAATTAATTTTACCTTTTTTTTTTTTTTTTAGTAAGTGAACATAACATGGCTATGTAACTTCCAATTTCCCAATGGTACAACATGTTTAATGGATAAATGGAGATAATTATATCACTTCTGATTTACAATTACAATTTTCCTCTGAGGGTGTCTAACCTCAGTGCTGCTGTGCGGCCTTCTTCTGCTAAGATACTACTTGCTCTTACAGACCTTTGCCTCAGCAGACAACAACTGAGTTACCTACCATTCCTATTAATGTGAGTACTCTCGTCATGCAGTCTAATCTTCTTGTCAAAAATCCTGGCCAAACAGCATGTAGTGAACACTCAATTCTCTCACTACAGGGACCCTCTAAGTGTGGCACTACTCCACCTCTTGGGAGTTGTGCCCACACCCCTGTTTGCTTTCCCTCTCTATCCTTCTCACCTTCCTAGAGCTTGTCCTGAGGCACAGGAATAAAAACACTCATCGCAGATGTTAACACCCCTAGTCCGAAAATTGTGTGGACATTCTAGTATTTCTCTAAATGAAAACTTCTGAGAAACTTGACATTTTTCTGGGAAGTTTGCTTGAAATAAGATATAAGGGGCTGGAGAGATGGCTTAGAGGTTAAGGTGCTTGGCTGTAAAGCCTAAGGACACAGGTTTGACTCCCCAGAACCCACGTACACATGACGGCACACGTATCTGGAACTCATTTGCAGTACCTGGAAGCCCTGGTGCACCCATTCTTTCATCCTCTGTCTTTCTTTCTCAATAAATAAGTAAAAATACAATAAAAACATTTTAAAAGTTAATAAATTAAAAAGATATAAATTATCTCCTCTATGATTTTACTAAATCCCTTCTAAGTATTTATGTCACATTTTATTCCCCCTCTCTAATTCGTAAATCAAGTATGAAAAGTATGGGATACTGGCTGTGTCCTCAAGGACCCAGAAAACAGGAGAACCTTGCACTCTTGATTTAAAATACATACAAACTCCAGAAGGAGTTGAAAAATGTGTAATTGTGTATTGTTTTTATAAATTGCAAAATAATTATGTGGATGTAAATTCTCACTACCTTGGTAGGACTGAATCCTCTTAGTAAAAAGCAATAGACATGTGGTGTATAGATCTGACATGACACATCTTCTGTCCTCCTGCAGTTTATAGGTTTCATAGAGATTTTTCTTCTATGCTCTGCTTCTGATTCTTTTCCTTATTCATTTTTTCCTTTGTTTCTTGTTATGGAGACTTGCAAGCTGAAAAACCATTCGCAAAACGCATGTGTGGGGTCCTACATGTGAAAGTCCGAAAGCTCTTATGCAACTGTGTCTGTTGATTTCCAAAACACATTCACATCCTGGGTAGAGTGATTTGTGTGCTCTACTTGGAATCCCAGGCTTATATTCTTATTAATTTAAAGGGAAGGATAAAGTGACAGGAAATGGGACCCAAAAGAGAGCACTGCATGTGAAAATGTTAACCATCCCTTACAGAGTCATGTATCTCATTTGTTCATAAAGACTCATAAGCATATGTTTGTGAGGGTTGTGGAGAGTGTCCAGTCAGAATTCATTAGAAAGATAAAAGAGTGCCTTCTAAGACATTATTTTTGCCCCACATCTCACAGCTAACAAATACATGTCTAGGACCTAGGTCCTTTGATTTAATGTGCTAGGCAGTACTCTTCTGCTGCTTTTTACTCAGCTGTTTCGTTTTGGTTCAGAATGTCCCAAACCTTCCAAGAATAGCTATGTATTTTTTTTCCACGAACATTCTCTTATTGGTACAGAGAAGAGTCAGTGGATGATGCAATAGACGCCATGGAACCACTCAGCATATCAGATCTGTGTACAACACAGTTATTTAACTGTTACTGATATGGTTGCTTCCTCCCATGGTAGCTCAAATATACCTTCAATAATAAGTCTTAAATTTACATGCGTATACATAGTTAAGCAGAATCTTAATGCACTGCCAAATTATATTAGTTCTATGTTTTCCATGCTTTCATCTTTGTGTGTTGGATATCTGTCTGTGTGCAATAGAAAAAAAATCTAGGTACTGTATATATATATATATATATATATATATATATATATATACATATGACGCATTCTGTAGACTCTGTACTTCTTTTTCTGTAGACTCTTATACTAGCAGATTTTACTCTAAGTATATAATAAGAAGCTACTAGAAATTCTAAGTTAAGGAGGCAGGTTAACTGATTTTCACTTCCCTCTTTTGTTTTTGAAAATAATTTTAGATTGAAATCCAACAGACAGTGGTGTATATTAGGAGCAGGCAAGGTGATAAGGGAGCACAGGCATTCTATGGATCATAATCACCTCAAGGCAGTACACATATTCCTCTCGGTAAATAATGATCTCTTTTTTGTGTGTATGTTTCAAGCCCCCAACTCCTCTCTGCTTGTTTTTATAAAACCCAGTGTAAGTTGTTGCAAACTAGTTACCTTTCTTACCTTAGAATGTATTCTCTCCTTTTAACTACTGTGGGACTTATTATTCAACCTCTCCCTCTTCCCCCTTCCCATAACTTCTTGGTTTATAATGATCAATACTTGGCTTTCCTTTTCTCTAATTATCACTCTTTAAAGGAAAATCAAACTTCTGAGAGTAGGGAAAAGACCAAGGTGAAAAACTGTAGTGATTGAGGAAAGAAAGGAAGAGCAGAAAAAGAAAAGAGAAAAAGAGAAGTTGATGGAAATGGTCCAGACAAGAACTACTTGCATCTGAATTAGGGCCATGGGAAGGAGGATGGAGACAAGGGCACAGCGTGTCAAAGACAGAGTGGGTGGGGTTTCCTCAGCTCCTCACCTGAAATCACCATATCTCCAGCCCTGAAATCAAATTTCAAGGAGAATCAAAAAGTCACTGTTATTAACTTATTTGATGAAATTCATATAATATGGATCCAGGAAAATGGAGCTCAGTTTAAGAGAAAACTGTTAATACCGCATGCTCCAATATTCCTGGTTGTTCTGTATCATTTCAATAAGGCACAAAATTTTCACCAAAAAAAAAAAAAAAAACTCTCAGATGTTGGCACACTAAAAGAGACAGTCATTTATTATTGTTATCATTAATATTTGGATTATTTTAAAGCCAATGGCATTGGGCTTTCCTTTTGTACCTGATCCAAGAAATGATTATTTTCGTTGATCTTCTTGGCCTGTCGCAAAATACATCTTATGAGATTGGCATTCCCCCGTGACTAAGCAGTGAATTATGCTGTCTGGAAAGTGATCATGAGTTCCACTGTGGTTTTGGTTTAGTAGATTTTTATATATTTTTACAAATTTTGTACATATTCCCAGAGGCTGTTTGGCACTGGCTACATTTCAAAATTCAAGAGAGTAAATATGAACCAGTTGATGGTCTCCAATTCTAGATTCAGTGTTTAAACACATTGAAATATGTATATGAATATTTTTTTGAAAAGTGGAACAGAGATGACTTGGCAGAGACTATTAATATTATATAGAATGAGGTTTCTCTGCAACATGTGTGATTATTGTTCTTTATGTCATGGGAGTTATATTTTGCCTGTAAGTCCAGAATCACAGAAAGACTAATATTTAATATTATAGATATTTATTTTGCATATTTAGTGGCTGAATAAGATTAATACTTTTTTTTCTATTCTAGGAGAACACTCAAGTTTTTAGTTAACTTGAATTTAGCAAAAGTGTTGTAACATGCAAAAAGATTTATTTGGGAAGGAAGAAATATTTATGTTTTAAAGAAATCAAAACATAATTCAAGAATGCCATAACTGTATTAGATAATTTTTGCCCAATCCATTTAACTAACTTGAATTATCCACTAGCAAAATAAAGTAAAATGCCATATTCCATTTAAAATACAATTTAGAGTGAGATGAAACCCAGTAATGTTCATATGTGTAACTGGTTTCCCAAATTGTCTCTAAGTCACATAAGTAAATTAACAGCAACCAAAGCATTTTATGATCACTAGTGAGAAAATTATATTTCAGAATAATGCATTGTATGCCTTGGAAATTGTGACCTTGAAAATGATCCTTAGACTGGAAACTATGATATATCTTGAACTATAGGGAATGGCCACATTTTCGTAAAGGGCTATTACTGCATCTTCTGAAGAAAGTATGTTAGGACAAGCATTCAAAACCTCCAGCGGAAGATGCAGCAGCTTGAAGCATCGAATTCCTGTCTCTGTTACTACTTGTGTCTCATGGTACCTTGCATTTTGGCCACGGTTTGTTTTGTTTCCCATCTTCTAACAAATGAGGGCAGCTCTTGTCTGCTCCCTTGTCTGTTCACATGCTTTTAGGCTTCTAGTGCTTTACTTGATTGTCCCTTGAAATACTTCGGATGAAAAGAGTCATAAAAAAATCTGAAATGGTTTTTCAGGGTGAGGGTTTCCATGATCAGTCCATATGAGCGAGCCACCCACTTGGACATTGAATATCTTCCATGTGTAATGTGGAAAAAGTGGTTGGTGAAAAAGTGCCCCCTTCCCCCAAAAAGAAAAAAAATAAAACACCAGACATCTTTACTATGCACAAAGTAAAACACACCCACAGGGAATCATAACTTTTTTAAGTAAATGAAAACATCTTGTGTGAACTGATGACATGCAGGGAAGTGCAAACAGGCTACACCCTTCCTCTTCAGTCCCAAGGAGCAGTGTGCTGCCAATTCTTCCAAGTGCACCATCCCTGTCTAGAGAACGGCCCTACTTGGCTTGCAAGCCACGTCCCTATCTGAGCTACACGGAGTCATGCCACACTTGAGTCACCACCAGAAAATCCCACAGACTGGCTGCTTTCCCCTCTGTGGTGTAGGGCTGTGATGTGAAAAAATCTATTCCCTGTTGTTTTTACCTTTTTAATCTGATTCATTTTCCCCCTTTTCTTCCAGTTTTTAATCACCATCCTTCTCTTGAGTGAGCCTTTTCTCATCTTAAAGGCACTTATTAACAGGATTCTTGCTCACTAATTGCAACTCTCGAAGGGCACATTTGGAAAAACCGTACTTCTCTCTCTCTCCCTGAAGCTGCCAAAAAGGATCGTGAGTCATAGTTTTGACTCAATTGACAGAAATATTTAATATAAATAGTTGGCCTTTCTCAGAGTCACTTGGTAACTGCTACACTATCTCATTGATTTCAGCTGCCTGATAGGGTGCATAATATGAACAGAGTAGCTTACCTGGTCATTACATCCTTTGCAGTTTTTCTGCCTCCAGCACCTGGCTAAAGCAATTAGATTGAGTAGCACATTGTGAGTGTCTGTCAAGGGACATCCTGGTATACAGAATCTTGGGTGGTACATTTTCATAGTTACTGCTTCCAAATTTAACTGAGTTCCACATAGTAGGAATGATTCAACTTAGTGTAAGTAATAATAGTGCTAATAAAATGATAGTTTAAGGCAATTTCTTAATAATATAATGATTACATTTATGTTTGGCCTTACGAAACAAGGCAAATTGCTTCAAATGGGCACAATACTGGAGATTTTAGTGCATAATGAAGTATTTTTGATGGAACAGGAAAGGAATGATTGTCAGTATTCACTGACTGCCTTGTCAAAGTTTCTAAATTTCAAATAGATGGATGACCCTAAGAAGGGCAGAACAAACATGCCAAAGAACTCAGCTTGCCAGCTGAGTTCAATCAGATAAGAATATGTATGTATATATAATTATTTTATTTAAAGAATTAAAATAAATGTATATTAGGTATTTAATATGTATATAATACATACATATTGTATATAATATAAATATATATGAAGTGTTTTATTTCAAGGAATTGTCTTCCTAGCTGTGATAGTTTGAATAGATGGCCCCCAATATATTCAGTGTTTTATTAGTTTGTAGTTTGCATCTTCAGACACCGGGCTGGGGGTGGTGACACTGGGCTGATCTTAAGGTATAATGATGGATTTAAGATTTCAGTCTAAAGATATGCGAAGTGTGACTATCTGGAATTCCAGAAGTGTGCTGTGCTGTATGACCTTTGACTTTTAGGCTTGGGCTTCTCTCTCTGTTTCGTCCCATGAAAGCAGGTCAGCTTCTTCCGCCATTATGGAACTTCCCTGGATCTGCAAGCTTCAATAAATATCCCTTCCTCAATAACTGTGCCTGGTCTTGAGGTTCATCTCAGTGAACCAGAATCTGTCTGCTACAGAAGTTGGTACCGAGAGTGGGGTGAGATGAACCTGACCATGTAGATGTTGGTCTTTTAAAACTTGTGTTTTAAAGCAATGAACATGGACTTGTTGCTTGCAACTGAAGATACCGTTTGGAGTAGTAAGCCAAGTTTTATGGACTATACTGATGAGAGTTTGAGAATGCTAAGTACAGACAGTATTGATCTTTGAGGCTTGAGTTATGAACTTTCTAAGGGGAAAGAAAGACTGCAGAGGACTTTGTTGGAACTGGGATACTGGCATTAGGGCTGGCTGCATTCTGCTGCCCAGGCCCAGAGAGTTTGATCAAAGTTAAATTTGTAATGGACTGATGCACTTGGGTAAAGATAATTGGACTGAGAGACTTAAGATTTTTAAGCTGGAAAACTTCAAGCAAGTTAAAATTACAGGCACTGAGACTGGTCTTAAGTTACTGAATCTGCTGCTATTGTCAAACATATTAGCAATCTTAAGGAAGATAGCATAACTGCTTTACATTAAAATAATTGAAAGGATACCTGAGGAAAGACTGTAATAGACATATGCAAAACTCTTTTGGAAAGAGTTGACTGGAGATTGATTTTCAAGGATAGGATTTATTTTGTCTGTGAATTAAAGATATGGCTATATCTTACAGAGCTGGTATTGGTTTCAGAAGCATGAAAAATAAGAGGAGTGGTCATTAATTGCACACAGTTCCAGGAACAACTACTGAGATGCAGCATGACGCAGGGCCTGATGCTCTGATAGGCTGAAAGGGCCTTAGGAAGATGGACCATGGTTTGCATGAAGACCTGAAAATATTTAAATATACCATGACTATGCAAGGGCTAACATAGAGCGCACTGTTGGCCTGGGATGGAAATGTTCCCTGGCTACTCTTCCCAGCTGGAGGGATGGAATTGAAAAATCTGGAGACTGTCAATCCCTGGTTATATTGGACTTGAGCTGCAGAAGTTTGATGTTTGTTTGATGGTAGTTGAGTTTACATTGTTTTAGTATCTCCTTGCTATGTATTATACCACTTGAAAATGTTTACTCTGTGCCTTTATGTCTTGGAAGTATTTAACCTGTTTGATTTTACAGGACTTACTATCTTAAATTGGTCAAGACTCTGGGGACCTTTGAAACTGAAGTGAGTAAAATTTCCAATGTGTGATAGTTATGAATCTATTTGGGTGCCAGAGGCAGAATGTGGTAATTTCAATAGATGGCCCCCAATATATTCAGTGTTTTATTAGTTTGTAGTTTGCATCTGCAGCCACCTGGTTGGAGGCAAAGTCACTGGGTGGATCTTAAGGTGTGGTGATGGGTTACAGATTTCAATCTAAAGATATATAAAATGTGCCTAGCTGGAGTTGTAGAAGTGTGCTGTGCTGTGTGTCTTTTGACTTTTAGGCTTGTGCTTCTCTCTGTGTGTTTGGTCCTGTGAAAGCAGACCAGCTTCTTCTGCCATTATGGAACTTCTCCTGGATCTGTATGCTTCAATAAATATCCCTTCCTCCATAACTGTGCTTGGTCTGGAAGTTCATCTCAGTGAACCTGAAGCTGTCTGTTACACTAGCTAACTTCTGATCTGAAGTTTTGTAGGCCAGAAATTCAGGGAGGGAAAATAGAAGCATGCTAGAACCCTGCCATGTTTTCAGCTTGGCAGGAAAATAGTGATTTAATGGGGATATATTTTGGTACTTTTAATTACTTATATCTTAAGCCTGACCACTAAATGGCTTTGTATACTTTTTTAGGATCAGCTTATTTCCCATTTTGTATTGTCCAGTGAGAAATACCATAAATCAAATAATTATAAGAATAACAAATGAAGTGCTTGGAGAGTGCAGGTAAGTTAGCTGAGCCGTTGTGGATGGATAGGCATTAGACTGGTAAAGAGGGTAGAGGAGTCATTCAAAAAGATGTGTATACTTTTAAGTTGAATGTATTTAATAAACATGTGATCTCTTTAGTGACATTTATGTTTATATCCCATTGCACTGTGAGCTTTGTATACTATAGATGTATTCTAGACACATTTAAAATGACTCAGAGTCTTAGGCACAGGAGTTCTTCAATTTAGAGGGCTGAAACAATGAGAAAAGAGGGATGAAAATAGGAAAAAGTGAGCATGATTTAAATTTTTTTCCAATGCAGAACAGCTGCCCCAATGGTAGCATTCTCTAAAACAATTACAGCTGAATGGGAACTCTCTCCAGCCTCAAACTTTCATTACTTTCTGTGCCATATCCATCTGCTCATGCCAGTTCATGTCTGCCTTTTAAAAATGTTATTTATTTATTTCAGAGAAAAAGAGGGGGATATCATATCGGGCAGTAAGGACTCTTGCCACTGCAAAAGTACTTCAGATGCATATATTACTTTGTGCATCTGGCTTTACATAGGTACTGGGGAATTGGACTGAGAACAACCAAGGCCTATAGGTTTTGTAAACAAGCACCTTTAACCATTGAGCAATTTACCAGCACCAGTCCATTTCCTCTAAACTCAACCCCACTCAGGTGCTCCTTGCATAGTAACACAGAGCAAGCCTCTCTCACAAAATGTTTCTAGCCCAATCTGGACAAAATTATTTCTTTCCCTCATAAGTCAAACCTGCAAAGTTATTTCTGAATTTAAGTCTTTCATCTCTTACCAAGATAGTTCATTAAACTCTACTTACAGCACCACAAAACATCTCTTTCTCTCCTTCTTTCTCTCTCCTACATAAATAAATATACATTTTTTAAAATTAGAAACACAATTCCATTTGCTATAGCATGAGAATGAATAAAACATTTAAGAAATTCATCTAAAGAATTGAAATACTTAAAAATTGAAAGCTATAAAGTAATGAGAATAATGGGAGATTGGTGAAATGGATACATTTCTTGTTTTGGTAAACTGAAAGACATAATATTATTACAAGGTCTAAACTACCTAAAATAGCTATAGATTCAACATCCTTTCTATCAGTCTCACTAAATTTTCACACACACACACACACACACACACACACACACACAGGGAGAGAGAGAGAGAGAGACATATATAATTTCAAATTTTAAATGAACAAAGAAATGATCTCACAGAGTCAAAACATTTGAAAGGCATTCATGAAGGAAGGCCTGGAGAGATGGATTAGTGGTTAAGGCTCTTGCCTGCGAAGCCTAAGAACCCATGTTTGACTGTCCAGATCCCACTTAAGCCAGATGCACAAAGGTGAGGCAAGTTCAAGGTGGCATATGCCCACTAGGTGGTTCAAGCACCTGGTGTTCGACTGCAGCGGCTGCGGCCCTGGTGCCCCAATTCTCTCCCTCACTCTCTATTTCTCTCTTTCTCTGTGTCTCTCTAAAAATAAAATATTTGAGAGAAAAACCAAAGCTGGTATCATCATACTTCCTGACTTGAATATATATTTCTATGTTATAGTGATTAAAACAGATGATTATAGGAAAATAAAATGGAACAGAGCCAAGGAATAAGTCCATGCACACATAACAAATGCGTTCTTATATTTAGTGACAAGAGTACACAGAATGGAAAGGATGGTGTCTTAAACAAATGATGCTAGGAAAATTAGAAAACCACATACAAAAGAAATAAATTTGACCTATTTCTTCCTACACAGAAATCAACTAAAACATATTCAGACTATAATGTAAGTTCCAAAGTAGTAAGGCTACTATCACAAAATAGATGGGAAAGATTATTGACATTGGTCATGCCCATGTGTAGTGTATGAATTAAGTGACCCCTATTAACTCATGTTTTCATAATGCTTGTTCCCCAGCTGATGGCAATTTCACAGGTGCAATCTTGCCTAGAGGAGGTTTGTTGTTGGTGGCAGGCTTAGTGGTGTTATGGCAAGCTTCCCCTTGCTGGAGATTAATTTATTCTCCTGATGTTATTTCCACCTGCTGTAGCAGATGTGATGTCTAACCTCTGTGCATGCCATGATGTCCCCTGCCATCATGGAGCTTCCACTCAAAAGTATAGGCCAAAAATAAATCCTTTTCTTCCATCAGCTGCTTTTCGAAGGTGCTTTGTCCAAGCAATGCAAAGATAACTCAAACAAAATTGGCACTAGAGAGAATGGGCATTCCAGGTCCTCCTACCACTACAAATGAAGCATGAACCACTTTGTGAATATAGCTTTAAACTGGTACTGTGAAACCCAACTAAGGTGGTAAAGCTTTGCAAGCAAGCATCTTTAACCACGAAGCAATCTCCTCAGCCCTGTCTTTCTAATTTTATTTTCAGAATCTTTATAGGTGTGTACAGAGACAACTAATGGTTGTATGTGAACTTTAACTTGCAACTTACTGAATTTTATAGTTCTGATAACCACAGTCTTCAGCTTGAAGATATGGAGTAATTCTTCCTCTAATATTTAAAATTTTTAATGAATATTTTATTGAGTTCACTGTAAGAGGGCAAGTGTATCCAGTATTGCCTTAGCTATATTTTAATCTTTGATCTCAGAAGCTGGGGATATGGCTCAGAGAATAAAGTGCTTGCTACATAAGATGAATAGAACCCACCTGAAGTCAGACACGACAAAACTAGCATCCATTTCTCCTTGTACTCATCTGGCAAGAAGGTAGACTGACAGAGGCAAGGGAATCTTTGAAGCTCATGGAATAGATAGGGTTGATAATTGAGCAATAAATAATGAACACTAAGTAGAATATGCCTCAAACAACGTGGAAAGTGAGAGCTCACACCCTAAATTGTCCTCTGACCTCTACTTACACACTAAGAGGTGCCCATGCCTACACTCACACATGTGAACATGAACACCCACACATCAGTCACATGAACATACATACATGTACACAAAAGTGTTCTCTTTTTATATATTGTTCTGTGTTTTCGTGACGTTACTTTGAATTCTTTTTTTATTTTTTATTTTTTATTTTTCATTTTTTTTCTTTATTAGTTAGTTTTGTATTCAGCAAATACAGTCAGTTTGGTACCATTATTAGGCTCATCTGTGACCTACCCCCTCCCCTTGGCCCCTCCTTGTTGAGGTATATGGGTCATGCATTGTGGAGTTAGCCCACAGTTATGGGTAAGATAAATGTCTCTGCATATCATGACCCAACATGTGGCTCTGACATTCTTTCTGCCCCCTCTTCCGCAAACTTTCCCTGAGCCATGTTGGTGTGGTCCATGTGTCTTTATTTCACTACAGCTAGTTACCTTCTTCATACCTATCCTACTCCTTTTAGGGATTATGCCTCCCTATTTCTCAGTTGGCTTGACTCTGTGTTGCTGCACATGTATTAGACAAATCTTTCAGCCTTCCTAGTCTTCATGCATGGCCCAGTAAAGAATTTAACCAGTAACTGGTTTGAAGTTTTAGGGCCTCTCAAACCTTTGTTCTAACTGCTGTCCGGGAGCCTTTCTGGCATCTAGGATATATATTAGATCCTGTCAGCACTCTCAGGATTGCAACATAGGAATCCATCCTTCAGGTAATACCCAGTGTACCACATCATACTCCAGCATACAAAGAGTAGCTAGGAGATGGGGCTTATCACCCACTTGCTCTGCACTGAAAGAATGGGAGATAGGCAGAGTGCCCACTGGTTAATTCAAAGCACTATTTTGTTTTCTGTGGATTCCATAAAATTAGCTTATACTAGATCCTATAGGTTTAACAAGAGAGGAGGGGGGAGGATGCCAGACTCTTGAATACAGTCTAGGAAAACTGGGATGCTCCATGTGCAGTTCAGTTGCTTTGCTCCTGAAGAAGAAGCTGTGAGCTGGATATTCCCTTTCAGTGGATGGAGCAGTGTCAGAGACAGGGAGTGGGGCAGCCAGACTTTGTTCTTGCTATTGTCTTCAGTACTACTAATGTCACACTTGATCAAACAGGTTTCAGGAGCTACATAAGTAGTTTACAGATTTCTCCCAAAGGAAATTGTCCCATAGGTTGTGTTAAATTTGTATATCTGGGAGAAAGGAGAGTCAGGACTTCTTTGGACATCTTGACTCCAGTAACAATGTTTTCTGCCTCTCACTTCTTTCCATGCAGATATAAAATATAAACCTAAACCTGAAAATAATTAAATTTAATATAATTCATCAACCATGAAAATAATCTATCAGCTTAGTATGAACAAAGAAAATTATGTATTGTCTCAAAAGTGACATATTATTAAAGTTATACCTTTCTGTTTTAAACCCAAGTAATTTATATATTTCTTTTCTAATCTAATGTGATGACCATATTGATTTCAGTTATGCATCAAATAGTCACTCTGTATGTTTACATCACTCTGTATGTATACATTTCCAATGCCACTTGAAATAGCATATTTGGGGATAAAATTGTAAGCAGTATTTCATTTTGTTTTCTATCATGAAAATATATCAAGTACTTTGTAATAGAGCTTTTTGCAGTCTTTATTGAAAATAAATATTTAAGAGAGTTTCCATCTTTTATGACAGTGAAGAAATCAGTGAACATTATAGATAATAATAGTACATTGGTCAGTTACACCAATGATAATAGACAACTGATATTGATGTGTGTCCAACCTAGATTTTTTTTTAAATTTCAAGAGTCTTGTGCTATACCAATCAAGCTAGCTATAACTAAGTTTTATTTTTATTTTTTAATGTATTAAACTACTATAATACCTATATATCCAGTATCTATTCTCTTTTCTAACTAACTATATATTAAATATCTACTTTCTCTTCTAACTAACTTTTCAGTAGTCTTTCAATCAGTAGACATTTTGGTCAATGTCAATATCATTATTTTCATAAGGAATTATCTTTGCTTTCATGTGCATATTGCCTGATAGATAGATATGGCCCACACCAGCATAATGGTAAAAGGCCTTATGGTATGTGTCTTATGTACTCTCTAATATAATTTTTGGCCATGCTGTGTACCCATGGAAATGTGAAAATGTTATTATTTCCTAAATCATCAAGGGAGACTTGATACATCTTTCTCAACCCATAGTTTTCTGAGGGAAATGCCTTTCACCCCTGTCCTTTGGGGAGGGGATTTTTATTAATCCCTTAAAACTCGTGGAAGTGGTTTAACTGATAAGCTGCCTCTCTCACCTTATTACTGTCAAGCTTTTCAGTGATTTTTTTATGAGAGAGAGAGAGATGGGGGTGGGGGAGAGGGAGAGAGAATTGGCCTACCAGGCCCTCCAGCCATTGAAAACAAACTCCAGATGTGTGCACCATCTTGTGTGCATGTGCAAACTTACGTGCTTGCATCACCTTGTGAGTCTGGCAAGTCAAACATGGGCCCTTAGGCTTCACAGGCAAGCACCTTAACCACTAAACCATCTCCCCATCCCACAAGTGATATTTTTATAAGTTTTAATGGCACTTTGGGGTGGTATCAGTTATCTTGTTCTGACTCCAAAGTTCTGTGCATGTCATCTGCTGCTATTGTACAGATGCTTTACCCACTTTCCCTATAATTTAGCTTAAAGTTTCATAAGCTGACAGTTGCCCTCTCACCGTAAGCATTCACTGAAGACTGTAAGGAGTGCTTCTGATCAGGGAAGGCAAAGTATGTAAGTAAAGAGGCCATTCACATGAGGTCAAGATAATGTCATTGTTTCCATTTATTGGTTGATTTCACATTTTGCTGGTATTTGAATAACCTTGTTAAAACAGAAATTCCTTGGTTTCCTTACAGAGTTTCAAACTTAGACTACAGCCACAAAATTTACATCCTAGCAAGTGTCCAGCTGGTGCTGATCTAGCTACTATGGGACCACATTTTAAACATACTTGTTTGATTTCCACACTAGACTATGGTGCTGAAAGGAAATACATAGATTTATTAAGAAATATTTACATGTGCTAAATGAAATACATGTTTTCAGAGAAATAGGAAAAAGGAAGGAATGGGGAGTTATTGAGTGTTTATAATTTGTATTTTGAATAGAGAATAAGATTTCAAAATATTTTATTATTTATTTATTTGACAGAGAGAGAGAGAGAGAGAGAGAGAGAGAGAGAGAGAGAGAGAGAGAAAGTGCATCAGGGCTTCCAGCCACTGAAGACAAACTCCAGACATGTGAGCCCCCTTGAGCATCTGGCTAACATGGGTCCTGGGAAATCAAACCTGGGTCCTTTGTCTTTGCAGGCAAACACCCTAACTGCTAAGCCATCCCTCCAGCCCAAGAATAAGATTTTAAATTAGGAAGTGATAATGGTTTACCTTAGTGAAAACTTAATTAATGTCATTAGAATGGGCCTTAAAATGGCTATGTTGACAAGACAAACCCTGAAATACAAGGAAGTATAGAATCATAAAGATATACTAATTATCTAAAGTAGGAATCACTAGTGAATATGGACTGCTTAGAATATTCTATGGTCTCTTGTAATTTGTGTATGTTGATTCACTGAGCACTCACAATATCCATACAATGTCAACATTATGAGGTAAAGTTTAAATTATTTGTTGAACATTATATGATTAAAGTATGCTAGAGGCAAGATTTAAATTTAGGCAAATCATCTCGCTCATCCCTGTGTTTTACATGTTTCTAGCAGTATTACTCATCCCTGTGGCACTCAGCCAACAGCTGTAGGGTGTGAATGAGCATAGCTATGAGAAGCAGAAGTCCAGTAGAACTCAAATATGACTTTTGTCACCCTCATTTTATAATGAAAATAAAATTCACAAATATAATTCCTAATTGACAAATTTCATACACCATTAGTGTGTGTACTACAAAGGATATGATGACTATTCTTACATATATGAATTACTGAACACATATTTTGTAACTTGTTTGTGGCAATTGAAAATTAACTTATCAAAATGGGTTTAAAGATACATTGTGAATTTTATAATAAAATTGATAAGGGTCACAGATTCTTTTTCTTTGTAACAAATTTAGTCAGTCCTAAGAATGTAGTAAAGCAAAAGCCAAAAGGAATTTCTCTATGATTATATTTTCTACTAATTATTGCTATGACCTACATTAAAATTTGTAGAAATTATAAGTTTTGTGGAATTTTCAAGAAATCTGTCAATGTATAAAGCACTCATTGTATACCTTGCTATGCATAAATAAATACTAAAATCTTTCCACATTATTGGTAAATGATAGAGATATCTTGACAATATCATTGCCTAATTATCGTGTCCTCATAATTGCTTTCTATCAAGGCCACATAGAAAACTGGGGAATTATTTCAGTTATGAATTATAATGAAAATATTATTTATAAGGCTATTTTCATGCATATGTCAGACAGTTTGTCAAAAAGTATTTATAAAATGTTAAAAATATAAGTACTTTGTTCCATTTTAATAACCACAGCATAAGATTTGAAACATTTGGCCACAACCCAGAAGAACTGAATGTGCTGTGAACCAATGACGTCAGAAGAACAACTGAAGCCCTTTATTAGCAATTTTGATTTGTAGCGATTCTTATTGCCAATTTTCGCAACTCTCCTTCCTCTTTTTCTTCTTCCCCCTACAATCAAATCTTAAACTAGAGCTCTTTGCCCCTGGGATCAATCTCAACCTGAAAACATGAAGCAAAACTTCCGTCTGGTTTTGTAATTTAGCTATTCTTGGCTGGAATTCAGTTATATGTAAGAAACATGGCTGTTTCAAATTCAATAGGATTAAGAAAAAAAAAAGTTTGCTTCTGAGGAAACACTTGTTGTTTCCTAATAGGTGTTACTTGGGACTAGAAACATCCGGGTTTAGAAGACATCACTTGATGACTTTTCTGTTTCACACGTAACTAGAATATTACACGACTTGAAATATAGAGATACGGAATACAAATAGGATAGTATTTTGTTATCAACCATTGTGTTCAACATCAAATTTGTACTTTCCTTCTTGGAGTCTTGAAAACATATGAGTAGATATGGTTCTTTTCTGACACCTTTTATGCACTGATTGTTCCAAGATAAATAAATGCATTCTGACTTTCAGTGGAAAAATTCTGTCTCCTCATTTTCCCATTCCACAGCTGAGTTTCTCTGGTAGTATGAATGGTATAATGTATTGCTTCACTCTTATTTTTTTTTCTTTGTGTGTATTGCTGTCTCTACAAAGGTAGTAAAAGCATTAGAGAAAGAGGAGCAAAAAAACAATCTTTGGTGGTACTATTATAGGTGTTTAAATTCTAAGTTTCCTTTGGAATGTGTCTCTGAGTTTTTTAGACTATAAGACTCATGTGCCGAGTTAAATTTCTTGTTGCTGCAGGAAAAAAAAGAAAAACAAGCCTTACAAAAGCAACCTAAGCTGGCCTCGAACTCCTGATCCTCCTGCCTCCGCCTCTTCAGCAATATCCTACCGGCATGCGCCACCACAACCGGCAATCTCCTACATCTTCCCTCCCTCACTTCCCCTCTCCCTGTCTCTCTCTCTCTTATCTCTAACTCTTGTATATTAGTTATCTTTTTCCTCATTTTCTTAGTGGGCACTGACCTGTAACTCCCAGAACCAGCATGGGGCTATCATCCACAATGAGCTTTTGATCAGAGAGACCTACAAGGTTTCCTAAAAGACATACAGATTTCTGTCAGAGTACTTGATGACCCACCAAAGGTTAGTGGTAAGACCCACTGCTGAAGATACCTTATGTGATTGACATGCAAATTAGAATGGCATGGGTGGAAGTTGGATGAGAGTCAGTCCCCAGACAGTCAGCGCGTCTAGTGCCAGAAGGTGCTACATGGGCGACTGGGGGAAATTGACCAATATCTATCGAAGCAACGCATGGTCTAACCTACTCAGCAGCAAATAACTTATTGTGATGCCCACACAAGTGCAGTGGTGGCACACAGCCATGGTGGGGAACCAACTGCTCTCAATTTGGCTAACTGATCCCCTCAGTGGTATGGGACCCATAGCTGGAGCTGGGAAACAAGTCAGAACCATATCCAAACATAAGCCCACTCTCCAGTATCAAGCTACTATCAATTGTGGGCTACAAGAGGGCCTACACCTATTAAATTCTCTATTAAAAAAAAAAAAAGTAAGGGTTATCTCATTTGTCCTGGTGCTAACTTACTCTCCGTTGGAGAATCTGCTTCTCTTTTTCAGATAGATGTAGACCCTAAGGAGAGAGCCACCCCATCATACCTCAAAAGGGCCCCGGCTGAAACTAAGAAAACTTGGAGAAACAAGCAAGGGGGCTGTTTTCCTGATGAACCGGACACCAGCACAAGGGGCAAGGAGATCAGCACAAAGAAAAATCAACTCCTACCAAATCAGAGAGCCAGAGCCTCAGAGGCCCTCAACACCTCATCACTGAAGCAGACCAAAAATGAACCCAACATGGCTCAGGGAAATTTTGCGGAAGAGGGGGCGGAAAGATTGTCAGAGTCACATGTTGGGTCATGATATGCAGAGACATTTATCTTACCCATAACTGTGGGCTAACTCCACAATGCATGACCCGTATACCTCAACAAGGAGGGGCCAAGGGGAGGGGGTAGGTCACGGATGAGCCTAATAATGGTACCAAACTGACTGTATTTGCTGAATACAGAACTGACTAATAAAAAAAAAAGTAAACAAAAAAAATTAAAAAAAAACCAACCATGTGAATGTTGTGGCTGATAAATAAATAAAACGTAGGAAAGTTGTTTGTAAACACTTAGAAAAAAAAAAAAGCAAAACACTTAGAAAAAAAAAAGCAAAAAAAAGCAAAAAAGGAAAAGTGGCCTATTTTGCCTTATATATTTATGGGATATAGTCAACTATGGCATTCACTGTATGGTGACGAGAGTGTGAGACAGATGGTCACACTGTGCCCACAGTGGGAAGTGGACATCTGTGAATGACAGCACTCACATGATTTCTTTCCTTCTGTCCTGAAACCCAGTTCATGGAATGGCACTGTCTATATTTTAGGTATGTCTTTTCACCTCTGTTAACCAAGTGGATACTCTCCCTCACAGTCCTAACAAGAGATTTTATCCAAACCCTTTAAATTTGACAACCCAAATAAAACATCACAAGACCATCTCTTGTCAAATCGACTCAAACATATCATTAAAAAAAAAACCCCGTAACTTTCTCCTCCTTGCCCTTGAAATTTTAAGGCTGTATCAGAAGATAAAATGAAATTTCCATTTCTAAAAGTCCTCAAACACTCTTGTAGTACCCAACATTGTTCTAAAATCTAAAGTCACCTCTGAGACTCAAACCTGTGGCACCACTGTCAGGCCTTAAGAATTAATAAGTGACACACTTCCAATATATAACAACGTAGACTTGCCTTCATAATCCGAATGGGAGTATATCCAGGAAAGATGAAATCAAAGTTAGACTGAAGCCCAGCAGGAAAATACTAAACCATGCACCTTCATGCACAGCATATGGGGTGCATGATGGAATCATCCAGACTCCAAAGTAGACTTGGGCAGCCCGAGTATTCTAGCTCTTCCACATGCAGCATACACAGCCTCTCTATTGGTGCCCCAGTGGTATGGCATCTCCGCATCCTAAGATTTCTACTGCTATTTAGGCTTTACATTTACAGCTACACAAATTGTCCTTCCAGGGCCTCCGTACAGGGACTATGACCACGCTACATACTGCCTGAGCTCTACAATATTCTGAAACTATAGAGAAAGATATGACCCTTCCAATCTTCTGTCTTTCAATCCTACGAAACTATTCACTTGGGTGCTTTTGCCAACTTCTGCTACCAGCTTGGGATGAGGCCTTCCTCTTTGAACAATAGCCATAATGACATCCCTTCTAGTCTGACCTTGACAAAAACACTTCTGTAGTCAATTTTGTTCAAACAAAGACCCCTTTCAGTTTGTTTCCGGCTTCAAACGCATTTTGGTTTTCACAAGATAGAGCCACTGGTGGGCAAGGTTTTGCTCTGAGGAGACCTTTCCTATTATCCCTGTGTATCACCCAAAGTTTATATTCACTAGCACAGGTAGTTCTAATGATCACAGCAGCTTTCTTATCAGTAACCTTAAATCTATCCTGTCTTAGTCCATCAAGTTTGAATTCAGCCTCATTCAAGTCCTGAGGAAGCAGGCAAAATGAAGGCAGTTTCTTTTCCAGGACATAACATGGACTGCCTCTAGCCCAACTCCTGGTGGAACTCGTTTTCTCCTCTGAAACATCTACTGTCTGTGTTTCTCTTGATTTTCTGGTCTTCCAAAATCCAACTAGAATGGCTCATTAATTATGCTTCCTGCGTTCTAGTGATTTTCTAGTTTAAAGTTTCAAAATCATCTACATCCCTCCCACAAACCAGTTCCAAAAAAAGACCTATGAACCACATGTAGGCCTATTACAGCAATGACCCTGCTTCTTGATACTAATTTTATACATTACTGACTTTTATCTTCAACGTGATGCGATACTATGACAAGAAAATATAAGGAGGAAGGGTATATTTTGGCTCATAGTTTAAGGGGAGACATAGCAGCAGGAGCTTACAGGAGCTCTTCTCACTGAGTCAGCAGTCAACAAGGAAACTAATGAACACTGGTGCTCAGTTCACGTTCTCTTTATATACAATTCAGGATCCCAACCCGTGCAATAGTGCCACCCATACTGATAATGGGGCTTTCTATCTCACAGATAAGCCCAAATATTTTTGTGGTGATTCTAAGCTCTATCTAGTTAATAACACAGATTAACCTCCTCATATTCCTACACTGAACAGTTTCTTGAAATGAGAAATGAAATTTTTCTAGTCATTGGTCCTCCTTCTTCAACTATTTCCATTTTGCTTTCCCTGGGGGCATATACCACACTCTGTCAATGCTAATCCTCTCAAAGTGGAAGCTTGCCTCTCAGAAAGGGTATTTTTATGAACCCTTGTCTTATGCTAATATTCACAGTTTCCACCAGGATATGGGAGTGCAGAGTGTCAGAAACTAGCTAGTCATGTACTAAACCCATCACATTTTCATTCTTGGCCTATAACTATGCTGTAGGTTTCCCAACACTTCTTGAGTTTTATACAATGTGTCATACAAATATGACTAAGTTGTAGCAAATGAGTTATAAGTGTACTATACATTCTAAAACTGCTATGAAGTGAGGGTTTTTTTTTTTTTCTAGCTTCTTTTTTTCTCAAAGGAAAGAATTCAGCAGAGACACAGAATTTGAGTATAAGTTTACTTAGCAAAGAAAGCAAATAAAAGACAAAAACGTACATTCCAAAGAAAGTCAACTACCTCAAAGTGGGAATGGATTGTATCTCCTTGGGTTATGTTATACATTTTTAAGTTTAATGAAAATTCATGAGATGGATGACAGTGATAGAATAAGATGACACTTTTCCCTTCCAAAATTGTGTAAGACCAGGTCTCTCTTTTAGGTATTTAATTCAGTGATTGTTTTCAAATACTAATTCAATGATTGTCTTGAAATACTCATGGAGATGGGGAAGGACTTTGTGGATATAAATTGTTTATTAGTGTGCATGTGTGACAGTTGGACAAGTCTCTTTGCACCTGACGTTCTGATGTAGCCAGAAGAACCTAACAGTAGCTTCAAGGATGTTGAACCACAAACATCTCACCGTTAAGACAAACAGTTAACATCACAGAGATCCAGTTACCTTGGTTCTCTTAAGTGACTGACTACTTGCCTAACCAGCAGGCAGAGCTACCAAGATATGCATGCTGCTTTCTTTCATTGCCTCATGTGGGACTCCTCGCTTGTACATAATGCTCAGGCTTCATACTGGCATGTCTCCATGAGAGCTTTGATCTTGGGTGGCATCCTTTGAGAATTATGGAAATGTACTATGAAAGAAGCTTGAATCCACTTAAAGTAGAAATGCTCGTTCCTTTGTAATCTTAATGAAAAACATAAATTTATGTTATATTTTCACAACTGTGTAGTTTGGGGTAGAGCTTGACATTATAGGTAGCAGTATCGTAACTAACTCACTTTTACTGTCTTACTTGGGTTAGGAGGCTTAGCAAATAAAAACAAAGCTTTAATTTTATCTTTTTGAATTTGAATTTCAGATAAACAATCACATTTAGAACAAGTACATTAAAAATTATTCATACTCTAGCTAAAATTACATTCAACTGGGTATACTTTATGTGGTGGTTTAATTCAGGTGTCCCCCATAAACATGTGTACTGAATGCTTAGGTCCCCAGCTGGTGGGAGTTTGGGAATTGAAGCTTACTGGAGGTGATGTATACTTGGCGAGAGACTTATGGATGTTATAGCCACCTTCCCCTTGCCAGTGTTTGGCAAACTCCCCTGTTGCTATTTTCCATCTGATGTTGGCCATGAGGTAATGTCCACACTTGGCTCATGCCAACATTTACCTCTGCCATGATGGAGTTTCCCCTTGAGTTTGTAAGCCAAAATAAACCCTTTTCTCCCACAAGCAGCTCTTGGTCATGTGTTTTCTGCCAGCAATGCAAAGCTGACTGCAGTACTATATTTTATCAGTCAACTTTAATTCTAGTGAAAATTGGACATATGTGGCACTTCCAGTGATTTCTTCTCTTACCATTGTACAGTTTGTTACTGGTCAACATGGAATCTAGTTATTGCATATTTCCAGAAGAGAATTAGCTTTTTCCCTCTTCCTTCTTATGTGTATCAAAATTCAAAGAGGGTAGATAACAATCTCTTGCTCATTTTTTTTTTCAAGTTCAAAACCATGTACCTGGGGAATTTTATTTGCAACTTAACTTCTAGTAGGCTCTCTCATTTCCTTCATGATCTTCTTGGAGCTTGGAGCCAATTAGCTCCAGTTAGGTTTATCTGTGGTAAGGACTACTTCCACATTGCTTAATAACCATTTACTTAGACAAATCTGAGACCTTTTTCATTCATTGTAAAAGAGATAATGGGATCAAAAGTAGCAAAATGTCTGGTAAAATCCTACAATTAAGAATGTAAAGATTACTGACATTTCTTCATTCTTAATCTTGCATAGCAAAGATGAAACAACAGAAAGACATACTGGTTATCCAACTATATATGCTTTTTACAAACATTCTGAAAATATGGCTTTTTCCCCATAATCTTTGTTTCATTTCAACAAGACAGCATTAGACAATCAAATATAAAATAGTGACTCTCTTGCTCAGCATAATTCTGTAACCAGTCACACACTAGATTGTTCTTTAGTTATATGTTTCATAATATTCTTTCCTTGTCATTATAATATCAGGCTGAAAAAAAAAACATAATACTAGCTATTAAGTTGGAAGTTTGTTTGTTCCTACATTTACGTTAAGTAATTTAACCTATATTTCTATCCAAAAGTTTGATTTATTTCTAATAAAGATGTATTTCTTCAGATAAAGGCATAACAATTTAGTGCCCTGACACCTATGATTTTTGTATAATAATTCTTTAGTTTTGAAAGCTATAATGCTCCTGAAAATAAGATAAACATGTAGCTTCTAATCAACTTGAATAAGGTGAAGCTTTATTTTATAAAAATGGTACACCATGCAAAATATAACAGCTGAAGTTCCAGCAGATCTGGTCATCAGGTGGACAATAACCTTAAGCCAGAAGCAGACGTAACATTGTTACTTTGAACATTTAAGTATGAGTCCTTAAGTCATTGTAGACGAGGGAAAGTAGAAAACCCAAGGCACCGAAGTCATACAATTGTGTTACTGTCATTCTCAATCGAATTTTCCTTGGTTAATACCATAAATACTTGGTTTAATAAAACAAGGTAGCTCATTATAGGACAGATATATAAAGCAATACCAGAACGTACAATGATCTTATGTCTATTTAGTGACAAACCAAGGAAGCCATTCAATGGAAATCGAATTTGATAATTTGCATTATGAGTTTTATCCAATATTAAGAAAATATGGAAAATATCTACCAAGACAAGTCAAATGAAACAGAACACATGAAAGCTAACTAACTTAGGTAGGGGACATCAGTGAGCAACAGGAGTGGCACTCTTCTACAAAGGTCCCAGTACTACATACATTGGGCTTCATATGCCAAGGTGTATTCCAACAATGCGTAAATGAATTGGCATGGTTGTATTTCAATGAAGCTGTGTATACCACTATAGGGTGCTGCATGGAACTGGTACAAGGGTCAGTTGCCCTAGCCTCAAAATAGAATAAATATATATTATCAAGATGTTTCATGGACAAAAAGTACATCATAACATATTTAACTACTTCTTACTTTATAATACATTTCAGTTCTGAATCATAATCGTCCAAATTTACCACCAAGCCCTGCCCTTTCTTTTAAACTCTTTATGGGTATATTGGGAGGCCTGCTGGTTTCTTCATGGCTACAATTATAGGGAAAACTAGCTCTGATCATTTGCCAAACTATTTGTGCTATGAAGAAGATTAATATTTTGAGGCACTAAAGTCTATTATTCACATTTGGGAGGTGATTGTATCTTTCTTGGCACATTTAATTTTGTTCATATCTTGATTGAGGTAGGAATAAAGAGTAGCTCTTATATGAAAAAAATTGCTTTGGCCACTTGAGAATTATCAATTCTTTTTTTTTTTTTTTTTTTTTTTTTTTTTTTTGGTTTCTCAAGGTAGGGTCTCACTCTGGCCCAGGCTGACCTGGGATACACCATGTAATCTCAGGGTGGCCTTGAACTGACAGAGATCCTCCTACCTCTGCCACCCAAGTGCTGGGATTAAAGGCATGCACCACCATGCCCGGCAAGATATTTATCAATTTTTTTAATTGCTATATAGGCAATCAAAGTTACTATGATTATCTCACTTATCTGCTACTTTCATTGCCTAGCAGATCATGAAGTAAGATGACAGTACTCTTTTGCATGTGTAGTACTTTGGTCTGGTCTGGTGTGTGTGTTTGTGTGTGTGTGTGGACATGTATGCATTTTATATGCATGATTGATTGAACAGATACACATACATAAGCAAGCTGGTGGTTCAGGGCCTGTTGCACTCACCCTGCTCCCTGCAACTCCTCCTACACACAGTAGGTCAGTGGCCAACGATCCCCCGGAGATAGCAAGGACCCTCACTGCAGAGAGAGAGGAAAGAGATAATGCATGCCAGGGGCCTGTAGTCACTGTAAATGAACTCCATCTGCATGTGCCACCTTGTGCATGTGGATTTACGTGGGTAATGGAGAATCAAATTTGGGTCCTTAGGCTTTACAGGCAAGTGCCTTAACTGCTGAGACATCTCTCCAGCCATGAGATGACAACTTTTAAAGGTATTCTTCAGAAATGAAATATATTCTTGAACTATCTTAGCTTCTGCCTAAATAGTGAAAATATTTACTATTACCTTTGAATAATTGTAAGCAAAATTTTTGATGTCCAAACTCTATGCTGCAATAACATAAAACAAGTGAAACAAAATCACAAAACAATTTCTACATAAACATAAAGTAATTTCTACAAATTACATCTTTTCCCAAAGTAAAAATTAAGCAAAAAATCAAAATTAACTGGAAAAATTAAAGTACCATGTTAATATTTTTTTCCTAAGGAGAGCTTTAAAATGTGTACAGCAATGTTCTAAAGTAATATTTCAATACATTTTTAATATTTATTGGGAAATTTAATATACGAATATACTGTAATTTTGTCATTTTCCCATTGCATTACCCTATTTTGTCCCTTCTCCCCTGCCCCCTTCCACAGAAGACCCTCTTCTTTCAAGGAAGTCTTTTCTCTGCTTTGTTGTCTCATTCTCTTGTCCACCACCCGAGGGCCACAGGGTTGGAAGGCATACTTTGGGGCACTGTGTTCCCAATACAAGCAGACTCCACAGAGATTACTGAGACCCCCACCAGACTCGCACTGTTCTAAGTCATAGTGAATTTTTAAAATCCTAACTCTGGTAATTGGTAGTCCGGAGGTATTTAAGGATATGATCCCTAGTATCATGCCTTTTTGGAATTTTTTGCCTCTTAGCAACTAATTTTGTTCAGAAAATTCAGATATACTCATATATAAATGACTAAGAGCTTGATGAAGGGATGTAAACTGAAGATGAGATCAGACTGTGGGGAAAGTCAGTGTGGCTTGAAAAAGTAATTATTATTCTTAGGTCTGAAGATGTAAAGAAATAGATTTATTGCTGTAGTCTTCATAGAGCGAGAGGGAAATATCTGAGAGAGAAGGAATAGAAGAAGAGGCAGAATACTGGCTGGCTATATTGCATACATAGTGAGAAAGTAGACAACAAAGGAAAAGTGGAACCAGGCCTCTCCGGGTCCCTTCTTTCTAGGTGATACCCCCTCCCTCTTATTGAGGTTTGTATCTTTTAGTTTGATATCCAAGAGAAAGGTATATAAGGTACTGATTCATATCATTAAATTTGTGTAAATCTCCCCCACCTTCCTCTTCCCTTCCCCCTATGACTCCTTTTCCCCTGTACTCTGTCCCTCTAGTATGCCCTCCCCACCTCTCCCTCATTTCAACTTTCTCCTATCTTCAATCTAGTGCCCTGTTGATACACCTGTTGTGAACTCTCTTACATGCAACTCAAGCTGTTCCAAGTTAGAAACCACATATGAGGAATAAAATGCAGCAATTGTCTTTTTGTGATTTTGTGAGTTCACCTAGTATGATTTTTTTATCTAGTCCATCCATTTTCCTTCAAGTTTCATTATTTCATTTTTCTTTACTGACACATGGAATCCCATTGTGTATATCTACCACATATTCATTAACCATTCATCTGTTGATAGGCACCTAGGCTGACTCCTGTTCCTAGCTATTGTCTATAGAGCAACAACAGACATAGCTGAGCAAGTATCTCTGTAGCAAAGAGGAAAGTCTAAGAGTATATGCCCAGGAGTGATTTAGCTGGATTGAATGCTAGTTCTATTTTCAGCTTCTGGAGAGTCTTCATACTGATTTCCACAGTGGTTGTACATGTTAGCATTCCCACCTGCAGAGGATGAGGGCTCCTCTTTCCTCACATCCCCACCAGATTTTTTTGTCATTTGATTTTTTGATGGCTGTCATTCTGGCTGGAGTGAGTGGGTTGCTTGACCTTTTATTGGTTAGGATTCTTGCTTCAGTTCATTGTAAATTCAAGGTATTATACACATGTCAGATGTACAACTGACAAAGATTTTCTTTCATTCTGTAGGCTGTCGAGTCAATTTTCAGTTTGCTTATCTATAAAATAGCTTTATAATTTCATGAGATCCCTGTGGTCATATTTAATTACATGTTCGTTCATTATACTGAGCCATTTTCATTGTTTGTAACAGAAAAAAATAAGGTAGAATAATTCTGAATGACAAATACTCTAAACCATTGAACTAATAAAGACAATGTGTTTCCAAAATCTGAATAGAAGTCAAGATCTAAAGTCAGGGAGATATGTGAATATTGCAGAGATAGTGTCACATGTTTGCTATATTCTTTCACATTTTTTCTTGAGCACAATGAATAGTAAATCTATTCCCTTCTCTGAATTTAAACAGGATCTTCTAGCTAAACCTGAGAAAAGAAATAAAGGCAGAACTTCAGGGTATGTTCAGAGAAAAGTACATGTCATCCTTCCCATGGCTCCGTGAGGACAAGCAGAAAGCGTCCCAAATGCATAGGCACTGGATAACTACGGTAGCCTTGGAATAAACCATTTGTCCAGTTGGCCTTTGCATGATAAAAATCCTGTGAAAAACCATTAAACTCTGGGACAAAATTTCTTGCAGACCTTGTCTACTTCATGATTGGTCAAGAAATGAGAATATTTATCATCTTTACCAGTTTAAAAAGAAATCTCCCTTACAAAAGAGACAAGTTTGATGATATCAAAACAAATAATCAAAATGTTGAACATTTAGAACATTATCATCTATGTGGCATCCTTGCATATTTCTGTAAAGAAGGATGAACACTTCAAGTTCTGCAAAGTTATAGGACATTGGTCTCTAACCAGATGAAAGAAATTAGCTCCTCAAATAAGTGTTACAAACCATTCATGTTCATATGTCATATATGTGGCACCAATTATTATATTATTGTATTATATTTAATACAAAGTAAATAGTAGTATGGGGTAATAGGTTAATAATATTAGATATCTCTTGTGCAAAAATTCTAACCTGAGAAATATAGGAAAATATATTTCTAGGAATATAAAATAAACACAAATGGAGTGAATATGTCTAATTTCCCATTATCATCCCTCTGTTCATTACTTTCTTTTGTTTTCATATCCTGTTGTTTTCCCTTTAGATGTAAACTCAAAACATATTCTCTTGATTTTTCTTTGTATGGAAATGAAGATGTCAAATTCTAAAACAGGAAAAAGCATAAGAGCAAATCCTTATGAATTATAGTCCCCAGTGATGCTAATTCCCACCCTTTTAAAATCATTATGCACTATGTGCCAGGAACTGTGGTGAACATTTACAGGCAATATACAATCACTCTGCATGATAATCTCATAGGAGACCTGTAATTTTATTATCCCCACTATATGGAAGAAAAACAAGTAAAATAGGGTAGTGGACTATTTTAGAAAATATCCTTGCATTTAGATGGGAAACAAAACCTTGTAATTCTCATTTTGTTCAATATGATATCCAAAATGGTTTCATTGCAAGTCTGCATAGTTTTCCAGCATCTTGCAAGGACTTTCATTTTCTAAGAAATATTACACGATTTAAAGATGCATTTGATGAACATAATAACAATTGTATACATTTTACTATAATTTAGCATTTTTTTTCTGTAACTGGAGATTGGGTTAGCAATCCTTTACTTCCTGATGTTAGCTTTATATTTGAATTTAATATTATACCATGTATAATATTATACATAGAATATTATACTAATGAGATTTTGTTGCTTGAGGCTATTTCATTAATTCCTTCATGATATTTCTTTATAGCACACAGGATAAATATAAATTGAAATTTTATTTTTAATATTTTATGCTTGACCCAAGAGTTTCAAGATGTTATTTTATACTTGTCATTACAATTATTACATTTACAGAATTATAAAACAGTACAAATATACATATATATAATACAAATACATATATATAATATATAGCTACTAAAAAGTTTATTATTGAAAAGACATATTTCAGAACCAATATTTCAGAACCAGTTTGTTTATTTGTTTTTCCAGGTAGGGTCTCACTCTAGCCCAGGCTGACCTGGAATTCACTATGTAGTCTCAGGGTGGCCTTGAATTCACAACTATCCTCCTACCTCTGCCTCCCGAGTGCTGGGATTAAAAGCCAGCACCACCAGGCCCAGCAGAACCAATTTATTTTTGATGAAGAATATATTGTACTAGTATACAGCATAATCCAACATGGATTTATTTCTTTTTCTTGTGTTCAATTATTTGTTTGCTTGTTCATTTATTGGATCAGCATTTATTGAATAACTATATGTTTGTGGCAGTAGGAGCACACAATGCACAGTATGGCCTTAACACATGCATTTCAAAATTGGGAAATTTCTTGTTGCTTAGGAATAAATATATTGAGGGTAAAATTATGTAAGAAAGAGGAGATGGTTCTCATAAAAAGTTAAGATGATGCTAATATCTAGGGAAAGTGAAGGAAGCATAGCTTTATTCATTTCAATTGGTGGCCAACAACTTTGGGTGTTAGGCTCCATCACTCCTTTGATCTTTTACCTACTTACTTACTTACTTATTTGCTTATTTATTTATTATCTATTTTGAGCTGAGTCTGTTAGTTATCCCACATTTTTCTGGGCTTGCTGGTTCTCCCACACACACCACCCTTAGTTTGGTTGATACCTTGTTCTCTGTGTCCTATAGGACTGAAGCTACAGACATACATGCCTGTGAACCACGGCTTATTTATGTGGGTCCTGGGAATCTAACTTGAGCCATCTTTTAGCCTTCCTCAGATCCTCATGTTTTCAAAGGAAATACTCTTAACCATGAGCCAATTCTAGCACGAAGATTTTATTTATTGTTTTTAAAAAAAATGTCACTTTTTTATTTACTTACTTGAGAGTGACAGAGAGAGAAAGAGCCAGACAGAGAGAGACAGAGAGAAAATGGACACGCCAGGGCCTCCATCCACTGCAAAGGAACTCGAGAAGCGTGCGCCCCCCTGTGCATTTGGCTAACGTGGGTCCTGGAGAATCGAGCCTCCAACCGGGGTCCTTAGGCTTCACAGGCAAGAGTTTAACCGCTAAGCCATCTCTCCAGCCCTATTTATTTATTTTATTTATGAGAGAGAGAAAGAGAGAATGTGTGTGCCAGGGCTTCAAGGTGCCGCTGGAGAACTATAGACACATGAGCAACCTTGTGCACCTGGCTTCTGCGGGTTCTGGGGAATTGGGTCCCTTGGCTTCCCTGGTAAGCACCTTAACTCCTGAGCCATCTCTCCAGCCCTCAGACCAAAGATCTTTATTAATCTCATAAATATACAGATGAAAGTAAATGAAAGTTTGAAAGAATTGTATCAGTTGATTGAGGACATATAAAGCAATAGATTTGGGGAGGAGAGATGGCTCAGCAGTTAAGGCGCTTTCGGGCAAAGCCTAATAATCAGGGTTCAGTTCCCCATTCGCCACATAAAGCCAGATGCGCAATATAGTGCATGCATCCGGAGTTCCTCTGCAGCAGCCAGAAGCCCTGCAGTACCCATATTCTCTGTCTCCCTCTCTCTGCTTGCAAATAAGTCAATAAATAAATTTTTAAAATAGACTTTTGAATAGAGATGATCTACTATATCTACTAGTTGCTTAAAAACCATGAAATTTTATAGAAAAACCAAAATTAAAATTGATTTGATTGTAAAACATGTTGGTTTCTCAATCATTTAAGTCATTCTTTTTAATGTTTGGAAGACAATCAAAATAATTTAGCAAAATGCACACAAATACTGAGTGTACCTGTCACATTTTCATTTGGTGGTAAAATATTTAGTTTTATTTGCTCAGATGATTGAAAATATTATTAATTTTAATGCATACTAGCCATTCCTGTATCTTATTTGTATGAGTATCATTAATGAAACTTATTTAAAAGGATATGACTAGCACTAAAATTCTAAACATTTTAAACCTCATGGCAATGTTCCCTAAAAGGATGTGAGTTAGATTAAGGGTTTTTTTTTTTTTTCTTAATTTGTCAGATTGAAGAAGGGCCTTTGTGGCAGAGGAGGTAGGAATAAAAGGTTCTGGAGGAGCACATTACTGAAGTTCTGCAGCCTGACCCTCAGATTCCCAGGTCATTCATGCTCTTGGAAATTCTTCATAAATGTCCAGGAGCCTGTTGCAGTGAGGTTCGCATTGCTGGCAGAAATCACCCAACCAAGAGCAACTTTTGGGGAAAGAGAGGGTTTATTTTGGCTTACAGACTCAAGTGAGAAGCTCCATGATGGCAGGGAAAATGATGGCATGAACAGAGGGTGGACATCACACCCTGGCCAACATAAGGTGCACAATAGCAACAGGAGAGTGTGCCAAATACTGGCAAGGGGAAATGGCGATAATTCTCATAAGCCCCTCCTCAACAATACATTGCTTCTAGGAGGCATTAATTCCCAAGTCTACATCAGCTGAGAACCTACCATTCAGAACACCTAAGTTTATGGGGAACATCTTAATCAAACCACCACATTCTGCTCCTGGCCCCCATAAACTGATAACCATACATGATATAAAATATAATGCATTCAGTCCAGCTTTAAATGTCCTCATAGTTTTTATCAATTCCAATGATGTTCAAACATTTTCATAGTCCAAGATCTTTTTTTTTGTTATTTTTATTAATTTATTTGAGTGCGACACAGACAGAGAGAAAGAGGCAGACAGAGAGAGGGAGCAAGAATGGGCGCGCCAGGGCCTCCAGCCACTGCAAACGAACTCCAGACGCGTGTGCCCCCTTGTGCATCTGGCTAACGTGGGTCCTGGGGAGTTGAGCCTCGAACCGGGGTCCTTAGGCTTCACAGGCAAGCGCTTAACCACTAAGCCATCTCTCCAGCCCAAGTCCAAGATCTTTTAACTGAACCAAAAAATCTCCCCCCAAATTATAATGGCACAGAATACACATTCACACTGCAAAGGATGGCACTGGTGATAGCAAAGAAATATTCAACCAATAAAAAATTTAAAACAACCATGGCAAAAATCAAACTCTGTAACTTCAGGTCCAACAACTCTAGTCGGGGACAAATCTCCAAGTCCAATAATTCTAACCAGCAACAAGTCTCTGGTATTCCAATTCCACCCCTCCAGCAAGGCTACTCACAGTCCTGGAAAACTTCATCCAGGCCAGTAGCTTTCCTTGGAAGCCATCTCGTGGTCCCAGCATCTCTAGAGGGTCTCCACTGCCTCCTTACGGCAGCATAGGGTCTCCATGCAGCCATCCAGCAAACCTGTTTAACACTGCCCATGGCCATTTCCAGAACACAAAACTGTGTTGCAAACTCAATGACCCTCTCTTTCCTGCATTTCTTATACTCCATAGTACCAGGTGGGGTGCCAATTTGTTTATCCAGGGGAGAATAAAGCAGACTTTGAAAAACGGGACATTCCTTGAGCACTCAGGCCCTTTCAAAAGAGTCTACATTCTTCCTATTGCCCCAGCCCAGTTTAGTTGTCCCAGTCTCAAAGGTTATAATCTCAAACAATTTGCATGTGAATGGGCAGCAGTTTATGCCCAAAGATTTCAATTTTTCTGTGCCATATTCCTCTGCTCACACCAGTCTATTTCTATGCAATGCAACCCTGTACAACTTCTCAGGACACGGGCATAACAGTAAGCTTCTCACACAAACTGCTAGCCCAGTCCAAGAAAAGCTCTTTCTCACCCTCATTAGCCAAACCTCACAGTCCATAGTTCTTACTGCACTCAGGTCTTTCAACTCTGACCGAAACAGTCCATCAAGCTGTACTTACAGCACTGCAAGGCATTTCTTAGGCCAAGGTTTCAAATCCTTCTACATTCCTCTTGAAAATCAGCTCCAAAACGCCAAAGCCACACAGTCAGGTGTCTAGCAGCAATCCCATTCCTCGGTACCATATTACTGTTGCAGTCAGGTTTGCATTGCTGGCAGAAATTACACGAACAAGAGCAGCTTTGGGGGGGAGGGAGTTTATTTTGGCTTACAAACTCAAGGGGGAAATTCTATGATGGCAGGGAAAAGATGGCATGAGCAGAGGGTGGACATCATACACTGGCCAACATAAGGTGGACAATAGCAACAGGAGAGGGTGCCTAACACTGGCATGGGAAAACTGGCTATAATACTCATACGCCCACCCCCATCAATGCATTGCCTCCAATAGGCATTAATTCCCAAATCTCCATCTGCTGGCAACCTAGCATTCAGAACACCCAAGTTCATGGGGGACACCTGAGTCAAAGTACAACTGAACCTACATTTGATCTAAAGATTTGAAATTATTTCTAAAACATCGCATAGATGGACCTGTGGTTAAGTATAGATATCTTGACTGCAGAACAAAGTTCTGTGCCGTTATGCTACGGTCTACTTATTTTATTCACACTATTTTATTAATGGTAAATTGTATCTGGATATATGGTATATCTGTTAATGGTATATGCCTTCAGTGATTGCAAGTACCACAGATATAATATTCATATATCTCATTGCACCATGATACTATTTCAATTGCCCTGGCATGTGATTACGTATTTAATAACAGGGCTAAGACCTTTTTCCTACACATAGCTCTAACTTCTGGAAATAGAATTTAAGCCCAAGGAAATCATACATCAACTGGAATTCTCAAATAAACTTTCTATATTTCAAGTTGGAAAATTTTATAGTGGTGAGGTAATGATATTTCAAAGCAAACATTTTGGTGTTCAGACTTATGGTTTGGCTTTTCTAAGATTCTCTAGTTTTCTTATTCCTCTTCATATTAATACAATACCACAGCATTATTTTAAGATAAACATTTAAGTTTCATTCATTGGGGGAAACCTCACTGTTTTGTTTTAAAAACATTAATCATAGTAATTGCCTTAAATTAGTACTTTATATAGAAAATAATCTGTTTGCCTCTGCCAGCTGGAAATCTATTTCTCACTAGGGAACAGTGTACAACTGCTGTAGAGAGGTCAAACTAATGCACTGAGTCTAGAATGTTCTCACTGCTTTGAGTGTGATATTGAGGCCTTAATATTTCCATTACATTACCGCCAATGGATTGTTTGAGCTATCGAAGTTATTACTGTCATCCAGAAATGGATGGATAGAGTGAAATAGGGTATAAGGAAAGAAGTGATAAGAAAGAGAAATGGCCAAAGAAAGAAGGAAGAAAGGAAGAAAAGTGGGAAAAAGGGAGAAAGGAGCAAGACAAACATAAAATGAAGAAAGAAATATAGACTTAGGTATCAGCTCAAGTTAATTATTTCATTTTCACTAACATATCACCACTTAATACAGACTGGAAACTAAAACATATTTTGTTTAATATTAGAGAATCAAGAAGTCATTTTTTTCAAAGTATGCCTTCCTTATTGCAAACTCACTTTTTGTACAATTACACATTGATGGTTCTTTGGTTTTCTAATACTGTATTTTGAACACTTCTACTTCACCTTATCACTAATAACTCTATTATTTATGGAACTGGCAAATAATATAAACTTGTGAGCTGCTTATGCTACAGTGGACATTCTGTTTTTTATGATGTGTCATTAAATGGCTATGATGTCTTAGTTTATACTCAAGAGAATTACACACATGAGATTAAATATCAACCTGGACGTTATGCTTCTATCCCACCCCCAACAAAAAAACAATATAAAATGCCTCAGAGAGGGAGACAAGAGGGCAAAGTTGTTTGTAAGAGTAGTAAACAACGTATCATAAAGGGTCCCAATATCCATTCAAAGACACAATGATACACCTTCAATGTGCTAACTTCATTCCATTGGACCCAACCTCTTAAAGATTATTCCAATAGCTCCATGGGAAGTGAACCATTTTTTTAATTAACATAAGATCCTTTGAGGGGCATTTCATATTCAAACTATAGCAAATAGTAATCACTAGAGTCAAAATTACTTATGCAAATTGATAGATGACTATATAAAGTGTTATAAACTAACAATAGAATGTTTCAACCTTAACGAAAGAAGTCTTAAAATTTGAGATATTCTAGATGAACCATATTGGCATGGTGCAGAGTGAAATAAAATAGTCATAGAAGGACAAAACAAAATCTTACGTATATGATATATGTGAAATAATCAAACTCACACGAGTATAACATTGTAGTTGCTGGGTCTTGAAAGCAGCATGGCTTTTACTTTAATTGTGGATAAAACAGTGGAGGGGGTTACAATGGAGTCTGGCCATTATGGTTAGAGTGTCTGTGTTTCTTGTGCAGCTGTTTATGCTAACCTATTATAGGGTGCTCTCCTTCCTCACAGACTGGGGCATAACACCAATATCTTCTCAAAATTTGACTTCCTGGTCCTTGTGAATAATATTCCTGGTAGTACAAGTGGTTTATTGATTAATTTATGGGCAAATTTGATTGCATGAAGGTATAGACAGGTGGCAAAGCATCATTTCTAGATAAATCTCTGAGGATATTTCCAAAAGAGATTAGCATTGAGTAAATAGATTATGGAAGATGTCCATCTATCTAATGTGAATTATCACTATGCAATTGGTTGAGAACCCCGACCAAACAAAATGACAAAGAAAAGCCAATTCATCTGTGTTTGCACCTCTGCCTTTTAGCATCAGAGTCAAGTTTCTCAGGCCTTTTACCTTGAACTAGTCACATCATAAGTTTCCTTGGTTCTGAGGTCTTTAGACAGGGACTGAGAGCTATGGCCTGGGATTTTCTGTATCTCCAGTTGGTGGACAAGCATGTGATTATTTAAACCTTATAATCACCCAGTGCTTCTGATAAACTATCTATATCTATCTATATCTGGTTCTTAGCCAACCAGATAATATGGGGTTTATGCTAATCTCTACAGCATATATCTATCTGCATCTTCATATGCCATTTAAATCTGTACACATCATTTATATCTGTAATTATCTACCTATATATCTTCATACCAATGTATATATTCTGCATGCCTGTATATATATATATATATATATATATATATATATATATATATATACATACACATATGGTCTTACCAGTATTGTCTCTCTAAAGAAACTGGTCCAATAAAATTGGTGATAGACTAAGAGAAAATTTAGTCAATAAATTTACAATGAACAAATGCATAATAGCAAATAGATGCTCTAAAAGAAAACAAGCTTCCCAGACTTGACATGATATTGGAAATGTATGGATGAAAGAAAGAGAATTTGGCTATGCAAAGGGAAATTCCTTCCAAATGTTTTCTGATACAGTAGAAAGATGAATGAGTGAATAAGAATCAGAATGAAGACACAGAAGGGAAGAACGAGGACTGTGTGCTCAGGAAATCTCTTTCTTTCATCCATACATTTCTAATATCATGTCAAGTCTGGATCAAACTATGAATTTTATACTACCAGTTATATATACTTCTTTATAACCTATCACACTGTTTAATATTTCCCTTTCTTTTTTCCTTTTGCCCTTTTTTTTTTTTTTTCTTTTTGAATCAGTCTTGCTATGTAGTACAGACTGGTCTCCAAATCTTAATCTTTGATCTCGAGGTTTAAGTGCTAGGATTAGATGCATGTGCCAGCACGCCAAAATGCTTTCATATTTTTTTTCTTAATATAAAATAAATGTTCCTTTTCTCTGAACACAAAATTGTCCTCTAGGATAAGAAATTTTGTATTAGCTACAATAAAAATTAATCATTTGCTTTTCTATCACTGAATGACAAAAACAAACAAACAAAAAAGAAGTCAAGCTTACTAGTCAGGAAGAACCCTGTCTGAACTTTAAGGCCATGTTGGTATTCAGTATCATAAAAAAGGTTTATAAGGCTGCCTTCTCTTTCCATAATGCTTTTATGTTCCCCACCAGCCCTTATTTTTGTATACATAATTGTCTTTATTCTTGAATATGCTTAAGAAAATCCAATTTCCTCTTTGTTTAGTAGAAGGGAAAATACATCCTCTATGTTCTCTTTGTCTTTTAGAAAACATATTGAGATAAGAATAGTGGCCTCCAATTTCACATCTAATGGGTCCTTTTCATATGCAAGGTACCATTCTTGCAGTAGCAATTGAGCTGCTTTGTATATGAAACCTGCTACAGTTTAATTTTCTTTCAGCACAAGGTAACAGTATCATAGAACTACCATAAAGTAAGAGAAATGTACATAACTTGATAAAATCCCCACAAAACTCGCATACGCTCCCAACTATGCCTAGAGTCACAGGCTTTCCTTGATGTGCAGCTGCGACTTTATGGGATGCAGAGGAGAAAGCGGGCAACTCGCACGTCTTCGCTTCAAGAGAAATTGCTCAGGGCCTTGAGAACATGAGTTTATGCTACTGTCTCCTGCATGCATGCCTTTGTATTCACTCGTTTTACTTACCAGTCAGTCACTAAGATAACTAACTGTCGAGTTGTAACTTTTTGTATTTAACACCCGAGACTTTGTATTCCCTTCCAATGCCGCATTGCTGTTCATAAGAAGCCACAAAGCACAGCCCTCTGAGAGGAGAGCTAATGGACTCATTTTGTCTGTTTTCTAGTGCAGAAGGGCATGTCCCCTGGGGAAAATCATAGTTTCACTAACAATTCCTGGACCACTCTCCTGCTTTAAAATGCTGTCTCCGGGCTTTTAGTTGGTGTCTGTGATGAAAACTGACAGAAGATTTGATGTCACAGAACCAACCTTCACTCCATGAACCCGCTGCTTGTTACAGAACATCTTTGTGCACTTGAGCTAAGGAATTTCTCCTCTTTCCCAAGGGCTCCTATGTACTCGTAATAAAGAATCTTGGCTCCCTACCTCTTTTATTAACAAGCAGATTGGTGTTTGGAAGGAGATTTTTGCCTACATAAGGCATGGTGTGTTATAATTATGCCGAAACCACTGGCCCCACATTCCGTTTGCATCATTCACCATGCTCCATGGAACTTGGCAAGGCTGAAATGCAGATGACAGAAGCAGAGGGCATCCAAGTCTGTGTTGGTAATTATGCCACTAGATGAAAAATGAATTTGTTATGGCAAATTTTAGTTTGCCTTTGGAGAGAAAGTAAAGCTATCTACAATGAGTTCTGCCTCTATGTCGGCTACTTTATCCCACATCATCACATTGATTATTTAAATATTTCATTTTGGTCTCTTTTCTGATCAAGCAACTCTCAGTCTAGAAAAAAAATACAGAACTTTACACTGTACATTCCCTCCCCTCCACCCAGAGAAATCTGTTTCTCTTTGCTCCTGCCTATACCATCCCTTAAAATTTCTAATGAAGTTCATCCTTTATAGATGGACATCAAAGTCATCTAGGCAAGCATAAATTTGCCCCACAGAAAAAATCCTAGTCCCAAGTTTATGGGACAAGATCACATATGTGGACATTATTTCCACAACAAAACATGACACAAGTCACTTTACTAAACACAGAAATAGATCCTTATGCTAGCTCTACATCTACTGGACTGGGTAGCAACTTCTGCCAGTCCATGAGAAGGAGATAAGATGCACAAAGCCCATTTTACTGCCTACAGTGTGGCTTTTTCCAGCTTCTTGTCAGCTGGTCTACATGAAGGAGATTTTCCGCTCATCTCCAGGAGGATTTCTCAGTGACCTTGAAGTCCAAGTATGAGGAATCTTCAGCAGTAGGGTCTTACCATCTATTCCTGGTGGAAAACCAAGGGCCTCAGCAATGGCCTGTAATGTTTGGGGGGCATCAGGGACATCCCTGGCCAACAATCCACTGGAAGGTATCTCATCCCTGGCACTGAAATTTTTCTAATAACAATCTATGGCTTCTGAGTGTTCCATTGTCTAAAAAAGTAGGTTTCCATATGACTTATTTATATACTCTTGGATTTTGATTAGCCCTCACTCCACCTTTCCTTTACTCAATCTCTTCCCCTGACCTCACTTAGGCCTTTTCACCCCCAATTAATCTGTTCTTCTACTTACATTTATTATATGCACATATGTATATGACATTAATGTGTATTGAATCAATGGAGGTTTAATTTTAGAGTAGTTATTAAAATTTATTTTATTACCTATTATGAAATGAAGTGACTAAGAAAAAAATGCTAGTACTTACTTTGAGGAAGGAAAAGTTGGACTGCAGACCCCAAGTAACCATTAAAAGTATAATATCTAAAGCACATGAAACCAGGGCAAGGACCAAGGGCCAATTGGGTAGAATTAATATGAAAGCAATAATGATAAAATCACATGTAAAATGATTTAGGACAAAATGCCCAAAGTTACATTGTAAATGGAAGTACTTATAATTTTTTTTGAAACAAAGTTGTAATCCCACTTTATAGATTAAAAAAAAAAAAACAAGTGCTAAAGTACAAATTAAACCAAACTCACTAAGATAAAACTGGAAATGATGAAACTGGAATTATGCAAGACAATACTGAATTGTTTATGACATCAATGAAAAAAATCTGTTACCAAAGAATATGTGATATATTTAGCAATCTTCTACACGATAAAATCCCATCTCATATTAAAAGAACGTAAAATTGCAATAATTATACTAAAGGCTTAGGGGCTCTACTCCTCCTCTTGCCTTCTCTTGGGTAGGAGCTCTTCAGACTATCTCCTCTTTCTTTCTCTCTAACTAATAAATCTCTCCAAACTTAAAATAACAATGAAAATAAAATAAAAAGGTTTAATGTGTATTTATAAAGTAAGGTTAGTGTATTAGTTATGTTCTCATTGCTGGCACAAAATTGCTGACATAAATCAATTTCAGGGAGGAAGGGTTTATTTTATATTATAATTCCAGATTACAGTCCATCACGGAAAGGAAAGCATGGCAACAGCACCTAGAAGCAGATCACATTCACAGTGGTGTGCAGCAGAGAGCTACGAATACTGGTGCCCGGCTAATGTTCTCCTGTTAGTACGGTTCATGATTCCAGCCCGTGGAATGGTATTGCCCAGTGAAGGTGGGTCTTCATAACTCAACTAACCTAATCAAGCTAATCTGTTTTAGGCATGTTTAGAGGCTAGTTTTATATAGATAATCTTTTCCATGTGATTTTAAGTCCTGGAAAGTTAACAATATAAACCATCACAATAAGTAAGACTAAAATTTATAATGATCAGGAAATGACTAATGACTACATAAACTAGTCCAGAAAACAAGAGTATAAAATGGTTATTGTATGAGTAGAACAACCCTAAATTACATCAGTATTCAAAAATATACAACATTTATCTGAGAGTAAGAACTTTAATATTCCTTTTTTTTTTTTTTTTTTTTTTTTTTTTTTTTTTGAGGTAGGGTCTCATTCTAGTCCAGGCTGACCTGGAATTCACTATGGAGTCTCAGGGTGGCCTTGAACTCACGGCCATCCTTACCTCTGCCTCCCGAGTGCTGGGATTAAAGGCATGCGCCACCACGCTCAGCTATTTTTCTTTTTTTTAATTTTGATTCCTTCATATGTGAATATAATGCATTTTAATCTCACTTCCCCATTTGTCCTCTTTCTATTCCCTTTTTCTACTACTAAAACTATTCTTCCAATTAGATTTCTAACCTGCTTCCTGCCTTCTCTCTCTCTTTCTTTTATTAATGACCAGTGACTTAAGTGAGGGTTGCTTGGCTAATCATAGATTGGAGATTATTTCTTGGAGAGTGGCCGATCCTCCCTTTTAAGGAACCAGAGACCTCTGTTCTTCCATTAGATGCTTTTCTGTGCGATGAAGGTATGGGTTTTGTATGCTCCTGCGTGGGAGAGTGGGAACGTGCCTGTACAAGCCTTAGAGCATTTGTGGAATGCTTGTGTGTTGGTCCTTGCCTCTGCCTTGTTTTGAAACAGCATCTCTCGTTCATCACTGCATTCACCAGGCTATATGGCCTGAGAGCTCCTGGAGCATTCTTTGGTTGCTGGCTCCCTTATTGCCCTAGAAACACTGGAATTACAGATGCACATGGGTTCTAAAGATCCAAATTCCAGTACTCTCAATTGCATGGCAAATGCTTTATCCATTGAGCCATTTCCACATCCCAGAAATTTCCTGAACATTGATGTGACAATCATTCAGTTAACTTCCCCTTAAGTCTTCTGTGTCTGTATCCATTTTATAAGTGTTTTTATTTGTAAGATAATACATTATTCATCAAGATACTATTTATTCATGAGCAAGAAATGTGTTGAGAAAAAGCACATATGTAAATTATTTGTGGGTAAGCTTATGAATACAGTTTCTAATATTCTATTTGAATATCAGATCCATATTCTTCTTATTTAATATTTTCTTTTTTATGTTTAATTGATGCAGATTATGTAACACTATGGTTTTATGTTTGTATTGTAAATGTGGGCTAATTTGTCATGCATGTGATGGCAGCAAATATAGATTAAGATGAATAAAGTGTTTTGTTTATAAAGTATCATGAGACATGTTAGCTAATGATGTGAATTTTTGGTGATAAAGAAATTTTATATATTTTTAATTATTAAAAATAGAGCTCAGTAATGATAACGAATAACATGCTTAATTTATGTCAGGTGCTATTTGAAGACATTTGTATATTTTTACCCATTTAATCCTTGACAACTACAGTGAGATAGATCCTACTGTAATTTTTATTTTTAAGGATGAAGAAACTGAAAGAGGTATGTAACCTGAAATGCACTTTGAAATATCTTGTGAAACCAAGATAGCTACCTACTAAGTTTGGATTCATGAGTCCCAAATATTGAAGCATTCATCATTAATTTGCTAATGCATAGATTATAAATTGAATGGATATTAAAACACTTTTAGTATTTTGAGGAGTTTTATATCCATGTTCACAGCAGAGGTTTTAGGTCTTCTTGTATAATCTGTGTCCAATTCTGCCACAAAGACAGTTGGAATGTATATCAATATTTGTAAGACATTGGGTATAATTCAGGTTACTGTTTAGAATGTTCATTATAACTAATCAGAAAATCCATTCACTCCTGAGGATGTCTTTTTTTTATATAAGGTTTCTAACTGCAAATTAAACTTTTACACCTAAATGATAATTTAGTTTACTTCTTTATTCTTAAATGAATTTGGGAAGTTTACTTCTTGTTGTTTTACTTTGGAAGAACTTCCTTATTTACATTAAGTGATTTTTTTTTTTTTTTGCTGAGAGCTGTCTGAGATATCCACTTGATATCCTTTTTTGTATCATCTATGTTTACCAATGATAATGCCTACTTCAGTCCTCATACTTTTAATTAGATTCTTCTCTGTTATTTGTAAACTTGCCTAGTATGGTGGTTTGATTCAAGTGTCCCCCATAAGCTTATGTATTCTGAATGTTAGTGTCCCTAGCTGATGGCAATTGGAAATTAAAGCCTCAAGGAGGTGGTGTATTGTTAGGAGCAGGCTTATGGGTATTGTAACCAGTTTCCCCATGCCAGTGTTTGGCACACTTTTCTCTTCCTATTGTCAACCTGATGTTGGACAGGAAGTGATGTTGACCCTCGGCTCATGCAATCATTTCCCCCTGCCATCATGGAGCTTACCCTTGAGTCTATAAGCCAAAATAAACCGTTTCTCCCACAAGCTGCTCTTGGGTGGGTGATTTCTGCCAGCAATGCAAACCGGACTGCAAAATTAAAGTGGTACTGACAGTGGGGTTACTGCTAGACACCTGACTGTGTGGCTTTGGCCTTCTGGAACTGATTTGCAAAAGGAATGTGGAAGGATTTGAAACCTTGGCCTAAGAGATGCCTTGCAGTGCTGTAAGTACAGCTTGATGGACTATTCTGGTCAGAGCTGCAAGACCTGAGTGTAGTAAGAACTATGAACTGTGAGGTTTGGCTTATGAAGGTGAGAAAGAGCTTTGCCTAGACTGGGCTAGAAGGTGTTTGTGTGAGAGGCTTGCTGTTATGTCCATTTCCTGAGAACTTGTACAGGGTTGCATTGGGTATAAATGGACTTGTATGAGCAGAGGGATATGGCACAGAAAAAATTTAAATCTTTGTGCTTAAACTGCTCCCTGTTTACCTGCAATTTTTTGAGGGATTACAACCATTGAGATTGGGCCAACTGACCTGCTCTGGGACAATAGGAAGAATGTAGACTCTTTTGAAGGGTCCTGAGTGCTTAAGGAGTGTCCTGTTTTTCAAAGTCTGTTTTATTTTCCCTGGATTAACAAACTGGCACCCTGCCTGGTATTGTGGAGTATAAGAAATGTAATAAAGGGAGGGTCATTAAGTTTTCAACATGCTCTTGTGTTTTGGAAATAGCCATGGGTAGTGTGAAGCAGATTTGCTGGATGCCTGCACAGAGACCTGATGGAACCATGAGCATGGACTGTGGGTTGCAATGGAGACCCCGGGGACATACTGGAACCAGGTGATGGCTGCTAAGGAAAGCTTCCAGCCCCAAATGAAGTTTTCCTATCTGGAGGGGCAGAATTGAAACTCCAGAGGCTTGTTGCTGGTTAGAATTATCAGACTTGGAGATTTGTCACTGACTAGAGTTTTTGTACTCTTAGCTATAGAGTTTGATGTTTACCCTGTTTTTTTTTTTTTAATCTTGTATTGGTTGAATATTTCTTTGCTATGTCCAGTGCCATCTTTTGAAGCATGAGTCATTATTCTGTGCCATTATGGGCTTTGGGGGGATTTTTTTAGTATTATATGGTTCAGTTAAAAGACCTTGCATCATGGGGATGTTTGAACATCATCAGGATTGATAAAAACTATGGGGACACTTAAAGTCATACTGAAAGCATTGTATTTTATATCATGTATGGACATTAGTTTTTGAGGGCCAGGGGTGGATTGTGGTGGTTTGATTCAGCTGTCCCCCATAAATTTAGGTATTCTAAATGCTAGTTTCCCAGATGATGGCAATCAGAAATTAAAGCCTCCTGGAGGCAGTGTATTGCTTCTGGAGGGCTTATGGTTGTTATAGCCAGTTTCCCCATGCCAGTGTTTGGCACACTCTCCTATTGCTATTGTCCACCTTATGTTGGCCAGGAAGTGGTATCCTCCCTCTGCTCATGCTATTGTTTTCCCTGCCATCATGGAACTTCCCCTCAGGTCTGTAAGCCAAAATAAACCTTCTTCCCACAAGCTGCTCTTGGTTGGGGATTTCTGCCAGCAATGGAACCCGACTGCAACAGCTATGTCATTAATTTTATTAACTCTCTCAAAGAGAAACAACTTTATTTACATTGATGTTTTTTTCTGCTTTCAGTTTAATTGATTTCTCTTACTTTCCTATTGCTGCTTATCTTGATCATTTTGGTTGAGTCAGAAACGTATACTGTTCATTTAAGACTTTTATCACATAAGCATGCTATACCCTAATGTTCTCATTTTCTCATTAAACACTCATGTAACTTCATTTTACATAATATGATCAATATTCTTATTTTGCTTCTGTCAAAGGTACTTTCTAAGTTCTTATCAGAATCCTACAACGAACTAGGAATTATTTTAAATGATGCTTAATTAATTCTCATGTTCTAATTATCTTTTTTATTTGTTTTCATTTTTAAACTTCTGTGTGATAAAGTAACATTTTGTGGAGTTTAAAATTTATGTTATATTTATGCATGATTTTTTATGACCCAGGAAATGGTGCATATATCTTTTCCTGAGGTGTATGTATGTGTGTGTGTTTTCACACTTAGGAAAAAATACACTTTTTGTTATTGATTACATGTTCTGTTCATAAGTCATTTGTTCCAATTTGTTGATGTTGAGTGATGTTTAGTTCTATTCTTCATATCACTAGTGGTTGATTTTTTGTTGTTGTTGTTTTTTGTTTTTTGTTTTTTGTTTTATGAGTTAGGGTCTCACTCTAGCCCAGGCTGACCTGGAATTCATGCTGTATTCTCAGGGTGGCCTCGAACTCATGGCAATCCTCCTACCTCTGCATCCCGAGTGATGGGATTAAAGGCATGTGCCAAGTGGTTGATATTTGATTATCCTCCAAGTGGGAGGAAACATTTCATGACAGGAACAGAATCCTCCAGCAAGGGCACACACACACACACACACACACACACACACACAGACTATGATTACAATTTTTCTATGACCATAGACCCAAATCTGGCATAGTGATCAAGCAGCTGGTACTTTGACAAGGATTCCTTGGTGGTATTTACTCCCTTGACACCCTAGATTTGTTCTTTCTCTGTGTAATTGTGGATCACATTCAAGTACTCTAAAGACAGGACTGAGCATGTTGATACTCCTCCTCCTCACTAGTATGGTTATACTGAATATCCCTTTTGATTCACTTCAAATGCAAATATTTATTGAGAGTCCATTCCATGTTGAGCTCTATGCTAAACTGTTACAGGATAATGTTTAAACATTTTACTCAAAATTCAAAAATTCAATTAATTCAAAAATTCAATTCGGCTAACCCCACAATGCATGACCCACATTTCCCAATGAGGAGGGTCCCTGCAGAAGGGAGAGGGCAGGAAGCAGGCTAATAATGGTACCAACATGGCTATGTACATAACTAATAAAAATAAATAAATAAAATAAAACACAGAGGACAAAAAGGAAATTACATACTAAAAAACACCAATTCAGTCCTTTGAGAAAGGACTAGGGAGAGAATTTAGTTAGTATCCTTCAGGTTATAGCCCCTTCTCAGTAGCATCTCTAGAGCATCACACCCACCCACGTAGTCATTCCAGGGAAGCCCACATGTGGCATTGCAGTGGAGGTACAAAATACCAGCCACTTAGTACAACTCAGGGCAAATCCAATGGGCCATTTTCAAAACTGAGCTCTGTGGAATTGCCAGTTCTGCTCATCTTCTCCCTGTGCAATCCTGTTTTCCTCACTCCTTCCATTGGCGTTGATTTCAAAGTTAGTCAGTAATCACCCTGCATTGACGACAATCTCCATGCTAGTCTTATTTCCAGAGAACACAATGTTAATAAAGGATGTGGAAGGGGTGTTGATGACAACACCTTATTCTTGGTCAAAAAGAAAAAGAACAAAAACTGAAAGAAAAGAAAATGAAAAAATACCTGCAAGACTTCTCCAGATATGAATTGAACCAAGTGCTTGGGAAGAACCATTCCCTACGGAATTAACTGTCACTTCCTGTACAGCCCTGCTCACCTTGGAGTTTGAAGTCTCAGTGTTACAAATTCCAGGAACTCTATAAATTTTACTCTGAAATAAATTCTTTAGTCATATGTGTCAATAAAGTAATATTCCAAATGAAACCTTACCTGTTTATTATTTAGGTGAAAGACTTAACAGAACTCTTTAATGATTTTTGTTATCTTATTAGATTAAAAAAACAGTCACTGGGACATACAAAGCTGCTGCCATGTGAGCTTATTTACCTTTGGAGAAGCAAATGCCTGGCTACTTGAATACCTATCCCAGACTAAGTCATATATTCAGTGTTAGATATAGAGCTTCTGTGTAAAAAGCTGTGTAAAAACTCTCTAGTGAATGGAGAGGAAGTATTTGGAAGGAAATTAAAACTCATTCTTACCACGATTCCAGATCATCTTAGTGCTGTTGCTTCCGTGTTCTGTGATCTCACACTGTGATGTGTCTCCTAACAGAAGGTGAACTTTCATCCTGAAGATCTCCTACAACTGCAGGGGGAATTCCTCCATGGTCCTTTTTTATGATTAGATTTAAATGAGAATTTGCTCCCTCTTCAAAGAGTTATAAATGGGTAGCAGTGGTAATATTAGTCACTTTCTATTGCTTTCTAGAAGTTCATCCAGTCTCCAACTCTCCATGTACAAGCTGCAATTTTCCTGACACTGTGGTGAGTAGTTTTTGTGAGAACTGATAAGCAACAAATTTCTGCAAGCAACTGCTTTTAGTGCATGGTGATGTTCCCATCACCTCTTGCTGTATTATTTCTTAGGTCCATAAATGCTGCCTCCTAGGGATTAATTCACCTTCACATTTATTCTTCTAATCTAGAAAATCGCTCAGCAAACATGAATCTATATTTATTGCTCCTCAAACCTAGTAAAGATGTGTAATTCTTCCCTGAAATCTCTGCTATTGCACTACTTTATTTTTGAAGATTTAGACTTAGAGAGAAGTTTCAAAGATAGTGTTGAGAATCTGCTTGTTTGGCTAGTAGACTCTGTGGTTGTCTTCCTGTATGGAATTCATAAAAGCTAAGAAACCCACACTTTCCATTGCTGTCATCTAGACTTTAATTTCCCCACTGTTTCCGTTAAAAACTTCTTTTTCTTTTCCCCCAGCACCCCATCCAGAGAACCAGTCTGAATATTGTTGTTGCATCTCCACATTCTCCTCTGGCCTGTGGTTATTTCTGTCTTTTCTTGTTTTCATGACTTTAGATGACTTGAGGAACTTAGGGCAGGTGTTTTTATAGGATGTTTCCAAATTTGCAGTTGTCTGAGACGCTGCCTCCTCATCACAGCTGGTGTGCATTGCAGTCTCTTAGCCAAAGCAGTCCTTGCCAGTTCAGTCACGCATAAAGTTCCTGTTCTTTCCTTTTACGAATACAGCCACTGTGCAGGGCTCGTACTTAAGAGCTAGGCAAAAACACATTCCACTTTCCATAGGGGGTAGTATTTTTGGATCTTCTTCCTTTTTGACTTATTTGGATATTCAATCATTTATATCACATAGACATATGGATTTAATTTGCCCTTGAGGTTATATTGCAATTCAATATGTCTGATTTTATTGGTTATGTCCTCCTCTTTGGCCAATGAAATTCTTTCAGGTTTACTATACAACTCTGTGAAATGCTCCAGCCTTTCTCCCTTCCTTCCTTTCTTCCTTCCTTTCTTCCTTCCTTTCTTCATTCCTTCCTCCCTTTCTTCCTTCTCTCCCTCCTTCCCTCCTTCCTTCCTTTCTTCTTGCATTTTTTTTCTTTCTGATACTACACAGTGCTCCAGAGTCAGCTTGTATTACCCCTACTATACTCTTTCAGGGCTCAGTGATTTTCCCCTCTAGTGTCCCTCACTCCTATTGAAACCAGTATTTGAGTTATCATGGCTACTTCAGAAGTTCCATTGTTCCTAATGTTTTCATTGCACAAAGCTAGGACATGTGTACATGTATTAATAGACCCTGAGTTTAACAGACTCTACAGCTATTTATGAATTCCTCCACCATGTGTGGTATGCAGCTAATTATGTATTCACATTAGTGTCCTGCAGGCCTGATTCCATACCATAAGCTGTGCTCTAGTTGCCTTTCCTTCTTATTTTTAACTTTCCTATTTCACAGTAAGAAACATATTCCCCTTCTCTGCTACTGATTTGCTTTTTTTAACTCGTTTTTTTTTTTTTTTAATTTCAGCCTTGCAAGAAGCAACTTTAATAAGAACATGTTGATCTATGTTTCCTTTTGTGTAAGTTTATATGATTTCCAGTGAAAATAACATTTTCTAAGTCTACTTAGGTCAGTGTTTTTAAAACCCTCACTTCTTCCAGCATAGTTATATATTATCATCATAACAGAAGTAAATTCATTTGCCTTTCTACATTTCCTCTTGGTATTCATATTATCCAATAATTTACTTCATAACTTTACATATATTAATCTTCATTCCTCTAATCCCCAATGCTACATGTTCTGGTAAATGAATTGAATCATAAGCCTACTGTCAGAGGACTACATAAAACAGCTCTTTACTCTAGAATTACATGTCTCCTCCATTCTCATCTATACCTTCTCTCAAATCTTGGTAGCCATCAATCTCTTCAACATCATTTGCAGGTTGAACAACATACATGTTTTCCTGTGGTTGCCATGGTTTCATGTTTCACTCTTGAAAGAATGATCTGAAAGCTATTAACTCTCTAGTGCTTTTTTTTTTTGTTGTTGTTTGTTAGGTTTTTTTGGTTTTGTTTTTTTGTTTTTTGTTTTTTGTTTTTCCAGGTAGGGTTTTGGTCTATCCCGGGCTGACTTGGAATTCACTGTGTAGTTTCAGGCTGAATTTGCACTCACAACGATCTGCCTATCTCGGCCTCCCAAGTGCTGGCATCAAAGGCCTACGTCACCACATCCGGCCTTCAGTGCTCTCTTAAGAGCTTGTGTGCGCATTCATGTGTGTGCTTTACGTGGTTCTAAAAATACTGTGGACAAACATGAGAATTTACAGTAATCCCTCCACCTTTTCCTTCCTTGTCCTGAAGGCCCATAAGGAAAATTACAAACAATATAAACGAGGAAACAGATTTGGGAAGTTGAATGACGACTGCCTGTGTGCATTTTCCGTGGAGTACTATTTAATGCTAGTCAGCGGAGATGTGCTACTCAGCACGTACTTTCTGCCACTTAAGTCATAGCATCCCTGGCTGATCTCACAGAGAAAAGCAATAAAAATAGGGGAAAAAAATCCGCCCCCCCCCCGTGCCTCATAGGTTCTAATATTAAACCGCTTCTCCCGAGATGATAAAATCGCTTACTTACGCAGTTTTCTATCACTGTTACAAATTGAATTTGTTCAAACCAGAGCCTGCGACCTTTGAACTTAGATACTTTTACCTACTCACTGCCAAAATCTCCCTCAGATGCAGGGACTTGCCAAAGAATGACATTACAGGGCTTTTTGGCCAAACTTAAATCCAAAGCTACCTACTTGGACCATCATATTCGGCTATACAACTGGAAAATACACCCTAAGTGCACACTTTATACTCTTGAAAATTATCAAGGGCAACACCCCAGGTTACCCACTAACTGAACAGTATACCGATGTAAATGTGCAATTTTTAACTCCGCAAAGACTCTCAGGCTCTGCTCACCGGGCCTACCGCAGAGTACAACAGGAGTCTGTTGAGTAGTAAAATCTTAGGAAAAACAAAAATGGGCTGCATGCTCCTTACCTGCTCATCCTGACATAGTATGTGAGATATAGCAGTACTTTTCAGAGTGTATAATTAGTTAATAGTACCAGGAGTCAAGCACATAGAATCTGAGTGTGACATTGATGAAGTTAAGAGGTTTAATTATCACTCATAGTAATAATCTAATTTGGAATAAATTTACACATTTCTTTGCTGACCTGCTTCTACCATCCAAAGGATCAGGTTTTTGTCAGAGGTCTGCACAGTAATTGACACAGTCCTAATTTTACCTCCTCTAGCTTTAGACATCAAAGCCACCAAAATAAAGTTTATTAGTAACAGTAGAAATTCAATTTGCCAAAGCTGACATTTTTAGGGAAAAAAAATTAAGATACATCTGCCATGTAATATCCTGATATTGCTTACTTTTAATTCATTAGCTGCATCTATATTCTCTTAATGTTATATACTTTACCTGTTGTTACTCCATGATCAATTTTTAGGGGATGTATTTGAACTAAAACTAAAATGAAATTAAAAATTTTTAATGTAAAAACATTTCACATCAGAGATTTAAATGAAAATAATAATTCCAATAAGGTAAGATTTCATATTTGACAAAAGGCATTAACAAAGAAATAATTGTCAGAAAAATCCAATTATTTTTCTAAATGGCAATTCACTTTAAATCTCTAATAGCAATTATATCAAAGTAAATTTTTCTTAATGTTGGTTATTAAATACAAAAGATTTTTCTAGCTCAACTAAAAAGACTGAGGAAGAGAGATGACCACATAAAATTATAAGCATATTAGGGAAGGACTTCCACATTGACATATCCTAAGTGTGGTATAGCATTACCATATCTAATTAGTATATCAAAGTGTATCAAATAAAATTTAGTGGCAAAATTGATTTGTTTATGCTATATAAGCCTGTCAAGGAAATAAAATCAGACTTTTCAGGCAATATAGTTTCTGTGCTTTTGTTTAAATGAAAAACAAAGCACAGATTGTCTCTACTAGCTGCATATTACATGCTCAAAATGAAATTACTTCACGTGGACTCCATTAAATAGATATGCTAGTAATTGGGCTTTAGTTTTTAAGAGAGAAGAATCGCATGGGATCTAAGTGGATATTTTTCCTGTTAAATGTTACATTATTTTATAGATTTAGTGAATTATCATTTTCTCCCAGTCTTGCTCACTGGCTTTTTTGTTTACTTCTGAAAATCACATAAATGTCATCTATCCCCACTAAACATTAATAGTATTTTATTCCAACTGTACATTTGGAATTTTTATTGTTTAGTGATATTTTTATAAAAAAAGGTTATACACACTGACCCTTTCTCCCCTGTCACAATTCTGCTGAAGGTCTTCTTTGGTGGGCTTACTGGTACTCATTGTGGGGACCAAAAGACCTCAGTCAGCCTCTGTGCAATAGGCTCCATAGAAAACCTCCACTGCTCTCTATTATTATTATCATGTATTTAAGTGCTACGTAAAGCCATCAGTTATTTTTGAAATAAAATTAAAACTTAAAAAAAATTGAATGCCCTTTTTATATGTTCATAGTTTCACAAAATATATGCAAATTAAAATAATTATGAGATTCTACCTTACCCCAATAAGGGTAGCAAACATCAAAAAATCAAATAAAAATAAATGCTGGCAAGGATGTGGAGAAATAGGAACACTCATCCACTGTTGGTAGGAATGTAAGATGGTACAACCAGCTTGGAAAGCAATATGGAGACTCCTAAAATAGCTGACTATAGAGTTACCAACAGACCCAGTTATTCCCTTACTGGGCATGTACCCTAAAACCTTTAAACCTCAGTCCAGAGAGATTTGCTCAACCATGTTTATAGTGGCTCAATTCATAATAGCTAAGAGCTGGTATCAACCCAGAAGTCCATCACTGGAAGAATGGATAACTAAGATGTGGTATATCTACAAAATGGAATTCTATACAGCAGTAAGAAAAAATGACACAATGAAATTTGAAGAAAAATGGTTGAACCTAAAACAGATCACTCAGTGAATTTACCCAATCACAGAAAGATAATCGCTGCATAGTCTCACTCATCTACACACCTAACCTGAATCTACCCAAGATGCCAACACACCCAGCAAGCATCTCGAGGACTAGACAATAGGGTGGGTGGAGAGGGAGAGGAGGGTAAGACAGGGGGTGGAGGACACAAATCTAGACCCAAATGGCAATGGAATCATAAAATTCTACATCCTAAAAGGCAGACCAAATGGTTGAACCTTCACCAGGTCCTTAGAGGGAACAACTGAGTCACCAGGCACAAGGGTGAAGGAGATTGACACAGAGAACAATCAACTCCTACCAAATCAGATATCCAGAGACACAGAGGCTCCCAACACCTCATCATTGAAGCAAACCCAAAATGAACCCAACATGGTTCATGGAAATTTTGTGGAAGAGGGAGCGGAAAGAATGTCAGAGCCACATGTCAGGTCTTGATACTCAGAGACTTTTCTCCTACCCATAACTGTAGGCTAACTCCGCAATGTATGACCCATATACCTCAACAAGGAGGGGCCCTTGGGAGGGCAGAGGACCTGGAGGAGGCTAACAATGGTGCCAACTTGACTGTATTCACTGAGTACAAAACTAATTAATAAAATAAATAAATAAATAAATAAATGTTTTCAAAGGAAGAAAATGAACATCAACACACACACACACACATCACTCCGCATGGTTCACTGTAGCTGACACTATCTTATCCTAAGTGGATTATACATCTTGTGCTATTCTGCATATTCTCTGCTGCTAATACCAGGCTTCCATTCAAACTCCAGAATTAGAATGACATTCATTAGTACTCTTTTATATTTACATTTTAACTAAAGAAATCTACTCAGGTATCACATATAATGTTAACAACAGTTTTTTCCTGTCAGAAGTGGATACTGGATGATTAATATTTTAGTTGGTAAAAGGTTGATAAGGAAGTGGTAGGACATTAATGTGTTATCAGGACAGATTATATTCATGGATATGGACATTTTGAGGAGCCAAACTTGTGTCTTAGAGGAAAGAAATTTACTAGTGAGGATAATGCAGATAAAATGAGTGATTATCTATAATATGGCAAGTCTTTATTGTGAAAAGAAATCTCATTAAATGTTAATTTTACTAGTTTTTCTGAAGAAGTTTCTCTAAATTCAGATAATATTAGAAATACTTCTTTCATGTACTTGTGTTAAATATGATGTCTATCTGCATATGTAAGGCTGAGGCTTCCTACGCAAAGGCAATTTGAATTATGTATTGTTCACAAAATTTTCTACTTCCCCCCCCCCCCGGCATACTCCTAGTCCATGTAATGAGTGACGGAAAATGTTACATTTCCTCACGTTGTCTCATTCTGGTCATTCATCTTTTTCTTCTGCCAATAGATGCTTGGATACTTGGACTGGAACGTCCTTTAGTTTGCTTTTCTGTTAACAGTGTCCCACAGGACACACTCAGTTTCCTTTCCTCCTCTCCTGGAGAGTAGTGTTACGTTGTGTGCTATGGGAATACTTCATCGTAGTCGTGCCAAGAGCTGTGCTGAACACGTGCAAACACACAGCCCTGTGTTATTCTTGGGGAATTTTGTGTGCTTCATTCTGCCTTGAGATTCCTTATGCATACAAAAGCCCCAGCATTTTCCCCAACATTAAGATTCCAAGACTCTCTTCTTGCTATAAAAAATAGTATGTATTCACATAAAAATTTGGGTGATTTACCATCTTTTATTTCAGTGCTTAATTTAGACTTTGTCCATATGAAAGGAAAGACTGAATGGTCTGACTATTTTGACCACGCTTACACTGTATAGAAACTTTGGATTTATGTTCACTGAGATGTCTATTTTAGTTGTAGCCTCAGGAGGTTTTTGGCAATTTTATTGTTGCTGTTTTAACAAGACTTAAAATGTTAATTTCTAAGGGTTACCAATGTTGACTCTCTGTATATTGAGAAAGGCTTTTAATATTTTACATACTGTCATATACAAGTATTACCTAGAACATGTGATGTATGTTAATACTTATCTCAATATCTGTGTTCCTTTTCTCCCTTAGTTTGAAAATACTGCCAGAATATAAATAAAACATAATTTACCCATATCATATAGGTATCATGTAGATATAGGTATATAGCTAAATTTCAGGGAAAAGAACATTAAAAGCTCCTTCACATACTAGTGGTCAAAATGACTCCTGGGATATAATTTCTCTCCCTCTGCTGAAACCCATGGCTGGATCTTAGAGCTACTGTGAACTAAGAGCAATGTACCCTCCCTGAGGATATTACAGAGGCAAAGGAAGATTTAAAAAAAATATATTTTTACTTATTTGAGAGAGAGAGAAAGTATGTGTATGGGAGCACCAAGGCCTTCTGCCACTACAACCCAACTCCAAATGCATGCTCCATTTTGTGTGCCTGGTTTGCTTGGTTACTGGACAATTAGACACTGGCTGTCAGGCTTGCAAGTACACGCCTTTGACTGCTGCACAATTTCCTCAGCCCCTAATCGAGAGTTTTAAGGAGTAAATAAATTGACATATTTAAGGAATTTAACAGTGTGAACACATATTAGTACTAAAACTTGTTCATTCTCTTTATTCTCTTTGCAATGCATGCATGATTTTTGCTAAATACTAGATAGTAGAGAAAAACAACAAATGATGGCATAGAATTATTATTTTTTAAATTTTATTTATGTATTATTTTTTCTTTTTGTGAGGTATGGTTTCACTCTAGCTCAGGCTGACCTGCAATCCACTCTGTAGTCTCAGGGTGGCCTCAAACTTATGGCCATCCTCCTACCTCTGCCTCCGGAGTGCTGGGATTAAAGGTGTGTGACACCATGCCTGGAAAATTTTATTTATTTGAGAGACAGAGGAAGTGGCAGACACAGAGAGTGAGTATGGGCACACCAGTGCTTCCTGCCACTGCAAATGAACTTAGATGCATGTGCCTCTTAGTGTATCTGGCTTTATGGGGGTACTGAGTCATCTCCCCAGCGGTATTATTTTGCTGTCAATAAATTTAAAACATGTTTCGTGGAAGGACTATAATTTATTTTCACCTTTTCTCAAAGTCATTCAACCTAGGCTTTCATTGCTCCTAGATTGTTTTGGCCTCATGCAGTTTGCTCCTTAATCACCACTTTGGTACTTGACAGAAATGCGGTAAGCGTGGAAACAAATATATCCCTAATTGTAGGTCAGACCCCATTGTTTTTTCTAAATAATTCATTAGTGATCCCTCAGAGTGATCCTAATAGACAAATGGTAAATTACACTTTGAGTCTTAGTATTCCAGGCGAGTCTCTTTGGAATTCAGGATTTAAAATTTTTTTTTGTTGTTGTTGTTGTTTTTATTTATTTATCTGAGAGTGACAGACAGAGGTAGAGGCAGAGAGAGAGAATGGGCGCGCCAGGGCTTCCAGCCACTGCAAACGAACTCCAGATGCGTGCGCCCCCTTGTGCACCTGGCTAACGTGGGTCCTGGGGAATTGAGCCTCGAACCAGGGTGCTTAGGCTTCACAGGCAAGCGCTTAACCGCTAAGCCATCTCTCCAGCCCCAAATTCAGGGTTTTGTCTCACCTTTGAAGATGCTTCTCAAACATATACATGTGATGTTCCAATATAGGCTTATAAACCTTGAATTGCCTGGGAGTAAAAAATAGCTATTATCTCAAAGTACCAATAAATTTGAATATTTAATTTGCCGAAGGAGCCAGTGTGCAGTTTGGTAACTGGTTTTGACCTGTCTCAGTAACACAGAGGAGCCATTGTTCCTTGTAATTTGCATTTTCTGGGATCACCCTTGCCAGTTTTTCTTCCTGTTCCCAAATTAGTACCTTCCTAAGATATTTCATTCTGTAAATTTCCATCTTTCAAGGAAAGACAACTTTCTACTATAAGAATATGGTTAATGGCTGTAGATATGGCTTAGCAGTTAGGGCACTTGCCTGCAAAGCCTAAGGACCCACGTTCGATCCGGCAGTACCCACAAAGGCCAGATGCAAAGAGGGATGCATGGATTCAGGTCATTGACAGTGGCAGGAAATGCTGGCGCACCCATTCTCTTTCTCTCACTGTCTGTCTCTCTCTGCTTGCCAATCATAAATAAAAATATTAAAAAAACAAATATGGTTTAGCAGAGTAATCACAACAGAATATTAATGGATGTATATCATATAAAGATGTACATTTCCTTCTTGCAGCAGAACCCTCTGGATAGTTTATTCATACTCCGTGTTCTGGGACCCACCCGTGAGGGGTAAGCTAGTAGGTAAGGGTGAAAACTATGAGTTTACCTTGCCGGCAAGTACCCAGCTGATGTGTATCAGTGCTGCCAATTAAGAACCACTGATAAATAAAGTTACTAAGCACATGCTCATAGGTGATAAGTGCATAGAAACTGGCAAAAGTAGTGGTGTTCTCATTATCTTCTTTAGTAAAATGGATTTGTTTCCTTTGGTCTTTATAAAAGTCAATCAATATATATACTCATTTAAACAATATAGATATTACATGACATGCTGCCTCACCTAAATACTCAGTAAACAATGTGGTATACATCTATACTTTTTCAATACTCTGATAACAGCTTCTCACCTCTGGTCTCCACTTGTGTGGTCAAACCCAGCTGCAAACCAGACAGTCTGGTATTTAAAGTTTCATATTATTGTTGTCCACCAGCCAACCAGTCAGTCACTATGAGTTAGTGCTTGGTTTCCTTAGTGTTTATTTCCCTTTCGAAAATGAATACTTCAAAAATTTGTTTTTATTTTCTAGGTAACATATAATTATATTATTTTAAAAACATTTTTCTTTATTTATTTGCAAGGAGAGACAGACAGACAGAGAGAGAGAAAGAGAGAGAGAGAGAGAAAGAGAGAGAGAGAGAATATGCCAGAGCCTGCTTCCACTGCAAAGGAACTCCAGATGTATGCACCACTCTGTGCACCTGCCTTTACTTGGGTACTTGGGGATCAAACCCAGATAGTTAGGCTTGGCAAGCAAGTGCCTAACCCAATGAGATATCTCTCAAGTCCATGTCATTACATTTTAAAATAAAATAGGTGAGAATATATAAAATCTTAAAGCAAAGATCCTACATGAGATAATTTAGTTAATACATATCTTGACTAAAAATACAAAGATATATTATTTTAGAGGTTGATATTACATCCATGTGTTTGAGTTCTGAAAGTGTACACAACATTTAGCATATATTTAAACAGCTGTTTTCACTGTAATTATCTAGACAGGAACTTTCACTTTAAGTATCTGAAGAAGTTCTTTCACATAGAAAAAGTATATATATATATGTATATATATTTGAATGCATTACATTTCATTAGCTAATTTTATGTTTTCTTTCTTCCTTTTTGTTTTTGAGGCAGGGTTTCATTCTACTCCAGGCTGTCTAGAGAATCATTCTTTAGCCCATTCTCTCCTCAAACTTATGGATGTCCTCCTATCCCAGCCTCCCAAATGCTGGGATTAAATATGTGGCACCACCATGGCCTGCTCTATATTATCTGAAACCATTCCAATTTTTGAAAAATATGATTATTTACTCTTTTAGGGGACGGGTGAGCCAATTATGCAGGAGTAAATGTTCTCATAGCATACTCATGGCCCCGTTGTCAAACTAGCACTGCTGAAAATAATAACATGTTGACATGTGAAAGAAATTCCTTTAGTCACCATGAACCTATTTTTTTTTAGCTCAGAGGTTGTGTAGTAGTCAGTTCCAGCTCATGCTGGGATGAACATCTAAACCAAGCACAGTTTACAGGAGCAAGGGATTTATTTCAGTTTACAGATCGGGGGCGGGGGGGGGGGGAGTTCCATAATGGCTGAAGAGGCTGGCCACCTTTCACAGATCTCGGCAGAGAAGAACCACCACCAGGCAACACAAGCAAGCACACAGGGCAGCAAACAGCAGGGGCCCAAACAGAGCACAGAGGTCTCTGCATACCTTTAGCCTGGAATTCACATCCACCCCCACTAACACCTCAGGACTTGACCCCAGGATCCACCTCCAGTGACATCTTTGCCAGCCAGGCAGCTGGAGTGCAAGCTTTAATAAAATACCTGGCTCTACTGGGGGACCTGCATTCAAACTACCACAGGTTGATTTCAGGTTTATAATTTGGAAATATAAATAGTATAAACTTTGGTGGTAAATCTAAAAATCTCTTAATGATTCTGTTATCAACAGAGGTGTTCTGGCGTCAGTTCTTTCTGGCTCATGAGAAAAGATCAAACAGACAAAAGTTTTTGCTGTTTTGAGAACATCATTAAAATGCCCACTATGTTACATTGTTTTTCTACAGCTTTCTACACGTGGGTCAACAGTCAGTTCCTAATCATTGTATTTTTACATTGTGTTATTAATGATATCTTTAAGCTACTTACATTCTTGTATACGGTGGTAATACCATAAAATTGTGTACACTGTCCATTTCCCAACTGAGTGATATCATATTTGATTGGCCTGATTAGCTACAGAAGACTATTCCAATCTTCTGAGAGGTTATGGCTGCCAGTGTTACAGGAGGTGAATGAGGGAAGAAACTTAGTCGTCTCAAGATTCAGTAGCATAATTTATCCAATCCTAATGTTTGAAATTTAATTTTCCAACTCCAGAAATGTCCCGTCCAGCAGGACTCAGTTATTCGGGGAGCACGAGGGGGACCAGGCCTGTGAAAAGATGGGTGAGAAAGAAGGAACGAGACCAAGCAAAGAGTTGTCAAGGTCTCTAACTTTATTTTTTACACAGTGGTTATATAGGGGAAGAAAAGGGGGGAGTAAGCTGCCTGACATGATTTAGGGCCAGAATTGTTAGGAAACTAAGAGGAGGTGTAACTGGGTGTTTATCTAATCTTAGGGAACCTAGAGGAGATGTATCTGGGTGTTTTCCTAATCTTGCCTTAACGGCTTGACATCCTGATCATAAATTGGCCTTTTGCAAACGATAAGATTCTGCAGACCACATTCCTATCTGCAAGCTGGATGGACCAGCTTTCTGGTGAATGAGTCAACTTAAGAACAGGCCCAGGCAAAATGGAGAGGCTTTTGCTTTATGGCTCCCGGCATCTCCTCCCTTCTCTTATACAAAAGAGGGGGGAGGCCCGCTTTTCAGCGGTGGGCTTTAACCAACAAAAGGTCACAGTGTTCCTGTAATGGTCATTTTCACAAGCTACAGTTTCGGTCTCGGTCTCCAACATTTACCCCTTTTTTGTATTATTGATTCCGATGGACCAGGATACCCTGGTGGGCTTATAACCGACTGGGGGAGCAGGGACCTGATTCCTCCCGTGGGCCTTGAACTACCCACAATTTGGGCCCTTGGTACCTTTTGGGGAGGGGAGGCAGGGCCGACATTGTGATGACATGTACTATGGTACCAACCTCCTTGCAAATCAGGTGTTACTCTCAGGGAATCCAGAAATGGTCAGATTGGGGACCTTCCCTTGCGGTGCTTTGCCTCGCACCCATGTCGGTGCCCATACTATACTCACTGAGGTGAGTCAGTATGCATAGGTCTGGTGCCTAAGCAGCTCCTTTGTAGGAGGGAATCATATATGCGAGTTTAAGGAGTAAAGGAAGGAAAGGACCCATGAACCGGATAACTGAGCAAGGAGAATGCCCAAAACACCCAAAGATTTGAGAACACTGTTTTGTTTTATCATTTGAGCAATTTGCCAAACCAGGAGGAATGATGCTCTGTGGCCAGGACTGAGAAATCTAATTTAGGAGCGCCCTGAGGGGCACCTAGGGGATGTTCACAAGAGTCTTCGTGAAGTTCCAAGCGATGGTAGTGGACGGAGACAGGATTCTTGGCAAGGGCGGAATCCACCTCAATAAAGTCCCATGAAGAGGAAGGCTTCCAATAGGTGTCACCGGTGGTCTCACAACCCCAGGCTTTACAAAAGAAGTCCGAGTCAAACCCACATGTCCTAGCAAGAGCACGGTTTCGATGATTCCCAGGGCAGACATAGAATCCTTTAGACAAGGCAAGGGCAGCCCTCCTTACAGTAGTGCTGCATCCCGGGTCTGTGCTAGAGTCTTGTAACTCGAGTGCTTTAAGTTGTGGGATGAAGGAATCAGGTGTTCCCCAATCAGCTCCTAGTGCTAATTTGCAGACGTCCACTTCCAAAATCGGCCAGGGGATGTCTGAGAAACCATAGAGTGGGCCCAGTTCACATCACCGACTTCACTGAGCACGGTCCAGGTGAAATTCATGGGTCGATGGTCAGTGGTGATCAATCCAGATGCCAGGAGCAAGAGGCCAACGAAGGCAGGGGCAGCCATAGTCCTGAAAAGGAAAGGACAAAACCTCAGGGGGGCGGGGAACCTTCCCTGGGAGAGGGTGAATTTTTAAGGGGTGAGGGTGGTGTCCATTGACGAACTAGACGTTCTGGGAGCCAACAAGGCCCATATGATTGCAAATTGGACAGTAGGTGCTGGAGGCAGGAGAAAAGCAGATTCTGGTCACAGGCAGCTAAAAGAATGCCATCCATGTAATGAAGAATGTAGACAGAGGGAAAAGTCTCCCTGAGGGGGTCAATGGCCATGGCCACAAACTTTTGACAGAGGGTGGGGCTGTTAGCCATACCTTGGGGTAAAACCTTCCATTGAAAGCGAGGCATAGGGCCACGAAAATTTACTTGCGGGACACTGAAGGCAAAGCAGGGCCTATCCTCAAGGTGTAGAGGGATGGTAAAAAAGCAATCCTTTAGATCAATAACTATTTTGAAGGAACCATAGGGAATGGCCACTGGGGAAGGAAGTCCTGGTTGGAGTGCCCCCATGGGGACCATGGCTTTATTAACAGCTCTCAGGTCCTGTAGCATGCACCATTTGCCAGATTTTTTCTGAATGACGAAAATAGGGGAGTTCCAGGGGTAGGTAGAAGGCTCGATGTGGCCAGTGGCAAGTTGTTCCTGCACTAACAACATTGCAGCCTCTGTTTTCTCATGTGAAAGTGGCCATTGGTCAACCCATACAGGGCTTTGGGTTTTCCAAGTAATTTTATCAGCATGGGGTGCAGGGATGGCAACGGCCGCTAGGGAAAAGAAGACTCAGGGGCATACCCAAGGCCAGAGCGATCGAGTTTCTGGGGAGGAGAAATGGGCTCTGTTATGCCTTGTAAATTTTTTCCAAGTCCTTTCCCTGGAATAAAACCCTGACTAAGCATTTGGGAAGTGACAACACTATTGGGGCTACAAAGAACCATATTCATTTGTGAAAGAAGCAGAGAGCTGTTTAGGAGCTGTGCATTCGCGAGAGAAGTGTCCAGGTTGTTTACAATTATGACATGTTTTCGTACCCTGAGTGAGACCAGAAGAACAGAGAGCAGCTCCAATTGCTAAACCCATGGAGTGAGAGGAGCCCACGCCTGCACATAACTTGATATAATCAGATATGGTCTCCCACTTGTGAGAGCGGAGAATAGACTGACAAGCAGGATTAGCATTCTCAAAGGCCAGGTGTTTGATAAAGGGGCTGTTGGTTTCCCCAACACCAAAAAGGTGCTCAGCAGTTTCATTAAGTCTACTAATAAAGTCACTGTAAGGCTCTTCTGGACCCTGTCTAATATTAGCCAGGGAGGCGGTGGCGGCCCCTTTAGGAGGGAGGCGCCACCAGGCGGCGAGGCCTGCCTGTTGTATTTGGGCTAAAAGTCCAGGGGGGTAGCGTGCTTGCCGTTTGTTGGAATCGTAGGGATGTTCCCCCAACAATTTCTGTTTTGTCCAATTTTTAGAAACAGCCTTTTGTAAATTATGGCGAATAAAGTCAGAGCAGTTTTCATTAAATTCAGTGCACCATAACAGGAAAAGCAAGAAGGCCAGTATTGTGGGTGTGTGGGTCTGCTTCTGTTTTGCACCTAAGGCTGTCAGAGAAAGGATTAGAAAAGGCAGCATGTTCTTTTGTGACAGAATCAAGTTCCTGGAGAAGCTGCAGCTGAAGTTTTTTATCCTGAAGTGCCCTATGGAGGTCAGAGACAGAAGCTAATGTGGCAGATTGTAGTTCTATGAAGGGAGAGTGAGCGAGAGGTTTTGAGGGAGATATCAGAAGTAGCACGAGAAAGAGGTTTGAGAAATTCTTCTGCAGACAACAGAATTTTGGTAGAATGAGAGCCATGCATAAGGCTATTGATAACATTCCAGTAAGTGAAAGCATGGTGAGGGACAGCGTCAGGACCCTCCTTATGTAACAATTCATTAAGTTCTCGACTTACTTTTGCCCAAGTATACGGGTGAATACTAGGACCATTAATGACAATCCATGGACAGACATCAGAAATAAACATGAAAAACTGTGACAATTCCTTTTTTGATACTCTAATTCCTCTTTCCCTGAGAGAGGCCTTAATATCCTTAATAAAGAGTGCCTCTTTAGAAATAGAATGACCCATCTTTGATGGGACGGATGAAGTTACTCACCAGAGATCCATCACTTCATGAGCGGTGAGGACGTTCTCAAATCGAAGCCGCGATCGTCGATGATGTCCCGGGATGCTGAAATGTATGGTCCGTCCGGCGAATGGTCCGTACCTCGAGCCCCACGTTGGGCGCCACTTGTCCTGTCCAGCAGGACTCAGTTATTCGGGGTGCACGAGGGGGACCAGGCCTGTGAAAAGATGGGTGAGAAAGAAGGAACGAGACCAAGCAAAGAGTTGTCAAGGTCTCTAACTTTATTTTTTACACAGTGGTTATATAGGGGAAGAAAAGGGGGAGTAAGCTGCCTGATGTGATTTAGGGCCGGAATTGTTAGGAAACTAAGAGGAGGTGTAACTGGGTGTTTATCTAATCTTAGGGAACCTAGAGGAGATGTATCCGGGTGTTTTCCTAATCTTGCCTTAACGGCTTGACATCCTGATCATAAATTGGCCTTTTGCAAACGATAAGATTCTGCAGACCACATTCCTAACTGCAAGCTGGATGGACCAGCTTTCTGGTGAATGAGTCAATTTAAGAACAGGCCCAGGCAAAATGGAGAGGCTTTTGCTTTATGGCTCCCGACACAGAAAGCCAGAGAAATGTATCATCTCCAGAGACTGAGCCCCTGAAGACTGATGATGTTGGTGAGGCAACCTCATTCTACTTTGCAGACTTTTCACAAATTCCCCAGCTTTCTCTCCCATCACCACCACTTCCAGAGTGATTCTGTATTAGTGGCTTCTGTCTTTATCAGAATCTCACACCAAAGTTTGGGAAGACTTTGGCCTTTAGCAGTGCCAGTTGGGCATCAGCATCCTCTGAGGTGAGCAGCATGTTGTCACCTGTCCATGTATTCATTAACTTTCAAAACACTGTTGTTTCCTGGTTTATTTCATCTATCCTTCACCCTGTTGGTTTACATTTTAAAATCATTTTTTTTTATTTTAAAAATAAGGTTTTATTGAAAATTTTTATATATGTACATAAACCATTTTGATCTTAAACAACTCCCATTACCTTCTCTTGTTTTCTATTCCACCCCTTACCACAGAATCCCTTAGTCCCTCTTGTAATTTTATGCCTTTTTAATTAATTGAGAACTTTATTGTATGAATGAATTGAACATTAACAATATTCCCATAAGGTTATTCTCTTATGTTCTTTCCTCTCACCCACATTCCAGTGGGTTTATTGATATTCACTGTGGGGTCACGATGCATCAGTTAGTCTCTGTGGTGGTGATGGCAATGCTCAGAGTACTTCTTCCCACCCTGTGGCTCTTAAATTCTTTCTGTCCCCTTTTCTGCTATGTTCCTTGGGCCTTGGGGTGGGGAGAGGGTGTTACAAGTCTCCTTTCAGCTGACAAAGTGCTTACCTTGCTAACATGAGGAACTGAGTTCAATCCCCAGTAATCACATAGCAGTAGATAAATAAAAAGTCAAAACTAAAATGCCATAAATTAATTTGAAATGTCCTGAGCTAAACTGCTGGGAAATTTTATTGCCACCTCAGAGTTTCCAGAAACAAAAGCTGAATACGTATTTTGAAATAGAAAATAGAAAAAAAAAAAAAAAACTAGAAAGTAGAAAGTAAAAAAAAAAAAATCTAGACATTTATAAAGAATCTAGAATCTGTGACACCAGAAAACTATTGAGGGGGAATTTTTCACAAATTTCAAATACATACTTCGCTTTATTTTACTCCTAAGTTGCTTAAACCCAGAGAGTTTGGAAGCTGGAGGTAGGCTGTCTTCTTAAATTTGAGCAATGCTGTTGTTAAGGAGGCTATCACCTGTGTCCAGTGAGGTGTAGGAAACCAGGCAGTAACAATTGTGATTGCGCCTGTTGTTTGAGTTAATTTGTTTATGCCACTAACTTTACTGAGATTTTTACATATATTACTCACAGAATCTTTGTAATATCCTGGTGATGTAGCCAATATCATTTTCATGGTATTAATGGGACAAATAAGAGTGGGAAAATGATTTTTTGCGAAGTATAAACTGATGTTTAGAAAGAAAAATTCTTAATTATGCTAGTCTAGTTTATTCTAATTGTGAGATTTTATTCCCTGCATTAGAAGCAGTTGTAAAGCTTTAATAAAATTCTTTTAGTGCTGACCACTTCTCAGATTGGTAGAAGTAAGAGCTCCAGAAGAATTCGTGATGTACACATTGTTCCTAGCCCAGTGTGGTGGTAACCATTTGTAACCCAAACACAGGAAAGACTGAGGCAAGATGACATTAATTTAAGGACAGCCTGAAATATACAATGAGATTGTGTTTCAAAATATGAAAACACAAACACAGTCCCACTCTTAAAAAACTATCTTAAAATTTATTTTTGACTCATTTTTAATTAATGTCAAAAATTATGTATATGCATATGTGACTATTTTAGCATTATAATTATCGTCTAGCCTTCTTCATTATTCTAATGTTGACAAATTATTAGAAATGCAAGAAAAGAAAGAACAAAACTGTTTTTTTTGCAATTATTAAATAATAACATCTTTAGGAAGCTATGCATTAACATTAATGACTAGGGTATTGAATTTAGTATTCACTAGTCTCTTTCTGACCTATTTTATCCTACCCTGACCTGCCCTACCCTACCCTACCCTATTCTTTCTAGTCCTTTACTTTTAATTGAAAAAATAAAGTAGAGACTTGAAAACCAGAAGAGCTCACCAGAATTAGAAACTGGAATTTATCTTTTCTATTTGGAAATGCATGAATGGCAGACTTTAATTGGATCTTGGTTTGCTTACTTTCAATTCTATTGATTATGTGCTACTCAAATTTCTATGTTGATGGTCATGGATCAATATAGGTGCATACTTTTTCTAAATGACTTCTACCTCAATTCTAGTTTGGATAAAAATGCCAATTATTCACATCTTCCTACTTTCCTTAGGGAAAAAATATGAGATCCATCAAGCCAACCCAGATAATGCAAAATCTTTGATTAGTAATAGCATGAACATATTACCACCCCAGGCCAGAAAAATCAAGCAGAAAAGATGGACCCAACACTCCAGAAATAAGACATGTTTGATGATGGATAACATCATCTTTTCTTAAGGAAAAAGTGAAAGGGAAAAATGACCTCATTCTCCCCACCCCCTTCTAGTTCTGCATTGTGTCAAACTGGCCCAGTATGAATAAGCACAGATGGTGTGGCTTGTAGATGCAGTCAGTGAATATCTGCTTCTTTGTGCAGTACAGACATCAAACAAGTAAGAAGTGTATCTGGACATGCAAATGAAGCTATCAATCAATGAAGGGCTGGCATTTATTAATCAATTAGTGTAATCTTAAATTGTTAGGAAACCAAAATCTATCACAGCAAGCCACACACTCTTCAAAGAAATAACCAAAATAATGACACAGGTGTTAGAAAATGGTGTTTACCATATGTAAATTATTAAATATTTAATAACTACATGTCAGAAAATCTGAGGCCAATACTGAGTGAATACTGTTGGTGTGTATGGGGGGAACTGAAAAAAATCATGAAATAGCTAGATAAATATTTGCTTCAAATTAGTGAAGTTTTATTTTAGTTTTCAGATATGCTTTCACATTGTATGCTTATAACAACCTTTTAGGCAAACACTATGCGGACATTGAAAAATACTGTTATGTAGACATGCATATGTATCACCGATTTGTGAATTTTTAATATCTAGCCTTTTGTAATGTAAACTTAAAAATATGGAATGACTAATTTTAATGTAAAAATGATATTTTGTACAGCAACTTAAAGTTGTACCAAAGTCATAATAATAATAATCATAAGTTTGGTCCTAACTTATTTAGAAGAAAATCTCTACTGAATTATTTTTCAAATCAATCCAATTATTATATTTCCAGTTTCATCACTTTTTCTTCAGTTGAATTTTGACTTGTAACATTATAGAATTCAACTGCTTCTGTATTTGTTTAGTTACTTTGCATGCTGTAGAAACTGAGTGGAAAATTGATTTTTCCCTAAATACAGAGATGCTGAAATTATTCTTTTGCTTACTAAAAAATAGAGATTTATAAAGTATACTCTAAAGTTTTCAAATTTGATGCAGCTAGATTTCAGAATTCTAAGGAAACCTGATTTTTTTTCTTAATATGTTTTCTGTGTAAATTGGCTAAGTGCCTCACTCTGAAATTCACGTGTTTATGTTCTCCCTAACCATTGTTCATCTCAAGCCTTATAAGCTATTTGGGACAGTGTCTGAGTGGTAACTTCAAACACAGGTTAACAGAAGTCACTTACCCCCTGGAGGCTGAAATATCATTTTGGGTATTTAGGAGCCTCCTGATTCCATGGCAGTAGTGTGCTCTTTTCCTTACTCAGATAAATCTCCAATGGGCTTGCATTTCTAGATACTATGACCTGAAAACATGTCAAGATATATAGCCTTTTAAATTATTATTTAGAAAACAGTAACAAAATACTTTTATGTACAAGATTAAAAAGATATATTTTACATTAATACATCAATATATTAATTACATTAACAGCCATCTGGTAACAAAAGTATATGGCTTTGCAAATATTTCACATGCAAATATATACACACATGTAAATAATTTTCATCCAGTGATAAATGTTTTCTGGTCTCATCAGCATTTCACTCTCACCAGCATAAGGCAGAATATTTGCAGAAAATCCAAAAATTCCCATATCATCTGAGTTCCAAGGTTATCCTATTTGTTTTGTTATACAAACTTGGGAATTGATTATAGTATATATGAGATCTTGCCATTAGCCATTTTGATTATCAGAGCTTAATTTTTGCAGGACAATATAACTGGCTCAAGCCGAAATTATTGTGAATTATAGTTCCATGAGTGTATCATTTTGGAAAGAGCCAGAGTTTCTTTACCCTTGCTTTCACTATGGTCATTTGATTGCCAGGACACTGGCTTATTCTCAGATGAGCGAGCTCCGGGTAAGATGACCCTAATGATGAACAAGTTTCTCAACCTGAGTACTGCTGTCATTTCAGGCTAGAAAATTATTTGTTCCAGAGAGATGTAGTGTTAAAAATATGGACTGGATGCTGTTAGATTTTATATTGAGCGAGGGATTCTAGTAGTTGGAAGTTTTGATTGTGGTGCTTTACAATACTGCATAGCTTGGTTTCTGTTTCTCTGTTCAAATTCTGCTCAAGCTTCCACTCTGTTTGTTCAACCAAAGTGAAATATTGATCTATTTTCACGTTCTCTAATTTACTAACCTCTTTCATCTACAAAGACATTAGCATAAGCCTTTCTTCCAATATAAATGAATCATATTCAACCCTTGTACTCGCTCTTCATCAATAAATATCAGTGACTAATTCTTGCTGGTATTTAACTTAATTGTCATTTCCTCAGAGAAATATCAAGATAAAGTTGGTATTAATATTACTCTTATTATTTGAGAAGGATCAATTTTATTTTTGTGACATTTAAATAACTGTATTCTTTGGTATATATAATTTATCATTTACTTACCCATCTACATACCAGGCTATCATCATCTCTCTGTCTATTTGTGTGGCTCCCACAGGAGCAAGGATTAAATATGTTTGAATGAATAGTGATTAGTTACTACCTAGTACTGAGCTAAATTTGTCTGGAAGTAACTGGAGAGTGCTCATTGATTAGTCTTTTTCCCTTTGCCTCAAATTTAGTACCCTCGAATTTATGGTTTGTGTTTGTAGTTCACAAAGCCTATGTAAGTGTTTTTGCATTTTTAATTGTTGAAAGCATAAACAAAATTAGAACATTCTTAATTTAAACTAGAGACTACATTTAAGATAATTTCTCTGTACCAACATTAAAATCATGAAAATGGATAGAAATGGATATTATGAGTAAAATCTGGTATAAAACATTACTTAGAGAATATTAGTTATACAAATTTAGAACTGTGTTATTTTAGATGGTTTATAGAATGTATAGAAAAGCATTATGATAAATTTTATAAAGTAGGGATGTTAGGCCATCAATCACATGGAGGAGAACAGCTGGTTAGATTTTAGCCTGCCATCTCCTTTTTCATGACTACAATTCAGTATATGAGAAATTTTGACACCTATTTGAAATTACAGCCAAACCATAGATACATATATCTAATAGTTTGGCTCTTCTGCCTATTCACCCAGAAGGGTGGAATTACTCCTTGTATAAAAATGATTCCTTGGGCTGGAGAGATGGCATAGCAGTTAAGACACCTGTCTGCAAAGCCTAACGAACTGGGTTCAATTTCCTAGTACCTGTGTAAGTCCAGGTATACAATGTGGTCCAAAGTGGTACATGCTTCTGGAGTTCATTTGCATGGCTAGAAACCCTGGTGTGCCCATTCTCTTTCTCTCTCTTCTCTCTCTCTCTCTGTCTCTCTGTCTATCTGTCTCCCTCTGCTTGCGAATAAATTAAAAATTAATTAATTAATTATAATAAATAAGTAAATAACTTAATAAATATACTTCAGTTTTTAACCCTGATTAAAATGTAGAACTCTTGTCCCTGTGCCTTCTGCTTTGTGTCTGAGAACACTGATAGAGAAACAATGCCTACACACTTCCTGTAGACTGAATCTTTTTGTCCCTGTAGAAGTCATTTATTAACATCAAAGTTCTTAGCCGTGGTGCACACCTTTAATCCCAGCAGTCAGGAGGAAGAGGTAGGAGGATCATTGTGAGTTCGAAGCTGAGACTACACAGTGAATTCCAGGTCAGCCTGAGCTAGAGTGAGAACCTACCTCAAAAAAACAAAAATAAAATAAAATAAAATCATAGTTCTTAATGTGACAGAACACTTTTCAGTGGGAGTAGCACCCTTACAAAAGACTTTTCTCTTCAGCCCTGCAAGGACACAGCAAGAAGACTTACAATAGAGGGGGGTGTGGTGTGGAGGAAGAGGTGGTGGGAGGGGATTTTATCATTTTATATTATTTACATTAATGGAATTTGTCAATAAAATGTTCAAAAAAAGGAAGCAAGTATCATCTCTCCCCACACTGCAGCTCATAGATTCCAAAGCTGTGTTAAACAGACATATATCTTGGATAAACTACCCAGTCTATCATATTTTTTGTTGCTGCAGCTTGAATGGGCTAAATTTCATTATTCTTAGTATGTTCCTAAATGTCCATGGATTAACTATTAGCTATTGGGGCAAAATGGCATCTTTTACCCAAATTGGACACCCATTGACCCTTTGCCTCAAAAACCACCATTTCTTGAATAATTAAGAAATAGAATAAAGAGAGAAATGAGAACTAAATCACCCCTAGTGAATAGACCCATTCTGGTTTTTTTGTGACTACAACTCCTCTTAACACATCCCTTTTGTTTACTCATAGACATACAAAGTATTGAAAGATTGCAGACTGGGTATAAATGCATGACATGCCTACAAAATACCAAAATATTCAAAGTATATTTTTATATATAATTTTCATTGAAAATTAAAGTTATTTAAATTTGTACTTCTTTAAAATTGAAGAATCTTCAAAGGGAGTAAACATGTCAAATCACATGCAAACCCTTTTCATTGTGAATTACTAATAAGATGTTAAACCTGTCCTATTTACTTTGACTTAAAGGCAGGAAGGAAGGATAGAAATCCTTATCAGTCTTTCAACTCATGCTTAGTAACCATTTTATTTTACTTTTAATTTCTCTCACATTATGTGGCCTTATTGGAGAACCATTCATATGCAATTGGCTAATTTTGGTATCAGCTTTCTCCCTTGAATGTGTCCTCCCTCTGAATGTAAGGATTTGGAGTACGTGCTGTGATATTCCTTCCTTCAGGTCCATAGTATGCTGTTATTTCTGAGCTATGTTCTGATATTTTGGGACTTATTTTAAGGAGAGGCTTAGAAGATAGCTATTGTTACTGATGGAGAAGAGTTGAGATGGTGGCAGCTGTGGAGCTTCTGGAGGGAACAGGAATCCAAAGAGCACATTATCTCTACTTTGCTTATAAGGATGATTGTAGAAGGCACTACATGCAGAGAAAGCATTTGTTTTCCAAAGATATTTATCAAAGGAATCAGTCTCATTACCCGTGCACCATTACCATGGGCCATCTGCAGGAGATGCAAACAGCTTTGACACACATCACCATTACTTATCTCACATTCCTGTTGGCAAATTTAACTGCAGTTGTCTCTCTACATGGGATCTTAAGGTCATTGCTAGGTTAGTCATTGTCTAGAGGATAAGAGATGGAGGGAAAAGATTGAAATAAGCTATTATCCAAATATAGCCTTTCCCCTACACTAAATGCACTTGGTTGAAATGCAGATGGGATTCATTCAGTTACATTCTTAGGTTTTGGTTATAAGTCACAGAGGTATAAGAGACATGAGTTTACAGAGCCTGAATTTAAAAGCCTATCACTGAACCAGCTGAGTCATGCTATTTCTTTCCTTGTTCCACATACAAGACGCAATCACACAATGATGCTTAAGGAATGTATATTCCTTGTCTTCATGCAGATATTCAGATATGTCCAAACTTTTGACATTGTGACATAATGTTGTCAACTATAAAGTTCATGCTTGAAAACTGCAAAGACAAGACAAAATGTTGCAAAAAAAAATCAAAATGATTTAAGTAATTTTTAGTTTTGTGTCTTGTCACATTCATAGCTGTCTTTATGTTGGTCAATCCTACATCACATTGGTAACAAAAATTAACAGTGAAGACTGACAGGTCAGAGTTTGTTGCTGGATAACAGTAGTATGCTTTGTCTTTAAAATGTTATCATTAATGCACTCTATACAAGTAATTAAAAGAAGGTGATAATGGGTTCCTGAAATAGTCAATTATGTAAAGAAGGAGTTACATTTGTTTCTGAGGGGATATAGTACCTACCCATTCCTCAGGCTGCTTTTGAAAGCACCGTGTGCAATGGAACTGTGACAGTGTTATTGCTGGCATACAGGAGTGATCGTGGTGTTTGAACAAGCAGCTGAGTTTTCTCCCCAACTTTTCTATAATTTATAAAGGATGGGACTTCCTGATTATAATTTACCATAATGGAATGACACCCAAAATATCTTTACAGTAAAATATTTGTTTACTAACATCTATTTCAGTTGACATTCCGATATTTTCCTCACCATTTTTTTAGATAAATAACATTTACTTAGCAATTGAAATATTTTTTTTTTTATTAGTCAGTTCTGTATTCAGCAAATACAGTCAGTTTGGTACCATTATTAGGCTCATCCGTGACCTACCCCCTCCCCTTGGCCCCTCCTTGTTGAGGTATACGGGTCATGCATTGTGGAGTTAGCCCACAGTTATGGGTAAGCTAAATGTCTCTGCATATCATGACCCAACATGTGACTCTGACAATCTTTCCGCCCCCTCTTCCGCAAAATTTCCCTGAGCCATGTTGGGTTCATTTTTGGTCTGCTTCAGTGATGAGGTGTTGAGGGCCTCTGAGGCTCTGGCTCTCTGATTTGGTAGGAGTTGATTTTTCTCTATGCTGATCTCCTTCCCCCTTGTGCTGGCGTCCGGTTCATCAGGAAAAACAGCCCCCTTGCTTGTTTCTCGAAGTTTTCTTAGTTTCAGCCGGAGCCCTTTTGAGGTATGATGGGGTGGCTCTCTCCTTAGGGTCTACATCTATCTGAAAAAGAGAAGCAGATTCTCCAACGGAGAGTAAGTTAGCACCACGACAAATGAGATAACCCTTACTTTATTTTTTTTATAGAGAATTTAATAGGTGTAGGCCCTCTTGTAGCCCACAATTGATAGTAGGTTGATACTGGAGAGTGGGCTTATGTTTGGATATGGTTCTGACTTGTTTCCCAGCTCCAGCTATGGGTCCCATACCAGTGAGGGGATCAGTTAGCCAAATTGAGAGCAGTTGGTTCCCCACCATGGCTGTGTGCCACCACTGCACTTGTGTGGGCATCACAATAAGTTATTTGCTGCTAAGTAGGTTAGACCATGTGTTGCTTCGATAGATATTGGTCAATTTCCCCCAGTCGCCCATGTAGCACCTTCTGGCACTCGACGCGCTGACTGTCTGGGGACTGACTCTCATCCAACTTCCAGCCATGCCATTCTAATTTGCATGTCAATCACATAAGGTATCTTCGGCAGTAGGGTCTTACCACTAACCTTTGGTGGGTCATCAAGTACTCTGACAGAAATCTGTCTGTCTTTTAGGAAACCTTGTAGGTCTCTCTGATCAAAAGCTTATTGTGGATGATAGCCCCATGCTGGTTCTGGGAGTTACAGGTCAGTGCCCACTAAGAAAATGAAGAAAAAGATAACTAATATACAAGAGTTAGAGATAAGGGAGAGAGAGACAGGGAGAGGGGAAGTGAGGGAGGGAAGATGTAGGAGACTAAGGTTAGTCTTAATCTTACCCTCTCCAGTGTCTTGTGTTTCAGGTGTTCCCTGTAAGGGCCTGGTGAAGGATCAGCCATTTGGTCTATCTTTTAGTAAGTAGAAGATTATGGTACCATTGCCGTTTGGGTCTAGATTTGTGTTTCCCACCCCTTTGATGCCCTCCCCTCCCTCCCCTTCCATCCTAGTGTCTAATCTAGGAGATGCTTGCTGGGTATGTAAGGTATCTTCGGTAGATTCAGGTTAGGTGCTGTAGATGAGTGAGACTATGTGGCGATTTTTTTTCTGTGATTGGGTAAGTTCACTGAGAATGATCTGTTCCAGGTTCAACCATTTTTCCTCAAATTTCATTGTGTCATTTTTTCTTACTGCTGTATAGAATTCCATTGTGTAGATATACCACATCTTAGTTATCCATTCTTCTAGTGATGGACATCTGGGTTGATTCCAGCTCTTAGCTATTACAAATTGAGCCGCTATAAACATGGTTGAGCAAATCTCTTTAGTCTGCGGTTTGAAGGTTTTAGGGTAGATGCCCAGTAAGGGAATAACTGGGTCTGTTGGTATCTCTATACTCAGCTTTTTCAGAAGTCTCCATATTGCTTTCCAAAGTGGTTGTACCATCCTACATTCCCACCAACAGTGGATGAGTGTTCCTACTTCTCCACATCCTCGCCAGCATTTATTTTTATTTGATTTTTTGATGCTTGCTATCCTTATTGGGGTAAGGTGGAATCTCATAGTTGTTTTAATTTGCATTTCCCTGATGATTAGGGATGATGAACATTTTCTTAAGTGTATGTTTGCCGTTTCTATTTCTTCTTCTGTGAACTGCCTGTTCAGCTCTTTGCCCCATCCTGTGAGTGGGGTGTTTGACTTCTTACTGTTTAGATTTTTGAGTTCTTTGTAGATTCTAGAGATTAGTCCTCTATCAGTTGGATAACCCACAAATATTTTCTCCCATTCTGTGGGTAATCTATTGGCTTTGCTAATTGTATGCTTGTCTGTAAAGAAACTCCTCAGCTTCATGTGGTCCCATTGGTTGAGTGATGGTTTAAGTTCGTGAGCTACTGGGGTTTTGTTCAGGAAGTCTTTTTCCATTCCTATATCATGGAATGTACTTCCTAAATTTTCTTCCAGTAATATTCGAGTTTCTGGTCTTATATTGAGATCTTTGATCCATTTGGACTTGAGTGTAGTGCATGGTGAAATGTGTGGGTCAAGTTTTAGTTTCCTGCATATGGTTATCCAGTTTGTCCAGCACCATTTGTTGAAGATGCTGTCTTTTTTCCAGCGTATATTGTTTGGGCCTTTATCAAATATCAAGTAGCTATAGTTGCTTGACCCAAAGTCCGGGTCCTCAAGTCTATTCCATTGATCTATAGTCCTGTTTTTATGCCAGTACCATGCTGTTTTTATTACTATGGCTTTGTAATATAGCTTTAGATCAGGTATGGTGATGCCTCCAGAGGTATTTCTTTTGCAGAGGATATGTTTGGAAATGCGAGGCCTTCTGCCTTTCCATATGAAATTTGAGATCATTTTGTCTATCTCTGTGAAGAACACTGTGGGGATTTTAATTGGTATTGCATTAAATCTGTAAATTGCCTTTGGTAGGATTGTCATCTTCACAATGTTAATTCTGCCTATCCAGGAACATGGGAGGTCTTTCCATTTTCTCAAGTCCGCCTCAATTTCTTTTTTGAGTGTTTTTATGTTTTCATTGTATAGATCTTTCACTTCCTTGGTTAACGTTATTCCAAGGTATTTTATTTTTTTTGTCGCAATTGAAAATGGGACTATGTCCCTTATTTCTTTTTCTGTATCTTTGTCCTTTGCATAAAGGAAGGCTACTGATTTTTGTGCATTGATTTTGTATCCTGCTACTTTGCTATAGGAGTTAATCACCTTCAGGAGTTTTGGGATGGAGTCTCTCGGGTCTCTTACATATATAATCATGTCATCTGCGAATAAAGCTAACTTAACTTCCTCCTTTCCAAATTGTATCCCTTTTATTTCCTTCTCCTGTCTTATTGCTTGAGCTAGGACTTCCAGAACTATATTGAAAAGCAGAGGTGAGAGTGGACAACCCTGTCTTGTTCCTGATCTTAATGGGAATTCCTCCAGTCTCTCTCCATTAAGTATTATTTGGGCCTTCGGAGCTTCGTATATTGCCTTTATTAGGTTAAGATATGAACCAACCATGCCAACTCTCTCCAATGTTTTGAACATGAAGTGGTGTTGAATCTTGTCAAAGGCCTTTTCTGCATCTATCGAAATGATCATGTGGTTTTTATGTTTACCCTTGTTTATGTGGTGTATTACATTGACAGATTTCCGTATGTTGAACCACCCCTGTGTTCCTGGAATGAATCCCACTTGGTCAAGGTGGATAATGCTTTTGATGTGTTGTTGGATTCGGTTTGCAAGGATTTTGTTTAGGATCTTTGCATCTAAATTCATCAGGGAAATAGGCCGGTAGTTTTCTTTTCTTGTGGCATCTCTGCCTGGTTTTGGAATTAGGGTGATGCTAGCTTCATAAAATGAGTTGGGTAGCTTTCCCTGTTCATCAATTGTGTGGCACAGTTTGAGGAAGATTGGTTTGAGTTCTTCCATGAAGGTTTGATAGAATTCAGCTGAGAAGCCATCTGGTCCTGGGCTCTTCTTTTTTGGGAGGTTTTTTATTACTTTTTCAATCTCCATGAGTGTGATGGGTTGATTGAGGTGATTAATCTGCTCTGTGTTTAGCTTTGGTAGATGGTATGCGTCCAAAAATTTATCCATCTCCTCCACATTATCCAGTTTTGTGGAGTAGAGGTTTTTGAAATAAGTCCTGATGATTCTCCCAATTTCACTTATGTCTGTTGTGATCTCTCCTTTTTCATTTTGAATTTTGTTAATTTGAAGCTTCACCTTTTTTTGCTTGATCAGATTGGCCAGGGGTTTGTCAATCTTGTTTATTTTTTCAAAGAACCAGCTCTTTGTTTTGTCAATTGTCTTAATTGTTTCCTTGGTTTCCAATTCATTGATTTCTGCTCTGATTTTAATTATTTCTTTCCTTCTGGAGCTCTTTGGGTTGGATTTTTCTTGTTTTTCCAGTGCCTTCAGGTGGATGGTTAGGTTATTGATTTGGGACCTTTCTGCCTTTTATACAAAGGCATTGAGTGCTATGAATTTTCCCCTGAGGACCGCGTTCATTGTGTCCCATAAGTTTTGATACGATGTGTTCTCATTGTCGTTCAATTCCAGAAATTTTGCAATTTCATTTTTTATTTCATCCACTATCCATTTATTGTTTAAAAGTGTGCTGTTCAGTTTCCAGGTGCCTTTGGGATTCTTGGTGGGTCTTTTATTGTTGATTTCTAGCAATATAGCATTGTGATCTGATATCATGCAGGGAATTATGTCAATCTTCCTAAATATGTGGAGGCAGTCTTTGTGACCCAATATATGGTCTATTTTAGAGAATGTTCCATGGACTGCTGAGAAGAATGTGTAATCTGTGGATTTGGGATGGAAGGTTCTGTAGATGTCCGTTAGGTCTAAGTGATCTATGGTTTTGTTGAGCTCTCTTACTTCCCTGTTGAGTTTCTGTTTGGATGATCTGTCTATTACTGATAATGGTGTATTGAAGTCCCCAGCTATGATGGTGTTTGTGGTTATTTCTGTTTTATTGTCAAGTAGGTTTTGTTTTATGAACTGTGGTGCCCCTGTGTTTGGTGCATACAGATTTATGATTGTAATATCCTCTTGATGGATCGTTCCCTTGATAAGTAGGAAGTGGCCTTCTTTGTCTTTTTTGATTATATTTGGTTTGAAGTCTATTTTATCCGATATTAATATAGCTACACCTGCTTGTTTCTTATTCCCGTTTGCTTGGAATACTGTTTTCCACCCTTTCACCCTGAGGAGGTGTCTGTCTTTAATGGTGAGGTGGGTTTCTTGAAGGCAACAGATTGAGGGGTCTAATTTTTTGATCCATCCTGTTAGCTTGTGTCTCTTGATGGGTGAATTAAGGCCATTAATATTTAGGGTAATGACTGTGAGATTTGATTTGATCCCTGCCATATTGTGATGGTAAATGTGGGTTGGAGTTTTCATGGACATTGAAGTTTTTTGTGCCTACTCTGAGTTTGGTTGTTGTGATCTGCTTCTTGTAGGCAATTGTGTTTGATTATTTTTTTCTTCTCTGTGTAGAATTTCCTGAAATACTCTCTGTAGGTTTGGTTTTGTGTTCATATAATTGTAAAGCTGAGTTTTGTCATGGAAAGTTTTTCGTTCACCATCTATTATGAGGGATACTTTTGCTGGGTAGAGTAGTTTGGGTTGGAAGCCATAGGTTCTTAGACTTTGCAGTGTTTCATTCCAGGCTCTTCTAGCTTTCAGGGTTTCCACTGAGAAGTCTGAAGTAATTCTGATGGGGTTACCTCTGAAGGTGGTGTGCTGTTTTTCCCTAGCTGCTTTTAGGATTTTCTCTTTGGTGTCAATGTTTAGAGTCTTAATAATAATATGTCTTGGAGAGTTTCTCCTTTGGTCCAGTCTGTTTGGAGTTCTATTGGCTTCTTGTATCTTGATGGGCCTTTCTTTTAAGAGATTGGGGAAGTTTTCTTCAATTATTTTGTTAAATAAGTTCTCCATGCCTTTGGTCTGGATTTCTTCTCCTTCTGGTATTCCAATGATCCTGATATTGGGACGTTTAAGTGTATCCCACAATTCCCTCATGTTCTGTTCACAGGAGCTTTTAAACTTACTGAAATTTTTGAACTCTCTAACTGTTTCTTCCATCTTGTCTTCCAGATCAGAGTTTCTATCCTCCACTTGGCTGACTCTATTCTTGAGAGCTTCTAGTGAGTTTTGGGCTTGTTCAATTAAGTTTGCATTTTCTATTATTTTTCTATGTATAATTTCCATCCCTCTGTTAAGCTCCCTTTTCACATCATTTTCTGATTTTCTTGATGATTCTTGGAGTTCATCCTTGCATTTCTTTATGTCTTCATTTAGCATGGTCAGCTGATTTTTAAGTTCTTCTTTTTTTTCACTCTCCCTCAAATCTCTTAACTCTCTTTGAAATCCTTCCATTTTCTTATCTAATCCTTCCAATTTCTTATCTATTAGTTCTAGTTTAGTGATGGCAGCATCCACACGATTGTCGGCCCTTTGTTGCTTTCCTGCAAGTTCTACCAATAGGTTGGTTAGAGTTGCATTGCTCATAGCTTCAATGTGGTGTTCTGGTCCTATTTGTTCTTCTATGTTTTGGTTAGAAGTATTCATTGTGGGAGTGGGTGATCTAATTGGATTTTCTTGCATTTGATTATTCATGTTATTTCTTTTGCGCTGTGTTCTGCCCATGACAGTGTATGGGCAGATAAGTGGGCGTATCAGCCTGGGCTCAAGAACAATGGGAATCTTATGCAGCCTGGGGGCGTTGCCAAGAAGCCTGGGCTTTGGCTGTCACTTGCCAAAGCCACCTATCTACTGCCTGGCAGGGGCGCCGAAGTTGCCTGAGTTCTCAAGCGGTAATGTGCCAAGGCTGCCTGCGTTCGAACTAGGAGTGGCACTGAGGCACCAAGCACTGAAGCCGCCCAGACTTTGGCTGGGAACGCTGGGAACCGGAAGCAGTCTGCGCTCCCCCGCCACGGGACAATGGCGGCCCGCCGGTGCGGCAGGCAGGTAGGGGGTGGCACCTGAGCTGACACAAGCGAGAGATACAGTCTGAGCTTGTGGGACTGGGCACACTCAGTAGGTGGGCGAGTGGACGAGGGTGCGGAGCAGTCTAAGCTTCTGCGCGGAGGGAACGATTGGCCCGCAGTGGCAGCCGTGCGGCTCCGGAGCAGCAGCAGTGGCAGGGGTGGAGCTTTGAACACGGCGGTTATTTGGGGCGAGGGGTGCCTACCTGCCCGAAAGGGGACCAGCAATTCCCTGTTCCCCCACCTCTGTGCCCTCCCAGATTTCTCTCCCCTAAAAGCCACTATATACCCTTAATATCTTGCCTTTCTTTCCCCGGGATTTGCAGCGCAGCTAGGCGGTCGCCATCTTGGCCGGAAGTCCGCAATTGAAATATTTTAACAGTGATGTCCTCTCTACATTTCAACAGGTGTGAATAGAAAACTTCTTTATGTAACCAAATGACCATGTATAAGACCTATAATATTGTATTGAGCAAAAATCATGGAATTCAATGTGGTGCATCAGAGAACCTCATTTGGCCCACATTCCATTACATAATCATTGTTTTGGTTATAATAATGTGTCATTCCAGGTGATGTTTAGAAAGGCCTAAAGATTCACATATCCTTTTTGCTATATTTTGTTTCCTAAATTGTCATCCTTAGCTAACTTCCATGAAAACAAGTATCAAATTACACAGTGATATTACATCCTCTTTACTCCTACCTCTCCTGAGCCTTTGATTACCATTGTAATCAGCTAAGTAGATATTTGTTAGACAATAAATAATATATTAGGTTGGGCCATAGTTACATTGTAGAGTACTTGCCAAGTGTGCATAAAGCCCTGTGTTTGATTCATTGCAACATAAAACAAAAATAAGTATGTGTTACATGAACAGTGATCATTACTCAACTTTCTTTCATCTCACCTATATGGAATGGTTTAAGGCTTAATATGTCTAGAGTAAAACCTTAAAGTTGTACTATTTTTCACACTAGCAGTTTTACCTATGGATGTGAAACTTATTGCACTTTGTACATAATTCTCTGAAACTCTTCCAGATGCGTTTTTTTTTTTTCCTATTAACAGGAAAATATATTTCACACCCTGGGAATAACATACACAATCAAACATCAGAACATCCTGAAGGAATTTCCAAACCCAAACTGGAAAGAAGGCTAGTAGGAGACTACGGGCTGACCAGAGTATAATGCTCTGAATAAGTATTGCACTCATAGTGCTAAATAGCTAAACTGGTCCTCAACCATGTCATTCACAATCTTCCAGCCCTTTCTCTTAGGCTGTTTTCTTTTTTTTTTTTTTTTTTTTTTTTTTTTTTTTTTTTTTTTTTTTTTTTTTGGTTTTTCGAGGTAGGGTCTCACTCTAGCCCAGGCTGACCTGGAATTCACTATGGAGTCTCAGGGTGGCCTCGAACTCACGGCAATCCTCCTACCTCTGCCTCCCGAGTGCTGGGATTAAAGGCGTGCGCCACCACGCCCGGCTCTCTCTTAGGCTGTTTTCAATAGGTCTGTAGCAGTTCTATGGTTGATAGGTAGCTTACGAACATTCTTTTTTTTTTTTTTTTTGGTGAACTTTGGCAGAGCTATTATGAGTCCTTCCCACCCCTGAGCTCCTTCTCTGAAATAGATAAAACAGTTTGGCGCAGAACACAAACGAAAGACTGCTCCATGCATGTAACGCACTGCTGACAGGGATGCCCTGGGTGGACAAGAACAAGGGCCAGGCTCCACTCTCAGGAGGGTGGACATGAAAACACGCAGCAGCCTGGCTTCATTGTCTAGCCTGCTTCAGCCATTCAGCCCATGTCATTCGCAGTCTCACAACCTTTCTCTAGCTTTGTTTTCAAAAGGGATGTGGCAGTTCTATGGTTGATGGATAGTTTACAGATAGATATTCTTTGATACTTTTGGATCCCAGGAGAACGTGCAGCCCTTGTCTTCTGTTTGAGTGTGCAAAGTCTCATTTTCTCACTCTTGCTTTGCTCTCTAGTTCTAATGTCTCAGTAACTTCCAATTTTAATGATCACATCTATGCTGCCTTGTGTTACCACTAAATCTAACAGCCTTATTAACAACCCAAAGTTTAACCCTTATTATTTTCCTTTTGAGTTCCTGAACTATACATGTGATGCCAAATAGGACACAGAGGGACAGACCATGGGAAAAATCAGTTTCTGCAAACCAATGAGTTTATTAGGGTTACTCAAAGAGCAGGGTGAGCAGTTTCCTTCATATTTAAATATTTTTAATTGACAACATCTCTACTTAGAGACAATAAACCATGATAATTCCCTCCCCATCATTTCCCCTCCCTCTCTCTGCTAGACTCGCTTTTATTTTGATGTTATCACCTTTTTCTCCTATTATGAGGGTGTTGTGAAAATATTTCTAGGCACTGAAAAGTCATGGATATCAAGGCCAATTTATGTCTGGACAGTTACATTGTAAGGAGTCCTACCCTTCCTTTGGCTCTTACATTCTTTCCACCACCTCTTCCACAATAGACCCTGAGCCTTGGAGGGTGTGAAAAGAGATGTTTCAGTGCTGAGCACTCCTCTGTCACTTCTTCTCAGCACTATGTTGCCTTTTGGGTCATCCTAGTGGTCAATGCCATCTGAAAAGAGAAGTTTTTCTAATCAAAAGTGACAGTAGCATTAATATATGAATATGAACATTAAGTGTAGTACTTTCAGGGCAGTTTAATAAGAATAATATATGCTTCCATTTAGCCAGACAAGAACGTGCTTTATACCCCCAAGGCTCATGCCCTCCCCTGCCATAGACTTTGATTAGGTTTCAAGTACTAGGCATGTATTCCCTCCCATAGAGTGGCCCTTGAATCTAATTAGAGAGCAATTGATTTCCCCCAGAGCAGACATGCCACTATTGCACCTGTTCGGTCATTTGGCCTGTCTAGCCAAACTTGAGGGTTCCAGTGTCCACTGTTCGCACCAATGATCACTTCTGTCTCCCATAAAGCTGCATGCAGTGCAGCTTATTCCAGTTTTCAGTTGGCTGGTCTACAGGGAGAAGGTTTCAGCTCAGTGCCAGCTTGATTTCTCAGTGACTTTGCCACCAAGGCATGTGAAGTCTTCAACAATAGGGTCATACCATCTGTTACTCATGGGAAATCAAGGGCTTTGGCTATAGCCTGTAATGTTTTGGAGGGAACAGGGAACTCCCTGGCCAACAATTCACTGGAAGGCATCTCATCCCTTCACTGAAAATTTTCTAGTAGCAATCTATGGCTTCGGGATGTGCCATTATACAAAACAGTAGGCTTTCAGATCTCTTATTCAGAATATCTTGAATTTTTTTTTCATTTTTATTTTTATTTTATTTTATTTTTTTACAGTCAGTTTGGTACCATTATTAGGCTCATCCATGACCTACCCCCTCCCCTTGGCCCCTCTTTGTTGAGGTATACGGGTCATGCATTGTGGAGTTAGCCCACAGTTATTGACCCTCCTCCTACCCACCTCTTAATCTCTTCCCCTGGCCTCACTTAGACCATTCCACTGTCTGAAATCTGTTCTACTTATATACGAACAGTATGAATCTCTAAAGTCCTTTCCTCTTTTCCCTCCCTTAAAGCCTTTTTCTACCTTACTGGCCTCTGTTACCAATTTTTGGTTCCAGCTCACACACAAGTCTTAACATTTGTAGCTAGGATCCACATATGAGAGATAACATGTGACATTTGCCTTTCTGTGCCTGGGTTACCTCACTTTGTATAATCCTTTCCAGATCCATTCATTTCCCTGAAAATTCCATAATTGTTTTTCCTTACCACTGAATAGAACTACACTGTGTAAATGTACCACATCTTTATTTTCCGTTCATCTACTGAGGGATATCTAGTCTAGTTCCAACTCCTAGCTATTATGAATAGAGCAGCAATAAACATGGTTGTGTAAGTATCTCTAACGTAGTGAGAAGAGTCATTAGGATATATGCCTAGGAGTGCTATAGCTGGATCATATGGTAAGTCTATTTTTAGGTATCTTAGGAACCACCACACTAATTTCCACAATGGCTGTACCAGATTACATTCCCACCAACAGTGCAGAAGGGTTCCTCTTTTTGCACATTCTTACCAACATTTACTGTCATTTGTTCTCTTGATGATAGCCATTCTGACAGCAGTGAGATTGAATTTCAAAGTAGTTTTAATTTCATTTCCCTGATGGCTAAGGATGTACAACACTTTTTTTAGTTGTTTATATGCCATCTATATTTCTTCCTTTGAGAACTCTCTATTTAGTTCCAGAGACCATTTTTTTCTCTTTTTTCTTTACTAATTAGTTTTGTATTCAGCAAATACAGTCAGTTTGGTACCATTATTAGGCTCATCTGTGACCTACCCCCTCCCCTTGGCCCCTCCTTGTTGAGGTATATGGGTCATGCATTGTGTAGTTAGCCCACAGTTATGGGTAAGATAAATGTCTCTGCATATCATGACCCAGCATGTGGTCCTGACGTTCTTTCCACCCCGCTTCCACAAAATTTCCCTGAGCCATGTTGGGTTCATTTTTGGTCTGCTTCAGTGATTAGGTGTTGGGGGCCTGTGATGCTCTGGATCTCTGATTTGGTAGGAGTTGATTTTTCTCTGTGTTGATCTCCTTCCCTCTTGTGCTGGTATCCGGTTCATCAGGAAAATGGAGACTATTCTATTTATTTTATTTTATTTTATTTTATTTTATTTTATTTTATTTTATCTTTATTTAATTCAGAGAGGGAAATAGGGAGACAGAGAGAGAGAGAGAGAATGGGAGCACCAGGGCTTCCAGCCACTGCAAGTGTACTCCAGATGCATGCACCACCTTGTGCATTTGGCTTACATGGGTCCTGAGGAATCGAACCAAGGACCTTTTAGGCTTCACAGGCAAGCGCCTTAACTGCTAAGTCAACTCTCCAGCCCCATAGCCCATTTATTAAATGGGTTGTTTGATTTCTTATTGTTTTGTTTTTTGAGTTCTTTGCATATTCTGGATATTAATCGTCTCTCAGATATGTAGCTGGCAAATATTTTCTCTGATTCTGTAGGTTGTCTCTTTGCTCTATTCACAGTGTCCTTGGCTGTACAAAAGCTTTATAATTTCATGAAATCCCAGTGGCTGATTAGTGGTTTTGTTTCCTCAGCAATTGGGGTTATATTAAGAAAATCATTGCCTATGCCAATATGTTGAAGGGTTTCCTCTAACTTTTCCTCTAGCAGTTTCAGAGTTTCAGGTCTTACATTAAGGTACCTGATCCACTTGGACTTGACTCTTGTGCATGGAGAAAGATAAGTATCTATTTTCATCCTTCAACATATAGATATCCAAATTTCCTAGCACCACTTGTTGAAGAGACTATCATTCCTCCAGTGAAAATTTTTTGCATTTTTGTCAAAAGTCAAATGACTGTAGCTGTCTGGATTAACATATGGGTCCTCTATTCTTTTCAAGTGATCTACATGTCTGTCTCTGTGCCAATACCATGCTGTTTTTATTACTATGGCTTTGTAATACAGTTGAAAATTAGGTTTGGTGATACCACTAGCCTTATTTTTGTTGCTCAAAATTGTGTTGGTTATTTGAGGTTTTTTGTGCTCTTAGGATTTTTTGTTTAAATTTCTGTGAAGAATGCCATTGGAATTTAATGGGGATTGCATTAAATATGTAGATTGCCTTTGGTAAGATTGACATTTTCACAATATTGATTCTCCCAGGTTAAGATTATGGGATGTCTTTCCAATACCTAGTGTCTTCTGTAATTTCTTGCTTGAGTGTTTTAAAGTTCTCATTGTAGAGATACTTCACTTCCTTGGTTAAGTTTATTTCAAGGCATTTTATTTATTTATTTTTAGGCAATTTTGAATGGGAGAGATTCCCTGATTTCATTCTCTGCATGTTTGTTGTTAGTATGTATGAAAGCTACTGTTTTATGTGTTTTGCTTTCGTATCTTGCTATGTTGCTAAAAGTGTTTATCAGCTCTAAGAGTTTGCTGGTAGAGTCTTTAGGGTCCTTTATGTATAGAATCATATCATCTGCAAATAATGATAGTTTGATCTCTTCCTTTCTAATTTGTATCAATTGTATGAGTATCTCTTGCCTTGTTGCTATAGCTAGGACTTCCATTACTATATTAAATAAAAGTGGGTACACTGGACCCCTTGCTTTGTTCCTGAATTTAGCATAAAGGCTTCAAGTTGTTTCCAATTTAGCATTATGTTGGCTGTAGGCTTGTCATAAATAGCTTTTACTATGTTAAAATATGTTCCTTTTATTCCCAGTTTCTGTAGGACTTTTACAATGAAAGGAAGTTGGATTTTGTCAAATGCTTTTTCTGCATCTATTGAGATGATCATGTGATTTTTGTCCTTCAGACTATTTATATGATGTATTACATTTATCGATTTGTGTATGTCGAGCCATCCCTGCATCCTGGGGATAAAGCCAACTTGGCTGGAGTGAATAATCTTTCTGATATATTCTTGTGTTCTGTTTGCCAATATTTTGTTGAGAATTTTTTCATTTATGTTCATGAGGGAGATTGGTCTATAATTTTCTGTTTTTTTTCTCTCTTTGTCTGGTTTTAGTATCAGGGTGATGCTGGCTTCATAGAAGGAGTTTGGTAGAATTTTTTCCTTTTATGTTTTATGAAAAAGTTTGAGAAGCAGTGGTTTTAGTTTCTCCATGAAGGTCTGGTAAAAATTCACCAGTAAATCCATCTGGGCCTGGGCTGTTTTTAGTTGGTAGACTTTTTATAACTGCTTGGATCTCTGTACTTGTTATAAGTCTACTTAAATGGTTTATCTCATCTTGATTTAATTTTGGTAGGTCATGTGAATCAAGAAAATCATATATTTCTTTCAAATTTTCAAATTTAGAAACGTATATATTCTTAAAGTATAACCTTATAATTTTCTGAATTTCTTCAGTGTTTGTTGTAATGGTGCCTTTTTCATCCCTAATTTCATTAATTTTTGTCTCTTCTCTCTTTCTTTTGGTCAGAATTTTTAAGGGTTTATCAATCTTGTTTACCCTTTCAAGGAACCAGTTCTCTGTTTTATTTATTCTTCTGATTTTTTGTTTCTATTTCATTAATTTCTGCCCTAATCTTTATGATTTCTTCCCATCTATTGATTTTTGGTTTACCTTATTCTTCTTTCTCCAAGAAACTAATGAGGGATCAGTATATTGTTTACTTGTGAACTCTCTAATTTCTTAATATTGGCACTTAAAGGTGTAAATTTTCCTCTGAGGACTGCATTCATCGTGTCCCAAAGGTTTTGATATTTTGTGTTCTCATCATCATTTGTTTCTATGAATTTATTGATTTCCTTTTTTATTTCTTCAGTGACCCATTCATCATTCAATAGTGTACTGTTTAGTCTCCATGAATCTCTGTATGCTCTGCAGTTTTTCTTGCTGCTGATTTGCAGCTTATTCCCATTGTTGTCAGATAGAGTACAAAGGATTATTTTAATTTTCCTGTATTTCTTAAGACTTGCTTTATGTCTTAACATATGGTCTATTTTGGAGAATATTCCATGTGCAGCTGAGAAAATTATATAATGTGCAGATTTGGATGGAATGTTCTGTAGATATCTGTTGGGTCCATTTGTTCCATAACATCATGTAATCCAGATGTTTCTTTGTTTATTTTTTGTCAGGATGACCTGTAAATTGATGAGAGTGGGGTATTGAAGCCAGGCACTACAATTGTGTTCGGTGTTATTTGTGACCTTAAGGCTAATAGTATTTGCTTGATGACATTGGGAGCCCCATGTTAGGTGCCAAGTGTAGCTCTTGTACTCAGATCCAACTGCAGAAATAATCCCAGGTGTTGATTGTGCCTGCTATTCAAGTATTCTAGTGGGCTGGGTGGAGCAATTTACTGGAAAATTCTGAAATTCAACTGAGCAATCTGCACAGTCAATAAAATCAGCAAAGTGTGCAAATGTGGGGATTGAAACAAACAGATACCCTTATAAAGCCACAATCTCTAAGGTTGTGTATTTCCCTGTGTAATCCTATCAGCTTGGAGGTAGAGATTTCTGTTCTGAATTGTGTTCCAGGTCAGCCTGGGTCTGAATCAGACCCTGCCCCCAATAATGGCAGAATCACAAGACAAAAGCCCTATAGGTATGAAAGCATCAAAGGCAACAATAACCAATCCCCCAAGACAGCTTAACTGAGGATGGTAAAGCCCCCCAAGAATATGTAACCCATAACCTGCCCTGACATAGAAAGAGAGATTAGCACTTCTAATGCAGGCCTACGTAACTGCTTTTTTGTCTGTTGGCGTCATTACCTTTTTGGGTGGTTTCAAATCTGACCAAAACTGAGTGCCCGCCTTGATTCCTCTGTGTTGCACTGTGAATCTGGAGCTGTCATCAGCAGTGTTGGATGCCCTGCTGCCAGGATCTGAATGGTTCTCTGGAGGGTTGTGGTTGTGTTGGTTGGGTTGTAGGAGGGTGCAGGAAGCCTGAAGTTGTACTGTAACTGCTCAGCTGGTCCCACCTATGTCCCACTGTCTCCCCTTCAGATTTCTTGACTTTGCAAGGAGGCTGATATGGTTGGAAATTCCCTTTGTTTTTGCGAGTGCACAGATCCACGTGGGTGGGTCCAGGTCCACAAGCTCCTTGGTGGGATTCTGGCCAATTTCCTCCTTTTTTGATAGTTCTGCTTCTCTGCTGTGGTGAATAAAAACCTATACACCTTCACTTTTCAGATAAAGAGTGTATTTTGCTGTAGCTTTGCTCAAATCCCTCCCTAGGCTGGATTGGTGTGACTCCTATGCAGCCTTCTTGGATGAGCAGTTTCTTACAAAAGCAATAGATGACTCAAGGACAGCAACACTATGAGAAGTCTCATCCCAGACTGGATGACAGTCTCCCATATCTGCTTTGACTCAAGGACAGCTGAATCACCAGAAAGCCCACCTCGCCACAGTTGACAACTCACAGAAACTGTCTTTGGAGCACACCTGCAGGAAGATCAGATGGTCAGAGAGTTCTGAGCACTCCATTTGATTCACAGGCAGCTCAATCAGAGTTTCCTCTCTAAGCAATGGTTTTCCCTACATATAGCCTTGTAACCCTTGCCCAGACTTGACTTCTGGAGTGTATAGAAATTCCTTCCTGCTCCTCCCACAAAGGAATGTTTCAGTGTCTAATTAACATAATCTTGGAGAGTGGTTGTGTGACCTTTAAGTTTCAGTTCTTCCAGACTTGACTTGCTGTATTAGGGCCTCCTTGCTCTCTTCAGGACAGAATTTCAATTTGGAGGAATCTGGTACACAACAGCGAGTGAAACTTGTAAGATGTTTAAACTCAAATTCTCATACTGCTTCATTAGATTACCACCTTTCTGTTTTGATTTTTATATCTTTTCTTATTATTCACATCAAATGTGTAAGCCTACATTTGATTTCCTATTTATTTCAAACATACGCTTCTCAACATAGAGTAACTGAAGCAGTTCTTTGCAACATCACCATAGAGATATTTCTTAGTTCATGGTAAATATTTTAAAAAGTGAATGCTGGACTGGAGGGATTGCTTAGTGGTTAAAGCACTTGCCTGGGAAGCCTAATGACCTAGATTCAATTCCATAGGACCATGTAAGCCAGATTCATAAGGTGGTGCATGCATCTGGAGTTTGTTGGCAATGGTTGGAGTCTCTGGAATGCCCTCCCTCTGTTTCTCTCTCTCTCTCTCTCTCAAATAAATAATAAAAAATACCAAAGAAATGTTCTTCTTTAAAGTACATTTATGATTGTTCATTTGACCCACTGTGTTGTTTTTAGTTTTCTATCATTGTAAAATATGTTTGATATAAATCAACTTATGAAGATAAAAGATTTATTTTGTCTCACAGTATTAACTGTTTCCGTCCATGACTGGGTGGGGTGGAGGTGTGCTGGCATTGTTTTGGGTGTGTCTTAGAGATTCTGCTCATATGGCAGGAGCATGATGGCTGGGATGCAAAAGAGGGTCCTGCTACCACATTAGGAGCATATTTTTACGACGCACTAGATCTTCTGTCTGTTAATATTTTAGAAGCTCTAAATAGCTCCCAGGAGGAAATGAAGCCCTGGGCCTTTGGGGGCATAATTGAGATTCAAACAGTAGAAATTGCTTGTATACTCAGACAGCATAGATCAAGTATTACTTTTTCTAATTTAAGAAAGAACATTTTATTGAGGTTTGATTGGCGTGTAAAAAGCTGTTCATATTTAACTTAAATGATTCTAAGGCCCAGGGAGTTATACCTTTAGCATATTAGCCTTTTGTAATTGGCATGTGGGGGGTTGAAACAGGATATTGCTGTGGATCTCAAACTGACCTAATACATACACTGCAATACAGACTGACCTTTTGATGCTGGATTTTGTGCTTCAGGAGGGGGAGTGTCTTATGAACCCCAAGTTTGGGTCCTTATACTATTTTTAACAATGAATTGATAAAAGTATACTCAAGAAGGATAAATTATGAATTATTGAGTTTACTTATGGAGAAATCACAAAGTGTGGGATTTATTTAAAGGAAATTGGGGTCTAGGAAAAGGCAGGAGCAGAGTCACAAGGACATGAAAGACAGAAAACACACAGTAGTGTAGAAGGTGCAGCATGGCCCAAGAGGTTCATTTAGGAGAAATAGAGGTCTCGGAAGAGGCTGAAGCACAGCCACAACCCATGGAAGACAGGATCTAAGAGCTTCCGTAGGGAGGTTTAAAAGAAATACATACTCACGTGGATCACACAGTATCTGGCTGGAGTCTCCTCATGGGAGAAAGTTAAAAGTAAGAGGAGATGATCTAAGAACAGGAGAGAAACTGCCAAGGTAGAAATTCAGGTGAGGAATGGGTAGCAAAGAGAGTCATACCCATGATTACCCTGAGTTCAGAGAAATTGCACCTGTAACAGCCCCAGAGTTTAGGGGAAATACCCACACAGTAGATCTGGAGTGTAAAGGAAACATACACATCATAGAGTCAGAGATCAGTGGACAATCATATTTTTAATTAAAGTGATAAATCACCCCAAAGCATAAAGCAGAGGCAAGGAGAAAAACTACCATGCCCAAGCAACAATTCTTTCCCCTACACAACTTAACTAGGGGAAAGGCAGACTTAAAAGAGTCCAGACAGGCATCACAGGGCAGAGATGGGGAGAGGGGCAGAGAGGAGCATGGATCAGCCATTATAGCCAATTGCAAATATATTTTGTCAGATTCAGGTATGCAAGGCGGAGACCAGATTGGTTTGCAGATTCAAAGGGCTGAGCCCAAAGGTCAGCAGGTGTAGGTAGTGTGTTAGACTCAATCCAGCAGAGGATGCTGTAGGTGTTGTGGATGCAAGTGGACCAGACAAGAGTTGCATTCCTGCCAAGTTGGGGTGACATCTTCTGGTTTTCTCCCTGGGCTCCTGTCTCTAACTGCAATTGCCTAAAAGAAGCTAGCTTTCTCCTAAGTCTCCTTTACTTTATATCCTGATCTTCCTGTTTACCCCTGTCAAATGCTGTGATGGCAAATGTGGATCCATAACCTGCGTCCTTATGTAAATTTTAGAGGGACTGAAACTCAATTTATAACAATGTTCTCACTTCTGCTACCAGTAAAGTGGGCCATAGAGAAATGGGAACAAGGTTTTTTTGGTTTTTTGTTTGTTGGATTTTCAAGATATGGTCTCACTCTAGCCCAGGCTGACCTGGAATTCTTTATGTAGTATCAGGGTGGCCTCAAACTCATGATGATCCACCTACCTCTGCCTCCCAAGTGCTGGGATTATTAAAGGCGTGGGTTGTTTTCTTATCAAAATAGATAATACATATAGAGGCCTGGTGACTACTAAGCATTAGCAATTATATTTATTGAAGTGGTTAATTTCTACATCATAGCACACATGAACTAAAACGATAGACAATACACTCTCTGCCATTATTCTTTCTACCTTTGCATTTCTCTTGTGCATTGTAGATGTGATTTCACCGTGTGTGTGTGTGTGTGTGTGTGTGTGTGCGTGTATGTGTGTGTTTGCTTGTATTTTTTTAAGAGAGAGAATTCGCATACCAGGGCCTTCAGCCACTGCAATAGAATTCAAGACATGAGTACCATCTTGTACACATGTGTGACCTTGCATGTTCATGTCACCTTGAGTGTCTGGCTTATGTGGGATCTGGAGAATTGAACATGGGTCTTTAGGCATTACAGGCAAGAGCCTTAACCCCTAAGTCATCTTTTCAGCCCCTGTGTGTATAATTTGATCATATTTACTCCTCACTACTCTCTCTTTTCTTGTTTTCACTTCTGCTAAATGCCTACTTTCCAGCTAATCATTTTCTCATTTTCATGGTGTGTGTGTGTGTGTTTGTGTGTACCAATGTAGTTTAATTAGTTACTTTCATGAGCATGGGTGGGGATAATTTATTGAAGCGTAAAAAACTTACCAGTGGTTACACCACTGAAGAACATGAGTTTCCCTTCCTCAGCATCTGTTAACTTGAATGACTCCTCTGTACGGAGCAGGGTCTCAAGAGCACCCCCATTCCATAAGGAAATGTGGATGGCTTCAGTAGTGGGCAGAGAACCACACTGGTTTATTTCTCTTTATTAGTAATAACATTCAGGTTGCTCAACAAGGCTCCAAAGCTTTCTGTAAGCCATAAGGTATACTTTTTGAATTGTGATTTTACAAGCCTCCTACTCATATTTGCTTTATAGTATAAATTCTCTGATTATAGGTACTTGTTCCACATCTGACATCACACCTCTGAATTTTTGTGAATATTACTCCCTCTTCTTGAAATACTTTGAACCATCTTCCCTTACTTTTTAAGCTATTAGTCACCTATCAAGTACCAGTTTGATTAAAACGTCCTTTAGCAGTTATGTTCTCAAGTTTTCAACTGTCTTATGTCTGCTGTTCCATTATATCTGCACATTGTGGGTGGCCAGACTTCATCACAATTGTCTCTTCATGTGCTCAGTATGTCCATTGGTGTGAAAGCCCTTGCTAGGCAGAACTACAACAAATTCGTTGGTGGCAATAATACTGGCATCTCAATACTACTGTGCAAACTACATATAATTCATTGATACCATTATATTCACATCCAAATGCTACTGTGCAGAGTAGCATTTACATACCGAAGTCTCCAAGTTCACAGAAAGTAAAATGTGTCAAGTATATTTTTTTATAATAGCACTAGGTTGTTAATTGGTTTAGATAGAGGACTGTCAATTGAAGTGACTTTGCTTCTAAAACATAACAATGTGGACATTTCTCATTATTTATGAAATAATGATGATAGATGATAATAGTTTTACTTGTGTAATAGACTCTCCCTCTACAGAGTTGATGTGAGGTTTAGTTTTTTTTAAAATTATTTTATTTATTTATTTAGTTATTTGACAGAGAAAGAGAGAGAGAGAATAGGTGCACCAGAACCTCCAGCCACTGCAAACGAACTCCAGATGCATGTGTCCCCATGTGCATCTAGCTAATGTGGGTCCTGGGGAATCGAACCTGGGTCCTGTGGTTTTACAGGCAAGAGTCTTAACCATCACTAAGCCATCCCTCCAGCCTGAAGTTTATTTTTTGGACTGAAAATCAAAATATTTATCACCATGTGTTTGTTAGGAAATAGTAGTTATTATGTAGATGTAGTGGCTACATCCATTAGTCCAGCATTCAAGAGGCTAGGGTAAGAAGACTGGTGTGGTTTCAGAACCAGTCTGAGGTACAGACTAAATTCCAGGTCATCCTATGCTATGGTGAACCCTAACACAGAGAAATGACAACTATAATTTTTTTTTTTTCAGTTTTCTGAGGTAGGGTCTCACACTAGCTGAGGCTGACCTGGAATTCACTATGCAGTCTCAGGGAGGCCTCGAACTCTTGGCAATCCTACCTCTTCCTCTCAAGTGCTGGTATTAAAGGTGTGTGCCACCATGCCTGACAAAAACTATAACTAATTTTTATTGAGTGACATTACTGATGACAATAATTGTAATCTCTGACTTCCAGGTGAAGAGCACCTGGCCCTTTTGGTTTGCATGACCATTTTAATAAATACCTATATCTCTGGTGTGAACATTTTTCACATGTTTTCTAACTATGTTCTTTTAAAATTATATCATTCTCTATTCATTTATGATTTTTTTCTTTCCAAGTCCCTTTGATTTAGTTGACTTCCTTAAGGCAGATTTTAGTGTATGAGTGACATCTATTGTCTTGATCTTTTACTTGGTCGCTTTAACATGTTTTCACATGGTTATTGTTAATCTGTTGTTTAATTTGGGTTTTAATTCCTTTAAGAAAATTTATTAGGCTGAAGAGATGGTTTAGTGGTTAAGGTGCTTGCCTTACAAAACCTAAGGACCCAGGTTCTGCTCCCCAGAACCCATGTCAGCCAGATGCACCTGGTGGCTCATGCATGTGGAGTTCCTTTGCAGTGGTGCACTTGTTCTCTCTTTCTCTCTCTCCTCAAATAAAGAAATAAGAGTAAAATTCTTTAAAATAAGAAATGAAAATTTATCTCTGTTGTTCCATCCGTTTCAGCATTTTCCTAGAGAAGCTGTACGGCTTGATTTTGGCAAGCAATCCTTTAGTCACATTGTTACACCGCCTATTTTATGGCTGCGTCTCAGGCTAGCAACATAAGTAATTAAGTGAGCAATTATGTTCTTAGTCTTCAAAAGTAGTCATGTCTAAGTCTGTAAGGATTATTCCTCTCTCGCCATAAAATCAAACAAAATAAAATAGAAAACTGATCAAGAATTTTTTCTCCAATGTATCCATACAAAAGTATAATTTTGTTTAATTTACTTTAATTTCAATAACAATGAGATTTTGTTTTGTTTGCATTGAGACAGTGTCTTGTTATGTAGCCCTGGCTGGCTTTTATGTTCATCCCCCACCCTAGGACTGAGGTTACATGGGTGTACCACCATGGCAATGACAGCATTATTTTGTGTGTAAGACTGTGTACAACAAATTTGCTCAGATTTGGTTTGATCATTTCTAAGTAAAATATTGGCACTATAACTCATTAGAGAAACTCCTGATTTGATCAAAAGAAATGTAAGGCTAGAGCTTCCACATATGAATGCCACAAAGAGCATTTAAAATAGTGTGTTTAAAACAAAAGGATGCACAATATAGATTGCTTGGCTCCCAGTGGACATTTAAGGCAATTTAAACATCCCAAAGGATGATGGCAGGAATGTTTTGATTTTATTTCAGTATACAGAAAAGAACCTAGAATTCAATAATTATAATAATAATAATAATAATAATAATAATAATAAAACTTATGAGCTGGGTGTGGCCATGCACACCTGTAATTCCAGTCCTGTGGGGAGCAGAGACAGGATGCTCTAGTCAGCCAGCATCCACCCCAAAAGAAATGGGCAATTTTGGGATCAATGAGAGATTCTATCTGGAGGAAGCATAAAGATGAGAGATGGAGGAGGATGCACAATGTTTTCATCTGGCCTGCAGGGGCTCACAGTGCAAGTACAACTTCACACACATGTGCATATACCCCCCCACACACACACATCAAACCACACTCATGCAAGAAAGTGACTCTCAGTGATTTCATCTCTGCTCCCCATAGTACTGGGTTACAGAGGTATGTGACCACATCCTCCTGTTTATGTGAGTCCTGGGGAATCAAACTGAGGTGATCTCAAGGCTTTCTCAGACCATCATAATTGAGGCAGTATTCTTACCTGCTGTCTACCATAGTCATTTTTTAAATGAAGTATCATTTAAATAGGTTCAGTATTTAGCTTTTACTTATTTGTGTGTATTTTATATTGCTGAAGTTTTTTGGTTAACTAGTATGTTTTTATATCCACTCTTTTGGAAAGATTAAACAGTTCATGGCATTATTAATTGGTCTCATATTGCTTTCATATCTGAAGACAGTTTGATTGATTAGAGATTTCTTCCATTACAGTAACAATTTTCCTAACAGTCTTTCTTACTCAGACTTTTAAAGAAGGGTCTTTAAGTTGTGATGTTGTCACTTCAACCAAGTGTCTTTGCATGGCAAAAATGGAAAACCTCATGAAAAATATTTCATGTTCATAGATGGGAAACTCAATGTATTTCTAAAATTGACCTACTTGTTCAATGGAATCCAAATGGCATCAGTTTATTTTATGTATAAAGCCAAAGTGATTCTAAACTTTACTTTGTTAGGGGAAAGACACAAAATAGTTAATAGCATATTGCAGGAGAAAACAAAATCAGAGGACTGTTGCTACCTTACTTCAAGACTATATAGAAAATGCGGAATGGACAGTATAAAAATAGATGGAAGCAACAGAAAGGTAGTCTATAAACATACACATAAATATAGAAAACAGGTCTTTGACAAAAGTGTGAAGGCGACACGAAGAAGCCAAGAAAGGATTTCTAATAAATGGCTGGATCACCTCAATCTTCCTATGTAAAAACAGACAATCTAGGACTGGAGAGAGAGTTTAACAGGTAAGGCACTTGCTTTCAAAGCCAAAGGACCTAGGTTTGATTCCCCAGGACCCACGTAAACCAGATGTGCAAGGTGAAACATGTGTGTGGAGTTCGCTTGCAGCAGCTGGAGACCCTGGCCCACCCATTGTCTCTCTCTCGCTATCTGCCTCTTTCTATCTCTTTCTCTCTCTCAAATCAATCAATAAATAATTAAAAAAGAGAGAATCTAAGTGCTAATGATATACTGGTCACAAAAATTATATCAAGAGGAAAATGAAAGAGAATGTATAAAATTATACAAATTGTAAAAGACACAGGAGAAATTTAGATGACTTTAGGTATAGATATGACCTTTTAGAGATAACAACTAAGACATACTGCCTGAACATGATAAGCCAGAGTTTAATAAAATTGCTATTTTTGTTCTTGAAAAGGTACTATTAAGAGAATAAAAACTAAGCAACAGAGAGAAGATATTTTCAAAAGATATCATAATAAAGAACTATGAACTAAAATATACAACAAACTCTTAAAATTTCAACAAGAAGGAAATTAATGTTACATTATTAAATAATAGGCTTTCAGACATTAACAAATAATCTAACCAAGAGTATGACCACAGGCTGGAGAGATGGCTTAGTGGTTAAGGTGTTTGCCTGCAAAGCCAAAAGATGCAGATTTGATTCCCCAGAACTCACATAAGCCAGATGTACAAGGTGGCTTGTGGAGTTCATTTGCTGCAGCTAGAGGCCCTGGCACACCTATTCTCTGTCTGTCTGCCTCTCTCTCATGTGCACGCTCTCTCTCTCTCCTTTCTCTCTCAATTAAATTACAAAACTATATAAATAAAATGTTTTTTAAGAGTATTAGCACCTAGAAAATAAGGTTACGAAGAGGTGTCACATTGCTGTCACTGGAGAAATGCAAGCTAAAAGAGCAATGAGATATAATTTCAGACATATTCTGTGGCCCACATCCATGTTAGTAGCACTAAAAGTTGGAGAGGATGTGGAGCAAGAAGAATGCTCATTCCTTATCCATGAGCATAAAAGATGTTTCAGCAATGTGGTGAAACTGGCTGTTTTGCTTCAAAAAGTTAAACATAGTTTCTCAGGTAATTTAAAAATCATTGTCATTAATACTAATGCAATGAATTGAATATATTTTTTTGTTATTTCTTTCAAGGTAGGCTCTCACTCTAGCCCAGGCTGCCCTGGAATTCTCAGGGTTGTCTGGAACTCATGGTGATCCTCCTACCTCTGCCTCCCAAGTGCTGGGATTAAATGCACACCACCACATATTCCAAATTTGGAAATATATTAGGTGTGTTAGATGAGTAAATACTGTGTATATCTAGAAAATGCAATACTATTCGGTGCTAAGAAAGAAATGAGTTAATATCGTGAAAAGATGTGGAAGAACTGTAAATTCAGGCTATGAAGTTCAAGGCAGTGTGAATAGGCTACCAATTAGGATTCCAAAAATAAGATGTCCTGGGTGTGTGGCTGGAACCGTGAAGATAGTAAGACCATCACAACAAGAAGGGGCCAAGACATGAGTACATTACAGAAATTTTTTGAAGTGGTGGAGCATTTCTGTATGGGAATATTGTAGAGGATTGTGTCATCATGCATCTGTTAAAAGCTATTGAATTTGCAAAAACAAAAGTAAAGCCTAACGTGTAAAGATTTGAGTCATAATAGTTTGGCAACATGGATTCTTCAGCTACGACAAATGAAACCTCTCTGGCAGAATGTCCGTAGTGGGGTAGGCCATAGTTGTAGGAGTCACAGGGCACAAAGGAGCTTTCCATTCATTCTGTACTATGCTGTCATGGATATTAATGCTCTCTTAAAATACAGTGTATGTAAAATGAAAATATATTTATTCTCTAAATGACCTATTACTCAACATATTTGACATTTTCTAAAATTTGTTAATTTTAAAGGTTGCTAAGGAATCTCATTTTACCTTGCAATTTATTTCAATATCAATTTTCCAATCATATTTCTTCAATTGTTAACTGCTTATTACTTTCATCCTTATTTCTAGTTGATTGTCTAGTTATACAAATATATTGATATTTATATAATGAGGGCAGATTTCTTTACTACCCAACAAATTGTAATTTATTACATTTTAATTTTATTCGCACTTCCTTTTACCACAATACTTTATGTACTGTATAATCTGTTTCTGTATTGTCATTTTAAAATTATATAAATAAATACTTTAACATATCTTTGTCATACACTTCTGTGGTATGAATTTATTTAATATTTGACATATGCTTCTAATATGTACTATTGGTGTTTCATGCTAGGCATTTTATTATGTTTTTCCAATAGGATTTATTGTTAACCCAATAAAATTCCCTAGTAATTTAAAATATCTACTAGAATTATATAGAGAGAGCTTTCATGTTTCTGGAAACCTCATCTTAATTCTGTAGGAGCTCTGTCTTATTTCCGTCTCTTAAGGTCTATATTCTCTATTAAAAAAATCTTTACAGTCTTAAAAATTTACATATAGAGTGACCTTTCTGAGAGAGTGGTAAGGAGGGGGAGAAGAAGGGAAGAGAGAAGGATTTAGATAGATACTTGATAGGTGATAGATAGATAATAGATAGATTATAGAGGAGAGAGAGACAGAGAGGGGTTATTTTTCAGACCTAAATGCACTTTCATTATATGGTGTTTTTGTTTTCTGCCAGCATATTTGTAACATCTGTCAGTATTTTAATGTAGTAATAGTAACCTATTTAAGTGGTTATGAAATGGATAATCTATATATATGTATATATATATATATATATGTATTGTGTACAGCATATTTAGACATAAAGACTCACGGAGTGGCAGCATCTAGTTAATTAACATATATGTCATACATTTTACTTATCACAACATCATAACATCTCTCGGTCATAATCGTTTTTAGACATTGTATTGTATTAAATCCTTTTAATCTGCAGGTTTGGATCCTCAAGTCACAGTTTTATTTTCATTGTATCTTTGAATATTTGTCTCATTTGATTTACTCCTTAATTAAGCAGCAACACTTGTTTACATATTGAATTTCATTTTTTTACATTTAGTAAAAAGTTTAATATGAAAATGTACATGACCGGATTTCACATCAATAGAAAAATAGGCCCTTTGAGAAGGAGGAATGAATTTCTCTGAAAAGCCATTGTTTAAACTTGTTCCTGTAACTATCAGTGCTGCTGTTTCTTTGTGTGTTTCTTGATGTATTAATTTGGTTTTAGACTAGTTGTTTCATGCATACAGTTAAACTAGTTACATGATCTTAATTTATGCCACAGCATATGCGTGGACAATTATTAATATTGAAACACTGTATTATGCTGATTTTTCTATTATAGAACATGTCAGATGATTCAAAATTGTTACAACAAATGCTAGGAAAGGCTACATATAGTAAGAATTTCACAATTAAACTAATGTGTCTATATAAGGCAAAATGTGATAGCTCAACAATAGAGAAATATTTCCAATTATATGATTAAATAAAATATATACATGTCTACAGCAATTAATACCCAGAGATCTCAAATTAAAAAGGCACTATTTTTGGAACTGATCTTATATTCAAATGCGGATAGTGTGTCTTAATTCTAATAGCCCTTTTGAATGATTTGTCTTATTTACAAAATGACAAAATATTTTTTCATTATAATGCATTAGAAACAATATAGAGCTTAAGAGAATCATTGGCAATAAAACATACAAAGTACATAGTGTTATAAGTATTATTTTGATACAAAACTGTCATCTTTTATTGTCAGAACTTAGAACTCTAATTCTTTCTTGGCTATTTCAATTGCATTATTGCAAGAGACCGAAAATGTGCTACAATCTTAATGTATAGAGAGCTAGAGAAAGTATTTTTTCCAAGTATTTGATCCAATAACAGATTACTCTCTCAAAGCATTGGAGAATTTAGAAATGCAATTTCAATATACAAATGCTCAAGGACATGTTTCTGAGTCCAGGCAACTTTGCCTAAAAAGAAAAATGTATTGTGGAGGCTGGGGATTTCTCCAGTGGCTCTGCCATCCCAGCAGCATGAGGTGTACACAGGGCAGGAGCTTGCTTGGTGGTAGTTAGCAATAGCCACTCATGTATGTGAACAGATTTATGCACGGTGACCTTCATGACTCAGTGTGCTTGGGAGCCTTGTGACTTCCACAGGGGTTACTAAAGGGACATTCCATTGACAACCACAATGAGTGTTCCACCCTGCTGGCATTTCTAGAGTACATCTTTATGCATCAGAAAACCTCAGACATGCACAGGGATTCTTGGCTTCTTTCTAAAGAGACACAAGACTGGATGCATTTTGCAAAGAATAAACTTCATTTACATACTTGTCCTTAAGCCACAGTCTCAGATCTTTGTTCAGCAATTTTTGTTGTTGTTTTTCATGGTAGGATATCACCGTGACCCAGGCTGATCTGGAATTCACTATGTAGTCTAAGGGTGGCCTCAAACTCACAGCTATCCTCCTACCTCTGCCTTCCCAGTGCTGGAATTAAAGGCGAGCACCACCACACCTGGCTAGTTCAGCATTTTTGATAAGTCCATTCCACTATGTACTTAAAAACAATGCTAAAACAGGCTGAAATTTCATCATTTCAAAAACGATGGAATCCATAGTTGGCATAGAGGTAATGTCTCCTATGCGAGAACATGGTTGTGTGGAGTTTTGGAATGACTTATCTCAGGATGTAAGTGCACAGATCTGCTGTAAAAGCTGAAGCGATTCTGGGTAGCTTCATAGCCGCAGAAAGCTCTTGCTCCCAAGCAGAACACTGAGGTGCAGTGGGTGTAATACATATGCTACTTTGCAAAGATTAGAATAATTTTTGATGCTCTAAAAGCAAGTTAATAAATTCTTTTCAGTTCCAAAGCAGTTATCTGAAGATGGATATCAGGATCCACCTGATCCTTTGTTAAATATTGTCGCAAAATATACATATCAAATTTAGAGGTGAAATTATGTTTAATTATATCCATCATGTGAAAATATTCTAGATGCTAAAGTGGTGCTAAGATGGTGAACTAGAACTTACATGATAATAATCATCAAGAAAGTATTATTTTTGGTATAGGTGGTAATTCCCTTGTTTTGTCTTCCTCACCTCCTCCCTCCCTCCCTTCCTTCCTTCTGTAATGGGATGCTAGGGGTCCACAAAAGTCCTTGAACTACAAACCCTGGGTTTGTTTCTAATTTTAATTAAACAATTGAGTTAAAAAAAAGACTGAGAGCTGAAGGGATTGGATAGTGGTTAAGGCGCTTGCCTGCAAAGCCTGAGGACCCATGTTCAACTCTCCAGATCTCTCCTTAGCCTGATGCACAAAGGTGAGGAAAGTGCAAGACTTATATGCCCACTAGATGGAGCAAGTATCTAGAGTTTGATTGCAGTGGCTGAGGCAGGAGAATGCCAATTCTCTTTTCTTTCTTTCTTTCTTTCTTTCTTTCTTTCTTTCTTTCTTTCTTTCTTTCTTTCTCTCTCTCTCTCTCTCTCTCTCTCTCTCTCTTTCTCTCTCTCTCTCTCTCTGTCTCTCTCTAAAATAAAATAAATAAAAGAAAAAGAAAAAGAAAACTGAGAAGGATAATTATTAAATTATTATATTTATTGAGGGAAGTACAGAGTCAAGGAATGGCACCCATGTAGCTAGAGATCCCTTGCGGAGGGCCTGGTAAAAAATGCACAGAAAGAAAAAAAGAAAAGAAAGTTCAAGGAGCTCCTGCCATGTGCGGAGCTGGAGGGGTAAAGGAGCCGGTGTGGAGAGTAAGGGCTAGGGGCCCTCCAGGCTAGGCCTGGGCAGAGCCAGCCTAAGCCCTGCTGAGGGAAAATCTCACCCACAGCTGGAAGTTCCCAAGTGGTCTGAGAGCCTACCCTCCCCTGCAGAGGTATTTATAACCTTTATAGTGGTGTGTTGTCTTCCATCTCAGGTGAACCAGAGGGACATCTGGTTGGCTAGGACTAGGGGCTATCTCAGGAAGAGGTTAGCTCTGGCACGAAGTTCCCAGGGCTGAACTTGACCAACCACAATGTTGAAATCCTATGAAACACCTTACTACCAGGAGGGTTACTAGTTGGTTGTGTGCAAAAACAGGTCTAGGGAACTAGGCGATAGATAAGAAATCAGATCATCTTTGATTTCAGTTAAGTGTAAACTTCCCTACCTTTTTTACCTTCAGTGGTCCAGTCACCCTAACTATCCCCTCCACCTACCTTCCTTCCTGCCTTCCCCTCCCTGCCTCCCTTTCCCCTCCCTCCATCCCCCTCCCTCTCTCCCTCTCTGGCTGCCCCTTTCTTTCTTTCTTTCTTTCTTTCTTTCTTTCTTTCTTTCTTTCTTTCTTTCTTTCTTTCTTTCTTTCTTTCTTTCTTTCTGCCTTCCCCTTTTGTCTACCTTCCTTCTTCCACCCTTCCTTTCCTCCATGCTTTCCTTCCTTTTTCTTTCTTTTTTTTTTTTTTTTTTTTGATGAAGTCTCTTACTGTATACCTCAGGCTTTCTAGAACTGACCATGTAGCCCAAGATTCACTCAAAACCTTTTTTCTATTCATCTCACACATTCAAGTGCAGGGATTTCAGAAAGAGAGTAATTTCTGTTGGTAATGAAATGGTAAACAGCTTAAAAAAGAGAGTAATTAAGGGCTGAAGAGATGGCTTAACGGTTAAATGCTTGCCTGTGAAGCCTAAGGACTCTGGTTCGAGGCTCAATTCCCCAGGACCCACATTAGCCAGATGCACAAGAGGGCACACGCATCTGAGTTCATCTGCAGTGGCTGGAGGCCCTGGTGCACCCATTCTCTCTTGCTTTCTCTCTCTCTCTCTCTCTCTCTCTCTCTCTCTCTCTCTGCCTCTTTCTCTCTCTGTCTGTCACTCTCAAATAAATAAATAAAAATGAACAAAAAAAATTTAAGAAAAGAAAAATGCTTCTCTAATAAAAAAATGAAAAAGAGAGTAACTAAGAAGCAGATGAACGCAAGTTAAAGAGTAGTCAATGATCTATCTGTCTGATAAAAACCTAAATATCAGAGCCACCTGGGAAACAAGAAAAATCAATGCCATCCCATGTCAAGAGAATAACATAGATTGTATGTATGGGCATTTAATTGCAGCTTTCCACAGGAAGAGAAAGTTTCCTAAGTAAGTGTGGTCTGTGTTTGAGGACAAGGCCCTATGAGATATTGGAAGACTTTTATTTGGATTCTCTGTATGGGAAGAATGGAAATGAATAACTATTTGCCTTAACTCTATGCTTTAAAAAAAAAAAACAGCTGAAAGAGCTATTTTTTTTATAAAGTTAAGTGGGTCACAGTTTGCTTTTCTCCCTTTCTTCTCCTTTTAGGTCTATTATAAATATTTCAACATGAATTTACTGTTAAAAATAATGAGAGTCCTGTGTTTTATAATGCTATTAATCATTTTAAACATGAGATATGGTACGAAGGCTTCCTTGTCTGAGAGTTTACTGTTTGTAAAATAAAGAATACATTCTACTGGTCATCCACTGTTGGACATATAGTAGAATCAAACTCATTCAAGATATTTTAGTAACACTTTTTCCCATAAATTTCCTTCTTTTATTGGCTGTGATCATTTTATTCACATGTCTTAATCTTAATGCTAGCATAGATTACCAGAATTTGTCATTCATAACACTCCATTTGAAACCTTACAAATGTCCTCCTTCCTTCCCACATGGCAAATGGCACAGAGAAGGATATATGTACATTCAGATGCACCTAAACTAACCATAGTATTGACATACTAGTTTCCATTTTTGCTAAATGAGTAATTCTAAGAATAATATGCTTTTTGCATCTGAATCTTGTAGCTTATACTGCCCTTGTTTCATCTTATTATTGTAGAGAATGCCCTTTCTTTTTATTGAGCATATAAATGATTTGCATTCCTATGACATTTAAAAATCACACAAAATTTTGAAGACATATCTTTAAACCATGAATCCCTGTTACCTTTTAACTTATTTTTTAATGAAATAGAATGTTTGCCTGTATTGATCTCTTATACTCATGAATTCTTTTGAACAGGTTTTATAATCATTAAAATGCGTTTATTTTCCTTTGATCTGAACTCTTTAGACTTGAAGAAGCTTTTTGAATGCTTTTAGCATGTGATAAAATTTACTAGTGCAATCTTCACATCAGTCATTTTTCTGATCTAAAGTATTAGTCCATATTTGTGCAAATGTAATTTGTCTTCTGATATCTCCATGTTTTAAAGATTTTGTGGTGAGTGAATTTTTTAGCACTTCAAAAGAGAAATCTTTGATTCAATATTCTTAATGGATTCCACACTTATGTCTACTTTAAAATGCTTTCTCTAACTTTATTACAATGAATATGTTACATGTTCTTTATTATTATTATAATGTACATATTTATGCGGTATAGTGTGAAAATTCAATGTATGTAAAACATATATAAATCAGGAAAATTAACATTTGCATCTCCATATATCATTACTCTGTATTCAGAACCTTTGTGTTTTTCTCATCAAAATTTTTATAAAATATGTATCCGAGTTTTGTCGTGAACTGTCATCCCACTGCTGTTGACAATGGTAGAACTTATTACTTTTCTCTAGATTTATTTTGGTACCTGTTTTCCAGCTTTCCTCCTTCCCAGCCTCTACAAATAAAGCATAATTTAGAATGACTTTTTTTCATGTTAATAACAGAGAAAGAGCTGGTCTTTCTGTATCTGATTAATTTCAGTTAGCATAACTTCCTATCCTTTTTGTTACAAATTATAGTACATTATTCTTTTTATGGCTTTGTGACATTTTCTCTCTCTACATATAAATACATATATTTTATATATATATATATATATATATATATACTATTTCTCTCTTTGAGATTTAAATTTATATTTATTATTATTTTAATATATTATCTGTATTAGTTATTATATGTATTTATATATATTTTTTCTTGTGACATTATAATATTTTATTTGTGACATTCTCTCTCTACATATATATATATATATGTATATATATATATATATATATACTATTTCTATCTTAAGATTTAAATATATATTTATTATTATTTTAATATATTATATGTATTACTTATTATATGTGTTTATATATATAATATTTTCTTAGGTCACGAATCTTTTACTGTGCATGTAAATTTATTACAAGTATTAATTACTATGAATGTTTCACATTTAGCATTAAGGCATTTCTTTGTTATGATAATGTCATTACTTTTTGATGTCTCCCCAGAGGTAGGAAAGTTGGCTCATATGATAGTTCTATTTCTTTTTTTTCTTTCCTCTTTTTTTTTTCTTTTAAGAAACTCTCTATTATGTGGCTAAGCAAAGTTAACAATTTAACCAGACATTTATTTTACTTATGTAAGCATATGGACTTGGCACACCATGGCATGCATATATGTGGAAGCTTGAGAATAATCACATGGCGCTGGTCCTCTCCTTCCTTCTTTGATATAGGGTCTCTCATCATTTTGCTGCTTCATACACCAGTCTAGATGATCCTCAAATTTCTGGATTTTCCTGAGCCTACTACTCATTGCTGTGGGTGCCTTGGGTTAAGAGATACATGTGTCACATTGCTTCTGACTTTACGTGCTTGCTCGACACTCAGATTCTGGTAAGTAAGGTTGCAAGCAAGCATCTTAAACAGCTGAACCATGATCTCCCTGTCCCAATGGTGATACCAGTTTCCATCCTGACCAGCATCACATCAGAGTTCACTTTTCTTCACATCCCGATCAGCATTTAGCAATGTTTAACATTTTGATAGTAGCCATTGTAACTGGTATGAAATGTGATCTCTGTGTAATCTTGATTTGCATTTTCCTAACAGCTACCTTATTGCACAATGTCTACATAAAATAAATGGTGATTTGAATCTCTTCTTTTGAGAAATGTCTGTTGACTTTGCATGCCCATATTAAACGTGTCATCATTTTCATCAGCATGCTGAGTTGTCCACACATTCTTGTTACTAATCATTTGGAAGGTGAGTAGACAAACCTCTTTCCTTGCTCATCTTGCAGCTCTCTCTGCATTCTGCTTATTGTTTCAGTGACTGTGAAGAAGTGCCATCTTCCAGTTTTGTGTGTTTTATTTTATTGCCTGTGTTTGGCCATTTTCATGTGTTTTAAGAAAATATTCAAAATCCTCCTTAATTTCATCAATGATATGTTGCTCATGAAATAGTCTGTTGTTTAGTCTCCAAGAGTTGGTGTGCTTTATAAAGAATTTTTCTTTGTTGCTTTGTTTGTTTTTATTGTTGTTACATTATACTTAGAAAGATATGTCATATTTAATTTGATACAATTATTTAGGTTTTTTAGCTTCTAATATATTTTCTATTTGAAAATATTCCATGTGTTGATTAAAAAACCTATGTTTTCATCAACTGCCAAGTTGTGTACATGTCTGTAAAATGTATTTTATTTATACAATGTATTAATGCTGGCATTTCTTTATGGACAGTTTTGTCTAAATGATCTGTTGAATGAAGAAAGCAACATATTTAATTCTCTCTTCATTATTATTGAATGAAGAATATTCTCTCCTTTTATATCCAATAAAAATATGTTATGTTGATAGTAAGTAAGTGTGTGTGTGTGTGTGTGTGTGTGTGTGTGTGTGTTTATAGGTGACATTAGTCTTTTATAGGCACTATATTGTTGGGTAATATTTTGGTCTTCATTAGTTACTCTATATTTTAATTAGAGTGCAGTCCTTTTACATTGAAGCTTTTGTAAAAATTGGTTTGCTTTGTCATTTTAACATTCACAGGGCTAGGGAAATCTTGTGATGTCTTCTAATATTGTTCACTTTTCAATGACAATTTTATACCGGCATATAATGTATTTTGATTTCCTCCCATTACTTGTTCTTAATCATCTCTCAGTCCTCTTTCAAGGAATGACAATATGCATTCTCAGACTTGGTGTCATTATAGTAGCTTCCCATGCCCAGGATTTCGGAGAATAATTGTTGTAGTCTCTCAGGTCTTGAGAGTAACTCCTCCCCATAACTCCCCTTCCTACCCAGTGTATCAACTTCTGCAGTTCCGAACGCTGTCTTGAATAGTGTGGTCAGAGTTATTCTCTTGGGTGAAATTCATTTCTTAAAGCTATAGCTCTGAATTGTGGTGAATGTCTGTTTGACCATCATGAGGATACAGGGGAGCTTCTGATCCCTACAAGCATGTGACTTGAGATAATACCTCCCTTCTCAGGATGGCACTGTGTTCTCTCATTCATGGCTTCCCGGCTTTTCTTGTGAAGGGAGAATCCCTCTGACTGGCAGCACATGTCTACCTTTGTTTCTCTTTATATGCTGGAGTTCCAAGACTCTGAATCTTAGATGGTTCCTGTCCCTGCTGAGGTCCAGCTTTTCTGTTCTCCCAGTGACATCTCAGAATACAACTGCACATTGTTATCGTCATTTTTACTTATGGACAGTGAGATAAATTTAGGTCTACCTGTTTGTAACTATTCTGGAATCTGTTTGACCTTATAAAATGGATTAGAAATGGTAAAATAATAACAAATTAAAAAAAAAATGAATCCCAAGGTATACTGCCTCATGATGAATATATTCTACTATATTCCTCAAGAATTTTTAATTTTTAAAATTTATTTATTTATTTATTTATTTATTTATTTATTTATTTATATGAGAGATGGAAGAAAGAGAGAGAGAAAGAGGCAGAGAGAGAGAATGAGTATGGACATGACAGGGCCTCCTGCCATTGCAAATAAACATGAGATGCATGCACCACTTTGTACATCTGGCTTTCCCCAGTGTTTGGAGCAACAGTTAGAAATAAAAATGGGAACTGTTAGAAGCAACAATTAGAAGCGGAAATGGGGCACTCACTCAGCAGTGGCAATATCACCATGGCAACCAGGGGCCAAGACCAGAGACCCTCCATGAGCTGATATGAGAAGGAGCTAACCCTAAGGTGGCTATCAGCAGCCAGGATGACTAAGGAAAAAATGGGTATAAGAACTCCAGCAAGCCTGGCGTGGTGGTGCACGCCTTTAATCCCAGCACTCTGGAGGCAGAGGTAGGAGGATCACCATGAGTTCGAGACCACCCTGAGACTCCATAGTGAATTCCAGGTCAGCCTGAGCTAGAGTGAGACCCTACCGCGAAAAACCAAAACCTCCAGCAAAAGCTCAGGAAATTTTCACTCAATTCAGAGGCCAACTCCACGTCTCTCTCTGTGTGTTGATACCGGCACCCAGGGGAAGCTGCAGCCTGTGGGCCCTCTAGTAAGCCAGGCACCGAGAGGAGCAAGGCCCAGACCCTGGATGCTGCAGCCGGAAGAATGAAGTGTGGTCAAGTGCCCCAGGGGTTTAGCGCCAGGACGCTAGGGTAGTTGAGAGGATAAGGAAAAAGGGAATTGGCTTAATTAACATGTGTGAAGAGTGAATAAAGTGTCTAAGCTGAATCAACACCTACACACATTATATATCCTATATATATATATGTATATATGAGAGAATCTTTGTGTGTAGTGATGAAGATCAACCCCTGGGCCCTGTGCACGCTGGGAAAGTGGACTATAATTGAGCTTTATCCCTAGCCTTTATTTTTAACCTATCTCTTAGCTGCTGTTCCAGTAACAAAAATACAGAAATAACAGAATTATAGGTTGATAAGTAAATGTTTTAGCTTTCTTGGCTGACACTATTTAGATGATTAATTTAGTCTTTTCACTGTAGCTATTATTTGTATATGTCTTACATTGTTTCTTTCAAAATTGTTAATTATGATATATTCTAATCTAAAACATTCTTTTGTGTGTTAATTACTGTAATTCTCTTCAATGAATTTTGGATTTAAATGTTTTGAACTCAATATATATGACAATTTATGTCATGATTTCCAATTTGGGGAATACTTATCTCTACTTTCTTTGTTAATCTGAAAAACTTTCTAGATATATTCTAAATGGTTTTAGTTTTTCCTTCCTGCATCCTTAAGGTCATGATTCTATTGTCTTCCAACGTGAAAAGAAGTTTGGTTACATGATTATCTTCCTTCAAAATTCTGGATGTGCCCCATCAGCTCCAGACATATAATAAAGATGCTGAAAAAGGTCACTACCAGTCTGAATTTAAACTTCTTCTTAAGTTACTAGGTTTTTTTTTTCTATGTGAATACACTTGTGAAACTTCTTTTTTCTCTATAGATTCCATTAATCTTATTAGAATTTTTTATTATAGTCACCTGTAATTACTGTTTTCCTGAAGCAAGGTGATTTCTTCATTCTGTAAATCTAGTTAGTTAGGTATTCCTATATATAAGAAAGTTTCCTTTGCCTGAAACATTACATATTATTATTATTATTATTATGAGCCATTTATTTTCATTGACATATATTTTTGTACATGCTCCTGGGTTACATACGGATATTTTCATAGAGTGATTCAATTTATTTTGATCATATTCCGCTATACTATCTTATCATCCCCTTTTCATCTGTCAACCATTGCTTTCGTCCTTTTGTTCAACTAGACAGTTTAGCATTTACTTTTATGTTACATATGTAAAAAAAAATTTATTTATTTACATAAAATCTACAGTCCACAAATGAGGAAACATGTAATTTTTTTTTACATATTATTTATTTATTTTCAAGCAGAGTGATAAAGAAAAGAGAGACCGACAGAGAATGAGTGTACCAGGCTTCCAGCTACTGCCAATGAACTCCAGAGGCATGTGCCACTTTGTGCATATGGATTTATTTGCATACTGAGGAATTGAACCCGAATTGTTAGGCTTTGCAGGTAAGCTCCTTAATCACTGATCCATCTCTCCAACCTGCAATATTTTTTTAACTGACCTAATTCACTTGACATGATTATCTCTAATTGCATACATTTCTCAACTATTGGTATAACTTCATTTATTATGGCTACAAAATTTCCTTTTATATATATCACATCCTTCTATTGATACTTTTTTTTGTTTGTTTTTTCGAGGTAGGGTCTCACTCTGGTCCAGGCTGACCTGGAATTAACTATGTAGTGTCAGGGTGACCTTGAACTCAAGGCAGTCCTCCTACCTCTGCCTCCCGAGTTCTGGGTTCAAAGGCATGTACCACCACACCCGACTTATTGATACTCTTTTTATTTATTACCTCTCTTTTATTTCTTGAAAAGGAACAGTTATCCATGTACTAAAACTCAGTTTGCAGGTATAGCTCCAGAATTTTATTCCCTCACTTCTACACTGTGGAGTGGTTTGCAAATTGGGTATCACTCATCAAAATGCAAGGCTTGGCACATACAGCTGAATCTACTGAGGCTGACCCGTGGCATTCTAGTTCTTTTCCTTAAATTGGAAAAAATACAACATGTGATTTCTTCACAAGGAAGTCAGGATAAGAAATGGAATGAAATATGTTGTCTGAGTACAACAGAAAAGAACAGGAAGCAAGACACATGCATTTGGAAGAGATTAGCCAAATCACTTATGATCATTGTGGGCAATTCTCTTGCCAGTCAGGTTAGCCACACTTCACTTATTAGAAAGGTAAGGAGTTGCCATAGCATTTCCTATAATACTGTCACTGAACAGAAAGGATAAAATTTACTCCTTATGGATGTCCAAACAGAGAAGAAAGCAGACAAAGGAGCAAAGAGCATCCAATATACTTAACTCCTATAAGTCAAGCAGTGGAGAGTAGGGAAATCTTGTCTTCTTGAAATTGATGCTGCTCCCTTAAATGTTATACAACTGTCAGAAAATGTTACTGATGCTATATTCCACTTTTACTTCCAGTAATTACATTTTTTAGATGCTTGATACTTTTTTGGTTTTAATTTATTTTAAAAATATGTTTTATTGATTTATTTGCAGGGGGGAGGAATGATAAGCAAGCCAGGACCTCTTGCTGCTACAAATGAACTCCAGATGCATATATACCACTTTGTGCATCTTGTTTTACATGGGTACTGGGGAATTGAACCTGTGCTATCAGGCTTTCTAAGCAAGCTCCTTTAGCCACTAAGCCATCTCTCCAGCCCTAAATTCTTATTATTTTTTATGTTTTGCATAGCATTCAGAGTTGTAGACATTTTCAAATACAAATTGTTTTAGCTGATTCTCCTTGCCCTCTCATCTCCTTGATGTCCCCATTCATACTCTGTCATGTACACATTGGCTAATACTTATTTACTGCATTTTTTTTTGCAAAGTTGCAAACTAAAGTCATGTGTTAGTTAAAATGGCTCCAATTTCATGTTTTCTTTTTGTTTTTCATTTTGTATTTTCAGGAAGAATTCCAGTTATTTCAAATATGACATTTGTTGAGTCAATTGTTATATAACTTCTTCCAGTGTTAGTCTGTAATTCTCAAACATTAACATTGTTTTCTCCTTCCCACAGATTCTTCTATGATGTGTTAATATCTGAAATGACATGCTTCTTGTGTATTTGTTCTATGTATGACAATTCCAACAGAAGTTACTATTTGCACAAGAATAATGTTTGTCATGGAAGGGTTTTTCAAAACATGTTATTCCTAGCATTTCCTCATTTCTTTTCACATTCATTAGCTCCTCTTCCTTCAAAGTCATATTGAAGACTTGTAAGAATTAAACTTTAGGTATGGGAATCATTGGTTTATGTGATTGTTTAGGCATTCATTTGATCAATATATTCATAGAAATGTCTGAGACTGTCGTAACTTTTGCTGTCCATGAATTTATGTTAAACATACTTAATTCCATGTCCTAGGAGACTTCTTCCACTTTTCTCTCTCCTTTGGCTGGAATTGAACATTCAGATAAAATTTACATGTGTATATTTCTCGTCGTGTAATTTTGCTTTGAAGCTGCATTGAACATTTTCTTTCCAATAGGGTTTTTTATGTATAGAGAGGGTTAACGGGGAAAAAACGAAACTTAATGTCTCATTCAGGAAGCCCATATATTACCTACCTCAGACTCTGCTTGTCATTTCATTGTGGGATTAATTCCACTGGTTACTATTCCCTTTCCTTTTACTGCCTGTTCACTCCTTAGTTGCATCCCTCTAAGTAAGATCCCCCTCAAAACTACCTTTCTTCTTTATTACACAATATAGTCTTCCCAAGTGAAAATTGGTCTGCTGCACTTTGAGAATTTTACTTCAGTACAAAGTGGTTTGTAGTTCATGGTTATGGTATCATGTCAGTCCCTAAACATAGATATGGATTTTATTTCTGTTATTTGTATTCATTTCAGAAGATTTTAAGCAAGGAGTCAAGGAAGATGTGAGTTTACTTTTCCATCTTTCATGGAATTCTCAAAGTTAATTTTAGGATTTTGGTATAAGAGCATAGATATGTGCTTGAATTGACCAAGAAGGGGTCATGATAAAGGCTAGGTGTGAGAATGTGCTGTCCACTGGGGTCTCCAACTGCAGGGAAGGATTGCCACGATGGAGCTATACCGGTGAAGTCTACACTGGCGTCTGCTTTCAGCACAATCACTGTACTCTCCATTGCTGAGTTCAGGTGGCTTAGGCAAGGCAGTCAGTAAATGACCATTCTGTACTTATAAACCTCTTTTTTTTTTTTTTTTTTTTTTTTTTTTTTTGGTGACTGAAGCGAAGTCCTTAGCACTTTAAGCTCACAGGCTCCCAGAAGCCACAGGTGCAGATGCAGATGGGGTTAAGGCATAAAGAAGATACACTGTCTCACATGCATCTTGCTTTGTTGGATTCTTGGGAACCAGAGGCAAGTCTTTACTTTGTTGATCTTTATGTGTCAAGATCAGTTTTCGTAATAAAAGGGAGACCTTTGTACAATTTCTGAAAAGTTCCCAAATACTTTACCGGCCGAGAGAGCAGTGTGCATGTCCCAGACACTCTCAGGGGAATAAAGTTTATTAGTTGACATAAACCCCAGCAGCAATATCTTCTTTCCCCAGTGGCAGCAACCCTTAGACATTTTGAGGCTGTGATTGTTGCACACCTTTTATAAAGCATTTGGAATGTTCGAAACAGTGAAAACATTTCCACACTCAGGAAATGTAAGGAAGTAAGTATATAAGGAAACAATCACAGCTCTGAATAATAGGTAATGGTCATTCAATCTTTTGAACCAAGCATTGTGCTTTAATTTGGATTGTTGTACTTTAGTCCTAAATGTAGCATGAGGCAAACAAAATTGTCTTTCTTATATCAAAGAATAACTGAGATAAATAAAAACCTTGCTCAGGGTTTGTCATCTGGAATGTGATCCATTCAGAATGTGACTAGGAGACTCTGATTCCAGATTGTAGAGCTGTCCTGGCAGTTCAACTATGTCTGTGAATTCAAAATATCAAGCACATTGTGTGAAAAGAAGTGCTGCTTTGGACATGGTATTCCTATTTAACATTAATTTGTTAAAATCATATTTTTATCAGGGGAACTGGGTCTCTGTTGTTTTTCATTTTCCTTTTAAAATAACAGATACAATGAAATGTTCATACATTTTCATAAGTGCTATTGCAAAAAAGGTAAAGAATATAGAAAAATTTACAAGAGAATCAAGCAGAACCCCATATATTACAAAGTATACATGTTTACTTTATATACATAAGATAGGTTAGAGATGTTTTAGAAATGTCATTGTGTAACACTTAAAAATGTTGGAAGTGAATTAAGCCATCATAATTTATATAGGCCTGGTTCTACTGTGAAATCACATACTGGCAAATAGGAAATAAAACATAAGTGATGTGGATATTGTGGGACATCTTCTTGGATGATTTTTAAATGTTTTATCAGATTCAGCCAGTTGGCCCATCATATTTTTATATGTAAGTGTGAGTGTTCTCTGCTCCAACCATTCATATCAAAGAATATTTCAAAGTCAAAAGTCATCACATAAGACAATCCTCTTCCTTCAATTTTTTCTTTGTATTTATTTATTTATTTATTTATTTATTTTTGCTTATTTTATTTATTTGAGAGCGACAGACAGAGAGAGAAAGAGGCAGATAGAGAGAGAGAGGGAGAATGGGCGAGCTAGGGCCTCCAGCCACTGCAAACGAACTCCAGACACGTGCGTCCCCTTGTGCATGTGGCTAACGTGATTCCTGGGGAATCGAGCCTCGAGCCGGGGTCCTTAGGCTTCACAGGCAAGCGCTTAACCACTGAGCCATCTCTCCAGCCCTTCTTTCTTTTTTTTTTTTTTTTTTTTTCTCATGAGGCTATTGCTTGGTTACATATAGTTACTTACACAATGCTAGTAGTTCACAATGTACTGAAGGGTATATTCTCAGGCAACAGACAGCTCTCTTTCCCTTTCACAATGTCTAATTCTGAGTATAATGTAGTTCTCAGAGGCTTTCCTGTGGCTTCAGAGTTACAGCCTAATAGTGAACATCTTAATCTCTGTCTACTCTGAGGGCATTTGCACGTTACATTAGCATGTGCCTGAAACCTTCTTCCCCACACATCGTCCTATCTGTGACTTCTCCTCATTCAGATTTACTTCCAGTTCACCTTTTCCAGAGAGTCTTTACTAAATCAGCCCAGTGAAGCATGACTTAAACTTTTTCTCTTGCAGTCACTTTTGTCTGAGTGTTTTTTGTTATGGTCATTATTGTGTTTGGGGGCTTTTGGGAAGCTTTAAATACATTGTTAAGTTTAGGTTTAATTGACAGGAAATGATTGTACATATTTATAGAATCCTATGTGTGGTTCTGACATAAGCATACATTATAAGATTATATGATGATATAAAATATCCAGACCCCCATACACATTTAAAATTAGTAATTTTCAAGTATGCATCACATGGTTTTCAAGCTCCGTATATTTTAAAGGAATTTTAAAGATACTTTCAAAATCATTTCATAATCACTATTTTCTCTGCAAAGATATTGTCAGTGTTTTTTTTTTTTTTTTTTTTTTTTGAGGCAGAGTTTTACTCTAGCCCAGGCTGACCTGGAATTCATTATGTTGTCTCAGGTTGGCCTCAAACTCACAGCGATCTTACTACCTCTGCCTCCTAAGTGCTGAGATTAAAGGCATGTGCCACCACGTCCAGCATATTGTCAGTATTCTTATTCATAATTACTGCCATTGTCTGGATGTCCTTTGAGGAAGTATTAAGTCACCAGACCCTCATGAGTAGATTATCCCTTATAAGAGAGCTGGAGAACTTGGGCTTGGGTTTTTTGTTGTGGTTGTTTTGTTGTTGTTGTTTGGTTGGTTTTGCTGTTCTGCCTTTTGCTATGTAAGAACTTAGGAAATTACAAGTTGCCTGAGAAATTTTTGCCTGTTCCTAGGTATATGTATATATAAACTGGGTACACAAAATCTTTACTGATAGTAACTCACAAAGAAATACATTCACAATACATTCGTCGTTACACATGAGATTTCCTAACATATAAAATACAATGCCGTACTGATGGAAAAGATGTGTTTATTTTTAAACAAATAATTAAATCTTGACTAAACGTCTGAAACTGCAGAATGTGAGCCATCTTCAGTGTTTTCCATTGTTATGTTTTGATGTTTCCATCATAAATGCTGAAACTGCAAAAGGATGCTCTACAAATGGCAGAAGGCTGGTTGGGGCCATTTCAGAAATTAATGGACATTCTTCCCTAATTCCAAGCCAAAGTTCATTTAAAAACATTTTATGAAACTTGTCACCAACTAAAACATTTTCTAGCCTAAGCAATCTAACATAATAAAATCTAAAGATAAATTATCTTGATACTTACAAAATGATAAATGACATTAGGAAAATATTGAGAGTATTTGTTTTTATAATTTATCTATTAGAGTACAAAATTAACACCTGGACAAGAAATACATACTTGTGTAATAGTTGCACACAGCCTCTGTGGGTAACCAACTGTTCTCTCATTAGACATGAGGCCCACTCAGTGGGAGAGAACTCATATCTGGTAGTAGAAACCAAGTCAGAATCCCAGGACCAGGAAACTGGTAGACTTCAGAGAGAGTGTACCCACTGCTCTGGATAAAAGAGTGGGCTTACACACCAACAAGTTACTCAAATCACTATATATTCCCCCTTTAACTCAAGCTGCCTGCACTCTTGGTTGGGGAATCTATTTTCTTTTATACAGATGGCAAAAATAATGTGAAGGAGAACCAAAACCCTTCAGTGAGAGAAGAAGAAAGCTGGCTGCCCTTCTCAAGATCTGTCGCCTCCACCACATCTGCTGGGTCCAGGAGAAATTGCAGAGGAGACAGTGACTGCTCTTACTGCTGGTGTGACAACAAGCTCCAATGTGATGTAACAGACATGGTAACCAATCAAAACCCATCAAGGCAGAAATCCAGAGGCTACAGAGAACACTAAATCAGACTTCTAACAGGCCTGCCATGGCTCAAGGAAGAAGGGGTAGTAAGACTGTAAGTGCCACAGAGTAGGAATACCCTGAGACATGATCTGCCCCACCCACAACCACTCCATTTGGACGATCTGAGGCCTTCGTGACCCCATAGTGAATAACATAACCCCACGGAGGAGGGCCCCAGGGAAATGGGTACAGGGGCAAGGGCATAAAAGAATATAACCTGTTATGAAAAAAAATAAATTAAGGAAGATTTTGGAGCAGGGCATGGTAGTGCATGCCTTTGATCTCAGCACTTGGGAAACAGAGATAGGAGGATCACCATGAGTCCAAGGCCACTGTGAGACTACATAGTGAATTCCAGGTCAGCCTTGACTAGAGTGAGACCACACCTCCAAAACAAACAACAACAACCAAAAATGTTGGTAAGAGAAGGAAGAGTGAAAGCACAGGAACTTATTACACATGCTCAGATCTGGACCACAATGTTGCTTGCATAGCTCAATGACAGGTACAATAGAAAGTATGCACATGGTATGAGTTAGAATCATGGCTACATTGTGATATGTGAGTTGACATGGGCAGATGCTGCCAGGAAATTTCAGATTCATTACACACCTAATTTTGAGTTGATTTTTGGTTGTTGAATGTTATGAAGTGATTTAATATTGCCATTTTTTTGTGTTTCCTATGTATTGAGACCCACTTTCATAAACTGAGCTCTAAAGTAGACTTCTCATCTACAATATCCTTTATGCTAGTTTGTTGCATATTTTTTTTTTTATTTGAGAGTGACAGGGAGAGAAAGTGGGAGACAGAGAGAGAGAGAATGGGCACACCAGGGCCTCCAGCCACTTCAAACAGACTCCAGACACGTGTGCCCCCTTGTTCATGTGATTAACGTGGGTCCTGGGGAATTGAGCCTCCAACCAGGGTCCTTAGGCCTCACAGGCAAGTGTTTAACCACTAAGCAATCTCTCCAGCCCATTTCCTACATATTTATTGTCTGTTTTTTCCTCTTCAGCACAAGTTCCTAAAGGAGCCAAGCGTTGTCTGCCTTATTGACTGTATGATGTTTATTGCTTAGGATGGATTACAAGCCAATTGCTCAATAATTGTCTATTGATTGGCTGTCAACATTAGCTTGAAAAACAGCAGCAGGTAAGCCAAGACCAAAACATCACAGCAAATGCAATGAAATTGAACATTAATTGGAAACACAGCATATACAAACAGGACAGATACGTGGGCTACATCTAAATTGTCAATTGTCTGGTAAACTAAAAGATTAATTTGGACCCCAACTTAAAGGTACAAATAAAATAACACTCATCATAACAAGAACCAGAAGGTTACAACTTAAATAAGAGAATACAGCTGATACCAGAATCAGGTAAATCAAATGTTGGGACTATACAACAATCATTTTAAAATCATCATTATAGACCTGGGCATGGTGGCACATGCCTCTTATCCCAGCATTTGGGAGGCAGAGGTAAGAGGATCACCATGAGTTCAAGGCCACCCTGAGACTACATAGCAAATTCCAGGTCATCCTGAGCTAGAGTGAGACCCTGCTTTGAAACAAACAAACAAACAAAAAAATTGTCATTATAAAAATTGCAATGGAGGGTTGGAGATATGTCTTAATGGTTAAGGCACTTGCCTGCAAAGCCTATGGACCCAGGTTTGATTCCCCATTACCCATGTGAGCCAGATGCACAAGGTGGTTCATGTGTTTGGAGTTCATTTGTAGTGGTTAGAAGCCCTGGTGTACCTATTCTCTTTCTCTCTCTGTCTCTCTCTCCGTCTGTTTTTACAAATAAATAGATAAATACTTTTTTTAAAAATACAGTGATCAAGTTCAATTTTTCTCTAGTAAATAAAAAGTTTTAAAAACCTCTACAAAGAAACATGAATTAAAATTTTTGAAAATGAAATCCATAATTATACAAATGATGGAAGAACTGGCTGATCGCTTTGTAGTGTGAAACAAGAATATCAAAGTAGAAGAGAGACACATTGGGAAGAAGAACTGATTGAGTGGAAGGGGGGTGGAGCAGGGGGAGGACCAAACGAAAGTAACAGAAAGGAATTACTATCAAAATGCATTGTGCACATGTAGGAAATTTTTTAATAAAGAAAGAGTTCAGCAGGGGGAAGGGAAAGGAGAAGAGTAGGTGGTGGGGGAGGGTTATGATCAAAATACATTATATACATGTATACAAATTATCAACTTGTGAACTAAATCTCCTTACAAATTTCTGATATGAGCGCTCCAGCTGTGTTTACTGTCCCTCCACATATTTTTGTTGTTTTTAATGGCTCGTTTACTTTTCTAAACTAACAATAGTAAGGCCTCAGGGTTGATTTTTATTCCTTTGTCTACACTAGGCAGAACTATTATCAAATGATTTTCCTCAAACAAAAGATTGGATGTTCTATTTTTTGTCATAAATTGACGACATGTAGGGTGCACAGTTTAGGTTTCTTTTCATAGAGCTTTTTATGGTCATGTGAAAATTCCTGAAAAGAAAACCTTCCAAGTGTTGTGAGCAATGATATCCAGTTCACCTATAGTCTTATACCTTCAAAGCTCACATTTTAAAAGCTGATGATGTGACCTCTAGATAAATGTTTCCTTTTACTGGTGGGAGAGAGGCTAAGTGCCTCTTTGTAGCTTTCTCCTTTTGAAAGAAAGGACAATTGAATGATTTTTGAGCATTTTGGGGAGATGTGTTGATTGCCCAGTGCTCAGAGCATCAAAGAAGAACACTGTGAAAAGTTTTTGCTACACCAGCCTTGTGGTCTCTACTGAATTCTGTATTCACCCATTAAGTCACTGGGATATTAACGTTAAGTCTGGGTGAGAAGAAAACAAGTTACTAATAATTTTGTGCCAACTATCTGCAACTAAAGGCCATGTTGCAAGAAGGAAAATATTTTATTCCGACATTATGCATTAATGCATATTCTTAAATTCTATTTTCATATGTTAGACCCAATGGCCTATAATCTATCAGCATTGGCTAGAAAACACTTTGATAAATGGTGCTAAAGTCATATACTTCAGTGTCACTGTGTGTAAGAATTATATGAAATTTATATGATTTTTCTTATATATTAGAGAATGGTTATTGATTAAAATGATCTGTTTTAAGAAATTTACTATTTGTTATAAAGGACTTAAAAAAATTTTCTCACTGTGTTCACTAACGCACATAAAGAAGGATGTAGCAAAAGAAGACAGAATAAGATATCACTAATGACTTGGTCTTAATTTCCTGAGGTTCATGGTAAGACTTAACAGACAAAGATTTAGGTTAAAATAAAACACATGAAGTCAGAAACTATGTGAAAATGCATCATACTTGGGTGAGCCACAAAAGAGGTCAACGTAATATGTATATGCTATATGCATCTATATGCTAAATATATACTTAAAGTTGGAGACCTTACTTTCTTTTCTTATTCACTCTCCTTTGTCTATTTTCTACTTTCTAGTGGTAAAATGGGCTGAACAAAAAATAACATTTTGTTATCACTTAAGTATGATCATGCCAGAGGACAAAGAGTAATGATATGTAGTGTGATAAAGTAACGTTATATTTGAAGTGTCAAAATGAAAACATGTCTCTACGCATGCATTCATCAAATGATATATTATTTTGTTAGAGTATAAAAATATTTAACTTGAGCTGAAATTTTTAATTATTTTTTAATTTTTTAAATAAGTTGTGGTGTTGGCACATTGTGTGTTTTGGAGATTTATATTTTTGATTTGTTGTGATACTCAAACTATGTCTTGGGCCATTCAACATCTAGTGAATGGAGAGCTTTCAGCTGTACCTATGTATCCCAAAAATCCTATAAAGAGATTTGCAAACCCGGATCAAGAACTGAATTCAGAGAGAATTTGCAGATATGCACATTCTGGCAGGTCCCAGAGTAGCTGGGATCATCAGGTCCTGGTTAGCTTGCTGCATTTTGAAACAAGCAACTTTCTGACTTGGGGTGAGAAAATAAGTTCTCTACTTGAGATTGTTCTAGAGAAGGCTTATTAAAAGAACAACTGTAGGCAAATTGAATGGCACAGAGTATGAGTTATTTGTGCAATGACTCACAGTTTGAACAGCACTCAGAAGCAGAGTGGCTTCGGAAAACTACATCCAGCCACAGCTCAGTGAGATTCCCCAGGCTGATCATAAAAGATAGTAGAGAAACCAAGGACAGAGTACAACAAAGCATTTCCTTATTTGGACAAGGTCTGATAGCGTCAGCCTGTGATTGGCTGAAGGTAGGCTCTGTATTGTGTGTTGCTATAAAATGTATACTCCTAGTGATGTTTCCATACTAAACTAGGTTGTGCTTTTAGGCAGGATCTCAAAGTACATAGAAAGCCTCTGGCAGAGAGCCTTCTGATTATCCAATTTCACTGCGAGGGCAGCTGAACCTGGGCCTAGCTTCTTCAATCTACCTGCAAATTTTATCCACTAGATTTCCTGAACTAAATCCACATATTAGTTACCCAGAGCTAAACCCTGTACACAGGAACATTTTGCATAATTATCTCAATATCATAATAAGGATATATTAGAATACCCATGCACATTTAATAGGCAGAATATGAAAACATGCAATAAAATCTAAGACTCATGATAGAAGTTTGTTAACTTTTTTGGCAAAAATAAGATAGGCATGGGTGAAGTAGCATATTCTACACAGATTTGAGAGATAGGCACTCATTAAATCATTTATTAAAAAATAATTGCAAATAAGAAAGCAGAATTCCCAATTCTTGTCAATATTGATTAACAGAAGTTCAAGTGCTTTCAGCTGCATCTAGGCATGTATGTACACATTGAGTTAGCATGTATTTCTCTACCAGCCATCTACTTACCAATCCATGTTCAGCCTGAAATATTTTAGAATATTCTTTTTTAATTTTTTTGTTTATTTAATTAATTAATTTATTTATTTGAGAGCGACAGACAGAGCGAGAAAGAGGCAGAGAGAGAGAGACACACAGAGAGAATGGGCGTGCCAGGGCCTTGAGCCACTGCAAATGAACTCCAGACGCGTGCACCCTTTGTGCATCTGGCTAACGTGGGTTCTGGGGAGTTGAGCCTCGAACCGGGGTCCTTAGGCTTCACAGGCAAGCGCTTAACCTCTAAGCCCTCTCTCCAGCTCATTTTAGAATATTCTTGATCATGCAATGAAATGGTGTAAAACTTCAACTGAAAAGTTTATTTTTTAATTTTTTAAATATATTCTATTTGTTTATTCATTTGAGAGACACACAGAGAGAGAGAGAGAGAGAGAGAGAGACAGAGATTGAGAGAAATAGAGAGAATATGGACACGCCAAGGCCATCAAGCAGCTGTCAATGAACTCCAGATGCATGCACCCCTTTTGCATCTGACACAAGTGAGTCCTGGAGAATCAAACCGGCATCCTTTGTCCTGCAGGCAAACACATCTACCGCTAAGCCATCTCTCCAGCCCAAAACTTCAACTGAAAAGTTTTGAGGGAGGGTTAGTTTGTTGTGTCAATTAATAGGATGGCTTGACTGCTTTTGAGTTAAAAAGATCACCTTCAAAAACATTAATAATCTGATATGTAAGGACAAATGGTTTCAGGTAGGGGAGCAATAGAGGAAAACCCAAGCAGACATAGCATGCCCAAAATGGCCCGAGTCTAAGAGGACATTATAAGATACTAAAGGTGAAATTAAGTCATCATTGTGAAAGAGCAGAAAACCAAGTGACCTCGATAAGTAGACGCTGAAGAACTGAGGCTAGGGGCATGCGAGCTGGTGAAATACCATGCTGGAGTAAATCTGTTATAATAGAAATGGGCATCAGAAAAGTCAAGGTATTGCTTGCTTCATGTGTTTTGTCCTAGGAAGGAATAACAGCACTAAGAGATGATTCCCACAGTGAACAATTGTTAGAGACAAGGAACATTTTTATGCTAAACGTACTCAAGACTAAATTTAGAACAATTTATTTAACTTTCCATCTACCTACTTCTGCTTCTACCTGAATCCTTTGCCCTTCTCCCTCCCTGTGCTTCTGTGTGAGTGCACCTTCTCCCCTCTTCTTCCCCTCTCTGTGCTCCCGTGTGAGGGCGCCTTCTCCCCTCTCCTTCCCCTCCCCGTGCTCCCGTGTGAGTGCACCTTCACCCCTCTCCTTCCCCTCCCCGTGCTCCCGTGTGAGGGCGCCTTCTCCCCTCTCCTTCCCCTCCCCGTGCTCCCGTGTGAGGGCGCCTTCTCCCCTCTCCTTCCGCTCTCTGTGCTCCCATGTGAGTGCGCCTTCTCCCCTCTCCTTCCCCTCCCCGTGCTCCCGTGTGAGGGCGCCTTCTCCCCTCTCCTTCCCCTCTCTGTGCTTCTGTGTGAGTGCGCCTTCTCCCCTCTCCTTCCCCTCCCCGTGCTCCCGTGTGAGTGCACCTTCACCCCTCTCCTTCCCCTCCCCGATGCTCCCGTGTGAGGTGCCTTCTCCCCTCTCCTACCCCTCCCCTGTGCTCCCGTGTGAGGGCACCTTCACCCTCTCCTTCCCCTCCCCGTGCTCCCGTGTGAGGGCAGCCTTCTCCCCTCACCTTCCCCTCCCCGTGCTCCCGTGTGAGGGCACCTTCTCCCCTCTCCTTCCCCCTCCCTGTGCTCCCTGTGAGGGCGCCTTCTCCCCTCTCCTTCCCCTCCTCTATGCTTCCTGTGTGAGTGCTGCCTTCTCCCCTCTCCTTCCCCCCCTCTGTGCTCCCGTGTGAGGGCGCCTTCTCCCCTCTCCTTCCCCTCCTCTGTGCTCCCGTGTAAGGGCGCCTTCCTCACCTCTCCTTCCCCTCCCCGTGCTCCGTGTGAGGTCGCCTTCTCCCCTCTCCTTCCCCTCCCGTGCTCCCGTGTGAGGGCGCCTTCTCCCCTCTCCTTCCCCCCCTCTGTGCTCCCGTGTGAGGGCGCCTTCTCCCCTCTCCTTCCCCTCCCCTGTGCTCCCGTGTGAGGGGCGCCTTCTCCCCTCTCCTTCCCCTCTCTAGTGCTTCGTGTGAGGGCGCCTTCTCCCCTCTCCTTCCCCCCTCTGTGCTCCCGTGTGAGGGCGCCTTCTCCCCTCTCCTTCCCCTCCCGTGTGCTCCCGTGTGAGGGCGCCTTCTCCCCTCTCCTTCCCCTCCCGGTGCTCCCGTGTGAGGGCGACCTTCTCCCTCTCCTTCCCCCTCCTGTGCTCCCGTGTGAGGGCGCCTTCTCCCCTCTCCTTCCCCTCTCCTGTGCTCCCGTGTGAGGGCGCCTTCTCCCCTCTCCTTCCCCTCCCGGTGCTCCCGTGTGAGGGCGCCTTCTCCCCTCTCCTTCCCCTCTCTGTGCTCCCCTGTGAGGGCGCCTTCTCCCCTCTCCTCCCCCTCACCGTGCTCCCGTGTGAGGGCGCCTTCTCCCCTCTCCTTCCCCCCTCTGTGCTCCCGTGTGAGGGCGCCTTCTCCCCTCTCCTTCCCCTCCCCGTGCTCCCGTGTGAGGGCGCCTTCTCCCCTCACCTTCCCCCCTCTGTGCTCCCGTGTGAGGGTGCCTTCTCCCCTCTCCTTCCCCTCTCTGTGCTCCCATGTGAGTGCGCCTTCTCCCCTCTCCTTCCCCTCCCCGTGCTCCCGTGTGAGGGCGCCTTCTCCCCTCTCCTTCCCCTCTCTGTGCTCCCATGTGAGTGCGCCTTCTCCCCTCTCCTTCCCCTCCCCGTGCTCCCGTGTGAGGGTGCCTTCTCCCATCTCCTTCCCCTCTCTGTGCTCCCGTGTGAGTGCGCCTTCTCCCCTCTCCTTCCCCTCCCCGTGCTCCCCTGTGAGGGCGCCTTCTCCCCTCTCCTTCCCCTCTCTGTGCTCCCCTGTGAGGGCGCCTTCTCCCCTCTCCTTCCCCTCCCCGTGCTCCCGTGTGAGGGCGCCTTCTCCCCTCTCCTTCCCCTCCCCGTGCTCCCGTGTGAGGGCGCCTTCTCCCCTCTCCTTCCCCCCTCTGTGCTCCCGTGTGAGGGCGCCTTCTCCCCTCTCCTTCCCCTCCCCGTGCTCCCGTGTGAGGGCGCCTTCTCCCCTCTTCTTCCCCTCTCCGTGCTTCTGTGTGAGGGCGCCTTCTCCCCTCTCCTTCCCCTCTCTGTGCTCCCGTGTGAGGGCGCCTTCTCCCCTCTCCTTCCCCCCTCTGTGCTCCCGTGTGAGGGCGCCTTCTCCCCTCTCCTTCCCCCCTCTGTGCTCCCGTGTGAGGGCGCCTTCTCCCCTCTCCTTCCCCTCTCTGTGCTCCCGTGTGAGGGCGCCTTCTCCCCTCTCCTTCCCCTCTCTGTGCTCCCGTGTGAGGGCGCCTTCTCCCCTCTCCTTCCCCTCCCCGTGCTCCCGTGTGAGGGCGCCTTCTCCCCTTTCCTTCCCCTCCCCGTGCTTCCGTGTGAGGGCGCCTTCTCCCCTCTCCTTCCCCCCTCTGTGCTTCCGTGTGAGGGCGCCTTCTCCCCTCTCCTTCCCCTCTCTGTGCTCCTGTGTGAGTGCGCCTTCTCCCCTCTCCTTCCCCTCCCCGTGCTCCCGTGTGAGGGCGCCTTCTCCCCTCTCCTTCCCCCCTCTGTGCTCCTGTGTGAGGGCGCCTTCTCCCCTCTCCTTCCCCTCTCTGTGCTCCCGTGTGAGGGCGCCTTCTCCCCTCTCCTTCCCCCCTCTGTGCTCCCGTGTGAGGGCGCCTTCTCCCCTCTCCTTCCCCTCTCTGTGCTCCCGTGTGAGGGCGCCTTCTCCCCTCTCCTTCCCCCCTCTGTGCTCCCGTGTGAGGGCGCCTTCTCCCCTCTCCTTCCCCTCTCTGTGCTCCCCTGTGAGGGCGCCTTCTCCCCTCTCCTTCCCCCCTCTGTGCTCCCGTGTGAGGGCGCCTTCTCCCCTCTCCTTCCCCCCTCTGTGCTCCCGTGTGAGGGCGCCTTCTCCCCTCTCCTTCCCCCCTCTGTGCTCCCGTGTGAGGGCGCCTTCTCCCCTCTCCTTCCCCTCTCTGTGCTTCTGTGTGAGTGCGCCTTCTCCCCTTGGCCTTGCCTGTTCTTATTCACTTTTGTTCAGCACTAACTAGTGGATACTTACTTTTGAGTCATGCATTGCTTTAATTGAAATTCTTTTAAATTTAATTTAAACTCTTTCTGCTTTTTTATTTTACATCTTGCTTTCATTTTTTTTCTTTTCTTTCTTTTTCTTTTTCTTTTTTTTTTTTTTTTTCTTTATTAGTTTGTTCTGTATTCAGCAAATACAGTCAGTTTGTTACCATTATTAGGCTCATCCATTACCTACCTCCTCCCCTTGGCCCCTCCTTGTTGAGGTATACAGGTCATGCATTGTGGAGTTAGCCCACAGTTTTGGGTAAGCTAAATGTCTCTGCATATCATGACCCAACATGTGACTCTGACATTCTTTCCGCCCCCTCTTCGGCAAAATTTCCCTGAGCCATGTTGGGTTCATTTTTGGTCTGCTTTAGTGATGAGGTGTTGGGGGCCTCTGAGGCTCTGGCTCTCTGATTTGGTAGGAGTTAATTTTTCTTTGTGCTGATCTCCTTGCCCCTTGTGCTGGTATCCCGTTCATCAGGAAAACAGCCCCCTTGCTTGTTTCTCCAATTTTTCTTAGTTTCAGCCGGGGCCCTTTTGAGGTATGATGGGGTGGCTCTCTCCTTAGGATCTACATCTATCTGAAAAAGAGAAGCAGATTCTCCAACAGAGAGTAAGTTAGCACCAAGACAAATGAGATAACCCTTACTTTTTTTTTTTTTTTTTTAGTAGAGAATTTAATACCTGTAGGCCCTCTTGTAGCTCACAATTAATGGTAGCTTGATATTGGAGAATGGGTTTACGTTTGGATCTGGTTCTGACTTGTTTCCCAGCTCCAGCTATGGGTCTCATACCAGTGAGGGGATCAGTTAGCCAAATTGAGAGCAGTTGGTTCCCCACCATGGCTGTGTGCCACCACTGCACTTGTGTGGGCATCACAACAAGTTATTTGCTGCTAAGGAAAAATGGTTGAACCTGGAACAGATCATTCTCAGTGAACTTACCCAATCTTGCTTTCATTTTGTTATATTGTCTTATTTTTGACAATCTCATTCAAGTATATGATGTTTTTGATCATATTCATCTATTTTCCTTTCCAATTACCTTTCACTCCTAAAATACCCTTTTTCCTTCCCCACTAATGCCCTTCTTTCTTGTTTATATTTGTTTGCTGGTTTGAAGTGTGTGTGTGTGTGTGTGTAGCTTCCTAGCAGATTTTGCAGTTCAGGTTTTATTTTTTTATTTTTTTATTTTTTGGTTTTTCAAGGTAGGGTCTCACTCTAGCCCACGCTGACCTGGAATTCACTATGGAGCCTCAGGGTGGCCTCAAACTCCGGGTGCTCCTCCTACCTCTGCCTCCCGAGTGCTGGGATTAAAGTCATGCGCCACCACACCCGGCTAAGAGTATAGGTTTTAAAATTTAGGTCTTTGATCCACTTTTAATGGATTTTAGTGCAAGGTGACCAAATGGATCTGATTTCATTCTTCTGTAGATGGATATCTGTTTTTCCCATCACTAATTGTTAAAAGGCTATCTTTTTTCTTCTGTGTGAATTTGACATCTTTGTCAAAAATCAGATTCCATAGCTGACTAGCCTTATTTCTGGTGCTGTATTCTGTTTTATTGGTTTGCAATTTTGTTTCTGAGCAACTACCAAGTAGGCTTTATCACTAGAGCTCTAAAGTATATATTGAGGTTAGATATATGATACCTATCTCAGGAGTAGTCTCTCCTCTTAGAGTGCTTTGACAATTCAAGATCTTTTGTGTTTTAATACAAATTACTGGATTTTGTTTGTCCAGTTCTGTAGAAATGTCATTTGAATTTTGTTGAAAATTTCAGTGAATATGTAGATTAAATTTGGCACTATAGCCTTTTGCACAAAGTTTATTCTGTCAATCCAGAAACTATGGCATATGTTTTCACTGTATCATCTTTGATTTCATTTTTTATTTACAACTTCTATACTTACAGAAAATAAACAATGATAATTCTCTCCCCTCCCCCACTTTCCCCTTCACAACTCTTCTCTCCTTCATATCCCCCCTCCATTAGTCTCTCTTTTAATTTCATGTCATCATCTTTATTTCTCCCATTACGAGGGTCTTGTGAAGGTATTGCTAGGCACTTTGAGATCATGGATATCAAGGCCAATTTCTGTCTGGACAGTTACATTGTAAGGAGTCCTACCCTTCCTTTGGCTCTTACATTTTTTCTGCCACCTCTTCTTCAATGGACCCTGAGCCTTGGATTGTGTGATAGAGATGTTTCAGTGCTGGACACTCCTCTGTCCCTTCTTCTCAGCACTATGCTGCCCCTTGGGTGATCCCAGTGGTCATCGCCATATGAAAAGAGAAACTTCTCTAACCAGAAGTGAGAGTAGCATTAATATATGAGTATGAACATTAGTTGTAGTGCTTTCAGCGCAGTTTAGTGAGAATAACATATACATTTATCCAGACAAGAGCAAGCTTAATACCCCAAAGGCTCATGACCTCCCCTGCCATGGGCTTTTGATGAGGTTTTCAGTACCAGGCATGTTTTTCCTCCCATAGAGTGGGCCTTTAGTCCAATTAGAGAGCAGACATGTCACTATTGTACCCATTTGGTCATTTGGCCTGTCTGGCCAAACTTGAGGCTTCCAGTGTCAACTGATTTTCCCACTGATGACTTCTGTCTCCCATAGGGCTTCATACACTGCAGTTTTTATCCAGATTTCAGTTGGCTGGTCTACAGGGAGCAGGTTTTCTGCTCAGCACCAGCCTGATTTCTCAGTGACTTAGGCACTCAGGCATGTGAAATCTTCAGCATTTTTGTGTGTTAAAGTTTGAATTGTGGAAATCTTTAAGTTCCTTGGAGAGGTTTATTCTATTGAAAAAATAAAAATAGTACATGGGCTGGAGAGATGGCTTAGCAGTTAAGGTGATTGCCTGTGAAACCTAAGGACTCTTGTTTCATTCACCAGATCCCACATAAGCCAGATGTACAGTGATTCATGTGAGGAATGGCACACAAGTTGGTCCATACATCTCTAGTTTTGATTGCAATGGCTGGATGCTCTAGCTTGCCAATTCTCTCTCACACATAAAACAGGGCGAGTCTGTTGGGCTTGACTCAAAACAAAAGAAAAGTAGTGATATCTTGAATAAACAATCTAATGATGTACTGTAATCCTTAAGAAAAATGACAAGAGGCCAATCCCAAACCTAATAACCATCACAAAATAATAAAGATTAGAGTATTAATTAATAGAATAGAGTCTAATAGAACACTATGTAGATTCAATCAAAGAGCTGGTTAATTGAAAAAAAAAGTTGACAAGATTGACAAACTCTTAGCCAATATAACATAAAAAGAGAGATAGGAGTCAAGTTAACAAAATTAGTGGTGACAAAATTATTGTTACGACAAACTTCAATGAAATTCAGAACATCAGTAAGGAATACTTTGAAAACATATATTCCAAAAAGCAAGAAATCCTAGGATAAATTGATAAATATCGCCGGGCGTGGTGGCGCATGCCTTTAATCCCAGCACTCGGGAGGCAGAGGTAGGAGGATTGCCGTGAGTTCGAGGCCACCCTGAGACTCCATAGTGAATTCCAGGTCAGCCTGGGCTAGAGTGAGACCCTACCTCGAAAAACCAAAAAAAAAAAAAAAAAATTGATAAATATCTAAACAAATATGAGCTAGTGGAAATAAAGCCAGAAGTTATAAATAACATAAGCAATCCCATTACCAGCAATGAGAAGGAAGCTGTACCCAATAGTCTCCCTACAAAGAAATGCCCCAAACCAAAAATAGTCACTACTGAATTCTATCAAACTTTGAAAGGTAGTACATGTCTCAAACTGCTCTACAAAATATTAAGAGATGAACATTTCCAAATTCATCAAAGCCAGTATGATACTGGCCAAAGCTATTTATTTGTGTGTTTTTAAATCATTATAGAATTGTTCAATAGTAAGTGAAATAATAAAAAAAGAACTATAAAAAGTGTGAGAGAAATGGAAAGTATACAATAATGCTGACCAAATCAGAAAATAAGCTAGTGAGGCAACCAGACATCAGTGTGTTTCAGAAATCCAAATCTATATTTTTATACAAAAGACCCTAGTTTATAATTTTCTTCCTCTGAAGCTCATGCTAATTTCCACAGAAATACCCCAGCTTCTCCATAGGCACATAATTCCTTCAAGTATTTCAAATATACTGTGTTTATAGTTTAGGAAAGCAACACAAGTAACCTTTTCATGCTAGAAGCTACTATCAATTTTGACTTTTAAGCAAATTAATGAAAATACCACATATAAACCTCTTGTGTCTTCTATTGTACAACTTTCATAAAGTCTAACATTCAATTTAGGTCGACTTTTATTTCAATGTAATTGTCCAAAAGAATATCAAATATTTTGAAATTTATCACCTCATCTTAGAGAAACTCAAAACATAATGTCTTTATTCTGTTTCTTTAAAATGGGAGAATACTCATTGAATATTGATGACATATATAATGTTACAGTTGTATTTATTTGCTCATATAAATGTATTAATAATAAATAGTACTTTGTTAGTATTTTCCTATAAATATGTGATACATGGCATAATAAATTAAAGGTACCATGAAAACTTGTGCACTGAAACCCAAATTCCTAAGATAAATATCTTTCTATATCATTAAGTTTTAAGATAATACATAAGGTAAGGGATTTCATGAGGCATTTTTATGCAAAATTTGTTCTTACCATCTCTCTTCCTTGCTATCTTCCCTCTTTCCAGTCCCAGTTTGCTTTCCCCTTTGACACAGCAGCCCACCTCCAGTTTCCATGCCACATGCACTTAATTATCCTCTTTATTTCATCCCCCCACTCTTCCTTAAGATATCTTCCTCTTCTAGTTATTCACTTCCAACAGTTTCATTACACAGTAATTGACAAACACACACACACACACACACACACACACATTTAGGTTCCACTTCTGAAAGCAAGTATGCAGTATTGTCTTTCTGAGTGAGTTTGCCTTCTTTCTCCTCAAATAATGATTTTCATGACTTTCAATTTTTCTTCATATGCCACAATTTCATTCTTTACAGTTAAATATTCATTTCATTGTATATGTACTACATTTTCTTTATCCACTAATCTGTTGAGAAACATCCAGCCAATTGTGCATAGTGCAGCATAAGCATGCATGTGTAAGTATCTCTTTAATATGTTGAATTAGAGTCCTTTGGTACATACCTAGGAGTGTGTTACAGCCAGGTTCCCATTGCTGGCAGAAATCACCCAACCATGAGCAGCTTGTGGGGGAAAAAAGGGGGGGTATATTTTGGCTTACAAACTCGAGGGGAAGCTACATGATGGCTAGGGAAAACAATGGCATGAGCAGAGGGTGGAAATCAACCTCATGGCCAACAGGAGGACCACAGCAACAGGAGAGTGTGCCAAACACTAGCAAGGGGAAACTGGCAATAATACCCATAAGCCCGCCCCTACAATACACTGCCTCTAGGAGGCGTTAATTCTCAAATCTCTATCAGCTGGGAGCCTAGCATTCAGAACACCTGAGTTTATGGGAGACACCCGAATCAAACAACCACATTCTGCCTCTGGCCCCCATAAACTGATAACCATACATGATATAAAATACAATGCATTCAGTCCCACTTTAAAGGCCTGCATAGTTTTATCAATCCTAATGATGTTCAAACATTCCCATAGTCCAATATCTTTTAACTGAGCCATAATACCAAAAAGAGATCCCCTCCTCCCAAAACCCATAATGTCACAAAATAAACACTCACACTGCAAAAGATGGCATTGATCATAGCAAAGAAATATTCATCCGATATAAGATTTAAACAGGGCAAACATTAAACTGTAGCTCCAAGTCCAAAAAATCTAGTCAGTGACAAGACTCCATGTCCAATAATTCTAACCAGCAACAAGTCTCTGTAGTTCAAATTCCACCCCTCCAACTAGGCTAATCACAGGCCTGGAAAATTTTCATCTGGGGCCAGCAGCTCTCCTTGGCAGCTATCTAGTGGTCCCAGCATCTCTACTGGATCTCCACTGCAACCTACAGACCATCCTTAGGGTTCCCTCCAGTCTCCATGCAGGCATCCAGCAAACCTGGTTCACACTGTCCATAGCCATTTCCAAAACAAAAGTCTATGTTGCAAACTCAGTGACCCTCTCTTTCCTGCATTTCTTATATGCCATAATACCAGGTAGAGTGCCAATTTGTTAATCCAGGGAGGAATAAAGAAGACTTTGAAGAACAGCACACTCTTTGAGCATTCAGCCTCCTTCAAAAGCTTCTACATTGTTTCTGTTGTCCCAGTGCAAGTCAGATGGCCCAATCTCAATGGGTGCAATCTCTCCATTACAGCTGAATCAGCAGCAGTTTCACCCAAAGATTTCATTTTTTTTTTTCTCTGCGCTTTATCCCTCTCCTCATACCAGTTCATTTCTATGCAACGAAATCCCGAACAACTTCTCAGGACACAGCCATAACAGCAAGCTTCTCACATAAACTGCTTCTAGTCCAGTCCAAGCAAAGCTTTTTCTCACTCTCATAAGACAAACCTCATAGTCCATAGTTCTTACTGTATTCAGGTCTTTCCACTCTGACCAGAATAGTCCATCAAGCTATACTTATAGCACTGCAAGGCATCTCTTAGGCCAAGGTTTCAAATCCTTCCACATCCCTCTTAAAAATCAGCTCCAAAAGGCTAAAGCCACACAGTTATGTATCTAGCAGCAAACAACATCACTCCCCAGTACCAACTTTACTATTGCAGTCAGGTTCACATTGCTGGCAGAAATCTCCTGAACAAGAGCAGCTTGTGGGGAAAAAAACTGTTTATTTTTGCTTACAGACTCAAGGAGAAGCTCCATGTGGGCAGGAGAAAATGATGGCATGAACAGAGGGTGGACATCAACCTCCTGGCCAACAACAGATGGACCATAGCAACAGGAGAGTGTGCCAGACAGTGGCAAGGGGAAACTGGCTACAATACCCATAAACCTGCCCACAAGAATATATGCCTCCAGGTGTTAATTCCCAAATCTCCATCAGCTGGAAACCTAGTATTTAGAATGCCTAAGTTTATGAGGGACACCTAAATCAAACCACCACAGAGTTGTATATCTAGGTCATATGATAGTACAATTTTTGGGATGTAGTCAGATCTCCACACTCACCTCCATAGTATCTACACAGTTAAAATGAGCATCTTTGCTATGTTTCACAGAAATAAAGACCTTGAGAAAATGCTTTCTTTTCTTTATCTTCTATATAATGTAGTTGTGGGTTCCTAATAGCCTTTGGTGTTGAAGTATGTTCCTTCTGCCCTAAATATGATGTGTTTTTATCATGAAACAATGTTGAGTACAATTAAATGATTATATAATTTTTGTCTTTCAGTTCATGAATTTGAAGGATAAATTCCACATGATCACACTGGATTTTCGTCTTGATATATTGTTGAGTTCAGTCTACTAGTGTTTCCTTGAAAATTTTTGTATCTATGTTGGCCTAGGACATTGGCCTGCATTTTTCTTTTAATATCTTTAGTTTTAGTGTCAGCATAATGCTGGCCTTATTGAAATCATCCACAAGTATTCTTTTTCTTTAAATATGTACTTTAATTTTTTTATTTATTTGAGAGAGAGGAAGAGAGACAGACAGGGATAGATGATAGAGTATGTGAGTGTTCATGGGCATACCCATGCCTCCAGAAACTACAGACAAACCTCAAATAAATGCACCATTTAGCACATCTGGCTGCATGTGTGTATTGGGGAATGAAACCCCAGGCTGTCAGCTTTTGCAAATAAGTGCCTTTAACTCAGTAGAGCCATCTTTCCAGCTCCCACAGTATTTTTGTGTGAGTGTGTGTGTGTGTGTGTGTGTGTGTGTGTGTGTGTGTAGTTTTTTCAAGGTAGGGTCTCACTCTAGCCCAGGCTGGCCTGGAATTCACTATGGAGTCTCAGGGTGGCCTTGAACTCTTAGAGATCCTCCTACCTCTACCTCCGAGTGCTGGCTCCCAAAAGTACTTTTTATTTAATGTTTCTTTTTAGAAAGGTTTCACAAAATTTAATTAAATATTTGATAAAAATCAGCTTGAAACTTGAGATCTAGGGCTTCATTTTAGTGGGAGACTCTTGATGACTGACCAGTTTTCTTATCCATTATGGTGCTATTTACATTTTCAGTTTCTACTTGATTGAGTCTGGGAAGGTTGGAGTTTTCTAGGTCTTTATCCATTTCTTCAAATTACCTAATTACTTTGCATATGTTTGTAGCATCCCCCCTTTTAGCGTGTTATTTATTAATTTTTATTAAGATTATGCTTTGTATGAGCACACCATGTGTTGGTACCATTGTTTCCTTCCTCCCTGGGCCCAATCTGCCATGTGCCCACTTCAGTGGGGCTGGTGGTGTTCACCATGGTGTTGTTTGTTATGTGTCGTGAGAGCAGAAGTCAGCCAGTGTGGAGGGGGATGCCTCTGGCTATGCCCTTTTGACCTGTGGCCCTCTTCCCCAAAATTTCCTTAGCCATTGTGGGTGTGTTTTAAATCTACTTCAGTGTTAAGCTTTCAGGAGCTTCTGGATTTCTGCTTTGGAATGTGATGAGTATCCTTAGCATCTGTCTTGTCTCTGTCACCCTAGTGCAGATTGTCAGGCTCAGCATGGAAGCAGCACTCTTGTTCATCTCACCAAATCCTCTGTGGTTTCACCTTGGCTTTGGCTGAAGTGCCAGGGGTGGGCTACCTTCTGAAAAATAAGAACATATTCCCCAACAGAAAATGAAGACAGCATAGTTAAATGGGATAAGCATTGTTAATTTAGAGAGGTTTTGATGGATGTATCCCTTTTTTTGTAATGTCTTCTTGTACTTACTTTATTTGAATGTTCTCTCATTTTCCCTTGCCAATTTTTTTTGATTTAGAACAAAAGTAACTGAATTTTGTTGATCTTTTGCTTTATTCATCTTCAGTTAATTCATTACTGCTTTGATATTTTTCCTTCCTTCTTCTGCTTTGAGGTGTATGTCCTTGTTCCCTAGTTTTATGAATGTATTTGTAATCTGCTTTGGTGATACACTAATGTATTACTTAACATTTGTAAGCCTTTGATTGATGCTCTAAATTACTTGTCAGTTTGGCTTAATTACTGTGGGCCTGGATAGATGACCGAATGTCCTTCAGTTTGGATTTGTCTGCTTATTTCTTCATGATTGGATCCAAGTCAAATATTTTTGCAAGAATAATAAATGAATGGCGTGTTGTCTTCAACAGTGGGTCCAGCAAAGACTTTGTGATTCAATTGCTGAGAATATATTTGGTTCTGTAGTTATGGAAGTGTTTCTACTGCTATTCCTCTCAATTGGTTCTTCCACAGCAAACACTTGCTGGATTTTAGTCTCTAGGCTTGATCTGCTGATGAAGGTTTAGCATTGGAATGCTGGCTGTTTTCTGTCTCCAAATTTCAAGATTCCAACATCTACTAAGTCCACATTTCCTCTGATATATTTCAAAAAGCCTTTTTTTCTGGCCATTTTTATGCAAGAGAGGGAGAGAGAGAGAGAGAGAGAGAGAGAGAATGGGTGTGCCAGGGCCTCCAGCCACTGCAAGGGAACTCCAGACATGTGAACTCCCTTGTGTGCATGTGCGACCTTGTGCCATTTGCATCACTGTCCATCTGGCTTATGTAGGACCTGGAGAGTCCAACACGAGTCTTTAGCCTTCACAGGCAAGCGCCTTAACCACTAAGAAATCTCTTTAGACCTCCCCAAATTATTTTACTTAACCAGTTCCCAAGTGTACATTCATTGAACCTGAGATTTTTTATTTTTATTTTTTGTCCAGTGGATTTATACTAGGATCTCTTCTGGTGATGTAATTGGTTTTGTTAGGGAACTGAGTCCATTTCTATTAACATAAGGGGAGATGCATTTTTTTCAGCATTGTTATAGGGCTTGTGGTTGGGATTAAGGCAGCAGAGTCCCAGCTGAGCATTCAGGAGCACAAGGAAGCTGTTGTGTCTCATGTCTGGGAAGCTGCCATCGCAGCGGCAGCATCAGCCCATATTAGCTCTGTACCCTGCCAGCCAAATGGACGTCCTAAGCTCTGCCTTTGGCCATCCAGAGCTGCTAAGTGCTAGACCCTTGTATTTTGCTAACTCTGCTAAAAAATAAAAAGCCTATGCAATCTTGCCAATAGAAGCAACAGAAAGAAAATATAAAAGCAGCATAAATAGCAGACACATTATGCTTACACCATCAGAAATTCTGCAAAAAAAATTACCTCGTGGCATTGCCCTGTTGGATCATCCAGCAGCAGTTCCTGATAACTCTGCCAACAATGAGCCCTCGCCTGGATGATTCTCTGACCCCCACCCCCACCCCACTTCTCAACTATCCCCAGCTCTCTCTGGGACCACTTCCCCACTTCCTCAATGAGATATGTGCCAACCCAGAGCTGGCCCTGCAAAAGCTTGTTTAGAAAAGACAACCTTGCCGTCGAGCCCTTCTGCAAGCCTCCACGCTACATGTGCCCAGTCACCTCAATAATGCACCTGGGCTCCAGCTATTGTTGTGATGTTACTTACACTCTTACGTCAATGCAAAACCTGAATGTATCTTCTGAGTCTCATCCGAAGTATTGTTTCAACATTCCATTTTATCTTTCTTGTTATTTCTCCTTCTCTTCTTTCAGCTACCAAGTAATCACCACCAATGCATGTGTTACTGATTTCCCAACTAACAAAGAAAACACTTAAGCTGACTTCACATAACCTTCTAGCTACTCAGGAGCATCATTTCCCCTCCTTACATAGTCAGTCTCCTTATAAGTGTTACTTTCTCATGTCCTAATTCTTCCTCTCTAAACACTAAAATGCACAAAATTGCACGTCTTATTTTTTGTCTATTATTTCACTTATATTTACTTTTTGTGAGATTCCACTAACTACTTAAGCATAGTAATAACAATCTGAAATCTCTTAAAACCCAAAGTTGACTGACAAACTCAGAATACTCTCCTGGATATATCCATATGATACATGGGCTGGAAAGATTTCTTAGTGGTTAAAGCACTAGATGAAGCATAAGGACCCAGTTTTCATTTCCCAGAACTCATGTATGCACAATATGGTGCATGCGTGTGGAGTTCCTTTGCAGGGCTTGACCTGACTATTGTCTCTCTCTCTCTCTCTCTTTCTCAAATGAATAAATAAATACAGATTTTATTTTATATATATACATATATGTGTGTGTGTGTGTGTGTGTGTATTCCTCTATTTCCCTGCAGCATTACTTCCTCATGACATCCTGTGTTTTACCTATATTCATAATGTAATCTTCATAGTTTGTTCTATGTGATTGCTACTACTTTTCCTGTATGAAAAACTATGTGTTACTCATAGTTATAAGCAAAAATATTTGGTTCACAAATGTATTTTTGACTATTTTTTGTGGTACTAGTGATTGAACCCTAGGCCTCTCACATGCTAGGCAAGCACTTTAACCACTGAGTGACACCCCAAGTCCTGTGCGATTTTTAAACTACTTCCCCCTCTTTTCTAAATAAAGATTAATTATTTGAGAGGGGCAGCCCTCTCTGTACTGCATTCTGTTCTATTTCACGTGTCATCATTTGCTGCATTAATTTCCAAACCTTCCCATCATCTCTTTTTGTTTTATTATCCCTGCAGTGTTACTTCTATGATCCACTAACCTATTACAGATATTCTTAGGTTCCCAATGAAAAATTAATTAGTGAAAAGGAACAATATACACAGTGGATCTAAACAAATCAATTGTATTATTCAAAGAAATACCAGGTATTCTATAAAGAAAACCTTAAACATGAATTCTACCATTTATAACATTCTATAACAGAATGAAAGGTTCAAAATTATTGAAAAAAATTTGTGGTTTGATATTGCTCATATTATTCTACTTTCCATCAAGCACTACATGTTGTTATATTTTCAAAATATTTTATTTATTTACTTTGTGTGTGAGAGACAGAGGGATAGAGAGAGAAAAAGACAGATAGAGAGAGAGAGAAAATGGGTGTGGCAGGACCTCTATCCACTGCAAATAATCTCCAGACACATAGCCCACTTTGTGCATCTGGCTTATGTGGATACTGGGGAATTGAACCTGGGTTCTTAGGCTCTGCAGTCAAACACCTTAACTGCTAAGCCATCTCTCCAACTCATATTTTATTATATTTTAATAACATGTAAAAATTTGTGTGAAATAAATCTCTGAGCTATTACCTTAAAAATAGAGAGAGAAATCACCAGTGAAGATACTCAACAGTGAGCACTACAAGCCTTAAATTCAGCCAACCAGGCCAAATGAGCCAATGGGTGCAATAGTGGCATGTCTGTTATTGGGGAAACCAACCACTCTCTAATTGGACTGGAGGCCAGCTCCATGGGAGGGAATACACCCATGATAATAAAAATCTACAACAGGGGTAGTCATGAGCCTTAGGGGTGTAACGTCTGCTGCTGTCTGACTAAATGTATATACTATGCTTGCCAAACTGCCCAGTAAGCATTCCTTTTAATGTTCATAACCATATGTTAATGCTACTTTCACTTTTGGTTAGAGAAGCTTCTATTTTCAAATGGCAGTGACCTAAGGATGGCTCAAATGGCACCATGGTGCTGAGAAATGACAGAGGAGTGCTCAGCACTGAAATAACTCCATCACACCTTCCAAGGCTCAGGTTTCATTGTGGAAGAGTGGCAGAAAGAATACAATAGCCAAAGGAAGGGTAGGACTCCTTACCATGTGCTCCTCTAGACACAAAATGGGCTGGATATTCATGACCTCACAGTGCCTGACACTACCTACTAAGACCATCATAATAGGAGGAAAAGTTCATGACATCAAAATAAAAGAGTGACTGATTGAGAGGGGGAGGGGATATGATGGAGAATGGAATTTCAAACGGGAAAGTGTGGGAAGGGAGGGAATTATCATGGGATATTGTTTACAGTTATGGAAGTTGTCAATAAAAAAATAAATTAACCCCCCAATGCACTACCCATTTTCCCCAACAAGGAGGGTCCCTGTGGGGGAGGGGGGCAGGGAGGAGGCTAACAATGGTACCAACGTGACTATATTCACTGACTACAAAAAAAATTAAAAATAAATAAATAAAAATTTAAAACAAATAAACAAACAAAAAATTCAAATAGTACCGCCAGCATCACTCTTTACATACAACCAGAAATGTGATTTAGGAATATTAAATTTCTTTTGACTTCAATAATAAATGAATAAAAACTTCCACTGCCCAGTCCAATGGGAAACTATATGAAAAGTTGAAGAAATTAAATTTGTAGATATGAAGTGAAACTAATTAATTCTTCAGATAAACATTGAGAGTAGGAATTGAACTGGGCAAAGGGGAGGGGAAGTATCAGTAGTAGGGTAGAGCACAATAATTCAATATGAATGATTCTTAAAATTATGTGTATTTTTTGTCAAAGAATCTGTTGATCTTATGATTTGCTTATTTCCAATGTTCTTTGCTTTTGGTTACTTTTCACAAAATTATATGTGTTAACAAATGATGACTTAAAAAATATCTTCGCTCTGAAGAAAGCAACCCCCACATTTAAAATAGTACTTAAAATTAGCTTTAGAGTAGAAATGCCTAATGACTAGAAATTAAATACTTTTATCTATCTTTTTCTGTATTTCTATCTGGGTAACATCTACCTAATTAACTGATGATTCCACGTATTAAATATTGTATTTTATTCCTAATATTAAAGAATGCACTTACCAAGCATGTTCCAGCCTGTTGAAATATATACATCATTATAGCCAATATGTTGTGGTGAATGATGATGTATATCACTCACAATCACATTTCTCAGGTCTTTACACAATTTTCTTTGCCCCATGCACTGATCAATCACAAACTATCTTGAGTAGGAGCTCCACTACCTACTGAATGGTGACAGCAGCAGATGAAATAATAGCATATGCCTTGGAAATTACATTTTGGAAGATGGTCATTTAGGAAGAGACAGAAAGATCACATAGTTCTTTGTATTGGCCTATGGAACAATAATATTTGTGTTGTGTACACAATGTATACATAGTAGGCATCCCATGGTTCAGTCTCCACAGTTTCCACCAATTGTAGTTTTAAATATATGAAGAAAATATGGCCATGCCAAATACACACAGAGGCTATTATTTATTATCACTTTCTAAATAATAACCACAGTGTTCAAACCAATATTCATTGCATTAGTTAACAGCTAACTTCAGGTAAATCAAAGGATAAACAGATAATGTAGGTTATGTGCAATAATACGTTATTTATAAAATGGTTTGGAGCATCCATAGATTTGGATATCTGTAGCCATTCCAGAACCAAGATCATGTGCATATTGATCGTGAGGGTAGAGTAATTATGAGTGTGTGTGTGTGTGTGTGTGTATTTAAGTAGTACAATAAAATACATAAAATGAAATAAAATAAATATGAAAACACATGATTTATAAAATAAGAAAAATAAATTATACATATACCAGAAGTGCCTCCCTTATCTGCACTTGTTTTATGGAGTTGACGATACTCCAAATCAACTATTTTCTGGAAATATTTAATAATCAATCCAAAAATAATGGCTCAAGTTTTAAATTGCCTATCTTTTTTCATAATCTGATGATCTCCCATTCTTCTTCAGGAGTAGGCATCGCTCCTTTGTCTAATGCGCCCATGCTGAAAGCATGACAGTCATCATTCACTTAGCAGCTGCCCGTTTTCCAGTTGACAGTTGTGATATTGCAAACCTTGCAAGTAGTCCATATTTTCCTTAATGATTGCCCACAAAACACAAACAGTAGTTATGCTAGAAGTTTTAATATGCCAAGGAAAATCCATAAAATGCTCCTTTGAAGCAAAAATAATGAAGGCACCAGAAGATATTTATAGTAAAAGAGGAAGGAATGACAGAGAAACCAATTCGTAAAGCTTTTATTATGGTACATTATGATAACAGTTGTCTTATGAAGTCATTTGTTAATAAATCACTGTGTCTAATATACAAACTGAACTTTATCAAAGGTGTGTATACAGAAAGGAAAAAGTATAATACATGTAGGGTTTGATACTCTCCTAGTTTCAGGCATCCACTAGACAGCATGTCTTAGAATTTATCCCCAAAATGAATAAAAAGACTTCAATGCAAATTTTATATATGTGTGCATGCACTCATTTACATATGTCCATGTGTATAAGCATGGAAATATGTGTTCACATATATTTTATCTCTTTCATACATATATTCTCTCTCATATATACCTATAAATTCATACTTTTATTTACAAAAAAAATCATTGGAATTTCAGCCTATGATTGATTTTGGTGACAAATATAGACATTGTTACTTTGAAATAATGTTTTCCCATAACAGTAAAGATGGAAATATCAGATATGGAAAATTACAATACATGTATCAATAGAAAAAAAGGAACAAACCTATTACCTACAGTAATTTAAAAATTATAGTATAGCACTGACTGCCAATTCTAGGCAAGTAAAACAGAATTTTAATAGTGTTTGTTCATTGTTACGAGCTACATTTGGAAAGTTAATAAGGGCAAGGTTTTAGCTTAGGAAAGAATGTTGGTGTATGAGCAAGCATGAGGGACGCAGAGTCTCCTCTAGTTTTGATAAGTTTGGAGAAGCCAACGCCATCTAGACCCTGAAGAATAAGAATTTCAACTTTAGAAGGCTTCAGGAAATAAAACTAGGTAAGCCATCTTGGCAGAATAATGTAATAATTGACTTAGGAAAGTAAATTGACTCAGAGGAAAAAAAAACAATCAGGTACAGGGTGTGGCCTTTGAAATTATTGTTCCAGAAAGCCTCCAGGTAGGTGCTATTAACTTCAAAGAGAGAATGAGAGTAGGAAGAAAAAAGGTTCCGAATTTGAAGTCTTGGAAGGTCTAAAAACAAACTTTGGGTGCGGTAACCAGAACAAGGCAGGGACTTAAAAGCAAGTAGACCAGAAGCCAACTAACTTTAAATGAATGCTATTAACAAAAATATTGTGTCTGGATTAATAAAGTCTTATATATTTTTTTCTTTAAAAAAAATCCTTTAGCCCAGCAACTTTCCAGGAGTGCTGGCAAGCTTTGAAGATTCTGAGGCTCTGAGGTAAGACTAACAACCAACAAAAACACACATATCAAAATGACCAAGGAAAACAGTGAACAAGCGTTAGCATATTACAGGGTAAGTTCTGGAGCCACTCAAAACACTGGTCTAGAGGTGCTCTTGACCTTCATGAAATCTGGACAAAGGATCCCCAGTCTCAGGATGATGGGTGTCCTGGCCTGCGCTCAGTAGTGTTTCACAAGTATGTAGACCAACATCTGCAATGTGCGTTCCCACCATGGTTACTTTGGTAAACCTGCTAATTCTCCACTATGGTCAGTTGGTTGTCTGTCAGTGTAGGCCTGTGGGAACTGACAGCAGACAAGCTGTCATTCACGGCTTTATGTTGCTTGGCAAATAATAGCTCTATGTTCTCAGTGGAGAGGATTATAAAAGCCCAGAAATCTTCACGTTGAGCTTGTTGTGACTATGGAGGACGTTGGCCGTATGCTTTGGAAGGACTGTCTGAGTATTCTACTCTCTGTACTAGAGCACTTGCAAGGCTCATGAGCAGAGGGAAGAGCATGGACAGAAAACGCTGTCCATTCACAACAGCAATCTGGGCCATCCTTAGAACGCTAAGGAGAAGACCGCATTTCTGAGTGCACTTGAAGGTGACGCTTATTCTGACCCACGGATTATGAGAGGAAGCCATGCGTCTTTCCTGTTCTCTCGGCCTTGGGGTCCTGCTTCAAAGTGATTCATTGTGAAGTAGTACTTCCCCCGAGAGGAAGAGAGGGGTCCCTTCAGCTTATTGCTTAGACAGAGCTGAAGAGGACAGCAGTCTCACGTGGAACTGGTACCACCATCAGCCAGCTGTGTGTGAGAGAAACAAGCACTCATGCTACCAAGCTGTAAAATTTGTCTCCTACTTATTAAAGTGAAGGCTTTAACATCCTAATTGTAAAAATGATGATTTCCCATCACTTTGTTAAAGGCATCCCAACTTCCTGTTCTGACTGAAATCTTAAGATACTAGATTGCTCCCTACTATTTTAGTCATGAAGATCTAAATGTTGTTTCTTTGGCAAAAATAAAGACAACCTGAGTATTGTGTTTTGTAACTTCAAACCATTCTTACCAAATTAATTTTTCAGACCTGACTTGTTTTCCTGCTTTAATCACATCATTTCTGAGATGTGAATGCCATTTGCTTTACTTACTTCACTTTCTGAGCTACTTATTCTACAACTGTGTGGATTAAAGTGTATTTTGTGGTCATGAACCTCATTTGGGTACCTTGTATTGAATGTTGCTTAACATTCTTTAATATTCTTTGTCCATTATTTATTTATGTCCATTTTTCCATCTCAGGTCAAAAGATAGAAAGATGACATGCAATTGCAGGTGGATAGGTGGGACCATGTGACTATATTCAGACAATGAAATAAAAGCAGAAGTGAAATAAGTCATTTCCCAATGTGTGTGTGTGTGTGTGAGAGAGAGAGAGAGACAGACAGACAGAAAGAGAGAGAGAGATAGAAAGAGGGAGAAACTGGGCACACCAGGTCCTCTTGCCATTGCAGTCAAATTCCAGATATAAGGGGCACTTTGTGCATCTGGCTTTATACAGGTATTGGGGAATCAAACCCAGGCCATCAGGCTGTGTCAGAAAACACCTGTAACCAGTGAGCCATGTCCCCAGCCCCAGATGAGCATCTTATAGCCAGCGCCCTATCTGTTCTTTTGCTACACGGGATACAAATTTTATAGAAGATTGTTACAACAGCCTGCATGCCTGATGGTTTATTGTACATTAAAAATCAATGTAGGTTCTCAGCCTCTGAGAACTTGGTGGTATTATTGTCATATAGTCTTTTCCATACCAGTACAATTCTGAATCAAGCGATTTTTACCTTATCATCTCTGTCCTTCAAGCCACCAATTCATTGCTCACATCGACAAGCAGGAAACAGAGGGTAACCAGGAGTTGGGAGTGGGCTGCAAAACTTCAAGGCCTGCCCCAGGGACCTTTCAATAGCAAGGCTTCACCTCCTGAGGGCTCCACAACCTTCCCAAATAGCACTAGTACCTTGGCATCAAGTGTTCAAACACATGAGACTATGTGGGACATTTTACATTCAAATCACAGCCAACCTTTTCTCCACTCTAATCTGCTTTCAAGGTGGCACTCTGATAGTCTACCTTACTTTTTATTGAAACTACTCATCAAATTCTGTCCTCATCTTCTTGAGGTACTATTCGATACAGATTCTGAGGTCTTAATCAACTGCTGTCTAAGCACTGAAGACGCTTCAACATTTCCCCTTGAGCAAGTTTTTAGGTGTGCTCTTATGTAATCATTAAGTCTGTCCAAGTGAATAGACTGCACAGCTTTTCCTCCAGCCATGTCTATTTTGGACATAAAATTTTGATGAGTACGAATTCTTCCCATGTAGGATCTGAGAGCCCTGAAAACACAGATTCCTGATAAAAATTCAATCTTGATTTTGTTTCACTCTATCCCTGTTTACTGGTGGCTGGTAAAAGCTATATTTAAAAAAAAATAATAATCAAATGGTAGGGGGTTCACCAGTCCAACATATGCAACACTCTGTCTGTCTCATTTTACATAAGCAGGATTGTTTTTAAAAATGTTTTATTTTTATTATTTATTTATTTATTGATTGATTAGAGAAAGGGGATGGGGAGGGAAAGTAAGAGAATGGGTGCACCAGGGCCTCCAGCCATTGCAAACGAATTCCAGATGCATGTGATGCCATGTACATCTGCCTTATATGAGATCTGGGGAATCAAACCTGGGTCTTTAGGCTTTGCAGGCAAGCACCTTAACTTGTAAGCAATCTTTCAAGCCCACAATATTCTTTTATTAACTTGATGATGTTAGCTTAGTTCCCCCAGGATTAAGATTACTGGACTCCACGCAAAAACACTATATTACAGCCTTTAGTGAATTTTATTTATTTATTTTTACTTGCACATTTTTATTTTCTAGCACAAGCTAGCTTAGGATTTGATGCATCACTCAAGCTTGTCCAAAATCAGTGATCCTTCTGTCTCAGCCTCCCAACTACTAGGAATTTATACATGTGTCACCATACCCAGATTTCTCCCAAACTTCTGAAACACAAATTTAAGTTGTAAAACTAAAAAAGAGGAAAACATTTATAAAACCAACATGCTGAATATCATAAACCAGTAAAAATATATGAAATTTTATATTCCTCTTTCCAGTACTAACTGCTGGTGTAGGGCAAATTTGAACCAAAATCAGTAGCAGTAAAACATCAGAATCACAATGATGAATAAAATAAGTAAACATGCAGATGTAACATGTTTGTTGAAAGAAATGTGACAGAGAATGACATGTAATAATCAATGGTAAAGAATGATCTCAGAGACAAAACCTGTGGCTGATTTAATATATATTGTCTATGATTGTGAAAGTTGAAAAGAAATTTGATTAGGTTGTCAGACTGGCTGTGAACGTGTACTTATTCTTTATAGGATACTTATTTGGGGCTGGAGAAATGGCTTAGTGGTTAAGGTGCTTGTCTGTGAAGGCTAAAGACGCAGGTTCAATTTCCCAGATCCCACATTAGCCAGAGTGACATGGCAGTGCAAACGTCTGGAGTTTATTTACAGTGGCCAGAGGTCCTAAAGTGACCATTCTCTCTCTATCTGCCTCTTTCTCTCTCTCTCAAACAATTAAAATATTTAAAAAATTTTTAAAAATATATACTTAATTAGACTTAATAAATCTAACAAAATTTTCCAACCCAGTAATAGATATGCTTTCGAGGAAGAAGGCTTTTAATTTTGTTCACAATTGGAGCTGACATAGTCAATCGTGGTGAGGAAGGTGTAGTGGCAAGTGGCCCCACAGACTGTGAAACACAAGGATACTTGTTCATAGCACAGTGGATCAACACAACCCAGGGCAAGAGTTGGAAGTGAGTAAGGCATTAACAGAAGATCTTCACCGAGTGACATCCTTCTCTCAGCCAGACCTCATTCCTAAAGAACCTATGACCTCTCCAAGCAGCAGCAACACATGGGGACCAACCATGAGTCAATAAAGGATATTTCCCATGGAAGACTGTTTTTAAGCTCTTTTTATATTTTGTTTATTTATTTGAGAGAGGGAGGGGGAGAGAGAGAAAGAGAGATAGAGAGAGAGAGAAACAGAGAAGAATGGGCATGCCAAGGCCTCCAGCCACTGTAAATGAACTCTAGATACATGCACCACTTTGTGCATTTGGCTTATGTGGGTCCTGGGGAATCAAACCTGGGTCCTTTGGCTTTGCAGGCAAGTGCCTTAACTGATAAGTCACCTTTCTAACCCAAAAATACAAATTTTAAAGATTATATAGAATTGTGCAATAGGGTTTAAAATTCAGTCAAAAATGTAGATCATCTAGATTACTATGTTTATGAATAAATGACTTTATTGTATTCTCCAACATTTAAGAAATAAGGAAAAAAACAAATAAACATTTTATTCAAATTCTTTTGAATTTGGAAGTAAATTGAAAGAGAGAAACTGATTTAAATATGTTCATATGTGATATTCCTGGTGCAGTCTAAATGAACTAGTTATTTATGTTTCTTCTTATTGGGTTTAGAGCAGATTTTCAGTTCACAATCTCAGCATTCAAGCAGGCAAGGTATGCCTATGTTGATTTCTTTATACTATTCACTCAGTTCTTAAACCCTAATTTATACCCTGAAGCAAAATATAATTAAACTTCCTTATTAAAAATAAGTTGGCTTCTTCTAAGTTTCCTTTAGTCTCTTTGGGGCCATACATTTAGGTTTCTTTCCAAGAAAGAAGTTCCATGCCTGGACCTTATGTTCCTTCTAAGCTTATTAATCATGGCAGTCTGGTTCCACGTGTTTTTATTTGATTATTTTATGGCCAGTGTAGTGGGGAAAGCTCTGTTTAGTTTGCCTCTGCTCTCTGTCTTCACTGTTATGACTTATCACTGCCCGTCCCAGCAAAGGCAGTGCAGGTCCTAGGTGGTTGCCCATTCCTTTCTGCCTCTCTCACTTCCTTAAGTCTATCCTTATACATCATCAGCAGTACTTGTCCTCTGATGTGCAACATAGGCTTAATTTCCAATCTGTCTCTACTTCTGACATGCCTACATTCTTAAAGTCTCATGTCGATTTCCTGCTCCGTGCCTCTACCCAAAGGCATTTGGTATCCATCATTCTCAACTGTTTTCTCAGCCCTCCACCGGGGAGTGTGGGAGCTCTTGCACTCTTCCACAAAACCGAGGACCTAGGTGGCATTTCAGGATTGATGAGGTTTGATGCAATATGTGACATTCTATTTCCGGTCCTACTTTGCCACAGTTTTCCCCTCCATCCTGGTTATAACTGCACCATAAGAGCTCCACTGTCTCATTCTTCTAGGCACCAAGAAAAATTAAACTTGGACATATTTCCCCACAAGTCCCTAAGCATATCAGGGTAGTTTTCAAATTTACAAATTTCACCCATGAAAATTGAATACTGCAAACAAAACAAAGACCATGTTAGAGTAAAAACATAGTCAATTTCCCCTTTCGAATTATCTCAGAAGCATGTAAAATGATCTTATACTGTATCTTATGTCCACCTTTGTGAATAACCTAATCACCTAGAAAATCAGTTGCCCTCTTATAAGCTGCCATGAATCAAGTCACACCAAACCCTTTTAAACCTCAAGACAGGATTGGAGAGATGGTTTAACAGTTAAGGTGCTTGCCTCTGAAGCCTAAGGAACCAGGTTCAGCTCCCCAGAACCCACATATGCCAGATGCAAAAGGTGATGCAAGCTCACAAGATGGCACATTCACACAAGATTGCAGTGGCTAGGGGCCCTGACCTGCCAACTTGCTCATAAATAAAGTAAGTAAAAAAATATTTAAAAACTCAAAGCAAACTTTCTTTTTTGTGGGTTTATAGTTTTTAGTGCAAATGAAAAGTTCTTTGCTTTCCATCTACTGTGTGTGATGTGATTTGAAGATTCACTTGATAACTCAAAGGCATCTTTGCTTGAATATCAAAGCAGTTCGTTACTGATTGAATGGATTCCTGTGATTAAATAGAGTAGGAATTTTGGGCTGAGAAGGAAGAACCATGAGGATGAGATTAGTAATTGTGACATTCACAAGTATATTAACTATTTAAAGTAACCAAAGCTAGTAAAAACAAAAAGTAAAAGATATTCTACTATGGGGTCTTTTGCTTCCCCCCAAAATTATATGTAAATAAAAGTTTACACAATATTATTCTTTCATTTCTTAGTTTGGGCTCTATGACTTCTTTGCTTTCTCTCTCTCTCTCTCTCTACATATATATCTATATATATATATATATATATATATATATATATATATATAATTAAAGAGAGGAATTCTTTCCTACTTTTGTAACTACACTCAACCCATCTATCAAAAAAAAAAAAAAAAATACCACCATTAACAGCAACAAAAGCAAAACAGAACAAAATAACCTATCAAAATGTTATACCTTCTATGCCTTGTGTCATGAGTGCCATTCAAAGGCCAGTGTGTTACTAGTTTGAGCCTTTGAGTGGCATGTTGGGTGAACGAGTCTCTAAGAGATAGGGTTTAGAGAAGGGTTCATTGAAGTTAATTGAGCATAAGTCCTTGAAGGTGACAGGGACACCTGGCCCTGAGGTGAGAAGTTTAGATCTGTCAGGTGCTTTCACTGTTTCCCCACAGGGGTCAAATATATAATGCAATATATTAATCAAAAGGGATAAAAGTAGAATTGATATATTTTTAAAATATTTTTTCACTTATTTGCAAGCAGAAGGAGAGAGAGAGAGAATAAGAATGAACATGTCAGAGCCTTCCATAGCTGCAAACAAACTCCAGATACATGCACTACTTTGTGCATCTGGTTTACATGGGTACAGGGAAATCAAAGCCCTTAACTGCTGGGCCATCTCTCCAGCTCAAAATGGACATATTCTAAAACCCTCGCATTTACTAATACTGAATACTGTGATGCTGTGATCTCTTTGAGAGTGAAAAAGAAATAGCCAAACTACATACAAGTGCCATGCAAATGAAAATGTCAGGAGGGAAACGCATCACAGATGAGGAAACCAAAGAGCCCTGTTGGACAAAGGAGCGGTGGGGAAAGTAGAGATTCAGATTGAATCATGTTTGAATTAGCCATCATAAATTGCTAACTTATTTCTACTAAGGACTCTGCCAACTCTAGATTAAATAAATTATCTGTGCATTCTTAAAAACGTCACATCTAGGTTACTAACTTTTGACATATAGTCCCAAATTGAAGATAAGAGGCAAAAGAAAACAATATTTCATTCAAGCACAGCCATAGGAAACTTCAATATCTATATCAATATGAGAAAAGGAAGATATATTAAACCATACTCAGTAACAAAAAAGATGGATTTTAGAAGAAACTAGGGGTTGGAGAGATGGCTTAGCAGTTAAGGCATTATCCTTCAAAACCAGAGGATCCAGGTTCAGTTCCCCAGGACCCATGTAAGCCAGATGCACAAGGTGGCACATGCATCTGGAGTTACTTTGCAGTGGCTGGAAGCCCTGTCACACCATTCTCCCATTCTCCCCCTCTCCCTCTTTTTCTCTCACTCTCTTAAGTAACTAGTAATAAAATATATAAATAAAATATTTAAAAATTAAAAATTAACTAAAAGGAGAAATAGAAATGGAGAATATTTTAGGATAGCTTTCTGTATATCATACAAAGTCAAAAGAAACATCTCTAAAATATAGGATTTAAATTTTTTAATTTTTTCACTTGGTAGAAACCTTGTATGGTCACATAATGTGTTGGTAATATCATCCCCGCCCCACCGCCCTCATTCTGCTGAAGGGTCTCCTCACTGGGCTAGGCTGTTTTCCCCATGGGGTTGTAGGCTGTGCGTTGTGAGAGTAACAGTCAGTCACTGCGGAGGTCAGTGTCTCTGGTTATTAAAATATAGGATATTTGATATGACAGCTAATTACCTATCTCTAAAAAATGTATAGAATGCCACACTAACTGAATAAGTAAGAATACACACATTATATATATACGTATATGTATATAGATATAAATGTCTGTGTATGCACACATACACATTTTCAATCCACACAGAACATTTGCTAAGTTTCAAAATATTGTGCCATAGAAAATCTTGCAACAAACAAAAATCTGAGCACTCAGGAGGCTGAGGCAAGAGGATTGCAGTGAGTTTAAAGCCAGCCTAGGACTACATAGTGAATTCCTTGTCAGAGTGGGCTAAAGCAAGAACCTACTTCAGAACAAACAAACAAAATCTTTCAAAAAAAATTAGAAAGGTTTAATACATACATGGTAATCTCTGAATATAGAGCACATGAAGGTTGAAATTATTTAGGTACTTTTTTTTTTTTTTTTTTTTTTTTTTTTTTTGGGGGTTTTCGAGGTAGGGTCTCACTAGCTCACGCTGACCGAGAATTCACTCTGTATTCTCAAGGTGGCCTTGAACTCACAGCAATCCTCCTACCTCTGCTTCCCCAGTACTGGGATTAAAGGCATGCCCCACCACACCCAGCTTAGATACATTTTTTTTTTTTTTAAGAGAGGGAGAGAAAAATCAGAAGAACAGAGAGAGGATTGGCATGCCAGGGCCTCAGCCACTGAAATTGAACGCCAGACACTTTCGCCACGTAGTGGGCATATATGACCTTGCACCTGTCTCACCTTTGTGCATCTGGCTAAAATGGGATCTGGAGAGTAGAACATGGGACCTTAGGCTTTGCAGACAAGGATCTTAACCACTGAGCAATCTCTCCAGCCCTAGATACATTTTTAATAATTTTAGAATTAAGCTAAAACTCATTTGAAAGATGAATTATCTATAGATATTTTTTCTGCTTACTGCCATCTCTGTGTCAATTTATTTTAAGTACTTTTTGATTTTGGAAGAAATTTGCATTATAGAATTGTAATGAAGATGGATTTGGTTGTTTCCCTTGTTACATCCTATGGGTAATATTTGTCACAATAAATGAGCCAATATTGGTACGTTGGAATAAACTAAAATCTGTGCTTTAGTCAGATATTCCCCATTATGTCCTAAAGCCTTTTTCTGTCCCAGGATTGAATTCAAGATGCTAGATTATGCTAGATATTCATATTGATTTAGGCTATTCCTTATATAAAGATTCTCAGACTTTCCTTGCAGCCCACAGTTTAGGTGGATGTTTCCTCTTCAACTAACCTAATCAGGATAGGCATCCAGACATGCCTAGAAAGTAAACTACATAATTACTCACAGAGGGCTCTAAATCCTGCCATGTTGACTCAAGACAAAACATTGCAATGCCTCTAGACTGGAATTTATCAGATGATATTTTTCATGTGATTGTAGGCTTGTGGAAGGCAGAAAGGAGCAGTTAATTATTCTTCTCATCATATCATATCAAGGGTACATTCTCTCAGTCTGGCTTTTCCTGTTGGTTCATTAGAATTCTTACTCATTCTTTCTTCCCATGCTTTGTTACTAGAAAGAGTATATCCCATGTACATCCCACACAGGAACTGAGTACTTTCTGCTCCATCTTGTAAGGGCGGATTATCCTCTACAGAGATGTAACAGTTCTTTTTGCGTAACTTTGTCTCTGTTTATGTGTGTTTGTGAGCAGCTTCATGTGCGCATGCGTGAGGAAGAAAAGACAAGTTCAGCTGTCATTGTCGGGAACACCCTCCTGAGGTAGAGTGTCATTAGCCTGGAGCTCATGAACTAGGTTAGATTGTTGGATATTTTGTCTCTTTTGTCTCCAGCTACCAGCACTGGGATTACAAGTGCATGCCACCACATAAAGCATTGTCATGTGCATACTGGTGTTCAAGTTCAGGTCCTCATGTTTACAGAGGCAGATAGACACAGAGAAAATGGACACACCAGGGCCTCTAGCCACTGCAAACGAACTGCAGATGCAGGTGCCACCTTGTGCACCTGGCTTACATGGGTTCTGGGGAATCGAACCTGGTTCCTTAGGCTTCGAAGGCAAGCGCCATAACATCTAAGCCATGTCTCCAGCTCTACTTTTACATTTTATTGTTGTTGCTCATTGTTAAAGTATTTCAGTTTATGCTTATGTGGCTTTGACATCATTATTTATTTATTTATTTAATGCATATGTATGTGTTTGTGGTAAACTCATGTGTGCACATTCCTAACTGTGGTCACATGTGTAGGCGGCAGTGTTTGTGAAAGTGCGCATGCATATTTCCCTGGTTGATGCCTGTATGTGTGTGGAGGCCAGAGGCTGACATGGGTTATCTTCTATGAATGCTCTTCACCTGATTTTTTGAGGCAGATTATTTTAACTCACCAATTTGGTTAGACAAGCTAGGCATCTTGACTGAGGAATCCACGGTTCTCTTTCTCCCTAGCAAGGAGATTAAAGGCACACACCAGGATTCCTGGCATTTTATTTAGGTGGTTAGGATTTGAACTCAGGTCTTCATACTTGCAAGGCAGGCACTTTACTGATTGAACTCCTCTGGGACTTTTCTTCTTATTGTTGTTTTTCCTTGCTCAATATTCCAGCTTAGCTAGTATGTAAGTATTTCAGTTTACTTCTGTGTCCCTTTAGTATTATTTTTTTTTTGTACAGCTGTTTCTTTTTAGCATTTTCTTAAATTCTGTTACTAAAAGATGCTCCTGTGTCATCTTGAACTTTCACTGTGCCAGTCCTTGACTCAGTCACTTTTCCAAGGAGCCCTCAATGTTGCTATATATTAGTATTAGATGCTACTATGTGGGTACCAGGTTGTTGTTTCTTACTGTCAGGATGCTTTACTTAGAGGCATTTTCCAGCTGTGAGAAATCAAATACATATGCATATATACTGAAAAATGTATACTTGCATATCTGCAAAAATTTGTATTTGAAAACTTATTTGATAATGAATTTTGTATGGATTCAACAAATTCTAAAGCATAATCTCAAGGATAATTCTAGATTCCACCTTTGACTGTCTTTATTCTCCCACTGTAACAATGAGAAACCTATTTTTCACTTCCACTGATATAGGCATAATTGTTCAGTTTACATATACAATCACAGTGTTTTCCAACTTGTTAAACAATACCATTTGAGAAAAATTATGAACTGGAATAAAATGCTTATGCACAGCTGTAGAAGATGACTGATTCCTCCCACCCCCCCCCCCAACAGTACATAAATCCACATCTTATTCTGTCCATCACTGGGTAAGCAACATGAGTCCTTATCTCAAAGAACATAGCAGCTGCAACAATAGCAATAAAATTCAAAAAACAAACCTAAAGGTTTGGCTCTTTAATTAAATGAAATAGTATACAAATGTGAAAATGAACTAATTATGCTTACAATGATTACATACACAAATATTCTAAATGTCCTCTTGAGTGAAAATGTCAGGTAGAAGACAAATTCTCTTAATGTGGACAATGTAAAATATTTGAATCTTATGAGATATGGGAATAAATAAGACTGTGAATGCCTCACACAAAGACTATGTGAAGATAGTAAGAAAGTCTCCATCTCCAAGCCCAGAAGAGAGATGTCCTAAGAAACCAAACAAGATGATGCCTTGATCTTGGATTTCTAGCCTCCAGAACTGTAGACAAATAACCACACTGTTGAAGCTGTTTGGTCTGTGGCATTTGGGTATGATGTGCCTCATAAGCTAAAATAGGCTATATGTTTTATGATGATCAAATATGCCTTGTGGGAACAGTCAGACAAAACTAACACATAAACTTAGAAAGAAAAATAGCAGTTACCTTTGGGAAAAAGAGACAGTAGTGATTGGGAAGATACACAAGTTGATGAGGCAGTGTGGATGCTCCACGTACAGTACGTCACTTAGCGCTGTGCTACTTCTGGATATCACTCTCTCTCTGTCTTTCTATGCATATTTATATATGCTGTACACACACACGTGCACACACACACACACACACATATATACATGGGTATATGTGTCATAGGAACAGAAATGTATACATACATGTACCTAAGATGTACATTGTTCACATACTCAAAGCAACAACACTAAAGGGCACAGATTCTGTACTTAGTATCTGCTCCAGGATTTAAAACTATTATCTTTGAAAAAAATATACCAGATAAGTAATTTGCGAAGAAAATTATAACAGGACATAAGATCACTGATATATTAAAAATATATTAAAGTATATTATTATATATATTTATTTATATATATTATTTATAGTAATTGGGGCACACAAATTTATTTTGATGGGTGATATGTAGTTTCTCAGACAAAATACTACTGTCCACAAATGCATTATGTGAAAAATATTATTGACAAATGAGAAGAGGGTATGTGATAAAATTAATACTTTGGAAATTTAATTCATTACAAAAATTCATTTATATCCACACTTTACAATATATAGTAAAATAAATACCAGTTAGATTTTCTTGGGTTCATATGCTCAAAATTGAAAGCATTACAATAATTTTTATAACTTTAGAATAATAACCTACTTGATGACAGCTGATATAAGTTTTGGTCATAAATGTACAATACTATGATCAAAATAAGCTTAGTGTTTTTAAAATCTTTAGCAAAAATCACAAACAATAACCTAAAGAAAGATTTTTATATGATAAATTGAAAAATAATGTGTTTAATTTTTAAAAGGTCCATTCATCCTATGAGAGTCATTTCAGAGCTCTGATTCAAGAGATGAGCTTGAACCATAAATGCACTGCACATTAGCCATTCAGCCATGACGAGTGACTCCATCTCTTTAAATATTAATGGCTCATGTATAATTTATGGTTAATAATATTATAAAATTAGGTTTGTTGAAGAGTCAAGTGGTAATGGAGTGCCTGGTACATTTTAGGCACTTAGCTATTATTGATAACATGGTAACAATAGCAATAACTATTGATGTTAATAGAAATGAATGTTCACCCTATTAGAAAAGTACTAATGCATACATATAACATGCTGTGTTACTTCCAAATGGTTGATACATATAAAAATATTAGGAAGAAAAGATAGAAGAAAAACTTCCTGAGGCAAAAGATGAGTAGTATAACAGAGTTAATGCATATATGAAAACATCAAATTGCTTACCTCAAGTCTAATTCTTATTTAATTGCAACTCAATAAAGCTATAAAATAATGAAAATGAAAATAAATAAAAATGTCCTGTTGTTAATTTCATCATACATTTGTACATGTTACTTACACATTCTTAGTTAATAGCTTTAAACTTGTAGACTAAACCCTAATGTTTGCTGGCAGTGACCTCCAGTTTCAATGAAAGACTTTGTCTCATAGAACAAGGTAGAGAGCAACTAAGGAGCACTCTCAATGTCAGTAATATAACTTCCTGCATGGTATTAAAGTATATTTATTTTCCTGAGCCTGTTGACACACATCTTTAATCCCAGCATTCAGAAGGCAGAGGTAGGAAGACCCTAGGAGGTCTAGGGTCTCATGAATCATTCCAATTAAATATTCCTCTTTCAAAACTTTTCATCTTGTCTTTTACTTTTTATCATTTATTATAGCTAGTGCATTTATTTTATCAACTCAGTTATTTTCATTTTCATCCTTCACTCCTTTACCTTCCCTTCATATAATGCTGTTGCATATCCATTTCCTTCCAGATTGATCGATCCTGGTGAGAAGGAAGGAGGCATGAAACTCACAAGCATATTACAAATCATATAAATATCCTCTCCAAGGTTGCTGTTGTGGTTTGAATATATGTCCCCCATAGACTCAGGTGTTTTATTAAAGCTTGTCTCCAGTGACTTGGCTAAAGGAGGTGTCTCGGGAGCGGGGTGGATCCCGGGGTCCAGCCCAATGGTGTATTGGGGGTGGGTTTGAATTCCATGCCAAATGTGGGCAGAGAGGTATGAATTCAGGCGCCCTGCTTGCTTCCCCTCTCTGCTGCTTTCTGCCAGTTCTGGTGCTTGTTGCTTTTGGTATTTGCTGATTTCTCTTTGCTTGGATGTATGAAGCAGCTTCTTCCACCATTGGTGGAACTTCCCTGGATCTGTAAGCTTGAAATAGACCCTTTTATCCCCTAAACTGTGTCTGGTTTGGATGTTCATCCCAGTCACTTGATTCTCACTGCAACAGTTACCTAAGACGCCAACATTTGCTGAACGTTTAACTTTGGTAAAGATGTCTGCTCAGTGGGTAAAGGGCCTGCCACTCAAGCATCAGGACCTGAATTTGGACCCCCCGGAATCTATGTGAAATGTCAAGTGTGTTTGCAAAGGCCTGTATTGCTGGAAATGGAGGCAGAGATAACCAGAACCCTAGTGCTTACCAATGGTAAGCTATAGTTTCAGAGAGGTCCTTGTCAAAAATTAAGTCAGAGGGCTGGAGAGATTGCTTAGTGGTTAACGTGCATGCTGTGAAGTCTAAAGGCCTGGGTTCAATTCTCCAAGTCCCATGTTAGCCAGATGCACATCATGTCACATACATCTGGAATTCATTTGCAGTGGCTATAGGCCCTGGCACTCCCATTCTCTCTCTCTCCCTCCCTCTGTCTCTAATAAATAAGAATAAATAAAACAATAAAAAATACGGCAAAGAGTACAGACGACTGCCAATGTCAACTCTAGTGTCCACAGGTACAAATGCGTGCATACACACATACACATACCTGCTCATATATGTGTAAACACAGTCACAAGTTTGTGTAAGAAGTATACTTTACTACTAAGCCATCTCTCTAGCTATATTTTAACATTTCTGACAGTTGTACCTCATTGTGCTAGCAATTATCCCTTATATTCTGTTTTTTATTATAGGTCTTTTTTATGCACTTGATTGTCATGATGTATCTATCATCTTTGGTGTCAGCATGTTTCAGATAATTTTTTGGTTAAATATTTCTTTCTTGGACATTTGCCTTCTAGTCTTCCATCTTGCAATATAGCCAAAGTCACCAGAGAAATAATTCTTCTACAAGATATACATGGTAAATCCCAATTTTTGTAACCCATTAACTATCATTCCTTTTTCACTAATAAAATTTTAAAAAATTAAATATGGCCTGCATCTACTATGCCTTACATTACTTTAAAGAATAGCATGCCACATTTCTCTTTCCTCACCATACTTTTTACATATTTTCAGAGTTTCTTTAATGAGTGGAACATTTACTAACTCAAAATTGGGAACATGTCTATCCTCCTAAAACATCTGTTCAGTCATATCTTATCACTCAATTTAAAGAGCAACACTTCTAAAAGTCTGAACATAGCCATACAAAATAGAAGAAATGCATATAGGTTCTCAATCACCTTCTACTCCTTTGTCATTTAATGCACGGTCATTATTTACTTTAAAACTTCTATAGTAGTTCCTATTCAAGAAAAATCATTCAAAGATAATTACAGGCAGTTACACCTTGACAACCAACACAAGAATGGGCAAGTAATTAGTACTCAATAAATGATTCTTAAATAAAATTAATGAAAGTGGTCATAAAAACACAATGTAAAATATGAAAAATATGCATGTTGATTGTGATTTGCATGTATACTTGATACAGGAAAGAAGCCCAGAAGTGCCTATGTACCACAAGAGAATTGAAATCTTTTTGAAACTTAAAACATTCCTCTTTCACAAGCAAAGAGTCCAGACATCTGCCAGGGATGTTCCAGGTGTGCCGCTGTCTCCAGAATCCTCAGTATGAATGTTTTATCCCCGGAGCCCTGTTATGATCAGATATTTTAACACTATTGCTAATGGGATTTAGATTCCAAATTTGGTCATTGTTGATGGTATTCATTAATTTGACTTCCAGGGATGTTTAATGTTAATTGTCTGAGAAGCTGAAATACCGTTGTGTATGTGCTCCCGTTCTAAGCTGGTATTGAGATTGCTACGTTATCATCCTCCTATTTGGTGATTAGTAAGTATTGTGTTCTAATCACCATCTATTTTAATATGTAGGCATTAGTAGCCAGAAGTATTTAAACATAACAGTACTTTAAGTGTCATCCATAGGTTTCAGAAGTAACCCCAACTATCGGTCTACTCAGTGGCTTCTACAAAGAAGACTGGCATTTAACATTAACCTGCTACAAACTTCAAATCCCAACAAAGCCCCAGACCATTCTTATGCATGAAGTATACTATTGCTAAACTCTATGAAAATAATCCTTTTGGTGTGTGTGTTATAAAAATACCAAAAGCATAACTCTAATATTTGTGCTTGTAGCCTAAGATAAATGTTCAAGTTTGAATGGCAGATTTGACATTTAAGCTGATAGACTATTCTCAAATATCCCAGAATCAATGACATTAATCAGGAAACCTGTTACTGCTATGAGATGCTGTGATTGATGCTTAACTACCTGCAAGTAAAAATGGGCAGTTTCCTTTTACCCTGGTAAGGGTACATCCAAAAGCAAAGTTTTAATTTGTGCTTGAAAGTTTTTAACATAATAAAGGAAACAGAAAAGTTTTTTAAGATTACACATATGATTGATATTAAAGTAGAGTCACTTTCATAGACATAATATATTCTAAAGCAAAGACATGTGTCCCATTCTTGCCTCTCCCTTTTCCATTCATATTTAGCTCACCCCTTGAACATTTTCTGACCATAATGATATTACTACACTATAAGTCTCTTGTGCCTGTGATTCCTTCCTATATTAGTTTTTATATTTGCCATTATTTAATTAAATGTGCTCTAATAGTTCTTACAATTGAGATGTATAGCTAAAAATATTCTCAGTAGTGAATCATTTTTCTGTCACTATGACAAAATACATGGGATGATCAAAACAAAAAAGAAAAACATATTCCTTTTGTCTCATATTTTTGGAGTTTCCAGGTGCTGACCTGTGGAGTCATTGTTTTAGGATATGTGGCAAGGCAGCACCCTGTGGAAGGAGTGAGTGATGGAGCAAAACTGCTCCCCTCAGAGCCAAAAAACAAGAGAAAAGTGAAGTGGCTGCATTCTATAATCCCCTTGTGAGCATGTCTCCAGTGAGCCCAAGACTTATCACTAGGTCCTGCTTCTTACAGGTTCCTTCACCTCCCCATTGCCACCCAGCGTCTAAGCCATGAAGACATAGACTTCATAAGACTTACAGCGGAGCAAATGACTTTTAAAAACATGCAGAATGATGCATAAATTTTCTACTTCTCAAGAAATTTGTGTTCTGGAAAAATCTCAGAAGTCAAATTAGCTGGAAATTATCTCCTTGGAAAGTCCTCAGATCTGATTTTTGTTTTCTTTGTTAAAGTAGCAGCAAATAAGCAAGGAAAACGGTTACATAATGTGCAGTTTTCAGGTAAGAGCACATTTTCTGTGACTACCTCCCAGGTATCTTGTAGGTCAGAGTTCTAGGCAGCTTGCAGGCATTAAGACATTGCCCAGTCAGAGGAGGAATCAGAGCAAACTCACTGCCTGTTGTATTTCTAGCTATACCAGTGTTCAGCAAATATTTATGGTACCCTCCAAGGTGATGCCACCGTTCTCAGCAAGCTACATCCCAATGCTCTGACTCCCTCCTTCTTTACCTTGAAATGCTTCTTGGGTCAATACAAAGAAATCTCCCTGTTTAAAAATAGGACTATGAGGTTTTCACTTTAATTCCATTTATATTTATTTATAATCCCCTACAGGCTTTTATAACATATTATCTACCAGAACACTACAGTAAACCAAGATATTTGACTTTGTTTAACACAATGTTGCCAAATAGATCTTAGCAGAGAATTTATTTCCTCTGTTTCCTACTAGGTCATCATAGATATACCCTGTAAGGAAAGCTGGCCTCCAACAGTTTCTCCCTATATGTGTGAGGCTATATGAAGCCTAACAGAAAATAGGATTTTGAAAGCTGAGATTGAATTTTTGTGATCTCTGTATGCTAAGCCATAAGATTGTAACTGGTACATTTTAATGAGGATGTTCCACGGAATAATATACAAAACCTGAGGATATCAGTTTTTAGTCCCCTATTTCTCTTCCTTAAGGGTCTTGTAAAAGTCTATAAACAATAGGCCCAAGGAGAGAGTTCTGAAGCAATTACAAATTTACCTCCATAACTTTCATCTAGTTTATTTTGAAACATTCCTTTCTTGATGTAGGTTGATATTGTACTGGTTTATGTAGCATTTTCTTTCACCTGTTTAGATATTTCTAAAAGTATAGCAAAGCTTATGTGCTTCCACATTGTCTATTTTTCATTGATTGACTCATTACCTTGCGAACTGATTTCAGTAAGTTGCTATGCATTCCCTTCTTACTTTGTCTAAACATAGGTAATTAGTTTGATGTGCTCTGCATCCATTTTTTTAGAGGTAGATTATGTGTTCTACATATTCAGAGTATCTCTTTTGTGGCTACATGTAAATAAAATTCAATATGTACATTAGTCATGGTTTTCATGGTATTTTGGTATACTACAACACATAACTGTTGTGAATATAGGGAAGCATGATTGAAGATGAAAGTCAAAGAAGAATTTTGGATAAAATCTATTGATATCAATTAAACTATTTATTAAATCAAATGTTTTGAACTATAAGAATGAAATTTAGGGCTGGAGAGATTTCTCAGTGGATAGAATGCCAGACATGCAAGTATGTGTACTTGAATGTGGATCTCCAAGGTCATGTAAAGCTGGACGCAGTGCTGAGGGCCTGTGTAATCTCAGTTTGCCTAAGTGAGACGGGAGGTGGGGTCAGGAGAATACCCTGAAGCTTGTCTTCCATCTATCCTGGATCACATAGTGGTGAACAGTGAGCAACCCTGCCTCAAACTAGGTAGAAGGCAGTTTACCATAGTATAATGACATAAAGTATGAATAAATTAAAAACATCGTGCCTAGGTTTGAAAATAATCTCACTCTGGTCAGAATGGCATTTGTCAAAAATTCAAATGACGGCAAATTCTGTCAAGGGTATCTGGAAAGAGAAACCATCCTTCACTGTTAGCATGATTATAAACTTGTACTGCCACAATGGAAATAAGTTTGATAGTTTTTAAACATGTTGAAAAAGACATCTACCATTTGACCCTGTTATACCACTCATGAGCATGTACCCTAAGGACTTATATTTACTACAGAGACACTTGATTAGCCATTTTTGTTTCTGCTTTATTTCATAATGCCTAGGAAATGGAATCAACCCAGATACCCATTAACTAACGAGTGGATAAAGAAGATGTGGTACATATACATAATTTGTTCTATTTAGTGGAAAGGAAAAAATAAAATTATGAAATTCACAAAAAAGGGAAGAACTTGGAAAAATTGTGCTAAGGAGTTCACCCAGGCTCAGAAAGGTAAATGATGCAGGTTCTGTCTCAAATATGGACCGTAACATGAATGAGTTTGATTTGAGTATAAGTTGTAGTAGTTATACAGCTATGATGATACTTGGAAAGAGGACCAGCAGGGAGGGTTAGAAGAGGGGATGCTGTATAATCAAGTGAAAGTACAGAATGGTGAGGGGAGGAGGAAGGATAGAGAGGGGTAAGGGAACTGGAAGGAGTGGATGGGGAAGGATGCACAAAAATAATTATGAATTAGTGCTACAGAAAAGTTACTTCTTCATTAACTGGTTTAAAGATACAACACTTACAAATGGAGATACAGATTTATAGAGAGAGGTAGCTTGGGCAGAAAATAAGAGGCTGCCAGGATCTCAACAACACTAAGTGAGACTTATAACATGTACTCCAAGGCTCAGGAAACATTGATGAAGTCAGGAAAACAAGAATGTCAGAAGCATGGAATGAGAGCTTGCAAGAGCGGACAAAAGAGAATAATCCATTGGGGCTGTTACCAGTTTGCGGTATGTTCATATTCAAAGTACTAAATAAAAATAAATAATCAAAATATTTTTACTTAAAAAATATTTTAAGTAAAAGGAAGAAAGGTGGTAACAATAGTATTTACTATGACAAATAAGAAAGCTTGGGCAGAGTCTGATTAGGAGGAATCAGGGTTGTTATCCCAATTTAAAAAATCAGGTGGGGTTACCGAGATAGCTTAGTAGTTAAGGCACTTGCTTGCAAAGCCTAAGGACCCAGTTTCAATTCCCCAGGACCCACACATAAGACAGATGCACAAGGTGGCACATGCTTGTGGAGATTTTTTGCGGTGTCCCTGGTGTGCCCATTTTCTCAATCTCTCTCTCTCTCCTTCTCTCCTTCTTTCCCTCTCTCAAATTTTCATTTGCAGGCTTGAGGCCGCTGTGTGCCCACTCTCTTTCTCTGTGTCTCTTCCCTCTCTCTCTTTCTGCTTGAAAATAAATAAAATACTTTTCAAAACCCTAAGATGGGAAGAACTGAGAAAACTAACCAGTGAGAGAAATTAGGTAGACTTCTAGAAATCAAGATCAAAATTTCAGGAAGAGAATCTCTGCCAGATAGTTTGTCAAACTAATATGAGCTTTGAGTACTCAGTTGACAAACCCAACATTTGAAATTCACTGTATAATTAAGTTTCAAAGCAGTTGTGTTTTGACAAAATACTACCCACATCATTATTTAAACTATGTATATTTTGCTGTCCATAATTGCATGTTCTTTAATCTCAAACATTAAATGGTATTTTTTTCCATTGTCTCATATTTGGTCAATTTTAGTCCCCCCCCCTTTTTTTTTGAAATGCACCTATGATTTTTAGGAATAAAAGGGTTTTTTTTTTTTTTTTTTTTTTTTGAGGTAGGGTCTCATTCTAGCTCAGGCTGATCTGGAATTCACTATGTAGTCTCAAGGTGGCCTCGAACTCATGGTGATCCTCCTACCTCTGCCTCCCAAGTGCTGGTATTAAGGTGTGAGCCTGGATAAAAGATATTTTTAACTAGGAGAGTTCTTAAAAGGGAATAGTTCTGGTCCGCTTGCACTTATGTCTAACACCTGCTCCTAATGTGAATAAAGTAGCACACCATTATTTAATCAATAATACTCTCTTCATGGGAACTTCCACCCATCAGTGAATGGAAACCATTTCTCTGTGAATTGCTGGGTTACTGTGGACCACCCTAAAAGTAAAGAAATGAGTGCCTCGGTGAGGGTACAACAGCTGCCAGTTTGTGAAGAATTGTATAGTTTATGTGGTGTGGTGGTTTGATTCAGGTGTCCTCCATAAACTTGGGCGTTATGAATGCTAGGCTCCAAGCTGATGGAGATTTGGGAATTAACACCTCCTAGAGGGAGTGTATTGTTGGAGGCGGGTTTATGGGTATTATAGCCAGTTACCCTTTGCCAATGTTTGGCACACTCTCTTGTTGCTATTGTCCACCTGATGTTGGCCATCATTTCCCCTGCTATCACGGAGCTTCCCCCTGGAGCCTGTAAGCCAAAATAAACCTCTTTTTTTCCCCACAAGCTGCTCTTGGTTGGGTGATTCCTACCAGCAATGCAAACCTGACTGCAACAGTAAAGTGGTACCAGGGAGTGGGATTGCTGCTAAACCCCTGACTGTGTGGCTTTGGCCTTTTGGTGCTGATTTTCAAGAGGAATGTGGAAGAATTTGAAACTTTGGCCTAAGAAATGTCTTGTAGTGCTGGAAGTACAGCTTGATGGACTGTTCTGGTCAGAGTTGAAAGACTGAATGCAGTAAGAACTACGGACTGTGAGGCTTGTCTTATGAAAGAAGGTAAGAAAGAGCTTGGCTTGGACTGGGCTAGAGGCAGTTTGTGTGAAAAGCTTGCTCATATGCAAGTGTCCTGAGAAGTTGTGCAGGGTTGCTTTGCATAGAAATGAACTGGTGTGAGCAGAGTGATATGGCACAGGAAAAAAAAAAAAAATCTTTGCGTGAACTGCTGCCCATTCAGCTGCAATTGAGAGATTATAACCTTTGAGATTGGGCCAGCTGACCTACACTGGGACCACAAAAGAATGTAGACTCTTGAAGGGGCCTAAGTGCTCAAGGATTGTCCTGTTCTTCAAAGTATGCTTTATTCCCCCCTGGATTTACAAATTGGCGCTCTACCAGGTATTGCAGAGTATAAGAAATGCAGGTAAGAAAGGGGTCATTGAATTTGCAACACATTCTTGTGTTTTGGAAATTGTCATGGGCAGTGTGAAGCAGGTTTGCTGGATGCTTGCATGGAGACCCGACGAAGCCATAAGGATGAACCGTGGATTGCAGTGGAGACCCAGTGGAGATGCCGGGATCATGAGATGACTGCTAAGGAAAGCTGCAAACCCCAGTAAAGTTCTCCAGGACTGTAAGTAGCCTAGCTGGAGGGGTGGACTTGGAACTCCAGAGACTTGCTGCTGGTAAGAATTATTGGACATGGTGATTTGTCACTGCCTAGAGTTGTTGGACTTGAAGGTACAGAGTTTGATGTTTTCCCTGGTTGTTTTAAATCTTATATTGGCTGAATATTTCTTTGCTATGCCCATTGCCATTTTTGGCAGCATGAATGTTTATTTTGTGCCATTATGGGTTGGGGGGGGGGATTTTTTGGTATTATGGCTCAGTTAAAAGATCTTGGACTATGGGGATGTTTGACCATCATTGAGATTGATAAAGACTATGGGAACTTTTAAAGTTGGACTGAATGAATTTTATTTACATCATGTATGGCTATCAGTTTATGGTGGCTGGGGCAGAATGTGGTGGTTTGATTCAGGTGTCCCCCATAAACTTAGGCGTTCTGGATGCTAGGTTCCAAGCTGATGGAAATGTGGGAATTAACACCTCCTGGAAGCAGTGTACTATTGGGGGAAGGTTTATGGGTGTTATAGCCTGTTTCCCCTTGCCAGTGTTTGGTACACTCTCTTGTTGCTATTGTCCACCTGATTTTGGCCAGGGGGTGATGTCCACCCTCTGCTGATACCATCATTTTCCCTGATATCATGGAGCTTCTCCCTAGAGCCTGTAAACCAAAATAAATCTCTTTCTTGCTACATGCTGCTCTTGGTTGGGTGATTTCTACCGGCAGTGTGAACCTGACTGCAACATATGGAAAAATTCCTCAAAGCTATTATGGTCACCTACACTTTCATGGATACAGTATTTGCATGGGAGATACCTTTGGTTAGTATCAAGTGCCTTCAGGGGACCAATTAGTATGATATACACAGCCTTGTGAATAAGGTGTTCACTGTTATCAATGAGGAGGACAGTGAGGAGGCTTAGATTTACAGAATAACTGAACGGTAACCCACCCCATATATAGGCACAATTACATTTGCTGTGCTCCTTCAGCAATTTGTATGTCATATGGCTTGGATTAAATATATGAGATTCACTTGTCTAGCTCTCAGAAAACCTAAGAGATCATGTAATCCTTGAGATGTCTGGGCTGAGATAAAGAACATTTAAATAAATGTTCTGTCAAAACAATGCCACGATATTTTTACTGGATATTATGATATTTTATCTCAATTACAATTTCTATCTTATACATATTAAAAAAGCTTACAGAATCATTTTTCAAATGGCACAGGAAGAATCATTTTGAAAACATGATTTTAGAAAGCAAATGATGCTTGGGCTTAGCATATGCTCCCAATTCTCTGTTTCCTTCCACCTTACTCAATATCAATTTTATCCCTGCATTGAAGTTGTCTTGCTTGGGTATTAATATCACAGTTTCCTGTTTCTCTTTAGCTATTATAAGGTATGAGAGAGATTGTGTAGGGAAAATCCCAGCTGATAAAACACTACACTCAGTATTATGTAGATTTACTACACTGTGTTTAAAGACCTCCACTATTCCAGCTCTCTAGACTTAGCATGCGTACACGCAGGGCTTGAGGAACTCCAAGGGATTATGAGAGGTCTGGCACAATATGCAATTGGATGGGCATCCATGTGTGAAATGTCGTGCATGATCAGAGCACGGAGGAAATATTTCTAAATCTCAGTCAGGTGCCAAGAGCCGTTCCAGGTCTTGAGTACATTTTTCCCATGTAAATATACTGTGCAAGGCAAATTCAGTTCCATCTCTGTGGTTTGTAATATCTTTGGCTACAAGAAGAGGCAGGGCATTTTAGGGTTATGTATATTTTGGGGGTCTGGTCTATTGATATTGTTTCAAGTTTTATAAGACTTGCTGTCATCTTGTGATCATAGATATTTTAGTATGGCAATGAAAACAGCCTCAAGCCCAAAGTTGGCCCTGAGGACTTTAGTTTCTAAAATGCAATCCTAAAATGAATTTGTTTTATGAATAATTATGTGCAACTGACACTGCTCCCTGTTTGGATCAAGTATTTGTGTGATAATGGGAGCCTTGGATAGAGTTTGGAATTAGCTGTAGTTTTAGGCTAGGAGTCTGGATCAGCAGTAGATTTATTTTAGAGAGGAGTAGAGAGGAGAGACCACAGAAGGTTTTGTCACCAAGTGAACCTGATATTTACAGCCAGCTGGTATTTGGTAGTATGTGGTGGTGGTGTTTTTCTTAACAGAGACCCATTTTTATATTCCTGAATCTTTCCTTACTAGCATTTCTTCCTTAGTGATTTTCCTACCTTTTTAAACACATTTTTATTTATAATGGGGAATAATAAACTTTGATGTAGTTATCTTGATTAAGAAAATTTATTAGGTAGCTTTAGGGTAATGAAGTCATTAGTGAAGTTCTGGGGGCAACACAGATGACAGATGTATGACAAAAACAAATGTAACTTATTAGATGGGAGCCTGATGACTGGAACTATGCCTTACCTCTGTTGGCACAGCAAAATTCAACACATTGCATAATGATTGATGATATAGTGGATTAATTTTTGGAGGAGGAAGGAAACTCTGAGAGGGCACTATTATACCTATCAGTTTGCTGTGGCTTGAAGTACACTGGTTTTCTCAAAATCATAGATTCAAAATACTAGATAATTGACCGAAGTCTGAATATCTGAATGCCATTTTACAGGGATTATTTTCTTGCCATTTTTTTAGATAGAAATATAATCACTATGTAACCTTGAAAAAATTTATAAACAATATCTCATTATAAGTAGCACTGGATATAATTTAATACTATGATGGTACTCATATAAGGAAGGACTTGTATATATATATATATACACACACACACATACATATATATCCTCTTTTCAGCTAGTCCTTCTTGTTGTCTCATTCCTTTTGTCTTCCTCCATCTGATGACTTTTCCCATCATCATGATACTAGTCTAGGTTAATATAATCTTTTGTGTGCAGCAGGCACCCTTTCCCTACATATCTCAGCTTTAAGTATATTTTTATTAACAATTTATATACTCTCACCCCTTTTTCTTGACCCAGTCCCACTCAATCCTTCTTTCTCTTGAGTAGTCCCTTTCCTACATTGATGCTTTTTTTTCCTTATGTGTAGGTGTGACCCACTGAGTTAAATTAGGGTTGCCTGTTTGAGAGATTAGTAACCTGAGAACATTAAACCTACTAGTGGTTTCACCACTAAAGAAAGTGCCTCCTGCTCCCACAATAGCCACTATGAGTCAATAACTCCTTAGGAAGGAATGGAGGCTTCATGACCACTTAGATTATCCATGATAAAATGATGATGGGCCCAATGTAGTGCAGTTTTGTGTACATAATGAGAATTACTGAGGTTATGAATGCAGTGGTCATGTCATACCCTTAATAAGCATTTCACAGCACTCCTCCCCATCCTGTGTCTCTTATATTCTTTTCATCCATTATTTGGAAATGTCCCCTGACCCTTGGAATGGATAGATAATTTATTTAACACAGAGCACTGAAGTCATTTACCAAAATTCTGAGATTTGTAAATTGGTATCAAAAGCAGCAAAAAAAAAAAAAAAAAAAAGTGACTAATCAAAAGTGAGAACAGCTGTACACAAGGGCATAAGCACACATATTTAGAAGGCATTTTAATGGGCACAGCATACCCATTTAGCCGAACATCAGAGTTGGCTTCCCTCCTAAGGCCTATAGTCTCCTTAGTCTTAGGAGTTTGACTAGGTTTTCAGTACCATGCATAAATTTCCTCCAGTAGATGAGAGCTGTTGGTTACTCCCCACAGAAGTCATACCACTATTGAACTAGTTAGCACTTCTGGCCTCTTTGGTTGGCTGTGTAGCTCAAACGGGTCCACCAATGAGCAAAATCATTTATGATTTTTCTGTCTAGAAGCCAAGATGGCACTTACAGCAAGTCATGATTGAGGAAATTTGGCATCTTCCACTGCATGTTACATAGTACTTATTCAAGACAATTTGTTAAGAAAATAACTGAGTTATAGTCAGCTATGAAAGCAGTGCTTCAGTTTCAAGTTGTAACCCTAATTTCTTTTGACTTTCTTTAATTTCTTGTCATTCTTTCATCTCATTTCCAAGTTCACAATTTAGCAAATAGGAACTGTAAAGATCACCAGTGCCTAGTATCTGCCTCTGAACAAATATATCTCATAAAATGTAGTTAAAAATTCTAGTTCCTTATTCTGGTTTGTGAGGTGCATTTTAATTAGAAGAGGCATTCAATAAGCCTTCCTGTAGTATTATGATCTCTCTCACTAGATAATTTAAAAATTATCTTATAAGATAAATATGTCTATATATAATCACATTTATGATTTTACCAAAATTATAACAATATTCTCCAAATAATGAGCATTGATTTTGTTTTCTGTTTTTCCAATTTTGGTTGCTGTATTGTTATTTTTATCTCCATAGTTCAGCAGGTACTCAGTATATCAGTACCAATCAGTGGATATTGAATGACTGTATGGAATACTTAGACCAATGTGGAGATGGATACTAAGGATTTAAGAGATTGAAAGTATTAATAAATTTAATATCCAATTGAAGAAACATAAGTGAAGTTGAGGGACACTGGGGTGTGGCTCAGTATTGGAGCACTTCCCTACCATGTGTGAGGCCCTAAATTTTACCAAGATCTCAAAAATAAAGAGGGAGAAACTACTAACTAAACTGCAAGAAAATAAAACAAAACCTTTCCCTAAGTCCAGGGATATTTCTATTCAAAACTATATTAGAAGTACTGGACACAGAAGTTTGTCAATGAAGTTAAAAGTATCCCAATTGGAAAGGAAGAAATGAAACTCTGCTTGAAGATGACATGAAATTATACTCTCAATCATCCACTAAGAAACCATTAAATCCCATACAGTCAGCAAAGTTTCAGAATACAATACCAGACAACAAAATAAAATATACTAGAATGTACTAGAAATTAGCAATTAAAATAACATAATTCTTTGAATCAGGTATGGTGGTGCATGCCTGTTATACCAGTACTTCAGAAGTGGTAGCAGGAGAATCAAGAGTTAAGGTTACTCTTGACTACATAGCAAGTTCAGGTTAGCCTGAGCTACGTAAAATTCTGTCTCAAAATAACAGTAACAACAAAAATGTTACGTAGCATCAAAAATAACAACAACAAAGAATCCAGAGGAAAATTTATTTCTGGAGGTATAAGACAGGTATACTGAAAAATTATGAATCACATTGCAATAGCTAAAAGTGTAATGAAAACGAAAAATATGCCAGTATTTTGATTTGTAAAACTTACATTGTTAAGAAGAATGGAGGTGGCAGAATGAAACAGAGAAGTTGTGAGGGTAAAGTTAACTTAAAGGTAAAAACAAACAAACAAACAAAAAAATGAAAGGCTCTCCCAAAGAAACTACAGAGTCACTTTATTTCACTATGCTTTCTGAAAGCCTTTGTGTGTAGAGTGGGGGAGAAAGGGAAAAGCCAATGGTGGATTATCATATGCTGAGTAGTACTTTGAATCCTTATCTCAAATGTGATAGAAAAGTCACATCTGACTAAAAGATGTAAATGTAATAGATTTAAAGGCAAAAAATCTAATCAGTGACATAAGGAAAAGTCTTCATGTCTTTGGTCTTATAATCAATGGATTCTCAGACACCAACAAAAGCACAAGAAATACTAGCAAAAGTAGAGAAATTAGATTTCATTGAAAATTTAAAATTTGTGAGCCAGGCATGGTGATGCATGCCTTTAATTCCAGCACTCAGGTGGCAGAGATAGGAGAATCTCCGTGAGTTCCAGGCCACCCTCAGACTACATAGCGGATACCAGGTCAGTCTGGGCTAGAGTGAGATCCTACCTTGAAAAAACACACAAATATTTTGTGTATCAAAAGACATCAACAAAGCCGGGCGTGGTGGCGCACGCCTTTAATCCCAGCACTCGGGAGGCAGAGGTAGGAGGATCTCCGTGAGTTCAAGGCCACCCTGAGACTCCATAGTGAATTCCAGGTCAGCCTGGGCTAGAGTGAGACCTTACCTCCAAAAACCAAAAAAAAAAAAAAAAAAAAAAAAAAGACATCAACAATTAAAAACCAGCCCCTGCTATACTTGAAAAATCATATATCTGATAGACATATATATCTGAGTTATACAAAGAACTTTTAAACTTAAATGAAAAGTGGATAAATCAAACCAAAATGATCCAAGTATGGAGTAGACATTTCTCCCAGTTAGAAGTTTTAAAAATGTACAAATATCAATAAGACCCTGCCTCAAAAGAAAGCAAAATGTTTATATTGATGCCAAAATTCAAACAAGATATAGCATAAGATACTACATCTTAACCACTTAGGATAGCAAGTACAATGATTTTCTAAAGGTGAGTGAATTTTTGTAAGAGGGTATAATATATTGATGAAAATTAAACAAATAATGTGCAGGCATTACTGATGACAATAATTTGATTATTCCACTATACATTAAACATACATTTATGTTTATGACCCAGGAATTCTACTTCTGGATATACACCAAAAAGAAAGGAAAACAAGTTGTTCAAAATTTGCATATGTGTGTCTGTCATCATTACTTGCCATAATTAAGCCAAGGTAATAACTATAAACCAGTGATAGATAAGCAACTTTTTGTATATCCTTCCATTAGTATGTTATTTAATTCCTACAATGAGTAAAATATAGTTACATGGTGCATGCTAATGAACATTTTGTGTGTGATGTTGAGTAAAGCCAGAATAGATTAATTCATGGAGCTCTAAAACAGATTAACTGTTTTCAGAGGGTTGGAAGACATGGGAGTGGCAGTAATTTTAGAGGAACGATATTTCTTTTTCTTGTGATGGAAACTTTCTGAATCTTTATAATTGTGATAATTATATAACATTGCATCACTCAATTATACACACATTTTATGATTATTAAACTAGAGTAAATATATTTCAAAGTTTATGTAGGGGAAATTAAAGCATTAATTCTATGTTCAGGGCTGGAGAGATGGCTTAGCGGTTAAGCGCTTGCCTGTGAAGCCTAAGGGCCCTGGTTCGAGGCTCGATTCCCCAGGACCCACGTTAGCCAGATGCACAAGGGGGCGCACACATCTGGAGTTCGTTTGCAGTGGCTGGAAGCCCTGGCGCGCCCATTCTCTCTCTCGCTCTCTGCCTGCCTGCCTCTCTCTCTCTCTCTCTCACTCACTCAAATAAATAAATAAAAATAAAAACAAAATTTAATTCTATGTTCAGTTTTATCTGAATCAAACCCCAGATCCATCATTTACTAACCAAAGTCCATCACCAAGCTTCTTAACATTTTCAATCATGAATGAATAAGCTGTATTACAGAGTCATTCACAGCTAGATACTTATGAGTCTGAAACTGTGATCTAGGATCCCAGGACAAAATACAGAACAAATCTGATACTGGCATTGCAGCCTTGCTTAATTTTATTGCATGGAGGCGTTTCTGGCAAGATGCAAACAAAGGTATATTAACCCTAGGTAGGGCACAGGCAATAACCTGAAAAAATTATTCCAATCAACTTTAAACAATGAGTGCACTGTGGTTCTGTTCAGGAACACGGATGAATCAAAGACAGTTGCATCCCTGAAAAGCCCAACCCAGCCTGGTGACAACTCAGGGAAGCCCCATCTCTGTAGTGCACACAGGATTCTCAGCTGGGCCAGAGTAAGAGTCTTTCTCTCAAACAGTTCTTACTTCTTTTTAACTCAGGGGAGGGGCTTGTATGTCTTGTGAGTTTCAGGAACTTTCACCCTTGTTTACTTTCTAGGCCTTAGGGAGCTTTATTGCTTCCTGTGGCTTAATGAGCATCCCACCCGGATGAAAAGTTTCAATTAGGAAATTTCTAAAGTTTGCTGTATAGAGAAGGAAAAAATACCTGAGCCATGTTTCAAAGGAAACAAAAAATACAGAAATAACTTGTTTTGTATTTGCAACTATTTAAGTTGAGCATGTGTAAAATATAGTTTTAAATAATCAATATAAAGCTGGTATTTTGATTAAATCTTCTACACTGAAACCTTTTCTACTCTAAAGTAAATATCCCACTGAGAGGGCCTCAAATCTAATCAGAGCAGTTTTAACCCATATCAGAGTTGCCACTGTTGGTACATCTTTCCTGGCTCGTGGATTGTATACCGTGAGGCATCTGTTGCCTGTTAAGACTGTCGATGACTTTTTTCCCTCAGCAGCCACCGTAGTGTTTTCCACACCATGGCAGCTGGTCCCGGCTTGGTTTCGCAATAACCTGCAACTGCAGCATGTGGTGTCTTCAGCAATAGAATCTTTCCATCTAGTTCAAGTCACATGTTTTGGTGTACACTATGAAATCATAATTCTATGTGTAAATACATGAATTTAACCTCCTTGTGGTAATAGCTACTGTTGAATGTACTGTTGACAAGCTTTTATTATGATAAAGACCACAAAGAAAATTAAATGTAACCGATCTTGCATTTAAACATAGTATTACATATTTTAATACCACCTTACATAAGTGAAACTACATAATAGCAATGCATACTTAAATTCTAAAGCCACAGTGATATGATTTTGGCAAATAGCAGAGCTTCCAGATTCCAGCCATCATGCCCAGGATTGCATCTTATTTGGGCGTAGTATAATGTACTTGTTTTGCTAGCTCCCGAGTCTTTCCAATCAGCAAACTGTAAATTCTGACAACTGAACAGTCATTACTTCTTTTCTTCCTTTGTGCTATGCAGACATATTTAAGTAGTTGAACAGACATCTGTTAAGTAATCTTATTTCTCAGATGTAGGCTTCCCACGACACTTTAGTGGTATCCCCTCATGAGCTCATTACAGCAATATTTTCACTATATAGCCATTCCTGTATCCCTCAGTGTTTTCAGATTGCTCTAATACAAAGATGCCAGTAAAGTCAAGTTTTGCAATAATTCTTACACTAAATATGATAATAAAATGAATGTTGTCTTCTGTTAAGCTTTGAAAGCATACAAAATATCACAATATATAATTCATGGTTATGACAGGGATTAGAAATAAGGTACACCCTATTATGTGGGCAGCTACTCATGCTTACCAGAACCAAAAGAATCAATAGATATCTATATTGCCTGACAGGACCAAAGGGGCTCAGAGACTTTGTAATATGTCCAGCAAGATGAGTCTGGGAATGCTAACTACAAAAGCCCAGACTTTCAAAAGGTTGAGATTCCTGATTTTGGAGGACTTATTAGGAAGTCAGTTGGTCCACACATACAAAGCAATCTGTCCTTTGCCTTACTCATCAGTCAATCAGCAGCCTTTTCCCCCACAGCACAGTTAAAGTAAACAGTTCAATTCCCCTTGACTTTCATACATAGTTTACATCCTGTGGGGGTAAAACACACCCATCTAAGTCACTTAGATGCTACTGGGTTGGGAGCTCTTCTAATTTACATTATTTTCTAATAAACTCTTGTTTAACCTGTCCTGCTGTCATCTCTGTACTCATTATTCTTCGCAGGTCTCAAGACAACTTGAGAGACACTGGCTTGAGTCACTTTTAATGACTCAACTCTGACTCTGAACCCTACACTAAGCCCATCCAGAGCTGAGAAAGGCTCTGTCACTCTCAAAATCCACAACAGTTATCTGATGCCTAGGAAATCACTGTTGACATATAGCAATATGCATGTGACATAAAATTAATATTGTTCTCATAATAGTGGTTATCATGTTTTCTGTAATGTGTACTTTTTTCAACTGACATTAAAGTTCTCTTAATTTGAGATGCCATGGCAGAAACACCAATAAATAAAGATTATAATTCATGCTTGTCTCTAGCACTGTGGATTGATAGCTTGTTAGCATCTTACACATTTTAACTCATTTATTCCAATTGGAATCCTATTGTATAGCTGCTATTATTAGCCCAATTTTACTAATGTGAATAAGACATAGAAGAATTAAGTAACTTTCCAATGTCACACGGCTAATAAGAGTGAATGCAGGCTCCACTTCTTAATTCTAGTCTTCAATTATGTCATCACCCAGGCAAAAGCTTGAAATTTTTACATGTAACAGCAAAATTTGGCACATTACATGCCTAAGGTCAACCACCAGGTGAAGAATAATTGACTGGAAAGCACGAAGCTAACGTGATAAAATAAAGAGTACTTAGAGCACCGAGCTTATTGCTGGCAGCATTAAGTGATTTTTTCAGCTACTTCTATGAGACTCCATAGAATTCAAAGACACAGACTACAGTGCCTCTTGCTTTGTGAATCACTAAGTTCCTTTCTCCTTTGCAATCAATATAGATTTTCTAACTGTGTTTGGATGAATATCACCCAGATTTGCAAGTCCACTGTAAAGTGGGGTACTTTACAAGTGATGTATAAGTAAGCTTACAACAGTAACTGGAGCCTAAGTGGCAGATGATTGCAAAGTTGCCTACTCTGCACCACTGTGCAGACTTAGACTCAGTTGAATTTTTGAGTCATTCTAGAATTTTCCAGAATGCCTTATAATTCTAAGGAATTAGTGAGAAGGTTTTGTTTCCAAATTCAAAGGAAAGAAGAAAGCAGATTGGAGGTCTTGGGAAAAAAATGAGAGTCACTATAGCATGGGTCATGTAGAAGCAGTGAAGGTGATGAGAGTCACTATTATGTAGGTCAAGTGGGTACAGAGAAGGTAATGAGGGTCACCATAGTGTGGGCCAAGCAGGTATAGTGAAGCTGATGAGAGTAAAGCTCAACCCAATGAGATTTCCCATAGGCTTCAATACAACACAAGAAAAGGAGAATTGACATCTGAGAAAGTGAAACTGGAGTTGTCATAAAATTAACTGGAGACGATATAAACACATGTTAGGGAGCAGACAGGTTTCCAAGAACGAGTAAACAAAGGAGCCTTAATACTGCTGAATGCTAGATAGTTACGTTGTGTAACAGAGGGTGAAGAAAGCACCAGGATGATCTGGTGTGAGTGGTGAATTCGTGTGAGCTAATAAAATGCATAGGTAGAAAATTAACTGCAGTTGGAAATGAAAATGGTGAGGATAGAAAAAATGCTAAAAAAAAAAAAAAAAAAAAAACAAAGACGAAAACAAAAACAAAACAAAACATCAATTTTTCTAGGAGTCTGGCACTGAGGAAATAAAGGTAAAATTATCATTAAAGGAGGACATACAATTGGGAGGGTATTTAGATGTAATTTTAGAGAAATGGGAATTCTTACTTTTTTATGAAATAAGATTTCACTACACTATATTTACATTTCTTATAAATGTGATGCATATGGCTACAATTTAACTCTAAGAAATGTAAAACAGTTCCTTGATTCTGAGAAAATTTATCTCAGGATGAGTTAAATCAGGAGCAATTTGCAAGGAACATGACTTTTTCACCTTAACAAATTATAAAAGAAATATACTTTCTTGGCTATCATCCAAAATGGTTAAAATAATGAAATGTAATGTCTGTGAAAACATCTGCTTTCCTCTACCTATTATTACTTTGTGTTTCCTGAAAATTTGGCACTTTTAAAAAGTGTTTGCAATCAGCTGGTAAGGGCATGTTTTGAGAAAAACTACTAGAATCCATTAATGATATCCTGCTTTGTCCTAGAGATATGTTAACTCCTTTCATTTTCACTTCTGTGAAGGTTTTCCTAAGTGATACAAGAATAAATCATTCTAACTGTCCCCTAAAGTTCCTCATGTCCCATGTGGTATTTTAAGTACTACTCTAATTTATAAAGTTGATACATGATTAACATGTCATTGCAGTCATGTTTGCATTACTGGTAGAAATCATCCAACCAAGAGCAGTTTGTGGGAAAAAAGAGGTTTATTTTGGCTTACAGGCTCAAAGGGGAAGCTCCATGATGACAGAGAAAATGATGGTATGAGCAGAGGGTGGACATCACCCCCTGGCTAACATCAGATGGACAATAGCAACAAAAGAGTGTGCCAAACACTGGCAAGGAGAAACTGGTTGTAACACCTATAAGCCCACCCCCAACAATATACTGGCTCTTGGAGGCATTAGTTCCCAAATCTCCATCAGCTGGGAACCTAGCGTTCAGAATGCCCAAGTTTATGGGAGACACCTGAATCAAACCACCACACATGTGTTTAATTTCAGGCCAATGACATATATACAAATATTCTGGTAATATCTTTGAATTTTTCTTTATATATATATATATATATATACATATATACATATATATAAAACATATATATGTGTATGTGTGTATTATAAAATCATAATGTTTTTTCAACTTTGGACTTTCTACTTCTAAATTTTTATGTAAGTTGGACATAAAAAGCTATTATTTGTGGTCTTTGTAATTATTGCTGAACCTGGGTCAAACAACATGATCCTTACCATAAATCTTTAGAACCATGAAATTTAGATGATTATTCACTGCTGTATTAATATAACTTTTATATAAAATAATTGACAACTACTTTATTACTTCCATCTTTTTTACAGCCATAATAGGGATTTTACTTTAAAATATACTTCAAATTATTATATATATTGAGAAATAAGTAAAATTAATTAAAATATTGTTGCTATAGTACAACCTATACTCACATATGACAATACAAGGTTAACAGCATACACCAAAAACATCTCTTGCATGAAGTATAAAATTTTATCATTTAAAGATTAACATGAGATTGACTTACAATGTTGTCCATTGATTTCTGGTTTCCGAATGCTTCTATTTGAATCATTTCTTGTACAGAAATGTCTACTTGTATCCATGCCATTATATATTATATGGACTGGGACAAATGTAAATAACATTAATATCTCATTATAGTATAATACAAAATATTTCAATGTATTGCCTCAAAATCCTGTGTGTAATAATATTCATCTGCTTTTTTTGATCTCTAAAAAACCTGATTTTAAAAATCTTTATAGTTTTGTATTTTCCAGAAAGTCATAAGTTGGAATCATAAAAAATGTAGCTAATTTAGACTGTTTTCTTACCTTTAGGGACATGCTTTAAATGCCTTCTAAGTCCTTTCATGTCTTGATGAGACAGATCAGAGGAACTCAACTCTCCCTAGGGCTTAAGGGGATTGCTAAATACGTTGTAAAATGTTGGGTTTTCTTTTGAGCTTTTTTTTTTTTTTTTGAGCCTTTATTGCAAATATTCTCTACTTTGTACCCTGGGAGTGCATAGAATTGCTAGGCCAAAGCCGTTCAAACACGTGAAAGACGTGGATATCCCCTTCCCTTGTGTCTGGCAGTCTGGAACCAGGAGCTGCTTGTCAAGGTGCTGTGTTTCTGGCACCTGACTGGAATGCTCCCAGGGCAACCCGGCTGTTATGATGCTTTCCAGTCATGCTTAGGATAGTCCAGCCTGAAGGACAACTGCAACTGAATCCATGGCTGCTATTCAAGGATGCTTTCCTTGAGTCACTGATACCATCTGAGGATGTGTTGGGGTTCGTTTTCTTTGTTGATTAAAGAGATAAATGGCAGGCAGGGAAGGATTAAACAAAGTTTAGGGAACGCAGACTCTTCATGGAAGAGGGGATTCTAGAGCTGGAAAATCTGTCACCCTAGGGGGAACTTGATGTTAGATCGGATGGGCTTCTAAGATAGACACCAGAATGGTGACAGAGGAATTAGGAAAGTGGATTATCCACCGTCCTCAAGGAACCACCCAGTGATTATTCCCTCCTTGTCTAACAATGCCCCAGGTCATGGTTTCCTGCCCCCTTATCTCATAAATTATGTGGTCACTGTTCTGGTGTCACACACTAGCTATTTTAAGTGGTTAATGTAATGATCTCCCCTAAAGAAAGTTCTCTGTTCAACTTAACAAACTAGTTCTTTTTCCTTCCTCACCTTCCCCCAACTCAACAAGCTCTATAAAGCCCACTACCTGAAAACTCAGGTTGGCTGAGCTCCTCTCTTGTGAGTCAGCCCTGGCAGCTTGTGCTTTTCCCAAATAAAAGCTTTCATCTTTGCCTCAGAGTGGCTTGCCTATTCTTGGTTACTTTTGTCAAACGAGGGAAGCCCACCAGTCTTGAGTCCACGATTGGTCAGCTTAAATGAAGACAAAGGTGCTGGTTTCAGTCTTGGACAGGTTCCAGAAAGTTTGCTCAACCAGTGAGAATTCACTCAGGCCAGGAGGAAGGAGGACAAGTAGGATCATCTTAGATGAAAATATAACCACCAACCAAGAGCCCTTTTTCTCTATCTGTGTGTCAAACCAAGGAAACTGTCTAGCTGCTATAATGTTCCATCACAAAGACATTAGACAAGCTACACTGGCCTTAGAAAGCAGCATTCCAAGCAAGATGGTCTCAGTGAACTTTAGAGGACTCTGTAGTACATCCACTCAGAATAGGAGGGTCAGCACCTCCTCAGTAACTCAGCAGGCGCTAATGATAGGTGACAGTCAAAGCTGTAATGTAATTGCTGCAAACACAACCCTTCCTTTGCATGCCACACCAGTGCCACCCTCTGATGCTTCTGGTGATTATATAACCAGACTCTTAAATTTAGCCAGTAGCCATGCTCTGTCTAAGTGCTTCTGCGAAGGGGATTTTCCTGGATTTTTTGACTGATTTCTGATCGCATGTGAGACAGGCTGAGCTGCAAAGCAGAAGCCGTGATGTAGTCACAGCACAGACGATAGCAGTGGCAAGAGGACGGCGTAAAAGTTTCAGAGAGCGGCCGGTGAGTAAAGCAGCAAGGAACTAAAACAGCAGAGATGATGAAGGACAGTAGACATATAGAGAAAGTCAGAGAAGTCAGCGAGCTAAGACCCAGAATGCAGAAAACAGAGAAAGAACTGGTCCTTCTGCCCAAGCGCTGGCAGGCATCAAAGGAGAAGGGCTCTGGGAGAGGTGACGTGAGCTGGCACTGAGAGCTGCTGACTGCTGTGAACACTCGCTGCCGCTTAGCGCCAAGGGCTGAGATACTGGCAATCGGAAGCCAGTGCACCCAGAGCGGTAAGCTCTAATCAGAGCACCTAGCTTCTAAGATGTGGAAGTGCAAGTCTCTAGTGCTCAGGGGTTGCAATCATATGCCTCCATGTGGGTCTGTCAAATTGGCCCATAATTTGTTGACAGGCCCACGGTTTCAAACACTGAAATAGCTACTCCTCCATCAAAGTAAAAAGACTCCAACCAGCTTCTTAGTGACACTGGAAGATCATTTCTTTTCAATACTGGATAGCATCTCTTTGTTTGATTGTACTGCTATATATATTTATCCATTCTTTCACTTTAGGACATCATAGTGCCTTCAACTTTTAGCAATAGGAAAGTTATTATGTACATCCATGGGCAGGTTTTTGTGTGAATATTCATCTGGTTAAATACTAAGGTGCATGAATGCTGAATCTTATGGCCAGAGTATCGTTGGTTTTATAAGAAACCATAAAAGCATCTTCAAAAGTGGTTCAAACATTTTGTATTCTCCCAGAATGAACTCTTGTTCCCGGTTCTTCCCATGCCTGCCAGCAGATGTCGCATGTGATTGTCCCTGTGGGGTTATACTACCAGGAAAGTCGCTGATGAAATTGTGGTTTATGGGAGGATAACTAGAGAATTTACAGTGGAAAAGTTTAACGATGGGTGTCAGTGGCCTTTGGAAGACTAACAGTGGCAGCAGGAGCCGTAATGTGCTTCACTGGCGTCCTTATTCCATGTCTCCTCCTGACTGTGAAGACCCAAAGGCAGGTCCTTGGGGAGTAGTTGCCTGCATATGCATGAAGAAGTGGATATGCACTAAGGCTCGAGTGAATGCATAAGCTAAAGAATGTGAACTGTCAGAAATGGATTTACTATTTAAATATATTCACTTTCTACTCTTTGTTGGGTCAAAAATAGCATGGAATCTCTGCTTTAATTTTTGATGTTTTGATGACTAAGGAAATGTAGCACATTTTCATATTTTAACCAATTTAATATCCCTGCTTACAAGGTGCTTATATTAGCCTTCTTACATTTTGAAGAAATAGATTTTTCATCTTAAAATTGATATAAGGAATTATGCACATGCTCAAGATGTGAATTTTGTATCATTACATGTTTTAAAAATCCTCCTGCTATATTGTGGTTCTCAGGTACTCTATGCAGTTGTTGAAGAAGATAAATTTTACATATTCTAAATCCTCAAGATTTTATTATTCATAGTATATTTTTCATGGTGGTTAAGAAATGCTGTTTACTCCAAAATGATGAAGACATTCCCCAAGAACTATACTAAAAAACCATTGCTTTGTATATCAGTACTTCTATTAATATGCCCAACACATCTGGAATTGATTTTTTTTTTTGTAACTAGGATGAAGTAGTATTCTTTCCTTTTATTTTCAGCACCAGTCACTTAGAAGTCCATCCTATTCAGTTTATCACTTTAATTATAAACTTAAAAATCTAAATATGTGACATAATCAGAATCCAGTTTTTTACTGCTCAAACACTGTACAAGTACAGTGTCTAAATTATTTTAGAATTATTATATTTATGTATCCAGAAGTGTAAGGCTGTGACTTCTTCAAGCTTATATTTACATTTTTGAATCCTTTGTGTTTAGTTGTACATTATATGCTGAGTTTTCTGATTTTCACACAGAAAGTAAAATGTAATTGGATTTTTATTGTTCATATTGTATGTAGATAGACAACAGATAATGATAGATAGATAGATAGATAGATAGATAGATAGATAGATAGATGAGATAGATGATAGGTAGGTGATAATAAGCATATATGATCAGCCATTTAAGCTATTAAAGTTGTTTTAGTACATTAAAACCAATGATGCAAGTTGTGTGTGTCCCCAGTTTATAAAAAAAAAAATCAGCTGGGTATGGTGGTGCACACATTTAACCCATCACGAGCGAGGCAGGGGAGATAGGAGGATTGCCATGAGTTTGAGGCCACCCTGATACTTACTCTATAGTGACTTCCAGGACAGCCTGGGTCTGAGAAAGACCCTACCTTGAAAAACCATAGATAGACAGATACAGATAGATAGATATAGATACAGATATAGATATATCCAGTTCACATCTCTTCCTGAGACAGTACATATCAGTTTATTAACTGAATAAGACACCAATATGATGGTCAAAATCAAAATAGTGTAACCAAATGAAATTTATAATCAAAGATTCTATCCTAAATCCTCTGCTTCCTATTTCAGTTTATCACACCTTTGCATACATTTTATAAATAAATAAATATATGCCCAAATACCTCTCCTCTTTGATTTCAAAAATCAAAGTACTAATAATTTATCTCATTATTTACAACTAATATTATGTGTATGAGTATAATTTAAGCAATACTCTAAAACATGTTTCTCCTCTTTTGATATAATCATTCTGCTAATGCAGATTGTGCTGATCAGGGAAATCTGCCACACACTGAAAAACTTACATTTGTATCTGCAAACACAATGTAATGCAATATTGACAAACACAATGTAATTCAAAGTTAGAGTACAGAACTAATTTCAAACTCAAGAGTGATAAATTGTCAAATGTCAGAACTTTAAAGTGAGCTTAAAGTTAATGTTAAAAGTCTGTTAAATTCATTGGAAAACAGGATTAGGAAAATTAACAAAGATATGTGTAGGTACTTGAGACAGAACTTCAAGTATTTTGTGAGTAAAATTTGAATGAGTGATAGGCATGGAGATAAAATTCATGCTACCCAAGACGTTCACAAGAAAACAGAAATAATAGCAATGACACTCATATTCTCAACAAAAAGAAACAAGAAAATAGCCTTGATAAATAATTATAATATATATGATCAAGACTTTTTCAAATTACCTCAGAACCAAATCTTAGTAATAAGCAAATGTAGAGAAAAATGAAGGAACTCATAAATTTCTGAAAATACTTCGTAGACAACAATTATATAATAACCATAATGTTTAGAAGTCCTCTTTTTGCCTTATTAAAATTTAATGATGCAGTTTATGACTTTCTTGCTACAGGTGCATGCTTCTCCCTTTTTCCCTTCTTCTCTCCCCCTTCTTTCTATGGTGCATGTTCCCCTTTTTTGATTTCCTTTCCCTTCTCTTCTCTGACTCTTCTCTCTTTCTCCCCAATTATAATAAACCTTATATCCAAAAATACATTGATGAAGGAACAGAACAAATGAGATGATAAAATTGAATGCATAACAGATGGTCAGTTCTGAAATAAAAAACCTAGAAATTCTCAGCAAAAAAAGTAAAATTTTTGAAGTAAATATACTGTATAAGTAGATGAAGGGATTGAACTGTATCTATGCTGGATAAAGCAAAGAAAAAATTAAAAAAATTCAGATTGCTAATCATTAAACATGCTTCACATTTCCTGTTTATTATTCTTCAAAGCTGTTTTTTTTTTTAAGTTGGAGCCCTACATATTCTGTAGTTTTAATGTTTATAATGATATGAATTTGTTCTTTTTTCCTAGCACCTCTTATATTCACTTAAAAAAAAGAAAAACCACATAGGTCAATCATGGTCACTATCGTGAATGTATCTCACACACTCATCAAACATTTGACCCAAAATTGGAAATTTTAATGTAACAAATACTTCAATGTCTTGTGATTTAAAGAAAACCTTGATAAACAAGTCAAATAATCAAAACTCAAAAGTTCCCTTGAGAGATCCTTTTTCATTTAAGTCATAATTTCATAAAATTCAGGTATCAATGTCTAATTGATGAAAATGCATAATTCTTTCACTATAATTTTAAAGTCCATACTGAAATAAAGGCGATTCATTGATTTAGAAATTAGTCCAGAAACTGGAAGATCCAAGTTCTTTATCTTTTTAAAGGAAATTTTAATTAAGATATATAGCATTCCTTTTTTTCCTGCCCATTCTTCTTTCGGTCTTCAAATGAGGTAAAGAAAAGGTCTCCCATACAGTGAACTGGGGCTTTTAAAGCAATAGGGCTGTTTTGTCTGTTCCTTTAATGATATTGGGCATGCTTTCTGTATCTCAGATGACTCAGCTGAGTGGAAAGTGTAACTGTAGCCAACTCTTGATAAAACTCATGCACAATAAATAGAGCTACTCATCTCCAAAAGCAAAGGGCTAAAAAAGTTGTATAACACTGTCAAACTATGAATTCATACTAAATAAGCATGCATAACATTTTGCATTTCTGATAACAAATAGTAATCATGTATTTAGCAAAACATGACAGTGTTAATTATTTTGTTCAAGGCAATGTGTTTTCACAGACATTTTTATTCCCTGGACTTGAAGAAATTTCTGCAAAAAATTGATAAGAGTAAGACAACAATAATAATATTTAATAATAAGCCCCAGTGAGACTCTGGCTTCTGCTTTGGGGCACCTGTCAAAAGCTGTAACTGGAAGTGTTGAGTCTAGTTTGTGTCAGAGAAAGGGAGTATCTTCCCATGAGTTTCACAAAGCTCAGAATAGCAGAAACTATTGAGGGATTCAAGGTATTGGATCATTTAACCTAGAAGCGTCATATAAGAAGCAGTTCTGGGCTTTCCGCCCTGAGACTCATCAACATCTTCATCCTCCCTAAAATGGTGAGGGAAAGTTCAGAAACTTGGAGGGAAACATTAGACTACTTCCATATCAAGTTCTGCCCAGCATCTGCTTGAAAGCATTCTACAGTCTTAAAACTGTCTGACACCTTCTGTTTTGGAATATGATCTCCAAAAGATTTTATTGTTAAGTACAGGTTCGTCTCACATAAATTCATTCTGGCATTTCTTCTTCCTCTTTGCAAATTTTCTGTGGCTCATGATTCAATCCTTATGTCTCCATTTCTTTCACACCTCACATCAAATTTTTTAACAAATCCTGTGAACTTCAGAAGGGACATATATATCCAGAGTCTAAACACTTCTGACAATCACTTGGGCTGAAATCTGGGTCATATCCACAATCTTCTCTCCTGAATTGTTCTCACAACATTACAACAGATCTCCCAGCTTGTTCATGTTCTCTTCCAGTCACTATTAAATACAACAGATAATATAATTTTCAAATAAGTTACCTGGTCACAAGATGGAAGATCAACCTCTTACAATGGCCACCCATAATCATCAAGAATTAGATCTTCATTACCACCCTGTCCTCATCATCTACTATCTTTCTTTCTTCTTCTAGTCTAGTATAAGTCTTTCCTCTAAACTATGAATACATCTGAGGACTAATTCCTCAGCCTGGAGTTCTTTAACTTCTAACACTTACATAAATATTCATTGTCTTCAACTGGGTGGCCTTGGTTCAAAATTTTTGTGAGTAAAGTCTACCCTAACTATATAAATTAGAGTCCTGTTTTCTTTAGTACTCCCTGAAGTATTTATAACACCTTTTTCTTCTCTCTTTCTTCTTTCCTTTTACTCCTCTTCCCTTCCTTCCTTCTGACATCAACCTCTCTTTTTCATAATACAGTTGACTGATGATTTCTTTCAGTGATTCAATGATTACTTCTTGCCAAGTACAATGTAAGCCCTGAGGGCAAAGGGTTTAGGTTGTGGTGATTGTTGCTATTTTCCCAGTCTAGACAGAGCTATGACTATAAGCAGACATCAAATACCTTCTGATTATGAGATGACCTCGGTATTTCATAGTTTCATTTCACCATTTTCCATCCAGTATTGAAAGAAACTGACATATAGTTTCTTCCCATTACTCTCTCCTCTATGGATGAGGAGTGGGTTGTTAGATCAGTGGTGTAAGATTTGGGAGTGAGCAAGTCTATGCAAACTACTCTGAGGCAAAGCTGAAAACTTTTATTCAGGAAAAACACGTACTGCCAGGGCTGGTTCACAAGAGAGGAGCACGAGGTACCTGAGTTTTTTTAGATAGTAGCCTTTGTAGGCTTCTTCAGTTGGAGGAAAGTGAGGAAGGAAAAGAACTCCTTTGTTCTTTACCAGTGACCAGGCGACTCAATTTACAAGATAGAGGGGCAGCAAACAGTGACCTGGGGCATTGTTAGGCAAGGAAGGGATAACTTGTTTCCTTATGTCTGCTGTCCTTGGTGACTCTATATTGGGAGCCTGTCCTGACCTAACAAGTGGGTTGCATCCATTGTATGATGTCCAAAATTGCATTGATAATAATCTTAGCCTGGTTTCTTACGTAAAGGATTGCAAAAAGATATAGAGGGAGGTTATCTACTACATATGATTAGGATATGAGAAGTGCCTCCATTCATTTATTTCTATGCTTAAATATATTAGTAGAGTAATTTTATCCAGGCATCATTTTCCTCATTTGTAATATGAAAATTATATCGCAAATTAAGTTCCCACCTTCTGTCAACTCTACTCCTCTTTCTTTTAAAGAAAAGCCATTTTTATGAAAATTTTTTTGATCAAAATATAATACTAGTTCCTGCCCTCCTTTATCTTCCATTCTTTGTCATTAGTAAGTGTGCTTGTGTGTATAAACTCTGAAACACCTAGAATTTTCAGACTGAAAGGCAGTTTGTCAGATATTGATAGAGATGAGTAGTCTGTTCATATCTGAGTTGTTAAAAGGTTTTGCAGATTATTTACTGAATGAGGGAAGAATTACAATGATTTTATTTACCTTTCATTAATAGTTGAGACTTAAAGACAAGCAATAGTTAATTAAGTTGGTATAAGAATCGTCCATATGAAGCCGGGAGTGGTGGTGCACGCCTTCAATCCCAGCACTCCGGAGGCAGAGAGAGGTAGGAGGATCACTGTGAGTTCCAGGCCACCCTGAGACTACATAATGAATTCCAGTTCAGCCTGAGCTAGAGTGAGACCCTACCTCGAAAAACCAACAAAAGAAAAAAGAAAGAGAAAAAGAAAAAAAAAAAAAAAAGAATTGCCCATATGATGCAACTTTGGTTATTCTGTAAAAAAAAAAAAAAAAAAATGTAGAAAGTTTTGTGAAAAATGATCTCAGATTTTCCAACATATTTTCCTAAATTTTCTTTAGGACTGGAAAAAAAATGTTTATCCTGGAGAATTTCACAGCAAAATTCAAAAATTGTCAGCCTAGGTTAGCATATCTATAAATCATTTCAGACAAAGGTAAAATAAATAATAGCTAGTCTGAGGATTAATTTGTAGCTATATTATGTGATTGGATTTCTGTATATTAGTAAGAATCAGGTTTGATCACATAAATTTTTTAAATATTTTTTGTTTATTTTAATTTATTTATTTGAGAGTGGCAGACAGAGAAAGAAAGAAGCAGAGAGAGAGAGAGAGAGAGAGAGAGAGAGAGAATGGGCGCGCCAGGGCCTCTAGCCACTGCGAACGAACTCCAGACGCATGCACCCCTTGGGCATCTGGCTAATGTGGGTCCTGGGAAATCGAGCCTCGAACAAGGGTCCTTAGGCTTCACAGGCAAGCGCTTAACCGCTAAGCCATCTCTCCAGGCTGATCACATAAATATTTTAAACTAGGAAAAATCTTAGTAACTGCTCATTGACTAGAAAATGTTTCTAATATTCTTAAATATTTAACCAGCATTTGCTATGGTCATGATTTAAATTAATTATGTTTTGTTACAATGTGATTCTTTTTAAACTCATGATGACTTAGTAAAAATACTACTCTAAAGCCTCTTAATGAAATCAAAATTGGCAGAGTTTTATTATTATATAGAAGTATAAATAAATGCTATCAATTTTTACAAATTAGAAAGACATACATTAAGGATATTTGATAAAGTACACAAAATCTGATGTGAAACAGAAAAGGTCACAGAAGAAGACTTAGACAGGCTTTGCAGTCTGAGTTCCTTCTTAAAGGAGAGAAAAAGAAAATGAAAGGATTTAATGGACACTGTTCTGCTCTGGCAAGTGAAGAAAGATAAAAATGCTTAGTATATCTGAAAAAGATAGAGTAAATAATGTATGTAAATGCATCCTAGTAAAAGTGACATTCCAGAAACATTAGGATGCTAGCATGGCCTAGCAAACCCCACTGTTTCCTGGCCATATCGCTTTGTACTGTATCTTCCAGTGCATCCTGCCCTGTTTCCTATTGTCTGAGGGCTCTCCCTGGTGGCTGAAGTCTGCTCTAGAAGTAGAGAATATAAATGTCCACTGGGAGCTTCCTTCTCTTAATGACTGAAGTAGATGAGGTATAAATATTCCACTCCGTCATCCCTTTTTCGTTAAAGAACTGAAAGCACAGATTCTTCCACTCATGTCAAAATTTCCCCAGAACAAATATCCAGTTACAACATAACAATGGATTTCATAATGCAATCTTTGTTGGCTACTTTCTTTCTCAGATTGGCTTTCCTCATCCTGCCCATGGGGCTTGGGATTAAACCTAAGTAAATCAAGAACATTTCACTGACTTTCACAGGCACTGTGAATGTGAATACGACACTGGGATTTAGTGGATATGTCATATCATCTAAGAGCTGATGAGTCCTTTTATATCCTATGTGCTGATTCTGGATAAATACCTCACTTTCAACTCTTTCCTACTTATCAGGGGAGGTGCACATGACAAGTAATATAAACGTATAATTTAGTGCAATGTGGAAATTGAGAATGCTAGCACTAGAGTCTAAGAAATGTATTCTTTTCTCTGATGCTAGCTGTTGCTTCTGTAGTTCAAAGAGGGCTTTCTCAGAAAAGGCTGCAGAAAGCAAAGAACTGGTAGTCAGTATTTGTTCTGTGGTTGCCATTTCTGTTTGGCTTTTGGCCATGAATATTTTCTTAAAGTCTGTTTATACTTTAAATAAAAAGAATGAGAAAATCATTAAAATGGGATGAAATTTCTAAGAGTGTTTCTAGTGTATTCATGCATATATATTAACTACCACTTGTCTGTCATTTGGTGTAAGTTAATATTAAGCCAGTTATTAACATAGTCAATATGCAACAAAATATAGTTCAATATTTTAGCTTTTGGAAAATTGCTTTGAGTTTGAGGCCAACCTGAGACTACATAATGAATTCCAGGTCAGTCTTGGCTAGAGCAGTATCTTACCTCAATAAAAACAAACAAAACAAAACAAACAACAATAAAAAAAAAACAAGCAAACATTTCAGTTTTGAAATTGAAGCATGCATTCATATTTCACATTACTTTATCCCATTGTCTATTTAGAACCAGCTCATCACTTGTAAAATATACATCCAAGAGTTGTGTTGCACTCCAATAGTCCTAGCATTTCAGAAGCACAGGCCCTCAGGGGGATTTTAAGTTCTAGGACAGCCTGAGAGATACCTAGAAAATATTTTTTCTCAAACAAATGAACAAAAAAAAATCATCTAGGGCTGGAAGATTTCTCAGTGGTTAACGCACTTGCCTGCAAAGCTTCATGATTCAGGCTTGATTTCTCAATTGAAGCCAGATGCACAAAGCGGCACATGCATCTGGAGTTCATTTGCGGTTGCTTTATGCCCTGGAACACATATTCTCTCTCTCTCTCTCTCTGTCTTCTCCCCTTCCTTCTCTCCTTGCAAATAAATTATTTTTTAAATCATCTATAATTTATTTATCATTGTTATGATTGTGCCAAACTCTAAGCTAGGTACTGCAGAAGTGTTTCATTACTTACAACTGAAGTTCCCAGACTCTTACAAGGAAATTATCTTTCATCAGTGTTGAAACTGAAGTAACATCTATTCATCCTGATGTTCCTGAGTCTGAATGAGTTTCTGTGACATAGAACATCCAGCGCTGATATCAGAAAAACCTCAGGCAAGCTAGATGGTCAGCTACCCCATCAATGAAGATATTTGTCCATATCATGCATTTTGTAAGTATAAATTTTGGGTTGCAATATTACATTCATTATTATTAAAATGTTCTTCATTGCCTCTTTTTAATAAATTAATCTACTTTGTGCCTGCTCTTAGAAAAATGTCCCCTCTAAATTGCTATGAACCCACTTAATTGGTATGAAAGGGGATGAAGGTGCCACAGATCTATGTTCTCAATGTGGCTGCCTCTTCAATATGGCAAGTTTGAAATTTCAAAGAGCATTTTTGTTTCTTCAATAACCATGTCACTGGAATTTGTGTCACAGTTTCCCAAAAATGAGGGAGAACATGGGATGTTTGGCTTTCTGGGCTTGGGTTACCTCACTTAGTATAATCCTTATAGCATGACTTTTGAATGCATTTTCATGTCTTATGACAAACTATCAAGTGGTCCTTGTTTCCATTTAGATATAAACTGTGATTTCAATAAATTCAAACAAAATTGTGTTTAATAAAAGTAATAGGAAATAATAATTGGCATTTATTGAAATCAGTACCCTATTATTTTAAATTGTAGCAATAATGCAATTTACGTGTTTATGAATAATTCTTTAAAATATTCATTATTTGGGATGGCATATTTATTTCAATCTTCTGGTATTGCCTCAAGAGGACCTGTAGTTCCTGTACCATCTTTCTTAATTTGTATTTGATTACTCATTACCAGTTAAATTTATTTTATTTTGGATTTTTTAATTTCTTGATTTAAATTCTTATACTTTCTGGTAGCGGACATTCAGGATACAAGATCTGGGTTGGGAAGTTGTTGCAGGCTTTTCAAGAATCTACAGAACTGTTTTGACTTTGAACTAATCAATCAGCTCCTTCGTGATGCCGTGGTATTTCTTAGATTCTCCTCTCTGAAGTGTGCTCTCACACTGCATCACTGCTTCACATGTGATCATCTTCCTCTTCTTTTGCCATGCAGAGACTGGCCATTATGATTTCATACATCATCCTTTGTCACTGGAATTGTTTCTAATATTAGCACTTCTCACAATTCATAGCTATGACCAAGCATGTGGCTTACTATCTTACCATGTGGTGATATCTGAATATTCCAGTATTTGTTTTACCCAGTTAAGGATTTAATTTCCCTTTTTATTCCATTATATTACAGTGAGCATTATTTTTTAGTTACATGTATGGGTGGGCTACATTACTTATTAGTTTGAGTTTTGAAAATCTAATTGGAATGAAACAGTCTCTTTAAAGTGATATCTAGATATGAGTGTTTGAGACACTGATATAGACATTCCATGATTTTGCTTTCACTCAAGGTAATAAATGTTTTGCAAAACAAAAATGATATCTAGGGCTAGAGAGATGGCTTAATTGTTAAGGCGCTTGCCTGAAAAGCCTAAGATCTCATGTTTGAATCTCCACGTTCCACATAAACCGGACGCACAGTGACACAATGTTGAACATGCACACAAGGGGGCACACATGCCTGGAGTTCATTTGTACTGGCTGAAGGCTCTTGCATGCCTACATGCCCATTCTCTCTCTCTCTCTCTTTCTATCTCTCTCTCTCATTCTCTACCTCAAATAAAAATTTTAAAAGAAACTATATTTATGTATATATATATATATGTATATATATATATATATATATATTTGATAAAGATGGAGAAAGTATGGATATGCTAAGGCTTCTAGCCTCTAGTAACAAACTCCAGATGAATATGCCACCTTGTGCATATGGCTTACATGGGTACCGGTGAATTGAACTTGTGCTCTTTGACTTTACAGGCAAGTGCCTTAACGACTAGGCCATCTTTCCAGCCTGACCGTGGGAGCAAAATTTAAGAGCAAATTTACCTGATAAGTCACTTTCATCAAATAATAAAAGTTTACTTTAACTTTTAGAAATTTAAAATTATTTAGATATAATAATATATAGTTAAGTAGGAATCACTAAAAGTTAAGATATATTATACTTAGAGATTTTCAAGGTTTGAGCTAAAATCAACCTGATCTTTGAAATTGCCATGGTAAAGCACTTTTTATTTCAATCAGCAAAGTCTGTGTGAAAGGATGAGCTACAGCTTCAAAATTTATATGGTTTACTTTTCAAAGAAAAGAGGGGAGAACAAGAGAAGTGGGAGGACAAAGAACTACAGCTTAAGGGAATGAAGGAGAATCAGAAATAATGTGGAATATGTGCATATGAAATTATACTATCAAAAGATTAAAGATTACAAAAAGAAAAAGATTAAGAGTTGGAAAGCACATTTCTTAAGAAAAAGTTTAAATATAGTTTTCACATAGATAACTTTAGTTTGGTGATAAGGAAGGTTGTAATATTGAGATATAATGAACACCATTTTTCAGTTTTCTGCTTGTGAAATATTGTGGTGTTCTTTTTGTATTCCTCCAAAAGAGAAAAAGATTACCTACTACTAAGAGGTATCTGTATTACAGGAAATAGGAGTAACAACTAAGAAATCATTCAATTTCTTATTTATTTTTAACAATGGATGATAAATATTATAGAATGAATAGGAATGACAAGTTAGACCTAATGGTCGGGAATTTATATAAGATATCACTACTCCATTTAGGAGCTCCGTTTTCAGAAAAAAAGGAACATTTACTTTATACATTGTGGGCTGGATGTAAGTTAATCTAGCTGCTGTGAAAATAAGTGGAGAGGTTCAAATGAAACTAAAAATATAACTGCCATATGATCCAGCACTACTATTTCTGGGTATGCTCCCAAATGAATGAAAGTCAGCATATAATACCTAGTTTATTGCTACACTTTTCAGAACAGTCAAGTTACAAAACTATCCTAAGTTTCCATCAACAGATGAATGGGATAAAGGAAGTATTTCCATAAAGAATAAAAATATTTTTGTAAGAAATTGGGTTAAACAGAGGATCATGGTGTTAAATGAAATAAAGTACACACAGAAAGAAAAACATCTAGTCTCTCATATGTTGAATTCAAGACTTATCCAAATTGTCTAGCTGGCCAGCAAGCCCCAGTGAGTCCCTCCTAGGATCTGGGAATATAAGTGCAGGCACTTTACCCACTGAGCTATTTCTCCATCCCTGGCCTATTATCTTAAGAGATTTTTTTACCTACATCAGTAACTTGCTTCTCTGCTATGAGTGTGGGTGGATCATATTATAGCTCTACTTATACTTTTCAATCATTCTAAAATTTTCATGTTTTTATTTTTTATGATAATGTGAGATCCTCCCTCTGATATATAATACTTATGAAATCTTATCCAACCAGATTATGCCTGCAAACTACACAACATAGTTTATCTTATAATATCTACTTTTCCTAATTGTCCCAAATATTTTCATATTTTCCTGCTTTGCTTCATTATCTGTCAGCTCATTTCAAATGCACATTCACACACACTTGTCAAATTCACTCATATAAATTGAGTATAGCTCATCTTTGTTCTGTTATCTCACTTTATATTGTTGTCTTTGTTACATTGGTTTACCTGCCTTGTGATTTATTTCAGAGGGCAAGAGCATTCAGTGACTGTTCCATTCTCATGTCTGTTTACCTGTTGTCAGCCATAAGCTGTAGCATAAAGTAAAATTTAATAAAATGGATGAATGAAAGCAATAGAGTTTTATCAGTTATAGTGTAGATTGAATAAAAGAGTTATCTCAGAATGTCTTAGGGAGGTTCAGATTTATATACTCAGAGCTTTGGTGGCAAAAAGATATGAAAAAGCTATTTTATTGTCAAAGAACATCTTACTTTTATCTAAAACTACATTTATAAATGCATTGTTTCAATTTCCTAGAAAAGAGAGCCAAGATCAGGAATAGTGATAGACTTTAGCATGTGATAGACAAATTATCTCTGTTATCCTGGGATGTAGGATTTTCAGAGTGAAAATTGGGAAAAATCCAGATAAATCAGGATATTTGTCTTTTGAGAGGATGTGATGTTTTAGCTATTTTTGTCAAGTCTACTGGATTGAAATAAGCTCAAAGAATTAAAAAAAAAAAAAAAGCACTTCTTGGTGTGCTATGAGGTGTTTCTAGAGAGGATCTGCATGGAGGTCAGTGAATGGAAGGGGAAGAATCATCCTGAGCATTCAGTGGATCTCAGGACCAGAGAGAAGAAAAGTGGAAGAGGGAAGCTCCCACGTGCATGCAAGCAGGGCTCTTCTTGAGTGCATTGCCTTTGCCCATGGTTATCATGTTACGGTCGATTAGCCTTTGAGCATGGACTCACACCACAATCTCTTCAGGCCACTTCTAAGGCTCTAGCCACATACTAAAGCATTGTCATAGGTCCAAGTTTACTCAGTTTTCCAGCTTTTTTGCAGTGAATTGATATGGCTAAAAGAGAATCCAGTCTCACTAGTTAATATGTGACCATTGTAAAGCCACTGAGACTGTGATTATGCAAGCCATTTCAATAAATCCATTTATTACACCAGTATTTATATGCATATGTATTTTACTATCTATTGTTTTTTCCTCTAGAGAATTCTTACTAATATATATGATGTATATGATTTAAAAGGTAATCATTCTCATCAAGGGTCTAAGTTTTCCTCATCTCTGGCATCAAGAAAAGCACTCTATAATAAAAATCTAGTTTTTCTGTGGAACCATCTACTCCCTTAAGTACAGCCAGAGAGGGTAGAGAATACTGCAACATCCATTTAACTTTGTATAAGAGAGATACGACATGCAGTACACCTATGTGTCATTCAAGCTTGGAATATAGAAGGATTACTACTGAAACCAGTGTGTGTTCTTTGGAAAAATTAAGCCTTTGATTTGTAGACATACTGGTGTCTCTTTAACGTTGAAACCTTCTGCTAATGGAGAATAAAGCCTTTTAATTCAATAGGATGAAACAACCAAGGCAAACTAGTTGGGAGGCAGAGATATGACAGAATAAGAAATGAAATATAGTTTTTGAATCATAAATTTGAATCATTTCCAAAATTTCAAAAGGTAATATTAAAAATAAATTAGTTAGCTCTTCAACAATAGTTTGTGGTTAATACTATAGTTCTTAGGCCTCACTAGTGTTAACAAAAGAGATTTTAATATGTTCCAGATTTAAGAAATAGATAATTTGGCCCTTGGAAAGGCTGTCTTTATTGAAAAACTATTCTTTATAGATTAATATATAAATCCTTTTTTTTTGTAAATGATATAGTGTTACATGTGGGGGAATTTTTGCTGAATACAGAAGGACACAGTAAAAAAGACCTAAAATCCAATATTTAGTCCAGAGAAGAAAAGACAAGTTAGTATTAATCAGGGGTAAAGCAGAAGTAAATAAGAAGTGGCAAAATAGAATTTGTATTCTAAGGGAAAAGAAGCAAAATAAAACAGTTCTCATTGTATACCAGTAAAATTTAGGAGTAACTGTCAACTCGAATCATTTATTGGAACAAGGTAATCTGATCAATTGTTCTCCATCAAAGAAAAGCTTATTTTTATTAGCTAGTACTTTATGGTAGATTATTTTAACTTAATTTCCATTTGGTCTTCCAAGCTCAATTTATCTCATATACTCTAAATTGTAATCATATTTAATCAACAATATTTCTCAAAGACAATAGACATTGACATTTTTTGCTATAATGTGTGTTCTTTTCAAAGCTTGTTATATTGTTATATAATATTCCCAGCCCTTGTTCTTAATTACAGAACTATTTAATCCATTTGCAAGGTTAAGTCACTATTATTGGAAGTATCCATACCTCCACCCAACCTAAGAGGCAATGTAACCATTCTGTACCCCCACAGCCTTCTGTTAGTACTGATTATTATTTCATTTCATTTATCTATTGAGGGAAAGTATCTTGCTTTATTCTGAACACATGTCTAAGGGGAACTTGAGTACTGCTGTTTGGAATTAAACAATACCATTAACAACTCGTGAAGAGCTAGTTGCATAGATTGAAGGTTCCTATAAGACCTCAAAAAAGAAATAGTAAGCTGAGATAGTAACTATAAGTGGCTTATATGAAAAGCCAAGAAATCATGTTGAGATACAAAATTCAATGAAAACAATGGAAACTGGTTTTAAGTAGACTCTATCTCATCCCATTGTTCTTTCTCTTCTTCTCTATTTCTAGAGAGCCCTCATCCATACTTCAGGAACCAGAGTGATTTTCAAGAGAGACAAGTCTGGAAGAAAGCAGGAAACACAGGTGTCAGATATGGGTATGTAGGCCACTGCAAACATGAATAACTATGGAGACTACTTTCTAATTAGTTCTGTGGAAAACATTTCAAATTGATTGACATCGCATTGTAATATTTGAGTCACATCTCCAATGTAATTTTAGAACAACTTAATATATATTCTTGGAATATTTTTTGATGTGAAGTAATTATGCCTTAGATTTTGAGTGAAAATGAATGGCCACCAATAACCAAGTCCAGATCTAAGGTTTAGACTAAGAGAAAGAATTTATTTATCAGATACCAATATACAAAAGTTTTAAATACAATATTAGTATAGAATTATAAACTGAAGCATAGATTAAAAACAAACAGTAAGGATAGTGATATATTTTATTATAAATCCTAAATGTGGCACAATAATTCAATGCAGAACTTAATATTAGCTAACTGTCCATAAGTCAATATTGATAGCTCTTAATGAATTCATAGTTTTATATCTAACTTGCAACATAAAATAAAATTGGACAGAGTAGATTTGAGTGTCTGAAAGGTAAAATTGCAAAACTATGAATAAAAGCATAGGTTTATCATTTGTCTATAATCAAGGAAGGACTTCCAACAGAAAAGCTGAGGCATACTAAGGACACTGAACATAAATTTGATTACTTTGAGGACTTTTTATATGTAGGTAGAAAGTAATAATTATGTGACAAATAGTAATCTAGTGAAAATCTTTCAGCAATTAAAGCTAATGAGTATAATTATGTTTATCAACTTTAAATGCCTTTGATTTTTAGATGCATCATTATATTTATTAAGAAAAAATGATAAAGTACAGAATTTTATCATCACTTAGAATTTTTAGTTCATATGTGTTGCAAGTGTTAACTTGTATTACTCTAATGTATAATGATAGCTATACGAATAGTTCTGGTCAACTTTATGCATATAATATACACAGATGTTTAAATATAGACATGAATTTTATATAATAGATAATATATGGTGTTGTCTACAATATACAAGTATTCCTGCTAATCAGTTTGAAACACATATACTATAAGAAACACATATACTATAGCAATATAAACAAAAGTATTGATTTATTTGTACTGAACAGCAGCCATTCTTTTAAATGTATACTTTGTGAAGCCAGCAGAATGGAAATACCTCTAAAGTAAAATAATATTCCATATATATATATATATATATATATATATATATATATATATATATCCCAGAGGTTATATACAGTATATACAGTTACATACTGTATATACAGAGGTTATATACACACTAGAATTATTATTACATATATACCATATATATTATATATAATAATAAATATCTTTATATGTAAATTATATATATATAATAAATATATATTATATATAATAATAGATATCTTTATATATAAATTATATATTATATAAATTATATAAAAATAATAAATATCTTGGCTCACATAAATCCAAAAGAATATTCTGCTTACTATATATTAACAAGAGCTAAATATAACTTGTGTGTTCAGTATTAATGGAACAGGCACCAAGAATCTGGAATTTATACAATGTTAAATGCTGCTCAATTGATACAAACCAACCTAATTAGAATTTAATAAAAGGTGGTTAATATTTACTCATTGCTATTATCAACAAATACCTGGTAAGAAGCACCTTAGAGGAGGAAGGATTCCTTGTGGCTCATGGTTGGAAGTTAAAGCCACTATGGTGTGGTTTCCGGAGTCGCTCACATCTATGACAGTGTTGGATGAGAGCATGCAACACAGAAAAAAGAATCCTGCCACTCAGTTCATTTCCTCTCTCTCTCTTTTATTTTTTATCATCTCTATTTAATCTCAGAATCCAGCCAATGGCATAGTACCACCCAAATTCGTGGTGGGTTTTCCTTTCTCACCTTAACATCAGTGAGAATATTCTCAAATGCATGTTCACAGGTGTGTCTCCTAGCAGATTCCAAATCCAATCAAGTAGCAAAGAAGGTTAACTATCACAGTGATGCAAATTCAGAGCAAATGAGAGACTACTTTTGCTCTCACTTGCAAACACTATGCCATTTTTCATTTGTCCTCTATGACATTTTAAAATATTTCAGACAGACTGAAAAGTTGAAAGAATTATACAAGAGATAAAGCACAGAAAAGACAAAGACTTGAAAGCCAACCTAGACCACATAGTATAATCCTGCTTTATATAAAGAAAACACAAAACCTTCAATTAAATACATTATATTTATTTTGACTACTTTTCTGATTTTTAAAATATTTTACTGGAACCTTTAATATATGAACATTCTGCAGATTAGTCATATTCTCATTGGGTTATCCTCTTATGTTCCCTCTCTTACTGCCTGCTTTCCACTGAGGTCTCTCTTCAGTAGGGTAGTAGTTGTCACTGTACCAATTAGTTTGTGGGGAGGTCAGTGTCTCCCAGTACACCTTCCTACCATGTGTCTTTTGTATTCTTTCTTCCCCCTGTTCTGCAATGCTCCTTGACCTTTGAAAGACATATTAGAAGTTTACTTTAGGGTTGAGCTCTTAACTGTCTCTTATTTTCTGCTTTGATGAGTTCTGAGTCTCCTCAGTGTCTACAACCATCTCTCTGGAGAATGTTCTATGGCTTTCCATGAGAACAGCTCTCATTTAATCTGCCTCTTCTTCTGTAAAGCTTCCTGAGCCCTGGCTGGTGAGATAGAGATGACTTGCCTTGTGCTAGTAAGTCAGTTTTTCCTCACTGGTGATTTTCATACATGAAGATAATGTGACTCCATTACAATCCCCTACCAATGCCTTCCTTTTTTCTCCCATCTCACCCACCTCCCTTTACCGAACCCCTTCTCTCCCATAAGACTCTTTCCTAATTATGACATTCTCCCCCTCTTCCATCATCCATGTGGAAACGTTGATGAGTTCACTTTCATGGAGATTTTTTGGAGGTAGTGACAGGTGTGATTAGATCGTAATATAATGGTCATCTTGTGTCTGGAAGATTATATCTTAAAGTGCCCCTCCCCATCCTCTGGTTCTGACATTCTTGCTTGTCCTTCTTTTACAGTGTTCCCCGATCCATGGAAGGAATATTATTGATGTCACATTAGTGCTGAACACTAAGCCTTCACTTATTGTGGGCATATTTGAGAGTTGTCATTACCGTCTGTAAAAATAAATTTCTCTGATGAAATGTGAGATCAGCATTAATCTATAATGATAACCATTATATAAATATATAGAGTGTCATTTGATGGGCACAACATATCAGTTTAGTCAGTACATAGTAGTAAGTTTCCACCTAGGGACTGACCTTTGTTGCCATACATTTTGGGGCTATTTTTTGATACCAGGCTGGTATTCTCTTCCATACAACAGATCTAATATATAAATAGGGAGGAGATAGTTATCCTCATACCAGTCCTGCTACTATGGTACTAGTGGGAACATCTTGACTACCCAGTCTGTTATGGGGCGGTCAGGCTTATTCAGTAGTTGGGTAAACCTGGTGATGAATTGTTTTCACCCAACATTCTGCATAACATTTCTAGCACTATGTGATCTAGCCCTGGCAGAAGTGGCTTCCAGGTCAGTTCCAGCTTGATTTTTTCACCTTCCTGCTTTCAATGTGTGTGTTGCCTTCAGCAATAGTGTCTTAATACTAGATCCAGTGATCATCTAAGAGCTTTGGCAAGAGCCTTCAGTGTAGGGGTTGGAAGGCCTTTGGAGCCTTCAAGATGCACAATTCACTGAGAGGTGCTCCACCCGTGGCACTAGGGTTTTTCTCCAATGATCTGTGGCTACAAACTGCATTATTTATCCTCATAGAAAGTTCCTATACTAAATTGGGTTCCTTGCTTCTCTTTATCTCTCTCTCTTGGCTTATCTTAATTATATTTTTTAAAATTACATAACAAAGAAGGGGTTCCTCTCTGACTTTTTCATGACATTTTAAGTTTTGGTCAAATTACCACACCTTCCCTTATCCTCCTGTGACCCCCATTCAAAAAATTTCAACCAGGTATTCTGTATTTATTCTTACTTATTTACTATGTCCTTCCCTTAAAGCCCACCCTCTCACTCTCTCATAGTTCCTGGTCTCTACTGACTTATTCTCCAACATGCATACAGATCTAAATGTTTGGAGTTAGGATATGCATATGAGAAAGGACATGGAGTGTTTCTTGTTTAAAATAAAATCAGGTCATGTTAATGAAGTTTAAAGAAATAACTAACATTAGCTTCTTTTTAAGAAAGTTTCTACCTAGGAAGATAAGGGAAAGAGTAGATTTAATTTACAATAGAGGTGTTTTTATTTTAAGATTTCAGAGTACATGAAATGAAAGTTAAAGACAGTGAGATTTAAATCTCTTCAAAACACTTCTCCAAGTCTCCAGATTTTCAAACTTTCAACCTTTCTGATTTCTTCTTATGGATGATTCTTATATATGTTCACATTTGTGTGTATGTGTATTTAAGTGTGTTAAAACATGACTGCTTATGACATTTGTTTGTTAAGATTAATTTTCTCTAAAATTAATCAAAATATAAAAGTTTGAATGACTCTGTAAACTCTTTCCCAACTACTGAAACCAGATATTATGGGACTACCAGATCTTGGTGAGCTATTTACTTTTGAATTGCCAAAACCTATAGCATCTCACAACCTTTTCCTATATTTGGGTCACTAACAGAGCAGCTAAATAGGTACAGACCTGTTCCTCATAGCTTTAAACCCTGCTGTTTATTTAAAACCTTAGCTGGAACATGCCCCCTACCACCTGCCACAAACACACACACACACCCTGGAAATTTTAACAATTCCCTTCAAGTCCCAGGAAGCTTAGCTCTACCTTTATGCATTACAAAGAACTCCTGGTGCACAATAAAGTTCTTTCTTATTGGAACTTTCTATAAAAGCTGAATGTAAATTATCCTGAGCACCTCTGATTGGAAATTGCTTTGCAAATTCATTCATATATTATCCCTGTATTGCAAAAGTTTAGAATAGAAATGTATATCTTGTAATAGAATCAATTATAAAATACAGATCTCTGAAACTGATACTTGCATGCATGTTATTATATTTGAAATATGTTATTTACACATGGAATGGAAAATGAATTTTAGTATGATAATAGCACCAGAGGGAGTGTACAGAAAATAGCACATGCTACCAAGGTGAGCAACAGTTATTATTCTAATGCTATAACAGCTACTTGCTAAGTGAACCCTATGCTATTTAGGTTTAAATTACCTTGTTATTTATCATTGTTAATGTCCTACTTTGCTGCCAACATGAATACTCTTAATTACTTTGTTTGAAGCCAAATATATTGTGTTAAACAAAAGATGAAATTATCACTAATGCTACTAGAAACATTAAAAGAAAAAGAAAGAAATTTGTCATTCCATTTTATGTGTCAACTGCATATGGTGTCTTCAGCAGTAGGGTCTTACCACTAACCTTTGGTGGGTCATCAAGTACTCTGACAGAAATCTGTCTTTCTTTTAGGAGACCTTGTAGGTCTCTCTGATCAAAAGCTCATTGTGGATGATAGCCACATGCTGGTACTGGGAGTTACAGGTCAGGGCCCAGTAAGAAAAGGAAGAAAAAGATAACTAATATAAAAGAGTTAGAGAGAAGAGAGAGAGAGAGAGGAGCTCTAGAAGATTAAGGTCAGTCTTCATCATACCCTCTCCAGTGTCTTGTGGCTCAGGTGTCCCTCAAGAGCCTGGTGAAGGTTGAATCATTCGGTCTGCCTTTTAGGATGCAGAATTTTATGGTACCATTGCCGTTTGGGTCTAGATTTGTGTCTCCCACCCCCTCCCCTCCCTCTCCACCCACGCTATTGTCTAGTCCATGAGATGCTTGCTGGGTATGTCAGCATCTTGGGTAGATTCAGGTTAGGTGCTGTAGATGAGTGAGACTATGTGGTGATTATCTTTCTGTGATTGGGTAAGTTCACTGAGAAATTTGGGAAATTAGTAATAAATTTATAATCTAAGGTAATGATGACCCAAAACATATGATCTGTAAAGCTTCTAGAAGCTAAAAATAACAGACTACAGGTTCAATTAATTTGAATCGTGAAAATTCTATCATTCCATAGGAAAATTTCATGCCCTCACCAGAAGAAAAGTTACTTTTTACATTAATGTGATCTGATTATATGGCATGGAAGGTTGTTTTAGATCCTTGAGTTTCTAGTAAATAGAAAATTGTGGAGCAGTAAGTGATGCCAACACATCTCTTTAAAGCACACTCTTCCACTCACTAAATATATGCAGCAAGGTAAGAGATCTAAATATGGGGCTGCTCAATGGTGTTGGGAAAACTGGATATATATCTGTAGAAGGATGAAAATAGACTCTTCTCTTTCTCCGTGCACAAGAATTAAGTCCAAATGGATTAAGGACCTTAACATCAGACCTGAAACTCTGAAACTGCTAGAGGAAAAAGTAGGGGAAACCCTTCAACATATTGGTCTTGGCAAAGACTTTCTGAATACAACCCCAATTGCTCAGGCAATAAAACCACAGATTAACCACTGGGACCTCATGAAAATACAAAGATTTTGCACTGCAAAGGACACGGTGAAGAAAGCAAAGAGGCAACCTACAGAATGGGAAAAAATCTTCACCAGCTATATATCTGATAGAGGATTAATATCTAAGATATACAAAGAACTCAAGAAGTTAAATAATAAGGAATCAAACAAACCAATCAAAAAATGGGAAATGGAGCTAAATAGAGAATTCTCAAAGGAAGAAATACGAATGGCATATACGCATCTAAAAAAACGTTCTACATCCCTAGTCATCAGGGAAATGCAGATTAAGACTACATTGAGATTCCATCTCACTCCTGTCAGATTGGCTACCATCATGAAAACAAATGATCATAAATGTTGGCAGGGATGTGGAAAAAGAGGAACCCTTCTACATTGTTGGTGGGAATGCAATCTGGTCCAGCCATTGTGGAAATCAGTGTGGAGGTTCCTAAAACAGCTAAAGATTGATCTACCATATGACCCAGCTATAGCTCTCCTAGGCATATATCCTAAGGACTCATCTCATTACCTTAGAGATACTTGCTCAACCATGTTTATTGCTGCTCAATTTATAATAGCTGGGAAATGGAACCAGCCTAGATGTCCCTCAACTGATGAGTGGATAATGAAGATATGGCACATTTATACAATGGAGTTTTACTCAGCAGTAAAGAGAAATGAAGTTATGAAATTTGCAGAAAAGTGGATGGATCTGGAAAGAATTATACTAAGTGAGGTAACCCAGGCCCAGAAAGCCAAGCGCCACATGTTCTCCCTCATATGTGGATCTTAGCTAGAGATGATTGGGCTTCTGTGTGAGAAGGAAAAAACTCAGTAGCAGAGGCCAGCAAGTTAAAAAAGGAGATAGAAAGGGAAGAGAAAGAAAGGGAGGAGGGCTTTTATTTGGTTGGTATTGTATATATGTAAGTAGAAAGATTGAGATGGGGAGGGGATATGATGGAGAATGGAATTTCAAAGGGGAAAGGGGGGAGGGTAATACCATGGGATTTTTTTTTGTTATCATGGAAAATATTAATAAAAATGGAGAAAAAAAAAATAAATAAATAAATATGGGGCTGCTCATGAATTCTCAATCATATGGCAGCCATGCCTATACCAAAGTCCTTGAAGCAGTCTCGGATTTGCTGTATGCTACCGAGTGCATTCAGAAAACTCACTCATTGTAAGAAAGGAGAATGAATGTCATACCTAGCCAGGAGGTTGTCAATAACCAACAAAATTGAGGACATCTGTTAGACTACACTACAAAGTTCTACCTAGAGACCCAAAATTATTGTTAAGAAAATATAATACAACTGAAAATGATTATAGAAAGCTATTGCTGGGACTTCATTCTCCCCAAAAGTAGGAGTAAAGAGTTAGGAGATGAAAATAAGGTAAACCTAGTACATTATGCTAAGTAATATATTTTTGTCAAGAACAGGAGAAACTGAATAGCATCAGACAAAACTTTTAAATTTTTTATTATTTTTATTTATTTATTTGACAGAGAAAGAGGGAGGGAGGGACAGAGAGACAGAGAGAGAATGAATATGGGCATGCCAGGGCCTCCAGCCACTGCAAACTCCAGGTGCATGCACGCCCTTGTGCATCTAGCTAAAGTAGATCCTGGGGAATTGAACCTGGGTCCTTCGGCTTTGCAGACAAACCCCTTAACCACTAAGCCATCCTTCCAGCCAGCATCAGACAAATTTTTTTTACCAAGAATATGGTCCAAAGCATTCCTTTTTCATTTTAATTTTAAGATTATCTTATTGATGCTACTATGTTCTAAAGCACATTGATCTATTAAAATTCAGTAACTATATATTGAAAAACCACATACAGAAGTGTTCGTTAGAGATCACAGGTTAAAGGATGGCATGTTTACTCAAGGGGAACAAATATGCTTACTCAATAGATCCCTTTAGATATTGCTCCAAAGTATTGGTGCTTAACATCACGTCTCATACACTTCATTGAGTGCACAAGTAGGAGACTCTAATCTATAATGCTTGGAATTACAAATGTTTCAAGTTTCAGATTTTATTTATTATTTTTAGAATATTTACATGCATGTAATGAGGGTGCTCTGGAATGGGCATATGTAAATATGAGATTCATTTATGTTTCATATATACCTCACATGCATAATAAAGGCATAATGAAAGTATATTCAGCATTTTTTGCAATTGTATTTTGAATATAAGCAGTTATATGAGGTCAGCAAGGAAATTTCTTCTTATGGCATCATATAGATACTAAGAAATTTCAGAGTCTGGATTTGAGATTGGAGATTAGGGATGTTGAAACTGTGATGTATTCTTGTGGAGAAATAAGCTCATATTCATCCTAGTTACCTACATTCCTAAAGTAGTGTCTCATATAAAATAGTCATAAATGCAAAATAATCATTTGCTCTTGTTTAGGAGTGTATATAATCCTTGTGTGAACAGTAATAGATGCAGCCTGAGATGGACCTGCATAATACACATTTATCACTTCTCTGAAATCTGTTTAGTCATGTTTCCTTTAAGGTAGTGCTTCACCATTTCTGGCTTCCTTACCACCAATCTTTATTTTTTCTTCCTCCTTTTCAAAGCTTTCCTTTGCTTGATATTTCTTCACTAAATTGATTTCCTATGATGTCTTCCTCAGCCAAAAAATTCCATAGCAGCTCCTATGAATGTGACATATAAACAATCTTCAACACTCACTCTATTCCATTTTCATCTGAACATTTGTTAGTCATTTTCTTTGCATGAATATGAAATCTATATCTATTACTCAATATGTTCTTTTTTATTTGGTTTATGAGGTAGGTGGTAGGCCCAGGCTGACCTGAAATTCACTATGTAGTCTCAGGATCTCAGGGTGGCCTCAATCTCATGGTGATCCTCCTACCTCTGCCTCCCAAGTGCTGGGATTAAAGGTGTGCACCACCACGCCCAGCTATGTTTTGTTTTTTTTATTCTTCTATAATTGTAAAAAATATCCCGTGGTAATTCCCTCCCTCCTCCCACTTTCCCCTTTGAAACTCCACTCTCTATCATATCTCCTCCCCCTCTCAATCAGTCTCTTTTATTTTGATGTCAGTATCTTTTCCTCCTATTATGATGGTCTTGTGTAGGTAGTGTCAAGAACTGTTGAGGTCATGTCTGGAGGAGCATGTTGTAAGGAGTCCTACCCTTCCTTTGGCTCTTACATTCTTTCTGCCACCTCTTCCACAATGCACCCTGGGCCTTGGTAGGTGTGATAGAGACATTTCAGTGCTGAACACTCCTCTGTCACTTCTTCTCAGCACCATGGTGCCTTCTGAGTCATCTCAAGGTAACTGCCACCTGAAAAGAGAAAGTTCTCTGACCAAAAGTGAGAATAGCATTAATATATGGGCATGAACATTAAGAAAAGTGCTTACTAGGCAGTTTGGTGAGCATAGTATATACCTTTATCCATACACCAACAGACATTACACTCCCAAGGCTCATGAGTACCCCTTTTGTAAGTTTTCAGTATCAGGATGTATTCCCTCCCATCCAATTAGAAGGCAGTTGGTTTCCCCATAACAGACATGCCACTATTGCACCTGTTGGCTCATTTGGCCTGGCTGGCCAAATATAAGGCTTATAGTGTCCACTGTTGAGTATCTTCACTGGTGATATCTCTCCCTCCCATTGAACTGCATGTAGAATGGCTTTTTCTAGCTTTCTGTCTTCTGGTCTACAAGGAGGAGATTTACAGCTCATCTCCAGCAGGTTTTCTCATTGACCTTGCAGTCCAACTATGTGGAGTCTTCAGCAATAGGGTCTTACTATGTATTCCTGATGGGAAACTAAGGGCCTAGGCAATGACCCGTAATATTTTGGGGACATCAGGGACCTCCCTGGACAACAACTCACTGGAAGGTATCTCATCTCTGGCACTGAAAATATTCTAGTAACAATATAGTGTTCCATTGTCCAAAAAAGTAGGTTTCCATATGACTTATTTATATCCTCTTAGATTTTGATTAGCCCTCCTTCCACCTTTCCTTTACCCAATCTCTTCCCCTGACCTCATTTAGGCCTTTTCACCCCTGTTTATTTATTCTCCTACTTACATATATACAATACCATCCTATTAAGTATTCCCTCCCTCCCTTTTTATTCCCTTTATGTCTCCTTTCTAGCTTACTGGCCTTTGCTGAGTTTTCTTCCTACTCACACAGAAGTCCAGTAATTTGTATCTAGGATCGACATATGAGAGAGAACATGTGATGTTTGGCTTTCTGGGCCTTGGTTACCTCAATAAGTATAATCCTTTCCAGATCCATCCATTTTCCTGAAAATTTCATAACTTCATTTTTCTTTACCACTGAGTCAAACTCCATTGTGTAAATGTGCCACATCTTCGTTATCCACTCATCAGTTGAGAGATATTTTTGCTGGTTACATTTCGTAGCTATTGTGAATAGCAATATACATGGTTGAGCAAGTATCTCTAAGGTAGTGAGACAAGTCCTTAGGATATATGCCTAGGAGTGGAATAGCTGGGTCATATGGTAGATTTATTTGTAGCTGTCCCAGGAACTTCCACCCTGATTTCCTCAGTGGCTGAACCAGATTGCATTCCCACCAACAGTATAGAAGTGTTCCTATTTTTCAACATCCTCATCAGCATTTATGGCCATTTGTTTCATGATGGTAGCCAGTCTGACAGGAGTGAGATAGAATCTTCTAGCTTGAGTGTTTTAAAGTTTTCATTGTACAGATCTTTTACTTCCTTGGTTAGCTTTATTACAAGGTAATTTAGTTATTTATTTTTGTTGTTGCAATTGTGAATGGGAGTGATCCTCTGATTTCATCTTCTGTGTGTTGGTTGTTAGCATGTTAGGCTACTGATTTCTGTGTGTTTATTTTGTATCCTGCTACATGGCTATAGTTGTTTATGAGCTCTAACAGTTTGCTGGTAGAGTCTTTAGGGTCATTTATGTATAGAATCACGTCATCTGCAAATAATAACTTGATCTCTTCCTTTCCAATTTGTATTCCTTTTATGTGCTTCTCTTGCCTTATTGCTATGGCTAAGATATCCAGTAATATATTAAATAAAAGTGAGTCAGTGAACACTCTCGTCTTGTTCGTGATTATAGTGGAAAAGTTTCAAGTTTTTCTCCATTTAGTATTATGTTGGCTGTAGGCTTGTCATAAATAGTCTTCATTATGTTGAGATATGTTCCTTCTTCCCAGTCTCTGTAGGGCTTTTATCATGAAGGGATGTTGGATTTTGTCAAAAGATTTTTTTCTGCATCTAATGAGATGATAATGTGATTTTTGTCCTTCAGTCCATTTATATAGTGTAACACATTCATTGATTTGCATATGTTGAACCATCCCAGCATCTCTGGGATAAAGCCTACTTGGTCGGGGCGAATGATCTTTCTGATATATTCTTGTACTCTGTTTGCCAATATTTTGTTGAGAATTTTTGCATTTATGTTCATGAGGGAGATTGGTCTGTAATTTTCTTGTTTTGTTCTACCTTTGCCTGGTTTTGGTATCAAGGTGATGCTGGCTTCTTAGAAGGAGTTTGGTAGGAATATATATATATATATATATATGGCTGGAGAGATGGCTTAGTGGTTAAGCGCTTGCCTGTGAAGCCTAAGGACCCCGGTTCGAGGCTTGACTCCCCAGGACCCACGTTAGCCAGATGCACAAGGGGGCGCACGCATCTGGAGTTCGTTTGCAGTGGCTGGAGGCCCTGGCACACCCATTCTCTCACCCTCTCTCTATCTGCCTCTTTCTCTCTGTCTGTTATATATATTCAAATCTTTGAAAATATAATACATTTGTGATCATAATGTAATATAATGCATATGTCACTGTATACAATACAGTGACAATAAAATATTATCAAATATCATATTCCACTGTCTTTTAAACTTTTTTTCATCAATGTTATTTAGCATATTGGTTGGGTTTAAGTGTGTAGGTTAATGGTTAATGGTTAATGTAGTTATTTTCTTATTTCTGGGACAAACATCTTAACCAAAATCAGCTGAAGTGCTTATTCGGCTTACAGTCTCAGGGAGAGCTTTATGATTGCAAGAAAAAATGGCATCAACAAAGATTGGACATCACCTCTGCCATCATAGGTGGAAACAGCAGAAGGAGAGCGAGCCAAACTCTAGCCAAAGGGAACCTGTCTATGAGGCTCATAATCCCACCCCCAACCACATACCTCCTCTAACTAGGTTCTACCTCCCAAATGGCCATCAACTTAGAACCAAGCATTCCAAATGCATGAGTTTATGGGAGGAGAGGACTTAATTCAAACCACCACAGTTAGGCATGAATTCTCATTTTGGTAATGAATTTTCTTGTCTTATGACTAGTATTGAGTCTTGATCATCTCATTTCTAATAAAAAATGAATGAATAAATTAATGATTCACATTGCTTTTGTTATTACTGAGATAATGTGAAGAGCATTGTTAATAGTTCTTGGCCAGTAGAAAAACTTTAAGAAATGATCATCTTACTGACAATATAATGGTCATTTGCCAACTCCCCAATTCCTTATTTTAAATATTTGATTAAGGATATCTACAAATACAGGACATTTAAATGATTTCACAATGAATCATTGGTTTGATATTACATTCTTTATATTTCACTGCTATAATGTTTTTTACTGTAATATTGGTTCTGTCTTTAGGATGGCTAGCTGTATTTAGTCACTGTGCATCATTGGTAATATCCCACTATGTCTTGTAGTAAAATTAGGTTGTCCATTTTGTTGTATCAGTGATTCAGTCAATGAAAAATATCATGGTGTCAGGCTGGTAGATTGCTCAGCAGTTAGAGGCACTTGCTTGTAAGCCCTCTGGATCAGGTTAGATGCCCAAATACCCACCTGAAACCAAATACAAAAGTGGTGCATGTATTTAGAATGAGATTTCAGTGGCAAGAAGCCTTGATATGCCAATATATCCACACATATGCAAATAAATAAGTGAAATTGAAAATAATCTTTGTTTATTCATTTCCATATTGGTGGGCACTCAGCATTTTTCTATTTTATACCAATTATCAATAATCTTTTACAAAAATTATAATAATATATTTTGTAGATACTTATTTTCATTTTTCTTGTATGCCCCTGTACTAAGGGAATTGTTAGATCATAAAGTAGGTGTACGTTTAGTATATGAAAACCTGGATAGTTTTCAAAGTGGTTGGGGCTATACAACTATCATCCTTATAAAACCTCTATGAGATATGATTAACTTTGCAGATCACTCAGAATTGCCTTTGTGCTTAAATTAGATTCCAGTGACTGAGGTTGTTCTACATTTTTAAACTCTTCAGGTTTACATGAATTTCCAAAGATGGCATTGACTTACCTTTCCCTTTGGACTACTTGTTAGAAAAATGATTGTTCTTCTAGTGGCTGATAGCTGCTTTAAGCTTGAATTGTTTCTTCACGGCTATGATTATCATAGAGATGTTTGTGACACATAAGAAAGTAGCCCATACTAGACATCCCATGTCTTATCAACCTAAATGTTATTTCTTTTGTCAAAAAGCAATCTCTTTAAAAAGAATAAAGCAAAAAACAAAAAAAAAATGTATTCAATGGTTTCTCTTCTCATAGAAAAAAGTAATACCAAATTCCACAGACATGGATTGTTATACAATATTACATGTATTTTTATTTTTTTCTCACCATAAAAATCCATCCTACAGAAGTGTTGGATATAAAAAAGTACTTTTTTTTTTTTCAAAATATGTAGCACTTTTAGCACTCCTAAGTTGTTTGGGCTTGAATTGAAATGTTTATTAGTTCAATGATATTTAATGCTATAGACTTATATAATAGTAATACTATTAATATTTTAAAATAGTAGATATTAATAACACCAGATAAACTTTATTAAATATTCATGTATACAAAAAAGGACTGTAAACACTATGTGTAACATCATTTTAAACTTTTTGATATATTATTTATTTGAGAGAGAGAAAGAGGCAGAGAGAGAATGGGCATGCCAGGGCCACCAGCCACTGCAAAGGAATCTCCAAATGCATGAGCTCCCTTGTGCATCTGGCTTATATGGTTCCTGGAGAGTCCAACTGGGATCATTTGGCTTTGCAGGCAAACACCTTAACCACTAAGCCATCCCTCCAGCCCCATTTTTAATTTCTTAAAGATTAAATATACTATAAATTGCTGCTGTTCTCATATACAGATAAGAAAACTAAGCATTAAGAGAACAACTAAAGTACATCTAAAATTACTCTGCCATGAGTAGAAGATCCTGATGTGGAACTACGTGGAATGACATGAGCCTTTTGGGAAGTAAGTAATTCTTCAGGCCTGGGCTAACTGAGGATAATAATATTGTCTTCACATATTCACTTGTAGTAAAATGCTTTGCATATACCACATGCTCAGCAAACACTGTTTTCTAACTGTCAGTCTTTGGACAAATAACTTAACTGCTCTTTGCTTTTGATATTCATCTATAAAAAGGGAAATCTTATGGCTTCTTTATTTTAGTACTATTGTCATGATTATATAACTTAATGAATGAGTAATATTTAAAATATTTTCTGAACATTTTAGGCCAGAATCCTTAAAAAAGAAAAACAAGTACTAAATGACCATCTCAGGATATATACTGAGGTGGGGAGTATGAGGTAGAGCAAGAATTAAGTATTCTTAGATAGAAATCAGATTCATTCACATCCCATTGGAATATCTGGAGTATAAAATATACAACAGGAGCTGGGCGTGGTAGCACACTCCTTTAATCCCAGCACTCAGGAGGCAGAGGTAGGAGGATTGCCGTGAGTTCAAAGCCACCCTGAAACTCCATAGTGAATTCCAGGTCAGCCTGGGCTACAGTAAGACCCTGCCTTGAAAAACCAAAATAATAATAATAATAATAATAATAATAATAAAATAAAAATAAAAAATAAAATATACAACAGACTAAATCCCACCTGAGGAAATTGGGACACATATTTTGTATATATCTTACACATGCTAATTAGTTTTATAGTTACTTCTAACATTTACTTCCAAAATGTTTGTGTCTTAAAGTCCCAGAATTCTATTTTATTTCTCACTGCATTTTATAGTTTTAGAAAAATTTTATCTATTAAAAATATAATTAAAGGGGGCTGTGGCTTAGCGGTTAAGCACTTGCCTGAGAAGGACCCCGGTTCGAGGTTTGATTCCCCAGGTCCCACGTTAGCCAGATGCACTAGAGGGCACTCGTATTTGTAGTTCATTTGCAGTGGCTGGAGGCCCTGGCGTGCCCATTCTCTCTCTCTCTCTCTCTCTCTCTCTCTCTCTGTCTGCCCTCCTCAAATAAATAAATAAAAATATACAAATATTTAAAAAATATAATTAAAGGGATGGAGAGATGGCTTAGTGGTTAAGTGCTTGCCTGCAAAGCCTAAGGACCCTGGTTCAAGGCTGAATTCCCCAGGACCCACGTTAGCCAGATGCATAGGGGGGTGCATGTGTCAGGAGTTCGTTTGCAGTGGCAGGAGGCCCTGGCGCATCCATTCTATCTCTCTATCTTCCTCTTTCTCTCTGTCTGTTGCTCTCAAGTAAATAAAGAAATAAAAATAAAAATGAAACAAAAAATATAATTAAAGATTTAAAGATTATCATGTATTAGAAGCTCAAATGCTGGCTATTTAGAAGAACCCCCTCTGCTGAATTAATATGGTAAATAAATAAGGCAGTATAGGGAATAGCTTTAAACCAAAAAACATAAGAAATATGTCCTTGTCCCATATATTCCTTTTCTAATATATAAAATATGAGGACAACACTTACAGAGAGCAATCACATACCAACCACATGCAGAAAAGTCTCTTTCAATCATCTTGAAGTTGGTGTACATGAATTTAACTGGAATTTTTCAGCTTATCTTAAATACAAGGGACATATTATTGACATAATTTAGCCACTTATTTAAAAATGGAAGCTGGTCGTGGTGGCGCACGCCTTTAATCCCAGCACTTGGGAGGCAGAGGTAGGAGGATCGCCATGAGTTCAAGGCCACCCTAAGATGACAGAGTTAATTCCAGGTAAGCCTGGACCAGAGTGAGACCCTACCTCGAGAAACAAATAAATAAATAAATAGATAAATAAAAATGGATTGCTTATGATAAATTAAGAACTGTAGTTTAATAAAATTTCAATTTAAGTTACAGTGAAAGTACTGTTTTGTCTATATATGTTCTCTGTAAGGATTTACAGTGGAAATAAATCCACATCACTCAAAAAAGGGATTTAGAAGGATTATTAGTCAGTTTTTGCATTGCGATAACAAAGTATCTGAAGCTGGACAGCTTCCTAACGAAAGAAAGTTTGTTGAATTTTGAGGATGTATCTGGTGATAGCCTTGTTGCTAGGTGAGTCCTGAGGTAATGAAGGAAATCTCATGGTAATGGATGGGAAGAGCATGCATGTATATGTGTATATATATATATATATATATATATATACATATACATATATATATATACATATACATATACATACATATATATATATATATATATATATATATATATATATATACACACACACACACACACACACACATAGAATGTTGTTCTCTCTTATTCTTTCCTTCCTATAGAGCTACTAGGATTCAAGCAAGAAATACAACCCCAACAACTTTCATCTTACTTATTGTGCAAAAGGCCATGTACCTCTGAAAATATTGCCAGACTAATTATCTACTCTCTTCATACCTCACAATGTAAAATCACTGGACTTAATGCAAGGACTCTAAGCAAATCTACTTATTTTTTTTTTTTTTTTTATGGAGTAAACAACAGAGAGAGACCAACGGAGAGAGAGACTTGGTATGCCAGGGCCTCAACCACTGCAATCGAACTCCAGATGCTTGTGCCACCTAGTGGGCAAGTAAGACCTTGCATTTTCCTCACCTTTGTGTGTCTGGCTTATGTGGGAGTCAAACATGGGTCCTTTGGTTTTGCAGGCAAGTGCCTTAACCACTAAGCCATCTCCCCAGTCCTCTATTTTTGACTTAGGGAAAAGATTAGGTAGCAATAAGGAAGAGAGATAATTTAGTCATGTTCCTGCAATTCATTAAGCAACATACTGGACTTTTAGTTTTAATTATATCATATTTTCCAGGAAAACAATATAACTGTGATGACTGTCAACCAAACAGAGCCCAGGATCACATGTGAGGGGAATCTAGGTTAGTTCCGGCTCTGGGTATGCCTCTAAGGATCACCTATCATTTTCTTATTTATTTATGTATTTTTATGTAGGTATGTATTATGTAGGAGAGAGAGAGAAAGAGAGACAGAGATGCAACAGGAACTCTTGCTGCTGAAAACAAATTCCACATACACATGAACTCCAGATGTATGCACTACTTTACATATCTGACTTTACATGGGTACTTGGGTCAGCAGGCTTTGCAAGTGAGTGCCTGTAACCACTGAGCAATCTCCCCAGGCATGGATTCCCTATCCTGCTTAGGTTAATTTAGGTGGGAACTGGTGGTAGCACCATTCTCTGGACTCAGATCCCTGACTATAAAGGAGAGAGCTGGCTGAGTGCCAGAGATCACCATTCACTACTTCATCGTTTTAGAATAAATCTGGCAAACTGCCTCAACTGCCTAGTGCCATGCCTCTCACACATGATGGTTTATAACCTGGAATTGTAAGCCAAAATAAACTCGTCCTCCCTTAAACTGATTTTTCATCAGGTATTTTGTCCCAGCAACAAAAAGGTAATGAATATAGAAAATATCCGTAGATTGTAATTGTAAGAACAATATCGGCCTAACACTTTATATTTATCATTGTCAATAAAAGGTCAAACTATTTTTAAAGGAGGTTTTGACAGAAAGGGGCATATTTCTATGTACTGAGGATGATTTTACCACATAAATTTTAGTTGTGGCTTATTAATGAATTATCAAAGGAACTGTCAATGCAGAAATAATTTGAAATTATTTACTCAATTTTCTAAAAATAGACAAAGAAAAACCTAAAAGATCAAAAAAATTTACCATATAGTCTTGAAGTAAGTTGTTTTACCTAACCATTATCATATTTTAAAATTCATTAATCAGTTTGAAAGAACGAAGAGAATGAAATCATTTCCTCATTCCAGATACAATTTTCTATAGCCAAGTTTGAAATACTTTGCTAATATTAGCAATGCATTGGTGGAGCATTTCATGCTTTGTCTAATGAATCATAATATAAAGTGATTGTTTTTGGTCACATTGATGTAAATTTATGAGGTTTTTTTTAGTCCATTTGCTACTAACTGAACATACAATATAATATAATGTCCTTTAGGCTTTGAATGTTGAAAAAAAAACTGTATGCAAAGATGTGCACTTCCAGACAGTGTTTTGTTGATGACTCACTGCCTTACTCTCATCCATTTGTCCCCATTTATTTAGCATCTGTTTCTATCAAATAGCAGTGAGTATATTGCTAGAAAAATACATAGCTAATGATCTTTGTAAAATAACATCCAACAAATTTCCTGATGTCTTGACATACGGTTAAACAATTGAAAGTTTAGAGAAAAAACATTTCTCAATCAATGTTTAAGTGAATTATTTTTAATTTAGCTACTTCCAAGTGCATACTTCAGTGCAATCAATCCTGTCTGTGAATTGTTGACTTTCTCAAGTAATCAACTAAGATGTATATCAATCATGCAATTAGGAAAGCTTACAGGCAAAAACCTTTGCTGGTCCTAAAAACTTAAAATTACTTTAAAAGATTAATGCTTTAGAATAGTCTCTGGTTTACTGAATAATTCTATCAGTTTACAAAACCCCATTTCTAATTATTGAAAGTGCATTTCAATAGACAAAATCAACATTTGAGGGGCTGGGGAGATGGCTCAATGGTTAAAGGTACATGCTTACAAAGCCAGCAAACACAAATTTGATTTCTCAACACCAACATAAAGTGAGTCTGTGGTATCAATGCATTCATATCAATGAGAGGTGGAGCCAGCAGAATCATATGTGTGAGTGCCAGCTAGACTGGCAATTGTTTGCAGGAGCCAGAGATCCTGCGTTAATGAGGGTGGAGCACAGAAACTGTGACATCCTCAGACTTCTGCACATGCCCATGACATGGGCAAACTTTTACATATATGCACCCATAAAATACAAACACATAAAAGTATGTAAAATAAATTAAAACCATCCTTTGAAAAGCTTTACTATATTGTCTATTTTATCATGTTAATTATTGTCTTGGCTGTCCAGAAGATTTTGAGTGTGATTAACTCCTATTTGTCTATTTTTGCTTTTATTTCCAATGTTTTGGGGCCCTGTAGAAACTATATCTACCCATTCCAATGTCCTAATACAGTTCTCCTATGTTCTCCCGTAGCCTTGAATTTAAGTCTTTGAATCACTCTGAAATAATTTTTTAAAACACTTATTTTATCCTTCTGCAAATAGATATTTCATTTTTTCAGAGTCATGTACTGGGAAAAAAAACTGCCTTTTCTTCATATTAATGTACTTTTATTGGAAATAAGTTGGTTATACATCTGTATGATTTTACTCTTAGAATCGTCAGTGTGTTCCACTGGTGTGTGTGTGTGTGTGTGTGTGTGTGTGTGTGTGTGTGTGTGTTTGAGGTAGGGTCTTGCTCTAGCCCAGGCTGACCGTAAAATTAACTATGTAGTGTCAGACTGTCCTCCAACTCCTACCTTTCCTCCCAAGTGCTGGGATTAAATGTGTAAAATGACATTATTATGTTGATTTGATTATCACCACTTTATAGTATATTTTGAGGTCAAACAGTATAGCACTTTAGACTTTGGTAAAATTATTTGTCAATTAGAAGTTGCTTCTGTTTTCATACTTTGCATTTTCTTTGCTAATTATGTGACAAAGCTCGCTGGTATTTTTCTGAGTCCATAAACTGACTTGCTTAGCATGGATGTTTAACAATGTTGATCCTTCCAAATCAATAACATCAGATACCTTTAAGTTATTGAGCCTACTTTATTTCTTTCATCATTGCTTATTTTAGACTTTGTTGTACAGATTTCTAATCAGATTGGTTGTTCATAGTATATTATTTATTCATGTATTTCTTTGCAGCTGGGGTGAGAGTGCTTTCTTGACTGCTATTTCAGATGGGAATTAGCTATTAGTGTATGACAATGGAACTGCCTTTTAATTTTTTGTATCTTATTTTTTTAATTGAATTCTTTTTTATTAGTGATGGTCATACTTAGTATGGGAACAACACGTATTGTATTTTATTTTTACTTATTATTTTGAGACAGCGAGGCAGAGAGTACGCATGCAAGAGAGGGAGAGAGAGAGAGAAAGAGAGAGAGAATGGACATGCCAGTGCCTCCAGAAACTGCAAATGAACTCCAGGCCTATGCACCATCTTGTGCATCTGTCTTAGGTTGGTCCTGGAGAATACAATGTGGGTGCTTTGGCTTTTCAGGCAAGTTCCTTAACCATTAAGCAATCTCTCCAGCCTGTAACTAATTTTTTTAATGCTGATTTTGTAGCATTTTGTATTTTTGCATAGCTAATTCCCATCTGAAACTCTTCTGAACTTGTTTCTTAGTTCTAGTATTTCTTTAATGGGCATTAGAGCAGTTTTTTCTTGTTCCTAATCTAGACACCACTTATTTCTTTCATATAACTGACTATTTCATTTGTTTTACTACAGTGTAGAAAAGTAATAACAATTGTAATCCTCGTTGAACAATAAAATTTTTAGCAAAATAGAGAAATCCAAAAGGTATTCATCAAACTTTCAGTTGGCCTATGTTTTTCTTCATGCATGGACTGGCATGTGAGATGGGTCACATCTGGAACTGGTCTAATGATCATTGCCCTCTTTACAGTAATGATTCATTTACAAGTTTATTCATTTTTAAATCTCTATCCAACCTGCCCAGCCCTTGCAGAGTCATACATCACAGATTCAATTGCCAGCGTCAAAGATCTCTGAGTATCAAAATATTTGGATTAGTACATCAGCCTTGTGATCTATTATGGTAAAATTTTCTGTTAAATTACACAGTTAATCATAACTGTCAGCTTGACTGGACTTGGACTCTCCTTGGAGACATACTTCTGAGTTCTCTGAGAAGGTGTTTCCAGAGAGGTTTGAATGAAAAAGGAAGACCTACTCTGAGTGTGAGTGGCACTATCCCATAGTCAGGGGTCCTAGAAAAAAATACAATGAGAAAAAGCGAAAAAGCAAGCTTAGCGCCAGCTTTCATTTGTCTCTGCTTCTCAACTGCGGACACAATATGACCAGCTACCTCACACCCCTGTCATCATACCTTCCATGCTGTAGTGGACTGTACCCCAATAATGTGAGCCACAATAAACTCTCCCTAAAGTTGTTTCTTGTCAGATAGCTGGGTATAGAAAGTGCTAATATGTTAGTGATTAGATTCTCCCTTTTGGCCACCCTTGGATCCCAGCAAATAAGTTTACTCTAGGGAACCATTCACCATAGCTTGGAATCCTACAGAAGACATACTAAATAAACAGGTTGATAATAGAACAATGCAGCCTAATATACACATATCAAACAAAAACTAATAGGACCTGTGAAATTTATTCCCATAAGGATGGCTATAACAAAACAAATCATTTTCTATCGTACACTATGAAAATGCTTCCTGTTATAAACTATGGTCAAAAGAAAATTCGACTGAAAGCAAAAAAAGATTTATTTTCATTGTGACATTATCCTGGACTTTTTAATATTACATCTATATTTTATATTACATATTTTTTTTAAAAAATAGCTTTTTATTAGCAGCTTCCATAAGCATCGACAATAAACCATGATAATCTCACCCTCATTCTCCCGCACTCAAATCCTTCTTTCATCGAATCCCCTCCCTCTTCCAGTTAGTCTCTCTTTTATATTGAGGTCATCATCTTTTCTTTCTATTATGAAGGTCTTGTGTAGGTGGTATCAGGCACTGTGGGGTCAGAAATATCAAGGCTATTTTGTGTCTGGAAGAGTGTATTGTAAGCAGTCTTACCCTTCCTTTCACTCTTATATTCTGCAACGGACCCTGAGCGTTGGGGGCTGTGAAAGAGATGTCTCAATCGCGAACACTCCTCTGTCACTTCTCAGCACTATAGTGACTCATTTCTCCCAGACTTTTTAATTGAGAAAATTAACTCCATATATGTTTAAGACAAACTTAGTCATCTAATATATACAGCTAAATGTAAATCTTAATGGATAACAATTTGGTGCTGGAAGGATACCAAAATAATCAACAATTTCCCCAGTGACTGAAAATCTAGATTTAAGATTATGGTGTCCCATTGGCTAAGCATAGAACATTAGAGAGGGTGTGGGGCAACTACATGCTGAAATCCATGGAGTAACACAGTGACTGACTAGATTATCAAGGCATAAGACACCATAATATACATGGGAAAAATAATCAGGGAGATAAATCTAGGTGAAAGAGATGTATTTAATTATTCTATTTTAAACAACATGATAATACAGACTAATGCATCTGGGCATGGTGGCACATGCCTTTAATCTAGTCCCAGCACTCAGAAGGCACAGGTAGGACGGTCACCATGAGTTCGAGGCCACCCTGAAAAAAAAAGTGACTTATACCCAAGATTGTATTTGCTAATATAGGAATGTAGGAGGTAAGGACAGATACTTTGTGAGATATAATGTGAAAAGAAAGGTAAGAAGGTGAAGTATGAAATCTGACAGGGAAACTCAAACACTGCATGAATTTAGAAGATACAAATCACAATGTGATTTGAGAAAGTGTGGGTTTCAAAGATTAATGGAGTCTGCATTCCCAAAACATGCATCTTCAGGTGTTGTGCCTAACTTGAGTATTACAGATCCAAACAGGCAGACTGGCTCAACTGCTGCTCTATTGTGGGAAGCAGAAAACAATGTGTTTGGATTAAGGAATCATTGCCAGGTCCAGACATCAGGGACTCCTGCCAAACAAGGGAAGGTTGACTAATGGAAACAAGATGGAATGAAATGTTAATCTATGGGAATCTTATTTAATTTGTAGTTATTAAATGGTCATGAGAAGATTTTGTTTAAAAGAATAGAATAGGACTACATTATACAAGGACTTCTGTACCCTTTCAAGACATTGTTAATCAAATAATTTAGTTTTCTAGCATTTGTGAACATTTTGTTGTTTGAGGCAAGGTAACACTCTGTATGAAATGCAGGCTTACTTTGCATTAATTGTAGCCTTACCGTTATTGTAGGTCTTCCCACCTCAGTTATTCCAATGTAGAATCTTCCTCACAGTTATGTCAAAAGATTTGTGTCCTAGGTGATCCTAGACCCACTTGAGTTGTAAAGCATTATTAACCACCACAACAGTGATATATATCAGCAAAATCTTACATGAGCTTCATGAACAAATGAATGTAACAAATTTAACTGTTCACTAAAGGTGTAGTATTTTTTTTTTCCTATATTCGTTCTTTGTGTTTTATGAAGTTTAGTGACGAGACCTGAAGAACTAGAGAGATGTTAGAGCCAGTTATGCTTAAACATGGTTTTAATTTTGAGGATTCACGTAAGGTTAGGTTATGATTGTAATTAGTAATGGAAATTTAATAAACATCTAATCTTTGTAGTTAAGAACACACAACTCTGGGCTTAAGCAGTTAAGGTGCTTAACTGCAAAACAAATGGTACCTAGGACCCATGTAAGCCAGGTGCACAAGATGGCACGTGCGTCTGGAGTTCATTTGCAGTGGCGGAGGCCCTGGCACACCAATTTCTCTCTCTCTCCTTCAAATAAATAAATACATAATGAAATATAAAACAATTAAAGAAAGAATATACAGCCCTGTTAGTTATTTTTTATTTTTCATATTTTTGAAATATGTGCGATTATTCTGCATTATAAAAAAATAAAATGAACCTTTAAATTTTAAGTTACACCTAAAACTTATTGGATACTATAATTATGCTATGATTCTTTAAATTTCAAAACAACTATATGAGATAGAAAAATTCAGTGATTATATAAGCTAAAAAAATTTGTGAGTTGAGTGAGATAAGGGTTAAAATACAAAAAGTTTACCCATGCTGATTCCTTTTTAGCATTTTGGAAGTCAAGTTGCTATAACTCCTATGGTATTATAATGTACTGTATATGATGAGGACAATAACTAAATCCCTGCCAGAGACAGTTTGCATCAATTATTACCTGAACTTTAACATTTAAAGTAATGACTAAGCTGGGCATGGTGTCACACGCCTTTAATCCTAGCATTTGGGAGGCAGCGGTACATGAATCACTGAGAGTTTGAGGCTAGTCTGGGACTACATATTGAATCCCAGGTCAGCCTGGGCTACAGTGAGACCCTATCTTGAAAAAACCAGAAAGAAAATAGTTATGACTAAGTTTCATTATGCTTCTGATTTTGAAATAAGCACTCATATTGTCTCTGTATTGCATTTTTGATTTTAATACTATTAATTTCATTTTACTTGATTTTAAAAAATTTGAATGATGATTTTTAAAATAGTTCCAAACCTTTTTTTTTTTTGGAGAATTTGGAGGGCTGTTCTTTGATTTAGTCAAATTTCTGACAGAAAAACAGACCTCAAATATAGTCAAAGTATTTCAATATTTGTATATTATTGACAGCTATCTTTTAATATTTGGGTTATATTACCCTTAAATAAAAGGATCTTGTTAGCCAGGCATGGTGGCAGTCACCTGTCATCCCAGCGTTAGGAAGGCAGAAACAGGGGTATCACAAGTTAGAAGCAAGATAAGGCTACATCGTCAGGCAAAGCCAGACTTGTCTACTTAGAGGACTGACACATAAGTATAAAAACAAAACAAAACTAAGCTAAAAAAACAAAGAAATAAATGTTTGTTAATTTTATATTTGGAACAAATGAAGGTCTACATATCATTGTTTTTGCATATGGTAACTTACTTCTGTATATTCTGTCTGAATCTTTGTATACATATAGAATATTTTATTTATTTATTTGAGTGAGAGAGAGATAAAGAAGCAGATCGATAGATAGAAAGAGAAAGAGAGAGAGACACACAGAAGGGGAGAGTGGGAGGAAGAGAATGGGCACGCCAGGGCCTGTAGCCATTGCAAGCAAACTCTAGACGCATGCACCACCTTGTATATCTGGCTTTACATGGGTATTGGGAAACGGAACCTGGATCCTTTGGCTTTGCTGGCAAGCACCTTAACCACTAAGCCATCTCTCCAGCACAAGATTTATTATTTTTATACAAAGTGTTTTTATGCAAACTTTTTTTTCTTTGATTTTTCAAGGTAGGGTTTCACTCTACCCCAGGCTTACCTGGAATTCGCTCTGTATTCTCAGGGTGGCCGTATACTCATGGCAATCCTCCTACCTCTGCCTAGCAAGTGCTGAGATTAAAGGCATGTGCCACCATGCCTGGCTATACAAACTTTTAAGTTAACATATTCCAAATGAAATTACTATTTCCATATTGTTTGCAAACAGGCATCTGCCTTTTTTTTCTTCCTAAATTCTAATACAAAGCCAAGAATATGATATATCTGAAAACCTTCCACAATATCTAAAATACGAACTAATTTAATTTAAAAAATGTACATTTTTATCTTTTGCCATCATACAGAAAATGAACACCTATAATTTTTTAATTTCCCATATAGAACTTTTTTATCATTAATTAGTTTTGTATTCAGCAAATACAGTCAGTTTGGTACCATTATTAGGCTCATCCGTGACCAACCCCCACCCCTTGGCCCCTCCTTGTTGAGGTATATGGGTCATTAATTGTGGAGTTAGCCCACAGTTATGGGTAAGATAAATGTCTCTGCATATCATGACCCAACATGTGGCTCTTACATGCTTTCCGCTCCATCTTCTGCAAAATTTCCCTGAGCCATGTTGGTTTCATTTTTGGTCTGCTTCAGTGATGAGGTGTTGGGGGCCTCTGAGGCTCTGGCTCTCTGATTTGGTAGGAGTTGATTTTTCTCTGTGTTGATCTCCCCCCTTGTGCTGGTATCCGGTTCATCAGGAAAACAGCATCCTTGTTTGTTTCGCCAATTGTTCTTAGTTTCAGCTGGGGCCCTTTGGAGGTATGATGGGGTGGCTCTCTCCTTAGGATCTACATCTATCTGAAAAAGAGAAGCAGATTCTCCAACGGAGAGTAAGTTAGCACCAGGACAAATGAGATAACCCTTGCTTTTTTTAGTAGAGAATTTAATAGGTGTAGGCCCTCTTGTAGCCCATGATTGATGGTAGCTTGATATTGGAGAGTGGGCTTATGTTTGGATATGGTTCTGACTTGTTTCCCAGCTCCAGCTATGGGTCCTGTATCACTGAGGAGATCAGTTAGCCAAATTAAGAGCAGTTGGTTCCCCACCATGGCTGTGTGCCACTATTGCGCTTGTGTGGGCATCACAACAAGTTATTTGCTGCTAAGTATGTTAGACCATGAGTTGCTTGGACAGATATTGGTCATTTTCCCCTAGTTGCCCATGTAGCACCTTCTGGCACTAGACACACTGACTGTCTGGGCACTGACTCTCTTCCAACTTCCAGCCATGCCATTCCATTTTACGTGTCAGCCACATAAGGTGTCTTCAGCAGTAGGGTCTTACCACTAACCTTTGGTGGGTCATCAAGTACTCTGAGAGAAATCTGTCTGTCTTGGAAACCTTTTAGGTCTCTCTGATCAAAAGCTCGTTGTGGATGAGAGCCTCATGCTGGTACTGGGAGTTACAGGTCAGTGCCCACTAAGAAAAGGATGAAAAAGATAACTAATACACAAGAGTTAGAGAGAAGAGAGAGAGAGAGAGAGAGAGAGAGAGAGAGAGAGAGAGAGAGGGAGGGAGAGGGAGAGAGGGAGGGAGGGAGAGGGAGGGAGGGAAGATGTGCCAGTGACTGAGTTTCTAATTTTTTGTCTTGGTGGCTGTTTTTCATTAGTGCCTACAAGTATATATATATTGAGGTATGGTCTTTCTCTATCCAAGGCTGACCTGGAATTTACTATGTAGTCTCAGGTTGGCCTTGAACTCACAACAATCTTCCTACCTCTGCCTCCAGAATGCTGGGATTAAAGGCATGTGCCACCACACCTAGTTGCAAGTGCTTAAAATATTTTTATTTTACCTGTAATAAACTTCTAGGATGGTCAAGTACATGTTCCAGAAGGACAAATACTTGATGTTAGCATATAAAATATTAAATGCTTCATATAAATATTTGTAAAATAATGGGAATCATTTCATAAGGTTTGTTAATTGAACCTAATCTTATTACTTTCAATGAAGTATCTAAAACTAATAACACTTAGGAAATAGTTGAGAATTTTTGTTTCTCTGTCATTTTCCCCACTATATATACTTATAAGAATGCATCACTTTCAAATAAATAAAAATAAAATATTTTTTTTAAAAAAGAGGGGGCTGGAGAGATGGCTTAGGAGTTAAGGCATTTGTCGGCAAAGCCAAGGGACCTCGGTTCAATTCTCTAGGACCCACATAAACCAGATGCACAAGTAGAGCATGCATCTGGAGTTTGTTTGCAGTGGCTGGAGGCCCTGGTGCTCCCATTATTTCCTCTCTCCTCTCTCTCTCTCTCTCTCTCTCTCTCTTTCTGTCTCTCTTAAGTAAATAAAAATAAAAGATTTAAAAATAAAAGAACGTATCAACTAGTAAGGGAGCTGGAATAAGTGGTAATAGCTCTGAAATTTACTGAAGTGTCATTTGTCTTCATAATAAGTAGTTATTTGGTCAGTCCTTATAAAGGACATCATCCTTCCTCATTAATACATACTCATGCAAAGCCATTAAAATGAATCTTGGTCTTCATATAAAGATTTGATTGAATATGAGAAAACAAAGTACTTTTAGATAAATTCTATCATCGTTCTCTGGGTAGATGCCCTTCTCTGGTTGCTTCTATCTCTCCTTTCTCTTTCTTTCTTTCTATCTTTCTTTCTTTTTTTCTTTATTTCTCTTTAACTTTGCATCTCTGATTTCTCCAGATTCACTAGCACAGATAAGGATCTTCTTTCATGAACAGTACTTGTTGGTCAGATAACAGCAGAATTTTTCCCATGGCTTTGTCATCTTCTAACTGCCTTCATCCAGGGAGCTCATAAAACCTGGCAAATGTGATCTCATTATTCCTCAGGATATTCATGTGAAGTTGGTGAGTGGCCATTATCATTATCCCATTTGCTTTGAATATTTTATCTGATATATATAAAGTACTGCCCTTCATATGATAGAGTTTTGAATGAGTAATGTGACCAACGGCATAGCCAACACAATAGACTTGTAAAAGGAGCGTGTGGGAACAAGCAAGGTAGCTGCTCACCTTTTAGATATTGCTTCGCTTCTGTGCTTTAACAGGTTATTGCTTAATGTTGAGATATCATTGTCTTTTTTTAATTCCTATAGTCCTTTTGAGGATTAGGTTATAGTGCTTTAATTTTCCCTGTGGGTGCTATAGTGGAATAGCCAGTCTAAAATACACACATATAATATAAATAATGTAATACATTATTTAAATCGTGGACCCCATTATAGACCTACTCAAACAACTTTATCAATAAATTACATTATTATATCAATTGCACAAGAAGACACAGTCCATTTATTTATTTATTTCAGAGAGAGAGACAGGCACACACGGGGGCAAGGGGAGGGAGAGAGAGAGAGAGAGAGAATAGATGCACCAGGGACTCTATCAAATGAACTCTGGACTCTTGTGTTACCTTATGTATCTAGCTCACGTGGGTACTAGGAAATCAAACCTGGGTCCATAGTTTTCAGAGGAATGTGTCTTAATGAATAAGCCATCTCTCCAGCCTCCCAATTCATTAACTTATTAATTTGAAACATCATTAGGAAATTGTTCACTGTTTATATTCTCATTTAGTTCATATTTCAATTGTTTGGCAAAAAAAATGACAAAATATGCTAAGTATTGAAATGGTAAAAATATTTATACTATATATTAGAATGAAAATATACAAAAAATATAGATTCAGCCCATAATAGTTTGAGTATACTTAAGGAAAATCAATGCATGCAATATTTCTACATGTAACAGTAAATTAAATGAGATGTGCATCATGTTATGGATTGCTAAGGAAAGTTACTCAACTTACCTTGGAACATGTCTTAGGGTTAAGTTAGCTAAAATTAAAATTTGAAGGTAAGGAGGACACACATTCAGATGGAGACATAATTTTTTTTCACTTTTCTTTATTTGAGAGGGGGGAGGGAAAGAATGGACATGCTAGGGCCTCCAGCCACTGCAGATGAACTCCAGTCACATGCGCCACCTTGTGTATCTGGCTTATGTGGGTCCTGGGGAATTGATCCAGGGTTCTTTGGCTTTGCAGGCAAATGCCTTAACCGTGAAGCCATCCCTCCAGCCCCACAAAACATTTTCTTAATATATTTCAAGCAACATACTTGGATGGCATCCCAGGGATAATAGCTAATGATACTTAAATGTAGGATTCAAGATAATTTTTTTGTAGCGATACTTTCACTTTATCCCTGTTTTCATAACAAAAAACAACAACAACAACAACAAAAACAAACCCTTTCCTTCTTTTTGTAGGGTGCATGAAATGTAGGTTTAGAAAATTAAGAAAGAAAATTTATTGTGAGTAGACTTAGAAAAGGAATTAAAGCTTATAAAATACACGTGTATTCATATCAGATGGGAAGGTTGGTTTTCTTTGTCATCTCCTAGTATGGGACCAGGTGATCTGTTAAAACTGGGTGAGTTATATTGGTCTTAATAGTTACCTTGTACAGTTATTTTTTTCTTCTAAAATATAGGTGACATATATAATTCTGACATATAAAGATTGTTAGACATAGACAAACCCACTGGATGTGATATACAAAAATAAGTATGCGAAACATATATGACAAGTGTAATAAAAGAGATGGATAGACCAAAGAACAAGAGATATTTCAGAACATGAAATAGATATTAGATATTCATAATATACTAAATAAATGTGTTATTAACTAATCAACAGGTACTAAATATTCAGGATACATTTTATATATAAGAGAATTTAATATGCATTAGGTCTTTTCAAATTGCACAAATTCTGGCCCCATATCATCTCCGTACTTAAAGCACAAATAAAATCCACAGCAGTCCATCAGGTTATGACCAGTGAGAATATCCCAGCTTATATCTTTTTATTATTATTTTTTTGTTTATTTTATTTTATTTTTTTTCGAGGTAGGGTCTCACTCTAGCTCAGGCTGACCTGGAATTCATTATGGAGTCTCAGGCTGGCCTTGAACTCATGGCAAACCTCCTACCTCTGCCTCCCTAGTGCTGGGATTAAAGGTGTGTGCCACCACGCCCGGCTTATCCCAGCTTATATCTGATAAAACATGCATGTATCATTGTTCAAGGGTACCACCCATGTACCCTGGTTGGTGAAGCCTCACATCTCATATTCACAGCCTCATAATGAGTAAGGAGACTGTAGAGGAGAAGAGATGAGAAAGAGTAAATAAGAGATAGAGGAAGAGAGAAGAATATGAAAAAGAAGAGGAGGAAGAAGGCAAATTGTAGAAGGAAGAAAGGAAGGAAGAAAAGGATAAGTGAAGGAGGGGGAGGAAAAACAGAGGAAGAGAGTGGAAGGAAAGTGAGAAGAGGCAAGGAGAAGAGCAAAAAAGAGAAAAGATGGCGGTAGAACAAAGAGAGAGAGAGAGAAAGAGAGCGAGCAGAGGAGGGAGAGAGGAAGGAGAAGAAACACATGATCTACATTCTTATTGTAAGTAAGTTCAATAACCCATCCTTTTTTTCCCTTTTACTTCTGCTTTGTGCATGCAAACTGATTTTAATAATCCACTATTTTAATTTTGATAAGACCATAAACCTGGCATATTTTACTTAATGTAATGATTTTTAGTTCCATCTACTTTGCTACAAACATCATCATTTCACTTTACTTTGTGGCTAACTAAAATTCTGGTGACATACATATGTGCATGCACACATTATGTATGTATAATATGTGCATACGTTTAATGTAATTTAATGTAAATATACCATCCCTATTGGTGTGTGTGTACAAGTCAAAACTAGAAGGGCATCATGACAGAGGAAGAAGATCTTAAGTTCTTAAGAGAGGAAGTAAAAGAAAATGTAATGGAATACATATGGTAAGAAATCAGAAGGAACAGGAAGGGAAAAGGGGATGTAGCTGAGTAGAATGAATGAAAACAAAGAAGAAACAGAATGGACACATAGACAAATGTGAAGGTATTGGGCAAATATCAGAGTCAGTGTCCTATAGAAATTAGTTCACGCTCACATATGAATGGTGAATAGGCTTGCTAGACTTCTCTAGGCGTAGACAACAAGGTTTGTGACAATTTACATGAAAGTAAACTTAGTTGAGCTGAATGGAAAAGTCAGGAGTAGCAGTCATTTCTTTGTTGTTGAATCAGCTTATGGTAGGAAGGGTTTATTTGCAGTTTGCAGTCCCAAAGCGCAGTTTCATCATGGCAGGGAAAAACATAGCAAGAGAAGACAGCCAGAAGTCACATTTACACAACAGCAGGACATAGAATAAGCAAGCTGAGTGCAGCAAGTGGCTCTGGGCTTAGCACCTTAAGACCTGCTCCCAGGGAAACACTTCCTCCAGCAAACCTGCACTTCCCAAAGGTTGGACAATTTCATAAACTTTGCCACCAGTGGGGAATTAAGTATGAGGCTTAATCACAAACACATGAGGCCATGTGGGAACCTTTACACTGAAACCACGACAGCCAGTATGATCATTAAAGATTAAGCCAATGGATCTATTCACATAAAGATGGGAAGACTAGAAATCCACACACAAAATAGTGGGAATCACTGATAGTAAACTTGTGAAAGTTCACTCCAGCTGCTCTGAGGGAGCATTTCAGGGAAAGATGACACTGAATACAGAGAATGTTCTGAGAATACTATCATGATTCAGAAGATTAATATCTTCTAGCTAATATCTAAATAATCTAGACCAGTATTCTTTGAGTAAAGATGGAGCAGGAAAAAAAAAAAGACATAGATGAAATATAGGATAGGGAATTATAGCAATGGCTACATCTCTGTAATCCCTAATTTTGTGAGGATTGCTGGGAGGGTCTGTTGCACGATCCCCAGATACCTGGCTTCAAGTCTTGGACCACTTCTTTAAGTTTAGGTAATGCAGTAGACAAAATACTCTTCCCATCTTTATATGAATAGATCCATTGGCTTAATCTTTCTGAACATAATCCTCTGGCCCATGGATTTTATTCTTCCAATACATAAAACAATGATCCAGAAACACCCCAAATTATTGGTACATTCATGTATAAGGAACCCCAAATTCCTTTATCAATAGAGTAGCATTTTACAGCTACCCGATGGTAAGTTAAAATATCACATAATCACAAATGATGGCAAGGGTACTGGCCAATTTGAACAAATTCTTCCACCTTTGATTAGAGGCCCGATTGATATAAATAATTCTGAGATGAGCTTGGCAAAACAGTAGAGTTGCTAATGAAATATTCTATGAACCAAAAAAATTCTAGCTAGATTTACTGCCCAGGTAAATTTACATACTCTACAGAAATAAACATGCACCAATGTTTCATAGCAGCTATACTGATACTATGGAAAAAAACAAGTTGGAATTCACTTAAATGTCCAGCCACAGAAAAATAATTGGATATTTTATATAAGGATTACTTATAAAAGGATATTCGTGAAAATATGCTTCATAACTGTGAACTATAGATTTCAATGACTATAAAGTAGATCTAAACATATTAATATGTAAGCCATATATTTTAAAGCAACAAAACTGTAATTTGTAAAACTCTATATGACATACCTCCTTTCTATAATATTAACACACAAAGATCATTTTATTACTAAAATTTATAAACTTATCTCATAAATATCTACACTTTCATGGAAAGCCTTAATATTGATTTTGGGATAATGGCTTTAGAGAGAGTAATAAAATATAATAAGGAATTATACAGTTCTTTTAGTCAGTGTATAATTTTATAACCAAAATTGTGTCAGAGTATAAAATACATGTTATAGTATATATTATTGCTCCTTTTTTCCTTTGCTTCATGTGATGTTTCATAATATTTGCAAAGAAAGAAGCAATGTTTTTAGGTAGCTGGTATAGGAGAAAAAAAGATTTGGCAATAATGTGCTTGAATTGCTGAAATGATTTGGGGATGTATTATGTGGAAGTATCTGGGATGCACAGGAGGTATTGAGTAGCATATGGAGATTCAAACCCCAGAAGAGAGTATGGAAATGGAAATCTTGATTTGGAATTCATTAGCATATCAATTGATAGAGACTAAGGGAATGGATAAGTTTCCAGTCAGGCTTCATGTTATAGATGAGTAAGAATGAAGTTTCCAGAATTTGATACCGAGATAAAGCAATTTAATGAGCATCAGAGCAAAGGGATTCAAACCAGTAACATGACATCTGGCCTTCCACTCAGAGTGCAATGATGTGTCCAGGTCTTGCTTAAGTTCCTCTTTTAAGGTATAATCATGTTCGACTTTGTTGAAGTTTTTAGATAAATAGTATTTAGGCATTCTTTAAAGAAGTTGCTTGTAACAGTAAGAGAGATACAGGAGAAATAGAGAAATGGATGGAGGCAATGTACATTTATTTTATTGAAATACACTGGAGATCAGATAGCACAAGAAAAATAAGACACTGAGGTAGGCCTGAGGCTTCAGACATGTCATCTCAGCAGGAGGGTGTGGAATTCAAAGCCTACCTGGGTGACAGACTGAGTTCAACCCCAGCCCTAGGACTTTATGGAGAATTTGTCTCAAAATAAGACAAAAAATGAGGGTGGGGTGGGGTTGTATTCCATGGTTGAGCATTTTCCTAGCATGGTAATGACTTAGGTTGGGTCCCCACCACTAGAAAAGGTATTTGGTACGAATGCAATAATTAATTTATTACCTTATGGTCTAAGAATAAAAAATAATGATATGGAATAGAAATTCCTTAGAGTTAAGAGGGCAAGATCATTTAAAAGAAGCCATCTTCCATAGTTAATAATATAAAAATAGATGTAGCAGATATTCTAATGACTATTTAATTCTAGACACTGTTCCAGCCATATTAGATGTGTTAAGTCACCTGATTATATGCATTCATGCTAGTGTTATCCCAGAATTAACAACTAAGAGTCAGAAACAGAGAACACTAAAGTGATTTACATGAGATTTAAATCCAGGATGTCTGTTTTAAGTTTTGAATGCTCACTTTCCATGACATGCTATAACTAGGGCTGCAAGTTTGACATAGGATAGAGAAGAGAAAACCATAAGTCAGTTCAATAAGGCTGCAATTCTGAGGCCCAGTGTGACAATGAACATAGGCTCCATTCAGAGATGGTGAAAGATGAAGAGGAAATATTGTTCATCCATCTAATTAAGTCACGTATAAATCTCTGAGTTCATCCTCTGGAAAATAATCTCTAGAATACTCACTTACTGGGCTTAATCGACTCCAGTTAAATGTTAGGGAAATCACTTCACCTATGTGAAGAGATATATGCTATAAACTTAACAGCTTGTTGATAAGTGACCTTACAGATCTATCAACATCTAGAATTTTTTTATTTTATATACCTCTTAGCATATTTCTGAAATGTGCTATGTTTAAATCATTCCTTGATAGATTCCTAAAAGTACATAATATTTACAAGGGTTAAAATGTCTTACTTTTGGCTACAAGATTCACTAAGTTATAGAGAAGGACAGTTTTGATTCACAGTAAATGTAAACAGGAAAATAGGTATTTTTACCCTTAATGATATTAAACACTCCTGACCTGAATATAGAAAATAAATGAAATCTGTAAAGTGCAGATTAAGGTTGAGAAATAGGCATGCTGATGAACTGGAGAAATAAATATGTGTGGCCATGGTAGCAATTTGTAGTTAAAACTGAAATGTTGAAACCAATCTAGTCTTTTATTCCAACACAGCAAAATGTATTCTTGATACATTCATCTTTCAAAAGATGGAGACATATTTATGTTCATAGACAAGAAGTTGAAATCTGATTGTTATGTGCATAGTATCAGCATATAGAAGCTATTCTAAGATCACAGTTGCTTTCTGTTTTATTTTTTTCCTAAATAGAAACTTTTCACTTCAAATTAAACAGGAATTGTGAAACCTAACTTGTTTCTAATCGTTATGAAATTTAAAAAAATGTTTTGGGGCTAGAGAGATGGCTTAGTGGTTAAGGTGCTTGCCTGTGAAGCCTAAAGATCCAGGTTTGATTCCCCTGTATCTACATAAGCCAGTTGTACAAGGTGACATATCCATCTGGAGTTATTTTGTAGTGGTTGGAGACCCTGGTGCACTCATTCTCTCTTTTTTCTCTCTCTATAGATAGATAGATAGATATAGATATAGATATAGATATAGATAGATATAGATATAGATATAGATATAGATACAGATATAGATATAGATATAGAGGGGCTGGAGAGATGGCTTAGCAGTTAAGCGCTTGCCTGTGAAGCCTAAGGACCCCGGTTCGAGGCTCAACTCCCCAGGACCCACGTTAGCCAGATGCACAAGGGAGCGCACGCATCTGGAGTTCATTTGCGGTGGCTGGAGGCCCTGGCGCGCCCATTCTCTCTCCCTCTCTCTATCTGCCTCTTTCTCTCTGTCTGTCACTCTCAAATAAAATAAAAATAACAAAAAAAAGATGTAGATATAGATATAGATATAAATATAGATAGAAATATCTATATCTTTATGTCTATATATCTATCTATCTATATATATTCTTCCTCTCTCCCTCCTTTTCTCTCTCAAATAAATAACTAAATACTTAAAAAGATATTTTGAAAACTCACTTTAAAATCATAGACTCTATGAATAATTTATAAAATAACTTCTGTGTTTAAATTAAAATTCCATATTTTTAATACTCTTAGTGATATATTTATTTGAGAGAGGAAAGAGAGATTGAGAGAGAGAGACAGAGAAAGAGAGAGAATGGATATGCCAGGACCTTTTGCCACTGTAAATAAACTCCAAAGCATATGCCACCTTGTGCATCTGACTTTAATTGGTATTGGGAAATTGAACCTGGGCTGGAAGGCTTTGCAAGCAAGTACCTTTAACCACTGAGCAATCTCCCCAGCCCTGAAATTTCATATTTTAATTTTATTTTATTCTTTTAAGGAGCACACTAACATTGTTTAAAATTTATTTAAATAGTATTTTAATATTACTTGCCTAATAAACATAATCTTTTAGATACATGTGTTGATTCTCAACCATTACACTAACAAAAGCATTGTTATTAATTTTGTATAGAGTATGTAGTTTTTTCTAAAATGATTGTTTTAATGGTGTTATTAAGCTTTATGTGCTGTGAATCATTTTGGCCAGTCATCATGACATATACTGGTCATCTTACTACTGGTGAGGCTGAGGCAGGAGGATCATGCATTCTAGACCTTTCCTATGCACTTAAAGAGAATTTTTATAGTCATGAAGAAATATCAAGTTAGTTGTTTTATTTTTGTTGTTGTTGTTCTTTGATGTTTTTATTTTTATTTTTTCTAATCACATGCAATAGCAACCATGAGTTCTACTGATGGCCTCGCTTGGACAAAGAATGCTGAACTGGATTCTGAGGAGAAATTTCCTCTCTGTACAACTAACTCCTTCATGTTTGAAACATGAAATGTGTTCTACATGGGTTTCTTACTATCAAAACATTTGTTTACTATTATGAAACATGAGTGATATATTCTTTGACTAGGAATGGTTGTGTTATAAAATAAAGCATGATAGTGTTGGAGAGATGGATTACCAGTTAAGCGCTAGCTTGTGACGCTTAAGGACCTGAGTTTGAGGTTTGATTCCCAGGATCCTCGGAAGCCAGATGCACAAGGTGGTGCAAGCATCTGGAATTCATTTGCAGTAGGAGGAGACCCTGGCGTGCCCATTCTCTATCTATATGCCCCTTTCTCTGTCTGTCTGTTGCTCTCAAATAAATAAATAAGAATAAACAAAAAATTTAAAAAAACACTATAACATTAGCATCTTTATTTTGTGTTTCAGTTAAACTTTTTATTGTTATTACTATAAGAGTCATACTGCTACATATAAACTACCAATGTGCCAGATAGGGCATCTAGCATCTTGAGTGCAGAGAAAGAAAATCATTATGTTATTTCAACTCATTTTCAGCTGTAAAGGGAAGGAAGCTCCAGTCAATAATAAATTAAACATAAAAGCACAAACCCCAAGGCTACTGAGTGACAAGAGATGTTTCTTTCTGTGTTATATTTTGAATGAATAAATAAAAATTACAGTCAGGAATCCATGTTAACATGAAGTGGAGACAAATTATTTTTTCTAAATAAGCAAATCTATAATCTGGGTTTACAAAGTTATAATAGTTTATGTTCCTTTATATTATAGTTACTGACTAAAATCAAATCAAATTTAATTTCTAGGGGACTTTGAGGTGACTTAAGTTTTTCAACAAGCCTTAATAAAAAGCAATTTGTTATACATGATTGCATAAGTAAAGAATTTGAGAGATATACTCATTCATTTAGGGAAGTAAAAACAGACTTATAACTGAGATAAACTAGGGTGACTGCCTCTATTTAAAGAGGTTAAAATTTATATCTCAGAAACTTGTATGCACTCAACCCCACATTTTGATGTCTGTATCCAGAGTGCAATAGGGCTATGGAACATGAAATAGGCTTGTCTTTAATAGTCTCAATTTAAGTCACTCTGTCTTAGTTCTGGAACTTGATCAAGTCCGTGACTTGTTTTGGCTTTCTTATTAATAAAATGTGACAATAAAGTACTTTACAGGACAGTATTTTGAAACATGTACATCTAGTGGCTGAAGATTTGAAGATGGCTTAGTGGGCAAAAGTCCTTGCTGTGCAAGCATGATGATTGGAGTTCAAATCCCAAAGCACACATAGAAGCTGGACACAGTGAGGGGCATCTGTAATCCCTGTCCTCCTCCTGTGACATGAGAGGTAGAAACAGGAGAACTACAGAAGCTCATGGGCCAGCTAATTTGATCTATGGAGCAGTACACAGACGAAGAGGATATGCCGCAAACAAGGAGGGAGGCAAGGACTACCACCCAGAGACATGTCCTCTGACCACCACAGGCATGCTGTGGCATGTGTGCGCTTGTATGCACGTGCACGCGTGCACACACACACACACAGAAAAATGTAATTCTATTTGCAATTGCAAATGTTTAATATTGATTAATGTGTTTAGTTGTTTTAAGGTTTAAATAATTAATAAAGTTGAAAATAAAATAAAAATTGTTATTTGAATGTTGTTTTCTAAACATTGCTTTGGCAACTTTTGCATCTTGCTCCTACAGGAGGTAACAAGGCCTTTCTTTCAAAGGTAAATCAGGGCTAGAGACGGCTCAGGGGTTAAGGCTCTTGCCCACCTGAGTTCAGTTTTCGCTATGAGTTCAAGGCTAGCCTGAGACTACATAATGAATTCTAGGTCAGGCTTGGCTAGAGCATGACCCTACATCAGAAAACCAAAACCAACCAGGAGTGAGGGTCCTTAAAGGAAAATCAGAAAAAAAAGGAAATAGATGGGTTCAAACTTGGAATACAGAGAAAATCAATATGTGACAGAATCCAGTACTTAATATTCAATAGTCAGAGGCAGGTACTTTACAGCATATACTATTTTAGATATATTCAGAGGGACACTTTTCACAGAAGTCCCATACTGAAATTCTAGATGGACATATATTTGGGAGCCCATTATTCCAGTAATCCCAGGGGTGATCTCATAATTTCTCCCAGTAATTCCAATCAAAACAAATATAGGTGCTTCTGAAAAGAGTTTACATAAGCTCTATTGAGACATCAGAGGAGTTGACCCTCCAAGAAGAAGATTATCTTGCCCAAACTCTGTGATACTGTTATTCCTGGATCTCAACAACAGACACAATGGAAGTCAGAGATTTAAACCACCAGACAGATCTGTCATGTATGAAATTCTCATTTGGAGGAAATCTTGTTGAAAAGCAATCAGGAATGTATAACCTTTTGACACTGTGACCTGCAGTCATCTACATAATACATACCAGAGAACTGGACAATCAAGCAGAAGAATCATAAAAGAAATCTCATGCTGTTTTAGGGAAGTTTGCAGTTTTGTGTTAGGGTACATCCAGCCCAGGGCAGCAGGACACATCTGTCGGAGGACAGCACTGAAAAAAACCTATAATTTATGTAAGTAAGAAATGAGCCCCATTCTACAACCAGTTATGACAGAATTCAGCCCACAATGAATAATCAAGATGGGAGGGACTGAACCTTGAATGAGAAAGAAGTCCCGATCATAAGTTAATTTTTGCCTTTATGTGGAAGCCTGGATGGAAAAGAGCTATGTTATGTTTAAACATTTTATTTATCTATTTTATTTATTTGTTTGAGTCAGAGAGAGGGAGAGACAGAGGGATAGAGTGAAAATGGCCACACTGAGGCCTCCAGCTGTTGCAAATGAGCTCCAGATGCATGTGCCACCTTGTTCATATGGCTTAGTTATATGGAACCTGGAGAATCAAACCTGGGTCCATAGGCTTCACAGGCATATGCCTTAACTGCTAAACCGTCTCTCCAGCCCAGCTATATTATGTTTAAACAAGTGACTATTGGAGCTGTGAATTAGCAAACTTTTAAAAACAATAATACTAATGCTAATCTTCATAACTATCAGAAAGTAACACCATAATTATTAGTAGAAAAATGTAAAAATGGGCTGGAGAGATGGCTTAGCGGTTAAGTGCTTGCCCGTGAAGCCTAAGGACCCCGGTTCGAGGCTCAATTCCCCAGGACCCACGTTAGCCAGATGCACAAGGGGGCACACGCATCTGGAGTTCGTTTACAGAGGCTGGAAGCTCTGGCGCGCCCATTCTCTCTCTCTCTCTCTCTCTCTCTCTCTCTCTCTCTCTCTCTGCCTCCTTCTCTCTGTCGCTCTCAAATAAATAAATAAACAAAAAAAAGAAAAATGTAAAAATAAGATTTCAACCAATTGAATGTGACATAAACTGATATGAAGTTTAGATGACTTTGTACATATATGCACTACTTACTAGAAAATTTAATAAAACATAAGCTTCTCTATGTTATAGCAAAGATGAAGGTAATATGTATGTACATATATGTATATATATATACATATATATATATATATATATAATTGTAATCAATATTTAAAACTAAAAAAATAAAACACTAATAAAGCATTTAAAAATATGTGTCAAAGTAGAAAACCAGAAGTCGCTGGGGCCTTAACACTAAAGTAGACTTATAATATACCCACCAAAGATCAGGTAACATTGTGGAAGAGATGGTCCATAATAAGCTTTTACTTAATAAAATAAGAGAAATTAAAAAAAGATATATATACTTGAACAAAAGCATGCCCTGTTATCATTAGAATATCACTGCATTCCAAAGTTAGTTTGGCTTGTATTGATTTAATATGTATTATTTGTATTAATTTAATATGATCTCAATAAATACTCAATATTTTCTGGATTAGATAAGATAATATAATTTCAACATGTGACTATATTCAAGTGGAAATACCTAGGAACACAATGAAAAATATGGAAGTGTATATTGGCCCTAACAAATATTTCAATATGTTACAAATGTGCTATAAACAATATAGTTTATGATTTACAGATGAAAAAAATCAGATAATTAAATAACCCAGAACTTTCAGTAAACAACATAAGTATATATGGGAGCCATATATACATATATATGCATACCTTTGTTAATATATACGCAAATGCTCATTTAAGAAACAGTTGTATCAAAATTCATGAGGTAAAAAAAATTGAGTAACTTTTTTAGTTCAACTCTAAACCTATGGAAAAAAAATAAAAATATGAATGTTGAGTGTCTGATTCCATAGAAATTAATGATGCTATGTTTTGAAAGGAAAGAAAATGTCCCTTGTTCTCATCTTGTCTGAATTCCATCAAGTGCATAGAGTGTGTCTTCTCTAATATCACCACAATTTTTGCTACCAGTATGCCAAATCTCTATTAGTTGACTATTCAACATAACATTCTTCTCACTTTTCATTTCTTCCATTATTGAATGGTAGATTCCACATCATAAAGAAACAGTGCAGAGTAATGACTTTATACAAATGATATATCTTCATTGCCATCAACACAAAATCAGTATACCAACTATATCCAATAATCCTAAAGATTCCATTGTGCCTCCTAGCAATCCGTCCCTTCACATCCCAACCTAGCTCCAAAGTAAATACTGATACTTGTTTTGGTTCACTGATGTAAGATGTTCATAATATCCAATAACTGTACTTTACTATCAGTAATATTTTTTTGTCATTTGTTACTTTGTAGAGAGGTTTGTGAATTGTTCTGATTTGCATCAAAAGTCAGTTTTTAGCATTATAAATCTCTTTCTGTCACTTTTATATTATTTTTTCACTATTTTTGTTTTTCTTGTTAACTTCCTGTTATTACAGTGATGTGAGACTTCTCTTTTTTTCCTAATGTAAGGATTTGTAACAGTAACATTTCTTGTAAACGTGTTTAAATTTATGTTAGAAATTTGTAGATGCTGAGTTCCTTTACTTTTGGTTTTCGAGGTAGGGTCTCATTTTAGTCTAAGCTGATCAGGAATTCCCTTTTTTTAAAAAAAATATTTTATTTTTATTTATTTGAGAGAGCGAAAGAGGAAGAGAGAAAGAGAGACAGAGAGAGAGAGAAAGAGAGAGAATGGGTGCACCAGGGCTTCCAGCCACTGCAAATGAACTCCAGATGCATGCACCATGTTGTGCATCTGGCTTACGTAGGTCCTGGGGAGTCAAACTGAGGTCCTTTGGCTTTGCAGGCAAGCACCTTAACTGCTAAGCCATCTCTTTTGCCTTTTTTTTTAATTTTAGAAAAAGAGAGAGAGAGAATTGGCACACCAGGACCTCAGCCACTGCAATCGACCTCCAGACACTTGAACTATGTAGTCTTAGGGTGGCTTCAAACTCATAATAATTCTCCTACCTCTACCTCCCTAGTGCTGGGAATAAAGCCATGCACCACCATGCCTGGTTGATGCTGAGTTTTTATTAACTGTCATTTCAGAAAGACAGTTGTTTTGCTTTTGTCCTTCCCTGTCCTGTGTGAATTTGTGTATGTGTGTTTGTGTGTGTGTGTGTGTGTGTGTGTGTGTGTGTGTGTGTATGTGTGTGTGTGTGTTGATTCCAAAATATTTATGTTCCTTTTTTCCCCTTGAAATAGTTTCACCCCCATTTCATCCAAGGATGGTCTTGAACTCATTATTTTCCTGCCTCAGATTCCCAAGTACTAGGATTATAGGTGTGCACCAATGTGCCAGGCTTAATTTATAACATTTATTCCTATAGTCATCAGAAAGTAAACTCAGTGTACCTCATTTATTTGTAATTTCTTGAGATTTGTTTAAGGCCTAGAACAAAATTTACAGTGGTGAACATTTCAAGTGTACATGAAAAATATGCATTCTGAAATTGTATATAGATTTTTAGAAAAAAGCACTGAAAATATCAATAAAAATACCAGGTTTAATTTTTCTTTCAATTTTCTCAGCTTTTTATATATTTTTGTAATTCTATGTACATATATTAGAATTATTAAACTATTCTCCTTGTTGAACACATAATAATCATTAGTTCAAACATTTTTCATAACTAATAATATTTCTTATTTTGTGTTTATTAATTGGTAGTAATATATTGACTTCACTCTTCTGATTAGTTTTTACACAAGACCTCTTTTTATACCCTTATTTGACTTTTCACATATGGATACAAATACAGATAACTTATACTTGGGATTTGAGGTTTCATAACAGAATTCTGTGTATTTTAATTATAATGTTGAGGACATAAAATATATTCTTATTTATATGTTTGGATTTAGGCCTCTAATTGTGTTTCCATGTTTCCTATCTGTTCAGGATTACTCTGTTTCTCTTCTGACCTTTGAATAAATTGTATAAGATTTCATATTAATTTCTTTTTTCACTATAAATGTTTCACTTACATATGAATACCATATGTATTTAAATTTTTTTATTTTTATTTATTTATTTGAGAGCAACAGACAGAGAGAAAGAGGGTGAGAAAGAGAGAGAGAGAGAGAGAGAGAGAGAGAGAGAGAGAGAATGGGCGTGCCAGGGCCTCCAGCCACTGCAAACGAGCTCCAGATGCTGCGCCCCCTTGTGCATCTGGCTAACGTGGGTCCTGGGGAATTGAGCCTCGAACTGGGGTCCTTAGGCTTCACAGGCAAGCGCTTAACCACTAAGCCATCTCTCCAGCCCACCACATGTATTTATTGTTTAGCTAAATAGCACTTTGTATATAACCTGTTGAATGCAACATAGATGCTATCATGACATGTAATGTGATGTATACTATAGTAAATTTTTGATCACCATTTTTTTCAAAAATATACTCCATGCCCCTTCCTTCCACTACTTTCTGGTGTCCAGATTCTTGTATATTGGTGTACAAGATCTGGCTTCTAAATTACTCACACTCTGTTTCCACTGGTTTTACCTCTACATGTCACTTCCTGTAGTTTCTCCCTATGAGTTCAAGTTCATTTTAAACTCTTCTAATCTCATCTAGCTAGTTTTACCTTCTGTGATGATTAACTTCAATTGCAAACTTGACATGATTTAGAATCATCATGTAAACAAATTTCTGGCTATGTCTGTGAAGGATTATTTAGCCCAGGTTAATTGAGGTGGACAGACCCACTATAAATATGAGCAATATCCAACTCATGGGCTATTGTGTAGGATTGAATAAAAAGTAGAAGTCTAGCTGAAAACCACCATTCTTTGATCTCTGCTGTGGACACAACATAACCAGTTGCTTAAAGCCTGCCCTTCTGTGACAGACTTTAGTTTCCAATTGAAATCTACATAAATTCCTTAAGTCCTTAACTTGTTTTGGTTAGGTATTTTATCATAGCAATAAGGAATGTAACTAACATTTCTTTTAAATACATCTTATCTCAAGAATATATTTGTTGTTCCATTTTATATTTTAATGTCTCTGCCTATTAAACTCATGTTTTTCTTAAATATGAGCATATTGCTATGAGCCATTTTAAATTTCTGGCTCTTTATTTATAGTTGTCTCTCTATTTTCTGCTTTTTTCCATAGATATTAATTAATTTTAAGTGGTTCCTGTATCTTGGACACTATGAATTTTATATTGGAGTGCATCAAGATTTTTGTTAATTTCTTTTAAAGAAAAATAATCTTTGTTCTAGGAGGCATTAAATTAAATTTAATTTCTCTCTTGGAGTTTTATTGTTTCAGTTCTGTTAAGATATTTGTCTATTAGCCTTTACTATAAAGATAATTAAGCACAGATTCTGGGATTGGCTATTTAATACCCTGAGTAGTGATTGAGGGATGTTTATTAATGCTACATGATTGAAATTAACAGAAATCCCTGCCTTATGAATGCTTTAGGAATTATGTACCTCCAAGCTCTCTGATCACTTCTGCTCAAACCTTTATTTTTTAATACATATACTAACAATATTTAGCAAAAACTTGCTTATGTTTGAGTACACTGTGCAATATGGATGCATATGCGTGTGTATTCCTGTTTGTAGTGGCCAGAGGTCAATTTTAGGTGTTCTTCTCAATTGCTCTCCACTCTATTCTTTGAGACAGATATTTCACAGACCCAGAGCTCACTGATTCTGTGCCTTGTCTATTTAGTTAGCATGTCCTGGGGGGGTCCTCATACCTTTGCCTCCCCAGCACTGGGATCTCAAGCATGTACCATTGCTGGCCTCTAAAGGCCCAGGTGTGAGGCCTAGTGGAACTTCCTGAGCCTAGCTAAAGTTTGGTGATCTGCCTCTGGCCAGACGTGACTCAGCAAGACGCCTAATGGCTTTTTACCTGCTACCTCCACATGGGAGTTAGAATTATCATTTCAATAGTCACAGTTTACTATTGGCCCTTACCTTTCCCCACCATCCTACAATCCCCGCCTTCACCCCCAACATTATATAGGCAACTGTTCATAGCAATAAATCGAGTTCCTGCTTCGACAAGACTCCCGACTCAGTGTGGTTTTTCTCCGGTGGCCAGGAGAGGTCTGAGTCGTCGGACGCTCATCTCCTCCTCAGCCCCTCGGGAGGAACCAGCGGGCCTGGTCCTTCCCTCGGCACTACCTGCCCCCGCCGGCGGAGCCCGGCATCTGGCGCCCAACGTGGGGCTCTTGGAATCCGACAGACTAGTGCCCCCTGAGAGACATTCGTTGAGGAGGTCAATCGGTGTACATATGCGGGTGAGCGTACCCCTATAAGTAGTCTTTATATTTAATGTGCTAAACTTTGCTTCTATAACCTGTACTTGTTGATCAACGTCTCTTTGTTCTCTTTCTCTTTCCTTTCACTTTTAGTTTGCAGACAAGCTACATCTGCGGCTTTTGTACAGCATGTTTACCTATCTTTTGGATCCTTGTGGTTGTATTGTACTCATGTGTATGTGGGTTGCTATTGCCCTAATTTTATGGACATTTTTCTCTCAACTTTATAATGTGGGACAGTCTAACTGTAAATCCAATCCTGCCTTAGAATCTCTCAGGGCACTCCTAAAGAGTAGAGGGCTTAATTTGACTGATAATCAGGCTCAACAGACCTGGGATTGCCTTCTCAAACTGGCGCCATGGCTGCCGGAAGGAAATCTCTTTGATTGGGACACGTGGGATAGGGTAGAGGCCCTTGTTTGTCGGGCACATGTGGAGAAGGGTCAAATACCCCCCTCAGGGGTCCTCCCTATGATCTCAGCCCTCAAGGCCTGCTTCCCTCCAAGGCCAACCAAACATAAACAAAAGACAAAAGAAAAAGATAATATACAGCCTAATCCAGCTACTCCTCCTGGAGATACAGCTTTAAAAAAACCCCAAAAGGATACATCTTTATGCTCCTCACTCGATCCCTTTGAGAGTGCTCCCTGGCCTTCCGGGGGACCTCCTCCACCTCCTCCATCAACTAACCCTTTCTGGACCCCCTCGGCCCCTCCTTCATATTCGGCCGCCGAGACCCCCTCAGCCCCTCCATATTCGACAGCCAAGCCGTCAGAAAATAAAGCTACTTTTTTATTTCCCGTCAATCTAAATCCTGGGGGCAATCGCCCTGCTGCCTGGTATCCGTGGGAAGCTCAGGACCTTAAGGAGCTTAAAAAAGCGGTCTCGGAGGATGGACCCAACTCTCCTTGGGCTGAGACCCTATTACAGGGCCTTGCCCATCAACCTTGTACAACCCAAGATTGAAAAAATCTAGTCAGGGCTGTCTTGTCAGGTCCCCTATACATTAAGTGGTGTGCCTTTTTTAGAGATGAATGCCATGCACAGGCAGAACAAAACCAAAATCAACAGCCCCCTGTGCCGATAACTTTTGAGATGCTCTCTGGTACCTCTGATCAATATGCTACAGGCACTCAACAGGCGGCTATACCTGACCCGTATAGGGACCAGGTCAGGGCACTGGGCTTGGCGGCATGGAAAAAGCTTGATGAGGGACCCTCTGAAACTCCCCTTATGAGTATTACTCAAAAACCATCTGAGGATTTGGCTACATTTATAGATAGGGTGGAAAAAAGTCTCCAAAGAAAATTTCCCCCAGGGGCATTACGGGATCAGTTTACTAAAATGTTGGTCTGGGATGGGATGACGGCCGATCACCGCCTCGCCTGTGCGGGTCTCAAGGACAACTCCATGAGTAGATGGATTGTAGCCACCAAGGACGTTGGCACTATCTCCCATCAGGCTAGGGCCATGGCTGCCGCCCTTCAGGAAAATAAACAGAGAGATTTGGCCAATACGATCTGTACATTACAGTTAAATTCTAAAAACTTGACATGTTTTGGATGCGGGGACGAGGGCCACTTTAAAAAGGAGTGCCCCAACAGGACAAAGCCTCCTCCGCGCTCTGGGGGGACGACCAACGCCCCTCACACCCTTTGCCCTAAATGCAATAAAGGGTTTCATTGGGCTAAGGAATGTAAATAGAAGTTTAACATACAGGGAAAGCCTTTAAACTCCTCCAGGGGCTTCCCCCAGCCCCGTTAAATAAGGGAAAAGAGACCATCAAAGCCTATTGGACCGTCCCCCTGGTCCCCGGCCTTAGACCCAAAATTATTTTGAATATTGACAATAAAAAATTCAAACTTCTCATTGACACTGGAGCGGACCGAACGGTCCTGAAAAAGGAGAAAGTGCCCCCCTCCTGGCAGCTTGTGCCCGGCCCTCCCCTACTGGGAATTGGCGGGCAATCCACCTCCTGGGAGACTGCCACGTGGCTCCCTTGGACTGACCCAGGTGGGGACAGGGGAAAAGTCCGCCCTCTCGTGGTGACTGGGCTCACTGCTAACTTACTGGGGCAAGACATCCTTGGAGATGCTGAGGCTTTCATCACTACTGACCATAAGGCCTTTTATAATGATTTGTTAGATAAAAAAAAATATCAACAACAGTCTGAGGAAGGGAGGGAATATCATCCCAATTATAGAGATGACCCTTACTTTGAGCAACTCAGACAAAAGTACTCCAATAAACACCCCCAATTCTAAGGGCCACTGCCCAGCCCCCCCCATTTAAAATCCAGTGGAGACCGGGGGATCCTGTATGGGTTGAGCAGTGGCCTCTCCCTTCTTCTAAGTTACACCAACTCCACATACTTATTGATCAACAGTTGGAGGCCGGACATATTCGTCCCTCCACTAGTCCCTGGAACTCTCCTGTCTTTGTCATAAAAAAGCCTAATGGGTCCTGGAGATTTTTACATGATTTAAGAAAGATCAATGAACACATGATCCCCTTCGGAACTCCCCAGAGGGGACTCCCATGGATCCCAGCTATTCCCAATATATACCATATTACTATCATTGACATTAAAGATTGCTTCTTCTCTATCCCTCTCCATCCAGGAGACATGAAAAAATTTACATTCTCTGTACCTGCTGTTAATTTTTGTGGCCCAGATAGGAGATTTGAATGGACTGTCTTACCTCAGGGCATGGCAAATAGCCCACCCATTTGTCAATATTATCTGTCATCCATTTTCTCTTCTCTTATCAATCTCCCTGATACCCTGTTTTATATTTACATGGATGATATTATTCTTGGGTGCCTAGATTCCTCCACACTCCAGGACCTTACCCACCAATGTCTAACTATCCTGCATACTCACGGCTTTAAAGTAGCTCCAGAAAAAGTTCAAACTGTGCCTCCCTTTAAGATCTTGGGCTCAATCCTTACCCTAGATACAGTTTCACCTGTTAAACCACAACTTTATATTCAGGATTCTTACACCTTGCCTCAACTCCAGAAGCTTTTGGGAGAAATTAATTGAATGAGGCCTTGGATACCCATAACTACTAAAGAGCTGTCCCCTTTATTTGACCTCCTAAAGGACCTTAACTTCTCCTCTCAGGTAATTTTGTCCCCTTGTCATCAACAAATTTTTCATAAGGTACAACAGGCTATAAATACTGTGACCCTAAAGAGGTTCAATCCTGATTTGCCCATCTCCCTCTACATTTTCTCTGGGGAAACATTATACACTACACTGTTGGCCCAGGAAGGTAAACCCATCCAATGGGTCCACCTCTCAATCGGTGGGGTCCCCAGAGTTTATTCTATAACCAACCAGGTTGCTGATTACATTATCAAGGACAGAGACACCTCTGTCCGGTTGTTTGGCACAAAACCTCACCTTATTGTCACCCCCTTTAAGATAACAGATTTCACCTGGCTTCAGAGAAATAATAATAGAGTTGCTATGGCTCTCGAGGGGTTTCTAGGTAAAATTGATTGCCATTATGGCCCCCACGAATGGATAAGTTCTTTCTCCAGATTAAAATGGAAGCCCCCCAGGCTTTTTCTGTCTCAACCTAACCCTGACTTTCTTACCGTGTTTACTGATGGAGGGCACCTGGGGGCTTCCCTAGTCGTTTACCCTCCCTTAAAACAGAAAAAAGAGCCTATGCCCATAAAGTCAGTCTCTCATGAGGTTGAGGGGTCAACACAATTCAAAGAACTATTTGCTGTCGTTCTAGCTTTGGACACTATTCAAGAGCCATTTAACTTATTTTCTGACAGCCTTTATGTTGTTAATTTATTACCCAACCTGGTTGAGGCCCATATTAGACTGGACTCCAACCCTATATCTCCTCTGATGATTCAAGCTCGTTCCCTACTCAAACAAAGAATTAACCCCATTTTTCTTCAACATCTCAGGGGTCATCAAAACTTACCGGGATTTCTTTCTCGAGGAAACAATTTGACTGATAAAATGGCTTCTATGCCTCAGTGTAATACTATTACAGAAGCTACACGCTTCCACTTATTGACCCATGTCAACTGGAGAGGTCTCAAACACAGGTTTCCACAGGTACCAGTCAAGGACCTTAAAAAAATTGTCCGGACTTGTAAGTCCTGTCAGCCCTTCCTCCAAGTACCCCCCCTTCAAACTACAGAAAACAATCCTAGAGGGCTACGCCCTAATCATCTGTGACAAATTGATGTCACACACTATTCTCCATTTGGGAAACTTAAATATATTTTTCTTTCAGTTGATACCTTTTCCCGTGCCTGCTGGGCATCAGCACATGCTGGGGAAAAATCTAAACATGCCATTAGTCATATGCTTCAATGTTTTGCCACTCTTGGGCTGCCTGATCAAATTAAAACAGATAATGGCCCCTGCTTCGTAAGCAAGGCCTTTGTAGATTTTCTCCAGAACTGAAAAATCTCACATTCTACAGACATCCCATACAACCCCCGGGGCCAAGCTATCGTTAAAAGATATAATCAGACTCTCAAGTCTCAATTACAAAAACAAAAGGGGAAATCCTTACCCCCACATGACCAACTAAAAAAGGCATTATTTACCCTAAATATTTTAAACTTTTCTAAAGAAGATAAACAACTCTCCCCTTTTCAAAAACATTGGTCTTCATCCATTACCTACAGTTCTATCTGGGTAAGATGGAGGGACCCATTGACTGGGGCCTGGAGAGGGCCTGATCCGCTCCTCACAGCAGGGAGAGGGTTTGGATGTGTCTTCCCTCAAGATGAAAAAAGACCCATTTGGGTACCAGCGAGAGACCTAAAATATTTGTCCCAACAAGAGGACACTGACAGTCACTTCTCTAGGGAGTGTCCCACCCCTGAGGACTGTTCCTAAAATGGTCCTTCACCCTACTAAACTAAACAATTCCCTCCCTTGTGGAGGATTGCTGGCTTTGCCTCCAATCTGGGCCTCTCTGGCTGCTTGCAGTACAGTTGCCTGTACGACCTTAAAACATTACTCAGCCACCTTCCCCATCCCCGTCCAGCTTTTCCCAATGTTTCCCCTGGAACTTGCATTTGGGCCCCGCCTTCCCCTAATAATTCCAGTATAGATGTGGGATACATTCATCCTTCCTTCTGTACTTTTAACACAGCTGATCCCAATGCTCAATGCTGCCCACCTTCTGGAATGGTTTATGTTTGTGGAGGCGGGATGGCCTATGACTTTCTGCCCACCAATTGGACGGGCCTTTGTGCCCCAGCCACCTTAATCCCAGATGTAGATATCATCCCTGGAAATGAGGCCCTCCCTGTATCAGAGGGAGACCTATCTTCAACAACAGCTAGATTCCCTGGCTGAGGTAGTCCCACAAAACAGGAGAGGACTAAACCTACTAACGGCCGAAAAAGGAGGCGTATGTTTGTTTTTACAGGAAAAATGCTGCTTTTACGCCAATAAATCAGGAATCGTCCAGGACAAGATTAAGAGGCTCCAGGAAGACTTGGAGAGGTGGCAGCGGGATCTCCAGGACAACCTGCTGTGGGCGGGCTTACATGACTTCTTACCCTACCTTCTGCCTCTACTTGGGCCCCTCCCCCTCCTTCTTCTCCTTTTCCTTCTCCTCACTGTCGGGCCTTGTGTAATTAATAAGATTACACAATTTATTCACCAATGGCTAGAGACAATAAAACCTCATCAGGTCAAAATACAGGCTGGAAACTCAGGAATTAAGTTCCTCAGATGACCCACTGCCACCTCCTCTGCCCTCCATGTGACCAATGACGGGTAAGATCCCCATAGGGGGACAACCTAAGACAGGCCATGGGGTGGGTTCTCACCGAGCTAAACACATGGTACCCAGTGACGGGTAAGATCCCCAGAGGGGGACAACCTAAGACAGGGGCCATGATGAATGCTCTGAGCTAAACACCTGGTACCCAATGACGGTTAAGACCCCCAGAGGGGGACAACCTAAAACAGGGGCCATGGTGACTAATGCTCTTACAAAAACAAAAGGGGGAGATGCTGGCCTCTAAAGGCCCAGGTGTGAGGCCTAGTGGAACTTCCTGAGCCTAGCTAAAGTTTGGTGATCTGCCTCTGGCCAGACGTGACTCAGCAAGACGCCTAATGGCTTCTTACCTGCTACCTCCACATGGGAGTTAGAATTATCATTTCAATAGTCACAGTTTACTATTGGCCCTTACCTTTCCCCACCATCCTACAATCCCCGCCTTCACCCCCAACATTATATAGGCAACTGTTCATAGCAATAAATCGAGTTCCTGCTTCGACAAGACTCCCGACTCAGTGTGGTTTTTCTCCGGTGGCCAGGAGAGGTCTGAGTCGTCGGACGCTCATCTCCTCCTCAGCCCCTCGGGAGGAACCAGCGGGCCTGGTCCTTCCCTCGGCACTACCTGCCCCCGCCGGCGGAGCCCGGCATACCATTGCCTCAGGCATTTTACATGAATGTTGGGGATCTCAACTTATATCTCCATGCATGTGTGGCAAGAACTTCATTCATTGAACAATCTCCATGACCCTCTGCTATGGTAATGTTTTTTTGTGCTAGAGGGTTAAGTATATGAATGCATCTGTATTTTCACCCTAATAATTCACTATGTCAGTATGGCCAAATTGAAAGACCTTGACATTGAACATTATATTAATAAGTCATTTTTCTAATGCTTTTGAAGATGAAATAAAAATTACCATCTTCTTATAGTGTGGCTACCAATGCATAATGGTTAAATTATATTGAGGCAGGGTAAAAATTAAGAAGTTCTTAGTCAGTGAGCATGATTGCATGGTGTGGCTGATAAGGTGTAAATGAATTGCTTTCTCTTGTGATACCTGGAAATTGCTAATCATAGGATGGTTAGCTGGCACCTGTACATCTGAAATATGCCGATTAGCTTGTTTCACCTTCATCACCCTATAATGTAGGCCACCTTATCTTGCATTTTCATTTTGAAATTAATGAAGTTATCACTTACTGTTGTCTCTTCCACTGTTCTGCCAAATTACTTTAATGTGGAATGGTATTTTACATTTTTGCTGGTTCATTAACTTTAAGTCATGCTCTCTACTTTTCTTTTCAATGGCATAATAATTAAAGCCCCCTTTTATCACTTATAACCCTGATATATACATTTTCTTTTCATTCAGTTGTTCAAATAAGTGGAAAATAATGTTGATGTACTTAAAATTCTAGTGAGACACTCCTATTTACAAAGTGTTTGTGTACATTACAAGCTGATCAGTCAGTAATTAAATTACTTTCTCTATATTACTTAGTGATATAAGGTGTTAAGCAAATGAAAAACATTTGAGCCACTACTTATTTATGAGTATGTATGCACAAGTATGTAATCAAAATTAATGCTTTAGAAACTAAATAAAATGTGATTTTCTCCACTTGATTTCCAAAACCATATTATATACATCTATACATCGCTTATTATATACATCTATTCATCTATGCATCTAGGAATCTATTGATCATCTATTATCTATCTATCTATCTATCTATCTGTCTGTCTGTCTATCTTCTATTACCACTCTATCAATCTAAAATCTGTTTATCCATTTCTGTAATTTATATCTTAAGGCACAATATTATTTCTATTCTATTGAATTATATAATATTGACTTATATTAACCAGTATGAAATTAATTAACTTAATTGTATGTCCTCTTCAGTGAAATACATGATTGCATATTTTGTTGGGAAAATGTTAATAAGTTAATTTTATAGTGTGAATAAATTGTTTTACTCCGCATTGTTTGCTATATAATACATAAATTGCTTCTCCCTGTATTTATTAAGTTCCTTTTACTGGCACTTAAATTAAATATATAATGTGTATAGAAGGGTAGAGGAATTTTATTAATTTTATTAGAGTAAGGCTGTCTAAGGAAATTAAATATAAATTATGATTTTAACTACGAGCAGAGATCAGCCAAAGCAAAAATATCCACTTCATCATGAAGCAACATGCCCTATAATCCTCTTATCAAGTGCTATATTTGTGATCGCAAGTTTTTAAAAAAATTATTTTAGAGAGAGATTGAGACCAAGAGAGTGAGAGAGAGAAAGAGAGAGAGAAAATTGGTGTACCAGAGCCTCTCCTACTGCAATTAAACTCCAGACGCTGACAGCACCTAGTGGGCATGTGTGACCTTGCATTTGCCTCACCTTTGTGCAGTTGGCTAAGGAGGAATCTGGAGAGTAGAAAACGGGTCCTTGGGCTTCTCAGGCAAGCACCCTAACAGCTAAGCCATCCCTCCATTTGGGTCATTAGTTTTATTATATACAATATGTGATTATTTGTGATTGCATGCATGCTATCAGAGTAGTCACTTGAATTTCCTCCAACCATAAATGTCAGAAAGATTTTAGATAAAAACAATAACACTATCCCCAGATGGCTTTGTGGGATGATTATTATTTTAAGTAATATTTTAATTACCAGAAAAAAGTTTGTATTAAAACAGATTCAACCTGCCCATCTGTCTATGAATCCAGGAGAGGAGAATTGCTTCTTTTGTTTGTACATGGTGAAAGATTGACTTGAGGCTTCTCATCTATGCACTGGAACACTTCCTGATACATTTCAGGGAATGATAGACACATAGACTATAAACCTGTTTTGAACCTAGAATAGGAAACTTATTTGATAGGTAAAGAATTGATTCTCAGGATGGTTAAGCCATTCACTTATGGTGGCAAAAGACAATGCTACTAAACTAAAATTACAGCCCAAGTTTCTTGACAAAAAAGTTTGAGATATAAATGTGGGAGTATAACCCCACTACTTTTGTAAGAGGATCCATAGACCAGTGTGAATTCATAAGTAAGTCTATAAAACATCTTTTAAAATACTACGAAATATTACACCTTAAAAAATGCTGAGCTTGATGCATTTGCTCTGTCCACTTGAATGTCTCTTCTGTAATTCACTCAAGATGACCCCTGAGATGCTATAATTTTTTATTTTTATTTTTTGGTTTTCTGAGGTAGGTTATCACACTGACCCAGGCTAACCTGGAATTAACTATGTAGTCTCAGGGTGGACTCAAATTTACGATAATACTCCTACCTCTGCCTCCCAAGTGCTGGATTAAAGGCATGCACCACCATGCCCGGCTGATGCTACAGATTTTAACTGAAGAGACAAAATCTCCATCAAACAATGGGAGCCTAGAAAGAATGTTCTATCTACCTTTTCACAAGGTGGATATTTATGCACTAGAATTCAACTATGTTATAATGACAAAATTTTGAGTCACACATTAATATGGGGCTATTCTTTCTCTGATCAAGGGAACTAGACAGTATACACATACACATACACACACACACACATGCACACAGGCAAACAGGAACACACGCACACACACATAATTTCTGTAGATAAACACGTCCAATGTAAATACAAATAATAGCCCCAAGTCTTTAAAGCAACACGAAATGATATATTTCTGCATGGATGTTAGAAAACTGGCAAAATAGCCTTTTTAGAGGACAACCTTATAGGTTAGAGTTAATACAAACTGATTGATGTTCTAACCAGTGTGCATGTCTAAAGGCCCAGAGCAGGGGATCCAAGTTGCCATGGAGACAGAAGCCTGGAGGAAGATCTGCTGTCTACTCGTGATACTAGATCATTCCACCCAGTAAAGAACGTCGCTGGGATCAGCTGATTAAGAAGGAGCTAAAGAAGAGGGGAAAGAAAATTATCAGATTTGGCTTACCATTTCCACACAGTGGAGAATATATATATTTGAGATGATCAACTCATTTTGTCCACGTCTGAACATGAAAATGTAAAACCAGCTTTGTTTCCTAATAGCCTGGCTTGACAAGTCCACTTCATGATAAGACATCTTTTCCTTAAAAATAAACATAAAATAAATCAAATATTCCAATGCATAGGATAGACAGATATGCATGTATTAATGATACAGAAATAGTAATTTATTCTAAAATAGGCCAGAGAAGATTATTCCTAGATGATATTTGTTCTATAAAAATGTATATTATTCGATCAGCTGCTCCGGTACCGGCCACAGCGGCTTCAGGGCAGCGAATCCAGCAGCGGAGGCTCCAGCGGCTTCAGCGGCAGAGGCAGATCCCGCAGCGGCAGCACCAGCGGATCAGAGGCGGAGGACCCAGCAGCGGCAGCTCCAGCGGATCAGCGGGGGCAGACCCAGCAGCGGCATCTCCAGTGGTGGATCCAGCAGCAGTGGTCCCAGCAGCGGCAGCTCCAGCGGCAGCAGCGGGGATCCAGCATCAGGGGCGCCAATCTGCAGGGCCACAGTTGCCAGGCTAGGTTTGCCCCACAGGAAAAGCCAGTACCCAGTTCCAGAAAGCAGAACAGCGGCCCAACATCCCAGCCAGCAACTTGACTGAGACCAAAAGCATCCAAAGAGGTAACTGGGATTGAACCAGGGAAGGGTCTCACCTGGTCACAAGCTGACTTGGATCCCTCAACAGACCAGAAATCTTAACTTCTTTGTTGATAGAGGATCTGGTTTTTATAATACCTAATCTTGCATAAATGCTCGGTGCTGTTCTTGACTGAATGTGTATAGGGTTTAGTTAAATTTTAGAATATACCTGTATTTTATTCCACTCAACCTATTTGAATACCCCCATAGCAGGCAAACTTAACCCCTAGGACCACGTGTCTAGATACTCTGAGAGTGGTAAGAGCCACACCTAACATCTTAATCTCCTACATAGAAGATATACAATATCAGATCAATAGATACAGCAAAGGATACCCAGCTAACTGGAAAATCTAAGCAGTAACTTAATCCAAGATGCAAAAATATATACATTATAACACAAGAAACACCAAAAACCAAGGCAATATAAATCCACCAAAAAGCATCAATGCTTCAGAAATGACCTCTAGTGAAAATGAGTTAGAGAAAATGCCTGAGAAAGATTTCAAAAGAATGATTGTAAATATGTTCAATGAACTCAAAGAAGAAATCAAAGGAATCAGAGAAGATACAGGACACCAATTTAACGAAATAAAGAAATCAATACAAGACATAAATAAGGAAATAGAAATAATGAAGAAAAACCAGTCAGAACTACTAGCAATGAAGAACACAGTTAATGAAATAAAAAACTCTGTAGAAAATCTCACCAGTAGAATGGATGAAGGAGAGGACAGAATATCTAAGCTAGAAGACCAGGTGGCAGATCTAATACAATCCAACAAAGAGAAAGACAAACTAATAGAAAAGTATGAATGGGAATTTCAAGATATTCGGGACACTATGAAAAGATCAAATATAAGAATTCAGGGTATAGTAGAAGGAGAAGAATTTCAATCCAAAGGTATAGTAGGCATCTTCAACAAAATCATAGAAGAAAACTTCCCCCAAATTGGGAAAGAGGTGCCAATGCAGATACAGGAAGCATTTAGAACACCAGCCAGACAAAACCTGGAAAGAACCTCTCCTCGCCATATTATAATCAAACTACCAAACACACAATCCAAAGAAAAAATATTGAAAGCAGTTAGAGAGAAAAATCAAGTTACCTACAAAGGCAAGCCCATCAGGATCACAGCAGATTACTCAACACAAACTTTCAAAGCCAGAAGGGCTTGGAGTGAAGTATTCCAAACTCTGAAAGATAACAACTGTCAACCAAGACTACTTTATCCTGCAAAACTATCCATTCAAATAGATGGAGAAATAAGGACATTCCATGACAAAAGCAGGCTAAAGGAGTATTTGAAGACAAAACCAGCTCTACACAAAATACTTGAAAGAATCCTCCATGCCGAAGAGAAAGAAAAACACACATATAAGGAACCTGGAAAACAGCAAACAACACTCAAATACTAGTTAATATAAGAGAGCAAAGGTAGAACCAGAACCACAAAAAAAAAAAAAAAATGGCAAGCATAAATACACATCTTTCAATAATATCTCTTAATATCAATGGCCTCAATGCTCCAACCAAAAGACATAGATTTGCAGACTGGGTTAAAAAGCAGGACCCTACAATTTGTTGTCTCCAAGAAACTCACCTTTCTACAAAGGATGGACATTATCTTAAGGTGAAAGGTTGGAAAACGGTGTTTCAAGCAAATGGACCCAGAAAGCAAGCAGGGGTTGCTATCCTAATAGCTGACAAGGCAGACTTCACTCCAACATTAGTCAAGAAAGATAAGGAAGGTCACTTTATATTGATTAAGGGCACACTCCAACAGGAGGACATTACAATCCTAAACATATATGCACCTAACATGGGGCTCCCAAATTCATCAAACAAACACTGTTAGAACTAAGGTCACAGATAACACCAAACACAGTGGTAGTTGGTGACTTTAACACCCCACTCTCATCAATTGACAGGTCATCCCGGGAAAAAATAAACAGAGAGGCATCTGGACTAAACGAGGTCATAGAAGGAATGGACCTAACAGACATATACAGGACATTTCATCCAAATGCTGCAGAATATACATTCTTTTCAGCAGCACATGGATCATTCTCTAAAATAGACCATATATTAGGACACAAAGCAAATCTTAACAAATTCAGGAAAATTGAAATAATTCCTTGCATTCTATCTGACCACAATGGAATCAAACTACAAATCAATAGCAAGAAAGGATATAGAGCATACACAAAATCATGGAAACTAAACAATACATTACTAAATGATGAATGGGTCAATGAAGAAATCAAGAAGGAAATCAAAAAATTTATAGAGTCAAACAATAATGAGAACACAACATACCAAAATCTCTGGGACACAATGAAGGCAGTTCTAAGAGGTAAATTTATAGCTTTAAGTGCCTATATTAAGAAATTAGAAAGGTCGCAAATAAATGACCTAATGCTTCACCTTAAAGCCATGGAAAAAGAAGAACAAGGCAAACCAAAAATCAGTAGACGGGAAGAAATAATAAAGATTAGGGCAGAAATTAATGAAATAGAAACCAAAAAAACAATACAAAGAATTAATGAAACAAAGAGCTGGTTCTTTGAAAGGATAAACAAGATTGATAAACCCTTAGCAAATCTGACCAAAAGAAAGAGAGAAGAGACACAAATTAATAAAATTAGAGATGAAAAAGGTAACATCACGACAGATGCCAGAGAAATTCAAAAAATCATAGGGACATATTATAAAAACATATACTCCACAAAGTATGAAAATCTGAAAGAAATGGATGATTTCCTTGATTTATATGACCTACCTAAATTAAATCAAGATGAGATTAATCACTTAAATAGACCTATAACAAGCATGGAGATCCTAACAGTTATCAAAAATCTCCCAACTAAAAAAAGCCCAGGCCCAGATGGATTCACTGCTGAATTTTACCAGACCTTCAGGGAAGAGCTAACACCATTGCTTCTTAAGCTTTTCCATGAAATAGAAAAAGAAGGAATTCTACCAAACTCCTTCTATGAAGCCAGCATCACTCTGATACCAAAACCAGGCAAAGATAGAACAAAAAAGGAAAATTACAGACCAATCTCCCTCATGAACATAGATGCAAAAATTCTCAACAAAATATTGGCAAACAGAATACAAGAATACATTAGAAAGATCATTCACCCTGACCAAGTAGGCTTTATCCCAGAGATGCAGGGATGGTTCAACATACGCAAATCTATAAATGTTATACATTATATAAATGGGTTGAAGGACAAAAATCACATGATCATCTCATTAGACGCAGAGAAAGCATTCGACAAAATCCAACATCCCTTCATGATAAAAGTCCTACAGAGACTGGGAATAGAAGGAACATATCTCAATATAATAAAGGCTATTTATGATAAGCCTACAGCCAACATATTACTAAATGGGGAAAAACTGGATGCTTTTCCACTAAAATCAGGAACAAGACAAGGGTGTCCACTGTCCCCACTTTTATTTAATATAGTTCTGGAAGTCTTAGCCATAGCAATAAGGCAAGAGACATGCATAAAAGGGATACAAATCGGAAAGGAAGAGGTCAAGTTATCATTATTTGCAGATGACATGATTCTATATATAAAGGACCCTAAAGACTCTACTAGCAAACTGTTAGAGCTGATAAAAACCTACAGTCATGTAGCAGGATACAAAATAAATACACAGAAATCAGTAGCCTTCATATATGCTAACAACAAACACACAGAGGATGAGATCAGAGAATCACTCCCATTCACAATTGCATCAAAAAAAATAAAGTACCTTGGAATAAACCTTACTAAGGAAGTAAAGAATCTATACAATGAGAACTTTAAAACACTCAAGCGAGAAATTGCAGAAGACACTAGGAAGTGGAAAAACATCCCTTGTTCCTGGATTGGAAGAATCAATATTGTGAAAATGGCAATCTTACCAAAAGCAATCTACACATTTAACGCAATCCCCATCAAAATTCCAAAGGCATTCTTCACGGAAATAGAAAAAAACAATCCAAAAATTCATTTGGAATCACAAAAAACCTCGAATATCTAAAATAATACTGAGCAACAAAAATAAGGCTGGTGGTATCACCATACCTGATTTTAACCTATACTACAGAGCCATAGTAACAAAAACAGCATGGTACTGGCACAAAAGCAGACTCGTAGATCAATGGAACAGAATAGAGGACCCAAATGTAACCCCATGTAGTTATAGCCACCTGATATTTGATAAAAATGCCAAAAATACTCATTGGAGAAAAGACAGCCTCTTCAGCAAATGGTGTTGGGAAAACTGGATATATATCTGTAGAAGGATGAAAATAGATTCTTCTCTTTCTCCGTGCACAAGAATTAAGTCCAAATGGATTAAGGACCTTAACATCAGACCTGAAACTCTGAAACTGCTAGAGGAAAAAGTAGGGGAAACCCTTCAACATATTGGTCTTGGCAAAGACTTTCTGAATACAACCCCAATTGCTCAGGCAATAAAACCACAGATTAACCACTGGGACCTCATGAAAATACAAAGATTCTGCACTGCAAAGGACACGGTGAAGAAAGCAAAGAGGCAACCTACAGAATGTGAAAAAATCTTCACCAGCTATACATCTGATAGAGGATTAATATCTAAGATATACAAAGAACTCAAGAAGTTAAATAATAAGGAATCAAACAAACCAATCAAAAAATGGGAAATGGAGCTAAATAGAGAATTCTCAAAGGAAGAAATACGAATGGCATATATGCATCTAAAAAAATGTTCTACATCCCTAGTCATCAGGGAAATGCAGATTAAGACTACATTGAGATTCCATCTCACTCCTGTCAGATTGGCTACCATCATGAAAACAAATGATCATAAATGTTGGCGGGGATGTGGAAAAAGAGGAACCCTTCTACATTGTTGGTGGGAATGCAATCTGGTCCAGCCATTGTGGAAATCAGTGTGGAGGTTCCTAAAACAGCTAAAGATTGATCTACCATATGACCCAGCTATAGCTCTCCTAGGCATATATCCTAAGGACTCATCTCATTACCTTAGAGATACTTGCTCAACCATGTTTATTGCTGCTCAATTTATAATAGCTGGGAAATGGAACCAACCTAGATGTCCCTCAACTGATGAGTGGATAATGAAGATGTGGCACATTTATACAATGGAGTTTTACTCAGCAGTAAAGAGAAATGAAGTTATGAAATTTGCAGAAAAGTGGATGGATCTGGAAAGAATTATACTAAGTGAGGTAACCCAGGCCCAGAAAGCCAAGCGCCACATGTTCTCCCTCATATGTGGATCTTAGCTAGAGATGATTGGGCTTCTGTGTGAGAAGGAAGAAACTCAGTAGCAGAGGCCAGTAAGTTAAAAAAGGAGATAGAAAGGGAAGAGAAAGAAAGGGAGGAGGGCTTTTATTAGGTTGGTATTGTATATATGTAAGTAGAAAGATTGAGAGGGGGAGGGGATATGATGGAGAATGGAATTTCAAGGGGGAAAGGGGGGAGGGTAATACCATGGGATTTTTTTTGTTATCATGGAAAATATTAATAAAAATGGAGAAAAAAAAATAAAAAATAAAAAAATAAAAAAAAATGTATATTATTCATTGAAAGCTTTCATCGAAAGATGTAAAAATTGCTCTAAACTGTTGTGCTTATTAGTAACACACAGCATTTTTATTATTTTATTAAACGAAATGAATTTTGAGTTACTACAAGTTGTGATTTTGATACATACATACATACATACATATATATATATATATATATATATATATATATATATGCATTCATATGTGCTTATGATGAAACAAATGGAAAAATGTGAAAACATGCTAAAGACTTTATCAATTCAGATAAGAATTTTATTATGCAACCATGGTGGAAAATTATTGAAAAACTGATTTCCCTTAAAGTAAAATTATATAAAAACCCAGAAGTATATCTTAAATTCTTGTAGTATTTCTTTATGATTTTGGCATTCTGTACCTTCTGCCACAATCATAACTTCTTTTTGAGGGGAGGGAACTTTCAGGTCCAGCTTGAGCTGTGGGTATTGTGGTATTGTAGTGTCTGCAAAACGTGGAACAAATCTACAATGAATTAACCTGAATCAGAAGGAATTGATCATGAACTTGTTTCACATTTCAGGGACACTGTAGTACTTGTTAGGCTTTTAAAATGACAGAAAACAGAGTAAAACTTACGGATATAGCCTTGAAAATAAAATTCAAATCCTATTATTTCTTTCAAAATAAAAATTCATATTCTTAATTTTTAAATGCATATATAGTATGACTCAAATAAATTTGCTTTGGAATACTCTCATAAAATTTATTTTTGGAAAAATCATAGGGCAAAAATAGATTTTATTAGTATATATATTATATAGTTAGCTATAGTTATATTTTATAGGGAAATAAGTTAATCATATTTATTTCCTAATAAAATAATTTTTCAACTATCTTTCATAAAAACATTATTTTCACAGATTAGAAAGAGGGTGATGAGGGGGAGTTTTTCCCTGTTTTCACCATCTGTAAGCCTTTTGGCTTCATGAAGAACCCTTCTGAGTCTCTGTGTCTTCATCTACAAATAAAGGACAACCAAAGAGAATGTGAAAAGTCACAAGACATTGACAAACACAGTTTGAAACATACAAATGATTTATAAATAAAAGCAGAATTTATTAATTTTAAGTATATTTTATTACATTGTAATCTAACAAACCTGTGACCAATCCCCTTGATGTAGTTTAATTACCTTATCTGTATTTATTTGTAGCACAAGAATATTACTAATGCCTAGTTTGTTCTGAAAATTTAAAGATTAAGGAATATATACATTACATATATATATATATATTCATTTACATATGAATATATATGTACATATGTATATGTACATGTGTGTGTGCAGAGAAGATACCCTTATAGCCTTAATAGGTTTGACCATTATCAGGAGCATTACCATTGCCTCATTTTAAACTTTTGCTTCATTCAGTGCTGACATTTTCCCTCTACAATCCTAATGTCACAAACCAAGGTTTTAATAAACGTGTGTGTGTTTATGTGTGCATATATGTCCTGAGTTCAGGAAGTGTATGCTATTGATATATAATAAATTTATTCAGAATATATTGTACCCTAGGTATAGTGTAGTAATGTAATTGGAAAGTCGAATATTCTTTGGCTCCATTTCCCCTGAGTTTGCAGCATTCTGTTTGAAGCTTAAATTCAAACTTGGCCTCCTAATAATCTCTTAACATGCTTCCTTTAACATGATTGTCATACAAATTTAATTACTGGAAACTTCAACTAGGAGAAGAAGCATCAGAGGTGACCTTCTCTCGACCACCCTGTCTCAAGACTGTCTGCACATGGCTGCTTCTGTAGCGTATTCCTGGTGTACTGAGGGATATTCCCCACTTCCACATGAGCAGACTCTGGCTTATTTTCAACATCTTTTCAGGTCATCCCAGATTCTTCTTGTGAAAATAATGTGTAAAGTTAGTCATATAGGGGGCTGGGCAGATGGCTGAACAAGTAAAGGAACTTGCTGAACAAGCCCTGAGTGGGTGGCGATAGGAGGATCTCTAAGGCTCCTGGGTCAGTCAACCTCAGAGGAAAAAGAGAGCTCCAGGTTCAGCGAGAGACACTGTCTTAGGGAAGTGAGGTTAATGTGTGATAGGGGAGCATACCGCGAATCTTACCTCTTCCCATTCATGCATGGAGTGCGCATATCTGTGCACACATATACCACACATAAAGATTTAATCTGATATGCTCACAACATCATTTCAACATTTACTTAATATGATTTTTTAAAACATTTTATTCATTTCAAAAGTCCAATGATGTTGCTTTAGTGGTAGGGTAATTGAATATCCCATGTAAGAAACACTTGGTTTGATACACAATATCTCGAAAAATAAAAATATCTAAAACATTAAAATTTACTTTTTGCTACATTTGTGTGACTACGTAAGATTCTCAGTGGAGTCCTGGGGCCTGTGCATTCTACCATGGCTCCTTTCATGTCACCCACATTCCATGTGCTCAGGAGATATGGGGACAGTGGGTATGCTGTCTACTGGTGCAGATTTTCAACACGTAGTTGTCTCAATGAAGTTGAAATGAAATCTCGTTGCAATACAATTTTGATTTATACAATATTAGCAATGCATTTCCAGAAATGCCTAATTATGTTTCATAGGTATTTCCATGCTTTTGTTCCCTTTTCTTCCCATTGTGAACAGAAAACACCATCCTTCTAGCCGAGGAACTGCTGCTCTTCATAAATGATGACTTCACACCTTTTCCTGTGATAGTACGTATATGAGCCCGTGTCTGCCACTAATGACAACTTGTTTCAGCATTCTTATTTAAAGTCACATCACAACCATAATTAAATTTTATTTTGTTCACATATGATTCCCAGATGCAAAGGAACTGGGTTTAACATTTACATTCCCTCACTATTCTCAGAAGCAACTCAATACTGCAATTTGATGCAAAATCCAAGTGCTGGGATGAAGTGCCCCTAAAAGCAGAGCTGCTGGACACCATTGCCGGCTGGCACTCTCCCTCTGGCCTGATGTCTGATGCTTTGATGAAACCACATTATACACTCACTTGAAATAGTGCCCTGTAGGCACACTTAATAAATGAAAAGGCTAAAACAAAGAAGAAAGATTAATTAGCTTTTCTGAGGTCACTTAATAAGATAGTGGCAGAAACACTGACAGTAATATAACTTATATGCATGAAATTGTAATAGGTTACAAATTGGCATTTCTTTTTCTTTAATTAGCACAATGAGCCCTAGAATAAGGAAGAGAAATTCCAGAGTTATGTTTGTCAGGTAACTCCACTCTACTAAGTTGCTGGTTGTTGACAATGTTCCTTCTGTGAAAATGTATGTTTTTTAATTACTTTATAGTTGTGAAGCCTTTAAAATTACTTTAAAGGCTGCAATTTGTATAGACTCTTAGAAATCTTATATTTTCAGGTTAGCTTCCCAAACAAGAAGTTATAGTCTTCTTTATATTACAATGTTTCTTCAATGTTTTAAAGAAGTTATGTCACAAGACTTCATAAAGTGTACTCATTACTTTCTACTCATATACAGTGTATTAAAACTTAAATTGTTTAGGGCTGGAGAGATGGCTTAGCAATTAAGTGCTTGCCTGTGAACGTGTGACCCCGGTTCGAGGCTCGATTCCCCAGGACCCACCTTAGCCAGATGCACAAGGGGGAGCACGCGTCTGGAGTTCATTTGCAGTGGCTGGAGGCCCTGGTGCACCCATTCTCTCACCCTCTTTCTATCTGCCTCTTTCTCTCTGTCTGTCACTCTCATTAATAAAAATAACAAAAAAAATTAAAAAAAAACTTAAATTGTTTACATGAAGCTAGAAAGACTGCACTTATACAAATACGTTAAAGTGGATTTTTCACGAAGTATCATACAGAAGTTAAGTATGTAAGTATAAATATTAAGTATTAAATCTCAAATTATAAAACTAAAATTCTCAAAGTGGGAAGAGGTAAACCTAATTTAGCAATGGTTGTTTTGTTATGCATGAAAACATAAAACTGAAGGAATGATTATGATATTTGCATAAATGAACATATCTTTATCTGTATCTATGTATCTGCTACAGATAGATTTAATGTGTGGACACATTTCTATTTAATACCCTGACACAATCTTCTTTTTTTAAAAAACAAATATTTATTTATTTATTTGAGAGTGACAGAGAGAGAGAGAGAGAGATGCAGAGAGAGAGAGAGACAGAGAATGGCCATGCCAGGGCCTCCAGCCACTGCAAAAGAACTCCAGACGAGTGTGCCCCTGTGCATCTGGCTAGCATGGGTCCTGGGGAGTTCAAGCCTTGAACTAGGGCCCTTAGGCTTCACAGACAAGTGCTTAACCGCTAAGCCATCTCTCCAGCACACAATCTTCTTTTTCTTACACTATTTCCTGTAGAAAATGTACAATGGTAAATTATGTCTGTGCCTCTGTGAAGTGGAAAATTGTCAGCCTCTTGGCCCTTTATAACCCAGGAATTCCTCTCTCAGGGATCCAGAAGCCACATCTTTCACATGTAATTCATCTAAGAAGACCCAGTTATAATCTCCTGGTCTCTGTGGAAGAATGAGAATGTAACTCAGCTTCCCATGAATAGCAGTGTAATCATATTGAGCAATCTCCCCCTGAACCTCCACAGCGCTTTCTATTAGGTAGCTCCTGCCTTTAACAGAAACATTGCCACATTTTCCTTCAGTTGAGTTGCATTCAATTTCTCTCTCCTGCTATAATAGCTTGAATAATTTCTTCCTTGCCTGTTTATCTGTGTATGGTGTTTTATTTTGCTATGCATTTAGCTCTAAAAATATATGTACATATAGTTATGTAAAATACATACAAGATGTGTATATATATATATATATATATATATATATATATATATATCAGAATAAATAATGATAGGCTTATGAATAAGGATGTTCTAAACCTGATACTCAATATAATAATGAAATATTAAAGACTATTTAAAGTTTCAATAAGAAAGTGTAACATGGAATGTTAGGCACATTTTAATATTTTCAAGTTTAAAATAAATGTATTTATCCTCTGATTCTTTATTTTTCGGTATGGAAGTAGTTGAGTTGTGTTTGCAGTTGAGCAGGCTGCGAAATAGTGAACACATATGCATCAACTGTCAGAGGAGCATGGGCCAGGGTCATAGTTCCGCAGGGCAGTGGAGAGCAGCCTGAAGAATTCTTTTCAGAGGCCTGCATTTGGGTGAAGATGAGATTGACTGGGTTGCCGAAAACAATTTCAGGATGAGTCACTATGAAGCACAGATTAAGTTATTTAAAAAGAAATGTTGCCAGGCGTGGTGGCACACACCTTTAACCCCATCACTTGGGAGGCAGAGGTAGGAGGATGGCAGTGAGTTAGAGGCCACCCTGAGACTCCATAGTGAATTTCAGGTGAGCCTGGGCTAGAGTGAGATCCTACATCGAAAAAACAAAACAAAACAAAAAAACAAAAAACAAAACAAAACAGAACAAAACCCAGAAATGTTGATGTAGATTTAGCCACGAATGTTCATAGAAAGAAAGAGACTTAGGGAAAGGACAAGAAGGCACACTAGAGTGTGGTGGGGGCTTCTCAAGAGAGAGGCACATATTTTCCCAGTATCCCTTCATAAGATCTTGGTGCTCCTGCAGTTACATTTTTCAAAGCTTACTCAGGAACTCTTTTCTCCCCTCTCATTCAGTAAATGAAATCATATGGTAAGTTCTGATGTGCTGTGCACGAGAAAGGTGGCATGTTTTAATGATAAATGACATTTCTTGTCTTGTTTGTGAGACTCCCAGAAAACTGAAGGTTTATATCTAAGGAAGGGAGTGAGGGCCCGTATATTAAAACCATTAGCATGTTCATTGCTTTCCTCCCCATTATTCTTTTTTTTTTTGGTTTTTTGAGGTAGGGTCTCACTCTAGCCCAGGCTGACCTGGAATTCATTATGGAGTCTCAGGGTGGCCTCGAACTCACGGCGATCCACCTACCTCTGCCTCCCGAGTGCTGGGATTAAAGGCGTGTGCCACCACGCCTGGCTTCCTCCCCATTATTCTTATTTAAAATATCACTATATAAAAGATATCTCAATGGAGGCAACTTTTATAGATAGTTTTGTTTAATGTACTGATATTCTCTCTCAACTGGCAGGAGATTTAATCTAATGGTCAGTAATGTGATGCTTCATTCTCTTATTATTTTCCTTAGTTTTCTGCCTTTCTACACTGCCTTAGGATAAGATCAGAATGAAATTTTGAATGCCTATGTATAGAGTAAATCCAAATTTTAAAATCATTATTGCTGTATTTGGTAGAGACTGCGTAACTTTACTTATTTAAAATCTCAGACACAAACATATATAACATAATCATGAAATTAAAATATCTTTCCTAAATTGAAAGCATTCACGTTTGTTTCCTTGTGTGAATTTATGACTTTCCCTAAACTAAGTCCAAAAGTTCCTCAATATATGGTGGTAAGGAAATATGGATCTTTATTCACACAGATGTTTTAATTACTAGTAATTTAAAACTGAGGGTTTTGTTTTTATTCTGCCCACGTCCTTCAGCTATATTTAACTTCTTCCTTTGTACCTTACAATCAATTGAAATTAAAGGTAGTTTCAATTTACAGCAAAAGGTAATTGTTCAGCCCATTCTGCCAGTAGGTCTGGTCTTGACTCTTTAAGTGCTTAGCCTAAAGCACTACAATTGCAGGTGCTCAAGATACATACGATCAGGAGTATGTAAATATTTTAATGTTATCTTTTCAAAACCTGGCCACAAAGTTACCTTCTGTTGCCTATATCTAATGATTATTTGATTGAGGTAAGCTTTATATTTAGCAAATTAGTCTTCTATAGCCTGTAGCAAAGAGAGTACTAAAAAGTGACTAAAAGTGACTCTAGCTTTCTTTCTTATTTTTCTTCTAATGCATGTTGTCTTAAGACACTACACTTCATGGACTGCACCTTCTGGTAGAGTAAAGGCACCAGCCTAGCAGGGGAGGAATGGATAATAATTTTTGTTTATGTATGTTGTATATAAGTATGTTCTTATACAAGTAATCATTTTTGTGTATGTGCATTGCATACAAGTAATTTATTAATGTGGGAAATGGGTATCTCTTCAATAAGAACAATTGCCTGAAATCTTTTCAGAATTGAATGTTGTGGTTTGAAGGATGGAATCAGTGAAAAAATCAAAATCAATTTTGTGCACATTCCTTTTCATTCACTCAAACCTAAGTATGTTCCTTTCATAGATTTGGAATTAGGATGGCTATTCCTACCTCTTCTATAAATTCAGAATGTCCTAACCATTTCCTGGTTCTTTGGTTTTTGTTGCACGGGAACCTTGCTTCAAACTGCCTGGGCACACTTTGTGAGGGAACTGTTGTGGAGAATATGTGTGTGTGTGTGTGTGTGTGTGTGTGTGTATACACATACATATATACACACATATATATATAATTTCATATACATTAGGGTAATATTATAATAGTATCTTGGGTAACTTTGTGTTCAATTTTTAAGTATAATAAACTGATTTTTCTGATGATAACTACAGCCTTATATACTAATATTTTAATAGTTTATGCTAATTCTCCAGTTATTGCTTTTACAGTAAACTTTTTAGTTATACCACAAACAAAAGTTTAAGGGCTTTTTATCACAATTGTAATGAAAACAATTTAGCAACAAGTAAATAACAGAAAAGATTAACAGAAAATTCACTTCCTAAATTTGTGGATAGTCTTTTCTAATAATAAGCATGATGTTCCATTACAAATGTACTTACTTTATGTAACAATTTTTTCAGTGCCTATTTTTATATTCAAAATGCATTTGGAACATACCCAATATGATTTATTTCAAATATCTTTGCACAAGATTTTATTACTCCTATTTTAAGTGAGATACATACTCTATAAGGTTACACAGTTTTATTAGCCAATCATCAGACTTTTCTTTTTCTTTTTTTTTTTTTTTTTGAGGTAGGATCTCACTGTAGCTTGACCTGAGCTGGAATTCATTATTTGGTCTCTGGGCAGCCTCAAACTCATGGCGATCACCCTAGCTCTGCCTCCTGAGTCCTGAGATTAAAGAAGTGTGCCACCATATCCAGCTACCAATTATTTTTTAACGGTGAAAGTACTAAGCTAAATATTTTATTCAAGTGCAGAGATTACTTTGCCTCTGTCATAAAATACAATTTAACTCAAAAACTCTATTTTTACGGTGGCCATAAAACTGTAATATTACTTATAGATGGAAAGCAATAGAGTTTGATATGATAGCATGATAGCACCTGCCTATAATCCACTACTGTGGGAAGAGACATCTTGTTTCTTTATCCTCTCTCTCTCTCTCTCTCTCTCCATATATATATATATATATATATATATATATATATATATATTCACACACACCACACACATATATATGACAACTTCTATACTTACAGACAAGAAACTGATATTTCCCTCCCCTCCCCCATTTCCCCTTCATAACTCTGCTCTCCTTCATATCCCCTCCCTCTCCTTTATCCTCTCTTAATTTGATGTCATCATTTTTTATCCTATTATGAGGATCTTGTGTAGGTATTGCTAGGCACTTCGAAGTCTTGGATCTTGAGGCCAATTTCTGTCTGGACCATTATATGTAAGGAATGGCACCCTTCCTTTGGCTTTTACATTCTTTCCGCCACCTCTTCCACAATAGACCCTGAGCCTTGGAGGGTGTGTGTGAGATGTTGCAGTGCTGGACACTCCTCTGTCCCTTCTTCTCACTATGTTGCCTTTTGGGTCATCCTAATGGTCATCACCATCTGAAAAGAGAAGCTTCTCCAAACAGAAGTGAGAGTAGCATTAATATATGAATATGAACATTAAGTGTAGTGCTTTCAGGGCAATTTGGTGACAGTAATATATGCATTTATCCAGAAAAGAGTAAGCTTTATACCCCGAAGGCTCATGGTCTCCCCTGCCATAGGCTTTTGATTAGGTTTTCAGTACCCTGCCTAATTTTGTTTGCCCTATCATCTATCTATCTGTCATGTATCTATTTATCTTTATATCTATTTATCTTCATTTGATAGTTTCTTTTACTTATTCATTTATCACTTAGAATACTGGTCAGAGCAAATGAAATAATATCAAAGTGAATTTTATTTAAACAATAAAGGAATTTTTATTTATTTTATTTTAATGCGCGCGCACACACACACACACACACACACAATTTTACCTATTGTTGCTGCAAATGAACACCCATACAGCTTTGCGTGGGTGGTTCGGCAACTGAACCCAAGCTGGCAGGCTTTGTAAGCAAATACCTTTTACCGGCTCCCCAGCCCAAATCAAGGAATTCTATTATTGATAACAGATGTTGTTGATGTTATGAGTTTTGCATATTAATTTCTGAAGCTTCCAGATTTTTATTGCTTTGTTGACTTCTTGCCTTTGTTCTTGGTTCATCACAGCTGCTTGAGCTACCAAGCCCTGCCCTGTCTTTATTAGCATCTCAGAAGAGCAATGAATCAAGCACTCATTATCAAAGGAAATTTAGGACTTCCCTCCAGGTAGAGTTACTTAGATTATTGTAACCAGTCCCTGGGACTAGGGTAATACAATTAGTTAATTTCTCTTACTTCTCCCCCCCACCCCCACTTTTTCTTATTTGAGTTAGAGTCTCACTCTGGCCCAGGCTGACCTGAAATTCACTGTGTATTCTCAGGGTGGCCTTGAACTCATGGTGATCCTCCTTTCTCTGCCTCTTGAGTGCTGGGATTAAAGGAGTGCACCACCACACCTGGCTTCTTAGTTTTATATTATTGCCAATTTTAGAAAAAAAAAAAAAGCACCTTGACAGAGATTTAAAAAAAAATGTATTGACAACAGAATTACTCATTAGTTCAAGACTTTCAGAGTCTTTCCGTGAGTATATGTATGACCTTATTCTCCAAAATAAAACCAAGGTCCTGTTAGAAACATTAAGTAAAAGGATATGGACATCCAACAACAGATGTCCTTTATTTTTCATATTTAGCTAGATTTCCATATTTCTATCAATTTCTCTCTCATCCTCTTTTTCTATTATGTATCATGGTTTACACGGAAGGGGTATACAAACAGAAGAAAATAACTTAGAAAGCCACAGGCTAAAGTAAAGACTCAAATATTGCAATCTATTTTGGGCTATAGTCATACATTACCAATTCTAACTGAAAATTGAAATCTAACACTATAAAGGTACTATAAACATACCCCAAATTTACCTCCATATTTATTCACTTACTTTACTTGGTATGTGAAATAATGGTAGGGACATCTCATCATGTTTCATAAAATATTCTGAAATACCAAAATAATGAATGGAGTTTAGTAGATTATTTATGATACTTTCCAAAACTATTTTATGTATTTATTTGTGAGGCAGATAGATAGATAGATAGATAGATGGATAGATAGATAGATAGACAGAGTGCATGGGCACAATTGGGGCCTCTGGCTGCTGCAAGTGAACTCCAGACTAATGTGTCACAAAGGTCTATGGATGCTACCTCTGAAGCTGTTAAGAATGCCCCTTCATCATCATGTACACACATCTCACCAGCCATCTGGAGCAGAACAAAGGCCTAACTGGTCTTCTCACTGCCTGAAACTTCTAATCTCAACTCTCAGCCAGATCTAAAACCATGAATTTGTCAGTCCTCTCATCAAGAAGAGGAAACCACCTGCCATAACATTAGGGATTAGTGGGAAAGGTGGGATTTTTTTTTTTTTTTGAGACAGGGTCTCATACAGCCCAACACTCTATGTAGGGAAAGATGACCTTGAATTCCTGATCCTCCTGTTTCCACATCCTAAGTGCTTGGATTACAGGGGTGTACTACCACACATAAGTTGTAATGTTCATTATAACCAGTAAGTGACAAAATCTTTAACCATGTGTGAGGTAGGAGAATGGGTATTACTCAAGTACTAAATGTCATAATTCTCCCTTCATTCTGTCCAAACTGTGAGTGCTGTGTTGGGAAAGGGTCTTTAATCTTGCTGTATCATAGCTTCCTCTTGATGTGTAGTGAGAAATACACCTGCCCTTCCTAAAACGAATGGGAAAGTTCTGTACAAACAGCAGACATAGGAGGTTGCCCGTACTGTTGGCCTTGTGGTTCATCACTACACCTCTGGCAGCTGGAGGCAAGGCGCCTACTTGTAGTGATTAAAGAACAAATACTGTGGATGAACTTTCCACCTCGAGGTAGAATTGGAAGGTGTATTGGCAATAGCAGAAGAGCAACATATTCTCTCTTGCAGACTGAGCGGAAATGCTTTCTGAAAGCAGAAATATCTTAGTTGAGCTAAAAAGGTAATATCAGGAAGTAGAAAACTTAAGGCAGGATAGGTGGCTTAGTGGTTAAGGTGCTTTCCTGCAAAGCGTAAGGACCCATGTTTCACTCTCCAGATCCCACCTAAGCCAGAAGCACAAAGGTGAGGCAAGTGCAAGGTCACACATGCCCACTAGGTGGCACAAGCATCTGGAGTTCAAATGCAGTGGCTGAGTCCCTGGCGTGCCAATTCTCCAATTCTCTCTCTCTCTCTCTCTCTTTCTCACTTTGCTTGCTCTTGCTCTCTCTAAAAATAAATAAATAAATAAGAAGTAGAAAGCTTAGAGAAGATGAAAATTAAGAAGTAGTTCCCCTGATTTCACATAGCCATGTGTGGCATTTCTTGTTCCACAAGCTTTTCTGTGGAGGGATTCAGTAAGGATTTAAAGGAAGACTTCCTGTGCAGCCTTAAATGATGAGGCCCCAATAGTAGCAAGCAGTTATTCAAAGCTTAGTGTAACTACCAGTGCTTATTTTCCAGTCATGTTCTTCACTTGAGGAGTGCTTTGGCTGTCCAGTCTGTGGAAGATGAACAGGGTAATATGTTACCTATGGAATGGACATTTTGGTGGAATAAAGGTTGGAGCTGAAGAGAACGATTCTCCTTATGTTTACTGGTCTTTCTGCTTGAAGGAACGAAGCTAATGTTTTGTCATTTTCCTCAAAAGTCCAGTTTCCTTGGTCTCTGTAGCTTGCTTTGGCATTTTAATAATCTGGGCAAGAGTTCCTGCTTCCCTTCAGTTGGTACCCAAACATCTGGACTGTCAAGTCAGTGGCAAGAGGTGCCAGCATCTGGAATTTTCAGAATTGATCTCAATTCTATTGTGATTTCCAGGTGTGTGGTTTTAAAGTTATATCCTTTGAGGCATATGTGTAAGGAGAGTGTTGGAGAAGATGCTAATAACTTGCCTCCAGTTTCAGTAGACTTACCAACACTTGTGTCAGTAGTAACAAATGAAGCCAAACTCTATCTTCTTGTTTGTTTGTTTTGTTTTTCGAAGTAGGGTCTCACTCTAGCCCAGGCTAACCTGGAATTCCCTATGTTGTCTCAGGGTGGCCTCTCCAAGTCATGGTGATCCTCCTACTGCTGCCTCCAGAGTGCTGGGATTAAAGGCATGCGCCACCACACCCGGCTCTCCCAACTCTGTCTTGAAAAACCTATTGTTGGAATATGATGTTGCCTCAACCCAGTTGAAAACTCATTACAGAAGCAGTTCCAGAGTTCCACCTACAAGGGAGACACTTGAGGCCTTTCTTACTGATGGACATATGAAAAAAAAATAGTTGAGCAGTTCATTCATGACTTGACTGTTGCCATTGAGAGCTGTGTCCTGTGTACAGATCAAAACCTGGGTCCTGGAGAAGTTTTGAAAACATGCAATAGAAAAACACATGTTGTGATCACGTCATCTGGAGGCATTGATTTCTTGGTGAGTGCCATCCTAGCTGATCACCATATTCCTCCAGATGAACCAACCGATCTTTGAATGTAGCTTTGATGAGTAAAGAAGAGATCAGGCCAACTAGTCTTAATAAACTATTTCGTCCTTTTCACTTTTCTTTTCTTTCCATGCGCAAATATTTTTGAGGGTAAAATAAATGCTAAGTACAAGAATAGGGAATCTTATCTAGAGTCATCTCCAAGCTCATAGGAAAGAGACAGGCAGATGTTTGTATTATACAATCCTTGGTTATGACATAGAGAACCATATTAGATCTCAAAATCAGATCTTAAAGGATATGATGGGTGGAATATTGGTCAGCTATGCCCCACTTCTCTATTATGGAGATCCCTCCTTTACTCTATGTTATGGGTGATATGACTTACTGTACTGATGAAGGTGACAAGTACATTTTATAAGCTCCTGTGCAACTGTGTGACGTGGGACCCAAATACTTGAACTGTTTCAAGAAGTAATTCAAGAGTAGACCAGAGCCTAACCCGAACGGACATAACTGTTATCAAGAAATAAATGTTGATAACACCCAGCTATTAATTATTGCATAATTTTGAATTGATGGTAGTTTAATAAAGTTTATGACAAAGTTATAGATACAAAGAAAAATGGAAAGTAAAGAAGTGTGTGTGTGTGTGTGTGTGTGTGTGTGTGTTTGGAAAATTAGACTAAAATGGAGACGCTAACATGCTATTAATTTTTTTTTAATTTAAATTTTTCAAGTATAGTTTCTGACTACAAACACTTCTCACCACCAAGTTCCTGACTTTTGGCATTGCCTTATCTGCTGACTGCTAATACTTTGCAGTCTTCTTCAAGAAACTGGAAAAGATTAGTCCCTGGATAGAAATTCTAAGTCATAGTGCCTTAAAACTGTTCTTCAGTAAATAGGAAATGATTCCACTCTACTGGATTGATCTAGCCATCTGATGGAGTTGGTTCTGTAAAGTTTTTCCAAGTCCATTACTTGAAGTAATGCCTGGTTCTAAGAGACATGAAACATGATATTTTGTACTAATATTATTGCTTTTAAAAAGGTTTTATAGGTAAGAAATGCTTTAAAGATGCCCTTTGAATAACAATATTATAGAAAATATATAATTAGACATATTTTAAAGTGTAGAAAACTCACAAATAAAAACATCAAACACCTACAGAGAGTGGTCCTTGCTGCATTATTTATGATTTTATTAAAATAAATTTCTTGACACAACTTCATTATCACCACATGGATATGTGATCTCAAATGAATTTCTTATCCCTCACAAGATTCATAGTCCCTCCACAAGGTTACATATAAATGCACTTGAGAAGAGATTCTAACCAAGTTAGCTGCCTGCAATTGTGCAGTATGCTCCAGAGATGCAGCTCATCTGAGTCTTCATCCATGCTGGGATGGGCCTTCTGGGTATCCAGCTGCCTTTGACACATCCATGCTCCCTTGTGCATCCAGCACCTCTCACCCAGATCTGTAAATACCCCCATAGACTCATTGCTTCATCGAGTTGACTTTGGTACAGTTGTCTATGCCCTATTTGGAGTGAGTAGACATGTGTTCATGTCTCCCCAGGAAAAATGAGCACTTTTATCAGTAAACCAAATTCTTTCACTATTCTCCCTCATTTGTAAGCAACAGTATCACATTTCCTAACAACAAAAGGTTAATAATCGGTTGTCCTTGTTTAGACAAGCTAGTTATGTTTATCAACAATAAAGCTGCTGTCTAATCCTGATATTGAATCTACTTGGATTGGCCATAGTGGTTTAACTATGATCTCTCTCTCTCTCTCTCTCTTTGTGTGTGTGTGTGTGTGTGTGCTTCGCATGAAGTTGGGCACTTTTGTGTTGCAAATGGAGCTTAAAAGTTTGTATTGGGCATCTTCCACTATCACTGTCTTCTTTATTGTATTGAGGCTGTGTCTCTTTCTTGAATCTAGGGTTCCCTGAGTTAGCTAGTCTGAGTAGCCATCTTACAGAGGGATTCCCTGTCTCCTCCTACTGCATAATAATGGTAGACCACTATATCCATCTGGCATTTACATGGGTGGGTGCAAGATACCCAAACTGCATTGAAGTGCTTTATTTACTAAGAGATTTTCTCAGACCCTTTAAATATGTTCTTGAATCATAAAAACAAGTGTGGACTGGGGATGAAGCTCAGTTCATAAAGTGCTCATCTAGCAAACCTGAAAACATGAGTTCAAGTCTCAGTATCAAGAAACTGCATAGTGGAACATTCCTATAATCACAGCATCCAGGAGGCAGGGGCAGGCAGAAGGGTCAGAAGTTTAAGGTAATCCCCAGATATATAACAAGTTCAAAGCCAGCCTAGGATACATGAGACCCTGAACCCCCAATGAAATCATCACATTTTGGTCCAAGTTAATCTCTGAAGAGAATCCTTAAGTCATGGTAATTGGCAGCATTTCATTTGGGCATCTGTAAACATGCATTTAGACCTCTATCAATATTAAAGCTTTCAGCCGGGCGTGGTGGCGCACGCCTATAATCCCAGCACTCGGGAGGCAGAGGTAGGAGGATCACCGTGAGTTCGAGGCCACCCTGAGACTCCATAGTGAATTCCAGGTCAGCCTGGGCTAAAGTGAAACCCTACCTCGAAAAACCAAAATTAAAGCTTTCATAACAATAATTGAGATGTTTCTTTTCTTTTTTTCTCTTCAGCCTGTTGATACATTCGAAAGTAGCAATAGTTAAAGCACTGAACAACACAAATAATTAAGTTTTCTCCATTGAGAGACCTCAAATGCATCCCAAACATCCCACAGGAATGGTAATAATGTATTTCAACATGTTATTTATCCTGCTTCAGAATTCATCACGAAGTTTAATGGTGGCTAAGGTTTACAAATGACATCTGGTAAATATATTTTCAAGACACAAAGAAAACTTTGAAGCTGCTTGCTTTAAGAGAACCTTGAGAATGTTAACATACGCTGTGCAGCATTCCTTTTCAGGAGGAAGAACTTTGTGTTCCCACAGAATAAGGCATAGTCCACTGTGCTGTGCTAAGGAGATAGTCTACAACTTCAGTGATAAGCAACATGGGAGAGGGAATTTGATACTCATGATTACTAAAAGTCTTTTCCTTTTCTACAAGAACTACTACTGTGAAGGGAATGCTCAGACCACTCCATTTTATCATGAGAAAATAAATTGAAAATAGATAAGAAAACAACAGCAACATGTACCAGAGAAAACCTGGGGAGTGAGAATTTGTTAACTCCCTGGGAGACACTGAACAACAGAAAGTTGGTCTTTTTGTAAAAAGGCTGCTTCACACTGTTCCTCAAGGGCCTGTGTGTTCATGTGCCAAAGCATCTGCTATTAATTTCTTATATCCTATTTGAGGAAGAGCAATGCATGTCACACCTCAAACCATCTTTTATTTTTATTTCTTATTTTCCTGGGGTCTAAAACTTAAACAAGTCAGCTGAGGAGGTTGTTAACAAAATTTTGCAAATATAATCCCCACTCTTGTTTATTTCAAAAACTTTAAGGGTACTTGATCAATTAACGTTAATAATTATCACTTGAAAAGTCATCCTATATTGATGTCATACTATTTAAAATAAAGCTGTCATGTTTACTGATTGTAAAAATAGTTTATATGGGTCTTGGGAGAAGTCTCAGTGGGTAAAATACTTACTGTGCATGCATAAAGACCCAAGACTGTATCACAGACACCCATGTACCCTGGGGAAGATGAGGCAAGATGATCCTAAGGTTAGCTGTCTTGTCTAGCCAAATCAGTGAGCTGTGTGTTCATTCTGAGTCCCTGTCTTCAAACCTAAGATGGAGAATGACTGAAGAATATACCAGACATCGACCTCTGACCTCCACACATGCACAAACACACCCACACACACTCACAGGCAACCACCCACATACAAACATGCAAACACACACATTCCACACACACTCAAATAATTTGTATCGGGCTGGAGAGATGGCTTAGCGGTTAAGCGCTTGCCTGTGAAGCCTAAGGACCCCGGTTCAAGGCTCAATTCCCCAGGACCCACGTTAGCCAGATGCACAAGGGGGCACACACATCTGGAGTTCGTTTGCAGTGGCTGGAAGCCCTGGTGCACCCACTCTCTCTCTCTCTCTCTATCTGCCTCTCTCTCTCTCTCTGTCACTCTCAAATAAATAAATAAAATTGAACAAAAAATTAAAAAAATAAATAAAATAAAATAATTTGTATGTTGAGCTGGAAAATTGTCTTAGCGGTTAAGGCACTTGCTTGTGAAGCCCAAGAACCCAAGTTCTACTCTCTAGGTCCCTCTTAAACCAGGTGCACAAAGGTGAGGCAAGTGCAATGTCACACATGTCCACTATGTGGCGCAATCATCTGAGCTTTGATTGCAGTGGCTGAGGCACTGAGTGTCAGTTCTCTCTCTCTCTCTCTCTCCCTCCCTATCTCTTAAAAAATGTATTTTAAAATAGTTTGTATGTTGTAATAGATATATGTATTGACATGCTAATAGGATACTAATAACTGAACAATGCACATGTACTTTCTCAGTAAATTTTCTTGGGCATTATGATGGTCAATTGTATGTGCCAATATAAGTAGGCCAGAGGGTTTTTCAGATACTGGGTGTGTTGGCTTGATTCAGGGATCCCCCATGAACTTAGGTGTTCTGAATGCTAGATTAGCTGCTGACGGAGATTTGGGAATGAACACCTCCAGGAAGCAGTGTATTGCTGGGGGCAGACTCATGGGTGTTATATCCAGCTCCCCCATGCCAGTGTTGGGCACACTCTTCTGTTCCTATGTCTACCTGATGTTGGCCAGGAAGTTATGTCCACCTTCTGCACATGCCATCATTTTCCCTGCGATTGTGGGGCTTCACCTCGAGTCTGTAAGCCAAAATAAACCCTTTTCCCCAAAAGCTGCTCTTGGTCAGCTGATTTCTGCCAGCAATACAAACCTGACTGAAACAGTAATGTTAGTACGGAGGAGTGGGATTACTGCTAGACCCTTGACTGTGTGGTTTTGGCCTCTTAGAACTGATTTTCAAGAGTAATGTGGGAGGATTTGAAACCTTGACCTAAGAGGTGCTTTGGGGCACTGTAAGTACCACTTGATGGCCTATTCTGGTCAGATTCAGATGTGAGGTGTGGCTTGTGAGGGTGAGAAAGAGTTTTTTTTTTGTTTTGTTTTGTTATTTTTTCTTGGACTGGGCCAGAAACAGTTTGTGTGACAGGCTTGCTGTTATGCCTGTGTTCTGAGACCTTGTGCAGGGTTGCATTGCATAGAAATGGACTGGTGTGAGCAGAGGGGTATGGCACAAAAAGAAATCTTTAGCCAGAAACTGCTGCCCATTCAGCTCCAATTGAGAGATTACAGCCTTTGAGATTGGGCCAGCTGACCTGCATTGGGGCAACAGGAAGAATGTAGACTCTTTTGAAGGGACCTGAGTGCTCAAGGAGTGTCCTGTTCTTCAAAGTCTGCTTTATCCCCCCCCCCCCCCACGGATTACCAAACTGGCACCGTACCCTACCTGATATTGTGTAGTATTATAAATGCAGGAAAGAGGGGGTCATTGAGTTTGCAATGCGGTTTTGTGTTCTGGAAATGGCCATGAGCCATATTGCAGTGTTGAGCACTCCTGTCACTTCTTCCCAGCACCATGATGCCTTCTGAGTCATCTGAAAAGAGGGGATTCTCTACCAAAAGTGAGAGTAGTATTAATATAAGGGTATGAATGTTAAGAGAAGTGCTTACTGGGCAGTTTGATAAGCATAGCCAGACAGTAGCAGACGTTATACCCCTAGGGCTCATGGCTATCCCTGTTGTAGGTTTTCAGTATCAGGGATGTATTCCCTCCCATGGAGTGGGCCTGCAGTCCAATTAGAGGGCATTGGTTTCCACCATGACAGATGTGCCACTATTGCATCTGTTGGCTCATTTAGCCTGGGTGACCAAATATAAGGCTTGCAGTGTTCACTGTTGAGTATCTTCACTGGTGATTTATCCTCTCATTGAACTGCATGCAGAATGGATTCTTCCAGCTTTCTGTCAGCTGGTCTACATGGAGGAGGTTATCAGCTCAGTTCCAGCAGGATTTCTCAGTGGCCTTGCAGCCCAAGCATGTGCAGTCTTCAGCAATAGTGTCTTACCATCTCTCCTTGGTGGGAAACCAATGGCCTTGGCAATGGCCTGTAATGTTTTGGGGGCATCAGGGACCTCCCTGGCCAACATCTCACTGGAAGGTATCCCATCTCTGGCACTGAAAATTTTCTAGCAACAACCTATGGCTCCTGAGTGTTCCATTGTCCAAAAAAGTAGGTTTCCATATGATTTATTCATATCCTCTTAGATTTTGATTAGCCCTCCCTCAACCTTTCCTTTACTCAATCTCTTCCCCTGACCTCACTTGGGCCTTTTCACCCCCATTAATCTATTCTTCTACTTACATATATACAATATCATCTTATTAACTATCCCCCTCCCTTCCTTTCTCTTCCCTTTATATCTCTTTTCCAGTTTACTGGCCTTTGCTATAGGGGCCAGGGGTGAAATGTGGTGGTTTGATTCTGGTGTCCCCCATAAACTTAGGTGTTCTGAATGCTAGGTTCCCAGATGATGGAGATTTGAGAATTAACGCCTCCAGGAGGAGTGCATTTTTGGGGGTGGGCTTATGGGTGTTAAAGCCAGCCCCCCCCCCATGCCAGTGTTGGGCACACTCTCCTTTTCCTGTTGTCCACCTGATATTGGCCAGGAAGTGATGTCCACCTTCTGCTCATGCTATCATTTTCCCTGTCATCATGGAGCTTCCCTTCAAGTCTGTAAGCCAAAATAAACCCTTTCCCCCCAAAGCTGCTCTGGGTTAGGCATTGCTTTGGTAGTTTTTTTTTTTGCCAGGCGGGGGGGGGGGGTGCTTTTTTTTTTTTTTTTGGTTTTTTCGAGGTAGGGTTTCACTCTAGCCCAGGCTGACCTGGAATTCACTATGGAGTCTCAGGGTGGCCTCGAACTCACGGCGATCCTCCTACCTCTGCCTCCCGAGTGCTGGGATTAAAGGCATGCGCCACCACGCCCGGCTAAGGGGGTGCTTTTTGATGAAGTTAACATTTAGATTGGTGGATTGCTAGATTGCCCTCAGGCTTAATTGATCAGTTCAAAGCCTGGCAAGAAGGGAATCTGAATACTTCACCTAAGCAGGAGCTGATTCATTCCAATGTACAACCTGAGGTGGGGGAATTCATTCTGGGGTCCAGAACTTGACAATTCACCCTCAGTGTCTTGGGGATTGTCCACCCGGAAATTCTGTGACACAACTCCTTATTTGGCATTGCTTCTGATTTTGTGGAGAATCCTAAGTAATACACTTGACTTTATTCCCCTTCCCTAGATTTTTCATGCGACTTCTATCAAGACACATGTAATTATAATATTTGGTAAATTTTAATGTGTCTCCAGGCTATGTAAAGTATCTGAGAACTTTATAGAATCAATGTTCTCAGACTTAAGTTGGTATATTTGTCTTGTGATGTCATTGTAGATGTAAAAACTACTCACCTAAATGAATTTCAGCTAATGCTTTTCAAAAAAATGTTCACTGTTGTTATTAGTTTTAATGATATTAATGGCAGTTTAAGATTGTCATGTTCTAAAATTAATGCAAATTCCTTTAATGTAATGTAACCAGGAGAGTTTATCTATAGAGACTTCATGTTCAAATATCCTCAATGAAATATCTAGAACTATGATTGGAATCATGATTTAATGTGCACAAAGTTTTATAAACCTTCTTTATAAATGAAATATAGAAGAAACACTGTTCTTAATTTGACATGGTAGCACTTTTTGGCTTCTTTTTATTGTTTTAAGAGCTTCAAAATCCACTTGAAAAGCTAATTACATATGAAAATGTACCTTTAACTCTAACTTATTAATAACAGAGTAGGGAAATTTTTGAATAGATTCATTGTGTATTAGTTTTTAGGCAAAATATATCTCTTAGGTTGAGTTAAAAAGTACAGCATTCTGGTCTTGACCTTAGTGGTTATGCCAATAAGAAATTTATAAAAATGCTGTTATTTTTTAAAAATAAAAATGTCAGATTTGAGGGTATAAGTAAGAATCAATGTTAAATCATTCCTGAAGGATCCTAAATTCACTGGCATGTCCTTTTAAAAGAGCACATACCGATGGAAGAAATAGCCACACAGAAACAGAGATGAGATTTAAACAATCACAAGCCATGAAACACTTGCAACTACCAAAAGCTTGGAATCACAAATAATGACTATCCTTCAGAGCTTTGGGAGGGAATGTGACTCAGATAGCACCTTGACTTAGCACGTCTTGCCTCTAGAACCATGACAATGAATTTCTGTTGTTTGAAACTGATGGTGTTGTGGCATTGTATAAGCCTGAAAACTTACACACTGACCAAAATACCAAATTATCTTCATCCTTCTGCACTGTGCCAGGGAAGAGGTCCTTACCCCCAGGGAACAGTCTAGTCTCTTACCATGTCTTCACACATACCACAACTTTTACTTACACATAAGTATTCGGGAAGTTTCTTCTTTACCTGGTAGACTGAGTATGATTTGAGGAACAAGTTACTGGTTTATACATATCCTTATCTGAACAGTGTCTTGTAGTCAGAAAATGAAAATAAACACTACACAAAACTTTTAATGCATAAATTCAAAGTTTTGTCTTTTTATTTGTCTGTCTGTCTGTCTTTCTTTCTTTCTTTCTTTCTTTCTTCTTTTATTTTTTTGTTTTCGGTTTTTTGAGGTAAGGTTTCACTTTCACTCTAGCCCAGAATGACCTGGAATTCACTATGTAGTTTCAGAGTGGCCTTGAAGTCACTGTGATCCTTCTACTTCTGCCTCCCAAGTGCTGGGATTAGAGGCATGTGACACCAAGACCAGCTCTTAAATTTGTTTTTCATATATATATTTGCAAGCAGAGAGAAGTGACAGACAGAGAATGGCCACACCAGGGCCCCTAGCCACTGCAAATGAAATCCAGATGCATTTGCCCCTTTGTGCATTAGGCTTACGTGTGGCTTCTAGGGAATAGAACCTGGGTTCTTTGGCTTCACAAGCAAGTGGCTTAAAGTGCTAGGCCTGTCTCTTCTACCCAATTTGTTTTTCTTAATCTTCACTGATTCAAAACAAAGTTGTCTAATTTATGTTGTAGATAGACCTTTTTTTAATTTTTGTACTCAGTGAATACAGTCAAGTTGGTACCATTGTTACCCTGTCCTCCCCCCTCCACAAGGAAGCTCCTTGTTGGGGTATATGGGTTGTGTATTGTGAGGTTAGCCTTCAGTTTTGGGTAGGATGCAATGTCTCTGAATGTCATAACCCAACATGTGGCTCTGACATTCTCCCCCCTGCCCACTTCCACAAATCTCCCTGAGCTATGTTGGGTTCATTTTAGGTCTGCTTCAGTGTTTTAATCTAGCTGTGAAATGTATATAAGATCCTTAGGCTGCAGTAATTTCAAATATTCATTTGATTATTGTTTGTTTATAATTGATAATAAACAAAAAATGAATCTTGGAATTAAAGCACTGTATATTAAAATATAGCCATAATAGTGCAGTTAATCTTTCTAAAATATAAGTTATATAAACAATCTTGTAAGAAGATACATTGCATAGTTTAGGTGAAGTGTTTTGTAAGACTGCTTTTTTGATAATATGTTGAAGATGAATATATAGAAATGATGGAATATACTTGAATTAGGAATTATTACTAAAAGAATACTGATGTCAATATAATCATATACTTTAGAGGTACTTTATAAGATATTTGTGAAGTAAGAAATTAACAAAAATAGTGTATGTATTCACTTTATTTAAGAAATGGACATACAGTAGAATGTAATTTCTATACTTTTGTCTATGTAAGCTAACATAATATTTCAGAGAAAAAACTATGATTTTCTCCTAACATAAATTTATATTTTTAAGTGACTTTATGCCATCCTCAAAGTAAATGCATTTTCCCCATAGGTTCTTGTACAATTCAACCACAACTTATCAACCACAACTTGTCAAACATTTTAAATTAATATAATAAAAATATTACTGAGATCATCTGTGTGCTGGTTTGATTCAGATATCCCCCCAAAATTTCTGTGTCCTGAATGCTAGGTCCCCAGCTGATGGTAATTTCAGAATTGGAGTCTTCTTGAGGTAATGTATTGTTGGGTTGGGCTTATGGATGTTAGAGCCATCTTCCCCTTGACAGTGAAAATGACCCACAACTGTCAATATAGGAAAAAAGACATCATATGAAATAATTAATGAGAAGACAAGAATATATTCTTATGAAAGGATTATGTAAATGACATTGAATAGGGATCATCATGAAATGAGGGATAAAGGAATAGAATAGTATGAAAATATTAAGATGTTATGTATTAAGATAATGTGGTTATATGGTCATGTGCATATGACCTTATTGTATAAAATAATGGAATGGAAAGGCTTGTCTTTATTATAATTAATGCCTGTAAAGTGTCTGCATATTAATGCAGCATAAAAATGTACTACTAGAAATGACAAAACTCATTATTTTGTGATTGTGGTAAAATATGCTGAATGGCAAATTTAAAAATGAAAGAACTTGACAAATTGATCCAAATAAATAATGTTTAAAATGTTTGAATTGAATTATTTGCCTAACAGAAATGTACAAACAAATATGTTCTTAGAAAACATTTATTAAACTAACATCTTCTGGATCATGACAGCTCTACTATCTCCCCTTTCATAAAAGTTCTCTATGGACAATTTTTGTACATGGTTATCATGTAATTTGATGATAATTCCCCTCTCTCCTATTCTTTCCTTTCTTCTGCTCCTTCAACAAAACTCCTCTTTCAAACTATATTTTGAATTTTGAATTTTCACCTTATTTTGGCTCTCCTCCATCACAAATGTCAAAATGTTGATGGGATCAATTTGTGTAGGTCTTGTGGAGGTAGCAATAACCATTGTCATACCAAAAATGCAAAAGTCTTTTCATATAGTGTCCCAAGGCAATATTCCTCATACTCTGTTTCTGTTTTTTTTTTTGTTTTGTTTTGTTTTTTAGAGAGAGAGAAAGTGACAGAGAGAGAGAGAGAGAGATAAAATGTGTGTGTGTGTGTTGTGAGAGAGAGACACAGAGAGAGAGAGAGGGAGAGAGAAAGAGAATCGGTGTGCCAGGGTCTCAGCCACTGCAGTAGAACTGCAGATGCTTGTGCCATTTAGTGAGAATGTGTTGCAGTTAGTTTTGCATTGCTGGTAGAAATCACCAACCATGATCATCTTCTGGGAAAAAGAGGTTTATTTGGCTTTCAGGCACTAGGGGGAGCTCCACGACAGCAGGGGAAAACTATGGCATGAGCAGAGGGTGGATATCACCCCCCTGGCCAACATAAGATGGACAACAGCAATGGGAGAGTGTGCCAAACACTGGCAAGGGGAAACTGGCTATAATACCCATAAATCCACTCCCAACAATACACTCCCTCCAGGAGGCGTTAATTCCCAAATTTCCATCAGCTGGGAGCCTAGCATTCAGAACACCTAAGTTTATCGAGGATACCTGAATCAAACCACCACAGCATATATGACCTTGCATTTACCTTGCTTTTTGAATCTGGCTTATGTGGGATCTGGAGAATCAAACATGGGTCCTTAGGCTTTGCAAGCAAGTACCTTAACCACTAAGCCATCTCTCTGGCCCTTCCTTTGTTTCTTCTATTCTTTCTGACTCCTCTTCTGCAATGTTCCCTGAGCTGTGAAATGCTTAAATTTTAAATAAAATACAAACTTTGTGTAGGTAAACACCTTGTTCCTCGTAAACCTCAGAGGACACTATTTTTTTTTTTTTTATAACTGAGCTTTCTTCAAATTTCGTTAGAATAACAATGATTATCTGGAACTTACATGGAACTTTTGTAAGAATAATTCCTAGAACCTAAAAGAAAAGACTGATGGGTTCAGTTGTTAAAATGCTTGCATCCCCACCATAAGGACATTTTTAAAAATTAATTTATTTTTTATTAACAACTTCCATGATTGTAAACAATATTCCATGGTAATGCCCTTCCTCCCCCCACTTCCCACTTTGAAACTCCACTTTCCATCATATCCCCTCCCCATCTCAATCAGTCTCTCTTTTATTTTGATGTCATCATCTTTTATCTCCTAATATGATGGTCTTGTGTAGGTAGTGTCTGGCACTGTGGGGTCATGGATACCCAGGCCATTTTGTGTCTGGAGGAGCACGTTTTAAGGAGTCCTACCCTTCCTTTGGCTCTTACATTCTTTCTTTCTCCTCTTCCACAATAGACCCTGAGATAAGAACATATTTTTGATCCCCATGACTGATGTGGAAATGTCAGATGTGGAGGAACATGCCTGTAATCCAACACTCGGGATGCAGAGACTGAAAAGGCCTATGGTTTGCTGACCAGCTAGTCTAGACTAGTTATTGATCTAAAGTCTAGTGAGATACACTGTCTCACAAGAGGTAGACAACATTCCTGAGGAACACCACCCAAGGTTATTCTCCGTTCTCTCTATATGCATGCATATACACATGCATCTGCACACACAAACATATGCACACATGCACATAGACATATACACATACAGTAAGCAAAAATAAAGTATGACTCAGAAAATCAGATTATTGTTTCTTATCATCCATGGTGGTGGTTTTGATATGCAAAGTTCCTCATAGACTCCTGTGTTCACAAACTTGATCTGCAGTTGGTAGTACTGTTTGGGAACTTTGTGGAAACTTTAATAGGTGGAGCCTTGGAAAGGAAGTGTGTTACTGGAGTGGGCCTTGAGGTGCTATGTAGTTCAGGTCAGCTTGTTGCTCTTGTGCTTTCTCCTTCCTTCCTACTGATGTGAATGTGTGATACCAGCTGTCTGCTGCTGACATGCTTTCTCTGTACGGTGGTATGTCCCCTTAAAACTAGAAGTCAAAATAAATCCTTTTATTTCATACTGCTCTGGCTGTGCATTTTGTCCTAGCAATGAGAAGCAAACTTATACAGAATGTTGGTATCAAGAACTGGAGTTGATACTGTAATAAACTTGACTATATAGTTCTTATTCTTTAAAAAGTGGTTTGTAGTAGCACTATGGAAGTATTTGGAGCTTTGAAATAGAGAAGCCTTACAAGGCTATGGTTACAACTTGATGGACCATCCTGATGAGAGTTTGGGAGATCAGAGAGAGATATGGACAGCGGAGACTTGCTTATGAGGTTTCAGAGGAGAAAATAATATTTATTGGGAACTGGGCTGGAGGTAGTTCATGTGATACTATGATAAAGATGCTGACAACTTTCTTCCTGTGTCATGAGAACCTGAGCAAAATTGGATTTAGAAGTGATGGACTGATGTGTTTGCTGTAGGAAATTTTAAGGCCGAAAAGTTTACAGATGTACTTGGGGAGGTAGCTCAGAAAAAGACACTTGTTTGCAAAGTCTGCCAACCTCAGTTCAATTCTCCAGTACCCACAAAACCCAGATACATAATGTAGTTAGCACATGAGACAAGAGTCCTTTTGCAGTGGCAAAAAACTTTGGTGCTCCCATTTTCATTCTCTCTCTCAAATACAATAATAAGATATTTTTAAAAATTAGTAAAAACAGATTATAAACTCAAAAATATCTTTAGTATCATAAATTTGGAGTGACAAGACTAGGGATTGACAATATAACATGATGCTTAAAAGAATTACTCAGACTTCATATTACAAGGTAATAGACTAACATGTACAAATTCCAGCTTAAAGATTTAGTGGCCGGTTGTGGTGGCGCATGCCGGTAGGATATTGCTGAAGAGGCGGAGGCAGGAGGATCAGGAGTTCGAAGCCAGCCTGGGCTACACATTTTAAGCCGGGCGTGGTGGCGCACGCCTTTAATCCCAGCACTCGGGAGGCAGAGGTAGGAGGATCGCCGTGAGTTCGAGGCCACCCTGAGACTCCATAGTGAATTCCAGGTCAGCCTGGGCTAGAGTGAGACCCTACCTCGAAAAACCAAAAAAAAAAAAAAAAAAAAAAAAAAAAAAAAAAAAAAAAAAAGATTTAGTGGTTACCCTGGAAACACAGTTAAGGAAGAGCCAGACTTCTTTACCAATTATAGGAAAACAATCCTTATCATTTTTTGGAGATATTAGGGAAATAATGAATTCTCTGGAAAGTATCTAAATAAAGGTGAGGTAGAAGAGTATTTCCAAACTTGAGTTATGAGGCTGGGGAGATGATTCAGCAGATAAATGGGCATACATGCAAGCTTGCCACTCTGATTGGCACCCACATACAGCTGGACTCAAGGTGATGCATGTGTCTGTGATCCAAGCACATGTACAACAGTGAGAGGCAGAGGCTAGAGAATCTTGAAACTTCCAAATCAGCTACACTGGCTTATATACAGGGGAGGGGGAAACAAACAAGCAAGCTACAATCTTAAGAAAAGTGAACAGAGAGGATGAAAACCCCGATGTTATTCTGAGAGATTCACATATGTGTGGTAGCACACATGTACTCATACATACATAATAAACATACTTACATTATATACATACATACACATTAAAAAAACAAAAACAAATAATATTGAGTTATGCTCTGAAATGTGCTTTTATCCTGAAAGTATTTAACAACTAAAGGAACCAGAAGGGACAACCAGGGACAACTCCAAAAGTGGTGTGTAATGAAAAACAGGTATAAAGATGAGCCTGATAGTGTCATACTGAGGGTTAAATAAAAATAAACAAACAACTATTACCAATACCACACAATATTATTAGTTAAGAGCTCTCCTCTCCCCTGACTATCACTGAGCATATGGGAAAAGCAATATTAAAATATTGTCACATATTACATTATATTATTATATATAAAATACATTACAATATTGTTATATAGTATCCTGTTATAAATATTATTATTATTAATGTGGAAAGATATAAATTGTATTACAGATAAAGTATGTGAAAGCTTTATAGTTTGGAATATCCAATACAAAAATATTTGATTATGATATTTCCTGCCTGGGTTGGAAGACCAGTCAACAATCCAAAACTAAAGTTCTGTCTGGAAAGATGGCATAGCACTTGAGGCCCTTGCTGGTAAAGCCAAAGGACCCAGGTTCAATTCCCTAGGACCCACAGAAAGCCAGATGCACAAGATAGCAAACAAATCTACAGCTTGTTTATAGTGGTTGGAAGCCCTGGCATGCCCATTATCTCTCTCCCTCTCTCTTTCTCTCTCTCTCATATAAACATCTGCCCCTCTCTCTTTCAAATAAATAAATAAAATATTTTTAAAAAACCAAAGTTGTATTTGAAGGATCCATTTTTATTTCAGATCTAAATGTTCTGCAGTACAAAACTCCATGAAAAATACTCAACTGAAAACAACAAATGTACTGAACTCACAGAAAAAAAAAAAAAATGCCAGGGTTGAAAGTCAAAAAATGATAGTGAAATCAAATCTGTAAAAGCTTACTCTATTGGATATAAGTGGGAGAGAAAATAAAGAAAAATTAATACTGTAGGAATAACAAATATTTGAGTTTTTGAGTCAAGATCTAAATTAACAGTGAAAACCTTTATAATATTATTTAAATAAGATTTTATAGCAAAAGCATAGATTTTTTTGAAATAAAGTATTAGATGTAGAGAAAAGAAAGAATGTGGTTAAAAGATGCAAAATAATCAGGAAATCAGCCTCTTCTGTAATATTTGCTCATTTTTACTGTGAGAATTCATTGTAGAATTTCTATAGTAGTTTTGGTTCTTGATATTTAGTCTTCTAATAAATATAATTTTTAACCTATAACCTGTTTAGTACCATTTTAGAAAGAAGAAATGTAGAGAGTTGAACAAATTATCAAATATATGTTTATGCATTCTATTCAAATACCATCCATGCATCAATCAGCCCATTCCCCCATCTGGACTTTCCATCCATTGATCCTTCTGTTCACCCATCTGAAACTGGTCCTTTGCTTCATATCTACAGCCTCAACATATACATCTTTCTTATGAAACTCAATACAACTCTAAGGCTGGGTTCAAACTTTTGAGCCTAAGGGTTTACACTACAGCCATCCCTCTAGCAGACATCCAGCAGGGTTCAGCATCTTGTTCTCAGTTACTGTTATAATAACCCTGCTTCTGCCATTTTAGACTTTTTTTTGGAGCTACTTGAACTGTGTTGAAGTGTCTTTAACCTTTTTAATCATTCTGTAACCAGCATATATACCTAGATATCTATATGTTGATAACATAGGTTCATTGTGTCATGGTATAATGTGTGACCTGAAAGTTAGTACTTAAGATTGTATTAGAAAACCTTGTGTTTGCATTTGCCAGCTATCATGGGAATCAGAAGGAGTTGGGAATTTGCTACCAATGTATCTCAGTCAGCTTCAATTGCTGGGATGAACTTCCAAACCAGGTACAATTATGGAGGAAGGGATTTATTGAAGCGTACAGAAAAAGAGGAAATTCCATAGTGGCAGAAAAAGCTGGCCCACTTTCAGAGGTTCACACAGGAAGATAATCAACCACCAATTCCTGCAAAAATAAGCACATAGCAGGAACCCCTAATGGCAGAATGCAGGAACTTTCCATATCTATAGCAGAAAATCCCAAATATATCCCAAAACACCTTAGAGCTGGACCTAGGATCCACAGTGACACCTCCTCCAGCCAGGCAGCTGGAAGTCTAAATTGCAAGCTTTAATAAAACTCCTGAATCAAATGAGGACATCCATTCAAACTACCGCATTCCACCCTTGGCCTCCAATAGATAAATAACCATCTCAGGTTGTAAATTGTATTCAGTCTAAATTCAAAGTTCCCCACAGTCTTTACCAAATTAAGATAGTTCTAAAGTTCCAAGTCCCATCTGAGATTTGAGATCATCTCTTAGCTGTGAGACATGTAGAATCACAACATGTAATATTCTTTTAACATATAAAGGCACAGAGTAAACATTTTAAACTTCCCTGAGACATAGCAAGGAGAAACTGGAACAATGCATACTCAATAACCATCAAGCAAACATCAAATATCTGAAGTTCAAGTCCAATGTCATAACTAGTGACTAAAGGATTCTGGAATTACTCATTCTGCCCCTCCAGCTGGGTTGAATAGCCAGAGAAAATTTCCATCCCAAACCAACAGTGTTCCATGGTAGTCCTTACGCAGTACTGGTATATCCAAAATATCTTCCGGTCTCCATGCAAACCACAGCCCAATTTCAAATGGTTTCACCAGCCTCTCAGGGTCTTCATGGCCTGCATGTGCCCACATCTCAGCAATGGCTCCTGGAAATGTGTGCACTTCATGATTCACTACATGAATTTTTCATGCTCCCCAAAGCAATACCAGGTGTGCAGGACACAGCCATATTTTTAATTCATAGAAAAAATAAACTGTAATCTTGAAGAGCAGGCATCTTCTTTTCTGATCGCCTTTCAAAAGAGTGCATTCCTCCCATTCAAGCTTTCTGGGGTGGAGTCACGTCAGGCATTCTCTCTACTGTTTAAAAGTTAAGTAATTGTGTCAACTTCCTTAAGGTTGTTAATGTGTTTGACAATAGCAGTTTCAGTAATCTAAAACCCATCTCTGTGTCAGTAAATTTTAAACTTGTATGAGATTTTCCAATGTTAAAACTTATATGTCTCAGTCCCGTATCTTAGCCAAGCAAATGTATGCATGATACCAGAAGTGTGGGATTGCTGCTAGTATGGCTTTGGCCTTTTAGAGATTATTTTCAAGAGGAATATGGAAGGATTTGAAACCTCAGCCTAAGAGATGCCTTGAAGTGCTATAAGTACAGCTTGATGGACTATTCTGGTCAGAGTTGAAAGACCTGAATGAAGTAAGAACTATGGGCTGTGAGGTTTGGCTTGTGAGGATGAGAAAGAACTTTGCCTGGACTGGGCTAAAAGCAGTTTGGGTAAGAGGCTTGCTGTTATGCCTGTGTTCTGAGTAGTTGTGCAGGTTGCATTGTGTAGAAATGGACTGGTGTATGTAGAGGGATATGACACAGAAATGAAATCTTTGGGCTGAAGCTTCTGCCCATTTAGCTGCACTTATAGGAAACATTACACCCTTGAGACTGGGCCAGCTCACCTGCGCTGGGGACCTCAGGAAGACTGTAGACTCTTTCGAAGGGGGCTGAGTGCTGAAGGAGTGTCCTGTTCTTCAAAGTATGCTTTATTCCCCCCCCCCCCCGGATTAACAAATTGGCACCCCACGTGGTATTATGAAGAATAAGAAATGCAGGAAAGAGAGGTTCCTTGAATTTGCAACATTGTCATGTGTTCTGGAAATGACCACAGGCAGTGTGAAGCAGGTTTGCTGGATGCTTCTATGGAGACACGATGGAGCTGTGAGGATAATCTGTGGAGATGCCAGGACTACGAGATGTGTGCTGAGGACAGCTGCTGGCTCTGGATGAAGTTTTCCAGGACTGTGAGTAGCCTAGTTGGAGGGGCAGAATTGGAACTCCAGAGGCTGTTGCTGGTTAGAATTATCAGACTTGGGGATTTGTCACTGATTAGAGTTGTTTGGACTTGGAGCTACAGAGTTTGATGTGTGTCCTGTTTAAATTTTGTATTGATTGAATATTTCTTTGCTATGTCCAATGCCATCTTTTGTAGTGTGAATGTTTATTTTGTGCATTGTGGGGTTTGGGGGGGGGGAAGTTTTTTTATTTATTTGTTTATTTTTTAATATTATGGCTCAGTTAAAAGACCTTGGATTATGCGGATGTTTGAATATCATTGGGATTGATTACAAACTATGGGGACTTTTAAAGTTGGTGAATGCATTGCATTTTATACCATGTATGGTTATCAGTTTATGGGGGCCAGGGTTGGAATGTGGTGGTTTGATTCAGGTATCCCCATAAACTTAGGTGTTCTGAATGCTAGATTCCCAGATGATGGAGATTTGGGAACTCATGCTGTGGGAGCCATTGGGCTGGCCTTGAATCCATAGCTCTGGGCTGTTTGGCAGCAAGACTTTAGCACCTACAGGTAAGCAAGATTATGTACATTCAGTGTTACTGCTAAGAGCTTGCATTGCTGGGATCAGAGGGTTTGTTTGTTTCCCAACCTTGGAATAATCTTTTGTACTGAGAAGTGATTGAAGTGCAAAACCCTGTAACAGAAAAAAGTTGTTTTGATAGAAACTTGTGTGTAGGTCATGGAATTTTTGTCCATGGGCAAACTGTTTGCAAGAAGATATAAAAAGGACTGCGGAAAAATAAATGGTGCTTCAGTCCTGGACTGGAGTCCTTGCTTTCATTCTTTCTCCTGTCTTTCTTTGATCCTCACTCCCCATCAGGCTCGAACCCTTTCAGCCAGCAGGCTCTGGCATCATGCCCTCTGGAGGCAGTATATTGTTGGGGGTGGTCTTATGGGTATTATAACTGGTTTTCCCTTGCCAGTGTTTGGCACACTCTCCTGTTGCCATTGTCCACCTTATGTAGGTCAGTGAGTACTGACCACTTTCTGCTCATGCCATCGTTTCCCCCTTACATTATGGAGCTTCCCCTTGAGGCTGTAAGCCAAAATAAACCCTCTTTATCCCCTAAAAGCTGCCGTTGGTTTGGTGTTTTCTGCCAGCAATGCGAACCTGATTGCAACAACTGTTATATCAGAAATAAAGTATGGCTGGGCTCATGTCTCTAATCCCAGCTTGTGGAAGGATGAGACAATAGGATTGCCATGGGTTTAAGTTGAGGCCAGCATGGGACGCATAGTTCCAGGACAGCCTTGTTTACTCTATTCTCATTCGGTGTCAAAAACATCAAAGTATAAAAGTAATATAAATACTATTTCATGCCAGTAATCAGGAGGCAGTAACTGAACAAAAATAAAAATAAAGAAATATGGAAATAGCCATAAACATTGATGTGTTCATAGAGGAAATAGCCACCACAGAGTCTAAAAGTTTTGATGACAATGTTTTTTACAGTTAAAAAAGAAAAACTCGGGGCTGGAGAGATGGCACAGTGGCTTAGGCACTTGATTGTAAAACCTGAAGACCTGGTTTTGCTTTGTTTTGTCTTTCGAGGTAGGGTCTCACTCTAGCTCAGACTGACCTGGAATTCACTATGTAGTCTCAGGGTGGCCTCAAAATTATGGTGATCCTCCTACCTCTTCCCCCCAAGGGATGATAATATTTTAAGTTGTAAAGCTAAAAACATCTTAGATATCTAAGTAATATTTGTTATAATATGTTATTGGAAAAATATTAGACATGGTATAAAAAAAATATTTTATTCTTATTTATTGATTTGACAGAGAGAAAGAGAAAAATGCAGGGGCAGAGAGAGGGAGACAGAGAGAGAGAGAGAGAGAGGGAGAGAATAGGTGTGCCAGGGCCTCCAGCCACTGCAGACAAACTCCTGATGCCTGCACCACCTTGTGCATCTGGCTTATGTGGGTCTTGGGGACTCGAACTGAGGTCTTTGGCTTTGTAGTCAAGCGCCTTAACTGCTAAGCCATCTCTCCAGCCCTAGAAAAAGTTTTAAATCCTAATGTATATATGAAGATACAAGATACTTTGACTCTAATATCTGTACCCAAATAAACCATTCTTGCTCTTTTTTCTATCTTTATGTCTACCATTTAATCTTACTTAAGTTGTTTCCAATATTTCCACTTTTTCAAAACAATAAGAAGAAGATTCATTTTTATTTTTAATTATTTATTCATTTGGCAGAAAAGATGGAGAGAGAGTGAGAGAATGGGTGCACCAGGACCTTCAGCCACTGCAAACAAACTCCAGATGCATGTGCTCCCTTCTGCATCTGGCTAACATGGGTCCTGGGGAGTCAAACCATGGTCCTTTGGCTTTGCAGGCAAATGCCTTAACCACTAAGCCATCCCTCCAGCCCAAGAAGAAAAATTTAATAATCATAAGCAACATAGAATTATCTTTTACCAACATAATAGGGACTTCGCTTTTTATGATTTGCATTTGAATTGTCCACAATAAGTATACATGTCTAATATTCGGTCTCAAACAGCTGGTTCTACTTTGAGAGGTTCTGGAAACCTTAGTGGGAGGTCCCGACTGGAGGAAGTAGGTCACGGCAGGCAGTGAGAGCCTCTTCCCATATGGCTCTGTTTTCTGTTAGCAATGAAATGCAACAGCTACTTGACCACGAACTCCTGCCGGTGTGATGTCCTCTGTGACCAGGCTCTGTTGTGCTAAATGCCTTGCAACAATGAACCAAACAGTCTTTTTTTTTTTTCTAATTGTTATGCCAAGTATTCTGTTACAGCAATGAGAAAATAGCTAACACACCACTTTGATTGCTGGATGCATTTCATTTTTAAATCTTAAAACTTAGTGAGATTTTAAACATAAAAATATTATGTCATCTCTGAAATTTTCTTTTGTTCATATTTTTAGGTATACATACTATCATTTCAGTTGTGCTTGAACAATGTATCAAATCAAATTGCTTCTAGAATATTAAAAATATTCATTTGACCTTTGTAATACTGGATATCATCTAAACAAAAAATCCAAAACATTAGCAATTAGGCAGTTATAGTATGCATTAAATTTAAGAGTGAATTTATGTGTCTCTAAACATTAAGTATGTGTGTTGGACATTCTGTCAAAATTACCTTCTGCAGTATGTATTTGGCTATTTCTGAGATTATCCTCAGCATATTCAAATATCATTTATATTCATATTTTATAATTTACCTCCTCCCTTTGCCACAACCAGATAGCTCTAGTGTAATTAATAGATTCAATTAGAGCCACAAATTACTTTCCTCCACAAGTTTGAAATGTCATCCATTGAATTCACTGTCTCTCAGTATCTTGGAGTAGGAACTCCTCTGAAACTGGCCATAAGCAGTCACTTCAGGATTGTCCCATATTTAATCTGTTGTACATCTGCACTATTTTGCATGAGCTATTGCCCACTTGTGGCTTGTGAGTGCTAGTAATGGGGCTAATGTGAATGAGAAATTCAATGCTTTGTGTTGTTAATTGATTTAAATGTAATAGTTACATATTGCTAGTAGCAATATTACTGAACAGTACAATTTTTACATCAGTTTGCATAGCAGAAAGGCAAGTGAGGACTCAGAAGGATGAGAGAAATGAAAGAATAATCAGTCTGAGAACGTTTGAGTTCTCTGGTTCTTTGATCCAGTTTCTGGAGAGGTTGAGCTGCATCCTCCCTGCTCTACCTCCTATGGCACCCAAACAGCGTAACGAATAAGATTCATGACTTTTTCCACTTGTTCTTTCATACTGTCTACTACAGTTAATTTTTGATATGCATATGTTCCAAGAGAAATAGTTGTTTAGTTGTGAATTTAACAATAAAATAGCTAACTGGAGTTAATTAATAATTAACTAACAATAATACAATAGTTGATTTCATCAATGTTGATAGATTTCCTTTTTCATAAGTAACTGATAGCATATGTCTCACAGCATGGTTAGGTTTTAATTTGTCATGTTTGCTGTTTGTTTGGATGGGTCTGTCAGGCTAGCATCAGTCTTGTGATTCTCCTTCCATCAGCATCCTGAGTGCTGAGATTATAAGCATACACTAACACACCATGTCTACTCTTTAAATAAAAACAGGCTAAATTTCTTAACTACTTTTTCTGTCTTCTCATTACAGCATTTTTACATTTAAGCTTTCATACACTCTTACTACCTACTATTTATTTCTTGTAAGTTGAACACACTTCTAATGCCTTGGAAAGATGTATTATCTACCTAGCTGTTGCAAAACAATTCTTGCAACACTCCTCCAATACTCTCTGGGAGTAAAGTATATTTAAACCATACCTCACATTTTATGCTGTGATACTTGTCCTTGATAACAAAACAAGGAAAAAGGCAGGAGAAAAAAATAAGTTATAGACTTATAGGCTGCCCTTATTACTAAGTACATAAAACCTTAAATAAAATGTTAGCAGACCTCAGTAAACTATAATACATACATCATGATAAAAATCAATTTATCTTGGGCAAAGAACTCTATACATAGTTTTCTTTTCTTTTCTCTCCTTTTTTTTTTTTTTTTTTGAGATATGGGCTCACTCTAACTCAGGCTGACCTTGAATTCACTATGTAGCCTCAGGTTGGCCTTGAACTACTGGAGATCCTCCTACTACTATTCCATACTCTATTAAGAAATATTTTCAAAGGTTGTGATATAATCATATGTGTGTGTGTGTATGTATGTATGATCTCTCAATATAAAACCTTATAACCCCTTACTATTGCAGATGAAATTCTTCACAGTACAACACTGTCAATTTCTAAGTGATACAATTGTACAACACAATTATGACAGGAAAACTTCCACGCTGCTCTTTGGTTGGATATGAGGCACACTAAGTGGGAAGGAATTTATACATAATACTGACAATCAACTCAGAAGTCTACAGCTTGGCAGGTCATTGACCACAGAGGGAAGCTTCTACTTTGTCCTTTGGCTAAAATGAGTGGTTATGCCTATCGAAAATTCTTCTAAACATCTACATTTATTTATATTATTATTTTATACATGCTGTTCTCACTCCTGGTAGGGGAATCTGATTTTATTTTTTTTTCTTTTTTTTTTATTAGTTTATTAGTCAGTTCTGTATTCAGCAAATACAGTCAGTTTGCTACCATTATTAGGCTCATCCGTGACCTACCCCCTCCCCTGGGCCCCTCCTTGTTGAGGTATGGGAATCTGATTTTAATAGATGGTAGTGAATATCAGAAACCATGGATACCATAAGAAAAGAAAACCAATGAAAAAGTAACCCCAGATGATTCATCTCGATCATATCTGCCAGGGGCAAGGAAACATCACAGAGGAAGTGGTGGATTAAATAGTATTGTTTCTCTCACTGATAGCCTAAGAGCTTCCTCAAGAGAGATGGTGGTGGACACTGAGAAGATTCAAAACTCATTAAAATGGAAAATTAGAGTTAGATGACAGCACAACACTAAAGAAGACTTAGAACATGCTCTCCAAGGCTGAGGGGACATTGTAGAATAGGGGGCAGAAGTTATTTTTTTGTCAGAAAATATTTGGTAAGTTTATCAAATCTGTAGGTAACAAAAACTATCAAAGATAAGTATACCTTGGAAAAGAATAACATGGTTTCAGTCCATACTCTATGATCAATAGATAGTTCTTAAGCAGGAATATTGTTTTTAAGTGCTAGAGGTAAAATAATTACATTGTTCATAGGAAAGATTACTGAGCCCAGTCATAAGCACATAGATGTATAAAAATAATAAGTGTGAGACCCATGATGTGGTAGTTTGAATAGATGGCCCCCAATATATTCAGTGTTTTGTTAGTTTGTGGTTTGGATCTGCAGCCACTTGGCTGGAGAAGGTGTCACTGGGCAGATCTTAAGGTGTGGTGGTGGGTTTAAAATTCCAATATAAAGATATGCAAAATGAGCCAGGCGTGGTGGTACACACCTTTAATCCCAGCACTTGGGAGGCAGAGGTAGGAGTATCTCCATGAGTTCAAGGCCACCCTGAGACTACATAGTTAATTCCAGGTCAGCCTGGACCAGAGTGAAACCCTACCTCTAAAAACCAAAAAAAAAAAAAAAAAAAAAAAAAAAAAAAAAAAAAAAAAAGATATGCAAAATGCCTAGTTCCACCTGAACTTCCTGAAATATGCTGGGTGGCTTTTGGCTTGTGCCTTTTTCTCTCTCCACTTGGTCCTGTGAAGGCAGGCCAGCTTCTTCTGCCAACATGGAACTTCCCCTGGATCTGCAAGCTTCAGTAAATATCCGTTCCTCCATAACTAACTGTGCCTGGTTTGGAAGTTCCTCTCAGTGCATCTGAAGCTGTCTGCTAGGCATGACAGAGCAGATTTCAGAGGAGAATGGGGAGCTAGTCAGTGATAATTGAGGGAAAGCTCATCATCCTAGTGGGGATTATGGTCACCACTCACAACTGAGAGGCAGTCAGGTAGTAGCTTTGTTAGGCAGTTAGGGTGGGTGGAATCCTGAAAGTAAAAAGGCAGAAAGTTCTGCTGGAGATCAAAGGATGATCTGACTTCCTATCTCTTGCCTAGTTCGCTAGACCTGTTTTGCCATATCTGAGCCCTTCCCTTGGAAAGAGGTTATTTTAGAATTTTGAAATTGTTTTTGGCTCAGACTCAGAACTTGGTGTCATAGCTAGCTTCCTCCTGAGACAGACCAATTGCTGCTCTCAGGCTTACCTGAGCTAGAAGGTAAGGTCTACCACCATAAGTTTATGTCTGAGAGGAGAAGGCAGCCTCTCTGAGCTGCCTGACCACTTGTGAGCCTCCAGCTTCTGGTGAGTTTCTCCTTGGCTTGGCCAAACTGGGCTGAGCCCAGGGGAGAGCCCCTAACACTTTCCACGTGGACACTTCTCCACATGGCAGAAGTGCTTTGTATTTTCTATTCTGTCCTCTTCATAGGTTTTCCAGGCCCATTATCAAATTCATTCTCCTTTCTTTGGTTCTGTACTTCCCTCAATAAATATGATTTAATAATTATGCTTCTCAGTATTATTTAATTCTTTTTAAAAATTAGACACAAACATAGGGTTTGAGTCTTGAGGGCTTTCCTGAACCCCTAGCATCCTGTTTCATACCCACTCTGAGAAAGTAATGAAAGCAACGTAAAAGGTAGAAATTTTAAAATCATGTAGAAAATTATACATGACTATATGTATGGTCTTAGCCCAAGAAATTAGATTAAGAAGAAGATAAACTTGAATGTATTGGAATCTACAATGGAAATATTAAAGAAAAGAGGCAAGAAATGAGTTAGAGAAAATATAAAATACATGCTTCACAAAAAATTATACATTTGTTAATTTAGAGAGATTTTGAGGAGTGTAAGTAACCTCTCTTTTGGCACAAACTAGATGAGCAAGAGTTCTTCTTCCATGAGGAGCTTGACAAACCTACAGCAGGGTGATGGAGATAGACACTGAGGATACTCGAAATGCTGCACCAAAAGAAGAAATCCAGAAGCTGCTGAGAACACAAAGCTAAAAAGACTTAAAACGTGCCCACGGTGGCTCAGGGAATTTGGAGAAGAGGGGGCAGAGAGAGTGTATGAGCTGCAGGCTGGGAGGGCATATCTAGAAGCACTTACCCCCTTCACAATGGCTGACTGCCACTTTCACAACTCATAGCTCACCACCCCAGGGGAATACCAGCAATCCTAGTGAGAAGTACCCTCAGTGGAATGGTAGCAGGGAACAGGAAATAATAATACTGACACAGTATGTATCCATCCAAAGTTTCTACTTAATAATAAAAAATTGTTTGTGTGATGAGATTATTATCTACCTCTCCAAGCTAGTGAGACAATACCAAATTGAAATGAAGACACAATGGTGACTCTTCTTTATTCATTCACAAGATATCTATTTAGTCGCAAAGTAGACTAACCTATTTTTGGATGTTCGATAATTTCCTATGTACAGAAATCTTTTGTCCAAATGAAACACAGTCTCTTCATGGGAGACAACATATTTATGGGGTTAGAAATTGGAAGTTCTCTGGAAAGCATAAATCAGGACATGACTAAAGTGAAAGCCAAGTGATGAAGCTACTGGCGAAGCAAATAAACAAAAGATTTTTGGGCAGAAGGAAAACTGAGCAGTGTCTGATTCCCATGGGATCCTTGAGGTACAGCAAGAAAGTTAGCTGCATTGGGATTTTATTACCTTTATGTATGTCAATATATATACTAGATACATTCATATATATATATATATATATATATATATACATGTATATATATATATATACACATGTATATATATATATATATATATACATGTATATGTATATATGCATGTTTATTAAAAAGAAAGAAATATGTAATACATTTAGTCTTTAGTGTTAATCCTCTTTCTTGAAACAGAACTCTTAAATGTTAAGAACATCCTAAAATGATACAAAGATGAAAGGAATATCTTTTATTTTTTCTTCATTCATAACACACCCCTTTCTACAACACTGAATTTATGTTGGTCAGGTGACTTTTGGAAAGACCCTGGATAACCACGGAATGGGACGGGTCACCTGGGAGAACCAAGCACTTGATAAACAAAGAGTATGCTCAGCATCCTCCTCTGACCTTCTAGTAAGGAAGATGGCCTGGGGATTGAGTTAGCTACCAATTACCAAGGGTTTAATCATAAGGAAGTGCCAACAGAAATGCTAAAGCTGAGCTTCAGAAAGATTTCATTATACTCATCCCATGGATTTGCTGGGAGGGAACCTACATGGGAGATTCACACCCCTTTCATTAATTTGCCTTAAGTATATCCTCACTGTTCCTGAGTCATATCTTTTTTATAATGAGCTGGTGATTTACTAAGTCATATGTCTTTCTGAGTTCTGTGAGCCATTGTAGCAAATGGCCAAACACAACAGGATTCAGAGGACACATCAGTCAACAAAAAAGGACACTATGAGCTTGTAACTGACATCACAAGTTTGGAAAAATGTGTAGGACTGGGCTCTAAATTAAGAGAGTATAACATATCTGTGCATGGGCAAAGTCAGAATTGTGTTAAACTCTTAGGTACTCAGTTGTTTGCTAAAGAAGATTAGAGAAATACTTAGAATGGGGATTTTTTTTTAATTTTAATATACATTTGGTCAGGAATGTTTTTGTGGAGTGTGGCAATATGGAAAATGAGCTTTATTTTTACATTTATATCAGAAGTAAACTCCTAGTAGTAATGGAAGAGAAAATAAGAAAATATAATCCCTATACAAGTGTGAAAAAATAGAAAGAGACAAGATGAGACAAATACTTGGGGATCACATCAAGTCTAGTCTGATAATCTATTGTGAAACAATGATTTACATCATAATGGTCCAAAATAAAATAAATATGCTAATGGAGGAGAAAAATTATTCCAATTGCAAACAGTAGTGAAGATTTGAATACACAAAGCCATAAAATATCCTATAGGTACAATTCTAAATTGTGAATCAATGTTGGATAGCTATTTATTTATTCATGATTCTGTGGTTCTATTCATAAATTTGTAGTGAAAATATTTTTCATGTCTCACAGGAGACATATACAAATTATGCCCATGATGGTTCTGAGCCACACAATGCTATATGACAAAGAACAGTACTTGGGAACGCTAAGTCCTTTGAACTTCAGCAGACTGAAACTTTCACAGGCGCGAGTTTTCTCGGAATTCTGTCCTCTTTCCTCCATATGTCATATATAGAGATGAGAATGTAAGAAAAATCACAATTCTGTCCCACAGAAAAACCATACAATTTAGGAATGTCTTTCTCACACCTTCTTTCTCTCCTGGAGTCTTTCATATGCAGGTACTTCACTTTGTATGTTAATAAAGGAACGCTGAATAAAGATAGGACTTTCTCAATTACTCTCTTGGTAACACATCATTTGATAACACCCTTTTTTCCAATCACCTTTCACCCCATGTTCCATTTTTCATCAAACCTAAGCATAAATATACCACCTACTTCTTTGTATCTTCATTTCTGAAGTCTTGACATGAAAGTTTGTTAAGTGAAGGTGTCATGTTTTATGTTATCAGCAGTCTCTCAGTTAACATAAGAAAGCTTGTTTTGGACCTTGAAGCAGAGGAGAAAATATCAGTGTACCTTTTGCTAAAATGTGGTCTTCACCTTCCAGAAGCTTGACACAACCCCCAAAGTCTATATCTGGTCAATGAAATGAACAGTAGAACAAACGCTGAAGTACTGTTTATTTTCAGACTTAGCTATTTAGTTCATAAGTGTTGCAAAGTTTATGCACCATACATATGTTTTATATACATATATGCGTATAAAATCAAAATGTTTTTAATTAATTTATCTCTATTCCATAAGTGTACCATGTAAGACAAATTTTACAAACTGAGAAGGTCACATCAAATGGTTTTTCTAAACATTACAGAAACATACTGTACACCCATCTCATAATTCAGAGAGCTTGAAAGCATCTCTGGAGGTCTGTTACTGTCTCCCCTGGCTGCTATGCACAGCTGCATTTAAACTAACTTGGAAGGACAGATGTCTATTTTATTCTTAAACATCTCCAACAAAAGAAATTATGTAACCTCTCTTCTCAACACATTTTGACATCTTATGCAACGAATATTTAAAGTCCAACTCTTATACTTCAGAGACATGAGAAATGGTAAAATTTTTGCAACTCACAAACTTGTTAAGAAGTTCCAGAAATCTATGTTTTGGACTACAAATCAGAGACAAATGTGAGCTAGCAGTTTATGGATTTCATGTTTATGTTACCAGTAATAATATAAATCTGAAATATATATGCCATAGGAATGAATTTTGATCTTGCATTTTCTAATAATATTAGAAAAGAATTAAAATTCCTTTTAAAATATTTAAATATGAAGTGATTGAAAAATATGTGAAATAAGTAGTATTTTATTTTCTTTTCAGTCCTGGAAGGTTTTTTTCCTCTCTAATATCAAATCACACTGAATCAGGAAAGACAGAAAAATTGTTGCGTAAGGGGAAAACAGAAATCAAAATGGAAATGCAAGCACAGAATCACCTGGTCACTCTACTGTTTAAATAATTCATGAAAATTGACGATTTAACTCTAAGATATATCTAATCAGAAAACAGAATGATTTAAAAATTGTTATATTTAAAATATACTTGTTCTGAAGAAAGTAGAAAAGCATGCTCTACTGACAAAAATCTGTCTGCCACCTCCTTTACACGTCACTTCATGTATCTTGCATCATTTCCCCTGATGCACAAGTAAGTATGCATCTATGTTTTACCAAGTCAACAATATCATTTGATTTGTTGTACCTTCTCAAGCAGTAATTTGCAACTGGCCAACATATTTCAGAGATACAGCAGGCAGTAGTGTGGGCACTGCACCCTCAAAATGAAGCAGAAAGGGGAGATCCAGGTCATCTAAGGCTCCACCCCATTGTGGGAGGCAGTGAACAGCCTCCCTGCATTTTCATTCTGTGTATGTCTCTATCCAGTGTAACTGAGACACTGTGAGGATGTGATGCTAAGCCTAAAAGATCCTCACATTTTGAAAAATGAGCAATTTATTGCCAAATTGAAATGGGGTGTTTTGGGTTCAGGAATACAGCCCTTGAACCCCAAACCTTTAGCTCGTACCTCCTTTCAACCAATAATTGGGTAAAATAAGACTAAGAAGAATAATTATTAAGTTATTCTGTTTATTTAGGGAAGTACAAAATAAACAGAAGGGAAATAGATACATCCACCCATGTGGTCTGAAAGCCCATGTAGTCCTAAAAGAAATGTGAAAAGAGATTTATGGAGAAAAGAAGAGAAACTGCAGAGAGGCTGCTGCCATGGGGAGAGCAGGAAGGGGTAAAGGGCCCATGGGGAAGCCTCATCTCAGAACCATCCACACGGAGAATAGGGGAGCTTACCAGAACCTTGAAGGTCAGGAGTCAGCCAAGAGAGGTTGCCCTCCCCTGTTAAATATATTGATAACCTTACTTTAGTGGGATTTATCTTCTGGCCCAGGTGAGTCAGAGAGACACCTGACTGATTTGGCTAGAGACTGTCAAGAAGAGTCTAGCCATGACACCAAGTTCTGGGGGTTGAAATTGACCATCTACACTGCCAGGATTAGATTTAAATTCTAAGAGAGGGGACCTTTTCCCCCACCTCCCAGAAGCGGCTCAGGTTGTGGAACAGATCTAGGAAAGAGATGCGAAGTCAGATCACATTTTGATCTCTTGCAAAGTGGAGACTACAAAGATAGGCCCAAAGACATTCCTGCTTTTTTTTTTTTTTAAATTCCAGTCACTCTAAAATACTAACAAAGCTACCTCACTCCCTCTCACTGTGGTGCTTGCTTATTACTACAAATTGTCCCAAGTGTCTTGTGCACTTCATTTTGATAAACATCAGATCTCACAGAATGCTGTTCAACTCTTTGAAGTTATTTTTTAAAATAATAGTAGCTTGACAATATGTCCATTTGAGGGGATACTGCTTAATCACTGTACTTTCTGGAATGGTTTAAAGATGGCAGGCTTAATATCTCTCCAGAATTATTCAGGATCTGATACATTTAGGATTTTATCAAATTAAATAGGATTTACTGATGATAAATTATCATCTGGGATTTGGTGTCAAGCCAAGGTATGGCTGCAGTTTCCCAGCTGCAATTATATACCAGTCCACAGGAAGGGAGTCAGGAGTGGGAGGTGGTACTAAAAGGTTTACATTCTGTACAGGTCACACTGTGATTTGATCTCTCTGAGTCTGTTCCAAGATGCAGATTGATATCTCTAGAGGGTTGGATGGAATCGGCTTTTCAATAAACAATCTTTCCTGAACACCTAATTGCCAGATGATTGCAAACATTTCCTCATTCATCTTTGAATCTGTAACAACTGATAATTCAATCTTTGTGAGATTGCGTCTTTTGTACTAGTCTCTGGAGATTTCATGATGGTGAGCTTGCCAGAGAAGAAAACTTTTCTTCAATCAGACAATGCTAAGGAATGTCTTATAGATTAGTATTGAAGTAAATGGATAGATCCTATAAGGGAGGATAAGAAAGTGTGAAAAAGATTACTTTATTTCATGGAAATAATCCTAAGAAAATTGTGTATTTCTACCCTCATAATAGATAAACATTAAAATGTTTGATTTGTATAAATGAGTAAAAACACAGCAAATTCTTTAACTGTGGAATCTTTAATTTGAAATCCCTTTGTAAATGGTTCATTTGGCATAAAATGACATTTAAAATTATGTAAAAATTTTCAGCAACTTATGAAACTTAATATTAAATGGGAATAATTACTTGTTGTTAAATTCTGGTAGTTGATCATCATCCAGTACAAATTCCCATACTTTGTCACTTCCTAAATATCTGTAAGTTTCAATCCTTAGTCTTACAAAACTGAAGAGTTGGCCACTCTACTTTTCTTTCACTGTCCTCTTTATGTTGGAAATGATTTATTTTATTTAAAGAAGGAAATAGTAGGCTATGGAGGTTGCTTAGTGGTAAAAGAGTCTTGCTTACAAACCTGGTGACTCCAGTTCAATTCCCCACTACTCATGTCAAGTCAGATGTCCAGTGGCACCTACATCTGTGATTCCAATGCATCTGCTGCAATTTGAGGCAGAGCTAGGTGTATCCAGAAGCTCATAGATCAGCTAGACTGACCTGTCCAGCAGCAAATCAGGAGAGTCCTCCTTTCTAAAAGAAGAAGTACATCTCAAGCTTGTCCTGTGACCCCCCCCACACACATGTGTACACCCATGCAAACACACACACACACACACACACAAGTATACACATTGTCACAAAAATGAACAAACATTTAAAAATGACAAAAAGATAGAAGTGAACAGTAAACACAGTAAGAGGTAAGCAGTGTTTGACGTCATAACCATGAGCAGTGACTAGGAGGACTTTCTTGTGCTTCTCTCCTTCCTTGCCTATTCAGCACACCCCACACCCCTATATCAAATGATACAACTTTGGGTCATTGTTTTCAAGTTTTATTAATAATGGCTATATTCATATTAGTAGATAAAAGACAGAAACAGGGGACTTGAGAGATGGCTTAGCAGTTAAGGCACTTGCCTGCAAAGCCAAAGGACCCAGATTCAAATCCCCATGACCCACATAAGACAGATGCAGAAGGTGGCGCATGTATCTGGAGGCCCTGTCATGCCTTCTCTCTCTCTCTCTCTCTCTCTCTCTTTCAAATGCATACATAAAGATAATAAAAAGACAGAAAACAATATTAAATTCCAAATGGATTATGTAGAAAGCTAGCAAAATGATGGAGAGTTAATTGTAAAGTCAAAGATTTTGGGGCTGGACAGATGGCTTGGCGGTTAAGCGCTTGCCTGTGAAGCCTAAGGACCCTAGTTCGAGGCTCGATTCCCCAGGACCCACGTTAGCCAGATGCACAAGGGGGCGCACACATCTGGGAGTTCGTTTGCAGTGGCTGGCAGCCCTGGCGCGCCCATTCTCTCTCTGTCTCTATCTGCCTCTTCCTCTCTCTGTCTGTCACTCTCAAATAAATAAATAAAAACAAAAAAAAATAAAAAAAAAGATTTTGAAGCAGAATAAAATGATAGGGAAAATTAAACAGATATGTGAAGGAACATCCAAATTTCTGTTTTAAAATTCCCATTGACTATAATTCAAAAACTTCAACATAACTGATAAAATTAAAATAGTTCAAATGGTGGCTGTATAAAGAATTTTCAAAATTTTTCTGATATGTATGTCAGGCAAGATTGTTGAAACTACTAACGAGCAATACTAAAGAGAAAAATACCTACAACTTTTGTATTAACTACTGTTAGCACTTCTCTTTCACATATGAACAATATTCTGTGAGAATCATGTATAATTTCATAGCTAAGATAAGAGAAATTACTAAGCTAGCTAATTTTTAGCAGGTTTTACAAAGGGCCAAATCGTCGAACCTGGTTTTACAATGTATCATTTGAGCAATATGACTTCAAATGCCACAAATTGCATGTGTTTATATTGCTAGAGAAGTTCTAGCCACACCTCAGTAGACATTTCTAAAAGACAGGGAAGTAGGTCTGGTGGGCAGGGCAGTGCGTCGTTTTCAGGCTACTGCTTGATACTGTGTCTTCTTTTCCCACTAACAGCTGGAACTAAACTCAACTAATATTTAGTAATTCAGGAGCTTAAGGGCTGTCCTTGGTCCCAAATAAACTGCTTTATAGATAAAATGTTAACTGTAAAGAGTAACATTGCCATGTGACTGTGTGTATTTTCAATGTGCCTGATGGTTTGTATTGACTGTCAACTTGACAGGACCTAGAATCAGCTGTGAGAGATTATGTAGATGAGGTTGGCTCCTGAGCCTGTCTGGGGAGGACTATCCTGATTAGGTTCATTCAGGTGAGATGACACACCTTGTTTTAGTTGATTGCTTTTTGATGAGGCAGAATACTTGATCTGAAGCAGTTAAAAGATGGAAAGGGCTTACCGTCACTGTATGATCTTGAGGAAAAGTTTCATCATGGTGGGGATAGCCTGGCAATAGCAGACAGCCAGTGTCACATCTTCACATGAGCAAAGGGGAAGTAGAGATGCATTGGGGCTAGCTATCATATCTCAAGTCCTGCTCGCAGTTACACACTACTCTAGCAAAGCTCTCCCTCCTAATGTTTTCACAACCTTTTTGAATAACACCACCCACTGTGGATTGAATATTCAGTTATGATCCTATGGAAGATATTAAGTTACAACCACCGTGTACCCGAACTGTGGGCATCAAGCATCATTTCATGTGCCAGTGTCCTGGGCTGTATTTAAAGAGGGCTGGAGGGCTGGAGAGATGGCTTAACGGTTAAGCACTTGCCTGTGAAGCCTAAGGACCCCGGTTCGAGGCTCAATTCCCCAGGACCCACGTTAGCCAGATGCACAAGGGGGCACACGCATCTGGAGTTCGTTTGCAGAGGCTGGAAGCTCTGGCACGCCCATTCTCTCTCTCTCTCTCTCTCTCTCTCTCTCTCTGCCTCCTTCTCTCTGTCACTCTCAAATAAATAAATAAACAAAAAAAATTAAAAAAAAATAAAAAAATAAAGAGGGCTGGAGAGATGGCTTAGTGGTTAAGGCACTTTCCCATGACACCTAAGGGCCCAAGTTTGACTCCCCAGCTTACATCTGGCATTTGTTTGCAGTAACTAGAGGTCCTAGCATGCCCATTTTGTCTCTCTCTCTCTCTCATAAATAAATAAAAATATAAAAATAAAATATTAAAAAGAGGAGAATATTAAAATGAAGAGAACTATACGAGTGCTATTATTTATCTCTCAGTGCTTCCTGACTATGGACTTAATGTGAATAGCTCCTTCAAGCTCCTACCATCATGCCTTCCCCAACATGAAGAACATGGAACTATAAACTGAAATAAACCCTTCCTCCCTTAAAATGATTTTAAAGATATTTTCTCCAGCTATGAGAAGGTAACTAGTATAATGTATATTATGACTTCTTAAGCCAATGAAGAAAGCCTGTATTGCATCATTTCTGGGAACAGGCTGCGTGTTTCTCTACCTCTGCCTTAATGGGGCTCCAAAACATTTGTGTACTGTCTGTCTGTAACTGCACTTTTTTCCTGGAACATGGCCTATTTCCTAAGTGCTCAACTTGTAACCAGGTTCCCCTCTTACAGTAAGCTATTCATACTGCAAGTATGTTTGTGGTTCATGGTTCCTGTACTACCTCTGTGCAATTTGCTTTTACTAATTTAGCTGCCTACTTCGATGGGAGTCCTGTGATGGAAGTAAGAATTCGCTGTTTAAAGAAATGGAATCAATTAGAGAAAGTAGGGCATGACAAGATATATGGCCATTAACCTAAAGCTTTAAATCCTAAATTAGAAATTAGGATGGCTAGTTGCCTTTTTCTATAACAATAGAATAAGTGGTCCAAAATTTGAATAAACTATCTTTATCAAAAGTTTACTCTTGGGCTGGACAGATGACTTAGCGGTTAAGCGCTTGCCTGTGAAGCCTAAGAACCCCAATTCAAGGCTCAACTCCCCAGGATCTACGTTAGCCAGATGCACAAGGGGGCGCACGCATCTGGAGTTCATTTGCAGTGACTGGAGGCCCTGGCATGCCCATTCTCTCTCTATATATATATCTGCCTCTTTCTCTCTCTCTGTCTGTCGCTCTCAAAGAAATAAAAATAAATTTTTTAAAAAAGTTTACTCTTTTGTTTTCATTTTCCTACTACTAGGCTACGTTCTGAGGAACTGATGAATTCTGCATCAAGTGAGAGCTATAATGTTGGGTGAGTAAGAAGTGTCCCAGACTCCATGAAATTAAATTAACTAATGTAGAAAATATTTTAAATATATGCAGCACTTTCACACGAGTACATGATAAAGAAAATGTAATATTGACATAGGCTTTTGCAAGAAACTGTTTGAATATATCTTTCTTTACGGCTTTTGATTACCAAGTATAATGTGTGGGCTTGAAGATAATGAGGAAGGGGCCAACTTTTATGTAGCTATTATGCTAAATGAGCAGCTGATATGAGGAATACACAAGTAAAATTGACCTAGGGTCCTATATTAGATATGGAAATGGAGCTATACATATATTTTTTTCAATAAACATCACCTCTATGCATTTTCTTTCTTCTTCAAAATGTTTTATTTTTGTTTATTTGACAGAAAGAAAGGGGGAAAGGTGATATATATATATATATATATATATATATATATATATATATATAATCATATATCATAAATATATGAGAGAACCAGACAGTGAGAAGGGGAAAAACAAACAAATATATATACATATATAGATATAGATAGATAGAACGATGATAGATAGATGAATGGATGGATAGATAGATAGATAGATAGATGGATAGATAGATAGAAACATAGAAATGATGGGTGGTCTAGGGCCTCCAGCCACCACAAATGAACTCCAGACACATGTGCCACCTTGTACATTTGGCTTATGTGGGTCCTGGGGAATCAATCCCGGGTCCTTTGGCATGGCAGGCAAGTGCCTTAACCACTAAACAATGTCTACAACCCACCTCTATGTATTCTCTTAGTAAGCAACAGGGCTGTTAAATTAGCAAATGCCTGGGAAAAAACTGTTCAAAGTGCTCACAACTAAAAGATATGCGAATGAAGAAAATAAAGAAACAATTCATACTAAGAATTGAATATGATGGGAATACCTCCAATAAAGCTGAAATACTGTTAATTCGCAAAGCTCTGGATAACTTTTTTTTCTCCTTAGTTATGCCAATGATCTAAATATTAGTAAAACATTTACTTGGCAGACAAAAGAACTAACAAGGTAAGATATTATACTGAGCATGGCCAATTGCATTCATTTGAGTCAGTAGCAAACTGAGATGCGAAGAGCAAGTATACTGAAAGTGTTCTGAAACACAGCGTCTTCTGTCCCCAGAGGATGAAGAGATAGAAGTCACCTTGAAAGTGAAGGCTGTTCTTACCAGAAAACAGATCCAACTGCACCTTGATCTTTGACTCTCCAGCCTGAAGATATGTGTGCATTAAATTTATATACTTAATAATGAATTACCAAGTCTTAGATTTTTCTTTGTAGCATAACAAATGTACAAAGCTAAAGTTAAACTCAAAATATAAGATCCTCTTATGACAGGTAATGGTCATATAAAGAATATATGCCAAGAATATGTAAGTAAACAAAAATGAATAAAATGATTACTGTAGTGTTCTTAACAACCAAATAAAGATTTCCATGATTAAAATGATAACCATTCATCTTATAGTGACTATCAGAATGATTGACTTTTGTATAAATTAATTAAAATTTAGGAATATGACCATTTTAATATAAAATTAATATATAACTTCATTTTATGTAAAATGTTATTAAGAATAGTATTTCCCATTTTGGGTTTACTTATGGATTATCTAGTACATACATGAGGTATTCTATTCTATTGCTTTTCCACCTTATACCTCTGAATAGTCTCTCACTCAGCCTAGAATTACCATACTGCTGACTTGGAATTAAGTAGGTAGTCTCAGGGTGTCCTCAAACTCTCGGCGATCCTCCTACCTCTGCCTTCTGAGTACTGGGATTAAAGGTGTGCACCACCACGCCCAGCTGATTTTTTTATTTTTATTTATTTATTTGCAAGGGGAGAGAGAGAGAGAGAGAGAGAGAGAGATTGGGTGTACCAGAGCCTCTTGCTTCTGCAAAGGACTCCAGAGGCATGTGCCACTTTGTGCACCTGGCTTTACATTGGTACTGGGGAATCAAACCCAGACTGTCAGACTTTGCTAGCAAGAGCCTTTAACAGCTGAGCCATCTCTTCAACCCAATTGATGGTTTTTAATGTAAAATATGTGGTTTAAATCCAACAATAATTTGATAAATAAAAATAGTCCTCCATTTATGATCTACTGTTTTTAGACTTCATTTTCTCTGTAGCTTTTCATTTTTCTGTGCTCTATAGACTTCACATCTGAATCAAGTCAATTATCATTTCATCCTGATACATTCTGTTCAAAGCACTATAAACTTTCCTATGTTATCTGCTTCTAGCTAAGGGAAAAACAGAAAAAAAAACTATTTAATAACAAACTATATACAATTTGGTGTTCCACACTCTTTGAGTTTCAATGTGTTTATTATTTAGTAGAAAAGAAGACAAAGTGTACATTTGCCAGAAATATGCTTTATGAATATTTCATATTTAACAATGATTTGTGTTCACTGTTTTGTTAATTCCCCTATTTTGTGCCATGTAATGAAGGCCTGGAACACAGCACATGCCCTGCTCTGTTTAGATGTGAGATAACTGACAGAACCTTGTTGTACTGATTTTCTGTTATAGCTCAGTAGAGGCATACCATGAGCAGAGACTTGTCCAGGTTTGTTTATAAATTTGAGAATGTTATTGGGGATATTTTTGTGTTTCCTTTACAAATACATTCTGAGCATTGTTTTTAAAGTTACTATAGTAAATATCCTGGAATTCTTGCATTGTAGATTACCTATAACATCTATGAATTAGCTGAAAAGAAAAGCAGATCATATCAGCGTTTTCAGGTTCATCTCCCAGCCAGGAATGCACTCCTCTTCCAGAGAAAGATCACTATTAACCAGACTTGTCAAAAGATATTTACTAGTAGCTACAAGATTATATTAAGTGTCAAAGCATGCATACACACACAATACACACACACACACACACACACACACACACACACACACACATATATATATATATGCGTTATATAAACATAGTCCACATATATATGTTCTAGAAATACACATATAGGTTCATATATGTGTATATTCTATTCTGAACCTTATTTTGACTTTACCTTGGCATTGTTTTTGACTCTTGCAACAGTGTTTCAGAGGAACAAAAGTATAAACAAGTCTAGAATATCTGTCTAAAGTGGTGATGATTGGACATAAGTGATCTGCCTTTCATTTTAGAAATATTTCAGCAGAAATATGAAGGGTGGATTAGAAGGCAGGGAATTGGACTCAGAAAGACCATTATTATCTATTGATTTTCTAGGTGAGAAATAATGTAAAGCCACAGGGTTTGAGAGATGGGTATTCAAGATGCTTTTATGAGATTAAAATTAATAACATTAAAGTAAAATTTTCAAATGAATGGAGCTTAACAGATAAGGATTCATTAATATAAAATAGAATTGATATTTATTTACTTTTGAATATGTAGAGTATTCCATTCACTGGAAAATATATGTGTGGAAAAAAGGATGATTTGTCTTGGAGAGAAAAGTGACACATCCAATTTTGTTTTAAATTTTATGTTTTATATTAAAGCAATTGGATATGCTTAACAAATAGATTAAATAAATAGCAATGTCAGAAGACAGTTGAGAGTTAGAAATTGAGTTTTTAGAGGTAATAGTACACAGATTGAAATTAAAGTTACAGGGGGTTAATGGTTAAGGTGCTCTCCTGCGAAACCTAAGGACCCAAGTTCAATTCCTCAGTGCCTATGTAAGACAGATGGACAAGGTGGTGCATGCGCCTGGAGTTCGTTTGCAGTGGCTACAGGCCCTGGAACACTCATTATCTTTCTCTCCCTCTTTCTCTCTCTTTTTCTCTCTCTCTGTCTGACACACACACACAGAAATAAAATAGTTTTAAAAATAAATTTACAGGTGCAGCTGAAGTCAATAGATAAAATTGTATATGTTACTAATAATGACATCTAAAATGAGACCCTGTGGAATAAAAACATAAACTGAGGGGCATTTGTGCAACACATATTTTGAAGGCGGATGAAGAAAACCAGAAAAGTAGAAGAGAGAAACTTGAGGTACTATCAAAAAATATATCTCAATAAATCATATTTTATGCATGTTTTTGTTGCTGCATTCCTAAGATGTGTACATGATTTGAAGGGACTCCCCAAGTTGAAGATAACAAATCATAGCTGGATGAGTTATATATAATGGTTGAGGCTTTTGGCCTGTTATTAAGGTTAGTTGCTCTTATACTAGGATTCCACAGATAGATTTTTTTTTTTAATGTCCCTTCCCCCACATGGAACTATAGTATCTCCTTCAGCCTTATTGAACCAGCTTCCACCTTGGAAGTAGTGGCTGACCCCAGATTTAGCTGAATCTTTGTCTTCACATTGAAAAGTCTGATTTCAAATGGATACATACTAACCCCAAATTATTTTTGATGCAGTCAACTTCTTAAAAGTCCTTTTAAGAATAAGATTAGGAGCCAGGCGTGGTGGTGCATGCCTTTAATACCAGCAATGGGTAGGCAGAGATGGGAGGATTGCTGCGAGTTCGAGGCCACTGAGACTTCAGAGTGAATTCCAGGTCAGCCTGGGCTACCTCAAAAAACCACACACACACACACACACACACACACACACACACACAGAATAAGATTAGGATAACCTTTCCTTGTTTTGCCATCTGTACTTATCCTTTTTAAGGTATTTTATTTATTTATTTATTTATTTACTTACAACAGAGGGAGACAAAAAAGAGACAGACAGGGAGAATGTGCATGCTAGGGCTTCCAACCACCGTAAATGAACTCCAGATGCATGTATCACTTTGTGCATCTTTTCACGGGCATGGGGGAATCGAACCCAGATCAAAAGGTTATGCAGGCAAGCACCTTACTTGCTGAGTCATCTCTCCCACCCTTGCTTTTCTTATTCTATGCATGTACAGCCCATTCTTCCCGTTCTCACTTGCTTGGCAATGGTGGCCAGAGTGATAACCCACACTAGGCTGCTCCACAGTTAACACCTTCTTGTGTTCAAGAAACTCGGGCAACTTGAGGAATGTTCATCAAACTAGCAGATCTATTTCTTGTTAAAGAGTAATCTATCTTGGAATATTTTCAAATATGGTAGCCTCAAGACTTTATTACTGAGAGAAAAAGACTGCTTATGGGCTTCCCAACCATTTTATTACAGTAGACCAAAGATGAGCTTGGCATGGATTTTTCCATTTCACCAACAGCCTTTAAAAGATTTGCACAAATGAATGGAGTTTTAATAAAATTAAATTTTTATTGCTTCAATTACTTTTTTTATTATCTATTGATATGGGCCATACTAGAATTTGAAGCAGAATATGTAACAGCCATTCCTTATATTGAATACATGTAAAAGCAATGAAATATCATTGACAGATTAACGTTAATACGATTTTTATAACACAAATATATTTAAAAACCATATTCATAGTGGGAACTCTGGAATTGTTCAGAAATTTATCCTTTCAGTTTATGACCTGCTTGTTAGAAAACAGCTGATTCTCATGTTTGTTTCTGCATTCATGCATCCTGGTATGTAGTAGTGGGAGAAATGAGAAAAATGTATTGCTGAGATGCCTCTTTTGGTAAAATATTTTCTAGCCATCATGTAGGTGCCAAATATGGCATTATGCACCTGTAAGCTCAGCACTTGGGACACAGAGACAGGAGGACCCCTGTGGCAAGTTTACTAACTAGACTGATAGAAATGGTGAGTTCCTGATTTAGTGAGCAACCTCATCTCTGTAAAGCATTTGAAGAGCAATAGAAAGAGATAGACAATGCCAATTTCTGGCCTGCACCACACACACACACACACACACACATACACATACACACACACCTTCATTCATAAAATGTTAGAAGGATATTTCAATAGTTGGAAAATAAAAAAAATTGTCTATCCTTTTTTGGATAATTGTGAATATTCTTATTTAGGACCATACTAATAAACTATCATGGATCTCAAATATAAAGTAATTGTCAAATTAAAATACACTGAAGTGGGGCTGGGGAGATGGCTTAGCGGTTAAGCACTTGCCTGTGAAGCCTAAGGATCCCGGTTCGAGGCTCGGCTCCCCAGGACCCACGTTAGCCAGATGCACAAGGGGACGCATGCATCTGGAGTTCGTTTGCAGTGGCTGGAGGCCCCTGCGAGTCCATTCTCTCTCCCTCTCTCTATCTGCCTCTTTCTCTCTCTGTCGCTCTCAAAATAAATAAATAAAAATAACAACAACAAAAAATAATTAAAAATAATAAAATAAAATACACTGAAGTAACGCAGGATAATAGACAGTAAATAAAAGTACATCATCTATATGAATGAAAGAGTCATAATGAAATCCATTATTTTGTACAAATAAAACATTGATGCATAATAACATAAGCCAGTCGTGGTGCTGTATATCTGCAATTCCAGAACTCTGGAAATAGCATATGTCTGAGAATCACCATAGGTCTGATGCCAGGTTGGTTGACATGGTGAATTAAAGAACGTTCATAGGTAATAATGTGAGAACTACGTAATGAGATCCCATCTCAAAAAATAAACAAAAATAGAGCTGGGCATGGTGGCGCATGCCTTTAATCCCAGCACTCGGTAGGGAGGCAGAGGTAGGAGGATCGCTGTGAGTTCGAGGCCACCCTGAGACAACATAGTGAATTCCAGGTCAGCCTGAGCTAGAGTGAAACCCTACTTCGAAAAAAAAAAAAAAAAAAAAAGAAAGAAAGAATCATAATATAATAAAATAAATTAAGATAAAATATGTTGCAATGGTCCATCTTCACTGCGCACAGGACCTACTCTTGCTTGACTGCAACACCCTCACTGTTGCACTGACAATTGGGGAAAGAATAATTCACAGCTTCAGAGAGCTTCAAATGCCATCCCATTTTAATATTCAATGGAAAACAATTACTTTTTCTCATATCTGTACCAATTTCTTTAGAAAATTCTTTAAATGTTAACAAGCTGTCAATCTTGACATGGGAGATACAAAATTATCAAACTGACATCCACTTAAATGATTAAATTTATCATGAACTCTATTCTCTCAATTGTTTGCCTTAAAGTGACAGGGCTTACTTTGTTCCTTTGTTATCAAATGTCTTCCAAATACTCAGAATTGTTACTTGGTCTCTCCTTCATAGAAAAGTGGTTTCTAGGACAAAAGAAACAGGTGGTTCATCTGACAAATCAGTTACACACATGCTTTTCTCGGGACAGCTCTCATGGCTCTCATGGCAGAAGCACTTTAAAGTGTGCTTGCCACTCCATTGCCCAAACATTTAAAAGACGAACCTAGAAATAAGCATGTGCTATAATTAGTCCATATTTTTGCTTCATCGGGACATTCTTAGTGAGCCACTTTTCTTTTTTTCTTTTTTTTCTTTTTTTATTTTTTTTATTAGTCAGTTCTGTATTCAGCAAATACAGTCAGTTTGGTACCATTATTAGGCTCATCCGTGACCTACCCCCTCCCCTTGGCCCCTCCTTGTTGAGGTATACGGGTCATGCATTGTGGAGTTAGCCCACAGTTATGGGTAAGCTAAATGTCTCTGCATATCATGACCCAACATGTGACTCTGACATTCTTTCCGCCCCCTCTTCCGCAAAATTTCCCTGAGCCATGTTGGGTTCATTTTTGGTCTGCTTCAGTGATGAGGTGTTGGGGGCCTCTGAGGCTCTGGCTCTCTGATTTGGTGGGAGTTGATTTTTCTCTGTGTTGATCTCCTTCCCCCTTGTGCTGGTGTCCGGTTCATCAGGAAAACAGTCCCCTTGCTTGTTTCTCCAATTTTTATTAGTTTCAGCGGGGGCCCTTTTGAGGTATGATGGGGTGGCTTTCTCCTTAGGATCTACATCTGTCTTTCTTTCCCCGGGATTTGCAGCGCAGCTAGGCGGTCGCCATCTTGGCCGGAAGTCGTGAGCCACTTTTCTATGCATTAATGTGAAATTGAAAAATAAAATGTAGACTACCTTGGTTAGTGAACACACATTAATTTGTGTCTTCCTTCCCTCCCCCAATTTTATATTGTTAGCAAACTTAGTGAAAAAAAAAGCAAACATTGTGACAAAATTGCTTTGATTTTGTAAAAATCCAAAACTATTTCAGAGACATCCAGTGATCCTTTGAGCCCATAATGCAAACCAGTGCTATATATTTTAGACAAGCTTATAGTATTAAACCAGGATAGAATAATTGAAAGAACAGGTGCCATAGATCATTTTTGTGGTGTCTTTACAAATTAATTCTTAGCCAGGCATGGTGGTGCATGCTTTTAATCCCAGTGTTCAGGAAGCAGAAACAGGAAGATCGCCTTGAGTTCAAAGCCACCCTGAGACTACACAGTAAATTCCAGGTAAGCCTGAGCTAGAGTGACATCTTTTATAGATGCTGAGACACAGTAGGCACTTCTCATCAAATTTGTCAGATATACATACCTGTATTATCCTGTGCCCACTGTAGTATGAAACTTCTGTGCTATAGACATCAAACACTACTAATCTACAGGGGCCAACATAGATATTTGGATTAGGTTTTATTACTATTGTTAATTATTATTATTTAAAAACTTTGTATGGATACATCATATGTTGGTGCCATCATTTCCCTCCTCCCTGCCCCAATTCCATTAAGTGCCTTCCTTAGTGGGATTGCTGGTATTCACCATGGACTTATGGGCTATGAATTGTGAGAGCAACAGTCAGTCACTGTGGAGAGGGGCAATGCCTTCTGGATATTCTCTCCACCCTGTGACTCTTACAATCTTTACACCCTCTCTTCCACAAGTTTCCTGACCTTTGGTGGATTTGTTCTAAGTCCAGTTCAGTGTTGAGCTCTCAGTAGTTTCTGGATTTCTGACGTGGCGCATCTTGAGCATCCTCAGTGTCTGTCTCTGTCACACTGGCTCAGCTTGTCAGACTCACCATGGAAGCAGCACGCTTGCTCATCTCACCCATTCATCAGTGGCTTCATCTGGGCCCTGGCTGCTGTGCAAGGGGTGGTTCATCGCTTGCCAGGGAGTGAGATGTCTCTTCTTGTCTTCTGGGTAGGTTTTAGTGGTCTTCAGTTCTCCTGCTTTCTGAAAACAAACAAACAAACAAACAAAAAGGAACAGATTCTCTCATTGAGTGACATCAGGATAAGTAAAAGGGGAAAAGCGTTGGTAATTTAGAGATTTTTGATAGGCACATCCTCACTTTTAGACAAAGACCAGTGGGAGCTTCTCACTGGAATCAATAATCTTGGTCTTCATAGGATTCTGACTTGGTTTCCAGCTCAACTTATAAGTTCCTTTCCACTGAGTGGATCTCATAGACAACCAGGGAGCCACTGGTTACTATCTAGCTGGCTTGCCACTATTGCACAGGTGTGTGTACAACTTGGCAGGCTGGTTGCTTTCATCTAGCGGTATTCGATGCTTGCCCACAACATTGTTGGCTATTTTCCCCCAGCAGTACATGTAGTGCTTTTCAGCACTATATGAGCTAACCATATGGAAACTGGCTTCCTTACAGATTCAGCCAGATCTCCCAATGTTCTTTGTAAGGCAGTATGTGGTGTCTTCAGCAAAATGGTCTTATACGTTAGGTTTTTATATAAATAGTAAAGTAGAATAAATTAAGATGAAAGTATATGGTACAATTACAGAAAAGTGGATTTTATTAAGAAAATTTCAAGCCTAAGATTGTTGATAGAAGCATTAAAAATGAGCTGTGGAGATGGCTCAGCCATTAAAGTGCTTGACTGCAATCCCTAACAACTTGGGTTTGATTCCCCAATACCCATGTAAAGCCAGATGCACAGAGTTGTGCATGCATCTGGAGGCCCTGGTATGCCCCTTTTTTAAGTCTCACTTATCTCTATCACTTTCTGTGCTTGCAAATAAATAAATAAAAATATTTTTTTAAATTAAAACAGCATAAAATGAGTATATATACATTTTAAATTTAAATACAAATACAAATAATACTCTTTTTTCTGGTCAACTCTGCTGTCACATTAAGTAAACTCTTTCTATCACTCTTGGCTCTTTTAATATGCTGAGCATCCCTTTTTCTGAAACTGGGATTGTGTATGATTTATTATGGTCAAGGTTATATTGGGCATTTCTTTCTTTCTTTCTTTAAAATTCACTATGTAGTCTTAGGCTGGACTTGAACTCATGGAAATCCTCCTACCTCTGCATCCCAAGTTCTGGGATTAAAGGTGTGCCCCACCACACCAAGCCATTAGGCATTTCTTAGTCACCCTTTTGTTCATCACACCTTATATACTGTTGTCTAAAATTCCATTAGAAATATCAGATTTTTATCCATTCTTACTTGTATTCATGCTATAGATTTCAATACTATGAAGCATTGGAAAGTGGATAGAATTCAAAATATCCAATGGTTGCTCATAGAGTCTAAATATAAAAATAAACATGGGTATATGTATTACATACCTGGCATATACACATGTGGCCTTGTGTATTGATACCAGAATGAAAGGTTTGTTACATTTTCTGGTATGCTTTAAACTGTACCTTCAGGGATTAGATGATTTATGTTGAGGAAAAAGAAGGTGTCAGTGGGATTTTTCATGTATCTTTTCTTTATTTCTAACATGAATAATAACTTGTTATTCTAAGAACTAATCTATACTAGTTAGTGTTTTCAAGATAAAGAAACCAATAGAAGGTATACGTTATTGGGTGTGCTTGAACACACACACAAACATCTTTGGGAGTGGGAAAGAGGTGAGAGATTTTAAAAGATTGGCTTTCAAAATATCTGAAATACATTCACAGGGTAAGCCAGCAGAATGGACACTAGATAATGCCTCAGACTACAGTACTTGGACAGAATTTTTTTTTCCTTAGGTAACCTGTTTCTGTTTTCTAAGCCCTTGATTTATTGGGAGAGTTCTTTTCATATTATTAATAGTGATTTATTCAAGTCAATTGATATCAGCCTTAACCACATATACAAAATACTTCCAAGGAGATACCCAGATTAATGTTTGAATCACTGGTACTAGAGGTTAGTCAAGGTGATGAAATTTCACCCATGGGATTCATGTTAGAAAGGGGATAGCTTAAACATATAGAGAATCTTTTTCATCCCTTTCTATTCTCCCAGAAGGAATATGCTATAGAAGTATAGTTTGTCAATATCTGTGTAACACTGTATGCATCTTGAAGGCTTGCATTTATTTACAGAGTAATCATTATGTGGCCATACTTCTCACTTCTAAAGTTTATTGGACTAATGTTGGCTGTACTGAAAAGGTAGAGTTAATTTTTTTCTGACATTTGCTAAAATTACTATAAATCAACAGCATAAGCATATTTTAATTCTAGGACTACCTTAAAAAGACTTTGACATAACATGAACAGTTATATATAACTGGTTTGAAGTTATTTCATGAGGATGTTGAACCTGTCTTGGAACATATGAGTTGTGGGCCTACAAAAGGCCTGTAGAGGTGCCTAAAGCAATATAAAGAAAGTAATTCAATATTGCTTTTGAAACTCATTCATGACTGGAGTTCTGCTTAGCTCAGAATAAAGGCAGGGATTCTCTGTAGCTGATAGATAAAAGGATACAGTGCCTTAGAACCACTTCGAAAGAGCATCTTGAGACCAAACAGAGATGTCTCCACTGAATGTTCTATGGTAAGAGAATTAAAAGAATTGTATAACTAGTAATGGGCCCCTCAGATGGTGATACAGTGTGGGAAATAGGGGAATTATATCAGGATATTATCTGTTAGAATATCATGAGGAGTAACTAACTGCCGGAGGACAGAGCACCTTGCACAAACGCTATTGTAGTCACTTGAATATAGAACATTTTGTTTCATTTTATCATTATTATTGCATACATTAATGAGTTGAACTGTAGTATTTCAACACATATCTAAAACATGCTTTATTTTCATACTCCCTACTTTACTCTTCATTCCTAGTCAAATAATCTGAGAATTATTTACCAGAGTCTGTAAAAGTGAATGTTTGTGGGAGGTTGAAATCTAATTACAGCAAAATAAAGATAAAATCCAAGAAAAACCTGGCTACATACACATAATAAAACACAGCATCATGTATTTTGCTAGGGAAATTTTTCTTTTTTTTTAGATTTTTTTTATTAGTTATGTGCACAGTGTATGAGTCATGTTGGTACTATCGTTAGCCTCCTCCCTGTCCTCCCCCCTCCACAGGGACCCTCCTTGTTGGGGAATATGGGTCGTGCACTGTGGGGTTAGTCATCAGTTATGGGTAAGAGGCAATACCTTTGTCCACAATGACCTAATGTGTGGCTCTAACATTTTTTCCCGCCCCCTCTTCTGCAAATTTCCCTGAGCCATGTTGGGTTCATTTTAGGCCTGCTTCAGTGATAAGATTTTTGGAGCCTCTGTATCTCTGGATATCTGGTTTCGTGGGAGTTGAGTATTCTCTGTGTCTATCTCCTTCACTCTTGCTTTGGTACCAGGTTCATTTCCCCAAATACTTTTAGTTTCAGCTGGGGCCCTTTTGAGGTGTGATGGGCTCATTCTCTCCTTAGAATCCGTGTCCATCTGAAAAATAAAGAAGCAAATTCTCCAATGGAGAGTGAACTTAGTGTCAGATAAGTGGGATAACCTTTGTTTTTTAAGAGAGAATTTAATAGCTGTAGGCCCTCTTGTATCCCATGATTGGTGGGAGCTTGATAGTGGAGAATGGGCTTGTTTTTTAATATGGTTCTGGCTTGATTCCCAGCTCCAGATATGGGTTCTGTTCCACTGAGCAGACCAGTTAGCCAAATCAAGAGCAGCTGGTTTCCCACCATGGCTGTGCACCACTATTGCACTTCTGTGAGTGTCACATCAGGTTGTTTACTGCTGAGTAGCTCAGGAGATTTGTTGGTCATTTTCCCCCAGTCACCATTGGAGCACTTTCTGACACTAGAGGAGCTAACTGTCTGGGGAGTGACTCTCTTCCAGATTCCATCCAGGTCAGTTCATGTTCTGTACCAACAGCATATGGTGTGTGGTTGAAACAATGAACTGAATACAGCCCAGGTCTTTTGAGTCTTACATCAGGGTCCTTAGAATAGCTACATATATTTAAAATAAATATCCAAGTTCTAACAATGCAAAAACTCATCAGAAAGGTATTTTTTGTCTTTTCATTTGTTAAAAAGTTTGAACTTCCAATTTAAAGTTATTGAGTATGCTGGGCGTGGTGGCACACACCTTTAATCCCAGCACTCAGGAGGCAGAGGTAGGAAGATTGCTGTGAGTTCCAGACCACCCTGAGACTATCTAGTGAATTCCAGATCAGCCTGAGCTATAGTGAGATCCTACCTTGAAAAAACAAACAAGCAAACAAAAATTATAAAATAAAATAAAGTCATTGAGTAGCAATGGTGACATAATGCCAATACAATAGGACATCAAGTAAGAGCTGAGAATGCCATTGAACTTAATGATTGAGAACTATCTCTCAGCCATCACAGTATGATATATCTTCACCTCTGACTCATGGTATTTATTTGTCCATCTTAGTCTTACAGAATGAGTGTCAGGAGTTGCATGAGTCAGTCTGTAGTGAATGAGCATTCATTTTTCTTTTGCCCGTCGCTCCCTCTCTTCCTCCCTTTCTCCCTCTCTCCTTCCCTTTCTTGGTTCTTTCTTCTTCCTGCCTCTGTTGATAGGGTCTTATGCAGCCTAGCCTGGCCTGGAACTTTCTATGTAGTCCCGGATGACTTTGAGCCTTAGGACACCTCTGATCCTTCTGTGTTCACTGTCCTAAATGCTAGGTTTTATATGCTTATACTCAATATCCTTCTGGAATAAATATTATTTATGTCCTTCCAGGAATGTTAGATGAGAGGGACTTTAATATAATATTCCTGTAATGATTTTAGAAAAAAAATGAAGAGAAATAACAAGAATTGCTTTAGAAAATGGAAATTTAATGTGATATATTCCTAGAGTGGTTCAAACAATGTATATATATTTACAAAAAAAAATACATGAGGGCAGGAGTATTGTAAAAAAACACTATAAAAAAGTTTAAAATTAAGGTAAATCTGATGGCAGACAAAGAAGAGGAAACCTCATGAAGATAATATGAAAATACACTTTTTTCCTGATTTGTGACTAGGAACAAAGTAAAATTTAGTTCTACATAAAAATTGAACATTTGCAATAAAAGATATTCCTCGGAGATCAACAAGTATTCTGGTTGTCCTCAGCTTCCTTCACTTAGTGATTGAGGGACGTTGTTCTTTTTGGTCTGGGAATAGCTTTTACTGGTGATGTTTTCCTTTGGCTGGGAAGCAGATTAAGGGCTTCTCTTCCTGGCAAACCCTTCTTTCAATTGGATGTATGTACTGAGCTTACTTAAAAGAACACTTTTATTTATTCTGGATGATCACATTTACCCATGGATGACTATAAATTTTTAAATTAAGAAGAAATTTTAAATAACAGAGTTTTTAAAGGCACACCTACAAATAAGTTATCTTAAAGAGATTCTGGAGAGATGAAAACCTAAAGCCAATCACGATCTTTTAATTGTGAGACCAGCACAAGCATAATTTATAACTATACAAACTGTGATGTTCGCGAAAAAAAGCAACACGTGGGCATTTAGTTTTAGTCATTATGTTTTCCTGTCTTCCAATTCAGTTTCATTTAATCCTCAGAAGAAACAATAGCCCATGTACTGCTGGCTTTCCTTGAATGTGTGGAACACCTTTAAGCCACAGCCATTTGTAATAAGCTTGAAAAAAAAAAAGGTGGGGCTGGAGGGATGGTTTAGCGGTTAAGGTGTTTGCCTGCAAAGCTGAAGGACCCAGGTTCAATTCTCCAGGACCCATCTTAGCCAGATACACAAGTGGACACATATGTCTGGAGTTTGTTTGCAATGGCTGGAGGCCCTGGTGCACACATTCTCTCTCTCTCTCTCTCTCTCTCTCTCTCTCTCTCTCTCTCTTCCCTCTTTCTCTGTCAAATAAATGAATAAAAATAAAATATTTGGAAAAAAAAGGTGAAGACTAGTTCCCTGTAACTGTAGAAGTTCTTTACATTTGTGGGTTTAGAAGATCACTTCTGATCCTGGAAAATAAGTTTTTCAGCACTAACCCTTTTTTATTTGACCGGGAATTTCCTGTTCTATTGGCAGCTAGAATTTTATAGACTGTCAGGCTTTGTAATGCTAACCAGTTTCAAATTTTACCAAGAGAAAATATACTAGAACAAAGGGAAACATCTTTGAAGAAGGACTTTCTGAGATTTTCTTCTACTCCATAACTGAAAAGAAAGTAATTTTGTGGGTAATCTATGAAAATGAAAATTAATCCCTTTCCTATAATTTTTTTTTAAAGTGGAATGATAAGATCTTTCAAAACAGAATTCAAGTGGTATAGGAAATGTTGCAAACTCTTTTTCTTGGCTGTTTCAAACTAACTATGCTTTGGATTCAAAACATTGATATTTATTTTGCCTATGTACCAAAAGGAGTTCTTCAAATATGAGTATGATACAGTACCCCTAATTAGTGGCAAACCCATAAGCATCATTTCAGTATGTTTGTTCTATGTCTACAGAATTGATAATATTTTTTTTTTAATTGTGAGTTTTAGACTTCAATAAAGAATGGCCGACAAGTACTTGTATCTCTTTTATCTTCCATAAATGACATAATGAAAAATTGCTGGTAATACAGTAGTTCCTATGGGCTTGGGAAAAAACATATTTCATTCTAAGATTATCAGAACAACTTGTAGCTGCTATATTTTTATTGATGTGGTTTAATAGACTTTTTGTTCATGTTGTCCAGTTACATTAAATAAATATGCACATCTAATTTTAAGGCTTTCTATGTGAAAATAAAAAAAATAAAATTAAGTTTTCTTTCTTTGCTCTTTCAGATTACTGGTAAAAACTGCTCACTTATCCTTGGAACTATATTATGATGCCATAATCCACTCCCTCTCTTTTTTTAGAGAAAACTTAGGAGCAGAATGTCATATCACTGTAGACATTAAACTCTGTCTTAATTCCCACATTCATGTGCTTACATTAGGAGTCTGGACAGGAACACTGTCTTCTCTAATAGTCCCACAAAAGTCAAGTAACTGTCCCTACTTCACAAATACATAAATAATAATAATGGGGGCTAGAGAGATGGTTTAGCAGTTAAGGCATTTGCCTGCAAAGCTAAAGGACCTTGGTTTGATTCCCCAGGACCCAGGTAAGCCAGATGCACAAGGTGGCGCAAGCATCTGGAGTTCGTTTTCAGTGGCTGGGGGCCCTGGTGCTCCCATTCTCTCTCTCTTCCTCTGCTTCATTCTCTCTCTCAATAAATAAATAAAAATAAAATATTTTTTTTAAATTAATAATGGTGAAAACATGAAATATTGAAACCCACCTTTTCCATTCACTCACTCATCATTTCAATAACATGTGGTACAATTTTACCAGGGTGTTAAAAAATAAAACAGTAAATTCTTCATGTGCGAAAATTTGCTTTTCTGTTTTATTTATTTTTTCCTATTGCCTCCATTAATCATGCCCAAAATGGTTTGCATATTTCCACTATTATTGACTGACTCGAATATCAAACCTGTTCCATCCAAAGCATTATTAAAGAGAATTATATTTTGCAGTGTCTTATTGAACTTTTCATTTATGTGGAAATGATACAGTTACAAACATTGCTTAGAAGTGTTGGCAAGAATAAAGGAGAGTAAGAAAAGTAAAAGGAAATAGAGTCAGGAGGTAGAATACTCTGTTAGAGATTTTCTGTAGCTACACAAGGGAAAGCCATTGACTTTTGTTGTTCAGGAAATTGAGAAGCATTTGAAGGTTTCATGCAGGAATAGACCAAATATTTATCTATATCTTTGCTGAATGTCTGTAGCTAGATGTGTAATATTTCAATGTTTATGTTTCAAATAAAGTTACTATTATAGTTTGCATTGAATTCTATTCTTCAAATTTTTATAATAGGGAGTACCTAGGGGGTGGCTCAGTAGGTAACAATGTTTGCCTTGCAAGTATGATGGTCTGAGAGGGGCTGAGTTTGATCCTGAGCTCCCAGGTAAAAAGCAGGATATGACCACACATGCCTGTAATCCAGTGCTTGTGGGGTCAAACCTGAGAATTTCTTGGAGTTATCCATCAGTCAATGAACTTACAGCAGCTCTGGGTTTAGTGAAACACTCTGCCTCAAGAAAATAAATTGGAACCAGAGATTCTCCTCTTTCCTCTGAGTGTGAGAGGTGCCCACCTGTGCATACACTTGCATACACTAGGCATCCACACACCAAATCTCACAATTCATGGACAAAAAAATAAATATAAATAATTTTAGGACAGTCAAAATTCAATTGTATTCATAATAGCCAGTCTTTCCAGTAGAGCATTTTGTTGATATTAGTTGCTATAGTCATAGGAATCCGGGCAAAAGGTGATAAAATTTTAGGTGCAGGATCATCTCACAACTTTAAGAAATATATCATTTATTTTTTATATTTTTATGAGTTAGGAACTTTACTATATGTAAGTACATCATTTCTTGTGTTACTTTCCTCACTACCAGCCAACTTCCAAACCAAGGTGATTTCAAAGCACCTACATAACCATGAGACATACATTCACTATGACTTGCTTGCATTATACTTAAGACAATCGGGTAGACCAGGTATAGCATACTTCATACCTGTAATCCTGTGCTCAGGAGGCTGAGGTAAGAGTGCAAGAAGTCGAAGCCAGCCTGGGCTTCATATTGAGATCTTCTGTCTAGGAAAAGAAAGATAGAAGGAACAGAGGAAGAAAAGGAGGGAGGTAGGAAGAGAAGGAGAGAAGCAGTCTTCCATCATCATTTTATTCCTTCTCAAATGTGAGCAGAAATGTCATTCATGCTGGCATGTTCTGTACCCTCAGTGTTATCTCTCTGATGTACAAGTCTGGAATCTCAGTGCCTTGGTTGGTGGCCCTGCTATTCTCAACACCTGCTTGATTTAAAGGTGGCTGACAGTTTTCAAACTTGAGCTAAGTAGGATGCTTGTCATTCTCTGCAAAGCCATGGGACATACACTACACAAGCTGTCACATTTATTACTGCACAGAAGAAGGTGATCTGAGGGAATGAGGCTGAAAGAAGAGCTGAAAGCCGGAGCCAGATTCTGGGCATTAGTTAGCTCTGACACTCAACTAACCAACACAGCAATGATGTGAATTTCTATCACATTCCATCACAGTCTCAACAATACATTTTCCCCTTGTCCTGAACTTCTTTGCATTGGGATTTAGTTATTTGCCATACAAGGTCTTTACAGTTTCACTTTCTCTGATTCTTGTGACAAAGGCATAGTGTCCAGTTGTCATAAATCATTAATACATACTTGTTAAAGATCTGCTTTTCTCTGATCATTTAAGTTTAGTCATCTTTGAAATTATGTATATTGCTTACTATAACTTAGTCTCAAAATTCAGATAACCTGTATGTGTAAAAATACATGATCAATAACTTAATTATACATGATCAATATTGTACATCACATGACAGGTCAGCTTAGCTCTTAATCAGCATAAATGAAACTACTTTAAAAATCAGACATATCTTCGTGGTCTCTGCAACATCATAAACATCAGGAACAATCTTAACATTATTCAGGTTAAATAATAGAAAGAGTAAGTTGGCATTGAATAAACTGAGAACTAACATTAAACTTTGATGTCATTGCGTAGGCCAGGATTTTGTGTCAACTATGACTATATCATGTTATTGTCTTGAAAAAGTTACGTTTCTGATCCTCACCTTCACTTGCATAATTGTGATTAAGATAATGATGTGGCTATCACTGAATCTCTGCAAAAGTTAAATGCAGTAACTTTTAGTAGATAGATGCTATTATTCTGCCAAATATATATTATAGTGACATATGATACTTCATTAAAAGACAAACATGCATTCATTTTTTATCTGAATGGGGGTATATGTCCATATTCAGTGTAGATAAAAACATTCCAATATATTGTCTTTGAACACTATTTTTGAATACTGATGTTATTATTATTATTATTATTATTTTTGGTTTTTCAAGGTAGGGTCTCACTCTGGTCCAGGTTGACCTGGAATTCACTATGCAGTCTCAGGGTGGCATCGAACTTACAGCAATCCTCCTCCCTCTGCCTCCCGAGTGCTGGGATTAAAGGTGTGCACCAACATGCCTGGCCTACTGTGAATTTTTAAATGCATGGTCCTAAACTTTTAAAACCCATGTTGTCAAAGCACCAGTGATTGGTAATGTAATTTATTATTGCTTGTTGCTTTTGCGTGTGTAATGTGCTATGTTTGTGGTGTCCAGACATGCCTGAATCCTTGAAGAACCCCTTGTGCTTGTCTGCAGCGGGATATACTCACTTGCAGTGGCTTGAACTCAAAGTTGAGTGCCCTGTTCCATCACTAGTCTATCCCTTCTTGTTTGATCTGGAGTCTGTTACTGATCTGAGAACTTGCTATTGTCTAATGAGCTCCTGTGATTCCCAGGTCTTTACTCTCCTAAGGGACTTAGGTTTGAACCCATTGTGACCACATCGAGATATTTAATGTGGGTTTGGGGGATCCTAACTGATTTGGTCTGAAATTACCTCAAGCCCTCAGGCCTCTGCAGACAGCCCAAGTGCTGTGCCATCTCTCCAGTCCAAGTAATGTAACTTAATTATGAGCTGTGAAGCCTATTGTTAATAAAGAAGTATTATTAAAGAAAATGATGTTTTACAAATATATCAATACTTATCATTCTACTCTGATCAACTGGAAAATCTGTGATTATACCAGCTTATGCATATACTATTTCTCCAAAACTTACTTAAGATGAGCTGGAGAATACTGTTTTATGCTAGGCAAGGAGGTAAATGCATAACAAAAATACCAAAATACTTTACCGACTAGCTGGATAAATTTTAGCTGTTGGCTCTGACATGAAGGAATTCTGCATTCTCTGAGCTTCCAATAATCTCTTCCTTCCCATTCTAAGTGGCTAACACTTTCAGTGTTTACCCCTACATAGATGATTACAAAGTCTTTTCCTATGTTTCTTTGTTTACTATTTCCCTCCATCCACAGTTCTGCATCAATAGCAACCTCCCTGTCACTCTTCCTGAAAATACCTCATTGTCACCTCAAACTTTTCCTTTTGCAAATCAAACATAATTATCCACCAATACTGAGCCAACGTGTGAATCTTGTGCCCCTCTCTTTGTTTCTTAGAGCACAAATGCACTTCCATTCTTTCCTGGCTTACTGATAAAATCACCCACTGAGGTTTCTTATTGTTTACTTTTCACACTTTTTTTTTGTACTGCCTCTGTTCCCTCCAGGCAGATGCTCACCACATAATGGGCTTTACTATCATTTTTCTGGATCAGGCTCCTCTCATCCCAAATGCCAGTACATGAAGTACTTACACAGTTACCCCTCACACTGCGCTTATATTGCCTAACCACTTTGTAAGCTTTTCCCAGTTATTTAAAGTAATTCTTCACACATTCATATACACATTTACTTATTTGCTTACTCCACCCATATAAGAACTTTATGCAAAGGGAACTAGTTATAGAATCTGCCAGAAAATGTAGTTATGTTGAGAGTTCAATTTTAACAGGTATTGAGAGCCAGTTGCTTGTTTACAAATATTTATACTGCCAAATTCCAATTTGCCAGGACTTCATTACACCTGTATGACTACATTCTTTGCACCAAATCTGAAGAAGGCTGTTCATAGAGAAAATATCACTTTTCTGTTTATATCTGTTTATAATGAATTGCCTTGATTCTACACAGTTTTGTAGTTCATTGTTTATACAACAGATTTAACATAAATGTATTGTCTTATAGTTATTCAGCTGAATATGAAGTAGAAAACTCTCTTTAGGGCAAGAATACTACTATATGTATTTATGCATATGCAAACATATATATAATCAGAGTTTATTGAAATTTTATGTAAATTATGTTTATTAATTTCTCAGTCTTAATTTAGAATTTTATGGAATCATGTATATGTATTATATTTTTGGACAAGTAAGTTTAATTACAATATGAAAAGAACATCAATAATTTTCATTTGAAATGCAAAACCTATTTCAGCATGGGTTTTTAAAAATTGGTTACCATTATAAAAACATTGGCTTTGCTTACTAGAGAATATTAGCATAGATATTAGGGTAAAATTTTTAGCATAAAAACTTTGTGCAGCATGAGCAAAGTTTTGACATGAATATTGCTTAAAATACTCTTAATGTCTGTTGTGTCTTTATCTTTCTTCCTATTTTATGAATTCCCTGCCACTGTCCAGTGCTGCTTTTGCCTGGAAATGTGACAGAATGTAAAGCATCTAAAATATTGTGTATGGAAGGATAAGATGTGCTACAGTTACATGTTAGACCTTGCTCTGCAACTATCCAGCCACTAAATTTCTAGACATGTTAATCTTACAGTGTGTTATAAAGTCTATCCTACAAAAGAAGTAGCCCTAAGTAGCTTCGTAGAAAGGATTCCTTGGAAAGTAGCAAGAATATTCATATTGGATACATAAAATGATGTACTTATTAATGTAGCTTATACTCATAGTTTTAAACATTTATATATGTAAATCATACTATGGTAATAGATATTTCAAATACCTTTTTAGAAATCAATGACATAAAAAATAAAAATAGGATGCATAAGTTAAGTGTTTATCTAGTTTTTGAATTCTACACGATGTGATTTAGAAATGGTTAGGTATATATAACTAAAACAAATGTTGGAATGAATTTGTTGAAAGCTGAAAAGATTTTTTAACTGGCTCTGATTTTTGTATGACTCATATTCAATGAAACTACATTTTGACAAAAAATGAGTATTGTGAATCATAAAACAAAGCTCATTAGTATCAGCTTTCTAGAATCATATTTAGAACAATTTCTGATTCTTAATTTAAATCAACATTTCTTGGAAATATATTGATATAAATATTTTACTAAAGGAAGTTGATGAGAAAAGGATAATAACACATAGCTGTGTATGCATTAGTATTCTCTACCTCTGACTTGAAATTTGCTCTATACTTGGCCTTTTCATAATTATATGTTCCCTCATTTAATACACTCATCATATAAAATAAAATAATATTATTATTATATTTTTATTGTAATAGAAACAATGTATTTGTAACTGAAGAGTCAAAGACCAAGTTTATAGAAAACAAATACCAGCAACCCTAGAATTTTATTTGTTTATTGAATATACTAAGATAGGAGTAAGATGGAACTGACATTAGAAGTACACTCACATATACTATAAAAATCAATTCAATAATGGATTGGGGTATGATTTATTCCAACTTAACAACATATTCAAAAATTCTATACACAATTTCAACTATTAAAAATACAATAAACAATACTGAGTTTTAATGATTGCAATTGTGCATGGAAATTTAAATACAATGCAGATCTGAATCTTTCAGGTTTCACATAATTTTGCTTCAAACAATAAAAATAATAAACAATAGTTTAAGTAGTCTGAGTATATATCTAAATGTAATTGAAACATACAAATTGATATTTTCAGATGGAAACTCTGTAGTTAAAAGTAATATAAATTCCATGAAAAATTTATTAGAAAAGTTCAGTAGCAGGATTGAACTGACGGAAGACAGAGCTGAAGAACTGAAGAGAGATCAATAGAGAATATTTAGTCTGAAAACAGGCTGAAAAACAAAAGAAAGAATTCAGTATTTACTGAGCCCATAAAATCCAACAGCAAGCCTTAAGCATACCAACATAAATACAATGAAAGTAGCAAAAAGGGACAGAAAATTATTAAGAGAAAATATACTTGATGAAATAGTTTTACCTTGATACACAGTACTTAGTTATTGGTTCCAATAAGTCTGTGGACATCAAACTATGATCATGTCCCATCCCTTGAGTAAAATACCATATAACATACAGAAATCTTTATGTATAATTTACATGATCTTACTCATAATGACATTACTCAAAAAGCTTAATATAATGTAAATGTTATATAGTTATTTTATAGTATTGTTTAGGGAAAATGAAGAGAAAAAATGAATTCACATTCTTTGTACAGATACAGTTTTTACTTAATACTTTTGACCCATAGATCAAATTCCAGTAATGGATAGGCCACTCATATAGAATCTGTGGACATGAAGGGCCAGTGGTTAATTTCCAAATTACTCCTGCATAACATATAAGACAGTAATCTATGCATACAAGTCACTTTGCAAATGGAAAATTGGATAAAGATACTCATCTAGTCACATTACAATGAAACTATGAGATACAAATCAAAGAGCACTAGAATAGTCTTCACTTCTGTTCTCACTGAATACAGAAACTCCTTTACTTATGATGAGGTTACATTCTGATAAACCTAACATAACATCTCATCAAACATGTATTTAACGCATCTAACCTAAAAATCATACTTTAGCAACAACTTATGCTGTAGCAAGTTAATTGTCTACTCTTAAGACCGTAAAGCTCATTTTGAGCTTTAGGACTCCAATGACTCGCATTGCAGACATATTTCAAACCTATTAACAGCCCAAGAAAAGGTCAAAATTCAACCACCTAGTATAGCATTCTACAGAATGTACAATGTTAAACAAGTTAAAAGTACTCATTTTTACATTTCCAAGTTTTACTTTTCCATTTATCTAACATTGACTTTGTAGTATTTGTAATGGACTTTCTAAATTCAATTAGAATATTCATTCTGAATATATTTACTTCTAGATACTTTAAATGAAACTTTGGTAGTGAAGAGAAAAACTCAGTGTGCATCCCTGAGGCATATTCTTACAAATTATTTGATTCTTCATTATATTGGCAAAATTATATAGCTAGAATTTTATCCTTAATTTGTCCTAGAATTTAATTTAAAAAGATTCAGTGAAGGAAAAAGTTGTATGAGAAATAATGTCAAAATTACATTTACTTATTGCTGAAATTCATTAAAGATAATATTTTTACATGATATGGACTCAATATTTTCTTATTCCTTATAATACATTGGTCAATAAAAAGAATATTATTAATAATTAAAATGTCATGTAGAGTAAAGGACAAGACTTAGGTTGATTCCTTTCTAATCAATGACTGTATCTTACATTTTGAGAATATTTTTTTCTTCTTGTTCTCAGATACTGACTATGTGATGAATGCCGTCAAGTTTCTCTAATAATAGCCTCTATTTTCCTGTAACTATGCGATATTTTTTATGTGCTACATTTCTGGGTATTTTAAATATTTCTTCCCTGTTTTGCCACAAGGTGAGAAAGCCCATTTTAAATGCTTTATGCTTTTAAAATATTCAGATCTTTAGGTTGCAATCCTCTTCATGTAAACTCATCTCTGTTTTGCCACTTGAACACATAACTTTTTCCCTCTTTTCTATAACTGAAATTGCCATCTATTAAATATCATTCGTAGACTGCATTGCACCCCTTGTTATACTATAGCTCAGAAGCGACAATGTGAAAACAAGTTATTAATTAATCTAGACAGGGTTGAGCCTTTGTAATCATTTATTCAGCATCATAGTTAACCCACATTTGTAGCTGTGCCAGAGGTTTCAGTGATATTGCAGGTGCGGTTTGATGTATTTCGTTATCAATTCCAGCACTAAGCTTCCCCTTGGCCATGCACTTCCTCTGATCTGACAGTGGAGGGCGGTGGTTGGGTTTGCTCTTTAAGAACATTACGCTGCTTCATAAGATGTTCTATTTGGTCATATCCTCACATAGGTGCCTTGGCTAGGGAAAGCAGTTAAGTTTGCTAAAATTCTTAATGGTTTATAAATGCATTGCTGCCTTCCTGTGACTAAAAGAATATCTCAAATTTCTATAAAAATACGTCTCTAAAATCTTTATAGCATTTCTAAGAGTAGTTACCATTAGACCGTGTCAGCTAACTTACTTCATGTAGAGACTTCGGCCAATTTTTTCCTGACATATGATTTGTTAATTGTTTTCAATGAATGATTGATTAACAGTTGGCTTTTATATATGAACATAAACTATTGCACATTTTGTTGATATGCTTATGCTGGCAAAGCTTATTCTTCAGCTAGAAAATGTTATGGTTGGGTTAAGACTCTAACTCATTTCATTGGAACTAATTCAAGTAAAAACTAAATTGATGATATAGTGGGATGGCTAAATTGTTTCTGCATAATGTATTTATACACTCACATTGGGAGAATTTCCTCAGTGGTTAAGCATCTGGGCTTTCTGGCAGTTTCCTCTATATCAAATGTGTCTCTAATGCCCTTAGTCACAAACAGGCTTTACCTCGATTTTGAGAACTAGGCAATAGTTACCAAATAGCCCTAATCATTTCCTTGAATTTAATATGGCCAGATACAGCTTACTGGTTGAAAAAACAGAGGCAATGTGTTTCAATAGCTAAGTGCTTTTCAAAAATCTTTTTGTTCCCACTCTCTGTCCCCATTGTGTTGAAAGATTAAAACCATAATTAACTATATGTGTAATCTATTGTGCTATCTTTCAATCTTCTAAAAATACAATAGCCAAAACAAACCACAGTTGCCCTATATAACTATGAATGATGCTATATGTTTAAGCCTATCATTGCCTTCTAAAGTGAATATGTATGATTTGTTGATAATGTGAAAGGTATACTTTACTGATTAATAAAGGTGCATTGGTTCTTGGGCATTATGGTTTCTAGAAAAGGTAAAATGGCAATATCATTTGTAGAGAAGCTGTCCTCCATGAACCATTTAGTTTTGCATTTATCAGGATTGGGGCAGCATGTGTTTCTTGGTGATATATGAAATGAAAAGAGTATACATATATGTGTATATATATTACATATAATATATATCTCCATGAATAGACAATTATTATCATTAATTTTTACTTTCAACTTAATTGGATTTAGATTCCACTAAGGGTTTTGAGACACAAACCTGGGTATGTTTGTGTTTTCAGAGAACATTAACCAAGGTGAGTGAAACTTTGGGTGTGGATACAAATGTGCTGGGTGCCTGGCCAAAATAAAAGGGGAAATGGAGGAGGCCAGGTGAGTTCTAGCATTCCCCTGTCTTTGCTTACTCTCTACCATATTAAGAGCAGCTATTCTCTTATACACGCTCTCACCACCATGATGTTCCTCCTAAGTTCAAGCTGCCAAAAACCTGTAGACTAGACCTTCTGAGGCTGCAAGCCAAAATAAAACTTTCTGAAGTTGCTTTCATATGTGGTTTGTTCACAATGATGAATAGCTAATGCTCACTCCTGTCTAATACAATACATAATAAAGTGGAAGGAGTCTATATATACAAAGAAAAAAAATCATCAGGTATGGAAAAATAAAGACTAACATGATAATTTAGAAGATACAACAACTTCTTCCTAACCTACATGAAATTAAAAGGACATTTGTGTGTATTCTTTGAAATTTTTTTGAAAATATCGAGGATTTGGGGCTGGAGAGATTGCTCAGTGGTAAAGGCACTTGTCTGCATACATACCCTAAGGACTTGGGTTCAATTCCTCAGTACCCACATAAAACCAGATGCACAAGGTGGCACATACACCTGGAATTTGTTTACACTGGTTTGAGACCCTGGCATATTCATTCTCTCTCTCTCTTTCTCCCTCCCTCCCTCTCTCTCTCTCTGCCTCTCTCTCTCTCTCTCTCTCTTTTTCTCTCCCTCTCTGTCTCCCCCTCCCTCACTGAATGAAATAAAATAAAAACAAAATATTTAAAAAATATGGAGCATTCCAAAAATTCTATGTAGCTCCCCCATTCATCCTCTGCTACCGCCATCAGTAAAGATTCCCAAGCTGAGCTCACTCCCAAAGGCTAGGGAAGTGAGTAGTACTGTGCATTCAAGGCCCAGGTGAGCTTCCCCTATCACACACGCAGGCACCCAGCTCCCACCTTCCTGGGATGAGGCACAGCCACATGACACTCAGAACTCCCTCCCCACCCCTCACTCTTCCCTCAGCTTCTGTTACCATCACCACCAATAGGGAGCCCTGAATTGATCTCACTTCAAAGCCCTGGCCAGGGCCCAGGTGATCTTCCCCAAGGCTCCTGCACACATGCAGCCCTTCACTTCCTTGCCTGCCCTGCCTGCTTGTGTCTCACTGAGTAGGGACACAAAAATCAGTAGCCATCATATATACCAATGACAAACATACAGAGAAAGAAATCAAGGAAGCAGTTTCATTTTCAGTAGCCACAAAAATAAATATCTTGGAATATTCCTAACTTTGGCATTTAAAGACTTATACAACAAACACATGAAAACATGGGAGAAATTGAGGAAGATGTAAGAAGATGAAAAATGTCCCATGCACTTGGATTAGAAGAAATAATATCATAAAAATAGCTATCCTTCCTAAAGCAATATACAGTTTCAATGAAATTCCAATCAAAATTCCAGCAATATTCTTCACAGTTAGAAGAAAATGTTCTCAAAACTGACCTGGAAGCACAAAAATGCCTAAGATAGCCAAAAATATTCAGATCAAAAGAAATACTATTGGTGGTATCACCATATCTCACTTTAAGATAATACAAAGTCATACTAAAAACAAAGCAAAACAAAGACAGCATTGTACTGGCACAAAAACAGACAATTAGAGCAATGGAATAGAAGAAAAGATCCAGGTTTAAGTTCTAGCAACTATAGCTACCTATTCTTTAACAAAGAGGCTAAAATCACACACTAGAGAAAAGATAGAATTTTCAACATATGGTATTAGAAAAATTGAATAAAAAAATTTAGAACAATGACTCTAGGGCTGGAGAGATGGCTCAGTACTTAAGCATTTGCCTCCCAAAGCTAAAGACCCAGGTTCAAATCTCTATTATCCATATAGGCAAGATGCACAAAGTGGTGCATGCATCTGGAGTTTGCATGCAATGGCTAGAAGCGCTGGCATGTCTATTTTCTGCACATTCTCTCTCTCTGTATCTCTACTTATAAATAATTAAACAAAATGTATTTTTAAAAGAATGAATCTATACTTTTTTCTCTCACCCTGCAAAAATGTCAACTGCAAATGAATGCAGAACCTTATTATAAGATTTGAAACTCTAGAATGGCTAGAAGTAAAAAATAGAACACGTCAACATACAGTGTAGGGAAAGACATTCTGAATAAGACTCCAGTAGCCCAGGGATTTAGGTGAACACTCAACCACTGGTTCTCATAAAACTAAATAGCTATTGTACAGATAAACATCAACAGTGTCAATAGACAGCCTACAGAATAGGAGACAATCTTGGCCAGGTACACAACCAATAGGGGTTTAACATGTAGAATATAAAAAGAATTCCCAAAAAAAAAAAAAAAACTAAAAAAAAAACTAAGCAATATGAAAACAAACACCACACTCCAAAAGTAGACCAAGGAACTGATACCATCTAACAGAAATTTGGGGTTTGTTTCTCTACCAGTTGGAGAATTAAGAGGTAGGAAATTATTTTAAAAGAACAAAGTTTTTAGAGTAAGGGTGGAAGAAATGTAGAGTGATGACTCCTCATGAGAAGGGGGCTCTGCACGTTTGAAAAACCTGGATTCTGTGGAATCTGAACTTTTATTGAATGGGAAGACCATGGTGAGAGGTGCTGATTGGTTTGCAGTGCTTTCAATTTCAGGAAGCTGTCAGTCCTATACACCAAGGCAGTGTAACACCAGGAACTTCTTCCAACCCAGGAAGGAGAAAGATAAGTTGGTTGCCTTTGCTATCTTTTACCAAGGGCCTCTTCCCTTATCTGTCTACCTGGCAAGCCATCTCCTATCATGCTTCTCCAGAACTTAGCAGAGACTTATCAAAGAAAGAAATTCAAGTGGCAATAATCACCTAATGAGTTGTTCAATGTCTTTAGACATCAGGGAAATGCAAATTAAACCACTTTTGAGATTCCATCTCACTCCAGTAATAATGGCTACTGTCATAAAAAAAAAAAGACAACAAATGCTCACAAGGGTGTGGAGAGAAAGGAACCCTTATCCACTGCAGGTGGGAGTGCAAATTTATACAGCTAGTACGGAAATCAGGATGGAGGCTCCTCAAAAGTCTGAAAACAGATCTGTCATTTGAGCCAACTGAATCACTCATGGGAACATACCCTGAAGACTCTCTTCTACTACAGATATAGTTGCTCAGCCATGTTTGTTAATACTCTATTCATAATAGCTAGGAATTGGAAGTAGGTCTAATACTATCAAATGACGAATGGATAATGAAGACATGATACATATACAAAATGGAATTATACTCGAGCAGTAAGGTAAAATGAAATAATAAAATTTTCAGGAAAATTGATGGACTTGAAAACAAATCACACAGGCTCAGAAAGACAAAGCTGCATGATTTCTTTCACGTTTCTTACCATGGGACACCTTGATTTGTTTGAAAGGTATAGTAAACATCAGTAGTATTGGAAAAGAACTAGAATGAGGCTAGGATAGAGGGGAAACAGTGAAGAATGAAGAAGGAAATACTTGACAAGCAAGTATAAAGAAAATATACAGGAGGGGTGGAAGGCTTGTGGGGGATATGGGCAAGTGATGTTGAGTGGTGAATTATACAGAACTAATGGCAGCAGGAATCAATATCATAGAAACCTTCCTCCTGCTTAGTTAATTAAAATATATAAGTCTTAATAAGAAAGGGAGAGTGGAACTGTCTGGCCAGAAGTGTTCTGTATGATGTGGAGTAAACTTCACCCTAAAACCACGGGTTCTGGCTTGTAAATCTGAGTACCAGAACTGGATTACCCCCTACAGTAAGCTGTTGGTTAGGGAGGTTCACAAGGTCTCCAAAACAGTGCAGGCCATTTCCAAAGCACTTGGTTGTTCATCAGAGCTAAATGGTAAGACCATTTGCTGAAAATACCACAGGCTGTTATCACACTGCAGTGAGAAATCATGCTGGAACTGAGAAGGAAGCATGCTCTCTGCTGGGTAGCCTTCATAGTGCTGAAAAGTTCTATGTAAGCTACTGGGGAGTCATGGTCAACAACAGAATGAGCAAGCAGGGATCCTACAAGCTCCAAAATCAACCAACTGGGCAAGATTAACTTACCTGTGCAATAGTAGCACACAGGCTAAGTGGGTAATCAATTGCTCTCTGATTAGATTTGAGGTCTTCTTAGTCAGAATCATGTGGATAAAAAAGGTAATGGACTTTAGACAGAAACTCTCACTGTTTTTTGACTAAGAAGAGGGGTATGCCTATCAAAAACTGTTTGAAATGAGTATGCTTATCCCTTTTGATTCATGCTGATCTCACTTTTGGTTGGAATATCAGGGAGAACAAAGATTCATCAATACAACAAAAGAAAATAGCCAACTGCCTAGCACAAGACTTGTCATCTCTATGACATCCATCAGGGCCTAGGAGATACTTCAGAAGAAGTGCTGATTTAAATGGCAGGTCTGCTGCTCACACTGATAGCCTGACAACCTCTACCAGGTACATGGCTGTAGACACTCAAAACACATCAAAGCAGAAATTTAGGAGATGCAAAGTTCAGCACTAAAGGAGATATCACATTCCTGCCAAGACTCAATGAACATTGCAGGAGAGGGAGCAGAAAGATTGCAAGAGCTACAGAGTGGGACAGGTATTGTCCCACTCCTACAAAAACAAAATAGCATATTCGTTACCTACAAACAATGTCAGTAACCCCACTGAGGAGGGTCCTCAGTGGACTTGGGGCTGGGGAGGGATGATATAGAGTATAACTCTATGAGAATATGGCCAATATGTAATATGTTCCTACTGAAAATTTCATAATAATAAAAATATTTAAAAGATGTACTTTGCATTGATTTGAACAACTTTGCAACTTTGGGTGATTTGGGAGGGTAAAGTATTAGATGTAGATGTACTTTTTAGTACTTTTTAAGATTGTTTTATGTATTAGATGTAGATGTACTTTTTAGGTTGTTTTAATTTTTATTCATTTAAGAATGGGGGAAGAGAATGAGAGAGGGGGGCCACCAGGGCTTCTAGCCACTGCAAACAAACTCCAGATGCACGCACCATCTTTTGCATCTGCCTTATGTGGGACCTGGAAAATCGAACATTGGTCCTTAGGCTTCACAGGTAGATATATTTTTACATTTATCATTTGTGTTACAGATATTCATATTTTATTCTTGCTATAGAGAACTGACATGGTTTGAATCTGAAATGTGTTTGTGAACACTGGATGCCCCACTGACGTCATTGTTTGGGGAAGTTGTGGAACTTTTTGGAGGTAGGGCCTGGCTGACAGATATAGGCCACTAGTGTGTGTCTTGAAGATTACAGCCTGACACTGCTTCGGGCTTGAGCTTTCTGTATCAAGGTTGGCTAAGAAGTCAAGAAGTCATGAGCCCCCAGTAGGAGGGATGAGCCACTGTGCCATGTTTTCCTGTTAGGATGGACTATCCCTCAAACCAATGGTATATAATAACCAACCCCCGCCCCCCCCCCCCATACACCCAACACACATTGTAGCACACACCTTTAAATCCAGCACTTGGGACATTGATTTAGGAGGATCTCCATGAGCTCAAGGCCAGAGTCAGCCTGGGCTAAAGTGAGACTCTGCCTTGACACAAAACAAAACAAAATAATAATGCATAAATAATTAAATAAATCCATCCTCCTTGTGGTGGTTTGAATGAAATGCCCCCAGTAGCCTCATGTATTTTGAATACTTGGTCCCCAGTTGGTGGCCATTTGGGAGAGTTGTGGGGCTTTTGGGAGGTGGAGTCTGGCTGGAGGAAATGTGTTGCTGGGGATAGGCTTTTGAATAATACAGCTCCAAGCCCAGTACTCAGACAACTTCTTTCCCATTGATGTGGAGATGTCATGCCTGGCTGGCTCTCTTCTGATCCTACATTTTCTTTCCAGGAGTTGCTTCTGATCAGGGGTTTTGTCCCAGTAATGAGAGAATAACCTCCACAAGGACAAATGCCCATTATCTTCCTAGTTAAAGATTTTGAAAATATTAACATTATCTTGTTGCTCTCCTGCTCAAGGATTCCAGTGCCCTTTCCACCATCCACAGATTATACTCAAATGTCTCACCATGCAGAAGCACTGGCATAATCAAGCACTGGAGAAGCTTAATTTCCTCCGCTTCTTCTTAGAAGTGTGTGTCTTTCCACGAGATGGCTCAGAGAATCTGCCTCCTTATCTGTCTACCCTGCCTACTTTATAGGATTACTGGAAGATAAATGAGGATAGTAGTTAAAAGCCTATTGTGAGGCAGGTAGATAAATGTAAGCACCCTTATTCTAAGCCCTTCACAATTTGGCCCTATTTTCCCTGTTTCGTCTTATTTTTGGTGTACTCTAGTAAAAGTTTTCTGCTCTGTATCATGCTATATGAAGGAAGAAAAAAAAATCAACATACAGAAAATGTATTTCCGGAGGCATTTAAGGTACCAGATAGGGTACCATTGGAAAAAAGAAACTATAAACTAATCTAATGTGACCTACTTTGCAAAATAAGTAACTATGTAAGTACTGACATTTCGGTATTTATTACTTCTTTTCAGAAAACATTTTATACTATAATAAAAATACATTGTTATTTTTTTCCTTCACTTGGCAATACCTTTTTTAAAATAAATGAAACAATAGCAAGTAGCATTTAGTGTCCAGCCTACATAAAGAGTGAATAAAGGTGATTTACATTATTTCCTTTTTCATATCAACTTCATGATAGATAAAAAATTATCATACTCATTTTACAAATAAGGACACTATCACAGAGTGAGGTTAAATAATTTATTTATATCAAGACTGAAAATTCAAACCCAAGAATCATGGTTCCACTTCTTCCTGGTCTTATGTGAAAGATTTTGTTACTTCCTACATAAAAAAAAAATACTAATATTAGTACTTGGAGAAGTTACTTTCTCATTACTGGGACAAAACTCCTGACCAGAAGCAGTTTGTGGAAAGACAATGTGGCATGAAGATAGCCAGCTGGGCATGACATCTCCACATCAATATGAAGGAAGTAGTTTGAGAACTGGACTTGGAGCTGGGTTGTATTGTCCTCAAAGACTATTCCCATATGACCTTGCAGTGTTTAGAAACAACAAGCCCTGAAAGATATGGGCATCTATTGAAAGAAACACAAAATAAAGACTGATGGAACAGAATTTAATGAAGACTGTAATTACAGAAATGTGGGGAGAAAGTAAAGAAAACATGAAAAGAATACAGAGGCAGCTGAGAACTCAGCAACAATCAGAAACTATTGCTACTGCTGTGTGTAGGAGGCAACAGGACACTGTGAAGAAGACACCAAAGCTACGGCAGGACTTCCTTCCTAGCAGAATTCAGGCACCCCAGAGGGAAGGGATTTGTGATGGATTCATGCTAACATTTCTCTTTTGTTCACCTATCTTCTGCTGGCTCATCCTATATTATAAAGCATCGAAAGCCAGAGGGCAATAGAGCCTATGTTGACTAGTACCTCAGGCTGAGCCCATTGCACCACTGACAAGAATAGAGACAATCTCAAAGGTGAGCAAATGGAGAATTACCACATGTGAAACAAAGTCACTGTGTTTTTCTCTCCATCACTATCAGCCATATTCATCATCTTTCCAGGCTAGTTAGTGATGCATTACAGATGGCCTTTTTAATTCTCATTTCCCATGGTAGCCCAGTGTGTTTAAAAATCATTTCAAGATTAATATCTTCCTATTATAGTAAGAAGCATGTATGCCTTTGCTAAGTAAACAAACTAAACTATGCTATTTGATCATAAATAGTTGTCTTTTAAATCAAATGCAGTATGATATTCCAGTTATTAGTTTTTAAAACAGAAATTCTATTAGTTCTGAGATCACATATGTTACATTTAATTTATAATTCATACCGCCAACATTAATTTTGGCAGTATGATATCTATAACAAATTACTTACTGATTTTATAGGCAAATGCAATCAATAACTCTTCATATTTGAATAATATAGTGAAGGAATGATGAACTCAATTGCTAAGCACCATAATTGTGTTTTATACTCATAATAAATTAGAATTCATATTTGTGAAGGAAAGGTATACTCATCACTACTTCATTGTAATATAGGAGGTAAAACAGATCAGTTATGTTTGATGTATTTTTAAAGCACAGTAGGGTTTCCTAAGGAATTCATTTTTTTTCACAGAAAGTAATTCCAATAATTTCACTCCACAAATAAAAAAATGAAAATAAAAGACAAAATTCTTTTTTTCCTTTTTCTCACTTATATGTCATGTAAACATATTAGGCAGCACATGAGCTATTATAGTCGTATTATATGATTTTTTCCTACTTCTTTCTAGTTAATTTGTTTTGATTTTAAGATAGTGCATTGCTATGTAGTTTAGTCTAGGTCCACGCTCTCCTGTCTCAGCCACTCTTGCATGCTGGGGTGATACGCATGCCCCACTATATTCAGCTCTACAATCATTCCATATATTACATCATGGATTTTTACAAGCATAGCTCTCAGGTGATGGAATTATCCAAGATTTCACATATTATAGGAATTAGAGCAGTGACTGAACAGTGTATGAACTTTTGAATATGTATGAAGTGTTGTTTTGACTATATAATCTAGTAGAAACTCTGTGAGGGCAAGAACATTAGTATGTAGTATACCCTTAGTACCTGGGATATAGTAGTCATTAACATATTTACCAAAGAAGTAAACTAGAACCTGTCTACTTGATTGTGGGATTCATACTGTCAGCATCCACACTGAGCTACAGTATAGTAAAACTCAAATTTAAAAGAGGTAATTGGAACATGTGAGGTCTTTGATGTTTCCTTTGACAATTTAAAACTTATTATTTATATAAACATTATATGTCAGTATAATTATCAACAATTTCCATTTATGATAAAATGGCCAAATGTTTTTGATATGTATAAATTTGCTTGCATAGTCTCATCTTTAAAAGTGTGAAAAAAGAATTCAACATTAATGATGTACATATTAAAAATCTTAGAGAAATAGAGTGTTAAAGAGGTATAATAATAGAAGTGCTTCTATTGTATGGTTCCTCAAGAAAAACAACTCTTGCCATCTTTATCAAAGCACCCATGACTGTCCATGAGAGACTCTTTGATTGGACCTGATGGTTCCTTCGTAAGAGGAGATGGCAGCCAAGGTTCTCAGACCCTTGTCTGTGATCTGAGCCATAGTGCGCCAACTGTGAGGCCTCCATGGCCTCAGAGTAGGTAGAGTTTGTGGACAGCAGAAGATCAAGGGACAAGAATAGCACTTGTCCAGTCATGGGGAGGTTTTTATCCATGTTGGGATGAGTCCATATGAAGCATATACTTTGGGGTCTCAACACTCATGTAAGTAACTCTTCACCATGCTCTGTAAGACCGCCCAATGAGCTCATTGGTTCACCAAGGTAACTCTTGGCTGAAATAGCCTTGAATTTTTCATGGCAGTCCTACCTCTGAGAGTGAGTGCTGATTGGCTTTTCCCCAGAAGAGGGTTCATAGAATGGTGATATATCTTAAGAATGGAAAGAAACCTGCTCTAAATCCATCTAAATCTAAAACCTGCTACATGTTATTTAATTTTATATCCCGGGAAGAATTTAAAGTGTGTCTTAAGAGTACAATAACATGAATTTAACAATCTAATTTCAGTGTTATAACTCACATAGCATTGTGCTTTTTTTTTTTTTTCAAGGTAGGGTCTCACTCTAGACCAGGCTGACCTGGAATTCACTATGTAGTCTCAGAGTGGCCTCAAACTCATGGTGATCCTCTTACCTCTGTTTCCCGAGTACTGGGGTTGAAGGTGTGCGCCACCATACCTGGCGCAGCATTGTGCTTTTAATAATACATTAAAAGCTCAAGGATATTTTCAGAGTTTATCAACATATTCAACTGAAACTTAGGCAAAATCCAGTAAGTTGATATACTTACAAATTTCCACAAAAATAGTTGTCACTACTTTCTGGCAAACCTTTTTTGAAAACTGTTATAGTCAGCTTCACATTGCAGAAATCCCCCAACCAAGAGAAGCTTGTAGGGTGGGGAGGCTTATTTTGGCTTGAAGACTCAAGGGGAAGCTCTATGATGACAGAGGAAAATGATGCCATGAGCAGAGGGTGGACATCATGCTCTGGCCAACATAAGGTGGACAATAGTAACAGGAGAGTGTGCCAAACACTGGCATGGGGAAACTGCTGATAACACCCATAACCCTGCCCCCAAGACGCAGAAGGCACCATGGTGCTGAGAAGAAGTGACAGAGAAGTGCTCAGCACTGAAATATCTCAACCATACCTTCCAAGGCTCAGGGTCCATTGTGGAAGAGATGGCAGAAAGAATGTAAGAGCCAAAGGAAGGGTAGGACTCCTTACAACGTGTCCCCCCAGACACAAAATGGCCTGGATATCAATGACCTCACAGTGCCTGACACTACCTACATAAGGCCATCATAACAGGAAGAAAAGATCATGACATCAAAATAAAAGAAAGAGTGATTGAGAGGGGGAGGGGATATGATAGAGTGATATGATATGATATGATATGATATGATATGATATGATATGATAGAGGGGATATGGAGAGTGGAGTTTCAAAGGGGAATTGTTTACAATTATGGAAGTTGTCAATAAAAAACATTAAATAAATAAATAAAATAAAACAAAAGAGAAAAAAACATGTTTCTTGTGCATAATTTTGATTTTTTTTTCAAGGTAGGGTTTCACTCTAGTCCAGGCTGACCTAGAATTCACTATGTAGTCTCAAGGTGGCCTTGAACTCACAGTGATCCTCCTACCTCTGCCTCCCAAGTGCTGGGATTAAAGATGTGTGCCACCATGCCCGGCTGCCATAATTTTGATTTTTAAAAAGTGAAGGCTATTGAAATAAAAATAAGTTGTCTATGAAAGGAAATGTCCACATAAGAAAAATATTAAGCCATAACATGTGATAATGAATGAGCAAAATAAAACTTTAAAATTATTTTTTAAGAAGAGAGGGGCTGGAGAGATGGTTAAGGCACTTTTCTGCAAAGCCTTGCAACCTGGGTTTGATTCCACAGTACCCACGTAAAGCCTGACACACAAAGTGGTACATGCATTTGGTGTTTTTTTGCAGCAGCTAGAAGCCCTGGTATGTTCATTCTCTCTCTCTCTCTCTCTCTCTCTCTCTCTCTCTCAATCTCTCTCTCTCTCTCTCTGTGTATGTGTGTGTGTGTCTTTCTCTTTCTCTTTCCTTGGAAATAAAATATTAAAAAGAGAAAAGTGAGTTATGAATTGATTTCCTTTAACCATCCTTAAATTTCTTGTACCTTCAGTATAATCTCCAGTAAAAATTTCCTGCAGGGGCTGGAGAGATGGCTTAGGTGGTTAAGTGCTTGCCTGTGAAGCCTAAGGACCCCGGTTCGAGGCTCGATTCCCCAGGACCCACGTGAGCCAGTTGCACAAGGGGGCGCATGCATCTGGAGTTTGCAGTGGCTGGAGGCCCTGGCGTGCCCATTCTCTCTCTCTCTATCTGCCCCTCTCTCTCTCTGTCTGTCGCTCTCAAATAAATAAATAAATAAATTTTAAAAAATTTCCTGCAGGTTTGGATGTTATGTATACCAAAAACAAAATAAAGGAAATGAGGAAAGTATAAAATAATCCAAATTAAATTATATAAACTCTTTCAAATCTGCAATTGTCATGATCAGAGCAGAAAGGTGGAGTACATCAGCATTCTGCATTTGATAGTGGGAAATTGCGTGGCTGCCTGCAGGCGGCACCATAGCAAGCCTAGGAGTTGGGATCCAAGTGGCCTAGAGCATAAACTGCCACTAATTTGTGTTACTGGCCTGATTCACATGTGTACATAATTTTCTACCGTTTGGTTTTAGACAAGCTATGAAAATGCCTATAAATAAGAGAGCATTTGAAAGCTACTTGAAAATTACACAAATAAGCAGGCTAATGGTTTTTCAAATGGAAATAAGAAAGGAGGAAGATAAAAAGAAGGACGGAACCTGGAGAGATGACATAACAGTTAAGGTGCTTGCTGTAAAGTCTAAGGACCCAGGATTGATTACTTAGTACCTGAGTAAGCCAGATGCACAAGGTGGCCCATGTATCTGATGTTCATTTACAGTCGCTGGAAACTCTGGTGTGTCCATTCTCTGCTGCTTTCTGTCTCTTCCTCCCATTCTCTAATACATACATACATACATACATACATACATGCAATATTAAAAAAATAAAAGATGGAAACAGAAAAGGAGTAAAGGATGGGATGAAGAAGAGAGGGAGAGAAAAAGAAGGGAGAGAGACAGAGAAGCTTGTTCCTGCCTGTGGTGGTTTGAATAGAATAGATGGCCCCCAATATATTCAGTTGTTTATCTGTTTGTAGTTTGCATCTCTAGCCATCTGGCTGGAGGCAGTGCCATTGTGTGGATCTTAAGGTGTGGTGGTGGGTTTGAGATTTCAATCTAAAGATATGCAAAGTGTGCCTGGCTGGAGTTCCTGAAGTGTGCTCTGGCTTTTGACCTTTAGGCTTGTACTTCTCTCTCTCTGTTTTGGTCCTGTGAAAGCAGGTCAGCTTCTTCTGCTATTATGGAATTTCCCCTGGATCTGTAAGCTTCAATAAATCCCTTCCTCCATAACTGTGCCTGGTCTGGAAGTTCATCTCAGCGAACCCAAAGATGTCATACATACATACAATATTAAAAAAATAAAAGATGGAAACAGAAAAGGAGTAAAGGATGGGATGAAGAAGAGAGGGAGAGAAAAAGAAGGGAGAGAGACAGAGAAGCTTGTTCCTGCCCCAAGAAATTTATGACGACAGAAAAGAATAAGGGTACTTTGACTAAGGGTACTTTGGAAAAATATAGGAAGGAAGTTTGTTGGATAATGGTATGTGTTGCCTACAATGAAAGAGGGCAGGAATAAGAATATAGCAAGAAATCAGCCAATAGTCCTAGTTGTAGGAGAAAAATATGCTAAGAATTTTTATATTGCTCAATGCTGAAAAAAATAAGTTATGTGCAATTTTATGTGCTTATTAAGTTAGATATGTACACTATAAGCTTATAAGCTCTAAAGTATTCTATACATTTTATTAAATAAAAGTATATATATTGTTGTAAAAATATGTTTCTCTTTCCTTGGAAATAAAATATTAAAAAGAAAAAAGTGAATTATGAATTGACATAAAATCTTCAAACATTGATTACCTCCTTTATTAACACAGACACACATGTACAAAAAATGTAGGTATATGTGTGTATATGTAGATGTTATATTTTATAAGATTTTGTCATTTTAAGTTTCTTTAACCTGAATTTTTATAAGAATTATCACGGATATGTAGCATGAATATTATAATTGTTCTATGAAACACATGGATAACTTCTCTCATGACTGTTTTCAAAAGTACTCAAAATGATTTAAGGGATCCAAAATTTTTGTCATAATACCAATATGAGCCAGGCGTGGTGGTGTATGACTTTAAACCCAGCACGCAGGAGGGGTAGAAGGATAGCTGTGAGTTCAAGGCCACCCTGAGACTACTTAGGGAATTCTGGGGTAGCAAAGCTAGAGTGAGACCCTACCTCGAAAACCACCCCCCAAAAAAGGGAGGATATAAATTATATATATTTTAAGGTAGGGTCTCTCTCTGGTCCAGGCTGACCTGGAATTCACTATGCAGTCTCAGGGTAGCCTTGAACTCATGGCAATCCTCCAACTTCTGCTTCCTGAGTGCTGGGATTAAAGGCATGCGCCACCACGCCAGGCTAAAATAATATTTTTTTGATTCAAGACTTTGCCATAATGGGTGAGAGTAAGAAGTGGAGAAAGAAAGAAAGACAGACAGAGAAATGGAAAAATGTGTGTGTACATCAGGGAGAGAAAGAAGGGAGAGGAAGGATAGAGAAAGCAAAGAGAGACAAAAGGGAGGCACACACTTAGAGCAGAAGAGCTCAAAGAAAGCTGAAATAAGACATAAAATTTAGAAATACCACTAACCTTTGGTGGGTCATCAAGTACTCTGACAGAAGTCTGTCTTCTTTTAGGAAACCTTGTAGGTCTCTGATTAAAAGCTCATTGTGGATGATAGCCACCTGCTGGTACTGGGAGTTACAGGTCAGTGCCCATGTAGTAACATGGAGTGACATGACTGGAAGCTGGAAGAGAGTCAGTCACCAGACAGTCAGCGCGTCTAGTGCCAGAAGGTGCTACATGGGCAACTGAGGGTAAATGACCAATATCTGTCCAAGCAACTCATGGTCTAACCTACTTAGCAGCAAATAACCTGTTGTGATGTCCACACAAGTGAAATAGTGGCACACAGCCATGGTGGGGAACCAACTGCTCTTGATTCAGCTAACTGATTCCCTCAGTGGTATGGGACCCATAGCTGGAGCTGGGAAACAAGTCAGAACCATATCCAAATATGAGCACACTCTCCATTATCAAGCTACCACCAATCGTGGGCTAAAAGAGGGCCTACACCTATTAAATTCTCTCTAAAAAAATATGGGTTATCCCATTTATCTGGTGCTAACTTTACTCTGTGTTGGAGATTCTGCTTCTCTTTTTCAGATAGACGCAGATCCAAAGGAGAGAACCACCCCATCATACTTCAAAAGGGCCCCTGCTTAAACTAAGAATAATTGGTGAAACAAGCAAGGGTGCTGTTTTCTTGGTGAACCTGGTACCAGCACAAGGGTGAAGGAGATACACACAGAGAACAATCAACTCTTACCAAATCAAAGATCCAGAGACACAGAGGCTCCCAAGACCTCATCACTGAAGCAGAACTAAAATGAACCCAACATGGCTCAGGGATATTTTGCGGAAGAGGGGGGTGGAAAGAATGTCAGAGCCACATGTTGGGTCATGATATGCAGAGACATTTATCTTACCCATAACTGTGGGCTAACTCCACAATGCATGACCCATATACCTCAACAAGGAGGGGCCAAGGGAGGTGAGAGGACAGGGAGGAGGCTAACAATGGTACCAACTTGACTGTATTCACTGAGTACAAAACTAATTAATAAAAAAAATAGAAATAATGCCATTTTCTTTTCTGATCAGAAGCAAGAGAAATTAGAAAATTCAGAAACATGTAAGAAGAAATAACTAATACAGTCTTGATGAACCACTGGGCCTAATGATGTATTTGAAAACAATATAAAATGCTACTGGGCAATTTAAAAATCCAAATATAGAAGATGCAGGAAAATTATTATCAAAAATATTTTTTTAGAGAGAAATGCCATTATTATTGCTATAAAAAGTCTAACATGATACCACAACAAACTAGAAAAAAACTGTCAATTAACAAGTGGAGGAAATAAATGTTAGAGTAGAAATATTTTATGTAATTATTCAGTAGCAATTCAATCTGAATGGAACTAATCCTCCTGGGGGGAGGAAGGAAGCTCAGGAGACTCAAAATGTCAAGAAGTCTGGGAAAACAAACAAAAAAAAAAAAAAAAAAAAAAACTGCAGAACCTTCCCTAAAACTATCTAAAGGGAAAAGGCTGCTTATGGCTGAGACTGAGACTCACTGACTGAGCTGCCTGCGAGCTGGCAGGGTAGCAGGGTGGAATTGTTCTTTGTTCTTTCATCTATTCCCTATCTGCGGTGAAGATGCTTGTGTATGTCTCCCTAAAAGTTTCCCATGATATTAATATATAAAACAGTAAAACAAGTCAGATAAACTGAGTTTCTGAAAAATATTGACAAGTGTTTTTCTTGATAAAAAAATGAGACAAGGAATAAAATAAATAATATCACCAATGAATAATTATTTCAGTTGAATCCACAGAACTACAGAGTATATCAAGAGACTGCTAAGAATAATTAGATCCCAACAAGAGAGAAAACCTAGAAGTGGATAAATTCCTAGATATATAATACCTACAAAAACTGTATGCTATTGATAAAGATAATGTGAACACAGATTTGTCTTGAATACAGAAAATACTCAACAAAAATCTGATGCATTACTGCATATGTAATCCAAACACTTTAAGAATAAATTACACCAAGCCTTCTCAGAGTTGAGATTAATTGAAAAATGGCAATGTTTAAAAATATTTCATTATGTAAGCATTACTCTAATTCAAAACCAGACAGACATTACACGAAGAAAACTATAGACCAAAATTTATATTGAATGAGTATTAAAAACATGAAATCAAACTGCCTATTTAAAGAATCACCCATGAAGAATGGTATACTGACATACAAAGATATTTCAATATGACAAAGTACTTAATGAGATATATACCTCATTAACACATTAACCTAAACAACAAAATAGTCATCTTAAAATAAAAGCTTGACAATTCAAACATGATAAAAAGTGTCAACAAACCAAAATAGAAAAAAATTCTATATAATATGTATATATAATGTTGTAATATATTATACCTTCTATATATTTCTACATAATATGTGCAATATATGACAAACTCACAGTTCTTACACTAGTTTTTAAAAAATTATTTATTAGAAAGAGAAAGAGGTAGAGGCAGATAGATAAAGGGTGCTCCAGGGCCTCTAGCCACTGCAAAGAAAATTAGTTGCAGTTTTAATCTGCATTTCCCTGATGGCTTATTTTTTTTTTTTTAGATGTTTATCTCTATCACACCTTCCAAGGCTCTGGGTCCATTGTGCAAGAGGTAGCAGAAAGAATGTAAAAGCCAAAAGAAGGGTAAGACTCCTTACAAGGTGCTCCTCCAGACACAAAATGGCCTGGGTATCCATGACCCCACAGTGCCTGACACTACCTACACAAGACCATCATAATAGGAGGAAAAGGTCATGACGTCAAAACAAAAGAGAGACTGATTGGAAGGGGAAGGGGATACGATGGAGAGTGGAGAGAAGGAGAAAGTGGGGGTAAGGAGGGAATTACTATGGGATATTGTTTACAATCATGGAAGTTGTCAATTAAAATAAATAAATAAAATTTTTTAAAAAATTCAGACTCATATGCCACCTTGTGCATCTGACTTATGTGGGTACTGGGGAATTGAATCTTGGCCCTTAGGCTTTGCAGGCAAGTGGCTTAACCATTAAGCTATATCTCAAGCCCTCTTATGCTAGTTTTTAACAAAGTAAACTTCTTTTTTATAAGATCAGAGATACAGACAATTTTACTAGTTACCTTTCATTGCTAGGAAAAAAAAAAAACTGACTTAAAGAAATTTACAGAAAGAAAAGGTTTATTTCTGGCTAATAGTTTATAAAGGAGATTATGGTATAGCAGGGAAATCAAAGTAGGAACAGACAGCTGGTGTCACATCTGCATAGCAGCAGGGAAGGAAAAAAAAAAAAAGAATGAGCTGAGTACTCCCCAGTATATCTGAGGTAATAGGCCACAGGAACTGCCCCTGGTGAACTGCCCAGCAACACTCCCCCTCCCACAGGTCCCCCCCCCCCCGCTCTGGATTAATTATGAGGCATAATCACATGCACATGAGACTATGGGGGGTATTCCACATTCAACGTACCACATTCCACACCTGGTTCCATACACTAATGGCCATTTCATGATAAAAACGGCATCCAGTTCAAATTGAAAAGTCCTCATTGTCTTTACCAGTCCCAGCACTACAAAATGCAAAGGTACATTTGAGACTCAAGAAAGTGTGCAAGCCCTCTGTAATCAAAAGGTAAGTTACCTAATTTTAACACACAAAGGCACAGAGTAAGCATTCACGCTGAAAAAGGAGGCATGGAGGCTAGAAAGATGACTTAACAGTTAAGGTGTTTACCTGCAAAGCCTAACAACCCCAGTACGTGTGTGTGTGTGTGTGTGTGTGTGTGTGTGTGTGTGTGTGTGTGATCTATCTATCTATCTATCTATCTATCTATCTATCTATCTAACTATCTATCTATCTATCTATCATCTATGTATCTATCATCTATTTAAAGAAGCAATGGAAACGTCACAAGGGAAGATTGGAGCAGTACAAGACTGATAACAAGCAAGGCAAACACCACGTCCTGCAGTTCCGTGTCCAGTCCCTGGAACATGTGGTGAAGTGCACTGGGCTCCAAAAGGCTTGGGCTGCTCTTGTCCCTCCAGCGGTGCTGCTTCCTTCCTGGGCAGAACTGATCAACGCAAATGATGTCCTCGGTAACCATCCTATAGTCCTGGCACACAGGAGTCTTCACTGTAAGCCACAGCTCATCTTTCCAGCGCTGGTCCAGTCCTCTGGCATGGCTTTTACCCCTGTCCCACATTACCTACCCTTGGAGACCATTTCCAAATTCAGATTGCAGTCCAATGACCCTTTCTTTCCTGCATTTCTGTACCAAGTCGGTGATGCTGCTAACTAGCTTTTAATCCAGGGGCGATAAAGCCGGACATTGAAGAGAGGAAATTCCTTCAGCATTCTTTTTTCAGGACTCTCTCACTTTCACAAAAAAAAAAAAAAAAAAAAAAAAAAAAAAATCTAAGCAAACAAAAAGGCAGTCAGTTGGGCTTTTCCTGGGTGGGGGGGAGGGGGATCTATATGGGACATTTTATTCAAACTGTAAAGAGTGCCCCTCTCCTCATTTGTATCCATATTAGTACTGGAAGGCCTAGCAAGAGAAATGGAAAAGAAAAACGTATGACTGACTTCCAAATATGAGTGACAGAACTAAAATTGGCCCTGTTTTCAAATGGTCTGAGCTTTAATGTAAAAATCTCTGAAGATTCTCCAAATACGCACTCATATACATACAAATGCACAACTGTTAGAACTGGTAAATACAATAGCATTATATGATTTAAAAAATCAGAAATATAGCTCATATGTATTTCTCTATGCTTTTAACTATCTGCAAGTGAAATTAGGAAAGAATTATTATAAAAGCACTAACATAATAAAAGATCTAAAGAATAAGCTTATATAACTGAAATAATCATATACTATAAGCTTTTACACAGCAATGAAATAATTAACAGTGAAGCAGCAACCCATAGAATGGAAATAAATATGTTTAAGGTATATATCAGATTAGGAGTTAATTTCCAAAGCAGTAGGAATTCCTAACTCAAGAGAAAAGCAAAAGCAGACCTAATAAACAATTGTTTTATAAATGGAATAAAGACTTCAATTGACATTTTACCAACAAAAACATACCTGGCCACCTGTTAGATGGGAAAATGTGCAGTGTTACCAATCACCAGGGAAACACAATGAGGTATCACCTCAGATCTCTTAGGAGAATTATTACAGGAAAACAAGTCAGTGAGCATGTGGGGAAACTGAAACCATTGCACAATACTGCAAATGCAAATCATGGAATCACTATGGAAAAGAGAACAGTGATTCTTCACAAAGCTAAAAGTAGAGCAATCATATGGCTCACAAATCCCACTCCTGGGTTTTCATTCACTGCAATTTATATTATAATATCCAGGAGCTATTAATCTTCCTGTGTTCATTACAGCACTATTTATCTTGACCAAGATATGGTAACCACGGATACTGAAAAAAAAATATATGTATTGGGCTGGAAAGATGGCTCAGAGGTTAAGTGTGCTTCCTGTGTAATTTTGAGGGCCTGAGGGCCCTAAAACTACTCAAATTCAAATCTCCAAAACCCCACATGAACAGTGGGTAATGGCCACATATGACTGCAACCTCAGTTATGGGGGAAGAAGAAACCAGAGTCACTGAGGCTCACGAATGGGACAAGCTCTGGAATCAGTAAAAGACTCTGTCATAAAAAGAAACAGGCAAACAGGCAGGTTAGCGATGAAAAAGGGCACCCAAGGTGTTCCTTTGGCCAGCTTAGGTTAGGCATGGGGCCTGTGATGATTAAGTTTGTCTCAACTTGATCTGTTCAGGAATCCACAGACATTCCTCATAAGTGGGTCTCTGAGGTTACTTCCAGGGAGGATTAACTAAAGGAGGAATCCTTCCCCCAGGGTGAGCCCTTCCCCAAGAGTGGGTGGCCCCTCTCAGAGGGGAGGCTTTATCGAAAGAAGCTCTTGGAAGAAAAGTATTCTCCTCCCCTCCCACCTGGCTGCCTGGTGCTGCTTGCTGCTTTCCAGTGTGGACTGAAGACCAGCATGAAATGAAGACACCTCCAGGCCTTCAGTGCTAGATTGGGACTGCTGAGGCATCCAGCCTCGAGAACTGAGCAGCTACCAGGTTCCTTGACTCTTAGGCCTGCAATCTGCTGTTGTTGGACTGTCATAAACTAATCCAGTAAACTCCCTTTTAATACAATTCATTCTGTCTGTTCTGTTCCTCTAGAGAACCCTGAGTAATACAGGGCCATAGAGACAAGTACATGGATTGCTGCTTGGGGACATATGTGTCCATATGCCCCACATCTCTCCCCCCCCTCACACCATACACACTCTATACCACATACACTATGAATGTGCAAAAAAAATTAGCATGTCATTCAGTTTACTCTTTTAAAAAAATCATTCTTCAACTCCCAATGACATAGATGTTCCATGACAATCCTATGACAAATAAAATTAGTCATTCAAAAAAACACACAATCATCACATTCATAAAATTTCAATGTATACCTCATGTCCAGAGGCTGAGTGAAGGGGAAAAGTGGGGAGTTATTAAGTAACTGACATTAATGAAAGATAAGAAAGATAAATATCTAGCAATCTGTTTAAAACATCCTACTATAACGAATATTATTTGATGTTCATTTATTCGTTATGATTGTACTTACATGTTATTATATTCTTACCAAAATAAAATAGTGATTCAAAGGAGATATCTGTCCATTGTGCCAGTAGAATTAAGATGGTATTTGTTAATACTAATCCAATTCTAGTTTTTGGGTACCAATCAATGTTTTTGGAAAGATGTCTATGTCAAAATTTCAAGTAATAATTCATAATCTTAGGTCCTCTAAAAAAGAGTATTCTGTGCAGTAAAATTTATGTCCAGGGCTGGAGAGATGGCTTAGTGGGTAAGGCACATGCCTGTGAAGCCTAAAGACCCAGGTTCGATTCTCCAGGTCCCACGTTAGCCAGATGCACATGGTGGCGCATGTGTCTGGAGTTCTACTGTAGTGGCTAGAGGTCCTGGCCTGCCCATTCTCTCTCTCTCTCTCCCCCTCCATCTCTCTGTCTCTAATTCATAAATAAATAAAAGTAAAATCTATAAAAATAAATATGTCCAGAGAACACTGCAAAGATCTAAAGCCCAAGTGTGAACTTACCTTGAGTATAATGTGGCTTCATTGTGAGGTCTTTAAAGCTTTCAAGCAAGACAGGCATCTTACACATGAATACTCACTGTTTCATTGTCTGCTTACAGATTTTATTTCTTGAAGTTTAGTTACAAAGATTATCAGCTACAAAAGATTCCTTGAAGATATTTTTCTCTGATCTCCCACACAAAGTATGATGGTTTTTAAAGTGTGTCCAAATCATTTGAAACTCCTTCATTTAAGAGACAGAGTTTGATACTCCTCACCTGAAATGTGAGCTGGACTTACTACCTCACATTTACTGAAATAAAATGAAAGTGACACTGTGTGCCCTATTGACTACATAGTAAAAGCCCTGTGCTTACTTTGTAATATTCTCACATGCATGGTTTGCTTTAGTAGAATGTGGCCACTGTGTACATCCAGTCTTTGGAGAGACATGGAGGTCAGAAATGAAGACTGTTAACAGTAACAAAGGTCTAGGGCTTCAGCCAACGGACATATCAGTATCTCTCATAAATGATTCTGCCCTGCTTTAATGAATACCTTTGCTGACTTCACTCCTAACCAGTCTCTTGTGTAATCTTGATTATAAATGTACAAGAGATACTCAACCAGATATGAAGTAAATACAATGTTGAATCCTAATCCACATAAATGTGATCTGAAAAAAAATCATATTTGTTAAATTTATCACATTTGGGGGTTAATTTGTCAAATAATCATAAATAACTTATTTGAGAGAGAGAGAGAGAGAGAGAGAGAGAGAGAAAGTATGTTCATGCTAGGACCTCCTGCCACTGGCAATTAACTCCAGATGCATGAGCCACTTTGTGAGTGTACGTAAGGGAATCAAAGCCAGGACATCAGGCTTTGAAAGCAGTTGCCTGTAACCACTTAACAATTTCTACAGCCATCTGTGTTTTATCTTTGTAATTTTATCAGGATTAGTGAAACATAGACCAGAGACACTATGGACTTTATGGATAATTGTTATCAAACATAAAGATTATACCAATTATTCCTTATGTACATATGACTTTGTGTGTGTGTGTGTGTGTGTGTGTGTTGATGCAAGGGTTTACTCAATAGTTCAGGTTGGCCTGTAATTTACACCATCTTTCTTCCTCTGCCTTCTGAGTGTTAAGATAACAGGCATGAGCCACCACACCCAACTGGGCTTTATTAGGTTCCTTGGATGTTCTCATTTCTGGTAGTTTGCAATGAGAATTTTCACAGTATTTTATTGTACTGTTTTTGGAATCAGTTGCAGTCATTCCACAATTTTCTTTACATTTTCCAAGTATTTAGGCTCTGTTGCATTTGAGTCCTCTTATGGATATAAAAACTCTTGAAATTATGTCTATAATGAAAAATCATTAGGTAGAACATGTTTTATCCTCCTTGGTATGCTTTATTGTTTATGGTAGGACTTCTATCACTGCCGTAGGTAATTCAATAGAAAGCATTTAGAGTACTATAATATCGAGTACTTTTTCTCTGGAGTGCTTGCTGAGGTCAAGTATACTACATTTTGAAGTATTATTAAATTGTGAATGGCTTCAAAGGCATACACTTTAAATTTTGCATACTATAAAGTTTGTGCATTTATCTTTTGGTAATTTGCTGGCATTTCAGAGTGCAGTGGGTATTTCTACAAGTACTGATTTTGCTTCTTTAGAGGACCAATTTGGAATCTGCATTGATGGTTCTGATAGAGAATTGGAGAAAGCAAGTGCCTATGTAGTTAGGGAAGGGCCCTTGAGGTATAAATATTACCTGGTGCACTTAGATAAAATTCAGATACTCACTGACAGGAGTTTAGTCCTTTGTCCTGGACTTAGGAATGTAACAGTTAAAATGAACTCAGCAATAAGAAGAAAGCTTGATGGAGCACTGCTGGAGTAAGCATGTCATCAAGGAAAGACCTTGAGATGGAGTCCAGGCAGTGTCTTAACAATTAGCTTATGCATGCTGGTGATGTATGCTTGCTGGCTATTACCTCTATTGTGGATGTACAATGGAAGACAGCCAACTTCTTTAGCCATGAGGGAGTTTCCCCTGGAAACTGTAAGCCTGAAATAAATCCTTTCTTTTCATAAGTTATTTCTTTTTTTTTTTTCTCCATTTTTATTAATATTTTCCATGATAACAAAAAAAATCCCATGGTATTACCCTCCCCCCTTTCCCCTTTGAAATTCCATTCTCCATCATTTCCCCTCCCCATCTCAATCTTTCTACTTACATATATACAATACCAACCTAATAAAAGCCCTCCTCCCTTTCTTTCTCTTCCCTTTCTATCTCCTTTTTTAACTTACTGGCCTCTGCTACTGAGTTTTTTCCTTCTCACACAGAAGCCCAATCATCTCTAGCTAAGATCCACATATGAGGGAGAACATGTGGCGCTTGGCTTTCTGGGCCTGGGTTACCTCACTTAGTATAATTCTTTCCAGATCCATCCACTTTTCTGCAAATTTCATAACTTCATTTCTCTTTACTGCTGAGTAAAACTCCATTGTATAAATGTGCCATATCTTCATTATCCACTCATCAGTTGAGGGACATCTAGGCTGGTTCCATTTCCCAGCTATTATAAATTGAGCAGCAATAAACATGGTTGAGCAAGTATCTCTAAGGTAATGAGATGAGTCCTTAGGATATATGCCTAGGAGAGCTATAGCTGGGTCATATGGTAGATCAATCTTTAGCTGTTTTAGGAACCTCCACACTGATTTCCACAATGGCTGGACCAGATTGCATTCCCACCAACAATGTAGAAGGGTTCCTCTTTTTCCACATCCCCGCCAACATTTATGATCATTTGTTTTCATGATGGTAGCCAATCTGACAGGAGTGAGATGGAATCTCAATGTAGTCTTAATCTGCATTTCCCTGATGACTAGGGATGTAGAACATTTTTTTAGATGCGTATATGCCATTCGTATTTCTTCCTTTGAGAATTTTCTATTTAGCTCCATTTCCCATTTTTTGATTGGTTTGTTTGATTCCTTATTATTTAACTTCTTGAGTTCTTTGTATATCTTAGATATTAATCCTCTATCAGATATATAGGTGGTGAAGATTTTTTCCCATTCTGTAGGTTGCCTCTTTGCTTTCTTCACCGTGTCCTTTGCAGTGCAAAATCTTTGTATTTTCATGAGGTCCCAGTGGTTAATCTGTGGTTTTATTGCCTGAGCAATTGGGGTTGTATTCAGAAAGTCTTTGCCAAGACCAATATGTTGAAGGGTTTCCCCTACTTTTTCCTCTAGCAGTTTCAGAGTTTCAGGTCTGATGTTAAGGTCCTTAATCCATTTGGACTTAATTCTTGTGCACGGAGAAAGAGAAGAATCTATTTTCATCCTTCTACAGATATATATCCAGTTTTCCCAACACCATTTGCTGAAGAGGCTGTCTTTTCTCCAATGAGTATTTTTGGCATTTTTATCAAATATCAGGTGGCTATAACTACATGGGGTTACATTTGGGTCCTCTATTCTGTTCCATTGATCTACGAGTCTGCTTTTGTGCCAGTACCATGCTGTTTTTGTTACTATGGCTCTGTATTATAGGTTAAAATCAGGTATGGTGATACCACCAGCCTTATTTTTGTTGCTCAGTATTATTTTAGATATTCGAGGTTTTTTGTGATTCCAAATGAATTTTTGGATTGTTTTTTCTATTTCCGTGAAGAATGCCTTTGGAATTTTGATGGGGATTGCGTTAAATGTGTAGATTGCTTTTGGTAAGATTGCCATTTTCACAATATTGATTCTTCCAATCCAGGAACAAGGGATGTTTTTCCACTTCCTAGTGTCTTCTGCAATTTCTCGCTTGAGTGTTTTAAAGTTCTCATTGTATAGATTCTTTACTTCCTTAGTAAGGTTTATTCCAAGGTACTTTATTTTTTTTTGATGCAATTGTGAATGGGAGTGATTCTCTGATCTCATCCTCTGTGTGTTTGTTGTTAGCATATATGAAGGCTACTGATTTCTGTGTATTTATTTTGTATCCTGCTACATGACTGTAGGTTTTTATCAGCTCTAACAGTTTGCTAGTAGAGTCTTTAGGGTCCTTTATATATAGAATCATGTCATCTGCAAATAATGATAACTTGACCTCTTCCTTTCCGATTTGTATCCCTTTTATGCATGTCTCTTGCCTTATTGCTATGGCTAAGACTTCCAGAACTATATTAAATAAAAGTGGGGACAGTGGACACCCTTGTCTTGTTCCTGATTTTAGTGGAAAAGCATCCAGTTTTTCCCCATTTAGTAATATGTTGGCTGTAGGCTTATCATAAATAGCCTTTATTATATTGAGATATGTTCCTTCTATTCCCAGTCTCTGTAGGACTTTTATCATGAAGGGATGTTGGATTTTGTCGAATGCTTTCTCTGTGTCTAATGAGATGATCATGTGATTTTTGTCCTTCAACCCATTTATATAATGTATAACATTTATAGATTTGCGTATGTTGAACCATCCCTGCATCTCTGGGATAAAGCCTACTTGGTCAGGGTGAATGATCTTTCTAATGTATTCTTGTATTCTGTTTGCCAATATTTTGTTGAGAATTTTTGCATCTATGTTCATGAGGGAGATTGGTCTGTAATTTTCCTTTTTTGTTCTATCTTTGCCTGGTTTTGGTATCAGAGTGATGCTGGCTTCATAGAAGGAGTTTGGTAGAAATCCTTCTTTTTCTATTTCATGGAAAAGCTTAAGAAGCAATGGTGTTAGCTCTTCCCTGAAGGTCTGGTAAAATTCAGCAGTGAATCCATCTGGGCCTGGGCTTTTTTTAGTTGGGAGATTTTTGATAACTGTTAGGATCTCCATGCTTGTTATAGGTCTATTTAAGTGATTAATATCATCTTGATTTAATTTAGGTAGGTCATATAAATCAAGGAAATCATCCATTTCTTTCAGATTTTCATACTTTGTGGAGTATATGTTTTTATAATATGTCCCTATGATTTTTTGAATTTCTCTGGCATCTGTCGTGATGTTACCTTTTTCATCTCTAATTTTATTAATTTGTGTCTCTTCTCTCTTTCTTTTGGTCAGATTTGCTAAGGGTTTATCAATCTTGTTTATCCTTTCAAAGAACCAGCTCTTTGTTTCATTAATTCTTTGTATTGTTTTTTTGGTTTCTATTTCATTAATTTCTGCCCTAATCTTTATTATTTCTTCCCGTCTACTGATTTTTGGTTTGCCTTGTTCTTCTTTTTCCAAGGCTTTAAGGTGAAGCATTAGGTCATTTATTTGCGACCTTTCTAATTTCTTAATATAGGCACTTAAAGCTATAAATTTACCTCTTAGAACTGCCTTCATTGTGTCCCAGAGATTTTGGTATGTTGTGTTCTCATTATTGTTTGACTCTATAAATTTTTTGATTTCCTTCTTGATTTCTTCATTGACCCATTCATCATTTAGTAATGTATTGTTTAGTTTCCATGATTTTGTGTATGCTCTATATCCTTTCTTGCTATTGATTTGTAGTTTGATTCCATTGTGGTCAGATAGAATGCAAGGAATTATTTCAATTTTCCTGAATTTGTTAAGATTTGCTTTGTGTCCTAATATATGGTCTATTTTAGAGAATGATCCATGTGCTGCTGAAAAGAATGTATATTCTGCAGCATTTGGATGAAATGTCCTGTATATGTCTGTTAGGTCCATTCCTTATATGAGCTCGTTTAGCCCAGATGCCTCTCTGTTTATTTTTTCCCGGGATGACCTGTCAATTGACGAGAGTGGGGTGTTAAAGTCACCAACTACCACTGTGTTTGGTGTTATCTGTGACCTTAGTTCTAACAGTGTTTGTTTGATGAATTTGGGAGCCCCCATGTTAGGTGCATATATGTTTAGGATTGTAATGTCCTCCTGTTGGAGTGTGCCCTTAATCAATATAAAGTGACCTTCCTTATCTTTCTTGACTAATGTTGGAGTGAAGTCTGCCTTGTCAGCTATTAGGATAGCAACCCCTGCTTGCTTTCTGGGTCCATTTGCTTGAAACACCGTTTTCCAACCTTTCACCCTAAGATAATGTCCATCCTTTGTAGAAAGGTGAGTTTCTTGGAGACAACAAATTGTAGGGTCCTGCTTTTTAACCCAGTCTGCAAATCTATGTCTTTTGGTTGGAGCATTGAGGCCATTGATATTAAGAGATATTATTGAAAGATGTGTATTTATGCTTGCCATTTTTTTTTTTTTTTTTGTGGTTCTGGTTCTACCTTTGCTCTCTTATATTAACTAGTATTTGAGTGTTGTTTGTTGTTTTCCAGGTTCCTTATATGTGTGTTTTTCTTTCTCTTCGGCATGGAGGATTCTTTCAAGTATTTTGTGTAGAGCTGGTTTTGTCTTCAAATACTCCTTTAGCCTGCTTTTGTCATGGAATGTCCTTATTTCTCCATCTATTTGAATGGATAGTTTTGCAGGATAAAGTAGCCTTGGTTGACAGTTGTTATCTTTCAGAGTTTGGAATACATCACTCCAAGCCCTTCTGGCTTTGAAAGTTTGTGTTGAGTAATCTGCTGTGATCCTGATGGGCTTGCCTTTGTAGGTAACTTGATTTTTCTCTCTAACTGCTTTCAATATTTTTTCTTTGGATTGTGTGTTTGGTAGTTTGATTATAATATGGCGAGGAGAGGTTCTTTCCAGGTTTTGTCTGGCTGGTGTTCTAAATGCTTCCTGTATCTGCATTGGCACCTCTTTCCCAATTTGGGGGAAGTTTTCTTCTATGATTTTGTTGAAGATGCCTACTATACCTTTGGATTGAAATTCTTCTCCTTCTACTATACCCTGAATTCTTATATTTGATCTTTTCATAGTGTCCCGAATATCTTGAAATTCCCATTCATACTTTTCTATTAGTTTGTCTTTCTCTTTGTTGGATTGTATTAGATCTGCCACCTGGTCTTCTAGCTTAGATATTCTGTCCTCTCCTTCATCCATTCTACTGGTGAGATTTTCTACAGAGTTTTTTATTTCATTAACTGTGTTCTTCATTGCTAGTAATTCTGACTGGTTTTTCTTCATTATTTCTATTTCCTTATTTATGTCTTGTATTGATTTCTTTATTTCGTTAAATTGGTGTCCTGTATCTTCTCTGATTCCTTTGATTTCTTCTTTGAGTTCATTGAACATATTTACAATCATTCTTTTGAAATCTTTCTCAGGCATTTTCTCTAACTCGTTTTCACTAGAGGTCATTTCTGAAGCATTGATGCTTTTTGGTGGATTTATATTGCCTTGGTTTTTGGTGTTTCTTGTGTTATAATGTATGTATTTTTGCATCTTGGATTAAGTTACTGCTTAGATTTTCCAGTTAGCTGGGTATCCTTTGCTGTATCTATTGATCTGATATTGTATATCTTCTATGTAGGAGATTAAGATGTTAGGTGTGGCTCTTACCACTCTCAGAGTATCTAGACACGTGGTCCTAGGGGTTAAGTTTGCCTGCTATGGGAGTATTCAAATAGGTTGAGTGGAATAAAATACAGGTATATTCTAAAGTTTAACTAAACCCTATACACATTCAGTCAAGAATAGCACCGAGCATTTATGCAAGATTAGGTATTATAAAAACCAGATCCTCTATCAACAAAGAAGTTAAGATTTCTGGTCTGTTGAGGGATCCAAGTCAGCTTGTGACCAGGTGAGACCCTTCCCTGGTTCAATCCCAGTTACCTCTTTGGATGCTTTTGGTCTCAGTCAAGTTGCTGGCTGGGATGTTGGGCCGCTGTTCTGCTTTCTGGAACTGGGTACTGGCTTTTCCTGTGGGGCAAACCAAGCCTGGCAACTGTGGCCCTGCAGATTGGCGCCCCTGATGCTGGATCCCCGCTGCTGCCGCTGGAGCTGCCGCTGCTGGGACCACTGCTGCTGGATCCGCCACTGGAGATGCCACTGCTGGGTCTGCCCACGCTGATCCGCTGGAGCTGCCGCTGCTGGGTCCTCCGCCTCTGATCTGCTGGTGCTGCCGCTGCGGGATCCGCCTCTGCTGCTGAATCCGCTGGAGCCTCCACTGCTGGATTCGCTGCCCTGAAGCCGCTGTGGCCGGTACCGGAGCAGCTGATGGTGTTTTTGGGGCTGGAGTCACGGCTTCCACCGCCGCTTCCGGCTTCCACCGCCGCTTCCGCTGCCGGGGTCTGAGCCGCCGCTGTTGGATCCTGAGTCGCCACTGCTGGAGCCCGAGATACAGCTGCCGGTGCCCGTGCTGCCGCTGCCGCTGCCAGAGTCCGAATCGCCGCTACCGGGTCCCGAGGTGCCGCTGCCGGATCCCGAGCTGCCTCTACCGGGTCCCGAGCTGCCGCTGCCGGAGCTGCTTCGGCCTGCCTGTGTGGGCTCTGGATATCTCCTACTTCTCCGCTGCTGTTTTAATCTCTTATACACCTCCCTTGTGTATTTTGCTGGGTTTTCTTTGGCTTTTTCTCCCCTAGGCTGCTTAGGTGTGGTTCCTATGCCGCCATCTTGACCGGAAGTCTCATAAGTTATTTCTAAATGGGTGTTTTTCCCAGCAACAAGAAGGTAACTGCAACTGAAAATTGGTACCAGGAGTGGGGTCAAATATTCTAAAAAGGGCTGGAGGAATAGCTTAGCAGTTAAGGCACTAGCTTGCAAAGCTGAAGGACCCAGGTTCAATCCCAAGGTCCTATGTAAGCCAGATGAACATGGTGGTGCATGCTTCTGGAGTTCATTTATAGCAGCTGAAGGCCCTGACATGCCCATTTTCTCTCTGTGTTTGTCTCTTTCTCTCTCTCTCTCTCTCTCTCTGAAATACATAAAATAAAATAAATTTAAAAATGTTTTTTAAAAACTCTAAAGAATTTTCAGTCATTATTTATATCTTTTATTCAGAACACTACTTGGGAAAAAGGTTATTTTCACTGTCTTCCAAGTTCCGTTACCTGTATTTATTAGGTTAACAATTTTTCGGCTTTATTCTGATACTTTCTATAAATTTTTCTTAAATGTATGAATTCTTAAGATTGATTATACTGATATTTAATTTATATATTGGTTTTCTAATTCCAACTTTGGCAGTTGGCTTCATGCTGCTGTCAGAAAACACCCTACCTAGAACAGTTTGTGGGTGGAAAGGGTTTATTTTGGTTTACAGACTTTAAGGGAAGCTCCATGATGGGACTGTATTTATCCACAATGAATCTGAATAGGAAAGTAAGTATTAAAGATGTCTTGGGGATAGTGCCATAATGCAGTACAACTGATGTTTTAAGCAGATGAGCTACTTGGTGTACCAGCACAGGTTCTGCCTGCAAGCCAAAAGCAGGTCTCCAGAACAGTGAGGGAATAACTTCATGGTATTCAGCTTACCAAAATGATAAGTTACTTTTGTTAGTGGCAACAATCACACATTCTATCTTTTGTTCTGAGCTTGTGGTCAGTGGAAAATTTCATCTTGTACAAAGTGTTTCAAATGATAAGGAAAATTATCAAACATTTGTAAATTTTCAAAAATTTACTCTTTACTTCGGATAAAGTTGGATATTTTACTTTCTATGTTTAGGTAGCTCATTCAACATTTTTACTAAAATATTAGACAGAACTTTTATAACTCTGAAGGAATAAAGTCTACTCACAGCAACTTATTAATGCAAATTTTCTCATCTTAGATCCTTGCAAAAATGATCATTTTGCTACAAATGTTACAAAAGCACATTAACCAATTTAACATTTAACTGGTATCTAACTTTGCTATAGCAATCTACGTTTATTTTAAAATATATTAATAGAATATATAAAACATTAATCATAAATGCTTTGAAACCATGGTTTCCATGTTACTGAATTGTTTTTGTCAAGTTATTTAGGAACTCCTACACATGTGTTAATTCTACGCACTTCACTGCCATGCTTTTAAACTACTTAAATACTATATCTTAAATGTTCTAGACTTTTCGACAAAATACCCATTGTTATTGCTGTGGCATGGATGGGAAATGTCCACTGCATTCACAGGCATTGAAGGCTTCTTCCCATGTTGGTGATTCCAACCACTGGGATGAAGAAACCATGAGTGTTCTACTGTCATCAATGGATTAATACACTAATGGGTTAAGAATGTGATGGTATTATTGAAACTAATCTGGGGGAAGTATGTCACTGGCAATGTATTCTTTGGGATACTTTACCTCAGGATATTTCTTCTCTACTTCCTAACTGTCTTGACAAGGAGCAGCTCTGCTCCTCCTACAATGCTATTCAATGGAGTCATCTGAACATGGACTTTAACTTCTTAAACAGTCAGCCAAACTAAATCCTTTTCACCTTTTAGCTAGTTCAATAGCAATTAAAAACTGAATGACAAAATGACTGACTTGATGAGACTAATTAGAATTTTGCCAAAGAAGCATGAGAATATTCCCTATAGTCTGAGCCCCAAGCATGACTACAGTAGGCAATCTGACTGATTCCCTGGAAACATTGATGGTTTCAGATTTTCATGATTGCTTTATTTGAAATTCTCTGCCAAGTTATAGTCAGCTTCATGTTTTTTTTTTTTTTCCTCCATTAGTAGCAGTAATCATTAGAACTTTATATCTGTGACTTGATAATTTGGTAATTTCTATCAAGAGAAAAGGAAATCTATTCTCTGCTAAGTAAGACTTTTTATTTTGTTATTTTTATTGCTTACATTATTTATTTCTCTGCTTGTAGTTTCAAATCTACTAAGAAGTTATGCAACATTATGCCTTGAAACAACAGTCCTTTGACTATAGTTTTCATAAAATTGGTAACTTTTCCTTTCTTCCGAAAAAATTCTGCTATAAAATATAATTTACAAATTGAGTCTTCTGTAAAACAAATGTGCAAAGATTATTGATAATTGATATGCCATATAATAGTTTGGAGTACTGACTTGTTTGCTGCTATCTCCAAGAAAAATGTGAGATTATACAATGGAACTGGATTACAATTTCTATGACAGATCTTATTTCAGGAATAAACAGCTTCATAAACTGATTAACAACAAAGGACTCAAAAAATGAGAATTGATTGTGTTAGTGATTAGGGAACTAAATTGAAGCTGTGTTGAAAAGCTGTTGATATTATTTTTGTAATTTGTTTTCTGGTGAGTAGATGAGGAAATAATTCATCCTTAAACTTTATGTCATGCTATGTTATTTGCTTCTGCAAACTTAAAGAAATGTGTTCCATTTTATATGATTCATTGCTTATTCAAATTTCCAAAATTAATATTTTACTATGCCTTCTATTTTAATATTATACTAATTGAAATTGGATTATTTATAGGTGTATCAATACTTTTTGAATAACGCCAGGGTCTAAGCTAAACATGAAACATGTATACACACAATATTATTTTATTGGCATTATTTTTAATTGTTTATGAACTTTGCTGTGTGAACATATTACATATCCCATATTGGTCATATTCCCATCAGGTTATATTCTTATATCCCTTCACTTCTGCCTCTATTCCAGAGCACTCTCCTTAGTGGGGTTAGTGATATTCACTGTGGAGTCAAGAATGCATTAGTCAGACTCTGGGGGTGGGGGCATTTATTATACCCTCTTAATCTCTTTGAAAATATGGTTTTCAAACAAATCAATTAGAACATGACACCTTTTTAATAGGATCTAACTTGATAATAAGCTAATCCCAAAAGGTCATATGTACTAAGTGTCAGAATGTCACTTACATAATTAGGGCATGCTAAGCTATCTATTAAGGATGAGTGTTAGCATAGGTATAAGAAAGGAAAGTTAATGCAGGCAAGGAATCTTGGGAAGCCTTACCAGTTACACAAAAAATGCAGGTGTATTGTTTTTTCTGACTTATACAAAAATAAAAGAAATGAATTCCATTGGAAAACATCATCCTTGATTCCTTCTAAAATCTACCAACAGGTGATACTTACCACCTAATGTACTTATATTTGTAGATCAGAATGAGGTATTTTAACATATCAAATAACTCTTGATGTGTCATTATAAATCAATGATAGAGTCATTCTATGATAAATAAAACAAATTGGGTTATTTATGATCAAAATAGTGAAAACTGTTGAGAATCAATATCCAAAACTTGAAAATTGGGAAAAATGGACTTCTGCATGGTGGTGCTCATCCAATTTCAATGATGACAATTGTCTAGCAGGGGTTACCCTTTTCCCTAGCATTGTGTAAAACTGTTTAGCATTCCATCCACTATTGAAGTATTTGCAAGTCTGTGAAAGCTGAGGTCATACTATAGAAAAATCAAAGATAGAGGACAATAACTATCATTTCAATTTGGTAGACTAGATGATGCTAAAGCTTTTATAATATATTGCTCTTTCTTATTTAATGTTGTTTTAATGTAGTGATATTAATGATATTCTAATATTTTTAAAAAATAAGTTCCCTAAGGGAACATAATCTTCCTCAAGTGTTTGAGCATTACTATCATCCCACATCCATCAATCTATTTGTTAATAAGTTATTTATAGGAATTCATTTTATGTATTTATAAGAATTCCACCTTTAACTTTTAGAAAATCATATTTTAATAGGACAAGTATTTGTTTTTCTTGATCAGCATGTATAGATGTTTTGAAATGTGGTTTTTCTGTGATATCTAGCCTATCACATTTTTAGTCATACAAACATTATTTCTACTAACTTCATTGACTTTTCTAAACTGTGTATGGACAGGATGGATAGAGGTGTGTATTTGCACACTTCTGATAAATTTTGAGTTGCTTAGAAAGTGATTTTCTTAGAAACTAGGGCAGATTAGTGGCTGAAGTATTCAGAGGCCCATGGTATACTTAATTCAGGGAAAATGAAAAGTGACCAATTTCTTGGGTAGGGAAGAAATAACATATCTTTAATTAAACTTTCACAAAACTCCCTAAATGTTTTCATTCCAAATGTGTTATTGGTTGCACTATAGTGTCATAGAGTTAGACTTTTGGATGACAATATCATTCCTTTCTCAAATACGTGCTCCTGTGTTACTGCTGGGATGCAGGTAGCTGCTTTTGAATGGTGCAGTTCTTTGTTCTGAATCTAGCTGTTTTTGGCATCCCCAGAGTTCAGGAGTTTACAGTGAACAATACATATTAGAATGTGATACTTTTAAAAAGGGACTAAATTTCACTTTAGACTGGTTAAATTAAAATGTTGAGGATATAGCCTATAGGAAGTCTTCTTTAAAAAGATATTAGACAAGGTTATTGTGAGTCTTGCAAGACAGAAACAAATTCATTTATTCTGATGTTACAAAAACTTTAGCATCTTTGGTGATTTTTAAAAATACAAATTTACAAAAAAAATTAAAAAAACACAAATTTACAAACCTAAAACACACACTTCCACATGGAGTAAGATAGACATTTTCTTGAAACACTAAGGTAGCTAGTAGTGTCAGGGAAGAGAAAAGTTAAATATCGTATATATTTTAAAATCATCTGCAGAACTGTTTGTTCCTATATTATCCATTCCCAAAACACAATTTATCAGAAGCTAGCATGTGGCCAATGATGATGAAAATAGATTCTCCTTACTTCCAGCATTTATTTACTCTTTCTCAAATTCCAAAAGGGTCAATTAACTTAAAGATTAAATTTTAAATTATTTGTTTTGTCCTTCCTAGTTTCTCATTTTAAAAAGTGCCAGATAAGGAGCTCCCAAAAGAGTGGTTAATATTTGAATTTCACCACATTACATTAAGGTCCTTTTCCTCTGTAGACAAATTCCCAAGGCTCCCTACATTTCCTGGAGTCACTGGGTGTTGTGCTGTGTTGACATCTTTTAGTTGAACACAATCATGGATTTGAGATCCCAAAGAAAGAAGACTCTCATAACTCCTAAGCACAAAATCATTTGACAAGAACAGGGACATGAGATTATAAATTGCCTCACAAGAATATGTGTTAATGAACAGAAGACAAGAGATATGACTGTCAAAACTAAGGAGTGGGGGTGAATGCTTAAAAGAAAATAGGGCTGTGTACTATGGCTAAGGAACTATGGCCATCTAGCATGGGCCTGGAGAGATTGCTTAGCAGTTAAGGCACTTGCCTGGAAAGCTGAAGGATCCAGGATGGATTCCCCAGAACCCAGTTAAGCCAGATGCATAAGGTGGTAGATGCATCTGGAGTTTATTTGTAGTGGCTAAAGGCCCTGATGTACTCTTTCTCAAATGAATAGATAAATAAGCAATAACATATTTAGAAAAAAAATCTGTTGCCATACAAAAAAATAATAATTTCTGGTATGTTTAAACTTGGAGATAAATAGAAGTCAATAAAACACTAACAGAATTTTAAAGTGCTTTGAGGAAGCAAATGCAGGACAGTGCCTGTCCTTACTGATAAAGGAGTAAAACAATAAAGGGAAAACTTAGAAGCCTTACAGTGGAAGTCCAGAAAAGCTGATGATGAGATTCATGAGCAGATGCTGTGGGTTAAATCAACACTTCCCTGTGACCTTTAGTTCAAAGGAAGACTTTCCATGACCCTTATGGGGCATTTCTCCTTATTAATCCTAGTAGAGTTATTTCTAGGGTGGGGTTGGAAATGTTTTATTTCTGTTTTGTTTTTGAACATAGTTCTCTTACATGATAAGAAATATATTATTTTAAAGATAAATCATAATATATCAGATTGAAAAAAATATTATTATAATAGCCAGGCATTTTGTGTTACATTGTATAGAATACTGTTTTATTATATGCCCACTGTCTTTTTTTTCTATTTTTTATTACTGAAAATTACCATAACTATAAACAATAAACCATGATAATTCTCCCCCACAACTTGCTCTTTACAACTCCGCTCTCCACCTTATGCCCTTCCCTCTTTCAATCAGTCTCTCTTTTATTTTGATGTCATTCTATTTTCCTCCTATTATGCTGGTCTTGTGTAGGTAGTGCCAGGCACTGCAAATCATGGAAATCCAGGCCATTTTGTGTGTGAAGAGTGCATTTTAAGGAGTCCTGCCCTTTCTTTGGCTGTTACATTCTTCTCACCACCTTTCCCTCAATGTACCCTGGGTGTTAGAAGGCATGACAGAGATGTTCCACTGCTGAGCACTCCTCTGTCACTTTTTCTCAGCACTGGCACTATGGTGCCTTTTGAGTTATCCTAGAGGTCATTGCCATCTGAAAAGAGAAGCTTCTGTAACCAAAAATGAGAGTAGCATTAATATATGGGTATGAAGAATTAAGACAAGTGCTTACCGGGTAGTTTGGTGAGCATAAGACATGCATCTAGTCAGACCAGCAGGCATTATGCCCCTAGGGCTCATGACTTACCCTGTCATAAGTTTTCAGTATCAGATATGTGCTCTTATGGAGCAGACCTCCAGTCCAATTAGAGAGCAGTTGGTTTCCCCCATAAGAGACATGCAACTAATGTACCTATTGGCTCATTTGGCCTGGTTGGCTCAACTTAAGACTTGCAGTGTCCACTGTTGTTTATCTCCACTGATGACTTCTCTCTCTCCCATAGAGCTGCATACAGTGTAGCTTTTTCTAGCTTTCACTCAGCTGGTATACAGGGAGAAGGTTTTCAGCTTAGCTCCTACAATATTTCTCACTGACCTTACAGCCCAAGCATGTGGAGTCTTTCGCAATAGGGTCTTACCATGTATTTCTGGTGGGAAACCAAGAGCCTCAGCAATGATCTGTATTGTTTTGGGGACATCAGGGACCTCCCTGGCCATCAATTCACTGTAAGGTATCCATCCCATCCCTGTCACTGAAAATTTTCTAAATAACAATCTATGGCTTCTGGATGCGCCATTATCTAAAAAAAGTAGGTTTCCATGTATGAATTCTTCATACCCTGTTAGATTGTGATTAACTCTTCCTTTACTCATTCTTTTCCTCTGGCTTCACTTAGGCCTTTCCACTCCCAGTAGTCAACATATATATATATATATATACAATGCCATCCTCAGAAGTCCTCCATCTCTTTCCTCCCTTGTAGCCCCTTTCTAGCTTACTGAATTCTGCTACTTAATCTTATTCCAACTCACATAGAAGTCCAAACATCTGTAGCTAGGGTCCACATATGACAGAGAACACACAACACTTGGCTTTCTGGGCCTGGGTTACCTCCATTTCCCTGCAAATTTCATAGCTTCATTTATCTTTACCACTGAGTAGAACTCCATTGTATAAATGTGCCATATCTTCATTATCCACTCATCAGTTGAGGGACATCTAGGCTGGTTCCATTTCCTAGGTATTGTGAATAGAGCAGCAATAAACCCGCTTGTGCAAGTATCTCTAAGGTAGTGAGACAAGTCCTTAGGATATATGCCAGGAGTGAATAACTGGGTCATATGGTAAATCTATTTTTGTCTGTCTCAGTAGCCTCCACACTGATTTCCATAATGGCTGTACCAGATTGCATTCCCACCAATGGTGTAAAAGTGTTCCTATTTTTCTGCATCCTTGCCAGCATTTATTGTCATTTTTTTGATGATACTCATTCTGACAGGAGTGAGATGGAATCTCAAAGTAGTTTTAATTTGCATTTCCCTGATGGCTAAAGGTGTAGAATATTTTTAGATATTTATATGCCATCTATATTTCTTTTTTGAGGGCTATTTATTTCCATAGCCCATTTTTTTATTGGGTTGTTGGATTTCCTATTATTTATTTTATTGAGTTCTTTGTATATCCTGGTATTAATCCTCTGTCAGATGGATAGCTGGCAAAGATTTTCTCCCATTCTGTAGGTTGTTTCTTTGCTATATTCACAGTGTCCTTTGCTAGGCAAAACCTTTTTAATTTCATGAGGTCCCAGTGGTTATTAAAGCTTTTATTTCCTGAGCACCTGGGTTATATTCAGAAAGTCATTGCCCATACCAATATATCTACTTTTTTTTACTCTAGCAGTTTCAGAATTTTAAGTCTGATAATAATATCTTTGTTCCATTTTGGCCCACTGTCACTTTTTAATTTCATTGAGAATTGTAATATGTGAACACACTGTCAATTGGTTGTATTATCATCAAGTAATCCACTTTTTTTTCTCTCCCCTGTCTCTTCTCCACTGAAGGCTTTCCTCAGTGGGGGAATCAGCAATCACTGTGGGCTTATGAATGTTCCAATTGGTTTAAGTCTGAAGGATAGTACCTCATAGTATGCCTTCCCATGCTGTGGCTCTTACATTCTTTCTGCTTCATTTTGACTATGTTGGAAGTTCTATTTAGTGTTGTGCTCTCTGCAGCCGCTTATTTTCTGCCTTGACTAGATTTGAGTTTCTTCAGTGTCTACCTTAAGGTAGACGTTAATGCTACCCATGTAGTAGGTTCTCAGGCTCTCAGGCTAGTCATTTGAGCAGCAATCATATTTAATCTACCTCTTACTCTGCATTGTTTCCTGGGCCCTGGCAAGAATGCATTAAAACTGACTCTCCAGTTCTGGGCACTCAGCTTTCTCTTCTTGTCATTTTGATGGGTCCTTGGGTCTCCCAGGTAGGCACCACCATCTGTGAAAAGCAGTTCTCTATCCAAGAGTGAGAGCAGCATCGCTCAAAGGAAATGAAGATATACATTTAGAAGACTTTTTGAGAGGTATGATCTCTTCATTTAGCCAGAGACAAGTAGAAGCTTGCCTGTGGGGTCTATGACCTTCTGAGCCATAGGGTACTGACTTGATTTTCAGTACCAGGTATGAATTCCCTCCCATTGAGCAGACCTCATATCCAACCACTATTGCACTAGTGGGTACGTTTTGCCTGCCTGGTTGATTTTGTAGCTTGTGATCTCCACTGCTTATTCATACTGTGGATGACTTTTTTCAGTTTGCATAATGCATTCCAGCACTATAAAAGCTGCCTTGCATGGAGATATCTTCCATCTCAGTTCCAGCTTGATTCTTTATTGTCCTGAAAGTGTATCTTGTGGTGTCTTCACCAATAGGATCTTACCATCTAGTTCTGGCAGGAAAGCAAGCACTTTGGCAATGGCTTGCTTTCCCTTCTTGTTACCTTCTTTTGTCCCCCTTACCTGCCCCTAATCCACTCAGCATCCTATTCTTTCCAAGTAGTTTTTCTGTTTTGATGTCTCATCCTACATATATATAATTTGTATTTATTTATTTATTTTCAAGTACAGAGAGAAGAGAAACCAACAGAGAGAATGGGTGCACCAGGGGCCATTGCAAATGGATTCCAGATGCATGTGCCACCTTGTGCAGCTGCCTTTATGTGGGTACTGGGGAATCAAACTTGGGTCATTAGGCTCTGAAGGCAAACGTCTTAACCACTGATCAATCTCTCCAGCCTGTCTTGTCCTTTTCATTCTTCTCTATCCTCTATGTCAAAATGTTGATGGGATCAGACTTGTGCAGGTCTTGTCATGGTAATGACAACCACTGTGAGGTCATGAATGCACTATTTAGTTTATGTCCTAGGGCAATTCCCCAAAGTACTCTTTCCCACCCTGTTCCTCCTCTTCCACTATCTTCCCTGAGCCTTAAAATCATAATTGCTCCTATTATATTGAATTGATTTTCCCAACTTTTGAGGCACAACATTTATCTCTTTTAATATTCTAATGATATATTTTATTTAGTCTTACTCCTTATACTGTCTGGTAATTAAGATTATAAAAGTTCACTGTTTCAGTATATTTCTCTCCCTATTGCAAAAAGACAAAAGAAAGACTCAATAAATGTATTTATTGATTACCTATTATGTTTGAAAAATTTGCCAGGCTAAAAATATTAAATAAGTAATTCTACTTAAGAGAGTTAAGGTATTATATACATAGTGGAAAATGAATCAAAATAATCTTCAAATTACTTTGTACTTAAACATGTACATTGCCTACAGCTCAATCTTAAATTACTTAATTTTACAGAGGGATGTGCCTTTGTTTGACAAAAAGTTTATTGCATTTTTTGTTTGTTTTTGCTTCATGGGTCCCTGCATGTTCTACTAGAGAGACTCATAGCCACTCTGTAGATTCCGGGCTTAGAATGCTGTGAGATAGAAAATTTCCATCTCTTTTTCCTGTTTGCCTGTCTCAATCTGATGCTCCCAGCTCGCCAGGATCAGTTTCTATGACAACTAAATCTTCTGAAGAACATACTGAGCCAGTTGACCTTGAGGTGTATCCTGCTCCTCAAGAGTATTATGTCTATGGTCTTTCCCACAGGGGGAAATTTGATGAAATCTGTGGTCTGCTCATGTTTACATGGAGGGTCATTAGACAGCCCCAGGCAGTCTGTTTTGTCATCACTGAATACCCTCATTGAGAGTAGCTCTATGTCTATAACCTGTGGACCATGCTGTATCCCTGTGGGGAGTAATAGGAGGTTATAACTTCTGGGTGCTGACAAATCAAATTCTAGGCAAGGAGACACAAAGCACATGGCTTCAGACCTTATTCAGTTGGCATGAGGAAAAGGTGAAGCAGATTAGAGGGTAAATTTGACATGGGGGATCATGGTTGCATTGGGACAGATGTCTTGGGAGTCAGAAATAAAATTTTTAATTTCTAAATGTGAAAAAGGAATATATCTTGAAAATTCAAAATAAGTGTAAATCAATAACCTAAAAATGTGTAACAGAGAGCGGAAGAGATGGCTCACTTAGTAGACTGATTGCCATGTAGATAAGAAGAACAGAGTTTAATACCCAGAACCCATACAAAAATACTGGGTGTGCAGTACCAGCAGATGGCTATCATCCACAGTGAGCTCTTGATCAGAGATACATACAAGCTTTCCCAAAAGAAGACAGGTTTCTGTCAGAGTACTTAATGACCCACCAAAGGTTATTGGTAAGGCCCTCCAGCTGAAGACTCCGTGTGCTGCTGGTACATAACAAGGAGTGACATGGTCAGAAGCTGGAAGAGAGTCATCCCCAGACAGTCAGCGCATCTAGTTCAAGAAGGTGCTACATGAGTGACTGGGGGAAAGTGACAAATATCTGTCTAAGCAACTCATGGTCTAAGCTACTCAGCAGCAAACTGCTTGATGTGATTTCACACAAGTGTAATAGTGGTGCACAGCCATGGTGGGAAACCAGCTGCTCTTGATTTGGCTAGCTGATCTTCTCAGTGGAAGGGAATCCCATAGCTGGAGCTGGGAAACAAGTCAGAATGTTATCCAAAAATGAGCCCGCTCTCTATTATGAAGCTTCCACCAATCATGGGCTAGAAGAGGGCCTACGCCTACTAAATCCTCTCTAAAAAATAATGGTTATCCCATGCATCTTGTGTTAACTTTATTTGTGTTGACTGTGCAGGAATGACACCCTAGAATGTCCTCTGGCCTCTATGCATTTCTGCACACATACATTAAGCCACATACCTGAAGAACCACACACACACAATAGGGTAGAGCACAGAAAAAAAAATGGCTCCCAAAAAAAGAGCAATGATGGAAAAAGAAAAATGAGAAAAGAAAAAAAGCTCTGGAAAGACTAAAACAGATGAGGAAGAAAATAAGACCCAATGCAAAAGTATATGCAGTATGAGAAATGAAACAGAAGCAGACACAGAGGTAACAGTTGAGATATGTGATGAACTTTCAGAAAGATTTAGGTATTCATTTGAAAACTTTGATGAAATGAGTTTTTTTTTTAAATGTAAGTTATTGCTAGGTGTGGTGGTACATGCCTTTAATGCCAACACTCAAGAGGCAGGCATAGGAGGATTATTGCAAGTTTGAGGCCAGCCTGAGAATACAAAGTGAATTCCATGTCAGCCTGGGCTACAGCAAGACCATACCTCAAAAAACCAATATATAAATAGTCATGTTAAGGTTATTTATTTACTACTTACTTTGATATATATATATATATATATATATATATATATATATATATATATATATATATATATATTCAGAAATTCAGACTTTTATTTCTGATTTGTTACTAAAACTACCTAACTATAAAACATCATTTTACTTCAAAAGTAAGGCATCATGTTTATTTCATTAAAATGCTACCTAAAATGCAACAGTAAAAATACAGAAAAGCTACATAAGCATAAAAGTAAAATATAAAACTTGCAATATTTATTAATGAAATCGCTCCTGCTAATGGTATATCAGTACTAGTATTCTAATGGGAAACTAAACAAATAAAATACATTAGAGTTTGAAAATTAGAGACATAAGAGAAAGAGCAAGCACAATAAGTTTTTTCTTTTATAGATATAGTATTATTTATATAAAAACAAAAAATAAGTTTCATACATGTATTAGATGTTACTTGGCATCTACTTTGTAATCTATTTTTAGGATATAAAAAATAAAAGAGTTGTATACTCTAGCAGTAACAAAAATCATTGCAAATTAGGGCTGGAGGGATGGCTTAGCAGTTACGGCATTTGCTTGCAAAGGAAAACAACCCAGGTTTGATTCCCCAATACCTACATTAGACAGATGCACAAGGTGGCACATGCATCTGGAGCTTGTTTGCTATGGCTGGAGGCCCTGGCTCTCCCATTCTTTCTTTCTCTCTCTCCCTCTGCCAAATAAATAAATAAATAATTTATTTTAAAATAATTATTGCAAATGAAATCTATAAATTAAGAAACTGAATATTCACAATTGTTGAATCTGAGAGGTATATGTTTCTGACAAAATTTATGTTTTGGAAAGTTAAGCATATCTAAAAAGCTTTAATATGGTTATGATATAAGTAGGTATATATACTTTCAAAAATCTTCTGCTCTTATAATGGGAACTCTAATAAATCTGTAATACTCAGAAAATGTTACCAGGTTCAAATGACATGCAAAACTGATACCAAGTTGATATTATAGCACACACAAAAGGTAATCTAAATAGGTAATTATAAGGTGATAAGACATGTTTAACAAAGAACTTGGTCCTCTCCCCTCACTGATCATGGCACAGCTTCATGAACATCAATGGGTAAAGACTGTCAACCAAGTCAGGAATAAAAGAAAAAAAAGTAAAAGAAAAGAAAGAAAGAAGGGAAGGAAGGAAGGAAGGGAAAGGAAAGGAAAGAGAGGAAAAAAAAGAATATAAAGACTACCAGAGATTGATAAACAGCTCATATCTTTACTCTGTTTCTTTGCAATTACTTGAAAATGTACTAACTTTATTTTTCTTCTTTTCTTTTCTTTTTTTTTTTTTTACCACAACCCTTTTTAACTACTGACTTATGAAAAGAAGCTGTTATATAGCTGCAAATAGAACTTGCTTATTACTGATGAACAGTATCTGGTGAAGTGCTGTCACGTGGAGTTTGCTGTCTTTCCGCTGTGCCCATGTCTGACTCACAGTCACTGTCCTCACATCTAGACAGACGATGACTGAATTCGACTCCCATGGACAGCCTGCCACAATTACTTTTCAACTCTGAGTCTCCAATTGTCACTGTCACAATTTCATTCTGATGCTTACAGAGAAAGACTCCTTTGTGTGATGGTATCAAGTAGCTCCTCAAAATTCTCACTCTCAAAAATAAAATAATAAAATGAAATAAAAACAGAAAGCTGAATGAGGAAGGAGCTGTGACATGATGCAAAGACTTTTTTGTGACTTCCTATTTGTGTTTACCAACAGCTGAGGAAAATGTGTATCAACATGATTTCTACATTATCTTATAACAGAATTAATAGTCATGCATGACAATTACGTTTTTACATAAAAATGAGTTTTAGAAAGACAAGACACTTCTGTGTTTCCTTTCTCTCTCCCTCCCTCTCTCTCTCTCTCTCTTTCTCTTTTGATGTAATGTCTCACTTCAGCCCAGCTGAACTGGAACTCTCTCCATAGCACTAGGCTGGCCTTGAACTTACCATCATGCTCCTACCTCAGCCTTCCCAATGCTGGCATTAAAGGCATAAACCACCACACCCAGGAAGAAGAAGACACTTATAGAATTAATACAACTAACCATGTACATTTAGTCTTGACACTAAAGAAGATCTATAGGTTCTTGAATAAAAAGCCCGTATGTTATAAAGTTTCAGTGATCCTAAATAATACACAAAACCAAGGCATTTCCAAGTTTAAAATTCTATTTATATTTCACTATTGTCTCTTATGCTTTCTATGGTTCTAGGGAAAATAAATCTAATAGAAAGGGCCAAGACTAACCGGGCATAGTGGCGCACGCCTTTAATCCCAGCACTCGGGAGGCAGAGGTAGGAGGATTGCCGTGAGTTCAAGGCCACCCTGAGACTCCATAGTGAATTCCAGGTCAGCCTGGGCTAGAGTGAGACCCTACCTTGAAAAACCAAAAAAAAAAAAAAGAAAGGGCCAAGACTTTTCTAAAGACAATGTTCAAGGTACTTTCTCTATAAGACTTCAAAGTATATTTTAGAATCATTTCAGTGAAGAAATAGTGGGAAAACAAGGTTAAATGGGAGAAGCATGTTTAAGTCAAAAGAATTTTGATAGCACAAGTTAATGTGACAGCAAACAGGACATACTTGTGCATGTCAGATGAAGCAGAAGAGACAAACGAGGAAGGGATAGAATTAGTTCTCAATTAAGGTATATTGCTGGGCTGGAGAGATGGCTCAACAGTTAAAGGTACATACTTGCAAAACCTGTTGGCTCAGGTTTAATTCCTAATACCCACATAAGGCCAGATACATAAAGGGGCACATGTGTCTGGAGTTTGTTTGCAATGGCAAGTGGCCTTGGTGCAATCATACTCTCTCTTTCTTTAGAGGGTAAGAATTATAAAAAATATTAAGAAAATATGAAATATTTTAATAAGTCATCATATGGATATTTAGCAAAGTAAGAGAATTAATCTTTAAATATTATTTTCATAATTAAGCAGAGTAAGATAAAAAAATATTATTAATGCACTAGAGGAAAATGAGGTGTCATTCGACAGCAATTTCAGAGGAAGCTGGTAGAACTGCCCACCAAAATTGCTTGAAAAACAAGAATAATCTAATATAAAAGTGCATATGATCAAAATGCAGACTCAATTTTTCTGGAAATGTTTCCATGTTGTAAACTCAAACAGCAGCTGAAGATCCGTTCAACTGCCCGGAGGCAGGAGCGACATGAGGGATGAAGTAAAAGGTTCGAGGTTTTAAACAATATAGACTTGGTAGATGCAGTGTGTTGTTGCTGTCACTAGAGGGAAATCTGAGAGGGATTTAGGAGGAAGAGTTTATTGTTATGGCTGTAGGTTGGGTAAAGGAACCTGTATGAATAAATTTTCTTAACAGCATGCTTACTTCAGGGGAAAAACGAAGCATAGAGTGTCTGGGAAAAAGCCATATTGTCAGGCTCTACTGAAATAATTGTTTCTCAGCAAGGAACAAGATCTGTCAGATGCCTGTGTTTAGACTCTAGTATTCTGCTGCCATATGTTTTAGTAAAATGCATGCCATTTCACAAAATAGGAGACAAAAACCAACCAAAATAATTGTTTTAACAGAGGTGTTATGATGAGTGACCAAAAAACTCAAAACAAACAACTACCACTGTTAGTTTCAGCCTCCAGCTCCCGGGCCATGGCAGAAAGCAGCTCTCAGGTAGTCCAATTGTCTCATAATAATCAAAAGACAATAAATCAAAATATTGTTACAAAAATAATGAGCAGTGGCCCTCTCTGTGGCCATGCTTCAGTTTAATAGAAAAGTCTAGACAAGGAAGATTAAAACAAACTTAGCCTTTCTTCCTCTTTTTAATCATTATCCTTTGCTAAAGATGAATTATCCTGGAGACTATCAATGTCCTCGTCTTCATCTAGTGCAAGTTTGGAAGTCAAAGAAGCCCAGTCTTTTTTCACATACAAGGATTTCAAGGCGGGCATGGTAGCACAGATCTATAACTCTAGCACACGGGGCCTCTGTAAGGAGTAGCCACAATTAGAAGCATCCTGGATTATATTCATTTCTTCCTTTGCTTGTTTCTTCCATTCACAAGACAGTAAATTATCATATAATTAGTTCACCCAATAAATATTTTAAGGCAAACAAATGAATGTTATATAACCTTGACTAAAACAAAACTTTTAGTATAAAAGTGCAAAAGTACCTGCATATTTAAAAAAAAAACTTATGAGAACTCAGAAGTATATGAGATTTCTATGAGTTTATTACTTTTCTCTCCTGATGTGACACTTTCTGATTAGATTTTTAATCTCAGTGATTATGATTTAGAGATCCGTTAGTCCAATCTAGTCCTCCTTTACACCAGTGGACAGTCTGTTATCCAGTCAGGTGACTTCTATCTCCCTATTACCTTTTGTATTATTTGTAACAAGAAACTTAAAGGATAAAGGTCTTATTTTGGTTCATGGCTTCAGGGCATGCAATCATTCAAGGTGGGGAAGTGATGTCTGCAGGATTAGCTCATGGCTGTGGCAGTAGAAACTTAGTTGCATGTGGGAAGACAAGGAAGCAGAGATGTTATGTAAAGACAGGCTGGATTATAAAAGCCCAAGGCCTGCCAGGAGGGACTCATTTCCTCTAGATAAGTTCCACTGTCTAAACCTGCCCCAACAGTGCCATTGGGTGAAGACCAAGTGCTCAAAACCATCTGCCTGTGGGGAATAGTTGCCACCCACATTATAACTACCTTCTAATCCATTTATTTCTGCTTATGTCCACACCAAGAGCCTGATTTAAGGCATCTTCACCTCTCATCTGGATTGTTGTTGTGGCCATTTACTGGACTGCATGCGTTCCTTCTCATTGAATTAAATCACTTCTCCTTCGTATGGCCACATGAAATTTCATATTAAAATATCATTACGTCTCTTTTTTGTTTTTACTATTTTAAAGGTTTTCCTTCTTGGAAATTAAATCAATGCTTGGCATGATATAAATTCCTGTGTTGGATTCTTCTGTATCCTCAACATCATATTAACTTTGAGCTTTCACACTCAACATTATCCATCTTATAACATTTTTTCTCTTCACCTTTTTTTTTTTTTTTGTCTAGGTAGGGTCTTGCTCTAAGAGCCTAGGCTGACCTGGAATTCACTACATAGTCTTGTACTCATTGCAATCCTCCTACGTTTGCCTCCCAAGTGCTGGTATACACCACCACAGCCATCTCTTCTTAAAGCTGTTCTTTCATTTATTAATCAAACCCAGGTTTAATATTTGGGGGTCTGTGTAAGTAGTATGTGATGTGCTATGCTTGCGTGTGTGTGGTATATTTCATATGTGTGTACAGATGTACATAAAGAGGCCAGAGGAGACATCAGTGCTCCTCCTTTCATCTTTCTGCCTTAGTTTCTTTAGACCGAGTCTGTCAGTAAACTTGAAACTTGTGCAGTATTTCAGTCCGACTAGCTGACCAGGATGCCCCAGCAATTCTCCTGTCTTTGTCCACCTCTGCCCTGGGATTTCAGGATACATGCTCAAGCTCAGCTTTATGCGCCTGGTGACTTGTGTTTACTCAGGGTCTCATGCTTATTCAGCTAGTCCTATTACCAATTGAACCATCTTCCCAACCCTTCAAATCCACTTTTAATTTATCAGAAAGCTGTTCTCTGACACCTTTGACAAAACAAAATCATTGGTTTATAGTTCTTATTACTTTCAGCCTTTAATACAGTTAAATTTTAAGTTTGCACATGAGATATTTTCATTTTATCTATGTCAAGTTAAAACTTACTTATAATGAATAAACAATGGATAAATAAATAAATGAGTTAACGATATATGACATACAACATTGCCTATATGTTTCAGACTCAGTGGAGAAAATTATATGGCCAAAAAGTTAGATGGAATGTTAATGCAAATGCAGTACCTGGCCAGATGAAAGTGTTTATCAGAGTGATCTAGTGTATGTTGAACTGGTAATTAATTGGAAAATTTTGATGGATGAAGCAACATATGCCTTCCCGCTCAAGCTGTGCTATTGATTATGAATCAACTTAGATTCACTTTCTCATTGTTTCTCAGGGACATATCCTGATGGAACGTTCATTGTTCAATATTGCTTATTGCTGAGGCAAATAAAACAAGACTAGGTTGCACATAAAGAAGTTCTTATGTTTTCTACTCAGCAGCACTTCCCTCATACTTGATTGACTAGAGTAAGTCCCATGGTCAACAGGGATGGGGAATGAACTCTTTCCATGTGCCATAAAATGGAGAAAACTAGGGAAATATTTGGTGAAAGACTGGAAATAATTTTCTAAAAGAGAAAATCTTGGGCCAGAGAAATGGCTTAGCAGTTAAGGTGATTGCCTTTGAAGCCTAAATACCCAGGTTTGATTCCCCAGGACCCATGTAAGCCAGATGCACAAGGTGGCACATGCATCTGTAGTTCATTTCCAGTGGCTAGAGGCCCTGGTACACCCATTCTCTCTATCTTCCTATTTCTCTCTTACTTAAATAAATAAATAAAATATTTTTTTAAAAAGGGAAATACTTTGAAAACTCTGTGAAAGACAACTTAATGTCCATTTTGTGGAAATAAGTATTAAATTATGCGAAATGACACTGGAATAAGAAGCAGGAAAACATTTTAAAACTATTATGCTAAAATTATCCATTGTCAATGCAACATATGTTAATAAGATAAACAAAAAAATTGTATTATTACCCAAAGGAATTATAGAACACACCAGAAGGATTCATTTATTAGCACATATTTAATGCGAACCTTTTTATTTTCTGGTGAGATTGATAGATAATGAATGATAAACATTATAGAAGAATATACGTTATAAATGGCAAATCACAGAAAAAAAGGTCCAGAGGAAATTAAATTAAAACTGAGAAGCCATGGAGACAAAATTTTCAGCATTTGGTAGTAATCAAGTTATACTCATTAGAAAGGTGATCTGGGAACGGAGAGTAAGAAAGTGTCTCACAGATGAAGAAGTGACCAGCAGACAAGTTAGTGCGAACAAACTATGGTTCAATTTTGCTGAATACTCAATGCCCAAGGATGAGCCTTTATAAGATGACTAGGGCTTGTACAAAAATATTTAATGACTGTGATAAGAGTACTTGGGACACTGAAAAAGAGAATGGAAAACTAATCTGATAAGAGGTATAATGACTAGGGAGGCCACCAGACAGTCCCGCCTATGGGATCTTAGGCCGGGAAGAAAATTAAGAATCAAAACTGATCATTGGGTGTGAGCATGAGGAAGGAGCTGCAATCAGTGGGGGTGAGAGCACAGAGCATGAAGGGAAGGCTATTCATGCACACAGGCTCAGGATGTGAGAACTCGCCTGATATCGATTTCAATTCAGTTTTAGATTTTTCTGTTGGGCACTAATACTTGTGGCTGTAATCACAATCAATTTCATAATCACTGTAGAAAGAGTCAGAGACATTTCCACTCCCCTCACTCTTCTGACAAAAAAAATTCTCATTCATTTACTAAGATGAGTCACACGCTTATTTTCCTCTTAAGATATCTCTGCCATTGTTCTAGAGATGTACCTCAGTTGATAGATTGCTTACCTGGTATGAATAAGGACCAGCACTGCAGGTGTGGTTGTCTGAGAAACGGAGGGTCAAGGTCATCTTCAGCTCCATAGCAAGGAAGAATTTGAGTCCAGCCTGGGATACATGAGATCCTATCTCCAAATAGATTAATCAATAAATATGTATAAATAAGAAAAAGCTACCATTGCCGTCCTTGTTTTTTGTTTGAAATAGTCACCATCTTCCTTTGATCTATATACCATAATGTTATCTCTTAGTCCTCAAGCTTCAAAGAAAATTCACCGTCTTTCATCAGAGTGACACCTTTCAAATTTTTCTAACCAGAGGCTGTTATTTTGGTACTTGTCCATGTTGCATCATGAGATGCATTTACAAACCAATTTTCTCATATATTGATTATTCATCCATTTTGTTCTCCAACAACCAATTTTATCTTCCAAAGTTGTAAATTTTACAGTTTCTTACCTTACAAGCACCTCTTGGTTCAGGTTTTTATGTTTTACTTATATGTGTCTCCTTTTAGCTTCTTCCTTCCTTGTAAGAGTCATGTTCATTCTTGCTATCAGAATAGGCTTTGTTTTAATCCTATCATCATTCATATATCCTCACCCTAAAGATAGAATTTGGTCATTTCTAGTCCAATGGTCTTCTGAGTAAAACACAACTTCAAAGTTGTGAATAAAAAATATATATATTTCAACTGACAATTTAGTTTTTATAAGCCTATTTCTACCTGCTGTCTTAGAACTACCTTACATTTTAACTCATGGATTTCCTCAAATAAAAATTCATGTTGAAGTCTTCATGGTTTGATAGATGCTATTTTTTTCTAAAAAGCCTATGAAATACATTTAATTTGAAAGAGTCAAAGCAAAATACTCAAAACAATGTGCAAAGAATTTATGATGTTTTATTCCTAATTAATTTTAGTATCTCTTATCCCATTTTATTTGTCATTGGATCCTTAATGTTTAGAGCTATCTGATATAGCTGAGGGGCTCAATGAAAGCAAGGTGATTAGACAGATAAATAACTTACTGTCAATGGTAAATATGAAATGAAATCTAAGTAACATCCATCTTCAATAGTAAATTCATATAACCATAGCCAAAATGAATGGCTTCCTTCTCAGTGATAATTCACATTGGTTGAGTTTGCAGGGAAGAATGCATTTGCTTTCATGTTTCTTCACCCAATTAACAAGCCAGTATGATTGGAATTGTCCACATATAAATGCCTTAGTTCTGCCACTAACTAGCTGTCCATGGAGACATATTATTACCATGAGATATGGGTAACTACCCTGTGCACAATTAATAACAGCCCCTTACAGTTATCAGAGGAGCCTTTAAAAATCATCCACATTCAATTATTACCCCTAAAATATTTGGCATTTAAAAAAATTCAATCTTGAAGTAGGTAAAAAGGACTACATTAAAAAAATATACCTTATTTTGTTTATTAGAGAGAAAGGCAGATAGAGAGAGAGAACGGGCACACCTGGGCCTTCAGCCACTGCAAGTGAACTCCAGACACATGTACCACCTGGTGCATCTGGCTTACATGGGTCCTGGGGTATAAAACCTGGGTCCTTTGGCTCTTCAGACAAATGCCTTAACCTAAGCCATTTCTCCAGCCCTCTGACCAAAATTTTTTAAAAAAATAGTTTTCAGGCATTTTGAATATTCAAGGTTGCATCAACATCTGTTAAATGCTAGCATATCAGATAATGCATCACTTGAAGCTTAGATGATAGTCCTGACTGCATTGTCACTGATGCCAAAAGATATTGGGAATTATGTATGTCATGTTCAACAATTTTGTGTTACTTTGGATCTGAATTATATTAGATGAACAGATTTAAATATTATAGAGGATAATAGTTTATCTTACCTTATACACTTTTCAATTTGACTTTGTACTAAAGAAGTTACATTTACAGAAAAACAAGTCAAAATCACTATTCAAGTACACAGGTAAACAAATGGCTCTATGATTGAGTTCATTTATATTTTTTTACATGTTTGTGTTCATGTGTATGTGTAAGGTGTGTTGCATGTTCATGTGTGTGCAGGTGCCCATGTCTGGGTATGCATTCACATATGGAGGCCAGAGGTTGACTTCAGGGGTGTTTCTAGATTATTCTCCAGCTTATTCACAGAAGCTAGCATTCTTGATAATAGCCCTTGGAGAAGGAGCCCTATCAGTACTCAAGAGCAATTTGTACGGTGTTATCAAGCCTGCACAAGCCAAATCACATCAAGCCAGCTTCAGTGTCCCACTATCAAAGAAATGAGAATGTTGTATAAAGCAATTAAGGACCCATTCCTGGTCTGATACAATCATACTACTCAGTTCCTGAAACTGGCATTGAGATTACTGAAATATTTTAAGCAATTTTAACTCTATCCTCCAAAGAACTCAAATGCCTCCGGAAACAATCCTTTCCCTGTTCACTCTTCAAATTCTTTGCTTCTAAGCACAATCATAGAATGCAACAGTGTAAGTCCAGTGTCAGGCGAGTATGCTGTTCCTGAGGTGAGGTCCATGGGATACCCCTTCCCAAGAAGTGGGGGTGCCACATCTGCTGTCTCCAATAATCTGATGCCATCCTTTTCTGCTGCAGTCGATCTTCTTGACAAGCCAGTGTTAGAACATTTGTCTGAAACTATATTGGAAATAATTCACTTAACATCCTAAATAACTGGAGTTGATCTGAATTAGAATTAAAAGGAAACATAGACAAACATACTTCTCCTATACTGTCTAAATGAAGAGCATTTAAAACTTTAGACCTTTAGATTCACATACATTGATAATAGTAAATATAATACCTATGCTGCATATGGAAACATTAATGTATTGATGATTACACTTAAGACAATTACTCCTGATTTTTTTTCTGAACTGTTAAATTCCATATTAGCATAATTAATATTACTAATTCAATATAACATCACCAAATAAGAAAAAAATGCTTGCCATCACCAATTCAAGAGGAATCTAGCATATATTATTAATCCAATATATATTTCTTTCATGTTTATTTGATTGTAGACATGTGTGTTTCTGTATGTGCATTGATATTTAAGTGATCCAAAATGCTATTATTTTAATATTCATCTAAAATAATCTTATAATTAGCTGCCATAGAAGATAACAATGTCATCCACCTCACCAAGATGCCCCTTGTATTTTCTGAAGAGTAAGGATGCGGTAAGCAAGATTAATTGTGTTTTATGAAGATTTCCTTCTGTAAACATGTCCATAAGAAATTTATATAGAATACATGCAATAGGTTTCTAAGACTTTCTTTTATTCAAGTTTTCTTCAAATTCTTTAATTCAAATTTCTTTCAGTGATTATCGTGTATACAGTTGTCCCCTGTAACTTCAGTGTAGGTGTCTGATGTGCATGCATGTGTTATGTTTGTGTTTGTTCATGTGTGTGAGTGCAGGCACATACATGCAACAGCACATATGTAGAGGTCAGAGGATAACATTGGTGCGGTGCCTCACCTTCCATATTGGCTGAGGCAGGGTTTTTCATTCTTGCTATCCAACTAGCATCTGGGAAATTTTCCTGTATCCATCTCCATGCTATATAAAGGCACAGTGGGAATACCCTGTGTGCCACAGAGTCCAGATTTTGTGTGGGTTCTACAGGTCCAAATCAGGTACACACACTTGCCCAACAAGCACTTTATTTGTTGAACCATCATTCCAGCCCTGTATTTCATTTGAATGACACTATCATTGGTACCATAAAGTTAATACGAGTACTTTAAAATATTTGTTATCTTATAAAATGAAGATATTTTAAAATTAAATAAATGGAAAACAAAGCCTAGCTTAGTTACACATGTAATAACAATACCTAGGAGGTCTAGGCAGGAAGATAAGGATTTCAACATATTCCCTAGCTTTACAAGGAGTTTTAGGCCTTCACTACATGAGACTCTGGCTAAGAGACAAATGCAAAGAATATTCTTTAATTCTGAAACACTGATATGAGTGTTGTATTAGTTTCTATGGAATACAAGGAATTCAATCTATACTTCATTTTAAATTTCAGTATTCATACATATATTGTTAATTACAACATTAATGTTAGTAAGAAATACATGGATATTGTTCATAATTTTCATAATTTCAGAAGCACCTTAAGATCATTTTCATATGAAAACATCACGAATATTTAAAAATTTTGACTAACTAAACTTTTGAAGAAATTGACTGCATTGGTAATTGCATCAGTTATTGATGTTACACATTTTAAATCAGGAGACATAAACCCACCTCCACTGAAATATTCTTATATTTTTACCAAAAAGTGATTTGAAATTCAAAAACAGCATTTTATTTTATGCCACATCTCTTGAATATAAGTGATCAACAAAGGATAAAGTTAAATTTAGTTATGTAATGTTAATAATTTTCATTAAATAATTTTCATTTAAAAGAATTCTAATGCTCAAAGCTGATTTGAGGCTATACATATTAAAACTACATATATATGCATATATATGTAAATATGCATTTACATACATACACAATGTATATATGTTATGCATGTATATATACATATTATGTATGTGTATATACATATTACACACACACACACACACACACACACACACACGTGTTTTAGATAGCTCTATGATGCTGTGCTGGAACAATCATTTAACCAGACTGCTTATAGAGGGACTTATTTTAAGCTTACTGATTCAGGGAAAATTTCATCAGTGGTGGAAGTTGGCTTGCTTTCATAAATCCAAGAAGAGAGAGACCACCACCATCCAGCAAAGACCAAAAAAAAAAAAAAAAAAAAAAAAAAAGAAAGAGCACTTCTGCTGCTGTTCACACCTTTGGGCTGGAATCAGATCCACCACCACACACAGCTTTGGGCTGCACCCAGGCACAGGGTCCAACCCTCAATAACACCTGCTCCAGCCAGGTGGATGGAGACCGACACTACAAGCTTAATAAAACACCTGAGTTTATGGGGACATACATTATATTCACATTCAAACCACTACAATATATATATGATATATGATATATGTAACCACTAATATGTAAATACTATGTACTATTAAAAGTAAATAAGGATCAATTATTGATTCAGGGACTTCCTTTCCAAGAATTGCTATTATTGACAATATAAGTAATATTTCATAAACCCAGAATACAAAGAAATGGCAATGCTGAAAATAGAAGCTCCTTCATCTGCCAGTCTTTAAGTCTTATTGAGTAACTACATTTTTAGGCAACTTGTGAAAACTAAATAGTCAAATAGTCAAGCTACTTTATGTAAACTCAAGCACTTCTTCAAAAAAATTAAATATAGAAATAAATTCAGATTTGGCCTTAACAATATAAAATCTATTTAATATTTTTTTCAATTTCATCTATCTTTCAAAAATCATTTCCTGACATCCTCTACAGACTCCATAGATCTAAAATTAAATGGTGTGAGACAGTTTAAAGGAGCTTTTATTCAAGTGTTTATTATTGTCAAGATAAACGTATCCAATTTTACTGAGAAAACGCCTCACTTTATTCTCTTACAACCTGAAATGACAGCCAAAAATCTTCCCTCTTAAAGACTTTCATGGCAAGTATGAAGGTACGCTGTGAGCAAACTCCCTGAGTTGGAATATGGGCAGATTTTCAGACAAAGCAAGACAGTGTCAGGAATGACTTTCTTGTTCTTCTTTGTGCTTGCATGCTATCAGTCACTGGGGCCTGCCCACACCTCCCTTCGTCCTCTCAGCAGAAGCCAAATAAGCCAATACCTATTTGATTTGGTCTGTTTAAACTGTCCAATTTGACTAGAGTTGATTCCAGTGGGCTCTGCTGCAATGAGAAGCGTAGGAGAGTGAGAGGAGCAGAGAACTTCTGCACCACTTTTGGCAGGCAAGATTATTCACAGGTGCAACTTTCAAAATGTTGTCAAGAAGAGACAAGTTGAGGCACAGAGACTGAATATTTAACAATTCACTGTAACATCTACAGGGTTATGTTCTACTTAAAGACATCAATCAAAATGAAGGTCAATCCACATGAATTTTTAGATTTTTTTTCAATTTCTGTGAAGAATGATGGGGTAGCTCTCTCCTTAGGATCTACATCTATCTGAAAAAGAGAAGCAGATTCTCCAACAGAGAGTAAGTTAGCACCAGGACAAATGAGATAACCCTTACTTTTTTATATAGAGAATTTAATAGGTGTAGGCCCTCTTGTAGCCCACAATTGATGGTAGCTTGATATTGGAGAGTGGGCTTATGTTTGGATATGGTTCTGACTTGTTTCCCAGCTCCAGCTATGGGTCCCATACCAGTGAGGGGATCAGTTAGCCAAATTGAGAGCAGTTGGTTCCCCACCATGGCTGTGTGCCACCACTGCACTTGTGAGGGCATCACAACAAGTTATTTGCTGCTAAGTAGGTTAGACCATGAGTTGCTTCGACAGATATGCTGATATTTTATTGGTATTATGTTAAATCTGTATGTTGCTTTTGGTAGAATTGCCATTTTCACAATACTATTTCTAGCTATCTAGGAGCATGTGAAGTCTTTCCATCTTCTCAAATTCTCCTCTATTTCTTTCTTGAGTGTTTTTATGTTTTCATTATATAGTTCATTTTCATCCTTTGTTAATGTTATTACAAGGTATGTAATTTTTTTGTTGCTATTGAAAATGGGACAGCCTTACTGATTTCTTCCTTTGTATTTTTTTCCTTTGCATATAGAAAAGCTACTGATTTATGTGCAATGATTTTGTATCCTGCCACTTTGCTGAAGGAATTTATCACCTTTAGAAGTTTTGAGATGGAGACTTTTGGGACACTTAAATATGGGATCATACCATCTGCAAATTGGGCTAACTTGACTTCTTCCTTTCCAATTTGAATCCCTTTTATTTCTTTCTCCTGTCTTATTGCTTGGGCTAGTACTTGTAGTACTATGTTGAAGAGGAGTGGTGAGAGTGGACACCCCTGCCTTGTTTCCAAACTCAGTGAGGATGGAGCGATTGGAGAATCTGCTTCTCTTTCTCAGAAGGGAGCTGGACCTGAGGAGATAAAGGACCCAGTGCATTCAACACCCACCCCAGCTGAAACCACAGAGCAACTGATTAAATGAGCACAAGTCCTTCTTTCTTAGTGAATCTGATATCAGCAAGACAGTGATGGAGAAAGATACTGAGGACACTCACCACCTAACAAACTAGAGATCCAGAGGCTCCTAAGTGCCCATCACTGAAGTAGACTTAAAATGCTCTCAGCATGACTCAGGGAATTTTGCAGAACAGGGGTTGGAAAGATTGTTAGAGACACAAGTTGGGACATTTTACACAGAGAAAAATGCCTCTACCCTCCCCCCATAATGCATGACCCACAATCTCCATGGGGTTGACCTGCATCCCCAGTGAGACCGGCCTTTTCAGAAAAGGGGCTTGGAGGAGGGAAAGGATGGTATCAACACATGTTGTTTAAAAGAAAATATATCCATATCTAAAAAAAAAGAATTAAAAAATGAAGGCCAACAGTCAGTTCTTTAGTCAAATAAAAAGCCATGATTTTGGGGCTGGAGGGATGGCTTAGTGGTTAAGGCATTTGCCTTCAAAGCCAAAGGAGCCTGCTTTGATTCCCCAAGACCCACATTAGCCAGATGCACAAGGGGCACACGCATCTAGAGTTCATTCAACGTGGCTGGAGGCCCTGGTGCGCCCATTCTGTCTTTCTCTTTCTCTCTCTTTCCCTCTTTCTCTATCATATAAATAAATAAAAATAAAATATTAAAAAAGCTATGACTTTAGACCCATATGTATATCAGGTGGGGTGGCCCATGCCTATCATGCTAGGACATGTGAGACTGAGAAGAACCAAAATTCAGGGTCTTTTTCAGTTTCATAATGAGTTTAAGGGAAGCTGGGGCTACATAATAAGACTTTGTCTCAACAGCAAAAATAAATGAATAAATAAATAAACTAATTAATTAATATGGAATGAAACCAAGTATATGTACATATATTCCATGAGCTATGCACAGTTTGTAAAAGCTTACAATTTATGGAAGTCAATTAATGTCTAAATGAATTAAATGATTAAAACATATTGCACTACAAGTTCTTGAAATGTAAGGAAAAAGAAAATGTCTCTTTAATATGGCCTGACAATATTGTGGATCATATAACAGACAACTATTTCTCTCAAGTATAAGTTCTCATTTTTTTGAGATCCACCATTATTCTTTATGCCATCATTTATAAGTAATATGGAAGTTATTTTCCAAAAATGACATGTGAGGTAATGTCCTATTATCATGTTTTTTTTTAAATTTTACTTATTTTGTAAAAGTGAAATGGAGATAAGTAATAAGAAGAAAGAGCTTAACATGAATTTCACCAATAAAGAAACTCACTTGCTCTCAGCATGTATCTGACTTCAAGGAAGTTCACAGCACAACGTGAAGAAAGTTTGAAGTTAAGCCCCTTATAAACCCAATAAAACACAAACTACAGAAATTAGATTGAAGGAGACATAAGGCACACATAACAAATAAGTCTCAAGTAAAAGCTGGGTTTATGGAATTAAGTGAGGAAGTGAATAAAAGGAAAAGATTGTATTATCAAAATAAATTAGTAGCCAGTTCATCTGTATGCCAAACTCATTTACCCATTCATTTTTCATTATTCACTAATTGGGAAGCAGGGTTGAATGACACACGTAAGGTTTTCCCTTTCTCGGGGCTTTTTTTCTGACTCAGTCATCAAAATACCACTCCAGCCATATTGTCAGCTTGGTTGAGGTGACAGCACCTAAGTTGAGCCCTTCTCACAATGGTCCTTATACTTTTTCACCTAAAACCAGAATGCAGTCCTACCAGGGTGATGAACTGCATGGCACATCTTTTGGTGAATTTGTTTTCAACAATTCTTGTGGCTACTTAAGATCCAACTAATATAAACACAGGTCATAGGCAACCAGGGCATTATTGCTGCCAAAATATTGTCAAACAAAATAAAACAGATGACTAAAAAAACACTGTTAAGGAAGTTTTCATACATGACCTTTTAAAACCACTAAAACAAAGCAATCTCAAGAAATATGGCAATCAATTTCCATTTGAGTACAGAGTACAGGTTGGTTGCCTGCTAAGGGACTAATAAACAGAGAAAACACACACAATAATTTCTAGATGTTTCCAAAAAGAAACAGAAGTATCTGGGGCAAGGTAAAAAAATTCAATAAAGGTGGCCCATATTTTCAAGTGATTACTGTATTTATGTAATCATTTCAGAGATACTCTAGTAGAGTCTTCTGAGATTTCAAAAGTTTTTACCTGCTGACCTGCTATACAGTTCAGTGACCAACTTTTGAGATATCACTAAGTTTCTGACTTTTCAAAACGTAATCCCAAACTACACTTGACAACTGGAAATTCCAAATTTATTGTTTTTAACTATTTTTACAAATTAACTATTGACATCATGTTAAAACTTCTACCCTGATAAAATGTCAAAAGGTGTGAATTGAGTCTCAAAACATGGGGGTTCAAATTCTGACTCTTAGAAGACAGGATAGTTAAGCAGACATTGCAGTGGGATTAAGTGAGAATATTGGAGGAAAGCAAGTACTGAAACAAAGAGAAGGGAGCAAAGAAGGGAGAAAGGACGGCAAGGCAGCCATTAGCGGTCGGCTAGCGTTAAGTCATATTTGTGTCTCTGGGAAACAGCGTCAATCACATTTCTGAGTTTCCTCAGCTCCCTTTTAGTAACATTTGCTAAAGGTTTCTCTGAGCCTTATCATACCCAGGCCTCATGGAGCAGTAAGCTGGCAGGCAGAGAGTCACAGGTGTTCCCAATAGCCAGAGAAGGAATGTTTGGAGAATAAAACTGTGATGCTGTCAGCATGTGCAGTAAACAGAGGAGCATGGTGAGAGAATAAAGCTGAGGTCTGTCAGCATGTGTAGTGGAGGATACATCAAGATTTTGAAAACGAAGATTTAGGTCAATGCTTGATGATTTCTAAATTATAGTTGGAATAAGTACTTTTTCTCAACTTGCATGGCAATTTTTCTCCACTTTTTTTTTTTTTTTTTTTGGTTTTTTGAGGTAGTGTCTCTCTCTAGCCCAGGCTGACCTGGAATTCACTATGTAGTCTCAGGGTGGTCTCGAACTCACAGCAATCCTCCTACCTCTGCTTCCTGAGTGCTGGGATTAAAGGAGTGCACCACCACACCCAGCTTTTTTTTTTTTTTTTAACTGCCACTTCTATTGCCCTCACATGAAACACAAATTTCTTTTCAAATTCACAGACAATTTAATCTGTGTCTTATTCTCCCATGAAGTTTACTTTAGAGTTTTGAAGGTAGTAAGAACTGAGATGCAGCCTGGACATTTGGATACCACAATTTTTGACTATTTGAGGCAAAAAGAAGGAGGAGGAGGAAGAAGAGGAGGTGGAGGGAGAAGAGAATGCTGGACTCTTGAAATTTAGCTTTATGGTTTACCAAAATCATATTTAATTTAAATCCAAACTTTTAGAAATATAAAATGTACTTACTTTGAATTTCCTTCAAATGTACAAAGTGTTTTATCAGGAAAACTTTGCAACTTCTTTTGACTTCTTATTCCCACTAGTTTACACATTTTGATTTTCATTAAAGCAGATAAAATGCACATCACTTTATTTGTGAATATTTAAAAAATTTTAAATTACTCATAAGATACCTCTGTGGCATACTCATACATACACATGTTTTCTGGCTTATGTTTGCATGGTAGAAATATTTAATTGAAGATCAACTTATCTAACATGAGCAAATCAGTGGTATTCCTAGTTAAGATGACAAAAAAATGGAGTGAGTTCTGATCTTCAGCACCCACATCAATTCTAGGCGTGGAAGCCTGCTTTCAATCATAGTGCTCCAGAGACCAAGACAGGTGATCCCCAGAGCAAACTGGCTAGACTAGCAGAAAGGATGAGTTCTAAATTCAAGCGAGACACTGCTTCAGTAAATAAGGTGAAGAGTGAATGAAGATGGTTCTTGATGTTGTCAACATTTGGTTTCCATGTGTACTTGTACACACATGTGTACCCAGACACATGTGAGCATGCATACACACATACATGCACATGACACACACATAATCAAAAACAATAAACAATGTTGTTTAAATGAATGGCTAGTCAAATTGATTTTCCCACTTGCATAGAAATTAAAATTCTCAGGCTAGAGAGAAGGAACACGTGTTTAAGGTGCTTGCCAGTGAAGACTAAGAACTCAGGTTCAATTCCCAATACCTATGTAAGCCAGATTCATAAGGTGTTCCATGCATCTGTAGTTTGTTTGCAGTGGTTAGAGGCCCTGGCGTGCCCGTTCTCTCTTCTGTCTATCTACCTATTTCTCTCTCTCAACTAAATTCATAACATATATAAAAAGAAAGTAAATTATTTCTCAGCAGATAAGTAAAATACTCTATAATTATTTAAAATGGTATAGTATATGTGTTTACATGCCCCTTTTATACATGTATGTATACATATTATTGTATGTATATATAAATCTAGATAAATATATGGTATTACAAGAAGCATAAAACATAAAATATCACATCAGTAATTTATTTAAGGTGTTTTGGATACAGGTACATAAACACATATATTCACATAAAGCAATTTCAGAAGGAAATGCAGGAAGTCATTGGCAGCATTATTCATAAAAATGATGAGGTCATTCATGCTTCATACTTTATTTCATACATGTCTACATGTCTCAAAACTCACAATATGCTTTGCATCATTACTTAAATAATAACAAAACTTATGTCAATAAACTGACTCCATGTTAATAGTAACTGCATTGAAGACTTTAACACATACCACAAATAAACATAAATATTTGCACAGCTTTTTGTAGTACAATTTGAAAAAAAATGTATAAGTTTTCATCTGTCTTTACAGTTGAAAACTCCAATAATAAAATAGGTTTAAAAATGGGGAAATTGGGCTAAAGAGATGGCTCAGCAGTGCTTGCCTATAAATCCTAATAACTGGAGTTTGGTTCCCCAGTACCCACATAAATCCAGATGCAGAAGGTGGCATATGTATCTGGAGTTTGTTTGCAGAGGCAAGAGGCCCTGGTGCACCCATTCTCTCTCTGCTGTGTGTGGTGACACCACATGATTTTAATCCCACCCCTCAGGAGGCTGAGTAAGGAGGATTACTGTGAGTTCCAGGCCACCCTGAGACTACATAGTGAATTACAGGCTTATCTGGGCAAGAGTGAGACCAAACCTTGAAAAATAAACAAAAAAAGGGGGGAAGGGGAGAATAATCAAGGACATACATAATGAAGACAGTATCTTGAGGAAAGTAACATCATCCTTGGTCAAAAGTTAGTTCTGTCCATAGCATTTAAATTCCAAGCTCATCATATAATTGGAGCTAGTGATCCTTATAAGGAGAATAGAAAATGTACATTAAAATCATATAGAAAAAAACAAATGACAAAAGCAAATACTGGGCTGGTGAAATGGCTTAGCAGTTAAGGTACTTGTCTGCAAAGCCAAAGGATCCTGGCTCAATTCTCCAGTACCCAAATAAGCCAGATGCACAAGGTGGTGCATGCATCTAGAATTCATATGCAGGGGACTGAAGGCTCTGGCATACCCATTCTTCTCTCTCTCTCTCTCTCTCTCTCTCTCTCTCTGTCTTTCCCCTCTCTGTACCTGCCTCTCTCAAATAAATAACATAAATTTAAAAAAAGCAATTACTCAGAAACTCAGATCCTGGAATCATCAGAGACGTGTTAACAGCAATGCTGGACGTGCTCAAGCAGATAAATTCAAACCTGAGCATTTTGGCTTCAACCTGAATGAGTAAATGACTACCACATGAAAGAAATGAATAAATAGAAATCCTATGACTAGAAAATAGAGCTATAAATTTATATACCCAGAGATATGTTTAATAGTATATGAGACTGATGAAGAAAGAATTAGTAGTAAGTCAGTTAAAATTCACCAAAACTCTAGCCTAAGTACAAGCTTGACCATATGACTTTAAAGTAAGTTATGTGCCAGGCTTTGACAAGACAGTGTGATCAGAATTCATCATTCTCGTTTCTGACCAGATGTTTAAAAACAGAAAAAAATGGATCTGTAATTCTCCCTGCCCCTCTCCCCCCATCAAGAACTGATTTCTTAAGTGATAAGCCTGTTCATATGGTCTGGATACCAAAAGGAAGTGTATTTTATATGGAACAGTGTTGTAGAGGCCTACTTGATGCTCACACCAGGAAAAATAAGATTTTTTAAAATCACTGGAATTTTGAATAAATCACAACTATGCCATAGCCAGGCAGAAGCTGAATTTAAGATTCTTTAAAGTGAACCTCAAGTACTGGTTAACAAGAAATGGAAGAAGGCAATATTTTTAGAAACAAAGGCACTAGAATTTTCAAATTTGTTGAAAGATATGAATATATTAAGATATTATAAGAAGGCCCAATAGTATTAAATTAAAGGAGACTACTAGGTACAGCATAATAAATCTGGTTTAAAACAGAGGATGACAGGTAATGCAGCAGTAGAAACATTCGAAGGTAGATATACTGTCTTGGAAATACTGAAAAAAAATCTACTAGAAAATAACGCATGCCCATTAACACTGTTACTTATCAATGAAATCAAGGGGATGTTGTGATTGATCAATAGGTAAAGTGCTTTCCATGCATGAGGACTGAAGTTTGAATTCTCTTTCCAATCAGGCCTTCTGTTTTGATGTCTCTCTTTTGGTTCTCCTTTGTGCACTATGTCATATGTTGATGGACTCAGCATTGTGCCAGTCCTGTGGGGGTAGCAATAACCATTTTGAGGTCATGATTGCACCATCAGTTCAAGTTCCCCTGCCAGTGCCCCAGAGAACTCCTTCTAACCCTGAAGTTCTTACATTCTTCCTGCACAATCTGCATCAATGTTCCCTGAGTCTAGGAGGGAGTGATAGAGATGTTTCATTTCATGTTAAGCTCTTAGCAGCCTCTGGCTTTCTGTTTGATGAGTTTTGAATTCCCACAGTGTCTCCTGCCATCTCCAGAATCATTTTACATTTCTAACAACAATATTGTGGTGATTCAGATTTTCTTCATGTTCTTGCCAGCATCTGGTGTTCAAAACCCCAAGACAAATATGCTAGGGATGTAGCTCAGTTGCTATAGTGCTTACCTGTCCCTGCATAACTAGGCATAGTGATGTGTGCCTGCAATCCCATAATCACAGGACTCAGCAGGAGGATCAAAAATTCTAAGTCATCTTTGGCTTAAGTTTAAGGTCATCCTGGGATACCTAGACCTTAATAAGAGTGATCATTCAGAGGAAATTATTGAGAAGGAAGGGAGTTCTTGATCCACCCCTCCACAACAACTCACCCATGTGCTCTGTTTATCCAATTGAAGGCAATTGGCAGGAAGGTTTCAAAAAAATTCTTAGGCGTAAACTGTCATGCTGCAGATAGCCTGGTTTCCCAAAGTTCGCCGCCACATGTGGACTGTGGAGCCAGGGAGTGAGGAGCTCTTCCTCGGGGTTGATTGGAGTGCTAGTGCTAGCGGGGAACAATCAAGCTCACCCACTCCTCATTCTACGATCTGATCGTCCTTTTTGAAAACCAATTCCACTTCTTGGTGGTTGCCATGGTAGCAGGACAGGGGAAGTACCAGGTGGGAAATTTTGGCTCTTGGCAGGCTAACAAGCTCTCTTGACTGGTTCCTATGATTTACACCTAATTTCCATGACCAATCAGGACCTCGCTATCTAAACCCTGCATTCCGCTGCTCCAGGGACAGATTCTCCAAACTATGAAGAGAGAAGAATGAAGAACTTCCTTGAAGAATCGAAGCGATCTGTCTTGCTTTGGAAAGGCAAGTGTCCAGACATCCATGCCTGGCTTTCAGAACCACCTCACCTGTGTTCAGGTAGCCGGACGTTTCTGCCTCCGAGAGCAGAAATGAACTTGGATTTGGGGTGCGGGTCCAAGAGCTTCCAGCGCTGTTGTGCTTAGGATGCTAAACCTGTCCTTCCGAAAGCCACTTGTGCCACCAGTGCCTGAGGCGCTGGGCGTGTGTCTGCACCTATACATGCATGCACTTTGGGGCTCACACAAGCTGGCTCTCCCCACAAGTACCTCCACCTTCGTATAAACTAGACCACACCTTGAAGCCCTTCCGGATTTGGGAGCTGGCTGTTATGTCTCTCAATCCCTCAGACACCATAGCTGCACACCAGGGTTCACTCTTGGCGATGTATTTTCTGTAGGTTTTGTGTACAAGGATGTATATACATAATTCCCTTAGAATACAAATGAGTGCTATTGCCTATATCTCCTATGTGTCCGTCAGTCTGTCTTTCCTTCTCCCAAACCTGTGGCAACTGTGGTTATTTTTCCTGTCTCCATGGTTTGATTTTGTCCACAATGTCTTACTGTTGAAATTATGCAATACATAACCTGTTCAGAGTGACTTTTGAACTTAATGATAGGCTTCCAAGTTACTATACCACTGAATAACAACACCCCATTGCATGGAAGTATTATTGCACATGTAGACACTCAACCACTGAAGGATATCTTGGTGGATCCAAGTGTGGAAACCAAGAATAGAGCAGCTTATTAACACCTACGTGCAGGATTTGTGTGATGGGTAAAAACCAGCACCATATGGGACATACAGAAGCAGAATGTTTAGTTTGGAAAAAGATTGCAAAACTTTCTTCCAAAGTGTCTGAAGAACTTTTTATTCTTAGATCAGTGAGTGTAAGTGCACTTTGCTCCACCTTCTGGTCTGAATTTGATGTCATTTTTATTTTGGATTTTAGCCTTTCTAATAGATGACTAATGACGTCATTACTTTTGAAATTGTGCAATTCCCTCGTGTCATATAATATATAACATATACTCATGCGTTTATTTGTCATTTTCATATCTTCATTAGTGAACTGTACACTCAGGTATTTTTGATTCTTTCTAACTGGGATAATTAGGCTTGAGTATAAGAATTAATTTCATATTCTGGATAGCAATCCTCTACCATATGCATCATTTACAAATATATTCTCTCCAAGTAATTTGCTCTTTTTCCCTTATGCACTTAAACTCTTGGTGGAATTTCCAAAGTTGCAAGTACCACTGTACCGAAATTCTCAAAGTTAGTTGGTTACCAAGAAACCAGACTCATTATTTCTAACATACCATTCACTAAGCTCATTTATTTCTTCCACTTCCAAATTTTGCAGTCGTCTATATTCTAAATATCTATAGACATATGCATATCCTTAATTTGTTTGAGGTACTATGGTAGCAGACATATCAAAATTAAAGCATGCAGGATTCTTGGCTTTTGAGTCTCCAATAAATTCTTCTCTTTTCATTTAGGAGAATGTGTTTTGCACTGATATCATTAAGACCTTTCATTTTATGTATTGTATCAAAACTTATAACTTATACCATTTTGAGTTCTACTTATAATTTCTAGTGACTGTTCAAAGTTAGCTTTAGGGTCCCTGATGCCATATTGTCTTTCAGGTTAAAAATCTTTAGTTTTACTTCATTTACCATGGTTATAACACTCTGGAACAATGACATTATATAAATGCATTTCTTAATAATCTTCTTTTGTGTCCTCCCCTGTCACAGGTTTTTCTCTTTATTATACCGTGAATTTTAAAAATAACCTTCTTTCTAAATTCCTGTCCTCCAAATTGTGATCAGAACTTACATAAGAATCTTGTTTAAATTTCTAATAGTTTTGTATTTCAAAAGTAATTTAATCTTCATATGATCTTTAATTGGTACACATATTTGATTTATATGTGTACCTAAAATGGTATAAAATCTAATTTTTATATTACAATTCATGAGGAAATTAGTAGTTATGTATTATAAACCTACCTGCCAAATTTTAGTTTCACAATGTCTAGAATACATTATAATGTTTAGAAATAATCATGCCCAATTTGAAATAACATTACAAGACACAAACAGCTGGCTTTGAAAAGTACTTACTCTTCTGTATTAAAGGTTTTTTATTTAATTCTTCAGCTAGAATGTATTTCATTTCTTTTGACACCTGTGAAATATTCATACATTAGCAGTGGCACCCAACACTTGCTGTGAAAACATAAAGCAGCAAAGAAAGCCTGCGTGAACAGAGGGCTGCAGGCCTTGCAACGTCATTCCCCACCTCTCTCACTTAGGGAAGAACCCTTGTCATTTTCCCTTTTTTCTGTGAATGTTGGCATATGACACACCACAGCATTGCCTTCACAAGTCTAAAAATATGATGCTTGTGTATTTTTCAAAATGATTTTATTGGAATTATTTGTGCTAACATTTATTATTCAATGTTTTTAATAAGAAGATTCTATAAAATGTTCTTCATATCGTAGTCACTATACTTCTTCCCATTCTATTTCATCATACTTAGAATATATTAGGAAAGGAAAATATGAATTTCTTGAATAGTAGGGAAGAATATCTCAATGTTAGTAAATATCCATGAGATATTTCAAGTGGGTTTCACATAGAAATTACAGACAGTTTAAGCTTGGAGAAATATTTTCATAGTTAATAGAAAGTAGAAAGTAAATATTAAATTACATAAATTAAATTGCACTCAAATTTAACTTGTGCCTCTACTGCTGACTAAAAAAGTCACCTTGGAAAAATTATGTCATAGCATTTGGCATGGAAAGGCATTAGTGATTAAGGTAAAACACATGAAGCCTTAAGTTGTCAAGCAGATCCTTCTATGATCTCCGGCCATTCAATCTAGCACACCATGGCTTAGAATCCTATGTGCATAAACACTCCAGGACAGCAAGATCATATGGTAGTCATAGTTTTAGACTTTCAACCAAATTCCACGCTGTTTTCCACAGTGCTGCCCCAGTTTACACTCCCCCCAGCAGTGAGCAGGGATTCCTCTTTGCCCACAGCCTTATCAGCTGTTGTTGCCATTTGTTTTCTTGATGACAGACATTCTGATTGGTGTGAGACAAAACCTTAAAGTGGTTTTAATTTGCATTTCCTCCCTCCTTTCATCTCATTCCAGTGAAGAACAAGGCTCATTTTTCTAAGGAAGCCTCCCTCCTCTACCCTGAGCAAAACCTACCCATCATTCTCATTGCGTCATTTTGGCACTACATATTTAGCTTCTGCTGTGTACTTCAGCATGCACTATTACTGGAGAACCTATCTAATCTTGTATTTCTCATTGACTTCCTGTACAGTATTCAGGACAATACTCCATAGTGATACAAAATAGTTTGTAAATGTGTACTTCCTGAGGATAGAAATAATTGAGATGCTTAAAATGAATTTGTTTAATTGAAGCATCCATCAAGCTCATTTTTTTTTTTACCAAGAGTTTAAATTGTGTTTTGAAATTATTCTGAGCAAAATTTATGATGCTGGTTTTATATTGAAAGCATATGGTTCTATATTTAACTAGACTGAATAATATTAGGTAAGGATGCAGTCTTCTTTACGGTTCATAATAATAAAATATTTGTCTAACTTTGAGTAATTAAAATTTTTCAATAACTTAGAAAGTGCTTTTTTTTCACTTTGCAAGTAAACCTCAATATTTTAGTAAAATATTTACTTTAGGACATATTTGCATACCTGAATACACAGTTGAAATGAAAGTTTTTTTTAAAAATGTTTCCCTATGCTAACATATAATTTTTCAGCTTTACAGGGGCTTTAAGGAATTTAATAATTCAATACTTTAAGATCAAATAAATATCTCTCTTTGCTATTGTGTCTTTTAAAATATTGTGCTATTTTAATAGATGAAAATGTTGACATTTTAAAAAAACCAAACATGTTATATATTAAATCTTTGGAGCTTTTGTGGTTCATTTTCTCAAAATGAAAATATAAGAGGGAGTTTAATTATGAATGCTTAGATTTGTATTGTGAGAGAGATTGATATTCCTGAAAATAACCTGAAAGAGATAGATTGGATTTTTGACATTTCCTGTTCTTCTATGAAAGTGGAGTTTCTTCTTTGAGAATTTATATGGGAACACAAGTCTCCAATCAGAATACAAAGCAGACTCAGCCTGTGAATCTCCCAGCTTTTAATCCTATGGGAAACTTCTACAAACAGAGATCTGCTCGGTCTACACACAGATCTGCTCAGTCCCTACATCTTAACTGCTGGACACTGGTTCTCTCTTCATGCTACCCAGTAAATGGGGAATGGTAGAACTGTGGCCCCTACAGAGCAGCAGTAGAGCACAGTACCTTTCCTGAAAAAAATTCTCTGCAGGTGAAGGTTAGGGTATCTCCCAGGAAGCCAGTGAACTACATTCCATCATTTTTCTTAGCCTTGTACAGATTCAAAAGTTCTTTCTTTAACTTTCTAGAACTAATTATACTGAAGCAGCACAAATACAAATACCCTTCTTCCTTTTTTTTTTTTTTTTTTACTAGAGAGGAATTACTTGCCTTTAATTTTCTTATTTCATTTTGACCTTTCAATAGTAGCCATATAGAAATATAAGATCACCTCCATTCAGAGTTATAAGATATTTTGTTACTATTTCCATTAAATGTATTTCTTCAATTTTTCTCTAAAGATGTTGACACACATTTTGTTGAAAATGAGGTTGGAGAAATATGAGATGATGTTTAAATGGGATATTTGATTATAGGAGAGCTTACATTCATAAATAAAGTTGATATGAATGTGACATTAATTAATATGACAGAAGAGTAAGGAAAAAAAAGAATGGACTACAGTTCCTACTCGTGAACAAGAGGGAATAACTATAACTAATTTTTGTGGAAAACAAATACAATTTCTTTTAGAATTGCCCCAATACCCAATGATCAAAGCAGAAACTTATATAGCCAGGGAAAGAATCCTGTGTTTTCCTGTGACTTCTTAAAAAAAAAGAAACTTGTATCATTTCTAATGGATACCCTTGTATATGCCATCAAATCTGCCTACTGGGCACTGTAAACCTCTGCCATGCTTCTAAGTTGTTGTTTTCCGTTTTCCATTAGCAGTTTCAGTGTTTCTGATTTGAAATTAAGGTGAGAGATATATATCAAATTTCCTTCTTCTGCAGGAGGATATCTAGTTTTGCCAGCACCATTCATTAGTCTACTTCCAGCGTGGATTTTAAAATGTACGTTGAGACAACCTTTAGCTGTGGAGTCTGTGTTCTCGTAGAACCTATCCTCTGCATTTATTAAGCCCAACTTATTCCTTACCACATGGTATGTTTTGGATATAAAGTGCCCTCTACAAATGCATGCTTTTAAACATTTGGTACCTTGCTGATGGTTTTGTTTTAGATGGTTTTGCTGGCCTTTTATTTACTTCACAGGCTTTTTTCTTTCTTTCTTTCCTTTTTTTTTTTTTTGTGTGTGTCACTACTGCTTCAGGCTAAAGCTAAATGTGTGGCTGGGGTCAGTCATATATCCTACACAGAGAGGCAAGTATTTTTAAAGTGCGTTAAGTGTATGCTGGCTTTGCTCCGTGGCACCTCAGTGGCTATGGCACCATGGGTGCCCTGGCTCAGGGCATGATCTTGAGGTCCCCATGGACTTGTTTTTGCCACAGAAGCCTGCTGACATGTTACACCATGTGTTTGCCAAATCTTAAGGCAAAATGACAACAATATTTAATTTTGGTTTACTTTCTCTGTTTTCTGTCTTATCCAAGGTTATTAAAGCTTTAGTAAAATAGAGCTCTCCGACGTCTGTGAAATTAAAAAAAAAAGAAAGAAATAAAAACAGGTAAACAAGCCAGATTTAAATTTTATGTAAACAAGCAATCTTAATTTGTTGCATAACATCATAAATAAAATTTGGAGTTGATATTATTGAGTTTATATTCATGGTTTTAATTACTTCAAGCTGCTAAAAGGATTATTGAGAACAACAGGATTCTACCAGCTGTTATGACTCACACCTTTAATCTGGACACCAGGTATTTTAGGAGACTATGGGAGTGACAGGATCCTGCTGGTTTTGATGGCTCACACTAATCCTGTCACTTGGAAGGTGGAGACCGCAGGACCAGGAATTCCAGGCCAGCCTGCCTCGAAGCAAGGACAATACAATTCTGCTTTAGTTGCTATTAATAAAATCATTTCCAGGTGTGTTAAATTTACTAGTAAGGATTATCTCCAGGGAAGTTATCATGTTTTACCTGTATTTACAAACCTATGCTTTAAAAATATATTTCATAGAAATTATTAAAAGTGGAAGTCTCAAATAAGTAGGTTATATTAAATCTATAGGTATATACTGGTAAATATTATAAAACAAGTCTGGTTGTCACTTTTCCTAGATCACATTCATAGAGTTTTTGGTACATAAGTAATAAAAGGAAGAACTTCAAAAAATTTTAAGTATCATAATAAAAATGTATAATTCTAAGTTTTTCTGATAAGTTTAATTCTTTGTAGACTTATAATGATAAAATGATAAAAATCTAGATAATAGGTTATCAATTAGATGTGGTTTCTCTTAATGGTCATATATAAAGTTGGTTAATAAATTTTTATGGGTTATGATGAGATACAATGGTTCAAGAATATTCTCAATGTTGGATGTTATAGAATGTTAATAAGACCTTTTTTTTTTTTTTCATTTTGAGGGAAGGTTTTGCTATACCCCAGGCTTACATAGAATTTACTACATAGTCTCAGGGTGGCCTCAAACTAATGGTGATCCTCCAACCTCTTCCTGCCGAGTGCTGGGATTAAGGTGTGTGCCACAATGGCTGGCAGGAAAGACTATTTTTGAGCGATACTTAGATTTGGAGGTATGAGTATTTTGAACAGAAGGGTAATAAGACAAACCTAAAGAAAAGTAAATCTAACCTAAAATCAATTTCCTTTTAAAAGTAACTAATGAACAATTTTCAGGATAAATGCAGGTAAACCCCATTGATAAATTCAAGGGTTCTCTTATGTTTACATGCTCTTAAAGATGGTCTAAAATTTTCATATAGGGGTATAGACTTAATGACAAATAATTTAAATTATGTTTAAATTAGACACTGGGGAAACCCTATCATGTGTGTCACAAGGTCATAAGCACAGTTGTAGTTTACATTCCTTGGGAAGTTTCTAACCAGGTTAGACACAGGTGAGAACCTGTCACTTAACTTGTTGCCAACATGTAAAAGTCTCATTCATTTTGAATTTCCTAGGTAAAAACCAATAGTCTCAAAATAGGGCAAAGGAATGTCCAGATGCTTAGCTCTCTGCTCTGTAATTTCTTTGTGTTCTGACTTATAATTGGTAGACTGTCATATGCTATTTAAATTCATGGTGAACTGGACTCTAAGAAAATGTCTGGTGCCCCCTGAATCTCAGACCAAAATCAGGTTTAAGCCATGTAACCTCTAGATAGTGTCCAGAAGCGAAGAGGACAATTGCCCCTGACAAGAAAAAGGGAGTGACGAACAGCATATAGTTTTGGATCTCTGGATAGCTCCTCTCTCTAGTCACCTAAGGTCACTGCTTTTACACAGAATTTAACACTAGGCAGAAGGACCAAATGGGCAAGCTGAGTCAACTTATTTGAGCAGGTAACAAACTCACTAAGACAACTGTCAGGCTTGCCTACAGCATATACCAGACTGAAAGCAGGTGTTATAGAGCCCTTTGTAAAGAAATAGGGTGATTAATTTCTTAAAATATCTGGAACATAAAAAAACATCCCATGAGAGGCTTCGACCCATCTTGAACCATTCAGAGACTCGAAGAATGGGGGCAACAAATCCCAGTCTTCTGCAAATGGGAGATGGAAAAAGGGGTCCCACATAAACCCCTGAAAAGGGCAGGCAGATTATCAAGTCAAGGATGACATGAAAATCCCTATGTTTGTGCCTATGCCAGGCGTGGTGGCGCACGCCTTTAATCCCAGCACTCGGGAGACAGAGGTAGGAGGATCACCATGAGTTCAAGGCCACCCTGAGATGACAGAGTTAATTCCAGGTCAGCCTGGACCAGATTGAGACCCTACCTTGAAAAACCAAAAAATAAAAATAAAAATAAAAAAAATAAAATCCCTATGTTTGTGCCTACTTCACTTTTTAGAGATTCACAACCCATGTTGTCAAGTCTACTGGTATGGGGGGAGGTTTAGGATGAACTTGAGCTTGGGAGCCAGGTATATAGAATGAGCATGGGTATTGTGATAGTTTGAATGGATGTCCCCCAATAGATTCAGGAATTTTATTAAAGCAACTTGGATATCTAGTGCTTGGCTAGAGGAGTTGTTACTGTGGCGGGTCTGAAATTCCAGTCTAAAGATATGGAAAGTGCTTTAGTTCTGCTGGGTTTCCTGGAGTGTGCTTGCTTGTGCTGCTGGTGGTTGCTTTTCTCTCTGTGTATGGACCTGTGAAAGGGGGCCAGCTTCTTCTGCCATTATGGAACTTCCCCTGCATCTGTACTCTTCAAATAAATTATATTCCTCCTATAAACTGTGGCTGGTTTGGAGGTTCATCCCTGAAGCTGCCTATGACAGGTGGCCTAGCTCAGACCTCCCTTGCTCCAGGAGGCATAAAGACCTCACTATGTGTCCCCTAGATTGGGAGGGAGGGGAGACGAAAGTTGGCTCATGGCTACTGTAGGCAAGAGATGAGAGAAAACTGTAATTTCCTCCCCCAAATGTAGTTCTGGAGGAATGCCCCTTCTAGTGATGAGTAAAAGATGCAATGTAAGATGGGAAACAGCTTTATAAATGAATATTCTATTCTTCCTCCATTTTTCTTCAAATGGGACAATTTGTCCTCAAGGTGACCATTATTCTAGTTAAAACCCTCATAAACTAAAATGATTCATTGATATAAAATTTAGCTCTAACAAGGACTTTAAAAATTGCCAAAAAATGGGTAAAGTAAGTAAAACAGTTAGAATTTAAAAGATACCTACTTGATGTCAAGGTTAAAAATTTCAGCTCATTGATGTTAGTTTTGTCAAGGTTGAAGGGTTATAAAAACTGGCTTTAAGGTACACAGTGAAGTTAACTATGTTTCTCCATTTATCAAGGTTTTAATTGTAGGAACTGAGCATTAAGTTTAGGGTTTAATCAATTGCAGCTCATGATGTCAATTTCTTCATGGTATAATGGCTACTCAATGAAGTTAACTATGTTTCTCCATTTGCCAAGGTTTTAACTACTGGAGAAACTGAGTCTTAAGGTGAAATTTCACTCATTAGTGGTTAATTTCTTAAAATAAAGTTTTTATATGTAAGCATATTGTGGCTTTTAAGATAGATCCTGCCTTGTTTATGCTAATCCTATCAAATAGTCATCATAAGGTTTATATTTAAGTTTAAATAATTTGTCATTGTGACATTTGTCTCCCTGTTATAGCTTCAGTAAGCTTCATCTATCTTAACAATCATGGATAAAACATAAAATTACTTTATGTTAATCAAAGTGCCTCTAAAATACATCAGATTAGTTTTTATCCAAGATTTTGCCAAGAACATTGTTGAACAGTGTTTACTTTCAAAACAGATTTGTCAAGGGTTATATTAGATTAGATCTAAGCTGTGTTAGTTCAGCAATGACCAGGTTCTGCTCTACTGATATGTATAACCTAACTTTTCAAGTTAATTTGCTTATAACTTTCAATACATATTCTCTGTTCCAGTATACAGCCCCATGCTCAATTGATATTCATCTGAGAAAAAAATGAAAAAAATGAGCTCCAATGCTTTGGTTCCAGATATCCCTGGGTAATTGGTATGTTTTAAAACACAGGTGCTCAGATTTTTTTTTTTTTTACTGTCTTTTCTTTTCCTGACATACGACCTCTAAGTCATTACTGGTAAGAATATGATTTCCAGGGCTGTTAACATGCTCTGCCTATGTTTATAGCTGTTAGGTACTTCAAAAATAGTATATGTCTGCTTTCTATATCTCAGATATGGCCTAGACTTCATTAGAACAACTAAACTTATATGTTGAATAGAACAATTATAATCTTTTGTACCATTATTTAAATAGATCTGTTTCACTAATCAGATGTGCTATCTATCCAAACTCCAAACCCTTAAAAGATAGTGTAACTTTCTTTCTAAGTGTTTTTATAACCATATGTAGAAACCAAAGCCAATTGGATTCACTGGAGCTAAAAAGGCTAATATTTTTGCCTCTGCTTTCAGGTCAAAAAGGCCACACGTGATGATGAGTGGGACTTCTAGTGTGTTCTACACCATGCCTCTGTAAGTCACTTGTGTTCTTGGTCAGGGAAGACATGGTGACCCAGAAACTGGACTCAAAAATTGGTGTGCAATCTATAAGATGAGAGTCAAAACAGAGGAAAGTGGCATGGTCCTTACTCACCCTATAGGATAACAGCAATAGTGAGAGATGTAGAGTTCCACCCAGGTCCCTAGAGTCTCTTACAGAGCCACTGTTTAACTTCAAAGGTATGCATTTGATTAAATTTTGGATACCTGCTTGGTCTTAAACTCAGACTGAAATGCATAAAGAAAAAATAAAGGGATGCCTCAAATATTATATGGATGGCCTATTAATTCTAATAGAAGTGAACAGGGACACAGGAAGAACTCTTCAAAAGTGGAAACTGACAAAGCAATAAGGTATGTTGGCCCCTTCTCTAGTAGTTCTAGTTCCATAATAAGAGAGAACAATGATAGTTATCAGGATGATTATTTTCAAATCTGGGATACATATGCATGAATGGCTTTGTTGTAGACAGTTCCATATGGCTGGTATGAACATCCAGATCAGACACAGTTGATGGGAGTAAGTAATTTATTCCAAGCTTACAATTCCAGAGGAAGTTCCATTGATGGCATAAGAAGTTGGCTCTCATTCATAAATCCACACAGAGAGAAATACCACTACCAGACATTACACACCAAAAGGCAACAAAAATAAAACCACAGCAAGCAAGGGCCCAGGCAGAGCTCAAACCTCTTTGTATAGTTTAGGGCAGGAAATATTATCTGCCCCCAAACACATCTTAGGTCTGGACCTCAGGATCTACCCTCAGTGACATCTCCTCCAGTCAGAGACTTAGAGACCCAAGTTACAAGCTTTAATAAAACACCTGAGTCTATGGGTGGTGGGCATACATTCAAGCTACCACATTCTTTCCTGGCCTCCAATAGACTCATGACCCATTGCAAAGTGTCCCATAGTCTTTACCAATTTAATATTGTTCCAAAGTCCCAATTCTCATCTGAGATTTAAGACTCTTTCTTTACTGTGGATCTTGTAAAATAAAAAATGACATAGCATAAACATTTCCATTGCTATAAGGCATCATAAAGAGACTGGAATAACACAAAATCAATAACCATCAAGTAAATATGAAACTTCTGCAGTTCAAATTCAACATCTATAATCAGTGATGTCAGCCTCTGGATTTTCAATTTCCATCCCTCAAGCCTAGCTGAGTAGCCAGGGAAACTTCTATACTAAGCAAACAGCACTCCTTGGTAGCTCTTTCACAGTCTTGGTATATGCAAATCATCTTTGTGTCTCCACTGAAAACCACGATCATACAACCATGATCATACAGTGGAGTCATAGATCTCTCTATCATGGATATCCTGCCCTGACTCAATTTCCCTTATCACAGCTGAGGAGCCTGGAACTGTATACACTTCATGACCCACTTCCACACACTTTACATGCTTCCAAAAACAACATGAGGTATGAAGCCATACATCCATATTTAATTCAGAGGGAAACAAATCTTGACCTAGAAGAGTAGTTTTTTTTTTCTTTCTCCATGTACATTTCCTTTCAAATGAGTTTGCATTTCTATCATTCAGTCTTTTCTTGATGAAAACTCTTGAAGCATTTTTCCATTGTTTCAATGTAGAGTGATTAAGGTGGTAGTATGTTCAACAATAGCAGCTTAAGTAACCTAAAACCTGTCTCTGTGCTAGTAATTATACATTTGCTTTAATATTTTCTCACTATTAGATCTTATATCGTTCAGTTCTATATATGCTGCTAAGCACCTTCATTACTTTCAAAATCATGCTTGATCACACTCTCTGGGTACGGGCAGCAGAACACAGCCAGCCCTTATGCCAGTAACTCAGTTCCAACAAAGTTGTTTGTGGTCTTTCCTTCCCCTTTGAAAGTTCACAACCAAAGCCTCCAAGTACAATTCTATTGTTATTTATCATTTTAAAAATCTTACCAAAATTGCCCATAAAATTTTGCTTGCCACTTACTATGAGTTCTGCAGTCTAATGTACCAAGAAAGTTCATATATATTCCTGCTCCAGCACACAGGTTCCAAAAGATCAAAGTCCACGTGGTCATATTCACTGTGCATTATACTTCAACTTCCTAGAACAAAATTCCTGTTGTAGACAGGTCCATGTTGCTGAGCTGAGCATCCAAACCAGACATAGTTTATGGGAGGAAAGGATTTATGTAAGGCTTACACATCCAGGGGAAGTTCCGTCTATGGCAGAAGAAGCTGGCTTCCATTCATAAATCCACATGAAAACAAAAAAAAAACACAACCAGCCAGCAAACAGCAAAAAGCAACAAAGCAAAACTGCAGCAATCAGGGACCCAGGCATAGCTCAAACCTCTCTGAACACCTCTGGGCTGGAAACAAGATCCACTCCTACATGCACCTTAGGCATGGACCCCAGTATCCAACCCCAGTGACACATCCTCCAGCCAGGTGGCAGGAGACACAAATTACAAGGTTTAATAAAACATTTGAGTCTATGGGGGTATTCATTCAAACAACTATAACTCTAACTAAAAGTTACTTGTGTCAAAAGACCCCCTTATGCTGGGAACAATGATGGGTGCCTTCTGACTTATGCCAGAGTAGCAGTGTCCTCCAAGCATCAGAATAGTTTGCTACTAAATGAGTCCTGAGGCCAGAAGTATGTTGGGCAGCGCCTAATGGCATCCAATGGCTCTTTGACATTAATATTTGGCCTTGGCTTCTCCAGGATGGATTAAAAGGCATACTCTAAGATTTCCTTGGATATGGGGGTAACAAGTAAAAACTCTAGAGTGCCCTACAAATCTAGCACATAGAAACTCTCACTGAATATACCCAAAAGAATTTATATGACATAGCTACAAAAATCTCCCTTCTTAATTCTGAGGTTCAAATAATGACAAAGGTAATTATACAGAATAATATTACTTTGGACACCCTTACAGCAACCCAGGGTGCCATTATTAAGGTTAAATTTATATATACTCGTGATAACTCTGCTAATGTCTCATCTGCTTTACGAGACTCACAGGGAGCGCTTCAGATCATGTCAGGCACTACTGTGCTGCTTGGGAATGGATCCCAGGATTTTCATAGATTATACTTATTATAATCTTTTTAGTTATTCTGTTAATTATTATAATCATAATCAGTTGCTTTTTTTATTTTTTTGAGGTAGGGTCTCAGTCTATTCCAGGCTGATCTGGAATTCATTATGAAGTCTCAGGCTGGCCTCAACCTTACAGCTATACTCCTACTTTTGCCTGCCAAAGTTGTGTGCCACTATGGCACAATTGCTGTTCCAACTTCCAAAAATTATTTATTTATTGAGAGAGACAAAGGGAGGGAGGGAGAGAAAAGAAGAGGCAGATAGAGAATTGACATGCCAGGGCCTCTAACCACTGCAAATGAACTCTAGATGCATGCACCACTTTGCATATCTGGCTTACATGGGTACTGGGGAATTGAACCCGGGTCTTTAGGCGTTGTAGGCAAGTGACTTAACTGCTAAGCCATCTCTCTAGCCCCTGTGTTTTAACTTTGTCTCTGGTCATTCATAGTCAGTTCACACTCAGATGGTCCTGAGACAATCTAGTCCCATCTACCTGGGTTCTCTTGATCACTTTTTCAAAGCCTGAAAGTATATAAAAGAGGGACCCCTAAAGGCCTCATGTTTTATGTGTACCCACTCCTCCTTAACTCCTTACTTTTATTCTTTCACCAAAACATTTTCTACCAGGACTCTCTTCCTGTACTACACCAATGCGCTTTCAGCATCCCTCAGATAGTTCTCTGAAGGAGTTTCAAATCTGCCACATGCAATGACCCCATTCAGCCTGAAGAAGCCAGGTGGGTCACCACTCCGATTACCTAGTGACAGTTAGGGTTACTTCTTTGAGGGGGGGTTATGGCAGATTAGGGTGTCTGGGCCCCAAAAGTAAAAGCCTGGAATGTCCTTGGGCCTACCCTTGCAGTTTCCACCTTGCAAGAGAGCAGAAAAGGATCTGACTTTGTCTCATCTCTTGCCTAGAGGAGTTACATAGATCTGTTTTTTTCCAAAACCAAACTCAGTCTCTCCATGAGAAGGAATTCCCCTTTCCTAGAATTAAGGTTTAATTCTGATCCTGGCATTGTGATTAATTAAACTCAGTCCTAAAACCTGGTTTCATGGCTGACCTCTTCCTGAGCTAGCCCCAAGTCTAAGTCAATCTGCTCTCTTTCAAACTCACCTGAATCTGAGGGTAAAGACCATACCAATAAGACTCTAAATAGATGCATGCCAAGGGGCGTTGTTTCTTTATTTGAGGTTCATCTCTCCTGACTCCTTATGTCTCAGTGCAGCTGGACTGAGATGGCGAGAGGACTCTTACTCCCAAGTGGGTACTTCACCCCCTCCTGCCTTCCACATGGCAGTACCTCTCTATACTTTTTTTTCTCTTTCCTTCTTTTACTCTAGTGAGGCCCCTTTAAGTCTTACCCCCTGCTGTATGGATTTTTATTTGTTAATTCATAAGAAATAGATCTGGGGGATGCCCTAAAGTTATTGGTGTGTTGGCATATTGATGGGCAAGAAACCCCAAAATTCCTGTTATAATGTTACCTTTAGGAGGTGGAGCCTCTATGGAGGAAGTGGGACACTGGGAGTGAGGCTTGAGGTTTTCTAACCCTGTTCCACTTTCTACACAGTTTCTGTTTCCTGACTGAAGACACAGTGAGACCAGATGCCTCATGCTCCTGCTGCCTGAACTGTATCACTTCCTAAAATATAAGCCAAAATAAGCCTTTCCTTTCTTATGGTACTTCTTGTCAAATAGTTGATCACAGCAACAAGAAAAGACTTGACTTCTGACCAAGCACACAAAAAAGCTGATTCTTGTTATTATAAATTTGATTCAGCACCTCTCATATAGGTGATATCATTCTATATGGAGTGTTCCTAAGTGCACACTTTCTGTATATAAACACTCTGTGACTGGAATGAAGTGCTCAGCTCTGCTCTACCCTCCTTTGTATCACAACTGGGGCTTGCAAATGTCTACACCAAGTGCCTTCTTACAGCTATGCTCACCCCCTCCATGAACGATCAGCTCCTTATGCTAATAGACATATTTACTCTCACTCTGTTTTGTGCCAGCTATACCACTTTCTTGTGAAATCCATTGGTCATTCACTTGCTGATTTTCTAGCACCTACTTTTGGTTTCTCCTTGTTGTTCAGTGCTACCCCAATAAGATTACTATGGGTGAAGTGAACTCTGTTATTTTATATTCTATACATCTATATTCTATTATAGTGGTGGCATTCATAGGTCTCCTGCCAGGAACATTCTTCCTTTGCGTGTTGTGGTGATTTGATTCAGGTGTCCCCATAAACTTATGTATTCTGAATGCTGGGTCCCCAGCTGATGGCAATTTGGGAATGGACCCTCCTGGAGGCAGTGTACTATTGGGGGTGGGCTTATGGGTTTTATAACTAGATTCCCCTTGCAAATGTTTGCACACTCTCCTGATGCTGTTGTCCACCTGATGCTGGCCAGGTGGTGATGTTCACCTTCTGCTCCTGCCATCATTTTCCTGTGCCATCATGGAGCTTCTCCTTGAGTCTGTAAGCCAAAATAAGCCTTTTCCTCCCACAAGCTGCTCTTGGTCAGGTGTCTTCTGACAACAACACAAAGCTGACTGCAACAAGTGTTTAACTTTTAATTCAGTAGAGTCCACAGTCACGTGGACAGAAAGAGCAATATTTGCTAGTGTTTCATAGATGTAGCAGTTAGAGAACCTATTTTCATTTCAACTCCACATTTAGTAAGAGGGCCTATTCCTTATTTCCAACCTACATTTCCCTGAGCATGGACACTCAGGACAGAGCTATTAAACAAATGTTGTGGAAAAGTTACATGACTCATGTAGGTATTATGTGGAAAACATCTTAGTATTTACCACTCATATAAGTGGATTTATGAGCTATTTTATTCAATTAAGTTTTTTGCTTTTACTAATTAGGCTCCACTAAAAATAAAAATTTGCTAAACTTTGATCTCAATCATAATTGAAATTTTTCTCCACTGATTTCTTGTAATTTAATATAAAAGGATACTTATTTGAAATTATTTTTTATTCCTATATTTGTTTTTATCCAGCTCCATTGTAATCCTCTAATGTGGATGAATTGGTTTAGAATGCCTAAGGTAATTATAGAAACTCATGAGCAACAAATATATAGCAACCAATAGTAATTCAGAAATTATAGTCACGTCTTCTTTTATTCATGCCAGTACCTGAACTTACACAGAACTCCCTGGGGATGGGGGGACATGTTTGTTTTTCACAGGTGCTATAAAAATCCCAGGGCAATTTCTTACTTCAGAAAAAAGTAACTTACTTAGTCACGTATTTTTCTTAAGCAAAAGTATTTCTGACAGTTTCAAATTTTAAAAAAAGTCCTTACTTTTTATTCTTTTATGTACTAAATTCATTGTCACATTATTGCATTGTTTTAGAAATCTTTCCTTACACATGTATCATTTCAGCAAGACTACCCATAAGCAGTGAGGGGGTGAGAAGAGCAACATTCAGCTCATGTCTACAGGTGCATACACATCATTTAAAATTGCATTTGAAGAAGAGGTTTTCTCAGTAAATCTGGGCTTGCAGAAAGAAGAAAGTTTATGTAGGGGGAAAAGCTTAGATGAAAGGAGAAATGGGAAGCTCTTTCCATGCCTGTGGCAAGCAAATGCATAGCCAGAGGCAAAGGGTTCTGATTTAACGAAGGACTTCACACACACTATGCTCTGTTACCGTTCAGAAGACAAGATTCAACACTGACCTGGACAAGAAGCAGGGACCTCATTAGTTATACCACTCATTGGAAGCCTGTGTTACAGATGTAAACTAGAAGCAAGGCAAACAGTTTCCAGGGCAGGAAGATGATGTCTGCAGAGGTGAGAGTGTGATCAGAGGAAACAATGGAACAGAAGAATTTGTGAAACACTGAACAGCCAGAGCAAGGAAAACCCAGAGGCATTCTCTGATTAGCCTGGTCTTTTGTGTCAGCATGGAAGAAGCAATTTGCCAAAGAATTTGTTTATTAAGGTAAAGTGGACATTATGTGTACTCACCAGGGCCAATGTGGCCTCAAGCATACGGGAAATTTGAATCACCTTTCTCCATTAGTGGATGACATAAAATTAAAGTGCAAGTGTCTGAAGTGCAGGGATTTGAACTAAAATATGATTACACAATCTCAGGTTGTCAATTTGTCAGGACTAAGAATCACCATGGAAATGAATCTCTTGGCTTATTTGTTAGGGATTTTCCTAGATACAAGTAATGCAGGAGGGAAGACCCATCTAATCTGTGGGTGCCAACTGCCCATGGGCTGGAGGTCCTGTACTGTATAAAAAAGAGAAAGCTACCTGAGCAGTTAGCATTCATCACTCTTCTCTGTTTCCTCACTTTGGACTGAATGTGACCAGTTCCTTCTGCTGTACCTTCCCCACTATGACGGACTGTGAGGTGGAATAAAGCCTTCTTCCCTTAAACTGATTTTTCTCAGGTATGTTGTCTCAGCAATGGGAAAGGCGCTTGAACACATAGCTTATGCCTAATTCAATATTTTAGCATTATTATCATAAATAAATATTTACACTATGTTATTATATTAGTCTATTATTTTGTATAATTACTATATACCATTACTAAAATTAGAACAAAATTGAAGCATTTATAAACTTCCTTGGGGGCTGGAGAGGTCATTAGTGGTTGTTACAGTGGTTGCCTGTGAAGCCAAAGAACCCATGTTTGATTCCCCAGTACTCATGTAAGCCAGAGGCACATGGCGATGCATGCATCTGGAGTTCATTTGCAGTGGCTAGGGCTCCTGACATTTTCAATCCCTCTCTATCTGCCTCTCTCTCTCTCAAAATAAGTAAATAAATAAATATTTATTACAAAAAACCTTTCTGTGCAATTTTCCTTTGGTCCGGTGAGCTTTTTGACATATAGAAGCAAAACAATCAGAGATGTGAGAACCAAATATCCTATTCAGTTAAAAACATTTGGCAAAGTCATCTGATTTGAATACCAGTAGATGCTGTGCTTTAAATTTTTCAGTTTATTTTGTGTTACACATAATTTATACTTCAGTGGTTACATGCTGTGTAGTATTTCCAAAAGGAAATGCTCTGTAGTCATTTATAAATTTCATTATTTCCATAACAGAATCTTCTCAATCAAAAATATGAGCTAATTAGAAAAATAAGTGATTTTGTTTATTAATTATGCCTCGGCCTTCTCTAGGTAGCTATCTTTGAAGAACCTCTGTGTGTTTAGAGGGCTCTGTTCATGCAGTATTTGCATGTTTATTAGCAAAATCAATCACCTCTCATTATATTACAATCATTTTCATTTATTTTTGTTTTCCCAGAACATTGTAGTATCAGATATGGGTCTAATCTATATTGGTGTACACAATTCCTAGATCTGTGTATGTTATATGACAAACAATCCCTAATTATTTAACAAGTGAATGAAGCAGATGTTTGTTGAGGTCTCTAATTGGTTTCTGCCTAATAATAAATTTCTCCTTCTAACAGCTGACAAAATAATTATGCATTAAAAATACCTTTGTGTTTATCTTTGAATTTTACATTTATTTGATAACAGAAAATTGAGCTGTTTTTTTTTATTATTCCGCAGAGTGGGAATTTTAATATTAGGAAAAAGTGGAAGAGAGTTAGTAAATACAGAGGCTAGATGCTACTTATTTGATATGAAGAAATATGTGTAGGCAAACTACCATGACCCCATGCCTGAACAGTACTTCCTGGAATGGAAACCTCAGTGGAGTCAATGTATAATGTGGTAATGCCTCAATTCTTTCCTTAGCTTCTGAAAAATGGCTGGGTTTGCTGAGGCTTTCTATCTGGAATAAGTAAGCATAATTTGAAATAATTTTCAAAGGATGCATAGGAAATGCTAATAAAACTGAGGGTAAAATTCAGTTTTGTAAATGCTTAATTTAGTGTATTTAATGCAATAAATGGGAAAATAAAATTTCTAGTTCATATGATAAACATTTTTCATAATATGATGGTTAGATGTTACATAAAGGCCATGTACCTACATTTTAAAAAAATTAAATTACATCTAATAAAAGTCAGATTTGTGTACTTTTTATAAAATGTCAAATAATTATGTTATGTCCATAATTTTCTCATCAACAGACTCTAATTTCCATTATAATATTTTCCAGGTCCAATTTCCTCTATTATTCTCTATTTCCCATGATATTATTAAAATCTCTGCTGGCCAACCTTTTTGGTTCTGTCTCTTTTATCATCTTTATGACCTATATGCAAGATATAACTCATATTTTAGTGATCATAATGCAGACGATACTTCCATAGCAACAAGTCAGTATATATTCTACTACTATGGATTAAGAGCTGTGCTAAATTTCAAACTCAACTGTGATTTTTCTTAGTAGTAAGTGCTTTATCTCACAATCTTAGTATAGTCATTCATAGCAACTTGATCCAAAGTGAATGCATTGTGGTTTTTATAATCATTGATAGTTGTATTTTCCTGAAGAATGTAGAAGTTATTTAAGATAATTCGATCTGATGTAAGTCTATCATGATTCCACTAGGAAATAGAAACTTCATCCTTTCCTTTTAAACTGGGACGAACTGAATATGCCCACTTTAATTTCTTACAACCACAAGTGTTCAAAATATAGGAGCAAAAAATAACTGTGTAGGATTCTCTCTTTGGTACATTAAGTTTATGTGTTGCTGTAGTGAACGATGCTACACAAATAGGTATGAAATAAAGACAGAGCGAAATCATAAGTGACTAGCAGGTACTGGATATGTATAAAAGTTTGGTGTTATTTGGGTGATGTGGCAGTTACCCACTGTTTAATGGTTAAAAGACACAACCAATTGGAGTTTATGGGAGGAAAGGTTCGTTGGAGTCCACAGTCAGGAGAAGAAGCTTCTTCGTGGCATGTAAAAGCACGAAGCCAGCTCACATCTTGCCACATATCTGGGTAGAAGTAGTCCAAGTGAGCTGGCTCTGGCAAGAGGGATCTGGGATACAACTCCCTAAACCCAATTCTCATAACACACTTCCTCCAGCTAGGGTCCATTTACTAAATTACCACAGGCTGGGGGTGTAGTTTTTTGAATGCATGAGCCTGTAGGGGACATTTCATGTAGAGCAATACAGATGATATTAAGGCTTGGTTGAATGAGAAAAATGATGGTAGAAAAGAAACAAGCAAAAATGAGCTTTGAAATCCTCTCAGTAGCACATTGGATAGCACAGTGCATTTGCAGATGCTATCCCAATCCAACATGTTATAAGTTAATGAAGCCCCCAGCCATCACCTTCCTCTTTAGGATTAGAACATGGAGGCGAATATGCACAAAGGTTTGAATATTCTTTATCATCAAATTGTGCAGCAATATTACCAAAGCCTATCAGATATTTCACTCTATTTCTCCATATACTGTCAATATAGTCACATACTGGCCTCTAATCAGTATAGAATAATAATGGTTTCTATGGATATGCATGTGTATGAAAGAGAGGGGAGAGTAAGAGAGTATCTTTTACCTTTTATCTTGAAGGGTATATAGAATTTTACTATGTGGTCTTATCAAACTAATGTGCATAATTTTAATCATGAATATATTGTGATCATTCTGTCTTACTTTCATCACACACCACAGAATCAGTACTATCTCTGAAGCTGGTAAAACAGTGTGCATATCATTAACCAAAAATGCAGTAAGTAGACCAGGCATGGTGGCATACACCTTTAATCCCAGCACTCAGGTGGCAGATGTAGGAGCATCAACTATGATTTACTGTGACATTAAAAAAAAAAAAAAAAAAAACAGAAAGTGTTGTAATCAAGCAGAAAATTAAACAAAAGCAAAATTATACATTTACATTTTAAAATAAATATGCTTATTTTAATAGTGCTACAATCAGTTCTTTTCACAGTAGGCCACAAATAGAAGCTCAAGCAGCTGATATGGTGAAATAATGGCATTGTAGTTACCTTCTCTTTGCTGGGACAAAGCATCTGACCAAAAGCAGCTGATTTGATGAGTGGATTTATTCTGGCATACAGTCTCAAGGGGAAGTTTCATGACAGGAGGGAAAAGCATGGCACAGGCAGAGTCTGGGCATCACCTTTGCCATAGCAGGTGGAACACAGCAGCAAGGCAGTAAGAGAGTAAGAGAGTAATGTGAATTCTGGCAAGGAGAATCTGGCTATAACACCCGTAAGCTTGTCCCAAGAAACACCTCATCCAGAAAGTGTTACCTCCCAAATTACCATAAACTGGGATCGAGCACTCAGAACACATGAGTTTCTGGGGGACAACTGGTTCAAAATGCCACAAATGGCTAAGAAGCCATGGAGAAGTATAGCACTAAGGACTGTCCTTTGGACATGTGTGTAATAGAGGGAGCCATGATTTTCCTTGTTTATTATAAATAACTCAGATGTCAAGCAAGAGTTTTTGTTTAACTATATATTGAACAATAAACATCAATAAATAACCTAACTCCAAGGAGTCATATATAGTTAATTCCTATAAAATTTGGGCTCTGTGCTGGTATATTAATAAAATCATTATAACCAGGGCAGTATGTAGCTAAGTTTTATGAGCTGGAGAACAGAAAGTGGCCATTAATTTGATTGAGTTCTTGTATGTGTAATACAAAATATGAAGTTCATTGATTAATAAAAGATTATGAAGATGTTTACCGATGACAATTTGATGGTCACAAAGGTGGCTGGAAGCATAGAGAGGAGATCTGGGAATACACATTTAATATGATCAGTCATCTATTATTTTTAACTGCATTACAGCACTGTGCATAACAAGAAATAAAGCATCCAGGATCTGTCCTGCCGGAGCTCATAATCTTGCTCATAATCTTTCTCTCGTGGCACTTTATTTATGCATGTCCATGTGGTGCCCTTTATTCTGGAGACAGCATCTTCACACTAGCGCTTCTGCTTTCTGCTCATCTATGCTAAAGAACAGCTAGCATCAGGCTTTTTCTGCCTGTCTTTATTTCTTTCCTTTTCCCATTTCTCTTGTCCACCCCTATACTCTCCTTTCTTTACTCCTTCTATCCTTCCTTTCCAGTTTCCCATTCATAGAAAATTGATGCAGCTTTAAATACCAGGAAAACTAAGAAAAACATATGTGATTATATCCAAATTTATATCCAAATATTATTATTCTCTTTCCACAATAATAAAAATTTTAATTGATATCTGTAATGCCAGGACTTGGGAAATAAAGGTAGGATGACCAGAAGTTCTAGGTCATGCATAGTGAGATGGAAATTGACCTATTTCAAGTCTCTCTCTCTTTTTCTCTGCACACACACACACACACACACACACACACACACACACACACATATATATACATATATATATATATATTACAGATGCAATGCTGTAGTGGAGTTGAAAATAATGGTTTATTGTATTAAATAATATTATATATTTTATATAATATTCATACATTCAAAAGTGCTTAGAAACAGAATAATCCATGTTACAAATTTAACTCTATGATGTTGACTAATTATTTATGAGCACACTAGCTACTGCTCTTGTTAAACACTTGTGTACTTTGAGCAACCATGGGAAATTCTTGATATTTAACATTTGAAGAAAATATGTAAAGATATTTTTAATGTATGTAAACTAGGGTGTGTTGTGAAAAATATTATATACTTAAAATAACTGGTTTGTTGCAAACATATGAAGAATGCTATTTACTGTGGGAAACAAAGAAATGAAGGAGAATTCAAAGCAATTGAAAAAATTTCAAAATACTCACTTTTTACTTTTTATCTACTTGGAAAAATTGATACTAGTTCTTCCTTTTCTCTGTGTTTTTAAAATTTAAACTTAAATGGCTTTTTAGTGGATATATGAAAACAAAATGTACATCTTTACAAGGATGCTATATGATGTTTTTTTTTTTGTTTTTTTTTTTTGGTTTTTCAAGGTAGGGTTTCACTCTAGCCCAGGCTGACCTGGAATTCACTATGGAGTCTCAGGGTGGCCTCAAACACACGGCAATTCTCCTACCTCTGCCTCCCGAGTGCTGGGATTAAAGGCGTGTGCCACCACACCCGGCCTATATGATGTTTTGATACGGGTATACAACATGTAATTTTGAAGTACAGTTATACACCTGAGTTCTTAAATATCTGCCATTTCATTGTGGTGAACATTTATGTTTTTCAAATACATCAAACCATATTATTATCTATGTTACCGCACCATGAAATAGCACATCAATACTTGCTCTTCCTTAGTTTTGACTTAGTACTCATTTACCAACCTTTTTGCATGCTTCCCTCTCACTTATTTTCCCAACCCCCAAGGCCACCATTGTATCCTCAAGTTCCTTGAGATCAACTACTTTAAATTACATATAGTAATGGGACCTTGAGGTACTTTATTTATTTATATTTTATTATTGACAACTTCCGTAATTGTAAATAGTATACCATGGTAATTCTTCCCCCCCCCCCACTTTCCTCTTTTAAATTCCACTTTCCATCATATCCCCTCCCCCTCTCAATCAGTCTCTTTTTTATTTTGATATCATGATCTTTTCTTCCTCTTATGATGGTCTTGTGTGGTAGTGTCAGGCACTGTGAGGTCATAGATATCCAGGCCATTTTGTGTCTCTAGGAGCACGTTGTAAGGAGTCTTACCCTACCTTTGGCTCTTACATTCTTTCTGCCACCTCTTCCGCAATGGACCCTGAGCCTTAGAAGGTGTGATAGAGATATTTCAGTGCTGAGCACTCCTCTGTCACTTCTTCTCAGCACCATGATGCCTTATGAGTCATCCCAAGGAGCATTAATATATGGGTATGAACATTAAGAGAAATGCTTATTGGGCAGTTTGGTGAACATAGCATATACATTTAGCCAGAGAGCAGCAGACATTACACCCCCAGGGCTCATGACTACACCTGTTGTAGGTTTTCAGTATCAGGAATGTATTCTCTCCCATGGTGCAGGCCTCCACTCAAATTAGAGGGCAGTTGGTTTCCACCATGACAGACATGCCACTATAGCACCCATTGGCTCATTTGGCCTGGCTGGCCAAATATAAGGCTTGCAGTGTCCACTGTTAGGTATCTTCACTGGTGATTTCTCTCTCTTCCATTGAGCTGCATGCAGCATGGCTTTTTCCAGATTTCTGTCAGCTGGTCTACATGGAGGTTAGATTTCAGCTCAGCGCCATCAGGAGTTCTCAGTGACCTTGCAGCCCAAGTATGTGGAGTCTTCAACAATAGGGTCTTACCATCTATTCCTAGGGGCTAACCAAGGGCCTCAACAATGGCCTGTAATATTTTGGGGGCATCAGGGACCTCCCTGGTCAACGACTCACTGGAAGGTGTCCTATGTCTGGCACTGAAAATTTTCTAGTAACAATCTGTGGCTCCTGTGTGTTCCATTTTCCAAAAAAGTAGGTTTCCATATGATTTATTTATATCCTCTTATATTTAGTTTAGCCCTCCCTCCACCTTTCCTTTACTCAATCTCTTTTCAACCCCATTAATCTGTTCTTTTACTTACATATATACAATACCACCCTGTTAAGTTAAGTACCCCCATCCTTTCCCTTTATAGCTTAATGGCCTCTGCTACTGAGTTTTCTTTCTACTCACACAGAAGTCCAATCATTTGTAGCTAGGATCCACATATGATAGAGAACATGTGATGTTTGGCCTTCTGGGCCAGGGTTACATCACTTAGTATAATCCTTTCCAGATCCATCCATTTTCATTTCACCTAATATAAAGGCATGCTATTGAAAATGGCTTGAGTTTTAAAACATGCTCTTAACTGTGCATTTCATTGGTGAATCCTATTAAATTGGAGAGATGGCTTATCAGTTAAGGTGCTTGTCTGCAAAGCCTAAGGACCCATGTTCTACTCCCCAGATCCCACATAAGCCAGACACACAAGGTGACACAAATGCATGAGGTCGCACATGCGCACAAGATGGCCCACACATCTGAGGTTCAATTGCAGTGGTTGGAGGCCCTGTCATGCCAATTTTCTCTCTCTCTATCTCTCTCTTTTGTGCATGCTCTCTCTAATAAAAAATACAAAAGAATTATTGAGATGTTATATAAATGTATGTCTACTTTGTTCTTTCACACTTCTAACTTTCATCAATGATTTCTAACTTTCATTTACCAAAATAATTTCAGCATCATTCATTGTGTGTGAGATCCATATATATAATCAGTAAATGAGTTTTATTAGGTGTACCAGAGAAAATCAACAGATAACACCTCAATTGATCTTTAGGTCTTTAACATGAAAAATCTCTTTATTTCATATCAAATGATACTTTTTATTTCTAATGCAAGTAATTAATACAGTCTTTCTTCCCTATTAGCTCAAAATATGACACTCATTTGAGATCATATTACACATAACATATTTTCTTCAAATTACCCTGTTTAAACTTACTTGTCCTAAGTATGTGTTATAACACTATTATCATTATGTCAAGACTTTTGATTAGTTATATCCTCCAATATCCAATTCTCAAGCAGAATATTTGGTTTCTTTTAAGCCCACATTTAATAATATCTATCTTTATAATCAATGCCTCTCAAAAAAGTCTGTGTTAAATTTTATTCCATTATATTCATTTGACAGAAAATCTGGAAAATCTTAACTATGTGCTTCTTAAAATGGAATGTAAAAGAAATAATTAGGAAATAACTCCTTTATCATACTTGATTCACATCTATATAACTATGTGTCATTGTCTTTCCTTCCTGTCATCACAACCCCACTTACTCCCATCTAACTTCACTCATCAACTTAACTCAGTTCTGTTCCTGCTCTTTCAAGTTCCATTGTGTTTTATTTTGAATTTATTTATTTACTTTTTGGTTTTTCAAGGTAGGCTGTCCCTCTAGTCAAGGCTGACCTAGAATTCACTATGTAGACTCAAGGTGGCCTTGAACTCATGATAATCTTCCTACATCTGCCTCCTGAGTACTGGGATTAAAAGCATGTGTCACCACATCTGGCTATTTTGAATTTTTTGAGGAGCCTCCATGCTGTTTTCTATAATGGTTGTCTTCCAACCCATAATACATATATGGGTTCACTTTTTCTACACATCCTTTCCAGTGGTTGTCATCTTTTAAATCTTTGATGTTATTTATACATCTGTGAAATTATTTTTATTATGCTATACATTGTAATCACACAGTGAGTCCAGCTCTGCTGGAATATCTCCTGATTCATATTTAGATACTTTTTATTTGTAAGTACAGGTTGAATTATCTGTCATTATAATCAATGCCTCTCAAAAAATCTCTTTCCTTTATTTTATAGTCCATCATAATAAAGCAAAATATTTTCTTGATTCCAGCAGTTCCTGACTATTATCTCTACCTTACATATAAAGAAGATTCTTGGCCAAGTTGTCTCTAAAACATTGAATTTATTGTTTGACCTATTTTTCTTTAGAGCTCTCTCATAAGGATTCCAACATCCAAAATTGGCATATTTATTTGAAGCTAAATGATGATTTTTGTGTCACTGAATTTGATGGTTAATATTAATCCATCATTTTAGAAGCAATTTCTACATAATTTGAAAGAATTGTGCAGAGCCTCTGCTATTATGCACTATTTTATTTTGGTATCCATGACAACATTTCTATCCGCCTCTTCTGCACTTCCTTGCTGGATCGTGTCTCTCTACTGAACTGCTAAATAGTGAAGTTTTGAATGCATGACTTTCCAATGTAATGTACTGTTGAGAGGGAGTTGGCAGTTAGGGTGACTGGGCCCCTGAAATGAAGAAAGACAGGAAAGTCTGCACTTGCTAGAAATCAAAGATGATCTGACTTCTTATCTCTTGCCTAGTTCCCTAGACCTGTTTTTCCACAAACTACCTGGGCCCCCTTATGGGAGGGATGTCTTCTGTAGGAAATGTTGTGTTTGGTCAAGTTCAGCCCCAGAATTTGTTGTCACGCTAGCATCTTCCTGAACAACCAGCTGGCCCTCTGGTTCACCTGAGCAGGTGGCCCACCACCATAAGGTTACAAACACCTTTGTGAAGGGAGGGCACTCTCTCTGAGCTGCCTGACCACTTGGGAACTTCTAGCTATTGGTGAGTTTCCCCTTGGTTTGGGTCAGGCTCAGCTGGGATAACTCACGGGCAGAGTCCCCTAGCCCTTACTCACCACATGGGCCTCCTCTAGTTTCTCACATGGGAAGAGCTTTGTAAACTTTCTTTTCTCTCTTTCTTTCCATTGTTTTCCCAGGCACTCCACGTGGGCTCTCTAGCCATGTGGGTTGCTTTTCTGACTCTGTTCTTCTGTAAATAAATATAATTATTTAGGAATTATCCTTCTCAGTCTTCTTATATTCAATTCTTTGATTAATATTAGAAACAAACCTAGGGTTTGGGGCTCAAGGACTTTACTGAACACAGAGTACTCTACTACACTCTGTCACAAGAAACACTTTTATTGAATCACAATTTGTAATTTTATACCTATCTGACTTTTATTACCTTTTTATTTCTCTTTCTAAATCATAAACCCTAAAAGAAGGAGCAAGTTTTTTTTTTTTTTCTGGTTTCACAACTAGCATAAAATAGTGTTTGGAATACAGTAAATTTCCATTAAGTTATTCTAATCAATTCATCAATATATAATTGTAAATAACACAAATATGTAAGCACTGCTACCCAAAATCTATAATTGAATATTTGTGACATTTTAGAAAATTAGTTATAAAAAAATAATATAGATTGTAAAATGTTTTTTATTTCATTTTTCTCCAGATGCTAGTTATTTCATGATCATTTTACTTTAAATTTTATCTCATGGGAAATAAAAATAAAAAGCTCAATTGGGAGGTTGTAGATTGCAGCTTTAGTGGTAAAAGACTTGCTTATTATGAACCAGGTGTTGTGTTCAATGTCTAGTATTGCTAAATGAAAACAAAATCAAAACAAATAAACAAAATCTCAGTTGGGATATATCTCACCACAAAATATTGATTAAGTCATAGTCCCAAAATGCAAACAAGGTTACTAATGCAACTTTATCTTGAACTCACAAATTTAAATATCAGTGAGCATATTTTGTTCAGTATTGAAATGAAATGCCCCTGCCTGGCAACCCTCATCATCTATTATCTACCAATTTGCCTATCTTCTATCTATCTTCTATTTATCCAGCAGTCAAAAACAAAATGTCAATACTCAAGAGCTCCTTAACAAGTATCTAGGCATTATAAAGTAATAATCTGTTTTTAAAATTAGGTGTGGTATACATGCCTAAAACCATATTGCACAGAAAGTAGTAATTAAGGAATCTTGGGGCAAAGCTCTGGGTTTAGGGACGCCCCCCATCTCATGGAAATACATGGTTGAACATAAAGAGAAAGACACTCCATGTTCTCCTCTGAAATGTTCATGCACACATACATGACATATACCAAACATACCACACTGTACACACACTTGCAAAAAAATGATCTATTTTATTTGAGAATTGTGTTAACAATCTAATACTAATTCAATTATTGAATTGAACATACCTGTAAAGGCATTAAAATATCTTAATATGTTTCCTTTATATGTCATAAAAATTAAAATAATAATGTGCAGACACTATACTAATATAATCCTCAAACCTTTAATTCATCCTGTCATGCAGTCTTGCAATAAGATAGTATTATTTCTGTTCTAGCCTGTCTTTACAAAAAGAGAACAATATGTTATCAACAGTTATTTGAAATTCAGCTTTCAAGTGCTTTTATATATAAAATCTGAGAAGCAAAAAGAAGTACTTCCAATCTCAATTCTTCTTCAAACACAACAAGTGAAGAATTCTCACTGTCAGTCTTGAGACATTTGTTACACAGACAAGTAGGAAAATACTCAGCACCAATGTGGTTGGCAAAGAGACAACATACTATGCCTTTCAAGAGCAGGAGCAGCTAACAAGAGAAATGAGGGAGTAAAAGCAATAATATGGAGAACTTCAAGTCACAGAAACTGTAAGCAGGTCTATATCACCATTAACACAGGAGAGAAAAGTCACAATTGTTTCTTAAACTGTACTAATCAGTGTCCAGGAGATGTCTCAGTGGGTAAGAGATCCCTTTTGTGCAAGCATGAAGATGTAGTACCCCTGTGAAAAGCAGACAGTGGTCATTAATGCTTGTAAGGCACAGACACACCAGAATTGATGGCACTTGTTGGTCACCCAATCTCACCTAAATACTCCAGCTCCAGATTCTGTGAGATATTCCATGTAAAGAAACAAAGAAGGAGAGTTATATAGGTGGACTCTGATGTTACACATTGGCATCTGCATGCGTGTACACAGGACACACACATCTGTATATACATGTACATTTACCATACACTCTGTACACTAGATTCTGGTGTTACTGTTTCCCTTTAAACTGCTGCTGATGTTGCAGTCTACATTATCAGTTAGCAGTTATCAATAATTCTTTTGCTTTCTTAGAAATAACTTTCGATGGCCTCTGGAGACTTAGTCACCTGCTTGTTATTGTCAGAGTCTTGAAGAGACAAAGAGATGAAAAGCAACATTTGCATATAATCTCTTTCCTTTTAATCCCACCAGTGATGGCACCTGTTAATCAGGCTATACTGAAAGGCACCTGGGAATATAGCTTTCATGTTCATGGCCATAGAATTCAGAGCAGAACTTAGAAGATCAAGTACTGGCCTGAACATCAACAGTGAAATGATGTCTCACATGGTAGTGCTCCTTTGAGGTGATGATCCCCAAATGCTTGAAATGGTGTTCTGTGTCTCAAAACTGATGGAAAGGATTGCATCCATCCAAGCCAATCTGCCCAAATCTAACCTAGCCTCAATGAGTGACTCAAAGTTGAGCTTACAACCAAAGGAAATTTTAGTATAATCGCCCTGAGAATATTTTCAAGAGGCAATGAGAAATATGCCCCATCATTTTTCTTATATGATCTCTGAATATCTATAGGATAAGAATTCTTATAGCTGTGTTCTCAATGTAAACTCCAAAAAATAAGATAATAATACAGTCAGAAAATCCATGGGATATTGAGCTAAAGCAATTCCTAATCCATCATCTTGTATAAAAAAAATTCCTAAATCTAGATGGACCAGACACAGAAAAAGATTTAAAATATTTTTGACATTTTACCTGAATATTTTTGTTTTTCTTTCATTATAACCAAATTTTCTAGCTGATATAAACTTTAGGTAAATAATTTTAAAATCCCTATAACTTGAGAGCAATGAACAAATATATCACATGCCATCAATTTTCAGGTACAGTTGGAGTTATATATTATACATGTAAAAAAGAAGATGTCTACATCCTGTAGTGGGAATGCAGTCAGCTGCTCTTTCATAGCAAATCTGTTATTGTTATTCAATGTTCCTTTGTTGATGACTTTCCCCTACAGCTAAGCCAGCTACAGATTTTGTGTGGTCCAATGCCAAATAAAAATGTAAAGGAAGGTCTATGTTCAAAAAGCAGGATGAAAAAGCTTTTACTTGTTAAAATATAAAATATTTCCTTTACTTTCATAGTCTCTCTGGACTCTTCCACAGTGTTTTACTATTTAATGTAGTTCTAAGCTAATGAATATGCAATTTTAAATAATTATCATGAATTTTACACTTCATATTTATATTGTATGGTATTGATTTTAAATGCAAGTATAAAAATACTTAACTTATATGAAGGATCACCCACATGATCCAATTTGTTCTTCATGGCTTGAGTATACTTATGTATTTCATGTATGCCAAGTGTTTAGACTGGAAATGCTGATAAAAGCAAACTGAACAATTTTGTAACTCATGTATGGATATGATCAGTCTTCCTTGGGGTTGCTCAGAATTGGCTAGAAAACAAGAAACCATGTGTAGACTTATATCCATGTTTACTTCTATATCATCGTTGTCTTCATAAATGGTAAGCTAACATAATGACTGGCTGGCATTCATAAAGCCTTCCATGGTCTTGTGTTTCTAAAAGCTGTGGGTGCCTTTGTTCCTCTTTAAAGAACATTTTGGTTCAGTGGGAAAACTTGGTCTCTTAGAATGATCAGTGTTCTATTTTTTTGCAACCCCACCACCCTTCAGTGTTTTCCTTTTTAACCCCACCTAAACTTCCCTTTATTTATTTATTTTTCTTTTTTAAAACTTATTTATTTGAAGAGAGAGAGAGAGAGAGAGAGAGAGAGAGAGAGAATGGACAGTGGACAGGTCAGAGCCTCCAGCCACTGGAAATGAACTCCAGATGCATTTACCACCTTGTGCATCTGGCTTACTTCAGTCATAGGCTTACTTTAGTCACAGGGATCAAACTTGGGTCCTTTGGCTTTGCAGGCAAGTGCCTTAACCACTAAGCCATCTCTCCAGCCCTGGGTCACTTATTTACAGATGTAAAACATTGACCTTACACTCTCCCTGAGTTTCACCAAGATCTCAACCAGCACATGTCTAAGGGAGTCCTTTTCTTCTCTCTTTTATTTATTATTACTATTAGTAGTAGTAGCAGTAGTATAGTTATTCATGACATATTTCGTATGAATACATCATGTATTGGTACCCTCTTTTCCCTCATCCCTGTCCCCATTCTGCTGGGGACCCTCCTCAGTGGGGTTGTAAGTATTCCCCATGGAATTGTGGGTTATGCATTGTGGGAGCAGAAGTCAGTTATTTTTGAGGGGAGGGAATGCCTCTGGGCATGATGTCTCAACCTGTGGCTCTTACAGTCTTTCTGCCCCAGTTTCCGCAAAGCTCCCTGCGCTGTGTTGGGTGAGTTTTAAATCTACTTCAATGATGAGCTCTTAGGATCCTCTATATCTCTGCTTTGGTAAGTGTTGAGAATGCTCAGTGTCTGTCTCCTTCACCCTGGCACTGATCATCAGGTTCAGCATGGAAACAGCACTCATGCTCCTCTCTCCACTTCCTCTGTGGTTTCAGCTGTGGCTTGGCTGAAGGGCAAGAGGTAGTTTATCTCCTTGGGTATGGCTACTTTCTGAAAAAGAACAGATTATCCAGCAGAGAATTAAGTCAGCATAGTATAAATGGAATAAGCATTATTAATTTAGTCAGAATTTGATGTATGTAGCTCCTCTTTAAGCCAAAGGATAGTGATAGCTTGAAACTTGCTCAGATTGGCCAGGGGTTTATCAATCCTGTTTATTTATTAATTTTTTTTTTCAAAGATCCAGCTCTTCATTCCATTGACTTTTAAAATTGTTTTCTTAGTTTCCAATTCATTAATTACTGCTCTGATCTTGATTATTTCTTTCCATCTTCTGGTCTTAGTGTTGGACTCTTCTCATTTTTCCAAGGCTATTAGGTGGAAAGTTAGGTTTTTAATTTGAGATTGCTCTTTCTTTGTTATGAAGACATTTAGTCCTGTGAATTTCCCCCTTAGGACTGCCTTCATTGTGTCACATAAGTTTTGGTAAGTTGTGCTTTCATCATCACACCTTTCTAGGACTTTGACAATTGCTTTTTTGGTTTCTTCCATAGCCCATTCATGGTTGAAAAGCATGTTGTTTAGTCTCCAGGACCTGGTGGAGTTTCTGATGTGTCTCTTGTTAATTTCTAACTTGAAACCATGATGGTGTTGGTGTTTATTTTTGTTGTGTTTTCAAGTAGGTTTTGTTTTATAAACTGTGGTGCACCTGTGTTTGGCACATATAGATTTATGATTGTGATGTCCTCAGGTTGGATCCTTCCCTTGATGAGTAAGAAGTGGCCTTCTTTGTATTTGATTACAATTGGTTTGAAGTCTATTTTATCAGATATTAATGTAGCAACACCTACTTGCTTCTGATCTACATTTGCTTGGAATATCATTTTCTATCCTTTCACCCTGAGGAAGTGTGTCATTAGTGATGAGGTGGGTTTCTAGCAAACACCAGATACAAGTGTCCATTTTTCTGATCCAGACTGTTAACTTGTGTCTTGTTGGATGAGTTAAGACTGTTAATGTTTAGGGTTATTTATTAGTTAGGGTCTTCTACAGGAACAGAACTGCTAGAATGAATTATATTAGAAAGGGAATTTATTGGATTAGTTTATGGTAGTCCAATAGCAGTTGCAGGTCCGAGAATCAAGGAACCTGGTAGCTGCTCAGTCCATGTGGCCAGATGTGTCAGCAGTCCCAATCCTGGGGCTTCCTAAGGAGCCACATGTTTTTGATACACATGGGTCTTCAGTTGGTGCTGGTCTTCAGCCAGTGCTGGTATTCAATCCAGGCTGGAAGGCAGAAAACATCTCCAGCAGCCAAATGGAAGGAAGGGGCTCTTTTTACCCAGAGCTTCCTTATATAAAGTTCCCATGTGAGAGGGCCTGCCTACTCAGGGGAAAAGCTCACTCTGGGGGAAGGACTCCCTTCTTCAGTTAATCCTTCTTGGAAGCAACCTCGGAGATCCACCCAAAAGGGATTTTTGTGGATTACAAAACAGATCAAGTTGACAACATGTTAACCATCACAGGTTATAACTGTGAGGTTCAGTTTAATCCCTGCCATATTGAGGTGCTTTATGGAGTTTGGTGCTTTCTTGTGTTTTGTACTTTTTTGAGTCTCGTCTAGTTTTGGTTATTGGATTTCCATTTGTAGGTTCTTGAGATTTATTGTTTGACTCTTCTGTGTGGAGTAATACCTGAAGTATTCTCTGTAGGTTTGGCTTTGTGTTCATATAATCATAGAGTTGATTTTTTTCATGGAAAGTTTTCCTTTCACCATCTATTATGAGTGATACTTTTGCTGGGTATTTTAGCTTGGGTTGGAAGCCATAGTATTTTGGTCATTGAGGTGTTCCATTCCAGGCCCTTCTGATTTTCAGGTTTTCCCTTGAGAAATCCGAGGTAATTCTTATAGAATTGCCTTTGTATGTAGCGAGTTCTTTTTCTCCCTCTGCTTTTAGCACTCTCTCTTTGTTTTCATTGTTAAGAGTTTTAACAATGATGTGCCTTGGACAGTTTCTTCTTTGGGCCTGTCTGCTTGGTATTCTGTGAGCTTCTTATATCTGGATATGCCTATCTCATGAGAGACTGGGAAATTTTTCTTTAATAATTCTGTTGAATATGTTCTCTATGCCTCTTGTCTGGATTTCCTCTCCTTCTGATATACCCATGATCCAGATGTTTGGTCATATTAGGGTATTATTTTTTGAACTTAGCAAAGTTTTTTGATTCCTAATAAATTTCTTCTGTTTTATAGTCCACCTCATAGATTCTAGAGAGGTTTATAAGAGCTCTATTTGATTTTTTTCTATTATGTTACTTTTTTTTTCTGAGGTAGGGTCTCACTCAAGCCCAGGCTGACCTGGAATTCACTATAGAGTCTCAGGGTGGCCTCAAACTCATGGCAATCCTCCTACCTCTGCCTCCCAAGTACTGGGATTAAAGGCAAGTGCCACCACGCCTGGCTTATATTATGTTATTTTGAATCATATCCATCTATTTCTTGAGGTACTCTAGCCACTACAAATCAATTCCAGATACATGTGTCACGTTGTGAATCTGGCTTTACATGGGTACTTGGACTTGAACTTGGGTCCTTGGCCTTTGTAGGCAAGCATCTTGATGACTGAGACATCTCTCCATCCCCTGAAAAAAAATTTAAAATAAGGGTCAGGTACTCTGTTGATCATATAATTGACATATAAGATAACAGTACACTGGCATACTTTACTTATTGGTTGGTGATGTCACACCAGTACATTTTAATTACCACTTGAGAATTTTATAGATTTTGTTTCCCACAGTCTAAAAATTGTGTTGGTATAATTATAACAATGGTGATGTCATAGATGTCAAGGATAATCAATGACAGAAGATATCCATGAAGTAAGTACAGAATGTGTTGACATATTTGTATTAGAAAAGATTACTCTCCTCAGGTAAGCTATTTACAGATTACAGTTATATAACAAGCACCTAAAAGAGTTGTTTTTATTTATATTTATTTATTTATTTATTATTATTATTTTTTGGTTTTTCAAGGTAGGGTCTCACTCTAGTTCAGGCTGACCCGGAACTCACTATGTAGTCTCAGGGTGACCTCGAACTCATGGCAATCCACCTACCTCTGCCTCCCAAGTGCTGAGATTAAAGGTGTGTGCCACCACACCCAGCTAGAGTTGTTTTTAAATTGATATGGGAACTTGGATGTCATCAAAAGAGATGGAGACATTCTCAGCAGCTGAAGGCCAGACAGCCATGGCACACATACTTCCACTGAGTCAATGGCCCCCAGGTTCTTGTCATAGGAAGTCCAAGAATTACATTCATAGACCATAGAGGGTTAAATTTAGAAATATTTAATTATAAAGCATATAGAAATCAAGCTTATAGAGCTTAAAAGAAAGGAGGAAGACAGAATTCCTGTCCAAGACAAGGTAGGAGTAGGGTTTCCAGAAATTGAAAAGCCTACCCAGAGACTCAGTATGCTGATTCTTTAAGGAAGTTTATAGGATGCGGGAGAACTTGTGATTCCAGATCTGATATCAGGTATCTAGGGAACAGTAAGTTTTCAGAAAAAGAGATTCTTTACTTCATACATCTCAGAAAAAGAATTATTATTCATGGAAAGGGATGATAATCTGTTCTAAGAAAGAAAGAGAGAAAGAGAGAAGACCAGAGTGTTCTGACATTCCTGGCCTCTAGAAAAGTTGAGGCTATAAGGACTCCTTTAGGAATAAAGACATGTAGAAAAACCAAGATTGTCTCCTATAGGCACAGGAACATTTTTCATTCTTACTTTGAGAGGTCTCTGTTGCCGCTAATTGCCACAAAACAGTTATGTGTGAGGTTCAAATGATGCTATACTGCACATGTGAAAGATTTTTTAAAAATAAAATAAAATTTGAAAAAAGAACAAAACATAATGGCATATGTTTATGAAAATGCTGTAATGAAATACCTTATTTTATATGCTGACTTGAAAAATAAATTTTAAAAAGTTCTCAAATAAAAGAACTGGAATACATTTAAATAAAATTAAAGTTAATGAGGAACATTTCAGATTTGAGAAATCTGGATCATAAAGTATTGGCCATGGGAAACTATCAGCAGTAGAGCAGCCATCTGTTACAATGTCTGGATACCTGTCTTCCACTTACTTTAGCTTAGTTCACCCCTGGAGGTTTCCACTCTGATTCTGTGATCCATGCTCAATCAATAATTCATTCCAGCCCCTGAACTCAGACATTCCATTTGTAATCAACATTGCTTGGATCAATAACTTTCATTTATTTATTTTTAAAATATTTTTATTATTTATTTATTTGCATGTGGAGAAAGAAGAGAAGAAAAGAGAAGACAAACAGAGTGAATGGGCACAGCAGGGCCTCTAGCTGCTTGAAATGAACTCTGTATGCATGTGCCACTTTGGGCATCTGATTTTATGTGGGTATGGGGGAATTGAACCCAGGTCATTAGGCTTTGCAGGCAAGTGCTTTAACTGCTGATCCATTTTTCCAGCCCAAGTCAATAATTCTTAAATACAAATATATCTAGAAGAGATTCAGGAAATTTACAGTATGTTATTAAGATTTTATTTACATATGCAAATTGCCAGAAATTATAGCTAAAACCAAGTACATTCAATTGTACTGTAAAGATCAAGTATTAAACATGAATGGCATGATTCTTTTTTTCACTGATATAGTTAGTTCAATGCATTTGTGTTCTTATATTGTAATAAATATTTTTTCAACACTAATGTTAGAGTTTGACATAAGACAACTGAGACTACACCATTTTGGGAATAGAGTCTGTTAGCAATACAGAGTGGGAGTTTACATACATGTTACATATGTATATATTAGATAGATGTATAAACAGAGAAAGAGAGGAAAGGTGGGTGAGTAAAAAGAAAGCAGATAGGAGGCTAAGGCAAAGAGAGATATACAGAGAAAGAAATAGTCAGAGATGTATAGAAATGTGCATATTACTTTAAGAAAAGGGAAAGAATTAGAGAGGGAAAGAAGAGAAGGCAGAGAGAGAAAGCTGGTGTGTGCATGAGAAAGAGAGTAAGAGAGAGAAGAGAGGAGAGGAGAGGAGAGAAGAGGAAAAGAGAAGAGAGGAGAAGAGAAAAGATAAGAGAAAGAAAAAAGCGATTGTAGCAGACAGCTTCAGGTTCACTAGGATAAACTTCCAGACCAGGCACAGTTATGGAGGAAGGGATATTTATTGAAGCTTACAGATCCAGAGGAAGTTCCATAAATGGCAGAAGCAGCTGGCCTACCTTCACAGATCCAAGCAGAGAGAGAGAAGTACAAGCCTAAAACCAAATAGCACAGCACACTTCAGGAACTCCTGCTAGGCACACTTTGCATGTATTTACAGTGAAATCTGAAACCCACCACCACACCTTAAGATCTACCCAGTGACACTGCCTCCAGCCAAGTGGCTTCAGATGCAAACTACAAAGAAATAAAAAAGTGAATATATTGGGGGTCATCTATTCAAACCACCACAGGGATTATGCATGCACCACTAGTAGTATGGACAAAAAATGAGTAAGGCCCAGGAAGTGTGTTTTATGGAAAGAGGTGAGGGACTGCTTTTGAGGATGGAGCCTTTCAGAGATGTGGATTTGCTAAGAGTTCCTCAAGAGTCTTGGCCAGGTGGTAAAGAGGAGAAGAGGCTGGGCAGGGCTTGCTGAAATACTAGCCTACCACCAACTTTGCTTTTATAAAAAGAACAGGGAGAACCGTTATATTTTCAGGAGGGTAAAGGTCATACCTTTAAATTCTTCAAGCTAAAATTGGGGCAGAGTGGTTTTTGAGATTTTTCGCAAAGTATGGGGTCAGGTCTCATATCTGTGTACTTGTGCCAGATGGATAAAGGAGTCTGCATAGCATGCTGGGGTATAGGAGGGTAAACAGGGGAATATTTGTTATTGTTACATACTCATTGCTGAGACAAAGCACCCAACCATAGCAGTTGATAAGAGGAAAGTTTTTATTTTAGGTTATACTCTCAAGAGAAGCTTCGTGATGGCAATAGAAAACATGGCATGAACTGAGGGTAAGCATTGCCTCTGACACAGCAGGTGGACAACAACATCAGAGGGTGAATCAAGCTCTGGCAAGGAAGATAGCTATAACATCCCTGAGCCCACCTCCAACACTCTTGTCATCCATCAAGGTTTCACTTCCCAAATTGCTAGCAGCTTGGGATGAAGCATTCAATATACATTAGTTTATATTCAACTTCAATATTCTGACTCTGGCCCCCATAAACTGTTGAGCATTAAATGTAAAATGAATTGAGTTCAACTTTAAAAGTTCCCATAGGTTTTTTTTTTTTTTTTTTAATCCCAATTCTATTCAACATTCTCAGCCCAAGGTCTCTTAGTTGTGAGCCTGTAAAACCAAAAACACTTTACAGAGTAAACATTCATACTTCACATGATGTTCTTGTGCAAAACAAGGGAATATTGAGCCAATGCAAGATCTAAAACAAGTAGGGTAAACAGGAAATCCTGCAGCTTCAAGTCCAACATCCATACCAGTGACAAACTCTTTGGGGTTTAAAATTTGACCCACTAGTTAGGCTGATTACAACCCAGAGAAAACTGAGTTCAGAGCTGGAAGATCTCCTTGGAAGCTTTTGTATAGTCCTGGTGATTCCAAAGTCCTGAAAATTCTATTACAACCAACAATTAATTCATATCATGGCCCCTGCAATCTCTATTCAGGGAATATGACCATGGTCCTTATTGCTTAGGAGCCATCGTCAAATACCCATGTAGCAAATCCAGTGACCTTTCTTTCCTGCATTTGTTATACTTACATAATACCAGATGGGCTACCAAATTTGTTAATTCATGGGGAAATAGAGCTTACTTGGAAGAGAAGAAATCTTTACTATTATTCCTACTTTCAAAGGAGTCAGCATTCTTCCTGTTGTGCCAATGTAGAACAGCTAGCCCAGTCTCAATGGAGATAATTGCTCAAACAATTTCAGCTAAAGCAGACTGCATTCTCCATGCCAAACTTTCATTTATTTCTGTGCTATATTCATCTTCTCACACTAGTCTAGTACTTCTAAACTCAACCCTCCTTAGAGTTTTTCAACACAGGTAGAATACAGGCCCTCCCAAAAACTGCTTCTAGCTCCGTCTGAACAAAGCTCTTTCCCCCTTCATTAGCCAAGCTCCACATTCCACACTTCTTTCTGTATTTAGGATTTTCATCTATCAACAGAATAGTTCATAAAACTCTTTAAAGCACTGGAAGGCATCTTTTAGGTCAAAGTTGCTAATTTTTCCACATTCTTCCAAAGAATCAATTCCAAAAGATTAACAGCCACACTGTCAGATTTGTAGCAGTAACAACTCCACTCCATTGATACCAAATTTCTGTTGTAGCTACCTTTCTATTGCTGGGACAAAGCACCTGACCAAAAGAAGCTCTCTGCTGCAACAGATGGAAAACAGCAGCAGGAGTGTGAGCTAGATTCTAGCAATAGGGAGCTGGATATAATGCCCATAAACTAGCCCACAACAATAGACCTTCTACATCAAGGCTCCACCTTCCAAATTATCATGAGCTGTGCACCAAGTATTCAGAAGACAAGAGTTTATGGGGAATATCTGTTTCAAACAACCATACCTATGAATACAAGAACCAAACAACAACAACAACAACAACAACAAAAATGCTTATGGTATTAGGAACTGTACCAGCCAAAATGGATCATGTAAGCAGGCAGGGAAATAGGAGTGCTAACTGTGATCTTCAGAGAGATGTCTTTACTTATGGCACTGAAAACAGAAAAATAGTAAATGTGGGTGACCTCTGGCATACAAGAGAATGAGCTTTACCTTAGAGGGATGTATAGGTCTAACTGAAAATGAATAGAAGTAGGAGAATTATTACTCAGAACAATAGGTGTCTAATATGACCACTTAATATGCTTAAGTAGCATATGACATTCTATTAATATGGTGTACATTAATTTGAGCAAGAGAAAAAAATGATAAAACAGAGAGTCATCTGTCCATGGTAATCTTGTAAGTGTAGACTTGAATACAAAGGCATTTAATATCTTTAAGTCTTATAATATCTGATTAATTTATTCAGATTGTTTACATATGTTTAATAAACAGTTTACTTATTTAACTATTATGTTTAGATAAAATATCACAGGTAATTACTTAAAATCTTTACCAGGTATCTTACTTTAATTTTTTTTTTATTATAACCATTAAAAAATTATTACTAAAATTCCATGACTCCTCAGAAACAATTCAGTATTTATTCAGTATTTAGTGCTCAAATTTTTTTTTTAACTTTCTGGTTTTCTGAGGCAGGGTCTTGCTCTAGCCCAGGCTGATCTCAAATTCACTATGTAGTCTCAGGGTAGCCTTCAACTCACATAAATCCTTCTACCTCTGCCTCCTGAGTGCTGGGATTAAAGCCATGTGCCACCATGCCTGGCTAAAATTTTGTTTTTAATTGGATCTTAGTCACCTTAGCATAAATTCTTAAACTTTTCTTTCTATTAATATTATGTTATTAAGAAGCTCTTAAATTAAAGATTTGAAACTACCTAATTAAAAAATCAAATTTAGTTATTTATTGAATATTTTAATTGCTTTGTAATAAATATTTTGAAATCATTTTATTAATAAACCCATATAACAAATATTTTGGTAAACATGAGAAAATCTTTGCCTCTAATTAAGTGTTTAATGTAGTTTAAGGAATGCAAAATTGATTTGTAGTTAAATAACATCTTAAAATATATCTAGGTATATATTTTAAATTTATAGCCTTCACTGAGCAGATTCAGTCAAGTAGCTCTTGGATATAAAACACAAACAAATCAGACAGGCAGAAATATGAACAAGTGTCAGTAATGGTGGTCATTAACAGAGACACTGCCATAGGCATTTTAAAAAAATTTTTGTTTTTATTTTTATTTATTTATTAGAGAGAGATAGAGAAAGAGGCATATGTATCTATCTATCTATCTATCTATATATATATATATATATATATATAGAGAGAGAGAGAGAGAGAGAGAGAGAATGGGCATGCCAGGGCTTCCAGCCATTTCAAACAAACTCCAGATGCAAGTGCCCCCTTGTGCATCTGGCTATGGTGGGGCCTGGGGAATTGAGCCTTGAACCAGGGTCCTTAGGCTTCACAGGCAAGTGCTTAACCACTAAGCCATCTCTTCAGCCCCCATAGGCATTTTTAAAGACAGACATGAAACAGATAGACACATGACAGTTACTGGACAACCTTAGACATGTGACACAGAACATATAACATGAAAGGAAAACAGTTGCCCTTCCTTTGAAATTTTTGATATGCTTTAAATTGTGTTGGAATTGAGCTAACTTGATATTTTTAAATTGTATGAGTACTCATTTCTTAGTTACAAATGTTTATAACATTCCAAAAAAGCCTGTATAATAACATAATTTCTACTGGAATATTTAATTGGTTTCCTATTTCTTGCAACACATTATTATAAGCTTCATCACGTCACATATTTGTACCCAGGTCTTAAAATGGGATTTTTGGAGTGCAGAAAGTATTTATGAACTCCAACCTTTAGGTTTTTGCCTACTTTGTAAAAGGGACTGAAATAAACAGACTGATAAAGATGATTATAAACCATCACATTTATTAAGGGAGCTCATGAATCCAGGGAGAGGGCTGGATCATGGATATACTCCCACATGGTCCTGGGAGCTCAGGAGGCAAGCTCAATATGGGAGTGGGAGAAAAACATGACGGGTGCTTTTCTAGGAAAACTGGAAAATTGCTAGGGTTTAAAAAGAAGGTAAGAGATAACAAGAAAATAATAAAATGAAAAAATAAAGAAACCCCTTTCCCTCCCCATTTCAGCAGAGGCTGCTGACATGGGTGAGAGCGCTGGAAGCTTTACAGAGGCATTGAGATTTATGTGTGGTTCAGGGAACAGGAAAGAAGAAGGAGGCTTTGTCTTCCTGGTAAGACCCCTTACGGCTTATTGGGGTGGTCTTTACCCTCAGGCTCAAGTGAGTTCTGAGAGAGAGAGAGCTGATTGATTTGGACTCAGTGACCTTGCCCACAAGGAGGCCAGGATATCAAAGCAGAGGAAGCATCCCTGAGAGATGAGGGATCAGAAGCTAAATTCTAGTTCTGTTGAAGCAGGTAGTGTGACCTATCTTTTGGTTCCTTACTTGGGGTTCTCTCCTAGCTGGCTACCTATCAGAAAAACTACCTTCCTCCTATTATTGGAGACAGAAATTGGCTACGCAGCTTAAAAGTGATGGACCCCACACTAGCCTTCCTTGGATAAATAAATAGGGAAACTGTCCTTGGGGCTGTAGGAGACAGTCTAGGTCATTAAACTTTGCTACAGATCAGACCCATCACAAGGATGTGACCTTTCCTTATCTCTTCCCCTCTTGGAGTCTTTCCATGACCTTCCTAGTGAGTTAATATTGCGAGAAGATGGGTCCCTTTCCAAAAATCCTGACACCAGACCTCTGGCATGAGGCCTGGAAAGTTTGTGAACAACCAAAGGCCACACAGGACCACTCTGAGGCAGGAAAAAAGCTGTTTATTGGAGCTTGAGTTGCCAGGCTGTCGCACTAGAGAGAGAGAGAGAATAGCTGGAGTGACTACGGATAGTTTGGGTTTTTACAGTGTCTTTCCTTTGGGGACCGGGACTAGTAATGCAGGGGACAGCAGGGACCAGTGGTGAAGCTAAGTAGTCAAGAGATCAAACGGAGGTGTCATCAGGAGAGAAGAGGAGCAAGGTTGTCTCTAAGAAAAGATTGGCAGAAAACTATGGCTGAGGGCATGGTTAAGTCACGGGAGTTGGGGTTAGGCAATATAAACATCTAAAGTTGTGTCAGTCAGTCAGCTGTCCTTCTCTTCCTTCATTTTGATTTCATCTTGTGACTCTTGTTATACCTAACAAGAACTAAACTGGCTAAACTACCCATGGGGCTCATAAAAGCCTGTAAACCTGGTCTTCCTAATGTGGCCAGGCTCCATAGAACAGACAAACAACTACAACAACAAAACTAACCCAGACTTGTGGCTCAAGGTGGGGTTCTTGAATACCCTCTTGCTTCTCTGGGCAAGTGCTCTACCTTCTCTCATAGGTCTTTTCAAAACCACTCTTGCCTCCCTGGGCAAGAGCTCTTCCTCAATTTTTTATTATTTATTTTTATTTTTATTAATTATTTTTGAGAGAGAGAGAAAATGGGTGTACCAGGGTCTTCAGCTACTGGAACAAACTCCAGATGGTGCATCTGTAATGGGGATATTGGTGTTCTGGGGTGCTTCCTGGACCCCTAAGCCCTGAGTTTATATCTGCAAACTAACCAAAGAATTGTCAATTCCAGATTCAAGAGAATGATTTTTGAAATACTACATTTTATTCAGATTTTACAAAGGAGTGCAGAAAGGGGAAGGCTGGGAGGTAAGGGGAGATAAAGTGGGGAGAAGAGAAGTACATCATTGTGGAGCCAAAAAGCCCATGTGGGCCACATGTAGCTCAGGAGCCCATGTGATCACATACTGATCTCAGAAAAAAAATGTGAGAGGGAATTTTAAAAATAAAGTGCACTTTCAAGAAGGACCAAAAGTGAAGATGGTAACAAAAGAAAAAAGGTGTCTCTTCCCACCCTGGCAACAAGAGCTCTTACCCCTCAGAAGATCGGAAAAACATTGCTGCCAGCTCCAGATTGAGGAAAATATGGGATCCTCTCTCCCTAGATCCAGGGGGTTATAGGATTTGTGTCATCCCAATTGGGCACACCTATACCAGATGACCCAGCCAATCGGCTTGGGCTTAGAGGAGAAATCCACTCATACCTAGGCGGGGTGCACACTTGAGAGGGAGCTAACTGGGTGGGATGGATAAACTTCAAATCCCAGGACTGGTGTAGTTAGGGCAAGCTGAAATAGGTGTGCCATCCTAAGGCCCCTCCCTTTATGGGCAGTCCTGATTCTGCTTTGCAAGCAAATGCCTTAACTGCTAAGCCATTTCTCCAGCCCATTATTTTTTTTTAATTTTTTTTGTTTATTTATTTATTTGACAGCGACAGAGAGAAGGAGGGAGAGAGAGAGAGAGAGAGAGAGAGAGAGAGAGAGAGAGAGAATGGGCGCGCCAGAGCTTCCAGCCTCTGTAAACGAACTCCAGATGCGTGTGCCCCCTTGTGCATCTGGCTAACGTGGGTCCTGGGGAATTGAGCCTCGAACCAGAGTCCTTAGGCTTCACAGGCAAGCGCTTAACGGCTAAGCCAACTCTCCAGACCCCATTATTTTTTTCTAATTTTATTTTGTTCATTTTTTATTTATTTATTTGAGAGCGACAGAGAGAGAAAGAGGTAGACAAAGAGAGAGAATGGGTGCGCCAGGGCCTCCAGCCACTGCAAACAAAATCCAGATACATGTGACCCCTTGTGCTTCTAGCTAACATGGCAGGACAAAGAGAAACTCTCCTCCTTCCCAGTCACTGGGAAGTGGGAGGGGAAAGAGGTGATGCCCCTCACATTGGGAAAGAGACAAAGAGTTTACCAAAGGAACTGAGAAGCTAGGCCATGAGGCGAGAAGAGGAAGTGTGTCAGGCCCATTATATGGATGAAACATCCAATAAGATGTGCCTCATCATCACTTGGGCATAAAAGGGAGACACCTGACTGGTTGGTGAGCTCAAGAAGCTGACTGGTGAAGGGATAGCCCACAGCTGTCCTAAGCTCAGGAAAACTTGAAGCAGCTGAGCAGTTATAGCAAGGAATCCCAACACTCCCATTGCAAAGCTATAGCAGTGTTTGATTGTACAAGGTATGTTTTTACATTACAGTGCTATGAAATCTCCTGGTATTACGTAGCAGTTTTCTCAGAATTGAAGCATTGAATTGAAATATGGAAGCTCTGGAGGTAAACAAGTCTGAGAAAGCTGAAACTTAAAAGGTCAGGAGACCCATCTCAGGTTATGGAAGCAGTAACCAATTACTGGGCTTGAGCAGGAATCTCCAACCAGCCAAGCTGACTGCAAGTCGTACTGTGAGCGCCAGAGGTGCAACTTGCCCGCTTCGCCCAGGCTGAAGTTGAATTTTTGTTGACGCAGCTGCCTTGGAGTCATCTAGGCTCCTGTCACTAGCCCCTTACCCTACTTTGTAAAGTGAAATAAAATTCCCAGAAAAGTGCTGTATCTGCTGCACCTATTTTCTCCTGAATGAACTGATAAATCTCTTGTGATTACAGAAGGATGGAATGTTGCAAATCAGAGCCAAATTACCTTGGGCTGTGGTTATTCCCTTAACAGCCATGTATTGCCTTCCTTTGTGTCTTGCCTAATATCCTGGTGACTATCAGTGGATCAGTTATGACCTTTGTAGAATCTGTTAACAGACCCCCAGTTTCCACCAAACCAAGGTCTAATAACGTCATCAGCATCATCTGAAGCCTAGTCGAAATTTCTTGTTTCTTTATAACCCACCTGATATAATTGATATGCAACCCATGTAGTTGAAAAGTGCCTTGATTTATGAATTTTCCTCTGTTCCTATAAAATCTTCATGAAATTGTTGACATACTGAAACATGGAATTTGTGTAACCTAATTTGGTGTTCACACCCCATATTTGGCTCCAGAATAAACCATCTCTTATCCCCCTTTGATTTGAGAGGTGTGTCTTTTGCGTTGACAGCAAGTAACTCCAATAAACTCATTGGTTCACCAAAACTGGTTTGGGCACAATCATGCTTGGTATGTTGTCTGTGCCCTATCTGGGGTAAACAGATGGGTTTTCACTTCTTGCCAGGCAAAATGTTTCTTGCAACACAGAATTTTGACTTTTACATTGTTACTAATAATGAGATTATGAATGTTATCACATATTTTTCATCAAATATTCAAGTAAATTCTTGTTTTTTGGTTTAAAAATATTTAAAAGTTTGTCAACCTGCCCATAATTTTGCATCAGAAGAGGAAAAATCACACAATAGGAGATAAGTTTAGGCATGTAACTCATTTTAATTGTTTTTGATTAGTCCAAAAGGGTCCCAGTTATGAGCTTGAGCTCACATTTCACAGCAATGTTTTCTTACATCTTGTGTGCCTTTCCACACTCCTGTCCCTGTAGCTTACTTGATAGCAGCGCACTAATGAAGATAAAGAGTTTTGTCTCCATTTATCATATTAAGCAGCAAGGATTTCTAAAGAAGTCATACTTTGGGAGAAAGCTTCTTTTAGGCATTTTTGGTTAGGGACAGAAGCCAAAAACACATGCCCCCTGCCTTGGCAGGAATGGAACTCAGGAACAGAACTTGTGTCTGATCTAGATTCATCCCCAATAGCTGTAGTGCCCGCTACTGCTGACAGTCTACCACATGTGGTAGATTCAGAGGCCAGAGGAAAATCATACATGTTAATTAAGTCTGAAGTTTCCCCAAAGTATAAAGTGGAGGCAAACAGAAAGTTACCTAGGCCAAGAACCAGTGCTCTGATCTCCACCACCCGCAGCCAGGTTTGGAGGGGGAAGCCAGACTCATGTGCATCCAGTAGAGGTCACAGGGCAGAGCAAGGAGGGGCAGAGAGGCCAAAAAGAGCTAGAAACAGCACGAACAAGCCTGTATAGACTATTGAAACTAGAATCTGACATTGGTTTCTGCTATGGAAGAAGAAGACCCGAATGATTTGTAGGTTTAAAGGGCAGACCCCAAAGGCCAGCCCACTCTAGCCCAGGCTGACCTGGAATTCACTATGTCTTCTCAGAGTAGCCTCAAACTCACAGCAATCCTCCTACCTCTGCTTCCTGAGTGCTGGGATTTAAAGGCATGCACCACAACACCCAGTGTCACTTCCATTTTTTATCCAAAGTGAGAACCACCTCAGTGCTGCAACAGCAACAATAACAACAAAAGTAAATAAAAACCAGAATACAATCCAGTAGCGGTAACTCCACAGTTGTAGTGGATAAGAAGACCTAATCACGAAGAACTCTTTTATTGCTGAATAATTTTACTGGGGGAAGTAGGAGATGAACTTACTAACACTACTGCTTGTTCACTGAATGTTTCATAGAAACACCACTTCCAACCAAGAGCAGTGCTAACCCGAGTAGATATTTTCCCTTTATCCTTGCCTTGGCTTGTGAACTCACCAAATCCAGCCCTCAAAACTTTTGTATATCAAGGGACCGTGTGACAGGCTGACAGCATTTCCAGCAGGTCATCTCAGCCAGCAAGACAGAGGCGACAGCGTTTGCAATGAAGTTGGGGAGAAGTTGTCAGCTTCTTCACTTTATAAAAAGTAGTTTAGATATGTCCTTTGCAAAAATAGACAGCCACTGAACTGTAACTAGTCAAAAAAATATTATTTTGAATTATGACACTGTTAATCTACCAAAAAAGAACACTAGCATTTGAAGCAGAAAGGCATTGAATGAATTTGTAGCCAAAATCAAAGAAAATTTTAAAAACGAAAAATTAAAAAACAAAAGATTATTGTAAAATTCACATGAGTGAATAAATGCACTTTAAAGGGACATTATTTGCATCTTTTTTATTTTCTTCTTAAAAAGGGTCATTTTCTTTTAATTGTCTCATACCAATTAATGTATTCCATATTTTTTTTTTCAAACTTGAGATCAGCTATGATCATGTAATCTAAAAAGCAATGTTTTTGCTTTGGAAAAGATGGAATTTTCATACTTGTCTTGTTTTATGTCTTGTTTTATTTCCAGCTTTCATTGTATAGTGTGCATGTGCAATGAATGACACACGGTGAAGAAGTCTATATACACCATACATTGCATATGGGGTTTATGCTGAATTAAATAACCTTTACAGAATTCAGCAAAAAGTCTTTGTTCCTTAAAGTATGTCAAACTTAAAGAGAAATTATTTACATATGTGCAGTAATTTCATAAACATTAAATAAAATGTCATAAAAGCAACTGTGCTATTTCTTTGGATTTGTTTCATGTTATAGTTTTTAAAGAAAGTCTCCATGGAAGTACCATGACTGTAAGAAGTAGGTAGACCCTACATGCTATGTAATACTAATTGCATTAGAGTTCCTCACATACTCAGGCTTTCTTCTAATGTCATTCTGTATGTTCTTCAATTAAAGTTATATTTCTAAATATCTAAGTCATGTGATTCTCAGTGGATGAAATATGTATTGGATTCACCTGGGTTGTCAGCATCAACTGGATCATTCTCTTGTTGCTGTTACCTTTACTAATTAATGTATGATTCAATTCAGGGTTGTAAAAAGTATATTTTCAGGGCTGTGCACCTGACTTTAGATAATTTTCCTCATTGCCCTCCCAAAAGACCTGTGAAATTAGCAGTCAATTCCTCATCTGCCTGTTCTTCCAAATTCACAGATGTGTACTCTAGCCCTAGGAGATATTGATAAGCTTTTATCTCCATAAATATGCCCAACCTGTTCATTCCATATAGATGAGTGCAATGGTTTGATTGTGAACTTGAAAGGACCTAGGTTCACTTGCGAGGGATTTTCTTGGGTTAAGACCCTCCTTAACTGGCCATCAATCAGCATCCCACGGCCTGAATAAAGAAAACAGGCCTAGCAGGAGTGTGAAACACTACTCCGCTTCCTCCCTGTGGACTGAATGTGACCAGCTTCGATATCCACACCCTCCTGGTCTTGATGGACTAGAACCTAGAACTTTAAGCTGAAATGAAGATTTCTTCCCTTCAACTGATTTTTCTTTCAAGTCTTTTGTTTCTGCATTGGGAATGCAACTAATACAAAGAGTCAGATTCCATATTCTATTGATTTCTGATGTCTTTCATTTAGAATAGTGTTCTCAATGCCCATCTATTTCACCACTTTCATTGCAATGGTGCTTATTTTAGATCCAAGTTTTATCCCATTCTCTTGATAGATCGATAGATACCTTGTTTATCATTCAGCAGTTGTTTCTCCTTTTATCATTATGAATAATGCTGTTACAAATATCTGTATCAACTTTTTCCATGGTGTATGTTAAACTTTTATTAGAAAGAGATTGCTTACTCATGATATAACTAGTTAAAAGTTTTAATGACCTGCCAGCTGTTATCCTAAGTTGCCATACTACTTATTACTCCCACAAGCAGTATAAGACATGTATACTTTCTCCATTTTCTTCCCAATAGTCACTATATTTTTCTAATATTTTATGAGTTGTAGCATCCATTGTGTATTTTCAAATGATTTATTTTTAGCTTACACAAAATAGCATATATTTGTTTCTTGTACAACATGATGGCAATCAGTGTATTACATTGTGGATCAATTATTCACTTTCTTCCCATGGTTATCATTTGGTGGTCATAGCATATAAAATACAATCCTATTTACATTTATTCAGGAAAATTACATAACCAAACCAACATTATTCATCTGGCAGAGGAGATTCCTTGGGCTGTGTTCCTCCTATCAAATTTTACACAAATGCATATCTAAGTAGTTAATATTTTATCCCATTCTTTGATTTGTCTTCTCAACTTTACAAAAAGACAAATATTTTCTTTAGGATACTCAGAGGATAAAAGAGTTTTAAACTTTAATAGTACTAGAAATAGGTTTTTGCTTTCTTTATATGTCTTATACTTTCGATGCCATATCTAAGAAACTAGTGCAAAATCTAAAGTCTTCATTGTCTGTACAGTTTTGTCTTTTCGTATCTGTCACACAAATTTAAGTTAATGACACAGTGTATATCATTGTAATATTGACTTCCTTCACTTAGTAATGTACATGTGATAGTCATATGTGTTTGTGTACCTTGGCAACTCATTCTTTTATAACCACAGAATCCTATCCCTTTTTATGAAAGTGCCACCATATTTTATGTATTTATTTTTGGAAGTCTGTTTAGATTATTTTCAGTATTAACTAATATAATTCATTATACAATTTTGTGTGGATACAAGCATTTAAATCATTTGGATACATAATTTGGAATGTAGTAGCTTAGTCATGTGGTAAAACAATGCTTAGATTTTTAAGGCAGTATCATGCTGTCTAAAATTTCCCTTGTACCATTTTTTTAATTAATTAATTTATTTATTGAAAGTGACAGACAGAGAGAGAGACAGAGAGAGAGAGAGAGGGAGGGAGGGAGGCAGAGAGAGAGAATGGGCGCGTCAGGGCTTCCAGCCACTGCAAATGAACTCCAGATGCGTGCGCCCCCTTGTGCATCTGGCTAACGTGGCTCCTGGAGAATCAAGCCTCGAACCAGGGTCCTTAGGCGTCACAGGCAAGCGCTTAACCACTAAGCCATCTCTCCAGCCCTCCCTTGTACCATTTTTACAATGTAAAAAAATATGTTCTTTGTGCTATTTACCAGAAATTGGTATTATTCAGGGATATTCATGTTTTAAAAGGTCTGTAGTGTCTTAATCTATGATATTTACGTTATTGCTTTTTTTTTTTTTTTTTTTTTTGGTTTTTGAGGTAGGGTCTAGCTCTAGCCCAGGCTGACTTCGAATTCATTACTTAGTCTCAGGGTGGCCTCGAACTCATGCCAAGCCTCCTACCTCTGCCTCCTGAGTGCTGATATTAAAGGCATGTGTCACCATGCCCGCCTTTATTGCTATTTTAATAACAGAAAGGTTCTATTCTGTAGAAGGAGGAGTGCTCACCTTCTATTTAGAAAGTTTTCAAACTGTGCTGAGTTTGTAAATGGTCATATCAGTGTAGGAAACATCTTACCATGGCGTTTTTCTTTATCAAAGAAAATGCTCATTGTAATAAATGTTTTGAAGATATTAATATTATTTTGTTAAATGCTTGCACACAGAGTGGGCTCATGCTAATCTTCACATATTCACCGGCTCCTTCACCTTGATTATGCGATCTGCTTTTCATCATGCATTTATTTTCTTTCCACACTATGTTCATCCTCTTCAATACTAACATATATTGCCCACTAATGTTATCAAATGTTAATAAAACATCTTTTTTTACTTCCATCCTTTTGTTTACACTGAACTACAACTTCCCCTAAGCTCATGAATCAATTGTGTATTTTCAACTTCATGCTGAACTTTTACCGCTTACCCAGACTCAACAATTTTCACTCATTCATTATTGAAATTGTTCTGTCATTGTTGTTTGTATTGTTTGGTTTTCTTACATTAATATGTGCTCCAAACAGTGAAATCTCAGCCAAACTCCAAAAGTTTCCGGCTTAGTTTCTATGGTGACTGCCTGATTTGGATAAAGTGTATTGAATACCTTTGTAACTTGTTTCATCTCTGACTTCTAATGTGCCATAGCAAACTGTTCATTTGTTACAGGGCTACTGGTCCCCTGCAAGTTTTCTTTAATCTGGACTGGCTTCCTCTTTCTCCATAAACTCCCAAATGTGCTATGAAATCAGCATTGGTTTAATAATTTATATTAATTATGTATGTGGTTCAATTGTTTTCATCAATCAGAGGAGGTAAAAAGCAGCAATGGCAGAGATCCTTAGTGCAGATTTTCTCCCTTTCCTGTTCCTATATATGCCACAGGTCATTGGCTTGCCAATCATGTTGGACAAGCCTTGGCTTTAATAGGACAAATTATCCTTAACAAATAAAGTTAAAATTACTTTGGGAAAGAGTTAAAACTAATTGTACTCATATTGTTAAGAGGAGATAGTTCAGTGGCTAAAGCACTTGTCAGGTTAAGGTGAGTTCTGGAGTTCAGATACCCAGCACTCAAGTAAATGTTAAGAGTATTTGGTGGCGCACCTGGTAGCCCTTACTAGGCAAAGTTAGGGAAACTGGCTACCTTGAGCTGAATCAGTGTACTCTGGCTTCAAGCCAGAGACCATGTCTCCATAAATAAAAGTGCCCAAAAGACACCAGATATCAACCTCTGGCCTCTGTATGCACCCACACACATAAAAGCACATGCATACCATATGAACATGCAAAAAGTTAGGATAGTTATGACAATGGAGGATTATCTTACAGGCTTTTGGTCTGTGGTTTAGAAAATACAGTGAATAGAGTTACTATGTTTGTATTGTTTACCTAACAAATAAGATTTAGGGTTAGAGTACTAATTTTTGGGTGGAATATTGAACATAATTACATCTAAACTCAATAGGGAATCTTTGACAAAAATCACCAACTAGAATACAACTCTATTCATTTTGTTTCTTGAGCCAAATCAAACAAGTACAATGCCAAATTCTCATTCTAAAGAAAACGTTCCCATCTGCTATAATTATATAGAGTGAGAAAGACAGTGGATGTATTCCCATTTACTGAGCACAAAGGAGACTCTTATTTTAAGACCAATTACCGGCTTTGTTGACTCTGTTAACGGATATTTCACTGGAGCAGAGTAATGTGTACATTTCCTCAGCATTACGTGTTAGGGAGTTAGCTTTACTCACATTTACTAAAACCTTGCAAGTGTTCTCTGGCCAGATGGAAAGTGCAATGGGACATTATTCTCTCTCTAATCAATTACAAATACACAAACTGACAGCTCATTCAGATGAGCATTTACTTGGGGTTGAAACATGTCTCCCCTGAGCAGAATCACTCAACTCAAAATTTATGCTAAAACAACTTATACTTAAAAGAAATATTGATATGTTTTCTCCATTTCTTAAATTCTTTAGTGGCACGTGATGTGTATTTCATAAGTTTTCCTGATATTTGTTTGATAGACCTATAAAACTGAGAAGTAAAAATATTGATCAAATTAAAATATCAAATATCTGTGAATAAAAGTTATATTTTCTTATAGATTTTGCTAACAAAAGGTTACAACATCCTTAGAGATAGACTTTTGTTTATAAATGGTCTGTATCAAAATGAAGAATTCATCTCAGTATATCTGCTTTATGTTAGTCTTGTGCAAAAAGCATTTTTGTTTGTTTTATTTTATTTTATTTATTTATTTGCAGAGAGAGAGAGGGGGGAAGAGATAGAGAGAAAGAGCGAGAACACGCGTGCCAGGGCCTCTAGACACTGCAAATGAATTCCAGATGCCTGTGTCATCTTGTGCATCTGGCTTATGTTAGTGTTGGGGAATCAAACCTAGGTCCTTTGGCTTCACAGTTAAATGCCTTAGCTGCAAAGCCATCTCTCCAGCCCCACAAAGTACTTTTAAAAATCCTATTTATTTATTTGACAGCAGAAAGAGATAGAGGAATGACAGAGAGTGGGTGTCCCAGGGTCACCTGCCACTGCAAACAAACTCCCGATGCATGCATCACTCTGTGCATCTTGCTTTATGTGGGAACTGGGGAATCAGGCTTGGGTCTTTCGACTCAGCAGGCAAGTGCTTTAACCACTAATCCATCTCTCCAGACTACAAAGCATTTTTATAACAATCTTAGCCACCATTTGTAAATTGTCATTTCTACAACACATACTTCTCACTTTGGTACTTCAAATGCATTATTTATGTGTATATTTAATTTGTATATTGGACACAAGTCAATCTTTAGAGTTACTGATTTTAGTTTGTCACGTGTTGTTTTCTTTTGTCAATAAACAAAACGTGAGAACTTAGGTGCCAAGATTTCAGACAAGCACTGATTCAAATGATTGAGTAAGGATCTACTGATAGCTTCAATTAACTCCTTCATTTAAGAATGTGCATTCTGAGCAAGGTGTGGTGGCATATGCACTCAGGAGGCAGAGGTAGGAGGATTGCCCTGAGTTCCAGGCCACCTGAGACTACCAAGTGAATTCTAGGTCTGCCTGGGCTAGAGAGAGACCTTACCTTGAAAAATCAAAAACAAAAACAAACAAACAAAAAAAGAAGAATGTGCATGTTGTAGTGCAAAGTAAAATTGGTACTATCTCTGTCCTCAGTTATCTATGAAAGTAATTAAAGTAACTCACTGAAAAAAAAATTTCATACAACAATATATAGCACAGGTTGTAAGGGATTTGTAAATATACTAAATGTGTATTGAGTCAAATTACAGTAACAGTTATTTTTATGATGAAACAAATGGTCTTTTGTACATTTTAATTAATAATTTCAAAATTCATCATTATATACAAATGCATTATAATGAACAAATACACTTGCTATATCTATGTATGACAGATAATATAAGTTTAATACAAAGTTGAAGAATTTTTTTATGTTTTTGAAGAATAGAACAAGGCTTGATATATCTGAATCTTTTAAATATCCTGTATATAAAGGCATTTCATTTTTATGAGCTATCTAAATGTGTTCTACATATTTGAAAAGCAGTCACTGCCTTCCTTAGGGATTCCATTATACAGTTCTTGTGGTGCATTTGAAAAGTGCAATTAATTGTTAATATTATTATTGTTAATGCATATGTTTTTATAAAATATATCAGAATTAAGAAAAACCTCATGGTGAACAGGAACCTTTATTTGTGTATATTATTTATTTCAGTTCTTGAAGCAACAAAATGTCTCCAAAATATTCTCTCTTAAGCTTGATCTCAATATCCAATTTTTGCCTCACTTATAAAAAAATATGTACTTACCTTCTAGTCTACTTGTACATTTAACTTACAGAGTTTGGTACAAGATTTGGCACCAGGTTTGCTCTCTACAAATAACTAACATTATTCCAGATGAACAAATGACTACATATAAAGCATTCAGTTGTAAGATTTTTAGAATACTAATCATTTCCTATTCCTGTGTATCTTTACACAACTGTACCTAATCTATGCTAACATCTGCATTAGCAAGTAGAAGAGCCTGATTTTCATGCAAGAGGTTTAAATTTAACAAAGATACTTTAGCGGTTAGTTTGAGTTTTTTGGAAGAAAAGTTTCCCATAAAATTACAACATAAGCTGGGCGTGGCAGCACATGCCTTTGATGCTAGCACTGGGGAGGCAGAGTAAAGAGAATCACTGTGGATTTGAGGCTAGTTTGAGACTACATAGTGAATTCCAGGTCAGTCTGGAGACCCTACCAAGAAAAACAACAACAACAACAACAAAAGTTCAACCCAAAGCAAGAACTTTTCTATGTAATTAGGCATTGGATGGCTTTTAAACCATAAGTATCTGGGGCTAAGGGCATGGATCATTGTTCAAAGGTGCTTGCTTGTGAAGTCCGCCAGCCCAAGTTCAGTTCCTCAACCTCGCACATAAAGTTGAAAGCAATAAGTGGCACAAGTGGCCAGATTTCTTTTTCAGTGGAAGTGACAGTTAAACACTCAGCACTAAATGAGACAGCTCTACCCTACCAAACTGGCCGAAGTTCAGGGAACACTGTGAAAGAGGTAGCAGGAAGAGTGTCAGAGCCAGAGGGTGGGGAGGAGTGCTTTGGAATGTTGGAAATAACTCGAGGCTGCATTCATACCCTCAGGGCAACTGTCCTGTCATTACCTGAACAACAGTAGGCCCATCAACACACTGTCATTTATGATGAAGGAATGGCTAAGAAAAGAAAGACATCAAAAAAGAGAGTGGTTGGATGAAGCAATAGGCCAATAGGGTCATGAGGATAGGGAAAGAGTGGTAGGAGGAGATTTTGATAAAGAAAATGCACATATAAAAATATTGTCAATAAAATGTTTAAAACAGGAATGAGTGTTTAAGTAAATAAATATTTTTAACCTGGATAAAATCTTATGACTGAATAACATTCATGTGCACTTCAAGGTATCTTTCCTTTATAAATTTCATTTTCACCAGTGTTCTTTTTATTCTATTTTTTTTTACTCTTAGTTCTTTTCAAACTTCTATCAGACATCAATGTTTTAGTATCCAAGAAACAGAGAATCTTTTCCTTCAACTCACTGAATCTTCTCTTGTTATCCAAAAGTCCTCAGTTCAATAACATGACAGCTTTCTTTAAGAGTGCTTCCAAACATCATTGTGACATACTACTTTAGTGAATTTATATGTTCCTTGCTTTGAAGGACATTGCAGAAGATATTTCTTCTACAGTTATATATTTATAAGGCCAAAAAAAATATTTTGGGTGAAAGTTCTTAAAATCTTTCTAGAAAGAGTAGGAAATATTTGCTAAATGTAAGCTGTCAAGTGTAGCTGAATTGACTGAATAAAATATTTAAAGGATTAAGTATTAATTAATCACTCTAGAAAGAAAAAAAAATATATATATATTCTTAGGTGACTGTGAAACAAATTACTTTGTGCTGTTATTAGCATTGCTTAAGCTTTGTTTTGCCAAGAAAGCATCACACAGCCCTGTATTACAGCATTGAGAAGTCAGCTACAGTTTTCCCATAAACTGTGAATAAATGCTGGATGAAGGGCTCTAATTGAAATATATATGGACAATTAAAGGCCATAACTCATTGAAGAACCTCGTTCCATTGTGGGTTCTATAACTACAATTCAGTGAACAGATTTCTCTCTCATTTTTCCCTGTCTTTGGTTTTTGTGGGTAGTGTGTGCTCACACAGGTTCTTGTGTGTTTGGATGCGGGTGCACATGTGCATGTGGAGGCCAGAGAAGCGCATCAGATGTCATTGCTTAGGCACCATCCATCACAAATGGTCTTTCAGTAGTTTAGAAAGTTCCACACAGACTATGATAGCTAGCCAGTGAGCCCCAGAAATCCACTTGTATCTTCTTTTCCAGGACTGGAATCTTGCTATGCTTGGCATTTTATGTTTTTAATGTTGGCTCTGTGGCTTAAACTCAAGTCCTCATCCTTGAATGGCAAGCACTTTTCCAGCTGAGCTATCTACCAACTTTATTGCATTTATTTATTTATTTATTTACTTAAATTTCTTACAGTGTTTCACTATGGAGCCCAAGGATGGTCTAAGATGCTCTATGAGAACCATGCTGCCCTGTGACTCCTGCTTCTGTCTCTGAAATATCTGGAATTATAGATATCCATCACTATGTCTGAATACTCTTTCTTCTTTTTTCAAATTTATTTATTTAATATACAATAATTGAGTTTAATCCATATTCAAAAATACTTTCTGGAAATTATTTCCCGTGGTTATAGCGAGTGGTGGCAATGAACAAATAAGGATATTATTATCTAGCTTGCATTGCTCACTTAAAAATCTCTCAGAACCACCTAGCTCATGAGGTAGTTGCTATAGAGATCATAAAGAGTATACGGACACTTGAATTCTAGTTAACAAGGTGACTCAAGTTTTAGATTTTTCATCCTGCTCTTTCACTGTTGAGGAAGAGATTTCTGAAGCACTCTAATATATTGAGGCTTTGAAATTTGGTCTTTATGGTCCTCGTGCATGCCATAGACTCACATTGATAGACAAAGATTAGCAAATGTCAGGAGGAAATCTGTGCCAAACAACAAGTCCCAAAGTGAAAACATGTGAATTGGGTGGGTGGTAATCAGTGAAGTATAGAAATATGCAGAACTTGCCAGGAATCTTAGTGTAGAAGCGACAGATTGCTCAAAATGGATATAACTTGAAGGGAGGAGATATGAACCAGTGGTGCATAATGAGTTTATATGACTGAAAGTTAGTGTGCCTGTGAGTAGAGACCAAAAACAAATAAACAAGATAATAAATATTTGGTTTAATACTAGTGTATAAGTTTTATGCCAAGAAGTATGTCTAATAACGGTAGCAAAAAAGAACAAATTAATCAAGTCAAATATAAGGATCAAATTTAGTAATCCACTTTAATATCCAAATTCAAAACAAAAAGTACATATTTTAATTCAACTTCTATTGAATTAACTTAGGGAAAGCCTAAAAATCCATTTAAATTTTGTAATTCTTAAACAACAAAGGAAAACAATTTTAACATTGGAAAAAATGTGATTTTCCCCTTCAGTTAGTATATATTAAAATATTTAGGCCTGTGTCAAGACGATTCCATTTCTGGGAGTTTGTGTGGGAGAAGCAATATTTAAAAATTTACATTTCTTACTTTTTCTATTAAATATTGCAGATCATAGCTTCTGTGCATTTAAGGAGAAAGGAATGAATTCTTCAATATGAGCTAGATCTTCCTGTGTGTGTTGCATGAGAAAAGAAAAGAGAAAGAATAGATATAAAAGAATCAACATTAATAAAAACACATCTAAGTACAGAAAAAGAATGAGAATAATAGAGGAAGAAACAAAATCATAGGGCAAAATATAAAAGGGAATTTTTAATAGAACACTTCTTTTATTTAATTTGTATTTATCTAAATGTCTACACTTTTAAAGAAATCGCAAAGGGTAAACAAGATAAAATGCAGGAAATTAATTGTAGCTTTGAAAAATGTCCACCAAAAGGAAATAAGTGTTAAAAATTAATCTTGCCTTGTGAATTTCTTTGTTTCCATGAAAATGTAGTCAGTTCTCATGCTTTTATAGAGAATGTTTTAAACATTCCACTAATTACAAATTGAATTATTCAAGCAAAAAGGTTGAGGGCAGCTAAAATATCCCCATCTGTGTAAAGATCTTATTTAAATGAATCATTTTTTTTACTTAGTAACTCTTGATAATAAATTTATACCAAACAATATTTTTCATTAACTTGAGCACAATTGGGTTAGAAAGACTGGCTGAGACAGGTGGGAACACCTACGTTTGTTTGCTTGTTTGTTTTAAGCAGTGGTGGTTCATAGAGCACTGCATTTAACAGAGCTGGGATCAGAAAGGCACGTACACAAGAGTTTTGTATGTCTTGGTTTCTGATTCCTGAATTCTGCTTCCTGCTGGAGGGTTTTCTAGTTATAGGCATCTTGGCCCAGACATAATTCCTAGACTTTCTCTGTACCTAGGGAAACCTTTATCTACTAACCATTGCTAAGACAGAAAAATGTTGTGAGTTTTTAGTTCATTTGAGCATTTTGTGTTTGGTGGAATGAAATATTCTGTTTTTGTTTTAGACACAGACTTGTGAAGTGTCATGAAGTCAAGGCATCTGACTTTGATTTAATCCAGGGAGCATGCAGTCCTTGGGGCTGGGTAAATTTCTCTAGACATGGATTTAAAATACAATTTACAACCACTTGAAGACAATTTTGTGTTTTGAATTTAAGAATGACAGAAATCACTTCTCTCTTTAGCAGTGACAGTCAGCATCCTGACTAATTTTATGATTATATTTTTGTGTTTCTTCATGTATCTATGCTTCAAGGAGAAGACACATGGAAGAAACAAGGAAATACATACAAATCTATATTTAAATAAAGAATCACAGTAGAAATAGCAAAAGGTTTAGTCACAAATTTGACTGATGATCAATTAAACAAAATGAAGAAGGAAAGAATGAGAAAGTCAGCCTTCATCTGTGGATTGCCCAAAAATAGATCCCCTCAGTTCCTTAACAATTGGTCTTGACATTTGACACAAGCATTTAGTTTATATGTAAAAATATGAAAAACAAAACTAAGGCCACTTAGAACAGTGTGCATTAACCATAATCATTGTTGTTAGTCAATTTTCTAATTTTGGTAAAATTGTTTTTAAAAAAAGTATTCATTTGGACAACTTGAATTAAAATGATTTTTCACTTAGATCTTGTAAATAGGCTAATATTTTGGATTCCATTAAAGTATATAAAAGAAGCTGCATGGGGTATGATGATAATATTTACAAAGTTCTGAATTATCAGTGTGCTTGTTAAAATTTTCTCTCTTCATGAATTTTATCTGATCTAGCATGGCCAATAAGCTACTAAATTTCACTGGTGAGTATACTTCATATAATTATAATTGTATTTCCTTCAAATTAGAAAAAATGTGTTCATTGATAGTGATTTTTACATATATAATCATAAAACAACTTTTTTTCTAACTTGACAATATTTAATGAAAGCTTTAACACATAAATGTACACAGATGCCCCAAAGCTAGACATTTTTGGGTTGAGTTTCTAAGTCACAGGTTCTCAATAAATGAAAGTAAATTGAAATTTACTTAAATGGATAAAATTGGTGCCAAAAATTAATTATGTGGTACTTTGGATGAATTTCTGGAAGCTGAGTGTAGGCTAATGGAACAGAGAAAGTACTGGAAGCCAAAGTCTTAGAGTTCTTTCTTGCCTGGAGCATACAATTTCAGGAACCATCTTCCATGGTGAAAGATCAGAGGAACACTCTCATATACTCTGCAGGGACTGGAACAGATGACATATTATGAAATATGCCAGAGACATTATAATCAAGTACCGAATGCACAGAGAAGATACCCAGCACTCTAGCTGGGCCTTGTTCTTGTTGGAAAAGAGTGCCTCTCTTGTTCCAGCCCCTTAGAGTTGAAAAGGAGTTGGGCCTCCAAGACATGGATTGGGATACTGGCTAAAGGGAATAGAGTAGGAACTAGGGAGAAAATGTACCTTAAGATATTGTGTCTACTAAAGTTCCTCATGTATTTTTGTCACTCTACCAACCAAGCTGCAGTTTAAGTAGAACTGATAAACTGAGGTCAAGACACAGGTCAGTCGTAGTTACATGTAGTGATTAAATAGTATTGAGCCTTATTCTGATTTGATACCTGTGATCCTTCAGTTCTATTTCAACTAATAGTAAAATATAAGGTAAGCCAAAATGTGGAAAGAGAGAGAGAGAGAAAACAATTCTAACTTTTAAGTTAAAATCTTGTATTTAGAAAGAAATAACACACTTAGTGGGTACTTTTTCTAAAATGGAAAGACACAAATTACCAGCAAATTAGGTAAATTATTATGACAATATAATTTCTTTGAAAACTTTTATCTGATAATTTCCCTGGGTTGCTTTGAAGCTTTAAAGTCAGAGTTCAATATGCTACACTGATACTCTGAAGTATTCAATGAGGATTTTAAAATGTAAATTTAGGGCTGGAGAGATGGCTTAGCGGTTAAGCGCTTGCCTGTGAAGCCTAAGGACCCCGGTTCGAGGCTGGACTCCCCAGGACCCACGTTAGTCAGATGCACAAGGGCAGCACGCATCTGGAGTTTGTTTGCAGTGGCTGGAGGCCCTGGCGCGCCCATTCTCTCTCCCTCTCTCTATCTGCCTCTTTCTCTCTGTCGCTCTCAAATAAATTAATAAAAATAACAAAAAATAAAAATAAAAACAAATAAAATGTAAATTTAGTTATTTTTTAATTTTGTACATGTTTGTAAATTATAGTTATACATTGTGTCAGTTTGTTTTTTGTTAATTTAGGGAGCCCAGTATTATGAAAATTACTCAATCTTTGATACAATCTATTTTCCCTAATTCTACCTTCAGCCTACTTCTGTTTTTCTTTATATCATTTTAATATTCTTGGTTTTCAGTTTCTCTTCTTCTTTTTTTATTTAATCAAAATTGTGTTTGTTGCTATAGACTCTTTCAACCACTGAGCTATGCTGCCTACCCTGGTCCAGTTTTAAATGCATTATTTTCTTCCTCTCCAGAGTTTAATCAACTCACTTTCATTTCTCTCACTTTTTTACTTTTCTTGGTCTTAAATTTCTTTTTAACGGTGGTTACTGTTCCTGTTTCAAATGCCTATTTCATGTAATTATATTTGGAATATTTGGTTACAGTATGGTATTTGTACTAGTTGGATTTTCTTGCATTGATATATGTGACTTTTGGTCTCTGATGCTTCTTGCTCCAGAGTTTTATTAAGTTGGCCTTTTCTGTTTTATGTTGTTTATGTATTAAAAATTATGGGTTTTGGCACCATCTTTGTCAGTAATGTTCAAATATTCTATAACAATTGAATTTTATTTGTTTTCTTATGAGTTTTTTGTGATGCTAGGGGATTGATAAAATCTCTAACTTATACCTCTTTCACATTATAGAAAAACAAAACTTTCTTGTTACCGTTTCCTTTAAATACTCATTTGTTAAAAAGGATTTCACTCTATTGCTTAACTGCAAGAAAAGTTGTGAATTTCAAAAGTTTCCTTTAAAATTATGCTTCCCTTTGTGAGTTTTGCATCCTCTGCAGTTCATTTTCCTTTAGTCAGTGCCTCACGTGCCAAAATTGTTTCTAGTGCTTTTAGTCTTAGGATTTCCTTTTAAGTCAACATTAACTTCATCTGTTAGTGATCTTTCTTTAATTCTTTTGCCTTTCTGAGTTCTTCCTGGTCTGTTTTTCTCACTTTTAATCTTGTATGGGGACAAAGTATATGAAAAATTGAGAGATCGTGCACTGGGATTCAATGTTTTCCTCTTTCACTCATAGCCACTTTGAAATTCTGCATTTTTAGTTATCACAGCTGTTCTAAGAATATGGTTTTCATATATAATTTTTCTTCCTCACTTCCAATGACTTAGGAATGATGAATTTGAAGATATTCCAAAAGTTAACAACCATTATGTTTACTAAGCCAACATATAGAATCTTTTTCAATGATTGCAAAACAATTTATGTCCTACATCATTATTTTCTTTCCTAATGTTACCACTACCAACTTCATCACCTTTTCTTGAAATGACAGTAGTACTAAGATGCTTCATAAACCTAGCTTATCTGCCAACAACATACAAATATTAACAAACTCTCTTGTCTAAATAATCCTACTGAAAACTACATTAATAACCCAGGTGTGATTACACAGATAGTAACATGCAATGAGAAGGAAATTAAGAAAACATTAAATTGTTGTTATGTAATAAATTCCCTCTATACTGATTTTTTTAAATAATCAAAATAGTTCTATGTCATTTGTACTTCATTTACATATGTAGAAACAATCAGAATGGGATTCAATATACTGTGACTTAATTCTATTAAATTTCTATGTGATGCTCAACTCTATTTTAAATTCATGGACAAGTTGAGATAGTAGAGACAATTCTCATACTCTACCCCCTTGCACACACAGTGTTACAGATTTCTGCTTCAATTCATGAACCGACATTGTTGTATTACTGAAAACTCAATTCATATCACGTGCTTTATCCATGATACCATATTGCATTGCATTTTATTGTCACATGTCATTAGCCTTCTCTTGGTAGGACACTTTTCCAGATTTTGTTTTTTGATAACTTTGGACATTTTGACTGCTACTAACTCAGATATGCTGCAGGATAGCTGTCTACAAAGCTAGTCTGCTTTCTTGCCTAAGGTTGTATTTTTATGAGTGCTGGCAGAGGAAAATCATAGAAAGAGGATTTTATCACATCTTCTCAGTGACATATGCCATCGATATGATGGTGAGTCTGTTCCCCTGGATGATGTGATTGTCCCATTGTCACACTATAGGCGACACTTTTGCACCCCAGTTCCATGCTTCTCTCCCAATGAAAAAAATATTCACTTTACCCAGCTCACACTTTTAAGGAATGTGTTAATGACCTCCTATCTTGGAATTTGTCTCTATCTCTTTGCTTATTTTATCCTCTTAAGCAAAGACTCATGAGTATGCATTTTATATTTTATCTTGTAATAAAGTGCTGTTTTATTCCTTGTGGCAGACTTGGCCATTAAAAGCTCATGCATTTGTCTGTTGTGGCCTTCAACAAATGTCCATCTCTATGTGCACATATGTGTGTGTTTTAACCATTAAATACACTATTTGCTGGCATCAGAAACTGCTCCCTATTATCTAGTATACTTCCTGCAACAGTACTAAAATCAACATTCCTCCAATGAATACTCACTACTTTCACTGGAGATTAAAATTAAAAAACAAGTGCTCTTGCTGGGTGTGGTGGTGCATCCCAGAATTTGGGAGGCAGAGGTAGAAGGATCACTGTGAGTTCATGGCCGCCAGCCTGACACTTCATAGTGAATTTCATGTTAGCCTGGTTAGAGTGAGACCCTACCTTGAGAAACTGAAAGAAAAAAAAAAAAAAAAAAAAAAAAAAAAAAAAAAAAAAAGAAAAGAAAAGCACTGGGCACTGGGCTATAGAGATGGGTCGTTCGGGGAAGCATTTGCTACATATACATGAAGACCTGAGTCTGATACACACAGCCTACCTAAAGCCATATATGTTAGCATGAACACCTCCAATCCCAGTAACCTTATAGTAGTAAGATTGGGGTTGGAGACAGGAGAATACCTACAACCTGGCCCAAATAAGACTCCATCTCAAACAAAATGTAAGGCAAGGATAGACACCTGAGGTTGTCCTCTGTCATGCACATGTGTGACCTTGTACATGCTTGCCAACACACACCTAAACGTGGAAGTACACACACACACACACACACACACACACACACACAAATAATACTATAAAATTTCAGGTGTGATGGTGCATACTTGTAACCCAAATTCTTGTGACATGGAAGCAGCAGTAGAATCAATAGTTCAAGGTCAGCTGCAGATATCCAGGAAGTATGAGTCAGCCTGGGCTACATGATATCCTGTGTGAACACAAAATGAACACAAAATAATAATGAAAAGGAATAAAACAAAAACTCAGTGTAACATTTGCTTATTTTAGCTGATACATTTTTTTTTCTTGCAAGTTCACTAGCAAATAAAAATATGGTTAGAAAGCAACCCATATAAATGGACATAACTTTACATAACTTGACTGTTTATATTAAGGTGAATATAACCTCTCACTGATGTCTTAAATTCAATCCATTAATAATGTATCATTCAGGACTTCTGCTGCTTGTATAGAATAAAGGTGAGAAAATCGCAGTCTAACATCCACTTTCATTTATTCAAGCCTAACATGAATTCATAAACATTAAACTGTAGCCTAGTAGGGCACAATGTAATAAACTAGATAGAATAAAGTATGACTTTGCAATTCCATTTTCTTTAATCATATAGACTGCTTATTTCCAAAGTTACTATGTTAGCATCTTTTCACACTGTTCTCTTTTGTGGGGTTCTTCCATGCATCTGTAATATAAGATACATTGTCACAATCATATTTTTTCCAGGAATCTTTTTAAAACATTCTTTAAAAAAAGTTTTATGCACTATTAAGATTTACTCTTCATTCTGGGCCTGGAGAGATGGCACAACAGTTAAAGGCTCTTGCTTGCAAAGCCTGAGAGCCAGGGATTCAATTCCCCAGTTCCCACATAAAGCCAGATGCTCAAAGGGCACGTGCACATGGGTTTTTGTTTACCGTTATAGGAAGCCCTGGCATGCCCATACTCTGACTTTCTTTCTGTCTGTCTCTTTCTTCCTAGCTCTTTCAAATAAATAAACAAATAAATAATAAATAAGTATGCTATTTTTCATTCTGAAAAGTTTCATAATAAAATCATGCTGTTATGTATCCAGAATTAACATGTTATAAAGAAACATTTCACTATTCTAAAAATATACTGTGCTTCACTTATTCATGTCTACTGCAGCCCATCACTCTGTAATTCTCCCAACTTCTCGTTGTATTATTTCTACAGGTTTGATTCTTCTAGGAGACATTGAAATAATAACAAGATAGATATCTCTACCGGCTTATTTTACTAAAAGTTGAGTAGTTAAAGTTTCTTTACCTTTACTCATAACATGGTAGCTTGTGCCTCTTCATTGCTAAAGAATATATTTTATAATTTATGTATTTCCCTATCAAGAACTTCATTGCTTCTTGTTCATGGTAATATGATTCACTTCAGACTTCCATGGAGACATACATTTTCAAAGTAATTGTTGAGTGGTTTCTAGGATTGTTATTTCTGGGTCATACAGCAATGCATTTTTCTGTAACAGAAACTACTGAACTCCCACAGTTGCCAACCATTTTTTATTCCTCCAGTAGAGTGAGTTCTATACACTTATGAGCCCTTGCTTGTGTTGTGTTTCTGCAGGTTTAGCCATTCTAGTAAGACCATGCCATGTCACTGGTACCCCAACTGGCAATATGCATTGACATATGATTTGACCATGCTTTCATTATTAGCTTTTGACATTGATATTTTTGGGATAAATTATTTTTTCAGAACTTATTCTGATTTTAATTTGACTGTTATGGTTTATTAATTTTAATAATTATTTGTATATTTTGGATATTCTTCATTTATTGGCTTCTTATTTTCAGTTTCCTCAGCTGTTCTTTATCACAAGAATATGTAATAACTTCTCAACTTTACTTTGCTGACCTGTTTGGAACCAGGTGTTGTGGTGCACACCTTTAATCCCAGCACTTGGGAGGCAGATGTAGGAGGATTGCCAAGAGTTTGAAGCCACCCTGAGACTACATAGCAAATTTCAGATCAGCCTGAGATAGAGTGAGACCCTACCTCAATAAAACAACAAAAATTTGTTTTGGAATTCATTAAGGGTATTTTAGATACTGGTTCATGGAGAATTTTGATTAGTAGTCTATTATGGACTCTGTAAATTGTTATAGATCCTGAAAAGTTACTGTATATTATGAAAGGATTAAAGTGGCACCAGCCATAACCAATAATCAACCATTCATTCTGAGTAACAAGTTGAGACAAGTTTGAAGATGCTTCCTTATTTTATTTTTTTTATTTTGTAAAACTGTCAGAGCTAATTTACAGTCAATGGAATATAATGGATGTTCACTTAAATTCCACAAGGATGTTTGAATATTTCTGCATATTGTCCCATCTAGAATTGAATAGACCTATAATTTTAGACCTTTCAACAGGTTTAGAGTAACAAGATTAATCACAAAATCTTAAACCTGCATAATTAACTCTTCACTTAATTTTCAATCAGGTTTTGACATAATTCACTTATCAATTTTGAAGAATTCCTCAATTACTAGTGAGTCTTTAAATATCAGGTTGAAATTAAAAGTGAGTTAGAATGGCCTGAGGAGATAGCTATGTGGTTAACAACACCAGAAACACAGGCATGAGTTTTGAGTGTCTGAGACCTCCCAAGTTTGATTCCTCAGGACCCACATAAACAGCTGGTTATGGCCCCATCTGTCTACAGTGACAGTCCTAGACTGAACAATCACTGGGGCTTACTGACATAGAAAACGGCAAAACAACAACAGCAACAAAAACAGTTCTGAGCAGAGTGGCAGATTTTGTCTCAAGGAAACAAGTGGGTCAGCAGAAGGAGATGTATATCCATCTTCTTCAGAACTCTACACATATGAGCACAGGGCACGTGTATTCTCCACACATACATATGTGCACATATAAAACACATCACATCACATGCCACACCACACCACACCACATAAAAATGTGCACATATATGGGGGCGGGGAGAGGGAGGGAGAAATGAGTTGCTAATACATGGTCACTTTCTTGTTCATAAACAGGACTCATCAACTAGTGTGTGTCTCTAGTCATCAGGAATAGGTATGGCCAGATTTAAGGAACTTCCGAGCCCCTGTGTATAGAGGGATTTTCTTTTGTGACACAATTTTCCAGGGAAATAAATTATGCTATATTTTGTGTGAATGTGATGTCTTGCTCAACATTTAGCAATTAAGAAGACAGAATGGCAATTAAAGATGTATGTTTGTAGACCTGGATATATTTCACTAGGGCAGCTACTGACCAGCTTCAGGTGCATTTTCCCATTTGACTCTATTTGGATCACATGTACAGGAAGGCAACACCTTTGTGGTGACTAATAGGAAGTCATTTACCTGTCTTTGCTCATCACTATGGGGAAGATCATGTATTCTGATTGTCCCTGTAAAGACATTGGCTTCTAATTCTTAAAACCATCTCTGAAATTACTGCATGAAAACCCATGCTCATTTTTCTTTCTCTTCAATTGCAGTTATATGATTTAATTCCTTTAATCAACTAGGTCAACTACTAATTGTCTCTGTATATTTTAAGTTTCAAAATTTTTTAGTTTTAAGAAATGGAACACTCTCATGTCATGGTATCACACTTATTTTTCGTTTTATAACTTTAATTTATTTTGCAAATTAAAAAAAATTTACTCATTAACCTATTAAGTTTTAGCCAGCTTTAGCAACTAACATACCCTTGTATGTTAATTGCGTACACATTTTTATATCCAGCCAGGCTTTCATCTTTCACTCCATTCTTTTTTTATTAATTTTTCTTTCATTCTACTCACTTTTACCCTAAACATAACCATGTCATACTTTTCAATAAAAACTTTCTCCATGTGACAACTAATTCTACTGATGACATTCATTCACATAGATGTATTATTTACTACTAGCTGACTGTTTGTGTCTCCTTAAATGTATATGTTGAATTCTTAACCCCTAAAGAGAAGATGTTAGAAGAGGCATATTTGGAAGGGTACCTATTTGTTGAGACAGAACAATTATGAACAAGTCCCTTACAAAAAGGACCTCAAAGCCAGGTGTGGTGGCACATGCCTTTAATCCCAGCACTCAGGAGGCAGAGACAGGAGGATCACTGTGAGTTCAAGTCCACCCTAAGGCGACATAGTGAATTCTAGGCCAGCCTGAGTTAGAGTGAGACCCTATCTCGAAAAACCAAAATAATAAATAAATAAATAAATAAATAAATAAATAAATAAATAAAAGACCTCAGACAGTTTGTTCAGTCCCTCTGTCATGTAAGCACAGAGTAAGATGATGCCTTTTGTGAAGGAAGAAAGAGGATCTCACCAGGCATCAAATTTGATGGCATACTTATCTTGAAATTTGCAGCTTCCAAATTGTGAGAAATAGATATTTATTCTTCCTAAGGTACCAAACATATAAAAATTTGTTTGAAGAAGCCGAATGAACATACCATTCAACCTAACTAACTCTTTAAAAACAAATTTAAAAGATATATTTTAGAATGACTTTCATACACCAACAGTTTCAATATGCTGGAAAGACTCATAAATGCACAGCCCAGAATACTCTGAAGCCAGATATATCGTTTATAGTGCAAAGTATTAAAGTAATAATATTGAACATGTGTTTAATAGGCTCAAAGACATAGTCTTTCTTACCATAAAAATAAAGTCCAAATTACATTAACATTATCTGCCTAAAATTTAAATAGCAGTATAATTGTTTCTTTGCTAAGCTATAGATTTATATACTTCTGGTGTTTGATTCCAGTATGCACAACATAATTTGGGGGAGCTATTAAAATTTAGTGATGTTTGCCTTTTTTTTTTTTTTTTTTTTTGAAGTAGGGTCTCACTCTGGTCCAGGCTGACCTGGAATTCACTATGGAGTTTCAGGGTGGCCTCGAACTCATGGCAATCCTCCTACCTCTGCCTCCCGAGTGCTGGGATTAAAGGCATGCACCACCACGCCTGGCTATGTTTTCCTTTTTAAACTATATACATGTATTAATTTAATGACAAACTGAAATTTAATTTTAAAATAGGTAAATTATGAAATAATTACAAATAATTTAGGAATTCAAATTCATTATTTTGTGTATTTGTTTCTACACCTTGTATAATAACAATTTGCTTTGAAATTAACAAGGAACCAATTTTTACAAGTTGTGCTATGTGGACAAAATTAATGCTATTCTTTAGGTTGGTCCATGATTAGAAGCCAATTTGAATTTTTTCCCATTTTTTAATCAGTGTTGTCATTTGTATTTTATTCAATTTTAGCAAGAATGTATCAGTAAATAAAAAAATTATTTGTTTGAAAGTAGAGAGCGAGAAAAAAACAACATGGGCACTCCTGGGCCTTTTGACACTGCAAATGAATTCCAGAAGCCTTCTCTACTTGGTGAAACTGACTTTACTTGGGCACTTGGGAATCAAAATCAGGCTGTCAGGCCTTGTAACCAGCTCCTTTAACCACTTAGCCATCTCTACAGCACCCAACTTAGGTATTCTTAAATTATCGGTGTGTTCCAGTCTAATGTTTCATGTGAAATAAGAATGACAGTGCATTTTAAATACATAGTCACCTAGCAAATTTTAATGTGTATTTCTTTTAATTTTTTGTTATTATTTATTTATTTGACAGAAAAAGAGGGAGAGAGTGTGAAAGAAATCCACACCAGGGCCTCCAGCCACTGCAAACCAACTCCAGATAAGTGCGCCCCCTTGTGTATCTGGCTAACGTGAGTCCTGGGGAATGGAAACTTTGGCCTTGCAGACAAATGCCTTAACCGCTAAGCCATCCCTCCAGCCCTGCATTTCTTCATTTCTTTTTTAATTAACCAGCTTTTATTGTTTTATGGAAAAACTAGAAATAGAATAATTTTACATGCAAATTATCAGGGCACATTTTTGATTGTTTTAGTAATGAGTATTAAAAAATCCCCTCCACAAATGTACATGCATTGAATTATTCTAATTTAATTTGAATATATTATTAAATCCATTTTTAAAGGCACTATTAACACTGTTTTGATTGTATTTTATGGAATATTTTTCCATTTGTGTATAGGTATTTGTGTACCTACAGGGAGAGAGGGAGGGAAATCTGTACATGGAGGAGTGCATACATGGACCTACACAGAGATGGACTTAATGCTTTCTGACAACTATTTTATACTAGACTGAGACTTGAACATATTGTTTCTCTAATGATAAAATGAAATTTTAGAGCCTTAAAGAAGTTTGATGAGAGGAAAATTTAGTAAGGAGTTCCTAACCTGAATAAATGCAACTTTTTGAAAATAAATTCAAGTTTTAAAACTTGCACTTAACTTTTTTCTTTTAAAGCCCTAATAATTTGAGACATTTCTCTATTACAAAGAATCATTTATAAGCAGAAGCTTTATAACAAAATCTCCCCAAAATATATTTGTGCAGTACAGAAATGGTACATTTTAGAAATAGCTAAGTATATAATTTTAAAATTGTTTTAACACTCATCACTTACCTTTTCAGTAGATAATTTAAAAATACATTATATTCTTTTAGAATTCCTTTAAAATCTATTTTGTCTGGTAAAATAATCTCATATTTCCTCCAATGAAAGTGCATACAGCAAACTTTAAGAGTCCCCTTTATTTCAAAAACTGTCAATTTGGGTGTTTAAAGAAATAAGAAAAAAGTATATATTCATTTTATTTTACATTTATGTTGCTGTTGCAGTTACCTTCTCATTGCTTGGACAAACACTCAACCAGAAGCATCTTTTGAGAGGAAAGGATCTACCAGTGACACACCTCCTCCAGCAGGGCTCTGCCTCCCAAATGCTCCAAGCTAAGGTCTAAGTAGAAAGGATAATCAAAAACGCCTAAGGCTATGCAAACATTTTACTTTCAAACCACCACAGTTGCTGAGGGGAAAACAAAAACAAAAACTTTTATGTAAAATTAAGTAGGTTTGGACAGTAATTGTATTTTGTTTCCCTGCAACATCATTTGTTAAAAAAAAAAGAAAGAAAGAAAGAAAGAAAGAAAGAGTGAAAGGAAGTAAGGAAGGAAAGAAAAGGAAACCAATGTCCATTTTATGACTAAAGAATTCTAAGAGAATAGAGGACAGTATTGTAATCATGCTGACCACAGAACCAGCTATAGAAAAAAAAGCTCAACTCTTATTCCTTTGGGATTAGTACTGAATTTCATAATTGGGATTCAGTAAGCAAAGCTACAGCATTCTCTGATTTAAGCAAGTAACTTCCCATATATATGATCATAAAGGCTGTGGATTCCAATTGACCTTGAATTGCACAATGTCTAATCCGAGAACTCAGGTAAATGTTCCAAACTTTGTGGGAGAACATGAATGATATGAATCATGTATAAGTTTATAAAACCCTTACAAAACAAATATCCCATTTAAATTATTAAATAATCTACTTTCTTCTTTTGAAATGGCAGCAGGTCACAAATCAGAGTTATAAAATCATGAGCAGTTGCAAAAGAGGAAAAGCATTTGTGCTACAAACTGGTTACAGACAGGACATTACTATTCTAGAGTAGACAAAGGAACCTTAACTTGCAGCTACTAATGAGGATGGAAGGGAAGCATGCCAGGGCAGAGTGCCTTGGGCAAAAGGAAAAGACTAACCTGTGAGCTGATCTTCTAGACTGCCCCGAGGGTATTTTCGCTTCAATAATTGTTGTTCTTCCATTCTGTGCATCTTGTTGAATTTTTCTGACAAGGGCACAGGAGGCAAGAGAATCCCCATAACACACGCAAGGCCTTCGTCCATATAGCTCCAATACATATGTCAATAGTACTTACCAAATTATTTTGAACATTTTCCAGTTTCCTAATACCCCTGAGTGTGGCATTACTGTGGCCCTTCCTTTGTGCTTTTTTCATTGAAATATCTGCTAGAACTGTCCTCATATTTTTAGTTTAAGCCCTTCTAGTACAGATGTGACAACAGTAGGATCTGTTATCGTTACAATTATATTTCAGTTGCAGCCTACATCCACTTAAAGCTTTCAGTTATTTAGAAGAACAAAGCAATGTGATATTTAGCTCTCTACATATTTTAAGCTGCACAAATTATATCTGTACATAGCTGTGGTCAGAAAACAAAAGTGAACCAAACAGTAGCTTACCTGAAGCTCTTACTGGTGTAAAATATAACCAGGCATCTTCAGGTGTGATTAAAAAATGATAAGGTAATTGAAAATGTTTAAAGATACAAGGTGTGGGAAAAATCACATCATTAAAGAAGAATTTATTTTTTGTTTTTTTTTAATACACATGTGCATATGGAATAAATCGCAGTGTCTGCTTTATGCTACTTAAATGACTTATTATATTCTTATCAAGTTATGAGATTCCAGTTGATTTAAAGTTATTTTAATGGAATATGGTTAAAGGATAGATATAACAGTGAATGATTTAAGCATCTTATGTACACTGCAATTAATAGTTTGCTGTAAGACAAAATTTTATACTACTATAACCTCAAAGCTTAGGTCTGCTGTGTCCATCTTCATTAAACCTAATTGGCTCTAAACATTTCTCATCCTGAACTAATTTCTTATCACTGTGTGGAATTTAACAGGCTGATCCAATCAGAAAGAGTGTATAGAGTAACATTCATTGTATGACTATAACTACTCCTCTCCCAAAACATTGTCACATTTCAGTTAACATTTATACTAATGTATTTGTTATTTTACTGGCCATCCCAACAAATGTTATTCTGCCATTCTTTTTGTTTTTCTTTGCTATCTTAAATTTTACTGAATGGTAATCTCAGATAATCTTCACTTCATCACCCATTGTAATCAGCATACTGTATGAAATTTTAACAGAGCCAAGAGATACTGAAATATTTCATGAGTGTAGCAGAGAATACCACAAAGCTCAAGGAAACAACTGAAAAAACAAGGCATTGACCATGAGAAGACAATTAGAAGAGATTGTTGTGTATTTTCCCTGGCAATCAAGATGCACAAATGGGGCCTGGCGAGTCAGCAAAGGGGCAGTGAATGGCAAGGCTGAGGAACTCAAGCACTAACTAGAAAGAAAAAGAGACACAAGAGGATGAAAAAGAATATGCACATCAGTGAATTTCCGAGGCTACTTTAGAGGTCATTTTTATTGGATAGTTGATGATTGAAATTTTTTTTTTTTTGCATTTCTTTCTGCAATAAGGTTCTAAGAAGGCATGAAGTATGGCTGTTGTCAATAAGCCTGTTTTAAAATATTACTGGATTATTTTATACCATCAGTCAGTCACTATCAAGTTTTTTTTTTTTTTGTTGCAATTTTCATCTTTTTAAATAAGTTCCTTCTAATTTCTCTTCTGTGTTGTTTCAAAAGTAATGTTACCTGCTCTTGTCTGCCGTGTATCCATCTTTCCACTGCCAGCAATATCGGGCATACACAACAGGAACCTACCCAAGCACGCTGCTCTGGCTCTGGCTTTGCCTCGGCTACAGGAATCACTGCGCTTAAGCCCTTGTTGAAATGTGAGGGGAGAGCAGCTCTGCTCTTGGTGAGCTGTGCCAAAGGGAGTTCCTGCCCAGAGGGCAGTAGAACATTACTGTCCAGGGCCGCATGAGGCGATCACAGGCTAGTAGAGGAACGCGTGTAATGAGCTATCTTACATAAGATTCAGAGATAGAGTACAGGAGGAAGCATCAGAAAAGGAAGAAGGCATCCACTGACTTGGATGGGAGGAACTTAACTGAGGGCTGGATTCCGGAAATCAAGTATGTTGGGGCTCTCTCTGAGTATAATTGCAACTGCCCTAGGCTGATTGATTGTCTATTGAGAGTTTCTCAACAACCAAGAACTCCTTTGCATTAGGGAGCAAGGTGAGCTCCCCTGTCAGCTATCGCACAGGCATCTTTGTAACTGCCTCCAGCCCGCCTAAATGTTTCTGGCTGATCTCCCAGAGTCCCGGACTCTCAGAACCGCCAGTCATCCGGTAGTTTCTCAGTCTCTACCTCCACGCATGCGGTTCCCAAAAGTGGGGGATTTCTCCCTCTCTGTGTTTGGAGGTCAACGTTCCTGAATATTCCACTCAATGCATATTTCCAACTTATTTCATCCTCACTTATCCCCTCAACCCTAGTAATGATAAACTTCTGACTATGCTCTGTCCGTGCCATGAAACTTTAGGGCTCTGATTCCCACACTTATGTTCTCTACTTAATAGCTTCTCTCCTTCATCTATCTGTCCTTTTACCTGTATATTGACGACTTTATATATGTACAAAGTATGTACTGATCATAGCCCCCTTCTGTAACTTTCTCTTGCCTTCACTCTTACAATGTCTTCCAGTGAACCCTTCCTCCCTCCAGTAATTCCCTCTATTATTTTGTTGTCTGTATTTTAATTTTCCTTTCCTTTAAAATCCATGATGGCAATATTTTATTTTACAGATAACTATAGCTGCTGTGAGATCATGAAACTACTATATGTCTAGAATACAGCATTCCAAAATACTCCTACCCATTCTTTGGCTCTTACGTTCTTTCTGCCACCTCTTCTGCAACACATTTACCTGTAATCATTTAAACTCCTGTTTGAATATTGCTTTTCCAGTAATTTCTGTAGGGGTTCAAGTCAGCACAGTGTACGAGGTACTCATCTCGTACATGTTTCCAAACATTTTCCACTCTCTCCAAACTTCCCCACTGATTTTCTTTTTTACATACCAAACTAAAATACATATGCATTATAGAACTATGTAAAATGTTTGTAGATTATTTAAAATTTAACTTCATTTTATAAATACCATGGAAACTTATTTGTGCTTATTTTTTTCTTACCACAGAACATAGAGAAGAATGCATTCAAGTCATTAGCTTTACACAACTGTGAATTGATTATGAGTAATTAAATCCTTGTGTAATTTACTTCCTGTATTGAAGAGTTCATTCACAGAAAATTTGTGGAGTTTACAAGAATTATAGCACTTACATTTTGTCACCAATGCAATTACCAAGATCGTCAAATTTTCCTCATTATATGTAAATTTCTTAAAATTGTATATAAATCATATAATTTAATATATTTTTATATGTATGGTTAAATCATACCTACTTTTATATGTTAAAATGTACTAGCTGTTAGAGTAGTAGGCATTTAGTAGTTAATGAAAATGCCCTGATTTTAGTTGGAGTAATTGCCCTTTGAAAATGCTAAATTGTAGGTAACAGAACGTAATTGAACATTCTCTCCTTCAAATGTTTGATTGGGAACATTTTCTGCCTTCTAATGCAGGTACTTTTTTTTTTTTTTTTTGAAGCTTTTAGGCTTAAGAGTATGTTTCTGACACTATAATCAAAGTCAAAATTAAAAAAAAAAAATTAGGTACACTTTCCAGAAAAAAAAAAAAACATTCTCTTTAAAAACTTTTAAGAAATCATTTATTCTTTACAAAAGACTAATTTTATAAAGTTTGGGGTATAGCTTAGTGGGCAAAGTGCCTTCCTTGCATACAGGAAGCCTTTTTTTTTTTTTTTTTTTTGATTCTTTGTACTTCATTCACTAGGTGTGGTGATGCATATCCATAATCCCAACACTTGGGAGTTAGGGGGAGGCTACACTACACAGAAAGTTTGAAAGCAGCCCAAGATATATGAGATCCAGTATCTTGTAAATAAAATAAAGTAAATAAAATTAAAAAGAGCAATTTTGATTTCATGAAATTATCTTCTGTTTTATGCATTGATATTTTACATTATATTTATATTAAAGTAGTTTATTTGTGACAAAATATGGAAAATATAGTCATCTCTGTCATATATCTTTTAAATTCTTTCTATTACATAATGATATGTGTGTATATATATATATTGTTTTTCCCTCTTTCCTTCTTTTGATGGCAAGGGAAATTATACTTTTTGTTTCTTTGTTACTGTCTTGAAGACGTCTATATTTGGTGTTCAGCAAATTCTCAACACTATTTCCTTCATGATTATAATTGTCATTACATAAGATGAGAAAATTAAGGACTAGAAAGATAATTTTGAACTAAACATTCATATGCCAATATCTAGTGTTTACTGTGTTTCCTTCCATCCCCCCTCGTTTATTCTCTACTTTTCTCCTCACATAATTCCCTCTCCCCTCCCCTTGATCATGCAGGTCTTTCTGAATTTCTGCATCACCCATAGAGAATCATTTTCTTTCTACTCATAAATTTGCATGTAAATGAGTTTGGTAATATACTTGTTTTATTTTTAATTCCTAGCTGGTAAAATTTTACATGTTCTTCATAATTCATCTGAAATATTACTTCTTTCTGGAATATTGTTTCCCTTAAGATGGTAAAGTAAAGTATCACCTTTACTTGCCACAAAATTGCAATCTTATTTCTCCCATCCAAGTGCTAACCAGGCCCGACCCTGCTTAGCTTCTGAGATTAGACAAGGTAAGGTGTATTCAGAGTAGTATGGCTATAGACTGTAATCTTAGCTCTAAGAACTATATCATGTTTTTAGTATAATTTTGTGCTTGCAATATACTTTCTCCATTAGAAACTAAAAGTCTCAAAGTTGATGCTGCATTGTATATTTTTTAGTTGACTTTAATATTTTGGCAAATATTCTAGGCCTAGAGTTCAAAGTAAGATTCTAGTATGAATATGGGATTTTAAGCCTTTCTTTGTCTTTTGAGGAATTAGCAATGTCTTTTTGTTTTTCATTTTGAATGTGTACTGAAATTACTTAGGAGTTATTTTCAGAATAAAGTTCTTTTCTTTGTCCCCTACAACAGCCACCATCTACTGCTCAATGGTCATATTGTATAGGACTGCTTCACTATAGCAAGTACCATGAAGCTGGCTAGCTTTTAGATGTCCTCATTGGTCACACAGCAAGCCTTGGTCCATTCTTCTGTGATCATAATATGTTTATTGATCCACTAACATTTATGTATGAAGGTCTTTGTAAGAAGCTTGTCAGTTTGGGCTTCTGTAAAATACTAACATAATAAACATTTTGTTTCTCCTAGAATCAGAGTCTGGAAAGTCCAGAATCAAGTTGCCAATAAATCTCTTATTTACAGTGGTCATTTTTTCTGGTTTGCAGGTAATCATGTTGTGCCCACAAATAGAGACTCAATACATTGAATAAGCTCTGGCTTCTCTTCTTCGGAGAATAGACTATGAAGATCCCTGACCTAATCATTGAAACCCTCCTTCCATTCTTACTGTCAGAAATAATTTCAATGTATGAATTTGGGATGTTTACACATGGCATTCCAGAAGCTACAAAGCAGTCAGATCCCAGTTATAATTTGTTTACCTAGTACGTCATAACACATTAATTGTTTTATTCTTTTAAATATTCATGATACTTTTCTTGGGAAATATGTCACAGTGGATTCTGAATAACCAAAGCTGATGGGGAAAATCATAGCAGATTGTACTTTTATTATTTTGTCCTTGTTTTAAAATACACATAAATGAGTCTGAGCTTCAGTTTTCAGCAGGTTTTCTTCCCCTTATTTTCAGTCCATCCTAGAAGTCTTTTTAAGCCTCGAGGGCTCAAGGGCTGACTTTTCCTAATCTTCGAAACTTGTTTACTGCTGTTGATAATGGCATTGGGATTTATATGTGTTTTTGGACAGTGGATGGGATTCACAAATCACCTTAGGTTCCTTCAGTAATAGGCGAACCTTTATTGCATTTTCTCTCTTGACATCAACAATTGGCCGATGCCAATATTCTATCACCTTCCTTTAAATTACACTGTGTATTATGTGCTGCCGCGTGGAACCACTTTACAGAGAAGCACAGAGGCTGTGTCAGAAGCTTCTTGGGAGTATTTGATGGAAAAGTTTGTTGGCGATTTGAATATGGATGAAATGAATTGCTTGCCTTGGTACAGTTTCTTACCAAGTAAATATAGAACAACTTAAAAACAGGAAGAAAAATCATGATAATAAAACTTTTATTTCAATTTCCCAGGTCAAGGAAATATTGGCTATCCCAACAACACTTTAATGTGGTTTTAAAAGCTGCATTATGACAAATCTAGTATTTCAAAGACTGCAATAATTTAAAATTGTAATCAGGTTTTCAGAGACCATTTCCATAGGATTTTAGTCCAATAAAAACACAAATTCCATGGAACATGCTAAGAAATAAAAAGTGGATTTTTTTGTGGAATATTCTTCTTTCCTACTTTCAAAGTAGAATTTCTAAAATGACTCACAATTCTGGAGAGAATGATGGTGACTGAACTTCCTAGTTAGAAATAAAGAAGGAAAATAATTCAATTTTGTTTAATGCCTGATAAAAATATCATTTGTGTGCTGTGATGTAAGAATGGATTATTCTCATTCTACTTAATAGACATTGTGCTTAAATTATTATTATAAAAGATTTTTAATATATGTGGGGTTTTATAAATGGCAGACATAAAATTCATTTTGTGAGAGGTCATATCTGGGTCTGGGCTTCATTCATCTATGTGGAACCCAGACCTGAACCTCATACATGCAAGTCGATGCTGGGTGGTCAAACGGCTGCAGAGATGACAGTATAAGAAGCTCATCCAGTATGTGGAGTGCTACGCGGACGAGGCAAAGTGATGAAGAAGAGGAGAATGTCTCAGGAAGCAGGCAGGGAGGAAATGACAAAAAAGTTCTTTGGAAAGAAAAGATTTTTCATCCTGTAGATATTTAGGGAAAACTTATTGAACAAATTCACACCCACCCTAATAATGAACAGGCATGTCAAGAACAAGGCCAAAAATTATACTGGCATAAAAGAGAATCAACGGGGCTCTATAAGTGACCCCTGTGGGGCAGGCAGGGCAAGCAAAGAAACAGAGGCTTTGAGAACTTAATTCCAACCAGCAACATGGTAACCAAAGAATATGGTGTTTCACTGTATTCTACGATGTCCAGGATGGAGATAGGGAGCAAAGTACATTATCAACTCTGCTATCACTCAAACTGAAAGACTGAAACTTAGCAATTGTCTCAAAAGAGTTTAGCTTTCTAGTGAAGGGGGAGAAACAATGAAGCAAATAGATGGTCTTCAATGTGTGGTCAGATGGAACTCTAGGTGTGTTTGTGTAGGCATAATTTAATTTATTTATTCACTTGAATTATTTTTTTATGAGACAGAGAGAGAGAGAGAGAGAGAGAGAGAATTGGCATGCCAAGGTCTCCAGGCACTGCAAGCAAATGCCAGACACGAGCTCTCCCTTGTGTGCATGTGCGGCATTGTGTGCTTGCCTCACAGTGCATCTGACCTGTGTAGGACCTGGAGAGTGGAACAGAAATCCTTTGGATTCGCAGGCAAGTTCCTTAACCTCTAAACCATCTTACCAGGCCTGATATTGATGGGGTACAATATGATTATATATACATAATGATCATTTGATCATTGTAGGGTAATTACTATACTATATCACCGTATTTTTTTATTATTTACTGAAAGTCAATGCATGCAAAATCATGTCTTCTACTATTAGGTGTACATTATTATGAACTAAATTCATTCACCAGCCCTGATTCCTCCTGATGATAACTTTGTACTCATTCACCACCCTTTTTCCTCTCACCCTCTCAGAGTCCAGAAGCCACTATTTTATTCTGCATATGAGATGAAAAATGAATACTATTTTTGTAAGCATATCTTTAAATGAGTAAGAAAATTAATTTTTATATTCTGTAGTCTCTGATCAAATCCATTTTCTGTTCTCTTCCTCACATCACAAAGTTTAAAAAAATGCTGACATTGATGAAAAATTACCACCTGCCATTTAAACAAGGTATTAGTTACTTTTCAAATTGTGGTAACAATAGTCCCTACAAGAAGTAGCTTATGGGAGGAACTGTTTATTTTGGCTAAATATTCAAGGGGAAATAGTGCATCACACCGTCCATCGTGTTGGGGAAGGGAAGGAGCAGGAACATGAAGCAGCTGGCCACATTCTGCAGTCAGAAAGTAGAGAGCATTCATGCTGGTGCTGAGCTCTCCTTCTCTTCTCGATGGAGTCCAGGTCAATCACCACAGCTGGTTGGGTCTTCCCACCTCAATTAACCGAGTATGGAAATTTAGTTTCCCAAAACATATACCAAGCGATTGTCACATAGGTGATCCTAAGTGACCTTCACACTTAATATACATGAGAATGTTCAAATTTCATTAGTTTAGCTAATGACTCTTCTAACCATCCATCTCCTGAATCCTCCTTTATCTCTTCTATGCTAAGACAAGACTGGGATTGTAGCCATGCTCTGACAAGAGTAGATATTTTGGATCATATTTCATTAGATTAACAGCATTATCTCTGAGAAAAAGAAAATTATGATAATTTTATCAGCAAACTTGTTACTCAAAGTATCTGATTTTCATTTTCAAATGCCACTTATCAAACATGAGTGCCTCTGTGTCTGCCTGCAGCTTGGTTGCCTTTGAAAATAGGCGCTTAGGTAGAGAAAGAACCAGTTTATTTATTTTTATTAACTAGAGAAGCATACTTTATGTGCTATGGCCTTGTTTTCTTGCAGTTTATTAAGAAAATTGATTTATCTAGAGATCTTTGAAATTACTTTAAATCCTTCTCATATTTTATGTTAGCAGCTGGATTGCTGAAACCTAATAGCTTGTACAAAGAATTAACATGAGCTCTAACCTTCTAAAACATTTTAAGCTCATAATAATTTTTGTTAAAATAATTTTAAGTGCATGAAATTGTTTTATTAACTGTTGACACTACATTTATGATGTGTCTTTGGATCTTATAAATTTAAATAAATATCATCCTCACTCCATTCTGATAATCTCCATTTTATGTTCCATTTTTCTGCATTTAACTATTGAAAACATATCATATAAGATAATTCATATAATTTAACCATTTATAAAGGCAATTTACTTTTCTATTAAATTAACAAAGTTGTATATATAATGAAAATATTATATCAAACATTTTATAATTTTCATTAATTATTAATTGATTTTATTGTAAATATTCTTATGTTACTTTATGGATGCAATCTGAATTAATATGACATTAAACATGATTTTTTTCAATGCATCTTAATTATTTAGGGAGACATTTAGTTTTTTATAATGTTCAGCTATCATAATTTAAATTTTATGCCTTTGAGGTTTCATTCCTACACTAATATTTTCATTTAATTTTCATATATCATCCTTTGAACTATCTGTGGACTTAAATATGCATACATTTCAAATATACAGACCATAGTTTTTCCTACAAGTTAAAAAAATTAATTTCTAGGTCAATGAACTGGTGAAACTTGTATTCACTGGCAAATCTAAAATATTACATGTATAAATTATTTTTAGTTTTAAAAATGAGAAAACATTCTATAAGCATGTAAATTATTAAATAATCAGCAATGGTATCTTCATTAGTATATGATGGAGAGGTTTGGCTTTTGCCCAACTGTTTAACATCTTAATTATTATTTCATTATGTTCCCCCTTACATACAGATTAATTTCAATGGACACTTTGCTTAACAATGAATGTAATAAATGCATCATAAGATTGTTATAAGCATTATGTGGACAACAACTGTACTAGACCAAATGTTAAATAAGTGCTCTTTAACTAGCAGCTGTTATTACTTTACCTATTCCTGTTAGTATTTATCCATGTGTGTAGTATATCCAAAGAAAGTTTACAAACCAAAAGAAGGTTTTTAAGAAGAAAACCTTGGGCCATAGATATGGATTAGGGGGTCTGAGACCACCCAGTTTGATTCTCCAGAACCTACATAAACAATTGGGCATAGATACACACACTTGTGAAATGAGTCTGTGAGAGCAGAGACCTGAGAGTTATCGGAGTTTGCTCAGAGATCAGTGAGGGACTCCTGTGCAAATAAGAACAAGTAGCAGACCTGGGGCATCCCAACTACTCCAGCATCTGTAGGTGAGTGCGCTGGCCACAGGGGGCACAAAATGCCCCCCATGGGTACACGGGGCCCCGTGGACACATGCACATGACTATATATACCACACCATACACACCATACCCACCCACACCACACCATACACACAAGCCAAAAGAAAAAAAATATAGGAACTAATTTTAGCCTTAGAATTGTTCATGTCTTTAATTCAAATTATTTAAAATTCAGATTTGTCTTCTTATTTGATTTTAAAATTTTAGTTGATACACAAATAAAATTAAACATATTTATGCAGCAACACGATATGTTTCCAAACATGTATACATTATCTAATATTACTTCATACCGGGATAAACTAATTCATCTCCTTAAGCATCTACTTTTTTATAGTGCATACACTCAAAATCCTCTCTCTTGTCTTAACGTGGAATAAACCAATTACTTTCATCTTCTCTGCATCTCTGAGTTTTTATCTGTCCAAGTCCTTTGTTTGCCTTAAGGAATGAAGCTGATTCCATAGACGTCAACCAAATGGTGTCCACACCAGTGCTTCTGTCAATGTGAGTACTGCAATGAACATTTTCTGGGGAGATGTAAAGAAATCTCTGTTCATCCTCCGAGACGACACTGATGAAATCCCAAAGTAATGAATATACCAAAGTCCAACTGTGTGAACCAATGACTTTTTTTCTTTGTTTGTTTGTTTTGTAGGCTTATGTGTGAGGGGTTACTTACAAGAACATGGTGACTCAAAGACACTTGCAGCACTGAATAGCCTACCACAACCTAGGTGATGACTCACAGAGGCTACATAGTGGGGCAGTCTCTCAAACAGTGCTAAATCTTAATGTCACCTGGGGAGGCCTCTTGTGAATCTTGCTAGTTTCAGGAACGTTTTGACGCTTTTGAGGTCTTCAGCAATGTTTACTTCCTGAGACTTGATGAGTTTCCTGGGTCTTATCAAGCTTCCAGTTTCTTAATAGTATCCGTGCAGGATGAAAAGTTTCAATTCCAAGGAAAATGCTATACAACAATGACAGCATTGAGGTATTTTTGACTTATTTAGTTTCTTTCAAGTCCATACTCAGGAGTGAGATTGCTGGATCGCATGGTAAGTTTATTTTTTATTTTTTTTAGGAAGACACCATGCTGTTTCAACAGTAGATGTACTGTATTAATTTATCTTCGTGCCAATAGCATACAAAGATCCCATTTTATTTTATTTATTTAGTTATTTTTTGTATTCAGTGAATACAATCAAGTTGGTAACATTGTTAGCCTCCTACCTGTCCTCCCTGCTCCACAGGGACCCTCCTTGTTGGGGTATGTGGGTCGTGCATTGTGGGGTTAACCATCAGTTTTGGGTAGGTGGAAATGTCTCTGCGTATCATGACACAATGTGCGGCTCTGACATTCTTTCTGTCTCCTCTTCCCCAAATTTCCCTGAGCCATGTTGGGTTCATTTGGGGTGTGCTTCAGTGTTGAGGTCTTGGGAGCCTCTGTGTCTCTGGATATCTCGTTTGGTAGAGGCTGATTGTTCTCTGTGTTTATCTCCTTCACCGTTATGCTGGTTTCCAGTTGGCCAAGACAACAACACTCTTGCATGTTTCCCCACTTATTTTTAGTTTCAGTTGGGGCCCTTTTGATGTATGATGGGGTGGTTCTCTCCTTAGGATCTGCATCTATCTGAAAAAAGAGAAGCAGATTCTCTGACAGAGAGTAAAGTAAGCACCAGTAAATGTGATGACCATTACTTTTTAGAGAGAGTTTAATAGGTGTAGGCCCTCTTGTAGCCCACGACCATATCCAAAATTGAGCCCCCTTTTTCTATATCCTGGACAACAGATATTCTCTCTGATCTTCTGCCATTAGATATAAGTGGAGCTAAGTCCTCTCTAATTATAGTTAAGAATTGTAATTCCTTGATTAGTGATGTTGATGATGTTCAATATACCTTTTGTCCCTTTATATGTCTTCCTTTGGGAAAATATTAATTGCCCATTTTTATGTGGCTTTTTGAGACAGTGTCTCCCTATATAGTCCAGGCTGAAATGAAACTAATTGCATAGCACAGATTGGCTTTGAGCTTGTGCTGATAGCCCTGGATTTTACTTCTATGTTCTGGAATTATAGACAGGAACCCACACACAGTGTATTGTTCTTTCTTAATTTAGGTGAGTTTCTTCATTTTTCTGCATTGAGTTGTTTTAATTCTGTATATAGTCTGCTTATTAGCTTCTTGTCATATGCATAGTTTGGAAATTATTCTTTCAGTTTGAATGTTATATTTTCATTCTATTGATGGTTTTCTTTGCTCTGCAAATGGTTTTTAGTTTGATGTAATCACATTTTTCTACATTAACTTTTATTTTCTGGGTCCTTTGGGCTCTTATAAAATAACTTATCATGATTGCAATCCCCAGAAATATTTCCCTTGTTCTGCTCCATTAATATACTTGTCCAGTTTCTTGCAAATATTTATATAAGTGTGACACCTACTTCACTGCTCTCTGAGTTAATTGCAAATCTACTTTAATAAATGAATCTGTGCCCTGTTCCTGAAAATACTGCATACTGATACAATACTGAATCTTTTCATGTTCTCTGTTTTCATAAATGTATAATTTGAGAAATAAGTTTTATAGTATAGAACTAAAAACCTGAAAACTATATTATGTACATTACAACACAGTCCCAAAAACTTATTCAAAACCATGATCACTCATCAATTTGATATGTATGAGAGCATTCTTGAAACAGCTTAATGCCTTAAATACACTCTTCAGGCTCATCTAAGATGTTCTTTCCTTTCTTTTTTTTATTTTTCATTTTTAGAGAGAGAGAGAGAAACAGACAGAGAGACAGAGAACGGGCATGCCAGAGCCTCAGCCACTGCAGACAAACTCTAGACTGTTTTTCCACTTAGTGGATATGTACAGCCTTGCACTTGTCTCTCCTTTGTGCATCTGGCTAACATGGGATCTGGACAGTAGAACATGGGTCTGTAGGCTTCATAGGCAAGCACCTTAACTACTAAACCATCTCTCCAGCCCTTAATTTCTTTCTTAACTGTTCATTCCTTGAGTAAACTGGTCATTCCTTTGGAGAACTGTTATCCAATATATCTTGGTAATATATATATCTACATAGTCATATGATTGCATATTTATACATCACATTGGAAGGTTTAATATTAAGAAGCAGTACAGGACTTTGTAGGAAAGTAATGTAATCATGTCTCCTCTCTGAGAACCATTTCTTCACTGATCAAAATACTTCCTAAGAGAGAAACTCAAGTCCTGATGGCTCCTCAATAATGGGTTTTCTTATGAAGCACAAGGCACTCTAAAGCATCATATTCAACTTATATCCAAAAGATGGCAAGATTCATAGTGGAGGACTTCATGTGGGTCCTTATCAACTACTAAATGTAAGTCTATCATATCTAAGTTATGCATATACTAATTACAATCAATTAAAATGACACAAATGGATGTGATTTGAGTAGGAAATTTTCTGAATTGAATAAAATGTAAGATGTGTAAATGTGAACTTGATCTAATTTCCTTAATTTTGGAGTGTACAAACTCACTTTCAAATAGTGTTGTTTTTTTTTTTTTAACATAGCACACATTCTTGTGATTTATCCTAATATGGCTTCCTCCTTTGTTTTTCCTCTAGTCATTCTTACCTTTATTCATTGATCTCATCATCCTTCCTTTCTTTAAACTTGTTTCTGAATGTACAGATATTATGTTTCAATGGATTTTCCTGTCAGCCACAGGTAAGGGCCCCAGGCCACTGTATCAGCCAATCAGCCAGTAGCCTTCACACAGCCCATGCCCCTGTGACTCATAACCTATACCTCCCCCCCCCATCACTACATAGATTACCTGACTCTCTCTCTATATATATGCTGGAATGAATGTCCTTAGGCATTGGCAAGCAACCTTTGAACCCACCAATCCCCTTAGGACCCTCTTCCCACTCTCTCTCAACGGCTTATAAAAACGCAGTCCCCTGACAAATAAAGGAGCTGTTCTCTGAAGCAGTTTCCTGGGTGTTTCTTCCTGTCACACTCATGGCCATTCAAGACCCTGCTCTGCAAGTTGCCTGAACATCTCCAGGGAATTGCAGCCCTAGGGACCTCAGGAACCACATTTTCCAATTTTATTTTATCTCTTACTATTTATAATGTACTTGCTGCATATTAATCATTTTGAATTTTTTTTTTTTTTTAGTTTTTTGAGGTAGGGTCTCACTCTAGCCCAGGCTGATCTGGTCTCAGGGTGGCCTCAAACTCATGACAATTCTCCTACCTCTGCCTCCCAAGTAATGGGATTAAAGGCATATGCCACCATGCCCAGCTCTTGAATTTTTTATATGCATGTACTTCAGTTTATCCCTAGACAGGACATTACACTAAAATTCTCAAAGACTAGGTTTTCATAGGGTCATTTCGAATATTAAACCTCTTGAGTTCATTTCTATACTATAGATAAATGATAATATCATTTTACTCAATACGTTTTTATGATTTCCATTTTAACTCTTTCATCTACTATTTTTAACTTTTCATCATCTGTTCACCTAACATATTGATAAATATATATAATGAGAAAAGTTGTCCTGTTCTTTTCTTTTTTAGAGAGAATGAGACAGAGAGACAGAAAGAGAGAGAGAGAGAGAGAGAGAGAGAGAGAATTGGCATTCCAGCTTTCAGCCACTGCATTTGAACTCCAGGTGCTTGTATCTCCTAGTGGGCATGTGCAACCTTGCACTTGCCTCACCTTTGTGCATCTGGGTTATGTGGGATCTGAAGAGACCGAACATGGGTACTTAGGCTTCACAGTGAAGTGCCTTAATCACTATGCTATCTCTCCATCCCCTGTTTCTGAAATTAAATGTATTTCTCTTAATAAACCATATTTATCAAGAAATTTTATTAAATTGAATAAATATTATTTTAATCTTATATGATATCAATTTAATTAAAATATTGAGTTATATATACTTTATCAGTATACATGTTGACTTAATTGGCTATTTTTATGTATTTATTAAAATTAATGAATAAGCTTATGGTTTTTTCATAATATCTTATAATCCATTGTTAATAAAGGCCATATTTCTTAAGCATAAGTAGTTTAAAGTGAATGACATTAGGAATATATGAAGAAAATTTGCATACAAAGAGAGAGAGAGCTATGCATGTATCATTAAAATAGTATTTGAAGCTGGTGAGATTGCTTAGTGGTTAAGATGCTTACCTGAAATGCCTAAGTACCTAGGTTAGATTACCTAGAACCCATATAAGACAACAGATGCACATGGTGGCACATACATCTGGAGTTCTTTTGCAGTAGCTGGAGGCTTTGGCATAACCATTCTCTCTCTCTCTCACAAATAAATGAAATAAAATTAAATTAAAATAATAGTATTGAGGCAGATAAAATTATATTACACACAAATGACTTGGAATGAAAATGTGTCTTTTACTAGCAGCCCCTTTATGAAAAAAAATGCATTGCTGCTTAACACATTCATTCTCTTTCCATGTCTCAACATTATACATTTCTTCCCTAATAATTTTGGTCTAAGTTTGCTGTTTGCTTTGGCTAAAGGAATGGAAGCAGAAATGAACTTTGCTATCCTAACTTCAAAGAGCCATCATGTGGTCCTACAATCTCTTGTTACCCTTTGCTATAAGGTCAGAGATGGTTCACACCCAGGCTATTGCTTGAATCTGAATCTCAAGGTGAGTAGGAAGTGGAACAGAGCTTCAGATCGGCTGCTAACACCACCCCTCATGCTGTTTTAAGCCTTAAGTTTTGATGACTTTTTTTGTAACCAACACATAAGTCTTAACTGACTGAACTAGTTTTCAGTGCTACGGATGTAGAAATATCAAGTCACCACTGGTAGATTCATAAATAAATTATATTAATAAAAAATCTCATTAGAGAGTTTGATGAACCTTACTCATCAGGACTAACGCTAGGTTAAAGTGATAAGGTTACTTCACATACAACTTAAAGGAGTCTCCCCCAAATCCTACAATAGAGGCAAATAGTATATTGATACACTATTAAAAATTCTAAAACTGATAGAAAAATATCTGTGCTGAGCAAAACATTCAAATTGTACACAAAGAGATCACTCACATGCTGTGACAATCCATGCAGAGGAAGCCTGAGGCAAAGGGAAAAACAAGTTATACTGATTTCAAATTTGTAAAATTGCATTTAAATATTATTTATTATGAGTAATGAGTTTTTGTCCATCTACTCAATTTTGTGCCTGAGGTTATGTATTGAAACCATGGTATTCAATTCATAAAATTAGATAAAATAAATAGTTCTATGAAAGATCCAAAAATATATTGGCTAAAGTTGAAATAATAGATCAGAAACATAGAATATCTAGTAAAGAAAGAGCGCATATAGATACATCACACAGAAAATACACACGTAGAAGCCAGGCATGGTGGCTCATGTATAGCATCATAGTACTTAGAAAGTCGAAAAGTTTGATTGCTTCAGCCCAAGGCTAATTTTGGGTGGATAGTAACTTCCAGGCTAGCCTTGGTATGTATGAGACCATGTTTGAAAAATTAGCCACCCCTCAAATCAAGCAACAGTGAAATTCCAAAGTAAATTCAATCATAATTTGATGTATTTAAAATAAATTCATGAAAATCTAATATATTTACTCAAAAACTATTAAAGAAACATAAGTGAAAAATGCTTAATCCTTTTGTCTTTTAATGTCTAATTAAAGCAAATATATAAGCAAAAGAAATTTTTCAAATACAATAGTCTTTTTAAATTTAATTTCCTAAAATTTCTTATAATTATTGTGATTTATACAATATTAAAAAGTAAAAAAATTATTTTTTCAATCTATGAAATTACTTTAACTAGAAATGTGTATCCATGTCTTAATTAGAATTATTAAACAATTCAATAAAAATTAACAGATCAAATTGTAAATTCTACACATTTTTGATATGAATATATATCAAAATTTTTGACAAATTGAATCATGGAATGCTTTCAGAAAATATCAATCACCAAATAATAGTTGACTGTTTATTTGTGATCAAATGTAAAGCAATTTCAACAATCTACAAAATGAATAAAAAATATGCTTGATGTAATGGGAAAGCTATTGCACTTCATGTGTTTGAAGAATAAAATAGGAAGGAACAAACTAGCCACAAGAGATTAAGTAGACAAGACTGCTTTCCTTTATTACTGATGCTAAATATTATAGGAATCGTAGAAAGATCTTTCAGAGTGATCGGGGAACACACCTGAGAAACCAGAGCCCAGCAGAAATGGCCATAGTCAGAAGACAGTTGTGCCTACTTTTCATTAGAGTGCTACACGAATAGGAGAATAGCCATTCAAAAATGAACTGAGATTTTACCTGTTAATTTGATGAAGAACCTATTATGCTAAGCTTTCTCCTATGAACAGCCATAAAGCTACAAAAAACATGTGAATAAATATTTCTATGCATTGGACATGAAGTATAATAATGGTCTCTAGGTAATTCAAAGTATTGTGAAATTAGCACCACAATTCCAAGAGTTACCTGCTGCACAGGAATGATTCTCCAACCACAATGTGGGGATTTGAGTGTCAAGGGCTAAGGGTGGTCCTTTGTGATGAGAAAACACAATAGCATTTGAGAAAGGAAGTTGTTGTTAGCTATACTGCATGATGTTAACTGCAGAGTAACTGCCATGGGGCTAGGAGAATAACAGAGGTTTTACAGTATAAGCAATGCTGTGATATGTTAAGAATTATATGCTAAATATGAACATAAGACCTTATAAGCATTCTTCTAAGATTAATATCATAAGCTAGTATTAGTGAATTTGTAGATATAAACTTCAAATTATCTGCTACAGAATTTACAGGAACATGTGTTCAAAATCTTAATGAAAAGATACAGCTATGATAAAGTAGCAGATAAAGATTAATATTAGTGGAAATACAAATGAAGTAAATGAAAACCTGTTGTTTAAAAGTAAACTATCTGGGGCTGGAGAGATGAATTTGTGGTTAAGGTGCTTGCCTGCAAAGCCTAAGGATTCATGTTTATCTCTCTAGGTCCCACATAAGCCAGACACAAGCATGCAAGGTCCCACATGCACACAAGATGACACCTGCATCTGGCACTTTATTTCAGTGGCTGGAGGCCCTGATGCACCAACACCAATTCTCTCTCTCTCTCTCCCTCTCCCTCTCTCTCTCTCTCTCATATAAAAATATTCAAAACAGTGAGCTCTCTAATATTGAAACTTAGCCTTTTCTTTTCTTTATTCTGTGAGATAAGAGTCTCACTCAGTTAAGTAGCCCAAGCAGGCCTCACATTCACCTTGCTTTCATGACTACCTCCCAAGTCCTAGGTTTGAAGCACATGGTATCATACCTGTCAAACCTGATAACAGACAATGACAGATAAAATGAAGTTCTGCTTAAAGATAGAAATAGGACAATACAAGATACACAGAAGAGAGAGAAGCTAACCGAGAACTCCAGGGATAAATGGAGTGATACAAATAGTAAAACAGTGAGTCCCAAGGGGGGGAAATGTAATGTTACAATATAACTAATAAAACTTACCAAATTTTGAGTTTGAAAAAAAAATCTAAATATCTTAGAAAACTCTAGGCAAGAAAAGTACAAGAAGAAACAAACTTCCCTTTCTTCAAATTACACCTAAAATACTGAAATAGAAATATCTCAAAATTTTGCACAAAGCATGATAATCAGGTAGAAAAGATTGCTGAGTTATTAGAAAAAGAAGACATTATAACACAGTAGATCATTTTCCAAGTGCTTGTAGCATAAAAGCACTGACAACTAACAAGGAAAATAATTCTCTTTAAGACTGAGTTGAGGCTGGAGAGATGGCTCAGCAGTTAAGGTGCTTGCCACCTCCTCGCCTAAGACACATTTTATATTTTCTCTCAGGAAATTTCTAATTTCAGACTTTCTTTATCCTTTTCGTTTCTTAAATATTGCTGTAGGTTTTGATTAGGCCTCTCTGTGCTTCTTCGTACACTTCGTTATTTTTAACAATGCATGTAGACAGAGTTCTTTAACAACATACATTACCTGGAACCAGTACGTGCAATCAATTCCTCAGCGCTCTTCCCCATGCTTGTAATAAAATTAACAACAATTAATTAAGGCTTCAATATCCACATACTTTTTCTCATCATGGTTTAATTTAATGTTTGTATTCTTTAAGCTGTAATGGTACTTTCCAATGTGTGAAGAGGGAAATTTTAATGTAATACTCTCAAGGGCCTCAATTTGTGTTTATATACTTTAATCTTGTTGTCTATTTAATAAAATGTGACAGACTGGTTTTTCTCTGATGTCGCTTCAACAGCATGTCTCTTACTTTACAATGAAGCCTTGTTGCCCCTACTTGATGAAAGCATTTGCTTAGAGAATTGACCATATTTGCAAGTACTGATTGAACAGACTTCCATGAAAAGTTATTTGCCAAGAAGTTGGGATAAGCTTTTGCCCTTCCTTGGCACACGAACATGCATACTTGTGTGTGTATGTGTGTGCGTGTGTGTGTGTGTATGTGTGTATGTGTGTGTGTATGTACTCACGCATGTGTGGGTGTGTACACACTCACACACACACACACACACACACACACGCTCATGTAGCCTCAACACTTAAGAGGCCAATAATGTCACCAAAAGTTCCATCTCAATTAAAAAAAAAGAAACAAAGGAAAGAACTTAAGATGCACACAAGTATACCAGGGATGGCTGTAGAAGAGAGTTATTATTGCCAAATATTTTTAACTAGAAAATGAATAGCTTGGAAAGTAATAGGGGATCAAAGGCCAGCTATGAAATCCTAAAGCCCTTTTTGCCTAATGAGGCCACCATTTTAGATACTAGGATAGTGGAGAAAATGGGCACCAAACCCCGGATGTAGATGATATAATGTGTGAACTTTAGCAAAAGCAATGCAGCACCCAATCTGAATGGATATAATATGCAAAACTGCAGAATTGTTTGGGAACATATTCATTTTGATATACACATTGCACTGAAGTTTTTTTTTTTTTTTTTTTTTAATTTTTTTTGCTTTATTTTTTATTTATTTATTTATTTTTTTATTTTTTTCTCCATTTTTATTAATATTTTCCATGATAACAAAAAAAATCCCATGGTATTACCCTCCCCCCTTTCCCCTTTGAAATTCTATTCTCCATCATATCCCCTCCCCATCTCAATCTTTCTACTTACATATATACAATACCAACCTAATAAAAGCCCTCCTCCCTTTCTTTCTCTTCCCTTTCTATCTCCTTTTTTAACTTACTGGCCTCTGCTACTGAGTTTTTTCCTTCTCACACAGAAGCCCAATCATCTCTAGCTAAGATCCACATATGAGGGAGAACATGTGGCGCTTGGCTTTCTGGGCCTGGGTTACCTCACTTAGTATAATTCTTTCCAGATCCATCCACTTTTCTGCAAATTTCATAACTTCATTTCTCTTTACTGCTGAGTAAAACTCCATTGTATAAATGTGCCACATCTTCATTATCCACTCATCAGTTGAGGGACATCTAGGCTGGTTCCATTTCCCAGCTATTATAAATTGAGCAGCAATAAACATGGTTGAGCAAGTATCTCTAAGGTAATGAGATGAGTCCTTAGGATATATGCCTAGGAGAGCTATAGCTGGGTCATATGGTAGATCAATCTTTAGCTGTTTTAGGAACCTCCACACTGATTTCCACAATGGCTGGACCAGATTGCATTCCCACCAACAATGTAGAAGGGTTCCTCTTTTTCCACATCCCCGCCAACATTTATGATCATTTGTTTTCATGATGGTAGCCAATCTGACAGGAGTGAGATGGAATCTCAATGTAGTCTTAATCTGCATTTCCCTGATGACTAGGGATGTAGAACATTTTTTTAGATGCGTATATGCCATTCGTATTTCTTCCTTTGAGAATTCTCTATTTAGCTCCATTTCCCATTTTTTGATTGGTTTGTTTGATTCCTTATTATTTAACTTCTTGAGTTCTTTGTATATCTTAGATATTAATCCTCTATCAGATGTATAGCTGGTGAAGATTTTTTCCCATTCTGTAGGTTGCCTCTTTGCTTTCTTCACCGTGTCCTTTGCAGTGCAGAATCTTTGTATTTTCATGAGGTCCCAGTGGTTAATCTGTGGTTTTATTGCCTGAGCAATTGGGGTTGTATTCAGAAAGTCTTTGCCAAGACCAATATGTTGAAGGGTTTCCCCTACTTTTTCCTCTAGCAGTTTCAGAGTTTCGGGTCTGATGTTAAGGTCCTTAATCCATTTGGACTTAATTCTTGTGCACGGAGAAAGAGAAGAATCTATTTTCATCCTTCTACAGATATATATCCAGTTTTCCCAACACCATTTGCTGAAGAGGCTGTCTTTTCTCCAATGAGTATTTTTGGCATTTTTATCAAATATCAGGTGGCTATAACTACATGGGGTTACATTTGGGTCTTCTATTCTGTTCCATTGATCTATGAGTCTGCTTTTGTGCCAGTACCATGCTGTTTTTGTTACTATGGCTCTGTAGTATAGGTTAAAATCAGGTATGGTGATACCACCAGCCTTATTTTTGTTGCTCAGTATTATTTTAGATATTCGAGGTTTTTTGTGATTCCAAATGAATTTTTGGATTGTTTTTTCTATTTCCGTGAAGAATGCCTTTGGAATTTTGATGGGGATTGCGTTAAATGTGTAGATTGCTTTTGGTAAGATTGCCATTTTCACAATATTGATTCTTCCAATCCAGGAACAAGGGATGTTTTTCCACTTCCTAGTGTCTTCTGCAATTTCTCGCTTGAGTGTTTTAAAGTTCTCATTGTATAGATTCTTTACTTCCTTAGTAAGGTTTATTCCAAGGTACTTTATTTTTTTTGATGCAATTGTGAATGGGAGTGATTCTCTGATCTCATCCTCTGTGTGTTTGTTGTTAGCATATATGAAGGCTACTGATTTCTGTGTATTTATTTTGTATCCTGCTACATGACTGTAGGTTTTTATCAGCTCTAACAGTTTGCTAGTAGAGTCTTTAGGGTCCTTTATATATAGAATCATGTCATCTGCAAATAATGATAACTTGACCTCTTCCTTTCCGATTTGTATCCCTTTTATGCATGTCTCTTGCCTTATTGCTATGGCTAAGACTTCCAGAACTATATTAAATAAAAGTGGGGACAGTGGACACCCTTGTCTTGTTCCTGATTTTAGTGGAAAAGCATCCAGTTTTCCCCCATTTAGTAATATGTTGGCTGTAGGCTTATCATAAATAGCCTTTATTATATTGAGATATGTTCCTTCTATTCCCAGTCTCTGTAGGACTTTTATCATGAAGGGATGTTGGATTTTGTCGAATGCTTTCTCTGCGTCTAATGAGATGATCATGTGATTTTTGTCCTTCAACCCATTTATATAATGTATAACATTTATAGATTTGCGTATGTTGAACCATCCCTGCATCTCTGGGATAAAGCCTACTTGGTCAGGGTGAATGATCTTTCTAATGTATTCTTGTATTCTGTTTGCCAATATTTTGTTGAGAATTTTTGCATCTATGTTCATGAGGGAGATTGGTCTGTAATTTTCCTTTTTTGTTCTATCTTTGCCTGGTTTTGGTATCAGAGTGATGCTGGCTTCATAGAAGGAGTTTGGTAGAATTCCTTCTTTTTCTATTTCATGGAAAAGCTTAAGAAGCAATGGTGTTAGCTCTTCCCTGAAGGTCTGGTAAAATTCAGCAGTGAATCCATCTGGGCCTGGGCTTTTTTTAGTTGGGAGATTTTTGATAACTGTTAGGATCTCCATGCTTGTTATAGGTCTATTTAAGTGATTAATCTCATCTTGATTTAATTTAGGTAGGTCATATAAATCAAGGAAATCATCCATTTCTTTCAGATTTTCATACTTTGTGGAGTATATGTTTTTATAATATGTCCCTATGATTTTTTGAATTTCTCTGGCATCTGTCGTGATGTTACCTTTTTCATCTCTAATTTTATTAATTTGTGTCTCTTCTCTCTTTCTTTTGGTCAGATTTGCTAAGGGTTTATCAATCTTGTTTATCCTTTCAAAGAACCAGCTCTTTGTTTCATTAATTCTTTGTATTGTTTTTTTGGTTTCTATTTCATTAATTTCTGCCCTAATCTTTATTATTTCTTCCCGTCTACTGATTTTTGGTTTGCCTTGTTCTTCTTTTTCCAAGGCTTTAAGGTGAAGCATTAGGTCATTTATTTGCGACCTTTCTAATTTCTTAATATAGGCACTTAAAGCTATAAATTTACCTCTTAGAACTGCCTTCATTGTGTCCCAGAGATTTTGGTATGTTGTGTTCTCATTATTGTTTGACTCTATAAATTTTTTGATTTCCTTCTTGATTTCTTCATTGACCCATTCATCATTTAGTAATGTATTGTTTAGTTTCCATGATTTTGTGTATGCTCTATATCCTTTCTTGCTATTGATTTGTAGTTTGATTCCATTGTGGTCAGATAGAATGCAAGGAATTATTTCAATTTTCCTGAATTTGTTAAGATTTGCTTTGTGTCCTAATATATGGTCTATTTTAGAGAATGATCCATGTGCTGCTGAAAAGAATGTATATTCTGCAGCATTTGGATGAAATGTCCTGTATATGTCTGTTAGGTCCATTCCTTCTATGACCTCGTTTAGTCCAGATGCCTCTCTGTTTATTTTTTCCCGGGATGACCTGTCAATTGATGAGAGTGGGGTGTTAAAGTCACCAACTACCACTGTGTTTGGTGTTATCTGTGACCTTAGTTCTAACAGTGTTTGTTTGATGAATTTGGGAGCCCCCATGTTAGGTGCATATATGTTTAGGATTGTAATGTCCTCCTGTTGGAGTGTGCCCTTAATCAATATAAAGTGACCTTCCTTATCTTTCTTGACTAATGTTGGAGTGAAGTCTGCCTTGTCAGCTATTAGGATAGCAACCCCTGCTTGCTTTCTGGGTCCATTTGCTTGAAACACCGTTTTCCAACCTTTCACCCTAAGATAATGTCCATCCTTTGTAGAAAGGTGAGTTTCTTGGAGACAACAAATTGTAGGGTCCTGCTTTTTAACCCAGTCTGCAAATCTATGTCTTTTGGTTGGAGCATTGAGGCCATTGATATTAAGAGATATTATTGAAAGATGTGTATTTATGCTTGCCATTTTTTTTTTTTTTTTTTTTTGTGGTTCTGGTTCTACCTTTGCTCTCTTATATTAACTAGTATTTGAGTGTTGTTTGCTGTTTTCCAGGTTCCTTATATGTGTGTTTTTCTTTCTCTTCGGCATGGAGGATTCTTTCAAGTATTTTGTGTAGAGCTGGTTTTGTCTTCAAATACTCCTTTAGCCTGCTTTTGTCATGGAATGTCCTTATTTCTCCATCTATTTGAATGGATAGTTTTGCAGGATAAAGTAGTCTTGGTTGACAGTTGTTATCTTTCAGAGTTTGGAATACTTCACTCCAAGCCCTTCTGGCTTTGAAAGTTTGTGTTGAGTAATCTGCTGTGATCCTGATGGGCTTGCCTTTGTAGGTAACTTGATTTTTCTCTCTAACTGCTTTCAATATTTTTTCTTTGGATTGTGTGTTTGGTAGTTTGATTATAATATGGCGAGGAGAGGTTCTTTCCAGGTTTTGTCTGGCTGGTGTTCTAAATGCTTCCTGTATCTGCATTGGCACCTCTTTCCCAATTTGGGGGAAGTTTTCTTCTATGATTTTGTTGAAGATGCCTACTATACCTTGGGATTGAAATTCTTCTCCTTCTACTATACCCTGAATTCTTATATTTGATCTTTTCATAGTGTCCCGAATATCTTGAAATTCCCATTCATACTTTTCTATTAGTTTGTCTTTCTCTTTGTTGGATTGTATTAGATCTGCCACCTGGTCTTCTAGCTTAGATATTCTGTCCTCTCCTTCATCCATTCTACTGGTGAGATTTTCTACAGAGTTTTTTATTTCATTAACTGTGTTCTTCATTGCTAGTAATTCTGACTGGTTTTTCTTCATTATTTCTATTTCCTTATTTATGTCTTGTATTGATTTCTTTATTTCGTTAAATTGGTGTCCTGTATCTTCTCTGATTCCTTTGATTTCTTCTTTGAGTTCATTGAACATATTTACAATCATTCTTTTGAAATCTTTCTCAGGCATTTTCTCTAACTCGTTTTCACTAGAGGTCATTTCTGAAGCATTGATGCTTTTTGGTGGATTTATATTGCCTTGGTTTTTGGTGTTTCTTGTGTTATAATGTATATATTTTTGCATCTTGGATTAAGTTACTGCTTAGATTTTCCAGTTAGCTGGGTATCCTTTGCTGTATCTATTGATCTGATATTGTATATCTTCTATGTAGGAGATTAAGATGTTAGGTGTGGCTCTTACCACTCTCAGAGTATCTAGACACGTGGTCCTAGGGGTTAAGTTTGCCTGCTATGGGGGTATTCAAATAGGTTGAGTGGAATAAAATACAGGTATATTCTAAAATTTAACTAAACCCTATACACATTCAGTCAAGAACAGCACCGAGCATTTATGCAAGATTAGGTATTATAAAAACCAGATCCTCTATCAACAAAGAAGTTAAGATTTCTGGTCTGTTGAGGGATCCAAGTCAGCTTGTGACCAGGTGAGACCCTTCCCTGGTTCAATCCCAGTTACCTCTTTGGATGCTTTTGGTCTCAGTCAAGTTGCTGGCTGGGATGTTGGGCCGCTGTTCTGCTTTCTGGAACTGGGTACTGGCTTTTCCTGTGGGGCAAACCAAGCCTGGCAACTGTGGCCCTGCAGATTGGCACCCCTGATGCTGGATCCCCGCTGCTGCCGCTGGAGCTGCCGCTGCTGGGACCACTGCTGCTGGATCCGCCACTGGAGATGCCGCTGCTGGGTCTGCCCCCGCTGATCCGCTGGAGCTGCCGCTGCTGGGTCCTCTGCCTCTGATCCGCTGGTGCTGCCGCTGCGGGATCCGCCTCTGCCGCTGAAGCCGCTGGAGCCTCCGCTGCTGGATTCGCTGCCCTGAAGCCGCTGTGGCCGGTACCGGAGCAGCTGGTGGTGTTTTTGGGGCTGGAGTCACGGCTTCCACCGCCGCTTCCGGCTTCCACCGCCGCTTCCGCTGCCGGGGTCTGAGCCGCCGCTGTTGGATCCCGAGTCGGCACTGCCGGAGCCCGTGGCCCGTGATGCAGCTGCCGGTGCCCGTGCTGCCGCTGCCGCTGCCAGAGTCTGAATCGCCGCTCCTGGGTCCCGAGGTGCCGCTGCCGGAGCCCAAGTCGCCGCTACCGGGTCCCGAGCTGCCGCTGCCGGAACCCGAGCTGCCGCTACCGGGTCCCGAGCTGCCGCTGCCGGAGCTGCTTCGGCCTGCCCGTGTGGGCTCTGGATATCTCCTACTTCTCCGCTGCTGTTTTAATCTCTTATACACCTCCCTTGTGTATTTTGCTGGGTTTTCTTTGGCTTTTTCTCCCCTAGGCTGCTTAGGCGTGGTTCCTATGCCGCCATCTTGACCGGAAGTCTGCACTGAAGTTTTTGAATCTTAAAAGCTACCTATTCTGAAGAAATGAAAGGACAAGGATTAGTACCACTACTATTGATCTAAAAATTGCTGAAATGGGTGAGTCTAACCATATTTCTCTTTGACTCACTGCAGGGCTTTGAATGTGGAGGGCGCCCCTGTAGTTTAATGCGCTTGTGTTTAAGCCTCATGCTTAAGCCCCAGCTGTGAGACCTTTTGGGAGACGGACTGTTCTTGGAGGAGGTGTGTCACTGTGGAAAGGCCTTGGGGTGTGGTGGCTCAGCACTGCTGGCAGCTCTTAGCTCACTCGCTCTGCTTCCTACTTTTGCTACGGAAATGTGACACAACTGTCTTCCCTGCCATGACGAAAGTTCTCTTAGAACTTCACACTAAGTGGGAAACAAACCCTTCCCTTCCACAGCTGCTTGTGGTTATGTATTTTGTCCTGGCAACAAGAAGGTTACAGCTGCACTCACCACTATGAGCCTTAAGCAACCAAGCTGATGCTGGTCGATAAGCATACACTACCTCGTGCTGGACAAGAAACCGCCTCTCTGAGAATATTTCTCTTTTCTTGGTACCAAAGTTTATTAGTATACATTGCTGCTATGATATGCACATACATTTTTTTTTACATGATGTGGCTGTCTTTTTATTAGCTCCTCAGAATTGATGGCAATGTGATCAACCCAAGCTCTGGGTTTGAGGCCATTATGACTTTGTCAGCAGACTTTTTTTATTCATTAGTTTTGTACTCACTGAATGCAGTCAAGTTGGTACCATAGTTAGCCTCCTCCCTGTCCTCCCCCTAGCCCCTCCTTGTTGAGGTATATGGGTCATGCATTGTGGAGTTAACCCACAGTTATTGGTAGGAGGAAATGTCTCTGCATATCATGACCCAATGTGTGGCTCTGACATTCTTTCCACCCCCTCTTCCACAAAATTTCCCTGAGCCATGTTGGGTTCATTTTAAGTCTGCTTCAGTGATGAGGTGTTGTAACATGGCTGAGAATGGGAAGAGAGTCAGTCACCAGACAGTCAGCAGGTCTAGTGCTAGAAGGTGCTACATGGGCAACTGGGGGAAAATAACCAATATCTGTCCAAGCAACTCATGGTCTAAACTATTGAACAGCAAATAACCTGTTGTGATGCTCACACAAGTGCAATGGTGGCACACAGCCATGGCAGGAAACCAACTGCTCTTGATTTGGCTGAGGCACTCAGTGGAATGGGACCCATAGCTGGAGCTGGGAAACAAGCCAGAACCATATCCAAACATGAGCCACTCTTCATTATCAAGCTACCACCAATCATGGGCTACAAGAGGGCCTATACCTGTTAAATTCTCTATAAAAAAATAAGGGTTATTCCATTTATCTGGTGCTAACTTTACTCTCCTTTGGAGAATCTGCTTCTCTTTTTCACATATACTTATTTTTAATAAAGATACGTGTTTTTTCATAATTATTTAAAAATTCCTAAGCAATTTGTACTTTTGTGTGATTCGTGACATGCATTTATAGATTTACCAATGGCTATGTTAATTTTCTTGCCCTCTCTAAAATCACACACTGAGGACATTCAAACCATCACAATATTTCATAGAACATTTTCATGATCCATTAATATGATTATCTTCATAGAAATTGATGAGAAAGGGATAGAAAATAGTGAGATCCTTTATGACACATGTGCCTCAGATGATGACAGATAAAATCAACAGAGATTTAATGGATAGCTACATTTATTCAAATTTTAACATCAGTGCTCAGAGCCATTCCAAGGCATCCTCGCTACAGTAAATGATTTTAACAGCAAATTCCCACCATAAGGAAAGAAGGAAATATGCCTGATAGGCATCTTTTGGTCCAGTAAACATTATATTCCACCCCTAAGCTTATTGTTCAACATTATATACTGGATGGCTCAAATGACTTCTGGATTTGAATATGACCTAGATTAGGAATAGGCCCTTCAGCAATTCCATGCCTTTGACCCTTACTGCCTGTGGTCTTGAAGCTTCTACAATGTCACCTCTGTTTGTGGTGTGAAAATATGTCATGCATAGTATGTAAAAAGAATTAATAGGATGAGTAAAAACATGATCACAGGGTTCTGGAGGAAGCCCATGCCATCACGTGCACTGAATGGTGACTTCTGGCAGTAACTAATTTGTGACGTGTTATTCCTCAGAGGTAATGAACATCTGTCTGAGGCTGATAAACATCATGAATAATTGCCTGAAAAATCCATCAATTCATAATGCAGATAGGTTCATCAGTAATCAAATGAAAAATAGATGCAATCCTTAATTCCATCCTTAAGAACAAGTAGAACAAACCTAGACATTGTGATACACTCCTGTAATTCCAGTGCTTGGGAGGTTGAGGCAGGGTTCATCATCATGGGTTCATTATCCCATACAGAAACACAGTGTTTCAAAACAACAACAAGAACAAAATAGAAAAAACCTGGATCCCAATATGAGAAGGAGACTCAGATTCTTACAGTATCTACCATAGCTGTGTGAGCGATCACTTTGCAACTAAAGGATGAAGGAAGGCATGTACTTATCTCATAGACGGGTGGCTTTGATGTGTCTCCACAAGTCAAGAGTTGAATTCCAGCTACATTGCTGTGACCCATGTTTATGTCCTTGGAGAAAAGCAAGGGCAAAGTTTCTACCAATGGACAAAGTTACAAGAAGAATACTTGATTATTCAGATTGTGTGAAAAGAATAGTGGAATGGGGAACAGGGTACACTTTGGAATCATGAATATATGAGTTGTGAACCAATAGATGAATGGGTTAAGAAACTCTTAACATTGGTTCCAAAGGCATATATGTATGTATGTATGTATATATATATATATATATATATATATATATATATATATATTTGTAATATGCATAATGTGTTAATGAATTTGTATTATATGTCCAGTGAGAACATTTGCCAAAGATAAGGCAATCAATAACTGCATAGAAAAAGGGATGTCAATCTCCTTAGTGATCAGCAATCTGATACACTAGAGATTTGACTTAAGGGGCCCAAGTGATATGCACCCAGTATCATGGATGACCACTTACAAAGAGATTCCTAATTATATGATGGCACAGAAAATCTGACATACCTTCAATCAAGAAACCTACTGTGGGACCATTATGGAATCTTTTATTTTTTTTTAAGGATGTTAAGTAGATATTAGAGGATAATTTAACTTTCTTGGGTTTCACCCATTTTGGAAGGCCTGGGGATTTATTAACTTGATTCATAGATCTAAATGCTTGATCCACCAGATTAGAGTCTGACCTAATCTTTATCATAACAAGAGCTACAGTTACTAGAAATAAGGTATAGGAATTGGCCCATGGCTCTGATATTGTCTAGTCATAACACTTACCATACTACTCAGCAGGTGCTGCTGGGCTAGAGTTGGAACTCTCTGCTGAAGTCACCAGTAAACTCCTTCCTTCGAGACACTAACTTCAAACATAAGAACTCTCTTGGAAGCAGTGTTTAATCAAATTGACAGCATTTATATAAGATAGTCCAGAGTATGAATAAAACATGTGTCTAAGATATACTAATTGATGTTCTCTACAGTGCTTTGATAAAGAAGTCTCTATTACTCTTTTAATTACAAATTAAACTTACAGCTAAAACCCACAATTTAAAAACATGTCATAATCCTCATTCATACAAAGACAGAGTGACTTTTTTTCTCTCTTAATGGTCTCTACTTATGGGGAAAAGAAAAATTTCAACTCAAGACTGTGGGGTACAAATGAATTTAGCATATATTTTAATAAAAACAGAAATTAGTATATGATCCATTGCATTTTCTATAAACACCAAGTGTAGAGAAAATAAAAGAAGTGCCAAGGGTTTCCTAGGATTCTATGACTATCACAAGAGTGTTGGAGAGGAATTAAAAAAAAAAATGTAGGCCAAAGATATTGTAAGTATCTTCAAAACCTCTTAAGTATAAAGCATAGTATGAATCTTATACTTCTTTTTTAAAAACAATATGCCTAATTTCCATTCCAAAGTAACTATTACATTTTAAAAACATAATCATTTAACATAGTTTCTAATTAAAAATGTTGAAGGGCTTGAAGGTGACTCAATGGTTAAAAGTACCTACATAATGTCAGATGCACACAGTGGTGCATGAATCTGGAATTTGTTTGAAGTGGCAAGAGGCCTTGGTATACCTATACTCTCATCCATACTCTCTGTCTCTGCCTCTCTCTCTCTGCTTGCAAACAAATAAATAAATGATAAATTTTTAAATTGAAAAAGAAAAAGCTAATTTATTTTGCCAAACTTAGGAATTATTCATTTTATTTTAAGGAAATATTTAGTGGAATAAGTCTCATATATGTTTCCCTTTGATATTACAACTAAAAATTTAGAAATTGTTTTGATAATTCTGGTATGAATTAGCTGTTTTACTGAAGGGAATAAAACATGAATAAATTTGGTACTTGTTTAAATTTCCCTGTTCTCTCACTGATGGTAGCTATTTGCAAAATCACAACAGAAATATAATAAAGCCACGTAAATAGTGGTTAAAGGGAAATTGGATAAGAAGATAATGAGAGCCTGTTGGGAACAGCAGAACTGAGTAAAAATTATACTACCATGGTAAATCTACTTTTGTTTGTTAGAGTTCATGAAAATTACTTAAACAGAGCCAAATATGAACAAAAGATGCAATATGGAAAGTATTAATAAATAATGAAGGGAAATAATAAAGAGGAACCTTAGTTCTTATTTGGGGAAATGAGGAGAGAGTCCCATAGCAACTGCTTCTTAATTCAGTTTTGCAATAGGGCAAAGAGAACAAATATCACAGGGGTTAATAAAAATAATATAGGTTTTTTTTTGTCCCCAAAGAGCAAGGAAGCTAAAAACTATTAGTACAGAAACAAACAGAATACTAAACAACACTGATAGCAGGCATATGTTCTTTTCCTCACATAAATCAATATTGAATGCATGTAATTTTCTTACCCTGTATCATAACCTTACTGAGAACTTGCAAATATGACTTATTTCATTGGAAATTAGTATAGCTTCTTGAAATTGACAGACTTCCCATCAAGATTTATTCATTGCCCACACTCATCTGTGCACTCCAATCCTGATAGTACAAGATAAACTATGTCAAATCCTATCAAGCTCTTTCTTGCCAATTCCACCGTGAATCACACAGGCTTACACATAAACTCTTGACTTCATGATCTCCACTACCACTACATTTACAAATGTAGTAAGTTCAGCTTTGCTGACTAAACAGGCCCTCCCTCCCTCCCTCCCCTTCTATTTTCCTCCCTCTCTTCTTCCCTCCCTTTCATCCTTTCTTTTTCAAATGGCCTCATAAGAAGTTAATTATTGATAATACTGAGGACGATGTGAACTAAAGTTAGCAGAAAAAAAGCGACACCCCTGTTACATACCCTATGTGGCAGATTGAGTGACAAGAACTTCTATGATTGTAGAAAGTTGGAATGTTATAAGTTGGGATGCAAATTATCTTGTGCTATCCTTAGCTTCCCAGGTAGTCATTTATCATACACTTCTATGGTTGACCTACCTAAAATCATTACGACTGTATGATAAAATCATTTGTGGAATGTGCAAACACACCCCAAATTACATCATGCCAAGAGCTAACAATGTCATCAGATAACACCTAAGGCTATAAGAGATATATTTCTCTGTTTTCCTATAACCCACCTATGTGCTCTTACTACTAATGTTTCTGAAAAATAAATTGATTTATAGCTATGTTTCCTGGACATAGTAACTCACATTTGGCTCCAGAATAAACTGTCTCATTGTATTAGAGGTGAGAGCTGTACTTACATTGCTGTAAAAATTATCTTGTTCATAACTTTGTTAACTAACCCACTGTATCATAAATACAAAAATAAATTCTCAGCAAAGTAAATCAAATAATTCTTATAGGTTACTTATTAGTTTTTGGAGAGACCAACAGTTAAATGATGTTAAATATAGTCTTATATAACATAGGAATGTTTTCATGTATCTATCATGTCTAGGGAATAAGTAGAAGACATATGAAGAAGTTAAAAGAAATATAAAAACAATAAAAGAATAAAACAGAATCCCTAACATATATGGTTACCTACATATAGAAAAACTACTGAAATTACTACTGTAATTTTATATTTCCACTGTGGCAACACAAAAGAAATACAAAATATTGTTTAAAAAGAAAATTTTTGGTTGTTTTTCAGGTAGTGTTTTGCTGTAGCCCAGGCTGACCTAGAATTACCCATAGGCTGGCCTTGAACTCACAGTGATCTCCTACCTCATTCTCTAGAGGAGTGCTGGGATTAAAGGTGTGCACCACCATGCCCAGAGACAAATTTTAAGTTTCACATTTTTCAATGATGGATAAGTCAAGTTAATTTTTCAATACCATAATGGCAGACCTGAGGCAGGTAATTTTTTTAAATAAAGTATGTCTGTCTAGCCTATAGTTTTGGATGTTTGAAGTCCAGAAAGCATGATATAATGCTGGGCAAGGGCTCTCTTTCTTAGATTATCTGATGGTTGAAGTTAATGGGGCAAGCATGTATTGGGGGAAGTGGTCCCTTGTTTAAGTGAAAAACTAGCGAGAGTACATGGTCTCAGAATCCCTTCACAGGCATATCCCCAGTTCTGCTAGGGGTCTCTCATTAGGCTTTACCTACTAAAGATTCCAACACTTTCACACTGCTTTACCTAAAAGCAAGATTCCAACATATGAGCCTTCAGGAGTGTGGGGAAGGTCGGATTCAAGTCATTTCCAAAAGACAGCAATAGATGAGGGGGCCCTCAGAGAAAATTACATTTACTATGACAAAGTGAGCTAATCAGAGTGGAAGACTGTGCCACTTACAGCTGTTGCTTATAGTTTCAGGAATTTTGATTACCCTAGTTATTTAACATCTCAAATATGAAGAATTACACATCTCAATCAGAAAGAAGTATTATTAAAATGCTAATGACAATTGCCTAGCTTAATCACAATATAAATACTCCTTGTATTTTCATATTCTACATTACAAAGTTGCTTGGCTTTATTTTCTCTCACACTAAATGCTTAATGTATGAAACAATACTCCATGAACCAGGCTGAACTTCTGTAGACTACATTCTAACACAAGGTAAGACAGAGAATGGACTAACTTTTCTTAGGTGGGTATGTTCTTGCATGAGTCTGCTCTAGTGAGCAAGACCTAGCTGGAGAACACTTCCTTTACAATACAAATATTCTTTTTCTCTTTAAAAAATCCTATGTGTGTGGTGTGTGTATACACATGCATGCAGGCACACATGTATGGGTTCACGTGTGTGTGTGTGTGTGTGTGTGTGTGTGTGTGTGTGTGTGTGTGTGTGTGTTTGTGTGTGAGCATGTTTATGTGGAGGCCAAAAGTTGATGTCAGGCATTTTGGCATTTTTCTCTGTTGCTCTCCACTTCCCTCTTTTTTTTTTTTTTTATTTATTGATACAATCTCACACTGAACTCAAAGCTCTGACATTTGTCTACACCAGCTATTCAGTAAGCCCTGTGGGTCCTCCTGTTTCCTCATCTACCTCCCCAGTGCTGGGATTATAAGCATGGGCCACAAAGCCTACCTGGCTTTTAGATAAGTTCTGGGAATTCAGACTCGGGTCATCATGAATGGGCAGCAAGCATTTTGCCCACTGAATGGTGTCTTTTCCCCTACCATTCAACAGTTACAAGTACTTTTCTCTGGGTCTGCTTCTACTTCCTGCCTGCATGTTTCCCTTCATGAGTAATTGACTTGCTTCAGTTTGAATTCCTGTGTTCAAGATTCTGAGTTGCTTGTTAAGTGCCATCATATGTTTTGGGAATATTCATTAGCACTCACAGACTTTCAGTGAGATGATAGATGGATAAGATGTTCTCTAGTTTTCCAATCAATTGTGGTTAAAGAAAGGGGTAATTCTGAGGAACAGGATCGGAAAGCTTAAAGAAAATAACTATTTCAATCTTTTATCACATCAGAGGACATGAACATGAAAATTACAAAGATTCCTGGTATATTGGATAAGCTCATGTAGAATTCATAACTTTTTCCTCTCTGATAAAATATATGAAATTCTAAGTACCAAGCCTAACTCTTCATGTTATCTAAAACTTAGATGTTATGCATTTATTCACAAACCCTGATTATTTTCATTTCCTAATGTGGACCAAGTACACCTTGGACTGATGAAATAAAAATAAGTATCAGCTGGGTAAGGTGGTGCATGCCTTTAATCCAAGACTTAAGACGATCATCATGAGTTTAAGGCTGCCCTGAGACTGTAGATTGAATTACAGGTCAGCCTAGACTGGAGCAAGATCCTACTTCAAAAAAGAAAAACAAAAATGAAGAAAAAAATGAAGTATAAAATATGAAAATGTCCTGGATTTATGGATCCATCTATATTCAAACTGGGTCAATGGAGAAAGATAGAAACATTGTAAATATATCCTAAAGTGGCTGTACTTTAAGAATGTCAATAGACAAGACAATCCAAAACAAAATATAACAAATAAATGAGGACAGCTTCAAGAAGTCAGAGGATATTATACATTTTATAAGACTTGGCTGAAATACAGTAAACTCAGGTTACTGTTGAGTAGTCATGCCAATGGACAGTTATGAGCATGAGAGCTAAGCCAACTCATGAGGGAGTTCCCTGTGGAATCCATGTTGATAAGACTACTAAAGGGTCACAACTTCATAAAGGAAAGCAGAAATAAACCCTGTCTAGAAAAGGAAATGCAAGAAATGTAGCTCATATTAGCCCTTGATGTTAAACAAAACAGAATCCCAGTAAATTTAGTGTAGTAGCCTTTCCCAGTTTAGCAGAGCTTCCATTTTGGAAAATAGCTTTTTAAAGCCCCCAACACCTCATCACTGAAGCAGACCAAAAATGAACCCAGCATGGCTCAGGGAAATTTTGCAGAAGAGGGGGTGGAAAGAATGTCAGAGCCACATGTTGGGTCACGATATGCAGAGACATTTATCTTACCCATAACTGTGGGCTAACTCCACAATGCATGAAACATGTACCTCAACAAGGAGGGGTCAAGGCGAGGGGGTAGGTCATGGATGAGCCTAATAATGGAACCAAACTGACTGTATTTTCTGAATACAAAACTAATTAATAAAGAAAAAAAGAAAAAAAAGTATTTATTTATTTGAGGGAGAGAGAAAGAGGCACATTCATGTGTGTGTGTGTGTGCGTGTGTGTGTGTGTACAGAGATAGAGAGAGAGAGAGAGAGAGAGATTGAGAGAGAGAGAGAGGTTTGCCAGGGCCTCCAGCCACTGCAAATGACTACAGTTGCATGCAGCACCTTGTACATTTAGAATATATGGGAACTGGGGAATCAAACCTGGGTCCTTAGGCTTTGCAGACAAGTGTCTTAACCACCAAGCCATCTTTCCAGCTCCATTTTGGCATATCTCTTTATTTGAATGAAATTGTTTGAGTGATTATAGACCAGACACAAATATGCAAAATTCAGCATAAATATAATCTTGATTAAACCAATTATTTCTCACTCAAAGAATGGCCACAGATATCATTCCACTGATTTTAAATAAAAGACACTAAGTTTAGGAAGAACACCATATGAAGAAATGAAATAAAAATATAATAATGAAGGAGTTATCTAGTAAGGAAGGTAAGAGTTTCAAAGATCAAAAAGAAAATCTTAAAAGCATCAGTAAACCTTGGATAGACCAGTCAACTCAAGGACATGAAAATCTGGATCAAATCAGAATCTATTAGGGTGATGTTCGATGGTTACTATCTTTGACCTGAGTGGCTAGCTGTTTTATAGAAAATTCCTCTGAATTAAGGTACTACAATTGCAGGGACCAGGGAGGTCTAGGTACCACTCCCCAAGGGGGTAGGGAGGGTTCTTGGCAAGTTTGTTTGCCAAAATTGTTACTAATGTATTGCATTTTAGACATCTATTTAACATGCACACCATCTTATTAGAAACACTTTAAAACATGTCTCCTTCCATTATTATTGCTTCAGCATTTTAGACCATAATCACCCTGGTGCTACTAATCAAATCGGTATTAAGGCAGGAAAGGAAGCTGTTTAAGATTCCCACTTCACATAAGGATTCATTAGTTTTCAATATGCTATCTAATCAAGATTATCTAGAATGATTAGAGAGCTGAGTGTGTCTTTATGATCAGCAGTAGTAAATTCTTTACTGATAGCTATACCAAGTGACTTCACATTAAGTAAATGAATCAAAATTAGAGTTACTTTTTAAAGTATAAAACTAAGTTAATTAGTTTAAAGCTCTTTTTTTTTTCATCAGAATAACTAAAGACTTGTCAATCCATGTATTTTTTTCATTTCCCAAGTTTGTGTTACACACCTTTTCTGTAATTTTAATTTTTTGACATCCTTAAATATAGGAGAGTAACTATAGCAATGGAATTATATATGCCAAACCATGTCACATAGAGAAGGTACTTTCTGTACTCTAATTATGAACATAACTTATTAAAGTCATCAGTAGCATTAAATTAACTAATTGATTATATTTTGTGAATAGTTGGGAAAATCCTACTTTTGTCTCATAATAGTATATAATACATATCATATACAATTTATTACATGTAATATAAAAAATTTGCTGTTTTATAATTCAAAATTCTTTGCTAGAATATTTCTTTTTCCTACTAAATGCTATTCACTGGATTGGTTCATCTGCAGCCTTTTGCAAGCAGTGAAATATACTTCACAAAGTGTCAACCAAAGCTGTTAGGAAAGTTCTATAATCCATCAATGTTCCAATAGCATGATTATCGAGGAGGGTCCCTGCAAAGGGGGAAGGACAGGGAGGAGGCTAACAATAGTATAAACATGACTGTATACACAGTGACCATAACCAATAAAAAAGTTAAAAAGAGATAATTATTTTATCCAGAGCTTACACAACTGCATTTTATTTGATTTCCTAAAGAGACCATTTTTCTGAAAAGTATTTTAAGACACATTAGGAATTTTCTGTTATGCTACTGTAGAAGACACTGACTAACAAGAATTATTTGGATCTCATTATCCCACAGGAATAAAATGGGTTTCATTATTCCAAGGAAATAAAATGCTAAAGTAGAATTTCAGGAACACAGAAAAAGGGCAAATAACCTCATAGACCTACCCAAGAGGCACGCTTCTTACTTATACCTAATCTAATCAAGTTGACAAGAGAATTTCATCCTCCCTCCTTTCTTTCTTCTGCACTTCTTCCTTCTTTGTTCCTTCAGTGAAATTTTCTTTCTCTTTCTCTCCAACTAAAAGAATATGAATTGGGAAGTACATGAAATGACATCTCCTAACTTTACAGATGTGAAGAAATAAATATTCAGTGTCCACAGAAACTCTAAGTACATCATTCTAGGAGACCCCATGGTATCTGTCATGGGGTTACTACATGAGTGAATTCAGGAAATGAAGCAAGCAAAATGTTGTCACTCTGGCATAGCATTCCAAAAAGGAAACACAGCTATGATTTTTTCGACTACATTAGTCCTGCTCACAGTACAGAGCCAGTGGCAGTTTAGGGGTACAAGTCCATCCTGTGATCAAGGAGTACCTGAGGTCTCTCTTAGTGGTCTTTCCTGGGAGTCATTTTAATGCTATAACAGGGTAATTTCTGCTCTTTAATCACTGACTCCTCCCATCCAAGTTTAAAAATTCTAACCTTTTTCCATGGTTAGTTTAGTTCTCCATCAGTTTTACTGTCCTACATTTCTGACCTGAGAAGCTATCAGGGTTTGATGTTTTAACTAATACAGGGAAAAATAAATTTTTAGATAGCTATGTATCACTAAAGTAAGCATGCCAAATTGGAAATTGAACTAAGATAGGTGGTCTCTGTCTTGGTTGTGATACATTCATCCTTCAGTTGCTATTTATATGTTTGTGGGTTTATTCAATGCATACCTTCACAGTGACTTTGTCTTTTATATCAATAAGTACATATCATAAAGAGAGAATTATTAAAACAGCTCACAAGATATGGGATAGGCAGTCCAAACACAGCCTCCACAGAAATGAAAATTAAAGAATCAGAAATCTACTCAGTCCATAAGGCTAGATACAGGCCAACGAGTTGTAGGGCTCAGCTGCCACTAAATTGGTGAAGCTGAACAGCAAATGACAAGAAGTATGCACCAGTGAGCAGCATAAACAGCTGTACAAAAGAAGAAAAGTGCAGGCGTCTCCTAATGCTTCCTCACACACAGTTTCCCATCAGAAGGGCTTCGCATTCCAGAGGGAGGACTTCCTGTCTCAGTTAATCTTGCCTTGAGCCACACACAACTACCTGCCCAAGAGCCATGTCTCTCCCTCTGTTGCTGATCTGGTTATATTTCCAACAGAGTGACTATTACATCAGGTATGAATCACTCTCAGGTAGGGTGTCTAATCTTTTAACAATGAAACATGACTTTGCCATCTACAAATGTGCTGAGCTCCAGGTTGGATATGACTGTCTGTTCTTAGGAAAAGCTGAATTTGACTTATGTAATTGTGTATATTTAACTGAGATACAATATCTGGTTTCAGCCTGAGACAAGTCATTTTCACCAACATAGAAAATCCTAGTTATCACTTTGGAGCAGCATACAATCATCCTACAGTGCTTCAGGGCCAATCTGCTCAGATTGATAAAACATTTTATTTAATATTCACACTACTAAATTCTGTGGGCTCTTTCTAGACTATTAAAAAAATTTAGATAATTTCCCTAATATGAAAAATAGATAATATCATAGTTCTTATCCTTAACAATTAGATTGTAACCATAGTAAATATACAGTAAAATGTGACAATGCTTGTTAGTCGCACCAAGATAAATTTTAAAAATGCATTAGTCAGGCTGTGCATGGTGGTACACTTTAACCCCAGCACTTGGGAGGCAGAGGTAGAAGGATTGCCTTGAGTTCAAGGCCACCCTGAGACTACATAGTGAATTCCAGGTCAGCCTGAGCTAGAGCGAGACCCTACCTTGGAAAACAACAACAACAACAACAACAACAAAAGCATTAATCAGTGAGAGAAATAAAAGAAACCAAAATAAACCAAAATTAGTTAAAGTATCTATATACTCCTTGGAATATATTTATACTACAATTATTTTACATTGAATGTAAAAGGCATCCAATAGGATCATGTGTTTCAAGGCTTGATCTCAGATATTAGTGCTCAAGAATCTGTGGAAGATGTAGGAGTGGAGCTTTGCTGTAGTAACTGTGTCACTGGAAGCAGTTTTTATAGCTCACTCCATATCCTCTTCCCTAACTCTGCTTTGCTTCCTCGAAAATGTGGCACCCACTTCTTATTTCAGCCTGCCATGTCTTCCCCTCCATGATGAAAATTCCCATTAAAACCACCTGCTGAGAGTCTTGCATACTTCAAACATGTCTCCTGTGGTGGCTTGATTCAGGTGTTCCCTCAAAAACTTAGATGTTGTGTATGCTAGGTTCCCAGCTGATGGAGATTTGGAAATTAACACCAAAATAACCCCTCACCCCCGAAAGCTGCTCTTGATAAGGTGATTCCTGCCAGCAATGCAAACTTGACTGCAACAGTAAAGTTGAGAAGTGGTGTGTCATTGATGCTAGACACCTGACTGTGTGGATTTGGCCATTTGGAGCTGATTTTCAAGAGGAATGTGGGAGAATTTGAAACCTTGAGCTAAGAGATGCCTTGTAGTACTGTAACTAAAGCTTCTTGGACTATTCTGGTCAGAGTTGAAAGACCTGATGCAGTAAGAACTATTGACTGTGAGACTTGGCTTATGAAGGTGAGAAAGAGCTTTGCTTGGACTGGGCTAGAAGCTATTTGTGTGAGAGGCTTGCTGTTATGCCCATGTCCTGAGAACTTGTGCAGGGTTGCATTGGATACAGACTGGTATGTGCAGAGGGATATGGAACAGAAAGAAATATTTGGGCTGAAACTTCTGCCTATTCAGCAGCAATTGTGAGAGAGATTACAACATTAAGATTGGGCCAGCTGACCCTTCACTGGGACAACAGAAAGAAGGTGGAGCCTTTGGAAGGGGATTGATTCCTAAAGGAATGTCCAAAGTCTGCTTTATCCCCCAGGCAGATTTAAAAATTGGCACACCACCTGGTATTATGGAGTATAGAAATGCAAGAAAGAGAGGGTCATTGAATTTTGAACACAGTCTTATGTTTTGGAAATGGTCATGGACAGTGTGAAGCAGGTTTGCTGGACCCCTGCAAAGAGACTGAATGGAGCTGTGAGGATGAACCATGGGTTACAGTGGAGATGCTAGGACCACAAGATGGCTGCTAAGGAGAGCTGCCAGCCCCTGATGAAGTTTTTCAGGACTATGAGTAGTCTATCTAGAGGGACAGAATTAGATCTTCAAAGGATTATTGCTGGTTAGAATTACTGGATTTGGAGATTTGTCATGGACTAGAGTTTTTGGACTTATAGTTAGAGGTTGATGTTTCCTTGTTTAAATTTTGTATTGGATGAATATTTCTTTGCTATGCCCAGTGCCATCTTTTACTTTGTGAATGTTTATTCTGTACCATTATGGGTATATTGGGGTTGATATTTTTTGGTATTATGGCTCAGTTAAAAGACCTTGGATTATGGGGATGTTTGAACATCATTAGGATTGAAAAAAATATATGGGGACATTTAAAGTTGGATGAATGCATTGTATTTTATATCATGTATGGTTATCAGTTTATGGGGCCCAGGGGCAGAATATGGTGGTTTGATTCAGGTGTCCCTCATAAACTTAGATTTGGTAGTTAACAGTTCCTGGATGTAGTGTATTGTTGGGGGTGGGCTTATGGGTACTATAGCCTGTTTCCCTTAACCACTGTTTGGCACACTCTCCTGGTGCTATTGTCCAGGGGGTGATGTCCACCCTCTGCTCATGCCGTTGTTTTCCCCTGCCATCATGGAGCTTCCCCTCATGTCTGTAAGCCAAAGTAAATCCTTTTTTTCCCCAAAAGTTGCTCTTGGTCAGGGGATTTCTGACAGCAATGTGGACCTAACTTTGACACCTCCCTCCCTGAAAACTCCAGAAACATTGCAGAAGTGAGGATCGAAAGAATGCAAGAGTCACAGAATGGGAAGTTAATACCAGGCACTATTCTTTCCACAGGAACTCACTGATACAAACATGACCCCAGAGTGATACACTGAAGAGGGTCCTCAGGGGAATGCAGGTGTGTGTGTTGGTGGGGGGATAAAAGGATAACCTGATAAGAATACCACCAAATTGCAATAAGTTCCTACACATATATTTTTTATGAGTTTTGTACTCAGTGAATACAGTCAAGTTGGTACCTTTGTTAGCCCTCTCCCTGTCCTCCCCCCTCTGCAAGGACCCTGTCCTCCCCCTCTGCAGGGACCCCTTTAGTTGGGGGATATCGGTCATGCATTGTGAAGTTAGCCATCAGTTATGGGCAGGAAGCAATGTCTTTGTGTATCGTGACCCAATGTATGGCTCTGAAATTCTTTCTGCCCCCTCTTCTGCAAATTTACCTGAGCCATGATGGGTTCATTTTAGGTCTGCTTCAGTGATGAGGTCTTGGGAGCCTCTATGTCCCTGGATATCTGGTTTGGTAGGAGTTGATTGTTCTTTGTGTGTATCTCCTTCACCCTTGTGCTGGTACCAGGTTCACCACAAAACAGCACTCTTGCTTGTTTCCCCACTTATTCTTAGTTTCAGCTGGGGCCCTTTTGAGGTATGATGGGGTGTATCTCTCATTAGGATTTGTGTGTATATAAAAAAGGGAAGCAGATTCTCTGATGGAGAGTAAAGTTAGCACCAGATAAATGGGATAACCATTTTTTCAGAGAGAATTTAATAGGTGTAGGCCCTATTGTAGCCCATGATTGGTGGCAGTTTGATAATTGAGGGCAGGCTCATTTTGGATATGATTTTGACTTGTTTCCCAGATCCAGCTATGGGTTCTGCTCCATTGAGCAGGTCAGTTAGCCAAATCAAGAGCAGCTGGTTTCCCACCATGGCTGTGTGCCACTATTGCACTTGTATGAGCATCATGTAAGGTTATTTGCTGCTAAGTAGGTTAGACCATGAGTTTCTTGGAAAGATATTGGTCATTTTCCCCCAGTCGCTCATTTAGTACCTTCTGGCAATAGATGCACTAACTGTCTGGGAACTGACTATCTTCCAGCCATTTCACTCCATGTTGTGTGCCAACAGCATATGGTGTCTTCAGCAATAGGGTATTACCAATAACTTTTGGTGGATTATCAAGTACTCTGACATAAATCTGCCTTCTTTTGGGAAACCTTGTAGGTCTCTCTGATAAAGAGCTCATTGTGAATGATAACCACATGCTGGTACTGGGAGTTACAGGTCAGCACCCAAGAAGAGAAGGAAGAAAAATATAAGTAATATGAAATAGATAGAGAGAAGAGAGAGAAGAGGGACTGGAATAAAAACAGAAGTCTGGATCAATGGAATAGAATCAAGTACCCAGATTTTGGGTCAAGTAACTACAGCTACTTGATATTTGACAAAGGCCCTAACAATATAGGCTGGAAAAAAGACAGCATCTTCAACAAATGGCGCTGGACAAAGTGTATAACCATATGCAGGAAATTGAAACTTGATCCATGGATCTCACCATGCACAACAATTAAGTCCAAATAGATCAAAGACCTCAAAATAAGACCCAAAACTTGGTTACTACTGGCAGAAAATATAGGAGGAACTTTCCATGATATAGGAATGGGACAAGACTTCCTGAAGAAAACCCCAGTAGCACAGGATCTTAAATAATCACTCAACCAATGGGATCACATGAAGCTGAAAACTTTCTTCACAAACAAACATACAATAAGCAGAGCCAACAAATTACCCACAGAATGGGAGAAAATATTTGCTAACTATCCAATGGACAGAGGCTTAATCTGTAGAATCTATAAAGAACTCAAAAACCTAAACAATAAAAAGTTAAACAACACACTCAGAAATTAGGGCAAAGAAATGAACAGGCAGTTCCTAGAGGAAGAAATACAAATGGCAAACATACAGTTAAGAAAATGTTCATCATCCCTAATCATCAGGGAAATGCAAATTAAAACAACCATGAGATACCAGCTTACCCCAGTAATGACAGCAAACATTGAAAAATAAAATGAAAGTAAATGTTTGAGAGGATGTGGAGAAATAGGAACCCTCATCCACTGTTCCTGGGAATGTAAGATGATACAACAATTTGGAAAGCAATATAGAGACTCCTAGAAAAGTTGACTATAGAGTTACCAACAGACTCAGTTATTCCCTTATTGGGCATGTACCCTGAAAGTTCCACACCTCAGTTCAGAGAGATTTAGTCAACCATGTTTATAGCTGCTCAATTCCTAATAGCTAAGAGCTGGAATCAACCCAGATGTCCACCATTAGATGAATGGATAACTAAGAGGCATTATATCTTCATGATGGAATTGTACATAGCAGTAAGGAAAAACAACACAGTGAAATTTGAAGAAAAATGGTCAAACCTGGAACAGATCATTCTCAACAAATTCACCCAATCACAGATACATAACCGCCACATAGTCTCACTTATCTACAGCTCCTAACCTGAACCCACACAAGATGTCAGTATACCTAGCAAGCATGCAGATGGCCAGGCAATAGGGTGAGTGGGGAGGGAGGAGAGGATAAAGGAGAGGGTAGGGTCACAAAACTGGACCTAAACGGCAATGATCCCATAAAATCCTACATCCTAAGACAGACCAAAATGGTTGGATCTTCACCAGGCCCTTAGAGGGAACACCTGAATCACAAGGCCCTGGAGAGGGTATGATGAAGACTGACCTTAATGTTCCTGTATTTTTATCCCAACAAAATTTAAATTAAAAAAAAAATCCTGTATGACACAGTAAACGCTTTCCTACCATAAGCTGCTTCTTCTTGGTTATTTGCTCACAGCAATGAGAATGTAAATATTACAAGTATTGTAGTTCATAATTATGACTGGAAAATAATCATTAAAATAGGTTAATTATTTAATAATTTCTTTTTTATGGTATTTGTCTTTTTAATAGAGAGATACTATCTCATTCCATTACAGCACACTAACTGGATATTTTCTGAATTCCAGAAGAACCAAGGTGACTAAATGTCCTGAAGAAATTGTCTGGTCATATTTTTTTCCATGTTGACACAGACCAATCAGAAATCAATTAGAAATTGTAAATTTATTATTCACATGGGCAGCTCACAAACAACATGATAAATTATTTAATGATTTGTAAATTTATATGGAGATTGCTAAAGCTAAGAGTGATCCAATATGTGCAGAGCAGCTGTGAAATCTCTACAGACAACTTAATGAAAGAAAGCCAGTCTGTCAACATTGCTGCATAAATTGCACCATTAAAACCACTGACAGTGATTTAAGAGATCTGATCATTTCATTCATTTAACAATTATTTCCTGTACTCTACTAAATGCTAAAAGTCACGTTAGGTTCCAGGAACTTAGGAGTGAATAAGAAATAGGCAGTACTTTAATGGGATTATTATTTAATAGGACAGACAAATGCAAATAAATAATTACAACACAGTGATATATATATGACACTAAGAACATTGCCAAGATGACTGTGGGAGTATATATAATTTATACATGTATGATATGGATTTCTTGAGGTATAAAATTATTTGAAGACAAAGGTAGGAATGAAGCTGCATGAACAATGACATAGTGGTAGAATGGCTGTTGTTGTCAAGCTTTTCTATCACCAAACTTAATCAGTTTCCATATTATCATGCTTTACTTTAAGTGTAGCTAATCTTATGGCAGCAGGGATCTTCAGAAAGTACTAATTCTGTTCTTTCCATGTGTTTTTTCTTTGTAATGAAGATGTAGTTATTAAAGTATGTATTTTTTTGTGTACACATCCCCACAGAAGAAAAGGATAGTGTGGTAATGAATCAATATAAATTATTTCTTACTTATATAATGCATGACTTTTTGCAAGTTTTTAATCATTATATTTCTTGATAAGTAATATAGCTTTATGATTTTATAAATTTTATAACTTTATAATTAGGAACAAAATGAAAGGCTTAAGTTAGTCAAATAAATAAAAACTTGGTCAGTGTAAAAGTCTTACACTGAAATGGCAAAGATGCCTTGATTTTCTGTTTAGTATTAAATCAGTATGACAAGTCCATGCAAACAATTAGACAACAACTTTACAACTACTGAAGAAACTTGAATTGCAGCAGAACTGATTATTCTGTGTGACTCTGACCTGATTCTCTCTGCCATGTAGAACCTTACTGATGTGACTATGTGCCCAGCTGAGCTCAATACTGGGAAAGCTGTATTTATGATAGTAAATTATAAGTGTTTCAAAATAATATAGTTGTATATTTTCTTTAGTCTCTTATAGAAGTCCATTTCCATAATTTTGTCACTTTCCAATATAAAATTATAGGAAGGAAGCTTTCAATTTATATTTCAAATACTCAATGATTTTTCTTCCACCATAAGTTTCAGCACTCATTTGAAAAAGCATATTACCATCATAAAAAGTTAATTCTAACAAGTGGGTGGTAGTTTCAGAGTACTTGTTTGAGATTCATAGAGGTAGATCATAGAAGGAAATTCAACAAATGATGGATCATAACCCACATACAAAATATGTATAATTGAATTCCAATACGAATTAACAAATGCAAAAATAAATTAGGAGTAATCACTTTAAGAAGAACTCCCAATAGCACGTGTATAGTTACTTCCCACCCAAAAATGAAATACCAATTTACCCCTCACTTATGACTATATACAGTGAGTGAAAAATAATTCAGAGTCAGACGATCAAGTTTAACACTATCCATGATAAACAATATTTATATTCACTTTTAATATGATGAGCTTTGTAAGATCATACGACTTCTATGATATTTCTCCACCAAACTCAAAACCCTAGTCTCGAAAGATGAAGAAAACATCAGGAAAATGCACTTCAAGGACATTGTACAAAACCCCTGAGAAGTCATCCTCAAATTTAACAAGGTTGTTGAAAGCAAGAACATGCTAAGAAACTCAGGGTCAAGGAAAACTTAAAATAGAAATTATTCAATGAAATATGGCATCCTAAATGGAATTCTAGAATGGATATTAGAATAGAGAAAATGACACTATAATAAACACTGTGAGTAACAATCATCTGTCACTTGTCATCCATTAATACAGACAAGTGTGCCATAAGACACCAAAAAAAAGTGACAGTGGAGAATATATGGGAACATCTGACATCTTCCTGAGAACTTTTGTTCCAGTTACCTTGTGAAATGTAAAAGCTTTTTAGTAGTAAAAATTAATAAAATGTCAATGTACACAAAATTAGTTTTGAAAAGAGCCAGCTTGAATTTGAATATGTGTTCTGATTACCATGCATATATCATTCAATTTGAGTGCATGGTAATTGACATTTTCAATATTAAATTTACCTGTAATGGTGTATAGCTTCATTTATTTAGGTCCTTTAAGACATTTTTTCAGAAATATCTCAGGGAAAGAACTTTATAAAAAGATGCTGGACATCTTTGTATTTGCTTTGTTTCTTTGGCTATACTGTATATTTTAAGTACTATTCTGAATGACTATTTTGAGATTAATATTTTACAATTTAGGGCCAGTGTATAAAGTATAATTGATTTGTATATATTAACTTTTGTCTGTACTATGCTAAACTCACATACAGATTCAAGTTTTTAGATTTTTTTTAAAGATTTTACTGTATATAACAAATTTATTAAAGTAGAGACCATTTCACTCCTTTAATCTTCATGATTTCCATTTTCCCCTCTGCTTATTAAACTGGGTGACACTTCAAATACAGTATATTACTAGCTATAGTGATCATTAACACTGCAGTATGTTCCTGTCTTAGAAGGGACAATTCTTTGACTGTTAAGTATAAAATTAGTTGTAGGATTTGTAGTTGCCTTTAAGATGTGTGAAAATGTATTCCACTTTGTACATATTGTTCAATTCAACTTCTTAAAATATGAAGAACATTGTATATTTTCCATTTTATGTTCTGGGCATCCTGAATCTGAGTTTTTCTAAACTCTTAATGTTTTGAGGTCAGACATGAAACTATAGTGGTAAATTACACATGGGACTTCACATGAAAGCTGGTACCCCAGGTGAAGGCAAAGAGAAACTGCAAAACTAGCTTCAGAATATGGATAGTAGGTGTACATTGGACACAAATGATTTTCAAGTCCAGTTACGTGCCTTCCTCAAGATATATAATTGGGTATATGGAAATTTGCCAAACTCTACAAGAAAATTCTAAAACCTCAACATTTCGTCTAAGCATTCTGGATAGGGGATGCTTAACACATATTTTTTATACTCACTTTAGTGAAACTACTCTCATAAAATAAGTTTCCTGTATTTACTAAAATATTTGTCAATTCACTCCATTATATTTGCATGTTTTATATTTATCTAATTTGGTGTGATTAATATTCATTTTTACACATGTATTTATATGTTGTATACAATAAGACACAAAATCTCCTAATGCTACCTTTCAAGACATATTAGGTTCTACAAAGGAACCTACCAGGAACCAAGTCTGTTCTCTTTAGTTATTCACTAATCTAGAAAATTTACTAATGGAATCACCTCCCTCAAATTAACACTGATGTTCTATTCACTTTCATTCTTGCCATCATTTTCTTATATGCATTTTTTAATGAGTTCAGTGATTTTTTTTAGACTTTTGAAAATATTTTTATTGGGAACTTTAAGATATGAATATACTGCAAATTTGTCATGTTGTCAGGTTATCATTTTGTGTGCTCTTTCCCCCCTCATTCCATTGAGGGCCCTCCTCAGTGTGGGGATCCTTATTCACTGTGGGGGCCATGAATACACTAGTCAGTTCCTGTAGTGAGGAGAGTGTCTCACACTTTACCACCCTGTGGCTATTACATTCTTTCAGCCCCCCTTTCTTCAGTGTTCTCTGAGTGTTGGAGGGTATGTTAGAAGTTTCCATTAATATTGAGCTCTCAGCAGACACTTGTTTTTACCTTTGATGGGTTTTAAGTCTCGTGAGTGTCTACCCGCATCTTCATAGAGCAGGTTCTCCTGAGAGCACTGAGATCAACGCTCATATTAATCTGTAATGTTTGCTGGGCCCTGCCCGGTCTCATAGGGATGAATTCCAGTGCTAGGCATTGCCTTTCTTTTCTTATCATTTAGTTATTTCTTGGGTCTCCTTGGCATTCCCCACCATCAGTAATCAGCAGGCACTTTAACCAAGAGTGAGAGCAGCATGGACCAAATGGGATAAGCATATGTATTCCCAAAGTTTTTTTTTAATTACTTGTTTTATTTACGAGAGAGACAGAGAGAGAGAGAGAGAGAGAGAGAGAGAGAGAGGGGCAGATGGAGCTGATAGGTGTGCCAGGGCCTTCACCCACTGCAAACGAACTCCAGATGCGTGCACCACCTTGTCCACCTGGCTTATGTGGGTCCTTGGGAATCAAATCTGGGTCCTTTGGATTTGCAAGCAAATGCCCTAACCACTTAGCAAGCCCTCCAACTCTCCCAAATATTTTTAAAATATATACTTATTTGTAAGAAAGGGAGAGAGAGAGATTGAGAGGGAGAAAATGTTCATGCCAGTGCCTCTTGCTGTTGCAAACTCTAGAAACATGTGCCACTTTGTTTATTTGGCTGTACATGGTAGCAGGGGAATCAAACCCTAGCCAGCAAGCTTTGCAAACAAGCAAACACCTTAAACCACTGAGAAATCTTCCCAGCCTGAAGGCTTTTTGATGGCTATTACCTCTCTATTTAACCAAAGAACAGTGGAGGCTTCCCTTTAGGGCCTATAACATTCCAAACTATAGAGTATTTTTGTTTCGCTTTAACTTATTTCTCAGAATCAGGCAGGATCTAACTCCCATAGTAAGGGAATATTTGTTAAATCTTATTTATTTTAATACTTAGTAAGGTCTAGTATGTTATATGCTTTTCTTCATAAAAATACTTTAGAAGCCATATGTTAATATTTCTCTAATGAATGGGGCTAAGTATCCTAAAATGATCTTTAAAGGTTAAGTTATTCTGCTCACTATAGATTGATTTTCAGATAAATCCCATTACTGAGCACATTAACCATATTATTTTAGATCTCAGGGATAACATTAGCAAAATTAGTTCATAATCTGGTGGTATCTCAAGGTAGCCAAAGAGTCATTGCCGAATTAAATAAATTTTCACCTAATTTTTAAATAAATAAAGGAACATAGATGTGTGTTTTTATGGATAAGGAATATTTTCATATTTCTGCTAACATAATGAAAATAAACATAGTGAAAAATTTAGTTGTACATACAAAATTTTGCTTAGAATAAAATAATTTTATATTATAATGAATTTAAGTAAAAATTCAGCAGCTAGACACAATATCTTTTAGAAACTATCAGATTCATAATTTTATATTAAAAATATTTCTATATTGGAAATTTTAAGACAAATAACAGAAATATTAATATCAATCAAATGATCATTGGTTCATTTCAAAAGAAAGATAATAGAATATACTATGGTAAAAGTGTTAACCAGACAGCCAGGCATGGTGGCGCACGCCTTTAATCCCAGCACTCAGGAGGCAGAGGTAGGAGGATTGCCATGAGTTCAAGGCCACCCTGAGACTACAGAGTGATTTCCAGGTCAGCCTGAGCTAGAGTGAGACCCTATCTCGAAAAAGCAAAAAAAAAAAAAAAAAAAAAAAAAAAGAAAGAAATGTTAACCAGACAAATATTGCACTACAGAGATTATTAAGACTCGACCTCTAAAAGGGCTCATCAAATTCAGAAATAGCATTTCAAATATAATGAGAAAATGCTACATATATATATATATATATATATATATATATATATATAGAGAGAGAGAGAGAGAGAGAGAGAGAGAGAGAGAGAAGGATTTATAATATTTGCTAATGAAGACAGTTCTTTCCCCAAAACTGCATGATATATAGTATCCCTAATTGTAGTGCTTGCTCCCTCAGGAGGAAGAAAGAGACTTATATTTTCAGCATTACAGAGTGTTAGAAAATGTGTATGAAAAAATGCTTAGTAATGTGATCTGTTATTTTTAAATTTTTCTTATTATTTTTGTTTCTTGAGGTAGGGTCTTGCTCTAGCCCAGACTGACCTTGAATTCATTACGAAGTCTCAGGGTAGCCTCGAACTCATGGAGATCCTCCTACCTCTGCCTCCCAAGTGCTGGGATTAAAGGTGTGTGCCACTACACCCTGCTCACGTGATCTTGTATATTTGTGTAACTAATTATTTGTGCTTTGTCATATTCACCTTATAATGATACACATATGAATAGATGAAAAGTGATTGCTTTAACACACAAGATTTTAGAAGTAAAGTATCATTTTAGCTTTCATCCAAAATCAAACTCTCTCAACCTTATACTATATATCATGTTTTTAAAATATTTAAATTAGAAAATGATACTACATCAGCAGTGAATAAAAGAAAGATTATTTTTTTGTTAATTTTTATTTAATATGTTTATATCACAGGAAAACAGTTGGCAAATCCCAACACATACCTTGGCCTTCTCATAAAGCAACATTTGGGTAACAAACAATAGACAATGAACATACAGCAGTCATCTTAAAAAAATTCAAACTTCACCAATAGATCAACTCTTTTTTAAACTTTTTTTTATTAAACACTTCCATAAATATAACCAGTACACCATGATCATTGACCTCTTCCACCATCTTTACTTTCCTCTCCTTCTCCCAAGTCCCCATTCAACTGAATCCTTTCCTCTTTCCAGTTAGTCTGTCTTCTATTTTGAGGTCATCATCTTTCCTCCTATTATGCAAGTCCTGTGCAGGTAATGTTAGCCACTGTGAGGTAATGAATATCAAGGCCACTTTGTGTCTGGAAGATAGTGTTGTAAACACCCATTCTCCTTTCTTTGGCTCTTACTTTCTGAAATGGTCCTTGTTGACGTCAGCTCCATGTTGCTGGGATGAACATCCAAACCAGAAACACTTTATGGGAAGAAGAATTTTATTTAAACTTACAGAACCAGGGGAAGCAAAACATCAGGAATCCTGGCAGAGCTCAGACTGCTCTGCATACCTTTGGGCTGAGAATGAGATCTGGCCCCAAACACGCCTTAGGGCTGGACATCAGGATCTGCTCACAGTGAAACCTCTTTCAGCCAGATGGCTGGAAACCCAAGTTATAAGCTTTAATAAAACACTTGAATCTTTTGCAGGACATACATTCAAACTACCACAGTGCCCGAGTCTTGATTGGCATTATATAAGTGTCTTGTGTAGTGATGTACATTCCACTGACACTTCTCAGTACTTTGGTGAGTTTTGAGTCACCCCAGTGTCACCATCTTCTGAAAAAAGAAACTTTTCTAACCAAAAGTAAGAGTAGCTTTAGCATACAGGTATACACATACGTATTTGGAGGGCAGTTTGGTGGGCATAATAAATCCATTTAGCCAGACAACAGTAGTATTTCCTTCCTAGGGCTTATGATGTCCCAAGCCATAGCAGTTTGATTAGGTTTCTAGTATTAGGCAGAAATTCCCTCCCTTGGAACAGGCCTCAAGTCCAATCAGAGAGCAGTTGGCTTCCTCCATAACAGATATGTCATCATTTCACCAGTTGGCACATCTGACCTAGCTGGTCAGCCATAGAGCTTTCAAGGTCCAGTCTTGATTAATACTGTAGATGACTAATCTCCCCCAACAGGCTGCATAGTTATTTTCATGGGTCCTGACAGTTAGCCAACTGGAGGAAGTATCTAGCTCAGTTCCAGCTTGATTTCTCATTGTCCTGCAGCCCAAGCAGGTAGATAGAGTCACTCTCTTCAGCAATACTTAATTATTAAGTTATTTTTAGAATTTAAACTTTACCTCAGTCATGCTAATTTGGTCTTTAATGTGTTCAGTGACTGGTTTTAAATTGTGTTACAAATTAGCCATTTAAACAATAATAGCTCACGAAACCAGTATTGCTCCTTCTGCAATATTGGAAACGTGGCTCATATGTTAAGTAATTGCCTAAAATTTTCTATCTGATAAACTGGAAAATGAGGACTAAAACTTGAAATTTAAAATTATATTGTCTTTATCTGAAATTAATTCTTGACTACATTGCCATGCTTCAATTCTTTTTCTGTGAATTAAGACTACACCATCAACCTACAGAAATGCCATCAACAATGTCAAGGTCGGGGTTGGTTTTCATGCACCATTCATTTACATCTCAGTCTTCACTGTCATTCTCATAACCATTAGGACAGGTTGACATTTTATGCTGAATAAAATATCTAAAATTATTTATAAAGGATTTTTAGGTGTAAAAGATTTATCAGACATTTTCCTTACCATACTCTTCAAAAGCACTTGAAATGTCTTTCTTAAATATTAACAAATCATATTACTAAGTGGATTAAAATATTATCATAGTTTCCCAAAGATAGAGCTTAATCTATGTTTCTTAGCTAGGCATAATTCTTACCAAGAGCTAAAGCTAAAATTCATAAAATGCTCTGCTGAGCCTTACATGATCTGGTTCTCAATAAATCATTATAAACAAACAAATGGATAAGTGAGAGAATAACTGACCTGACTACTTCTATTTGCTTCTTTGTCTAACGTAATCTCTGAAACAAATCTCAGCCAGGTATTTAAGTGAGGGTCACCCTCAGATCAGAAGTGCACCCTCACAAGTTGTGCTAAAAGGCAAAAATCAATAAACTAGGAAGATGGTTTAATAAGTACAAAATGTTTCATCAGACTTTTGTCTTCTTACAGGGCTGGGGAATCAGTAAGTGGATCCTTCTATTACTTGCCTTTCTACCTTTTATTGTCTCTTCCCTCTGATTTTCTTTGGTAGCACATGAAATTCTGGGGACACAGAATATATTTTCAGTATTGGAACAGAACATGTGGCTTGTTTCAAGAACAAACAAATGTCTAAGTAATCAATCTACCATTGTCATAAACCATCTTTGACTTGATATATATTCATGGTCTCTCTCTCTCTCTCTGTGTGTGTGTGTGTTTGTGTGTGTGTATGTGTGTGTGTGCTCGTGCCCGACCCATGGTGTTTATGTGGGAGTCAGGATAACTTCAAGGTGTTGGTCCTCTACTTCCACCACTTTGAGGCAAGGCCACCCTTATTTGCTACTGGGAAGGCCAGACCAGCTGACTCTTGATTTCAGGATTCTTCCGTTTCCACCTCTAATTGCAGGGGCTTTGAGATTACAGGTGGGAGTGCCACTTTTGCATATATGTCTTTTAAAAGGTGCTCAGGACCCATACACTGATCTTTAGGCTTACAAAGCAGGCATCATTAACCACTGAGTAATCTAACCTAATCCCTTTTTGTCAAACACATGCATTTCTAACATTTTTTCATCCAGACACTGTTCATCTAGCTTCTCATATTGCATTGCTTCAGTTTTGAAAGTTCTTCACAGCCATACATTTGAGTATCTCACTTGCTCTCCTTGACTAGATCATCTTGATGGCCATCTTGTCTTCTGACCCTCTCTCCAGATCCCTAACATTGTATCTCTTATTTCTCTGCAGGGCACCATTCTTACATAGATTCAGCTATGATCAAATTGCATCTAAAAGTTGGAGGAAGTCATCCTAAAGATTCCTACACATTCTTGTCACCTTGTGCGTATGCCTCCTGCAGCAACCCCTAGTAACAAAGTTTTCAGCATAACTGACTTCTATGCATGGAAATCAAGTTCCCAAGAAATACATGTGATTGTGTTTAGGAAGGAAAACCAAATATATCAACTGAGGCCACAGAAGATACCCTTTAAACACTCCAAACACTGTGAATACACATCTCAGGATAACTATAGTACACCCACATTTCTTAGTGTCACTCATGTAGGTGTGAGTGTGTGTGTGTGTGTGCACCAGCGACCCTGTCAGCTGCAAACAAACATTAGACTTACACTATCTTTTGCATCTGGCTTATGTGGTAGGTGGGAATTGAACCTGGGCCAGTAGTCATTGAATGCAAATGTCTTAACCACAGAGCTATCTTTCTGGCCTCTAATATATATTACAAGATAATAAGTTATTTAAATATAGATGAAAGATATTATATACTTTTATTTCAAGATATATTATGGAACACTTGTAAAATTTGTGCCCCAGGGTCATATTATTGAATATTATATTAAATGCATTCAGACTTTGCAAAAAGTTTTTGTAAAAGTTTTGTGAAACAAACCTATTAAAGAATTTCCTAAAATTAATCCCATGCCATCTGATTACCCTTCAGTAGAAGACCATAATATCTATGACTTTATAGCAAAACAAATGTAAAACTCTGTATCTTTTGGAAATGTCTTCTTTCACTGGTAAGAAATATGCGATAACTTGTAAAGGTAAGTGATCATTTTCCTAAATAAAAGTATGACTTTGGGTCTGGGGAGATGATTTAGTAGTTAAGGTTCTTGCCTGTAAAGCCAAAGGACCTAGGTTTGATTCTCTAAGACCCATGTAAGGCATATGCACAAGATAACACATGCATCTGGAGTTTGCAGCAGCTGGAGGCCTGGCATGCCCATTCTCTCTGTCTCTGTCTCTGTCTCTCTCTTTCTCTGTCTCTGCTTCTTTCTTTCTCTCTCAAACATAAACAAAAATATTTTTTCAAGTTATGAGTTTACAGTCACATAGCAGAATATTAGATTGTATGTGTATTCATGAATCTGACTCTTTTTTCAGAAATGAATTACACAAGTGAATAAACTTGGATAGAAAAAATAAATGAAATTGTTATGATCATTTGTTAATACTGACTGATTATCATAACTCACAGAGGCTATTTACAAATATTTGAAGATATTTTGGCTGAAGTTTTTTTCTACCTGAATATTGGTGTATCATATTTTCCAAAGTATTTAATATCAAACTCTTCTTGGGCTGAACAGGTTGCTTGGTGTTTAAAGGTGCTTGCTTCAAACTTTTCTTATGGATAACTTGCAAGTGTCTGAATTGAAAATATTGTCCACAGTTCATCAAACAAACCTCTCCCCCTGTCCTGCTTTCTATTTCTTTCCCTCCCAGGTTCAATTTCCCAGGACCCATGTAAGCCAGATGCACAAGGTGACACTTGTGTCTGAAGTTCATTTACAGTGGCTGGAGGTCCTGGAATGCCCATTCTTTCTCTCTCTCTCTTTCTCTCTTATAGATAAATAATTAAAATATAACCACGTGTGGTGGTGCACACCTTCAATCCTAGCACTTGGGAGGCAGAGGTAGGAGGATTGCCATGAGTTCAAGGCCACCCTGAGACTACATAGTGAGTTCCAGGTCAGCCTGAGCTAGCATGAGACCCTACCTCAGAAAACTAAAAAAAAATAACTAAAATATAAAAATCATAATTTATAAGATTTCTGACAATAATTTATTAATAATATAGCATAAAAATAAATATTGAATATTAGATTCACGCACAAAAATTAATTTTGCCATTTTATTTAAAGTTAAATTTAGTAAGTTTTATGAGGTCAAAAGTAGTGATGAATCACTACTAGATGGAGCTTGTGTTAAGTGTATGTTACATATGTTTTCATAGTCAACATGATACCCTTCAGTGTGAAGAGAATGCCATCCTCAAGGATTGTGCTGTCTCCAACACGGAGCAGCAGCAGAATAATTACATGATAAACAGGTGGTGTTAAGATGTTCTCAGTTTCTTTTATATTCTGGAAAGGCGAATAATGCAATTGCTCATTAATTGTTAAAGGTATGAAACTTTCAGTTTATTAAAAGTCACTAAATATGTGCAAAGGAAAATGTAAAACTATAACCAATAAAATGTGCAAGAAATGAGAAAGCGGATATATAGAGTACATGGGAAATTTGAGATTATACTGTATAAATACATTAAATGGTCCAGCTATAACCTGTGCTGTGCAATTATCATTCAAATGTAAGTTGTACTTAATCAATATATTTGAAAACTGTGTAGAAATGCTGAGGATAAAATGAATGAAATAGGCTATCTAAACAAAGTTAATATATTTATATTATAAAATAAGAGATACTAAGAAAAAGTAATTACTAAAGATAAGAGATATGAATCCATTTGTTCTACACTTTTTCAATTTAGTAGTTTTGTTTAATGTCAACAAATGAAAATGAAACCAATAAATTAAATGACTATAATGAAATTTAAATGAACTTAGAGGTTCAAAGAACATATTGAATATATCAGTAAAACTATACATACTTTGGCATTACTTTTATGATTCAACTTATTAATATGATGTTTCCTAACATAACCATTCAGTAAACACACTTTGCAAACATAAGATAGAACATCTCACATAAACTGGACATAAAAGTTAAAAATCTGAAACATTGAAATCATACTACTCATATGTTCAAGTTATAATAACTTTAGTATATTGATAATCGTAATGTGCACATAAAATTGAATAGCGTAATGTTTATAGATAACATATGGTTAAAGAAATCATGATAGGAGAACAATGGGTCTTTCTTTTTCAAATTTTTATTTGTTTCAGTAAAAATATTTAAAATTTACATAATTCTCTTCTTCTATCTTCATATGTCTTCCTTTTCCTACCACCTTCACTTTACCCAATTTCCCCCCCTACTATTCCAAAATCTTCTATATTGATGTCTGTTTTTTTTCCCTCCTTTATCCTCCATGAATGTTCTGAAATTCTGTCTACATAACATAAAGTGGTTGTTGTACTGATGACGTCATAGCAGCTGTGTGGTCTGCACATGACCTGCACAACATGGGCCTGGACGTTGGAGGAGGACAATGGGACTTTTTGAGCCAATCATCCATGTCAATAAAAGACAGCATAGATTTTAAGTTCAAATATGTGTCCGTTTTAATCCTCATCATATTCTTACCCCAAAACCAGAACAAGGCAGGTAATCTACAATACTTTAACCCATCAGGAAACTGAGGGCAATGATAAACTCCAGGAAGGGCTTTGGCTTGAAAGTTCTACAAATTACTGACATACTTGATTTACTAGCTCTGAACTTGAACTTATATGTGAGTTGATTGCACATGATGAGTCAGGTTTCACAAAGAGTGATGGATAATTCTTGAGGTGGTAGGACAGTTTAAGCTCATGTTTACTTTAAAGTGTATACTTGCTTTGCTAGAGCTCCATCACTATACCAAATACCTGGACCACCAGCTTGAAAGAAGAGGCTTATTCAGGGCAGTGGCTTCATAGGTTTCAATGGCTGGTACAACAAGCTGTTGGTACAACATGGTGCAGCCATGAGATAGTTCTCCTTAAAGGGGACATTTCCAGTAACAATTTCCACCTGCTAGGCTCCACCTCTGAAAGGTTCCTCACATTCTAACTGCACCCTGGGCTGAGGAGCAAGAATTACAGGTTAGCCTTTCAGGGGTATTTTATATCTCAACTGTCACAAATTCAGAAATAGACTGACAGGCTCATAGATATAAATGATAATGCTGATATCTATATATTTATTATTATGTAAATAGTTATTGTGATATCTGCCATATAAACTATTATTATAAATGCACACACGCACACACACACACATTTCCTGGCTTCATTGACTAACATATCATTTCTTTTTAAACCTCATGACATGATTGCAAATACTATTCCAAAAATTCATTATTACAAGCTTTTTATTAATAATAGTAGCTGTCAATCCAGTTGACCAGTGTTGTTAAGCTTACCAAGATCATGAAAAATACTGCAAAACTGAAGATGCCATAGGCTGGGATTACTAATGAGGCAGAATAACATGTTATTTAAAATTGAACCTGGAAAAGAAAGGCTCTTGAAAACTGCTATAGTTTTCTTATTGAAAATTAAACTAAATCCACTAGTTCACAAAATTGTTCTTATCATTTAAAAAATAATAGTTATAACATCCATACATATACACATACACACACACGTGTGTGTGTGTGTGTGTGTGTGTGTGTGTATGTATCCAATGGCATCTATACAGAAAAACACTATAATTTATTCAAAATAATTAAAGAACTGTATTGAAGAACATGTAATTCTGAAAAATTCACTTCACCAAAAAGTATTCAAAAGAGTGCTTTTACAACAGTAGGTGATAAAAGAAAATGGAACTTTGTGTTTAAATCAGAGTTTTCTTTGAAGTAGATTATACAAAGGTTTTCAGAAGAGTAATCTAGAGAGTGACAACAGACCTGGTATTTTGAGATCAATATATCAACAGAGTTAAAGATATTCTTGTCAGAATAAAATTGAGTTTAAAATGTTCATGTATGCAATTCTAAACTTTTAATTATGTTCTTTAAACCTTCTTTAGGAATATTCATCCCATTAATCATAAGTAAGGAAAACAATTTTTGTATTAATTTCAGAATACTTATGATAACCAAGTTAAAATATCCAAATAAAGGAAGCTCTAAGGCCATACAAATTTTCAATTTTTTAAAATAGAAGCCCTCCTATAGCCTATTTGCATTCCCTAGTTGCTAAAATACAATTACTTTGTTTGATTATATTTACATATATTTGGACTATCAAGTTCTGAGCCATCAACATTCTTGAATATTTTCCTGCATCTGGCTTGGTTTTAAGAAATACTTGAATAAAATGAAATCTTTTTTACTTCAGAATTATCAAAGCAGTCAAGCTGGGTAAATTTAATGTTGTGCTTGAATAATGGGTTATAATAGAGAACTAAAATATGTTATTTAACAGATCTCATTTTAGAATAAGAATCTTTTTCCACAATGCTCTTTGTAATGTTCTCTTGTAATAATAAGGGAATGAGTAAAAAATAGTCATGTGTTGACAGCTCTGACTAGCTCCTTAAATGAGTTTTATCTGAGCTTTATTAATAATATTCATTTTCTTTTCCATGAATTTAATTGTGTATATTTAAGATATTCAACATGATGCTATAATATATAGTTAAGATTTATACACTAGTTTGTATACAAATTGCTATATTTTATACACTTATATATAATTAGTTAGATACACATGGATATATTTATGAATGGTTACCACTGTTGAGTAAACTATCACCTTCATTTTCCCATGGTTACTCATACTCACACTGAGGCAAAGCATATATAATCTACTCTTTAGCCATAATTCTGAAAGCCATAGACCATTATCAACTACAGTCCTCATATTATACATTATATCATATCATTTGTTCATTTTACATATTTAGTATTTTTCTTTCTTTATTTACCTTTCCCTAACCACTATTTGATCCTTTATCTTTAAATACTTATAATTATCTATCTTGGATTCCACAAATAAGGGAAAATATATAATATGTAATAGAAGAGTAAAAGCAAGGTGAAAATTTAACAATAACCATATCTATCAGGGTTAAAAAGTGGTCGGATGAAACTAGAGAGGTTGGCGACATTGAGGAAGAGAAATAGGAAAGCTTGTGCAGGTTCTGGTAGCCAAGATCACCAGGTAAGAGCCCAAGACTGGAAAAAGTCAAGGCAGTCCTCAAATGCTTTAGCAGACACTCCTGAAGCCCCTGTTTGAGGAGCATGTGCAAGGCACCTTTGCTCTTAGTCATAATCCCTTGCGTCTAATCACAACAGGCTGAATTCTGGGTAAAATGGGCATCAAAGAAAACCTCTACCCATTCCAGGGAAAGGACTACCCTGTAAACTCCTTCTGGTCAGCAAAGGGAGGGGAAATAATTAATCAAGCTTGCAACATCATATGCTGTAGGCAGCATTTTACCAATGTCCCAGGGCTTGGTCTCCTCTCCACTCTGGAGGGTGTACTTTCTCCTTCAGCTTCCTCATGCCCTAAAATAAACCTTGATTACTTGCTTGTCTACCTGTGTTGTGCTGCAACTTTTTCTTTTAGAAGCACAAGAACAGAGACCCTTGCTATGGTTGGAACTGGAGAGTCTATAGGGAGGAGGCATGTTTGCTCATCCATGACGGTATCTGCTACCATCTAGGCAATGGAGCAAAGGCTTGGTAACTAGCTGGTGGGGATCAGGAAAGGATATGGAATATTTAAGAGGTGGGGCTTGGTGAGACTTTCCACTGGAGGTATACCCTCTAATAGGCTTGTGGGACGCTTCTCTCTTCTTTCACTTTTTTTTTCTTCCTAGACATGACAAGGCAGTCACTGCACTATATCATAAGCTCTCTGCTATAATGTGCTAGGTCATTACAGACCCCCGAGCCAAAGTAAACTTTTTCTCCTAATAAGTTGATTATTTCAGTACTGTGTTGAAGCAATGAAAAGGCAGCTAACACATTACCTGTCATATTATCTTGTCAAATATCTTAGCAAATAAACTAAGGCATGTTACTTTTTGCACTAGACAATTCAAATTCATTTTAAAACAGAGGAAACAAACTGATCTTAATCCATAAAGACAGTTTTGTGAAAAAGGGAGTGAAACCATGCTGTCCACATCCTAGCTCCTGTCACGTTATATAAATGTCTTCAAAGGACACATTCCTTGTGTCATTCATTCATCAAGTAGTTATAAGGCATCTGCTGTGTGCAATATCCTGCTATAAGTGCTGAAACAATGAGAACAGGTATAGATCTCTGCTCCTATGAAATCTGCATTCTAATGGAGGAAAAAGACTAGCAAACATAACATAATTTACAAAAAATATATTTTGCAAGATAGTCAGTGATATTGTAAAGCCATAGCACAAGCAGGAAGGATCACTGCTCTGAAGGTCTAGATAGGACAAGCTGAAAAATCAGCAATTGTACAGGATAATTCCACAGGAACATTAGAGACCCTAAAACAACAATTAATGCCTTGTGCTGGTTTTTCATTAACTAATACAGTGAAATTCTGGAAGAGAAGATTGAAAACAATTTCCTGTTATATGTGACAACATGTAAGGAGATCAGAATGAACAAAGTTTATGCATTGTGAAGGGTAGAAGAGAACCTGCAAAGTTACCTTGTGTTGGGCAATGCAGTCTCGGTTTTATTGTCACCACAGAACAAACTGGACTACGTCGGAGAAGTGGCAGTATTAGAAGTACTCTCTTTGATGCACTGATGCATGATGCGGTTAGGCTGGAACTAGTGAGACCTGGGTGGCTGCAACAACAGTAATGGAGCTTGATGTCTATGTCCCCTGGCATGTCTCTACAAGGCGAATGGAGGAAAGTGTGAAGACAGAATAGTTGATGGGTCATGTCATTGGAATGAGAGAAAAATAAATTGAAGATAAAACATGACTCTATCATTTCCAGTTTGATGAGCAGAGCAGATAAATACAGCAGTCGTTGAGATAAGTCCAAATGTGATATATAAGGTATGGATGAAGATGTGATTTGACGTGGAAAATCAAGACAAACATTTAGGGTATATTTAATTTCAAATAGATATGAATCTTATATAAAAGAAATGTAAATTTCTTAAAGATGAAATTAGAAATCTCAAAGGTAACTTTAGGTAAAATTATGGCTATAAAATAATAAACATATTTTTCCTGTTAAATCTATGAAGAGAGGCAAAAAGGAATCTGGAAATTTGCATATTCTGAATTCAAATAGAAAACATAAGTCTATAAAATTAATGGAAGGGCGTTCTTAGAGATGAAGATGGAGATGAGGAGGGAGAAGAGGTAGAGTAGGAGGAGGAGGAGGGAAGCAATGTGAAAGATAAGGCTACAGGAAAAAGAGGAGGAGTCTTTGTCAAAGGCAAGACATTGTCTCTGATCATGATTCTCTTGAGAAGGTGAGGAAATGTCAATGGAGATCTACATGCATCCTTGTTCTATGGTGCCTTTCAGGAGTTATTGCTCCCTGAAACAAACATATTTTGTTGGAGCATATTTTTTGTTGGAACATATTTGTTGGAATTAGAAGACAAACCAAGGTAGATTCAGGTGTGAGTAGGAAGAAATAACCTTTTCAGAAAAGTAGAGGGGACTATAGGGGAAAATGATGACATTTGGACTTTGCTAAAGTCCAATATCGTAGAAATTTTAGTTTGATAAAGTTATATATAGTAATTATCTATAAAGGTACTGGATTTGGAATCTGGGTTACATCTCAGATATTTTAACCAAATTTAATGAGATACTAACACTACCAGAAATAAAGATCCTTATAGCCTGCAAAACAAATGTATGTCATGTTTCCTTGGGAACCTGAAATTAGAGAATGCATGTGATAGACTTAACGGTTCCTAAAACATAAAACATGGTAAACATTAAACAAGTATTATTTTCTTTTTAGTTATTTTTGGTCATACTATGTCATCATTTCCTCTTCCATGGTAACTACCCTTGCTAAACTGAAATATAACTCAGAATACATAGAAAATTTCTTTGTGATGAGTTTTGTTTTTAACTAAATGTTTTAAATTTCCTTTCACTGGCAGGCAGAATTTGAGACAATTGTTTTCAACAAAGGTTGGATGAATGTTGAAGAAAGGGTGAAGTAATTCCTCTGTTTTCCACTAGAGGACAGAGGAGTGTCAGGCATCACTGAGGATACCTGTTTTGGAGCCAGATGTTCTAGACACTGACAGTCTTGATTTCCTTATTCCGGGAAACTCAGATACCAAAGCCAGATACTTGTTTGGATTAAGCTCACTATTTTTATTTGAATAATGTAGCAGAAATATTTTCAGGCGCAATATATATATATATATTATATATTATATATATTTTATATTTTATATTTTATTATATATATATATATATATATATATATATATTACTTTAAAGTTAGTTTGGGGATATTTTCATTTGATTGATTTGTATTTATACTTTGATTAAAACCCTCAGATCTGTGTTATATTATTTTACATTATTTTTATTTGTTTCCAACCATCACCATAATTAGATTTTTGGAAGCCTAAAGACTTTCCCTCTGGACAAATACTTCTCTTTATAGATTACCTTAAGATTAGATTCTATGTTTCCTCGCCATCATCAATACAGCAGAGAAAGATAGCAGCAAGATGCTACTAGATCAATGATAAGGAAAATACAGATATATGTAAGTCAAAACTATAGCTCTCCATACACTTGAAATTGTCATTTGTGTTGAAAGCTGAGATCAGTGTCAAAAAGCTAATAAACATGTATTTAAAGTATATTCCATATGTGAAGGAAATTACATTTGTTGTATAATATGTGTCTAGATTATATGTTCAGATTTATTATTTAATTGATTAGTCTTAAGAATTCTATCAATATTTATCTTTTTGTATTCTGTTTAAAAAAAAAAAAAAAACAAGACATGGAAAGGGCTAGCAAGTCCTCCATTATCACATACCTAGTATAGATGGGAGCCACTAAAGAAAATCACACTAGGCTGGATGAACATAAGTAGCTTTTATTTTTAGTGATAGTTTGCATACATGTCCATATCGTACTTTGATCATGATCCCTTCTTTTGTCATAATGACTTTGCTTTTTTAATTTTTTAATTTTTTAATTAATTAGTTTTGTATTCAGCAAATACACTAAGTTTGCTACCATTATTAGGCTCATCTATTATCTACCCCCTCCCCTTGACCCCTCCTTGTTGAGGTATATGGGTCATGCATTGTGGAGTTAGCCCACAGTTATGGGTAAGCTAAATGTCTCTGCATATCATGACCCAACATGTGGCTCTGACATTCTTTCCGCCCCCTCTTCTGCAAAATTTTCCTGAGCCATGTTGGGTTTATTTTTGATTTGCTTCAGTGATGAGGTGTTGGGGGACTCTGAGGCACTGGCTCTCTGATTTGGTAGGAGTTGATTTTTCTCTGTGTTGATCTCCTTCACCCTTGTGCTGATACCCGGTACACCAGGAAAACAGCACCCTTGCTTGTTTCGCCAATTTTTATTAGTTTCAGCTGGGGCCCTTTGGAGGTATGATGGGGTGGCTCTCTCCTTAGGATGTATGTCTATCTGAAAAAGAGAAGCAGATTCTCCAACGGAGAGTAAGTTAGCACCAGACAAATGAGATAACCCTTAACTTTTTTATAGAGAATTTAATAGGTGTAGGCCCTCTTGTAGCCCATGATTGATGGTAGCTTGATAATGGAGAGTGGGCTTATGTTTGGATATGGTTCTGACTTGTTTCCCAGCTCTAGCTATGGGTCCCATACCACTGAGTTAAACAGTTAGACGAATCAAGAGCAGTTGGTTCCCCACCGTGGCTGTGTGCCACCATTGCACTTGTGCGGGCATCACAACAGGTTATTTGCTGCTAAGTAGGTTAGACCATGAGTTGCGTGGACAGATATTGGTCATTTTCCCTCAGTCGCCCATGTTGCACCTTCTGGCACTGGACGCGCTGACTCTCTGGGGACTGACTTTCTTCCAGCTTCCAGCCATGCCATTCCACTTTATGTGGCGACCACATAAGATGTCTTCAGCAGTAGGGTCTTACCACTAACTTTGGTGGGTCATCTGGTACTTGGACAGAAATCTGTCTTTCTTTTAGGAAACCTTGTAGGTCTCTCTGATCAAAAGTTCATTGTGGATGATAGCCACATGCTGGTACTAGGAGTTACAGGTCAGTGCCCACTAAGAAAAGGAAGAAAAAGGTAACTAATATACAAGAGTTAGAGAGAAGAGAGAGAAGGAGAAAGAGAGAGAGACAGACAGACAGACAGGGAGAGGGAAGGAGGGAAGCTGTAGAAGATTAAGGTCTGTCTTCATCATACCCTCTCCAGTGTCTTGTGGTCCAGATATTCCCTCTAAGGGCCTGGTGAAGGTTCAGCCATTTGGTCTGCCTTTTAGGAAGTAGAATTTTATGGTACCATTGCCATTTGAGTCTAGATTTGTGTTTCCCACCCCTTTGATGCCCTCCCCTCCCTCCCCACCCATCCTATTGTCTAGTCCACCAGATGCTTGCTGGGTATGTAATGTATCATGGGTAGATTCAGGTTAGGTTCTGTAGATGAGTGAGACTGTGTGGTGATTTTTTTTTTTTTTCTGTGATTGGGTAAGTTCATTGGGAATTATCTGTTCCAGGTTCAACCATTTTTCCTCAAATTTCATTGTGTCATTTTTTTTCTTACTGCTGTATAGAATTCCATTGTGTAGGTATACCACATCTTAGTTATCCATTTTTCTAGTGATGGACATCTGGGTTGATTCCAGCTCTTAGCTATTACAAATTGAGCCACTACAAACATGGTTGAGCAAATCTCTCTGGCCTGTGGTTTGAAGGTTTTAGGGTAGATGCCCAGTAAGGGAATAACTGGGTGTGTTGGTATCTCTATAGTCAGCTTTTTCAGGAGTCTCCATATTGCTTTCCAAAATGGTTGTACCATCTTACATTGCCACCAACAGTGGATGAGTGTTCCTAATTCTCCACATCCTCACCAGCATTTATTTTCATTTGATTTTTTGATGTTTGCTATCCTTACTGGGGTAAGGTGGAATCTTATAGTTGTTTTAGTTTGCATTTCTCTGATGATTAGGGATGATGAACATTTTCTTAAGTGTGTGTTTGCCATTTGTATTTCTTCCTCTGTGAACTGCGTGTTCAGCTCTTTGCCCCATTTTGTGAGTGGTGTGTTTTTTTTACAGTAAAGGCTCTAAGAAAATGATGGCCAGGGATCGGGAATTGAGAAGAATCGTGACAAGCTGAGGGGACCACTAAGGCCTCTTGTCTTGAGCCTGGATTACATCATGGCTCTTCTAACCCATAAATTCAAAGTGACATTTTTAAAAGAATTATACATCACACCTGACATGTCAAATGACTATCAACCTGGCTGGGCAGCAAAATATATTTATGGAAGTAATGCTTTCTTCTTAGAGAAGTCCCTGAATTTTATTACTTAAAATTAGACCTAGGTATATCACCTCAGATTTACCCATCATGGCTACTGCTTTCTGAACAAAGTTAGTTTCTTTACATCATTTACCTTGAAGTTATTTGGACATATTACCTAATATCACCCCTCCTTATTTTTGCTGAGAAGCTTGTTCTTTCCATATTTAAGTCCCTGAATCCCAAGTTGATGGAAATTGATGTTGTATGTACAAGGTGCTGTAGGATTGAAAGTGATGATGTTAGAGGCAACTCAAGATTTTTCTAGCTGGTTGTGGTGGTGCACACCCTTAATCCCAGCACTCAGGAGGCAGAGGTAGGAGGAATGCCATGAGCTCGAGGGCACCCTGAGACTACATAGTGAATTCTAGGTCAGCCTGAGCTAGGGTGAAACCCTACCACGAAAAAAAAAAAAAGATTTTTCTAAACCTTACATCATTTTTTTTCTGATTAACTTAAGTCAGAATATAGTTGAACTCAGTTACATATTTTTAGGACAATAGACTGAAGACATGTAGGTTGACAGAGATAGTGCCTGAAATAGAAAAGCATAAAGAAGATCATTGTTGGTAAATTCAGCTCATAATGTAATGATGTTTTTCAAGTCAGTGTAAAGAGATATATTAATAATGGTATCTTAAAAAAATATGTAGTCTGGGAATGGAGAGATGGCTTAGCAGTTAAGTGCTTGCCTGTGAAGCCTAAGGACCCCGGTTCAAGGCTCAATTCCCCAGGACCCACATTAGCCAGATGCACAAGGGGGCACACACGTCTGGAGTTCATTTGCAGTGGCTGGAGGCCATGGTGTGCCCATTTTTTTGCTCTCTCTCTCTCTCTCTATCTGCCTCTATCTGCCTCTCTCTCTCTCTCTCTCTCTCTCTCTCTGTCACTCTCAAATAAATAAAGAAAAATGAACAAAAAAATACCAAAAATATATGTAGGCTGGAAAGGTGAGTGGGGTGAGCCAGTTTTAAGTATAAGTTAAGATTTGGAGCAGTGTGGGTAGATGGTTTACATCATACATTTTTTGTTATTTACTTCCCAGTGCTTTCATGGTAATGCTCACAAATATCAACTAATATTTTACCATGTCTCTTGAAACATAAAAATAGGAAACAAAAATATGAGATCACATGAATCATGAATTTTAAAAATTATTCAGTAACATGAAGCTTTTTAACATTTAACTGCACAAGAATCATTAAGTAGTTAGCATGGCACTCAAATCTTATAAATGTGGTTGGAGACATGGTTTAATGATTAAGGTACTTGCCCATAAAGTCCAGTGGACCCAGGTTTGATTCCCCAGGACAATGTAAGCCAGATGCACAAGGTGGCACATACATCTGGAGTTTGATTGCAATGACTAAAGCCCCTGGTGTGCCTATCCTGTTTTTCTGTATCTGCCTCTCTCTCACTCTTTCACAAATAAATACAATAAAAAATAAATAAAATTTAAATATCAGAAATGAAAATTTAATTTAAACAAAGAGATACAAACCCTTGGATTGGATAATAAATATCTAAATTCTTAAACCTTACCATTTATCATATCAACATACATGAAATTTAAAACAAATATATAGAACAAAATAATTTGAACATAGCTACTCAGTCTGTGTATTGACTTTGGCTGTTTCCATCCTATAGTTGCAGAATGAGTAGTCACAGCAGAGATTATTTATCCCACATGACATGGAACTTTTACAGTGTGGACCTCTGTAGAAACAGCCAGTCTTCACCACAGCAATCAATTCATTTGCTATACATGAAAATATCACAGAGTACAATGAATAAAGCACAAAGAGAAAACATATGATTAGTTTTTACTAAACATTTATAGACATCTGTGCTTACATAATTTTACATATATACTAGAGTTCTCACTTGATAAATTAAGCCCTGATAACAACATGTTTAAGAGCCTGTGTACTCATTTCATCAATATGTATATGATGAAGCTTTAGAAAGCTTTAGGTTAAATACCCAACAATTACTCACAATGCTTTCAGATGTTATATTTATTAGTGCTATTGATTCCATGACTATCAACATTGTTTTTGATAATATAAAATACCTAATTTGTACTAAATGTAGAAATAATTTCAAAAATAGTTACATGAAAGAATACCCACAAATAGAAAAATAGTATGGGAATCAAAGTGTGAAGAGCAATCCCAATATCTAAGCTCTTGTAAAGTTAGTTTAGCCTGTCAGTTGTCTTTCTTAACCTGTCTTCCACCGTCACAAAAATTATCAGCTAGGGACCAGGTGAAACCACAGAGGAACTGACAAGAACAGACAGGCACTGAGGAGGCTCAAAATGTACCAAAGCAGAAATCCTGAAGCTTCAGGGAACTCAACGCTAACATAGACTTAAAATATACCCAACAAGGCTCAGGGATTTTGTGAAGGGGGTCAGAAAGATTGTAAGAGCCACAGAGTGAGAGGGAATATCCAGAGGCACTGACAACCCAGCCCCACAATGACTGATTGCTGCTCTCACAACTCTTAACCCACACTCCATACCAGCAATCCCACTGAGGAGGGCCCTCAGTGGAGTGTGGACATGCAGGAGGTAAATGATGGTACCAACATATGATGTATCCATACAAAGCTTCTACTTAATAAAAAAGAAAAAAAGTAAGAGAAGGACATAAATGTAAAATAAAGCATGTGTGTTCATACCCATTGATCCTGCACCCAGCTGCCTCTGATCAATTGGAAGTGACTGTTCTAGGAGTTCATGAGAGCTGTCTGTGGCCAGATTGGAGGAGATCATGTTTCCAGGTAACTCTCCTGGGCCCTTCTCACAAATGTCTAGTTTTACTCTGTTCTTCATTCAGCACCTAGAGGGGATAGAGAATTGTTTTGGATGCTATTAGAATAACTTTTAAATGTTTTACCTCTACATATAAAAGACTATTGTGAGCCAGATGTAGTGGTGCACACTTTTAATCCCAGCGCTTGGGAGGTAGAAGGAGGACATTCACCATGAGTTTGAGGGCACCCTCAGACTACTTCCAGGCTAGCCTGGGCTAGAGAACAACCATACCTTAAAAAAAAAACTAAAAAGACAGAAGAGACTATTGTAACATCTAGCTTTATATACAGGTAACCTTTTTCAAATTTTATATCTTCTATCCAATATACATATTTATTTGAAATCTAAGAAATAACCTTCATGTGCTAGTCATGAACTGATTAGAATTAGTGATTGTGAAGTATACATTGAGAAAATCTTTTAGTACAGTTGGTGATGTCTTTTTTTTTTAAGTTTATGTTTTTTATTTTTTATTTATTTTTTTTCTTTTTTCTTTTTTTTTTACTGTTGATATAAAAAAATTTAATCTGGGAAATGTTAAGCCATATAAACAGGAATCTTTTTTTTTATTAGTCAGTTTTGTATTCAGCAAATACAGTCAGTTTGGTACCATTATTAGGCTCATCCGTGACCTACCCCCTCCCCTTGGCCCCTCCTTGTTGAGGTATACGGGTCATGCATTGTGGAGTTAGCCCACAGTTATGGGTAAGCTAAATGTCTCTGCATATCATGACCCAACATGTGACTCTGACATTCTTTCTGCCCCCTCTTCCGCAAAATTTCCCTGAGCCATGTTGGGTTCATTTTTGGTCTGCTTCAGTGATGAGGTGTTGGGGGCCTCTGAGGCTCTGGCTCTCTGATTTGGTAGGAGTTGATTTTTCTCTGTGCTGATCTCCTTCCTCCTTGTGCTGGTATCTGGTTCATCAGGAAAACAGCCCCCTTGCTTATTTCACCAATTTTTGTTAGTTTCAGCCGGGGCCCCTTTGAGGTATGATGGGGTGGCTCTCTCCTTAGGATCTACATCTATCTGAAAAAGAGAAGCAGATTCTCCAACGGAGAGTAAGTTAGCACCAGGACAAATGAGATAACCCTTACTTTTTTTTTTTTAATAGAGAATTTAATACATGTAGGCCCTCTTGTAGCCCACAATTGATGGTAGCTTGATATTGGAGAGTGGGCTTATGTTTGGATATGGTTCTGACTTGTTTCCCAGCTCCAGCTATGGGTCCCATACCAGTGAGGGGATCAGTTAGCCAAATTTAGAGCAGTTGGTTCCCCACCATGGCTGTGTGCCACCACTGCACTTGTGTGGGCATCACAACAAGTTATTTGCTGCTAAGTAGGTTAGACCATGCATTGCTTCAACAGATATTGGTCAATTTCCCCCATTCGCCCATGTAGCACCTTCTGGCACTAGACGCGCTGACTGTCTGGGGACTGACTCTCTTCCAACTTCCAGCCATGCCATTCTAATTTGCATGTCAATCACTTAAGGTATCTTCAGCAGTAGGGTCTTACCACTAGCCTTTGGTGGGTCATCAAGTACTGTGACAGAAATCTGTCTGTCTTTTAGGAAACCTTGCAGGTCTCTCTGATCAAAAGCTCATTATGGATGATAGCCCCATGCTGGATCTGGGAGTTACAGGTTAGTGCCCACTAAGAAAATGAGGAAAAAGATAACTAATATACAAGAGTTAGAGATAAGAGAGAGAGAGACAGGGAGAGGGGAAGTGAGGGAGGGAAGATGTAGGAGATTAAGGTTAGTCTTAGTCTTACCCTCTCCAGTGTCTTGTGGTTCAGGTGTTCCCTGTAAGGGCCTGGTGAAGGATCAGCCATTTGGTCTGTCTTTTAGTAAGTAGAAGATTATGGTACCATTGCTGTTTGGGTCTAGATTTGTGTTTCCCACCCCTTTGATGCCCTCCCCTCCCTCCCCTTCCATCCTAGTGTCTAGTCTAGGAGATGCTTGCTGGGTTTGTAAGGTATCTTCGGTAGATTCAGGTTAGGTGCTGTAGATGAGTGAGACTATGTGGCGATTTTTTTTCTGTGATTGGGTAAGTTCACTGAGAATGATCTGTTCCAGGTTCAACCATTTTTCCTCAAATTTCATTGTGTCATTTTTTCTTACTGCTGTATAGAATTCCATTGTGTATATATACCACATCTTAGGTATCCATTCTTCTAGTGATGGACATCTGGGTTGATTCGGAAAGCAATATGGAGACTTCTGAAAAAGCTGAGTATAGAGATACCAACAGACCCAGTTATTCCCTTACTGGGCATCTACCCTAAAACCTTCAAACCACAGACTAAAGAGATTTGCTCAACCATGTTTATAGCGGCTCAATTTGTAATAGCTAAGAGCTGGAATCAACCCAGTTGGTGATGTTTAAGGGAAACAGAAAGTACTGTTTGTATACAGAAGAAAGTATCTGTTTTGTAGTTCAAAGTCCTATATGAAAGTAGCCAATGTGAATTATATTTATTTGACACTTAGAATCAGAAACCATGCTTATATCAATATACACACGTTTCTTAATACATTGGCATGTTTAGGTCATGAGCAGAGGACCCATGAAATGAAATGCTAACATTATTACATGACATTTAAAAGTGTGGATTAGTGCTAAACTTACATTTTGCCTCAGAATTATGCCTCAGAAGCTCAGGATAAAGTTCATACAGGATTGAAGTTCATTTGAATGATTATAAAAAAATTCTAAACTTTTATGACTTAATTAATTACATAAATGTCATATAACATAAAACCATAGGGGATTATATATATTCATTATAATATGAAATAAAGGTGAAGTGAATTGATTCCTAATATTCAAGAATATATATCAGGATATTATATAATGTAGAAATAAACATTGAGATAGATATATCATACATGTATGTCAAAGTTTTCATACCTTTATTTGCCAAGAATCTGTGTTAATCATTCATTTTTGTTTAATTTAATTTAATTTAATTTAATTTAATTTTGGTTTTGCGAGGTAGGGTTTCACTCTAGCCCAGGCTGACCTGGAATTCACTCTGTAGTCTCAAGGTGGCCTTGAACTCATGGTGATCCTCCTACCTCTACCTCCCGAGTGCTGGAATTAAAGGCATGCACCACCACCCCCAGCTAAACATTCATTTTTATTCTTCTATTATATAGTTTCCTGTAAAAAAGTATACCTATATAATAATAATCTAAGCTTTTATAAGTCATAATTTTATGATATTGTAATTCATCAAAAATAATTTTGAAAATAATAGTAAACTAAATAGTAAAAAATAGTATTAACTGGTTACACTTCTCACCATTCATCAATGCAGTATGTTTCCAATTTTCTTTCAGGGATTTCTTTCTATGTGTTAAGAGAGCAATATGAATTGTGAGTACCTTGAATCTTGCTTATTACCTATTTATATCCCTGAGGTTCCAATTCTATCTCTAATACTTCTGAGATAAAATCAGGCTTGATTATCAAACAATAGATACTTATTAAGTCTTTTCAGTTGCTAGGCAACCATAGCTGTCAATCAGTAGAGACTTGAACAGATGCTTCTTTAAAGCATTCTCTCAAAAGCATCTGGAATGCATCTTATTTGCTCTAAGACTGTATTATTACAGGTATTGTTAAGCCAAGGTCTAGATTAATCCACGTGTCTCAAATATAATGTTACTTCCTTGAGTTTCTTCCTCCTCATTTCTGTCTTCTAAAAATTAAATATCTTTAAAACTGATTTTTGTATTTCATGTCTAACATAACACTGTTATAGTTTGTATGTGAAGTATTTAAAAGGTTCGTTTATCTACGAATTGGTCCCTGGCTGGTGGCTTTATTGAGAGGTTGTTAGATCATGAGGGCTCTAACATCAGTAGCTTTGCCCATTGGTAAGTTCATAGTTAAGTGAGCTATCAGGAGGTGAGGCCAATTTTGAGAAAGTGGGACATGTTTATTTCTATTCCCAGTTCCACTTTCTCCCCCATTCCCCAACCTCCTTCTCCCCTTCACCTTTCCCCTTTCCTTTCTTTTCTGTCCACCGTGAGTTCATCACTTTATCTCCCATGCCTTTCCATGATGTTTCTACTCTGCTATAGGAATCAAGTGAAGAGAGACAAATGGCTATAGACAGAAACCTCAGAAACAGTGAGCCAACAAAAAACATTCTTTCTGTGAATTGTTTATCTAAGGTACTTTATCACACTACCAATTAGTCACTGCAAGTTCTAATCTGCTACATATACGTATTGCCAACTGTAATCTTGTTTTCATAAAGCCATAACAATTCTATTACACTTGATGATGTCTAAACTATCTAGAAAGTACTCAAATGGTATATTCTATGAGATAAATCTAGGTAAGGGAGGTGACAGATATGTAAATCCTCTTGCATGAAACCTGTGCTTTCAAATAATCATGATAGTGTATGGGGAATCTTTGTGAATATGTCATATTGATTTTTATAAGCAAGGGAACATGCTGACTTTTAAAGGAAATTTGCACAGGAAACATTTTAAATGTGAAAAATATTAGTTCTACTTAGGTCAGTGGACACACTTTCCCTTACCAGGTGTGATGGGACAGACCTTTAGTCCCAGCACTAGGGAGGCAGAGGTAGGAGGATCTTCCAGAGTTCAAGGCCACCCTGAGACTACACAGTGAATTCCAGGTCAGCCTGAGCTAGCATGAGACCCTACCTCAGAAAACTAATAATAATAATAATAATAATGCTATTCTTTTTCTTCAGAGATGACGTAAGACTGAAGATAGTCTACATACAAATAGGCATGCATGAGAATAGAATTAGATCCATAATTCAGAATTTCTTGCATGTACTCACTACATAGACAGGAAATATTTGTCTCTTTCTATAACATCCCAAGGGTACTGAGGCTTGGGGATTTAATGTACATAGTATTGCTATTTTTGCTGCAAGTATTAACATGCTTATATTCCAGACTTCTTGGGTCTTTCCACATAGGTTAAAGGCTCAGTCCTTTCCATTTCTACTTCATAAACAATCTGCTATTCTAATCTTCAGCTACTCCTTTATGCACATAAGCTGAATAGGCCTTAAACTTTGAATCACTTAACCATTTATTTTCTTAATTGTCATGTCTCAAAGCAAGAAAAATATGTTAAACTGTGTAGGATTTTCATATCTTAAGTTGTAATACTTTAATCTTCCTGTCAAAATATGGGACTAGTTGGGAATGATCAATTTCATGACACACACTGTTTATATTGATTGACACAGCTAGGATAAGTTTCAAATGCATCTTGATAAAACAATTTTGGGGGTGTTATAATATTAACTTTCAGGAGCAATGATTTCTTCGAACAAACCAGTAATCTATTATTTTATCTTTTTTATATTTTTTTTTTCATTTTTATTTATTTGAGAGTGACAGAGAGAGAGAAAGAGGCACAGAGAGAGAGAGAATGGGTGCGCCAGGGCTTCCAGCCACTGCAAACAAACTCCAGATCTGTGCGCCCCCTTGTGCATCTGGCTAACGTGGGACCTGGGGAATCGAGCCTCGAACTGGGGTCCTTAGGCTTCACAGGCAAGCGCTTAACCGCTAAGCCATCTCTCCTGCCCCTATTTTATCTTTTAAATTTTTTTTTAACTCTTTTATGACAGAGAGCAAGAGAGAGTGAGAGAGATGAAGGAGGGAAGAGGGAGAGTGATAATTGGCACATCAGGGCCTCCAGCCACTGCAATTGAACACCAAATGTGTGTACCACGTTGTGCACATGCATGACCTTCTACTTGCATCACCTTGTTTGTCTGGCTTATATGGCACATGGAGAGTAGAACTTTAACTGCCCTTGTTATTTTATCTTTTAAACCCTGGTTCTATTCTTATTTCATGTAGATTCAGAAGAACCTGGCTTGTTTCAATATTGTCTAACATCATAATGTGCATTATGATGTTAACTAATACAATAATTTAAAAGGCAATCTTTGTTTTTTTATTCAAAATATTCACAGTAGCACTAAGTTCAGTAACTGTAATTATTTGCAATTGTAATTACTACCTGCTTATGTACTTCACTAGACAGTGAATAATTCCTGGACAAAGATCATCACATTCACATTTGTATTCCAAGTAATGATTATTAAGAATCTATAAATTCAAATATATTTTATACAGAAAAGTATTCACAAAATAAAAAATGTAGAGACCTATAATAAAGAAATAGCACATTTCTAATCTAAGCTGAACTATAATATATAACTTACTTAATATAACCTGTAAATCATAAATCTCTTTTAAAGTGCTTGCATTTATTTCTGCCAAGAGGAAAGTTCAGTTGAACTAAATTTTCACACTTCACAGTAGCCTATTGGAATTATAAGTACATTAATATGATTTAAAGAAAATTCCAATGTCAATTGTGTAAGGTGTTACAAGTATCCCACAGAATCAAAATATATTTATGGAAAAAATGTGATCAATAGATAACAGAAGTCTATGATTCATTCAGAAGAGAAAAAGTAGAAAGAAATAAAATTGCAAGGAAAAATATCAAGTAAAATCATCTAACTTGTTTTAAGAACTTACACTTAGGCCACTGTAATATTAACTACCTGTGAAGGTCTGTTTTATTTATTCAATATATCTTGCCTTTCAACACTGTAGTTTCAGCAAAATGAGAGGTTGAATGAACACACTTATGAAATTGCTTGTTCTACACTGTCTGAGAAGAGGGACCAGAAAATCACCGGGGTTGCTTAGCATTACTGAATGCTAATATAACCAAGCAGAGGCATTCAGTAATGCCTCTGCTTGGTTATTTTGCCTGTTGATAGATCCAGCAGTGCCAGCTAAACTCAGCACTCTAAAATGCAAGATATATCATCTGTGCTTTGCTTCATATCACAGGAATAACAAACTATTTTCCAATAAGGAAAAGTGAAATATAATCTGAAATAAAGATGCACACTAAATTGCTTTCCCTGCCTTTGATTCTGTTTTTAAACAAATCATTATTTCCAATACTATTAATCTTTACTGATGCATTTCCTGATTCTACACATGTATTTTGAGGTTACTAGCACATTTGTTACACGAAAGAATGATAATGTAATGCTCACGAGCTTAATGTATTTGAAATGACTTTGGTCCATTTTTATAAATAGTTTGAGTAGCAACATTAGTCAAGTGTTACGTCCTGAGATAGACATTGTGGGCTAAAAAAAGGTGCTTAGTTTCAGGCATATGATATTTAAACATGTCATATGTATAAATCACTGCTCCAAGGGCAGGAAAAATGCCTCAGTGAATAGAGCACTTGCCATGCAAGACTGAGGTCACAATTCAGATTTCAGCATCAAATAACTGCAAATATTGGGCAGCATTGGCAGATAGCTTATAGTCCTAGTACCAGAGACATAGAGACAAGGTGTCTGTAGGTCAAGCTGGCTAAGTGAGACTAACTAAATTGGCAAGCTCTGGATCCAAATGAGATAGCCTTTGTGGTGGTTTAGACCAGGTATCCCACATAAACTTATGTGTTCTGAAAGCTTGCTCCTCAGCTGGTAGCAAGTTGGGAGGTGGAGACTTTTTGGAGGAGGTGTGCTGTTGGAGACAGGCTTAGGGGTTATAGCCAACACTCCATTTCAAGACCCACTCTCCTGCTGTTTTTCTCCACCTGCTGTGGCTGAGGTGATGTCCAGTCTCTGCTCATGCTATGCTGTCCCCTGCCATCAAGGAAATTCCCCATGATACTCGAAGCCAAAATCACAACTTTCCTCCCATAAGCAGCTTTTGGCTGTGTACTTTGCCCCAGAAATAAGAAGGTAACTACAACGTCTGGTTCCAAGTACCCATAGCTCAGGAGACCAAGACAAGTACGAACCTGTCATCCAAGCACTGGGCTGTAGAGGTAGGAGGATCAGAAAAGTCCAATGTTAGTCTCTACTACATATCAAATTTGAGTACAGCCTATGCTATATGAGCCCTTATCTCATAAACTGGAAACAAAAAAGTCAAAGGAAGAAAAAGGAATTTCTATTCAGAAATCCAAATCAAGTTGTGACTTCTGTAATAGATGAATTATGTATCAGTTTCACTCTCTTTAGGGGTTAGCTTATGTCAGAATATTAGAAATTGCAGAGTATCTTCACTTATTTTTGAGAGCTAAAACTAATAAACTATCTAGGTTTCTCATAAGGCAAGATCAATGAAAATAAAGTTTTCATACTAAATATAAGTCCATGGCCCAGGAAAGTTCTATCAAATGTATATATGTTTTCTTAATCTCCCAATATGTAACTAGTCTGGAATTTATGCCTTTAGCATATAAAGGAGAGTTTAGACTTTGATATGCCATCTTCACTTAAGAATTGGTAGTTCTAATAATCCTGCTGACTTACCAAATATCAAAATTGCAAAGTATCTACCACCACTCTTCCATGAGTTTTTCTTTTTGTTTTCTCTTAATTCTAAGCCTGTTATTTTACAATTCAACTTTGAGAACTGTGTTCTAGCACATTTTGTGTGTGCAGTAAATAAAGTGCCCTTTATTTAGTTGTGCTTGAGATCTAAAATCTATGTGACTTCTACACTGGCTTTGATTTCCTTTGAGGGAAGATTGCTACTCAGAGCCTTGCTGGTTCCTACCGAAACTCACTGTGGGAAGAGTGGTGGTCAGTGTATCAATATGTAAGGCAGATTTTCAACATAACAGGTCTCAGATAAATTTTCTTGCTTTATTTCTCTCTTATACTTTGTAACAAGCCACATACCTCTAGAATCTCATTGGATTCTATGATTGCTTTTTCCTCAGCATGACTGACCTGAAAATTTAAAAATGTCAACCTAATTTGTTAATTGGAACTAGGATTTTGTCCTACCACTTGACAGACCAATTAATTTCAAGTGAAAAGAAAATCTAGTCTCTAATGTCCCCCAAAAAGCTTATCTAAGGAAATGACCAAATGCATTTGTCCATAGCAAATTGATAGAACCCAGAATTTTCATTTGGTCCTATCTTAATATCCAGTCTCTACAGCCTCAGTAACATTTGATTTTCTAATGTTTGCTCTCCTTACTGGGGAATCCCATAGTTGTTTTAATTTGCATTTCTTTAATGGTTAGAAATGTTGAAAATTTTCTTAAGCATGTGTTAGCCATTTGCTGTTCTTCCTCTGAGAACTCCCTATTTAGTTCTCTGTCCCATGTTTGGAGTTTGTTGTTTGAGGTTTTTATTGTTTAGTTTTTTTTCACTTCTATGAGAATTCTGACCCCCTATGGAAAAATAACAAAAGGAAACACAGAGCTAGCGTTTTCTAAATAATATTTTAAGCTCTATGTATTAAACGTTTGTGTTGGCTATAAGCAAATAAGTGCATTGAATACTAAGAAAAGGGATGAGGGCTGGACAGATGGCTTAGCAGTTAAGCTGTTGCCTGTGAAGCCTAAGGACACTGGTTCGAGGCTCAATTCCGCAGGACCCATGTTAGCCAGATGCACGAGGGGGCGCACATGTCTGGAGTTCGTTTGCAGTGGCTGGAGGCCCTGGCGTGCCCATTCTCTCTCTCTCTCTCTCTCTTTCTCTCTCTCCCTATTTCTCTCTCTGTCTCTCTCAAATAAATAAATAAATAAAATTTAAAAAAGAAAAGGAATGACTAGTAAAGCAGGGAGTGGTGGTTCGTACCTATAATCCTAGCTCTTGGGACGCTAAGGCAGGAGGACAACCACAGTCACAGCCAACCTGGTCTTCATAGTGTGAAAAAATGTCAGAAAAATTTAAAAAAGCACACACACACACACACAAAAGCAAACACCAAAGAAACACAACTCATAAAACTATTTTATACAAATATATTTTAATTCAAAAATACAATTAAAAAAATTCTGGAAATACAGAGGATATAGAGAACTCAACAATGAATCAGACTGTAACCAGGCCTGCCATGGCTTGGGGAACATTAAGGAAGAGGTGGCAGGAGGATTTTAAGAGCCACAGAGTGGGTAGGAATAACCCTGAGGATCTGTCTCCCCTCCTCCCTCCCCCACTACTATCCCATAGGGACCGACTGAGGACTTTGTGACCTCACAGTGAATACCATAACCCACTGAGGGGGGCCCTAGGGTAACAGGAGATGAGATAGGGATAATTTATGCCTAATAAATTATACATTAGTAAATTATATATAATAAATAGTTTATATAAAACAGAATATAAGAAAACAAATCTGAAGTTTCATACTCTGAAACATGGAATTTTTTCATCACTATTCTGATATTAACATGCAGGAGAGTAACTGTTGCAGTCAACTTCACTTTGCTGGGATGAAGTTCCAAACCAGGCACAGTTTGTGGGTCGAAGGAAATTATTGAAGCTTACAGATCCAGGAAAAGTTCCAAAATATCGGAAAAATCTGGATGCTTTTTGTAGTTCCATGCGTGAGAAATGCAACCATCAATTCCATAAACAAATACACTCCAGGAACACCAAGCGGAGCTCAAGCGTTCCGTGTACCTTTAGGCTGGAGTTCAGATCCACCCCCAGTAATACCTCAGGGCTGGACCCTAGCATCCCCCCCCCACAGTGACACCTCCTCCAGCCAGGCTGGATGTTTAAGTGACAAGCTTTAAGAAACTCCTGAATCTATTGGAGGACATCCATTCTATCACCATAACCAATTATGCCAGCTTGTCTTCAGTGTATTTTGCTGTGTGACCTCATAAAAGTGAATTTCTGGCTTGTTTTGGCATTTAGCACAGGATGAGTTTCCCAAGTACAAAAGTAAGAAAATTTGTTTCCTCTATCTTTGGTTTTAATCACACCCTCAGAAGGTTGGAGGTTCCCACTCACATTGGTGACAGTGGGTTTCCCTTACTTTGGCCACTGACTAGAACAGTCACAAATACCTTGAAAAATGATGCTCTGTGAGATAACTTGTTATTTTTGCTGATTTTGTGACTGGTATAGCTACTCCAGCTAGTCCTGTGAGCTTTAGGATTCCCTAGGCTGTCACGGAAGAATGTGTCACTTTGTGTTTGCATTGTGTGGGTGCTCAGGATTTGAACTTCTGTGGGCATATGCAGAACAAACATTTTTATTTTTTATTTTTAAATTTTTTGTTTATTTTTATTTATTTGAGAGCAACAGACAGAGAGAGAAAGAGGGAGATAGAAGAATGGGTATGCCAGGGTTTCCAGCCACTGCAAATGAACTCCAGATGCATGCACCCCCTTGAGCATCCGGCTAACATGGGTACTGGGGAATCAAACCTTGAACCAGGGTCCTTAGGCTTCACAGGCAAGCGCTTAACCACTAAGCCATCTCTCCAGCCCTATTTTTTATTTTTTTCTAATTGAGAAATTTACTGTAAGAACAAAGATCTTTAAAGGATGACCCATCTCCCCATTCCTGGGGAGCACTTTTTTCTTAAATGTTTTCTAAGATAGTTTAAATTGTACTCTGATCTGCATGAAACTAAACTATGCACATTTATTGCTTCTCTTGATTCCCAGCTCTCTTATAAAAGTATTTGTAAATTCATTGAGTGAAAATTTAACTTTTTTTTTTTTTGTCTTCAATAAGTTTAGCAGATTTAGCTTGGCCACCACTTGCTTTTGGACAAAAGACGAGTTTTCCTTTTACCCCCTTAATTCTTCAATAATTATGAGTATAGCACTCAGGTTACTAGCGATTTTTCTGTCTTTTTCCCCATTTAAAAATACTTTGTACATTTTATTTTTTTGTTTTGACACAATGTCTCTCTACCAGACCCACAATAGCTTCCAAATTTTTAAATTGTCTTAATTTTTATTGTTGTATATTAATTGTATATATTAATAGCTTTCCTAATTTTCATACAAGTGTACATGTACTTCTCAGCCTCCTTATATTCACATTTATTCCCAGAAACAGTCTCACTTCTAGCTCTATGTTCTATATACAGCCCTGATTTTAGCCTAAGGACCCAGGTTCAATTCCCCAGTACCCACTTAAGCCAGATGCACAAGGGGGCACAAGCATCTGGAGTTCATTTGCAGTGGCTGGAAACCCTGGCACACCCATTCTCTCTATCTTCCTCTTTCTCTCTCTGTCTGTTGCTCTCAAATAAATAAAAATGAACAAAAAATTCCCATTCTCTATTTTCTATATCTTCCTCTTTCTATCTCTCTGTCAAATAAATAAAATAAAATAAAATAAAATATTTTTTAAAGAAAGAAATTTTCAGGAAAATGAATGCAACTAGAGATCATCATATTAGCAAAACAAGTCAGGGTCAGGAAGGCAAATATGCTTTCTCTCATTTGTGGATCCTAGACTTTATACAGATATATTTTCTTTAACCTTTCTTATGTTGGCAAACACCTATGCTCATTCCAATAGCTGTGAATAGTGCTGTAAGAAACATAGATATGCAAGTGTCATTGCAGAATTGAGTTAAAATCCTTCATATATTAATATATATAAATACATCAAATATATATATGCATACATACATACATACATACATACATACATACATACATATATTGACTAGGGTGGGATAGAAGCTCAATATAGCCATGATAGTTAAGGATGTTGAACCATTTTTCATGTTTGTTAACTTCCAAATTTTTATACTCCTCTTGTCTTAACCACCTGGGTGCTAGGATTAAGGTATGTTCCATCATTCTAGAATTGTTAGATTCATTTTTTATTGTAAAATGTAAAACATTGTGTCAGTACCTAAGTGAAATTATACTAAGTGCCAAGAATTAAGATTACTAAATGGGAAAAAAACATAAAGTTCTTGCAGAATATATCATGATCTTTTCTCATCATCTATATACCCAGACTGATAAATGATATTTGCTTCCTGTTACACTTCGCTTTTGGTGACATTAATTTATTGCTCAACATTATCTGGCCAAAATCCAAAACATCTGATTGATGAGAAATGAATACTCTAGGTTTCTTGACACAAATACTTTCCATGTGACTAAAAACATGAACTGGACATGTGGCTGACTATGCCATTATGTAGCTTGAACTGCAGGGTGTTGTGCTATATTTTGTAGTGGAATCAGATAAAAATATGATTTTGAACTCACATGCATTGAACTTGATGTGAGTTCAATCTGGAACCATGGATGTGAGTTAATTTCTAATTACAACTTTTACCTTTGCTGCTATAAGTGTAAGAATTAACACAGTGTATCAGCAACTTCAAAATAGGATGTTATGGCTGGGTGTGGTGGCGCACGCCTTTAATCCCAGCACTCGGGAGGAAGAGGTAGGAGGATCGCCTTGAGTTCGAGACCACCTTGAGACTACACAGTGAATTCCAGGTCTAGCCTGAGCTAGAGTGAGACCCTACCTTGAAAACCAAGAAGAAAAAAAAAAGGATGTTAGTAGACTTAAATGGGAGTAGATAAATAGTATAGTCAATTTAAAAAGATAATAAATATAATATGGACATTTTCACTGATCATCATCATCTGTATAAAATCTCATATCATTAAGAACTAAACCACAGCTTTGAGTCTAAATATGCATTAGCATAAAGTTAAAATGATTAAAAATGGATAATATTTGGGTTCAAACACAAAAAATCTAATATTTCAATAAATTTTCCCTGGTGTGACACTTTAAATATTTTACAGTTGAAATCTCAAGAGATTCAAGTATTGCACATTTTAAAAAGATCCTTTATCCCATGACTCTACATATTATATATATGTGCTAAATTAGTTGTACATATATTATATAAAATGTATATATGCACTGCACATACACATAGTTTACAAAGTTCTTATTAATTTCTCATTTTGTAGAAGAATAAAATATACCAGGAACATGTTATTGGGACTAACATTCAGAATAAAAATTACCAAAGTAACAAGATATGATATATTTATCCCTCTGCCGTTTTTTTTTTCCTTTACAAAGACCCCATGTTGACCAATTTCCTCCAGATTGTATCTTCCATTCTAGCTGTTTATAATCTTTCCTTATCTCCCAGAATATTATAAAGTTCTTGAAGTTCACACAAAGACTTCTTTATGTTGATAGTGTTAATTTGCTTCTTTTATTCATACTTTTATACTGTTATACCTAGCACAATTACATTATAAGGACTAGATCTTAAATTTTTTTCAAGTTAATCCTTAGTGAATTAATTCTCTGAAGTCATCAAACTGAAGATTCCTGCTGCATACTGTTATATGTGGTGTGTTCCACTCTCATTGGAATGAAAACACTTTAATCTTCTATTAATGTGGACAGCATGTAAAATATTTTATAGAAATTTTCCCTGTAATATATATTAATATAAATATATTATCTAGAATTAGCATATTTTAGGGAAATATGAATCTCTATCATTTATTAGAACATTATCCCCATTAGTGAATCACTTTCAAAGATACTGAATAGGGATGTCAGAGATCAAATTAATAGAAATGTATTTTTTTAAATTGCACTACTTAAAGAAAGCAACTATTCAATTATACATTTATAAATTTCAAAGATATTATTTCATTAAAAAGCAAGAAAAAATCATTTAAAATGGGAATGTTGTTGCTGGTTTCAACTAATGCAACCTTATTCCTACATGAGTCTTTGCTCAGATTTATTTTCAAAATTATGCTCAGGCAAATACAGTTGACTTAGACAGTTTATGTATGCGAATATTGATAAGCACTGTGATAAAAAGGAACTGCTCAGTAAACTCATGTGACACAATATGCTGAGAAACAAGCTTGAGAACAATATAATAACTACTATCCAATAATTATTCCTTATGGTGTGAATGCTTTAGATATTCAATTTGAATATACTTCATTTCATGGTCCAATGAAAAAAATCTTTTCATTTCTTGCTGTCATCTGCCACTTTCAACCTCAGTAATTTTTCTATTTAAACATAGCATGAATTGATAAACATCCTTGCTTCTGATCATGCAGAACACATGGAGTCATCAAGATGAATGCCTTTTTTATGCTGGCTCTCACGAACAAATGTCCAAGCATCTGGGACATCAGCTTTTCACACTTTTGCTGCATTGCTTTAACCTTTTCTTTAACAAAGTTTGTTTAAGCTTTTCTCACTTTTTACCCTTTTACCCTTTTACCCTTTGTTATTTAGTCATTGCTCATTAGAGAAAAGACCAGGAATGTTTAGCAGTCCTTTAATATGCAAGCGTGCGCTTTTTTTTTTTTTTTTTTTTTTTTTTTTTTGCGTTCAGAACCCAGGTATCATGAAAACCACCGCTAAACAGAAGCAAAGGAAAAGACTCATATCAACATTGTTGCCATTGAACACGTAGATTCGGGCAAGTGCACCACTACTGGCCATCTGATCTACAAAAGTGGTGGGACGGACAAAAGCACAGTGGAGAAATTGGAGAAGGAGGCTGCTGAGATGCGCAAGGGCTCCTTCAAATACGCCTGGGTCTTGACAAGCTGAAAGCCGATGGTGAGCGTGGTATCACTATTGACCTCTCCCTGTGGAAATTTGAGAGCAGCAAATACTATGTGGCTATAATTGGTGCTCCAGGACACAGAGGCTTTATCAAGAACGTGATTACAGGCACGTCTCAGGCTGACCGTGCTGTCCCGATTGCTGCTGCTGGTGTTGGTGAATCTGAAGCTGGTATATCCAAGAATGGGCAGTCCCGCTTACACACCGGGTGTGAAACAACTAATTGTTGGGGTCAACAAAATGGATTCCACTGAGCCACTCCACATCCAGAAGGAGCACTAGGAAATTGTTGAGGAAGTCAGCACCTACATTAAGAAAATTGGCTACAGTCCTGACACAGTAGCATTCGTGCCAATTTCTGGTTGGAATGGTGACAACATGTTGGAGCCAAGTGCAAATATGCCACATTTCAAGGGATGGAAAGTCACCCGCAAGGATGGCAGTGCCAGTGGAACCACACTGCTGGAAGCTCTGGGATTGCGTCCTACCACCCACTCGTCCAACTGACAAGCCTCTGCGTCTGTCCCTTCAGGATGTCTATAAAACTGGAGGTATTGGAACTGCTCCTGTGGGTCGAGTGGAGACTGGTGTTCTCAAACCTGGCATGGTGGTTACCTTTGCTCCAGTCAATGTCACAACTGAAGTCAGGTCAGTTGAAATGCACCACGAGGCTCTGAGCGAAGCTCTCTCTGGAGACAACGTGGGCTTCAATGTGAAGAATGCGTCTGTGAAAGACGTTCTCCGTGGCAATGTTGCTGGTGACAGCAACAATGATCCACCAATGGAGGCAGCAGGCTTCACTGCTCACGTGATTATCCTGAACCCTCAGGCCAAATCAGTGCTGGCTATGCCCCTGTGCTGGATCGTCACACAGCGCACATAGCTTGCAAGTTTGCTGAGCTGAAAGCAAAGATTAATCGTCGTTCTGGTAAGAAGCTGGAAGAGGAACCCAAGTTCCTGAAATCTGGCGATGCTGCCCTCGTTGCCATGGTTCCCTGCAAGCCCATGTGTGTGGAGAGCTTCTCTAACTACGCTCCTCTGGGAGGTTCTGCTGTTCCTGATACGAGGGAGGCAGACAGTTGCTGTGGGTGTCATCAAAGCTGTGGACAAGAAGGCTGCTGGAGCTGGCAAGGTCGCCAGGTCTGCCCAGAAAGCTCAGTAGGCTAAGTGAATGTGAACCCTAACACCTGCCACCCCAGCCCTAATCAGCGGAGGAAGAACGGTCTCAGAACTGTTTGTCACAATTGGCCATTTAAGTTTAATAGCAAAAGACTGGTTAATGGTAAAAAATACATCGTAAAACCTTCAGAAGGAGAGGAAAATGTTTGTGGACCAGTGTGTGTGTGTGTGTGTGTGTGTGTGTGTGGCGTGCGCAGTTTTAAGTTATTAGTTTTAAAATTAGTACTTTTTAATGGAAACAACTTGACCAAAAAACTGTCACAGAATTTTGAGAATCATTAAAACAAAGTTTAATGGAACAAAAATATGCAAATGTTTCATTGTAGTACACAAAATAGTCATGATTAAAATGAAATAAATCATATTTTTTATTTGTTTTACTTGCTTATTTTGTTTTCTTTCTGACCAAATTTCTACAAAATGTCAATTTGTTTCTTACATGATTCACACACATTTTGTCAAGTGGGGACATAACTTAATTTCAGTTATCACAGTTTAATTATCTAAAAGGACCAAATGAACAATAGTTCAAGTTTCGCTCCCTTTATTTAGGTTCCTCCCTTCCCTTTTTACTAACCTGACACTACCTACACAAGGCCATCATAAAAGGAGGAAAAGATGATGACATCAAAATAAAAAACACAGTAATTGAGAGGGGGAAGAGGTATAATGGAGAGTGGCGTTGCAAAGGGGAAAGGGGGAAGGGAGGGAATTACCATGGGTTACTGTCTACAATTATGGAAGTTGTCAATAAAAATATACTAAAAAATAAATATAGAATTATATATAGATTCTATACATTCAATATGATATATCCACAAAAAAAGTATTTAATTTTTTGATTTTCAGCATTGTTGTCATATAAACTTGAATTCTTTGCTTATGGAACGAAGTGATAGTATTTATAATATATTATAATATATGAAATAGTGTCTCATATATATTATATTCCCAAATATATATAATGAGTACAGCACAAATAAAATGAATGTTAGTAATGCTGTAAAGGATAGAACAGAAATTGGGAATATTTTTTTCTAAGGAACTTTCATTGTCTTCTGAAAAGGCATACTGTTATTGAGATGAAGTATTATCAGTTGTTTACAGAGATGAAAAAATAAGTAAGCCACCAAAACACATTGAAATGGAAACCAAATTATAACTGAATCATGTAAGATTTTAGTTAAAACATTCAAAAAAGGACATAAAAAAGATGAAGAAGACAAAGGAATAACAAAAAGCAAGTGTATTTAATGGAAAATAGAAACAGAAATATCAAAAAATTACAATAATCACTGCATATATGAATCTTTTAAAATATCAACTAAAAGGCAGAATTTATCGAGTCATAAAATTTATGATATACATCACAGTTTATCTGTAAAAAATCCTTTCTTAATTATAAAGGTATTGTTAATATACATATATATATATATATATAGCATGCCGAAAATAATAAAAGGAAATAAGTATTTTATATTATGTATAGTAGATACTCTACAATGGGAAACGTTATCAAGTATAAAATGACAGATTATATATATTCATGCTATATAAGGCAGTCATGTTTAGTCAGTTGTTCAAGAAGGCTTAGTAATCTTCATAAGAAAGAATTGAACTAGGCAGATAATGAAAGATATGTAAGCATTAGTTGTCAAATCTATTATTAAAATTAGACCTGTCAGCTCAGGAAAATTTACACTTAAAATGATGGCTTACTCTGTCAATTTTAAAGCATTTAAACTCAATAAGAACTAAATTAGAACTAATAATAAATAATAAATTATATTTTAAAATAAATATAATAAATAATAAATTAGAAATAAATAATAAACTAAATTAGAAAAAACTACTGAAATAAAAATGTAGGGCATAGTTTGTAGATATTTTGGTAAAATTAGTCTATGTCTATTAAAGTATTTATTTTCAAATTATACAAATCAATTTTGAGAAATTTATAAGTAAATGGGCAATTAATGTGTATTGCAAAGGGTCTTCATCTGAAATAAATGGAAAATGGAAAATACATAAGAAAAATGATTGTTCCATTTGCTCACATTTATTTGTTAAAAATTTAATATTAGGGCTGGAGAGATGGCTTAGCGGTTAAGCGCTTGCCTGTGAAGCCTAAGGACCCCGGTTCAAGGCTTGATTCTCCAGGACCCACGTTAGCCAGATGCACAAGGGGGTGCACGCGTCTGGAGTTCGTTTGCAGTGGCTGGAAGCCCTGGCGCGCCCATTCTCTCTCTTTCTCTCTATCTGCCTCTTCCTCTCTCTGTCACTCTCAAATAAATAAATAAATAAATAAACTGAACAAAAAAAAATTAAAAAAAAATTTAATATTAATAGCCAAACTTTTAAATTTGTAGTTGGATGGGAGTAATTTAAATGTTATGCTAATAAAAAGTTTAAAGAATAAAGCCAGGCGTGGTGGAACAGGCCTTTAATTCCAGAACTCAGGAAGCAGAGGTAGGGGGATTGCTGTGAATTTGAGGCCAGCCTGAGACTAGTGAATTCCAGGTCAGCCTCAGCTAGAGCAAGACCCTACCTCGAAAAAAATGAAAAACAAACAAAAAAACAAAACAAAACAAAGTAAAAAAGTTAAAAGAATAAATATTTAGTGCATTAAACACAATAATGCTGAATGAAAGAACTCAAACAAAATGTCTATTTTAAGACCATTTTTATGCCAAACTGTAATTAACATAAACAGATTTAGGAAGATGGAATTCACTAACTTCGTAAATTGGGAATAGAATGAAAGAGGTTGCATCAATAATTTCTACAATAAGTGAACTATTGTTTAATTCTTTAATTATACAATGATTAATGTAAGATATCACTGTGGATGCTAATTCATTTCAAAACTCTTCATGTGCCATGAGTTTGAGGCCACTATAGAGTACATAGTAAATTTAAGTCAGGATGTGCTACAGATTGAAACTCTGTCTGAGAGAGACAGAGAGAGGATAAGAGAGAGAGAGAAAGACAGAGAGAGAATAAGTAAAGAGAGAATGAGAGAGGGAATGAGGAAGAGAGGGGAAGAGAAAGGGACTGGAAATGAGAGAAGACATATATATATATATTTTTTTATTTGACCAGGATTATATATATGCTGAAAAAAGTCAAAGGAAGGAATAAATCTTTCGTCATTTTATCCATGCTATTTATTTCATTACAACATACAAATATTAAATAAATAATATGTAGTTGCTAAAATTTATGAAAGTACACAGTAAGTCAGTACCTATTCTTAATAGACATTGTTCTTGATTTCTTCATCTATAATTAGTAGGTGCCATGTGAAGTGATTAATAAAAAATTCTTGTTATGTAACTCCAGTCAATACTGTCAGTGACTCCCAGCCATTCAACTAGTGTGCACACAAGGGGGAAAGCCATGGTAACAACAGGAAACCTATCATAACTAGGCATATGTCCCTTGCTTTTAGGGGGGTTCATTATTATGAGAAAAAAGATAAATGGCCTCACAGCTCGAGAGTTGTCCTAGCAGATGCAAAATCAAATAACAGCCTCATCAAATGGTGTAGAAAGAGAGCAGAGAACACAAGGCCCATGTCCTCATATCTGCTACTGCACCTGGGCAAGGTGGTACTTATTTTGCCACTGGAAAGACTAGAGTTCCTTTGGTGCAATACTTGTTTATGTTGTAAACTCTAATATAATGCAAACCAATGCAAATACACTGGAACATAAACTAAACATTGCTTATTCTAATGGAGCCTTCTTTGTGAGTAAAAGTGTAATTGCACGTTGGAATAAGGACATTAGTAATAAATGTTTTCAATTAAATGCTTTCATAACTGTTTTTAAGTCTGCATAGCAGTTACAAACACCTCATGGTGGTTTTCATGCATGTTTCACATGATTCAATTGACTTACAATTGAACTAAGAGAGAAATGTATAGATGCTTGCTATATACTATATGATAAGCAAAATGGAGTATATTTAAATAAATATATTTATTTGTGCATACAATTTCAATATAACTAAATCTGATTTCTTCAATTTAACTACTGGGATATTTGACTCTCATAGCCATACAGTATACCAAACACTAATTACACACAGTTCTGGAGATTAGTACTAACAGGAAAATTTCAATAACTTGTTTTGTTAATGATGACTGCCCTACACACTGCTGTGAACCCTGCTACTTAATGGCATCTATAACCTTACTTGTGCACAAAGATTTTGAGGGATATTATAATTGCATAATAATAAGCAGTATTCATTTTTATTGATAATATTTCATTACATTCTAGTCAGTATTTAATATTATAAAGTATAATGGCAACCACAAGTAGGGTCCAAACTATTTTGGTAAGTTAAAAAAAAGGACTACATTATTTCTATTTCCATTTAAAATATATTTTAAAAAATGCATTTTTTTGTTTTTCTCTTCTTGAAATATTTTTTAGAAGATTTATTTATTTTTATTTTATTTTACATTTTTAGGAGAGAGAGAGAGTGCGGGGTGTATTGGCATACCAGGGTCTCTAGCCACTGCAAATGAACTCCAGACACATGCACCACCTTGTGCGCATGCAAGACCATGTGTGCATGTGTCACATTGTGCCTCCTGCTTACTTGGGTTCCGGCAAGTCAAAACTGGGTCCTTCAGCTTCACAAGCAAGTGCATTAACTGCTAAGCCATCTCTCCATCCTTAAAATATTTTTATTATTACAGTCAGGTTTTGATTATTTGTCTTTATTTGATCAATTTTTGTCTGATTAAATAATGTCTTATGTAAATTAATTTATAACATTTATTCACCCTCACTGAGACCTTTGTGGAATAATTTATGTTGTCTATTGTTGTAATTTTTAATATTGTTCTCCCAAGCATTGATAACATTTACGTTTTAAACATATCAAGTATAGATATGTTCAGGCATACTAAAATTAATAAATTCCATTAAGTTATTATCCAATGTTGTACAACAAAACTTACTCCAAGTAAGCACTGCTCTGACAGATAGCTTTCTCTTCATCAGTTTGGTAGAATTTCCTCTTGCAAGAATGGACATTGTGGGTTGTTTCCCGCCTTTGTAAACAGGATGATATTATAACAGGATTGCATTATGAATACTCAACATAACATCTACACCAGTGTAAACTCACCCTGTACAAACTCACCTCAATACCGGTAGTGCTGTACCTTTCATTGTATCTTATGCTTTTAATGAGGAATACAAAAGAAATAAAGGAATATCAAACAGCTTAATAGAAAAGTGGATAAACCTGAAGAGATAACAGGTTCTCTACCTACAAAAAGCAAATGCTATTGAAATGTAAGTACACCAACAATATTTACTTTATGTTTAAATCATAATTATACTAGTTTACTACACATGCAACACACACATTTGCACATGTTGTTAATTAGTTGCAAGATATTATTTGCAAAGCCACTCATATATTATTGATATGAATAAATGTGTTTTATTAAGAAGATGAACTTTGCATTATTTATGTGTTCTATAGTTTTAACTATATGAGATGTTCAATTTATGGAAAATTAAGTTACAAATCAATGAATATATTCAAGGATACCACCTGAAAAATCAAAGGAATTAATCAATAAGAAACTGCTGAAAGATGGTACATTGATAAAGTAATGAACCTGGGAACACAAAATAAATATGTATTCATACAGAAAAGGTAAATATATTTTCTTTTGGTCACATTATACTTGATTTGTTAAATATCTTGACTTAGATAGTTATTAATTTTTTATATAGTTGAGTATATTTTGGATTAATAAAAATAAGAACAAATGAAAAACTTTAACCATACATATGAGTGCTTTTCTTTTTTAAGGTGTGTTTACAAAGTTTTAGTGAACATATTATTTTTGCTTTAATTTCCACATCACCTAAAGCAGATAAGAGAAAAATGGATTACCAAAGGTCCTGTTTGTGGAAATCTTCATTTTTCATTCATTAGTGAAATCATTTTTATAATCTTATTGCTATTATGTTATTAATTTCTAGATTTTGTTTAAAATTTTACAGGTTGTATTATTTTACTAAGCATATTTCACTCAAACATTCAGAACGAAACTGATGGTGTAAACTTATATACCCACCACTCAGCACTCAAAAAGCTGAGGCAGGAAATCCTTGACTTTGAAAACAGTGAGTACTACATACCAACTTCAAAACCATCCTGGGTTACATATTAAGACCATATATAAAACACAAAAAGCAAAATGATGATGCATAATGTCTATATTTCCTACTTGAGCTTTAACATTTTAATCATAATTTATTAATTGGGGACAAGATGTCCCCTCATTTGATATATCTGAATCTCATTCTGAAGATTGCTTTTTTCCATGGTAATATATTTTTATTGACTTGTCGTGATTTGCTATTGTTTTGACATTGTAAATCAGATATGTAGACAATAGAAAATGATATAAATACTTTGAATGATATAAATGCTTTGAATGCCTAGTGTGAGACACAGCTTTCCACATACTTAACACTCATATTTGCACATACCAAGCTACTTTTAAGGGCTTCTATTTTATCCAATAAAGATATAGTCTGCATTTTGTTACCCAGAATGCAACAGTCCTCAGAGATCTATAGTAACTATTTGTGTGACGGGAGTGATAGATTTGCCAATGAGGTTTTTTCCACAGTCCATGTTTATTTTGTTATGTTATAAAATTTCCATATACATGTAAGACAAAGAGAGGAGGTAGAGAGAGGAGAGACAGATACAGAGAGAGACAGAGAGAGAGAGAGATGCACACATAGAGACACACAGAGAGAATGGGTGTGCCAGGACCTCTTACCACTGCAAGTGAAGTCCAGATGCATGCATCACTTTGTGCATCTGGTTTGATGTGGGTACTGGGGAGTCAAAACCAGTGCCTTTGCCACCTGTCAGGTCCCTCAATATTTATTTATTTTTTAGTTTTAATTTTTTTGTTAGTTATGGACATTCTCAGTATGTAAACAACACATTTTGTATCTCAGCCCTGCCCCCCTCCAAAGGCACCCTCTTTGTTGGGGATGCTGGTTATCCCCATGGAGATGATGGTGTGCATTGTGGGGATAGCCATCTGTTATGGGGTAGAGGCAATGTCTCTGTGCCTAATGTCCCAACTTATGGCTCTAACAATCTTTCTGCCCACTCTTCTGCAAAATTCCCTGAGCCATGTTGGGTTCCCTTTAAGTGTAGTTCAGTGGTGGACCCTTAGGAGCCTCTGAATCTCTGGATCTCTGGTTTTGTAGGAGGTGAGTGTCCTCAGTGTTGATCTCCTTCACCCTTGTGTTGATATCAGGTTCACCAAGAAAGAAGGACTGTTGCTTATTTCCCCAGTTCTTCTGAGGCTTCAGCTGGGTCCCTGGTGAAGTGCAATGGGCCATTTCTCTCCTCAGGTCCTGCTTACATCTGAAAAAGAGAAGCAGATTTCCTAATAGAGAGTAAAGTCAGCACAGGTTAAATGGGATAGCCATTGTTAGTTTAGAGAGAATCTAATGGGTGCAGGCCCTCTTGTAGCCCAAGATTGGTGGGAGCTTGATATTGAAGAGCAAATTCATAACTGGATATGATTCTTACTTGTTTCAAAGCTCCAGACATTGGTTCTGTGATGGTTAAGTTTGTGTCATCTTGATCTGTTTAGGAATCCACAGACATTCCTCATAAGTTGGAATAAGGAGGAATCCTTCTCCCAGGGTGAGCCCTTCCCCCAGTGTGGGAGGCACCTCTCAGAGGGGAGGCTTTATCAAAAGAAGCTCTAGCAAGAAAAGTATTCTCCCATCCCATCTGGCTGCCTGTGCTGCTTGCTGCTTTCCAGTGTGTACTGAAGACCAGCATGGACTGAAGACCAGCATTCCTCCAGGACACCTCCAGGCCTTCAGTGCTGGATTGGGACTGCGGAGACATCCAGCCTCGTGGACTGAGCAGCTACCAGGTAATCTGCTATTGTTGGACTGTCATAAACTAATCCAATAAATTCCCTTTTAATACAATTTATTCTATTGGTTCTGTTCCTCTAGAGAACCCTGACTAATACAGGTTCCTTTCCACTGAATGGATCTGTTAGCCAATCCCAGAGCAGTTGGTTACTCACCATGGCTGTGTGCCACTATTGCACTTATGTGAGCATCACATCAGGTTGTTTGCTTCTGAGTATCTTAGACCTAGAGTTGGTCAGACAGATATTGGGTACTTTCTCCCAGTAGCTCATGGAGCACCTTCTAAGCATGAGAGGGGCTGTGTGGGGACTGGCTCTCTTCCAGATTCCAGCCAGGTCTCTCCATGTTCTGTGCCAACAGCATATGGTATCTTCAGCAGTAGGTTCTTACCATTAACCTTTGGTGGGTCATCAAGTGCTCTGACAGAAGTCTGTCTTCTTTTGAGAAACCTTGTAGGTCTCTCTGATAAACAGCTCATTGAGGATGTTAACCACATTGTGGTACTAGGAGTTACAGGCCTGTACCAAGGGAAAAGAAAGAATAAAAAGAAAGAAAGAGAAAACTAGGAGAAAATTAAGGTTAGGTTTCATCTCACCCTCTCCAGGGCGCTTCAATTCTGGTATTCCCTCTAACGTTCTGATGAGGGTTCAAACATTTAGTCTGTCTTCTAGGATCAAAGATCTCAATACAAGACTGGAAACTCTGCTACTGTTGGAAGAAAAAATACGAGTAGCTCTCCAAAATATAGGAGTTGGAAAAGACTTCCTTAACAAAACCCCAGTAGCTCAGGAACTTAAACAAGCACACAACAATTGTGATCTCATGAAGCTGAAAATGTTTTTTCACAAACACTATAAGCAGAGCCAATAGACTACCCACAGAATGAGAGAAAATTATTGCAGGCTACACCACTGACAGAGGCTTAATTTCTAGAATCTAAAAAGAACTCAAAAACTTAAGGAATTAAAAAAAAATCTAACAACCCACTCACAATGTGGGGAAGAGAACTGAATAGGCAGTTCACAGAGGAAGAAATCCAAATGGCAAACACACACTTAAGAAAATGTTCTACATCCCTAACCACCAGGGAAATGCAAATTAAAACAACCATGAGATTCCATATTACTCCTGTAAGGATAGCAAGTATTAAAAAATCAAATGAAAACTAATGTTGGCAAAGATGTGAAGAAATAGGAACCTTCATTCACTGTTGGTGGGAATGTAAGCTGGTACAACCACTGTGGAGAACAATATAGAGATTCCTAAAAAGTTTGACTATAGGGTTCCCAAACAGACCCAGTCAGTCCCTTACTGGGCATTTACTCTAAAAGCTCCAAGCCTCAGATCAGAGATATTTGCTCAACCATGATAGCTAAGAACTGGAATCAACCCAGATGCCCACCATTGGATGAATGGATAACCAAGTTGTGGTATATCTACAACATGGAATTCTACTCAGCAGTTAGAAAAAATGACAAAAAAATGCAAAAAAATTGCATAAAGTGGTTGAACTTGGAACAGATCATACTCAGTGAACTCACCCCATCACAGAAAGACAATCATTGCATAGTCTCACTCATCTGTGGCTCCTAACCTAGATCAGACTGAGATGCTGACATACCTAATGATAATAGGGAGGGTATGGCTTGAGGGGAGGATAAGGGTGTGGGGGGAACACAAAACTGAACCCAAATGGAACTGGTACCATGAAATCCTATATCCTGGAACACACTTCAGGCCAGTTTTGGTACTTGACAGGCTTGGGAAAAGTTGCTATTACTAGTTTCATCGAGTCTTCATTGCAAGAACATGATACATTCCTGAGACCCAGGCATAGCTTCTGCCTCTCCTCTCCACTGCTGTATTTTTGAGCCCATATCTCTCTCTTTCTCTCTCTGTCTCAGAGAGCTATTTCTTTTCTCTTCCCCAAGTGACATTTTATTTGTATTTTATGGGCAAAGGGTCTTTGTATTGTTGTTCCTGAGTGAAATGGGGGGGGGGACTTTTATGTTTTGTGTCATTTTATGCTATCTCCTCCTTCTAGTTCTACACAATGAATGAAAATTTACTAATTCAAGCTCCAGCTTTCTTGAGAGATCAGGGATATTTCTTGAAATAATAACTGAAAAGAATGGTGAAAACTTTCCTTGAACTTAGAACCTTCAGTAATATAATCTTCACCTACTCACTGAGTTTGTCTTTCTGGTCTCTGCATCTTTTGCAAGGAAGGCTTTGTTCATAAATCTCTCCCTTGCAGATCTGTCTTTTTCTTATTATTTTATTATTAGTTATGTACACAGTATATACAGTCATGTTGGTACCATCATTAGCCTGCTCCCTGTCCTCCCCCCTCGTTGGGGAATATGGGTTGTGCATTGTGGGGTTAGCCCTCAGTTATTGGTAAGAGGCAATGTCTCTGTGCATAAGGACCCAATGTGTGTCTCTTTCTATGGGCAAAGTTTTTTTGCACTATGATTTTGACTCTCAAAAGATTGTGTTGCTGGACTGGAGAGATGGCTTAGCAGTTAAGACTTTTGCCTGTGAAACCTAAGGGCACAGGTTTGATTCCCCAGAACTAATGTAAGCCAGATGTACATGATGGTACATGCATCTGGAGTACATTTGCAGTAGCTAGAGGCCCTGGTGTGCCCATTCTCACTCTCTCAAATAAATAAATAAAAATTAAAAGTGTTTTTTTTTAATTAAAAAAATTCAAAACAAGATTTTGTTCAGTGATGTCTTTTCAGCAAAAAAATAAAAATAAAAAATCTTGGAAAATAAGATATCTTTATGCAATGTGTAAACCTTGACACACACACTAAAGTTCTTAAGTTAGTTTATCACTGACTCATGAAAATCTCAAGATTATAAAAGTTTCAGAATTAAGTACTGTAGGAAATATATATTATCTGAACTCAGAAAAAATGCAACAACAACATATCTTTGGATTAGTTTTTGGCCTGCACTATGAGGCATTGGCCTAGGGTGGCCAGAGTACCATGCTGATGTGGTAAAACTTCATATCACAAACCTCTGGCCCTATATAAGCACAGTTATTTTTCACATCCTTCTCTGAGATTATTTGTTTGTTTCTTTGTTTGTTTGTTTTTTTGAGGTAGTGTCTCACGTTAGTGCAGGCTGACCTGGAATTCACTATGTAGTCTCAGGGTGGCCTTGAATTCATGGTGATCCTAAGTGCTCCACAAGTGCTGGGATTAAAGGTGTGTGCCAACATGTCCGTTTTTTTTTTTTTTTTTTAGGAAATCAAAGGTTAACTTTGTAGGCAGGTTTTTGTTTGTTTGTTTTTGGCTTTTCAAGGTAGGGTCTCACTCTAGCTCAGGCTGACCTGGAATTCACTCTGTAGTCTCAAGGTGGCCTGGAACTCATTGTGATCCTCTTACCTCTGCCTCCAGAGTACTGGGATTAATGTAGGCAGTTTTGACTTAATCACTTATGTTGATTTTCCTGTTCACTTAGTCAACATGTCTCCTCAACTTTTCTTATCTTTTGATCCTTCCTCAGTAGAAAGTACATCACACAAATCAAACACTGATAAGTTAAACTCTTTAAAGTTTTCTCTTAAGACCAGAGAAAATACAATTAATGGAGGAGTGGATGTATTTAAAAAATAGCACATAATTGAAATCTTGTATCCAGCATTTTAATATGTTAACAGTTAATGGCAAAGGTTTAATAAAAACAGACATGTGAACTGTGCTGACATTTCCCTCTCTCTCAATACCCCCTCACTCTCTTGCTCAACCACTCAAGAGAGACTGAGAGAGAGAAATGAAAGAGACAGAGAGAGAGAGAGAGAGAGAGAGACAGAGAGGTGAGAGAGTGAAACCCCATGAAATGTGCTTGGCCCCATTGGCCATTAAATAATGTCAACTAAAATCATAGAAAACTAGCACCCCAGGCTGGAGAGATGGCTTAGCAGTTAAGTGCTTGCCTGTGAAGCCTGAGGACCCCAGTTCGAGGCTCAATTCCCCAGGACCCACCTTAGCCAGATGCACAAGGGGGCGCAGGCGTCTGGAGTTCGTTTGCAGTGGCTGGAGGCCCTGGCGCCCCCATTCTTTCTCTCTTTCTCTCTCCCTGCCTCTCCCTCTCTCTCTCTGTCACTCTCAAATAAATAAATAAAAATGAGCAAAAAAAATATTTAAAAAAATTATTTTTTTAAATTTTTATTTATTTATTTGAGAGCGACAGACAGAGAGAGAGAGGGAGAGAGAGAGAGAGAATGGGCATACCAGGGCCTCTGGCCCCTGCAAATGAACACCAGACTCGTATGCCCCCTTGTGCATCTGACTAATGTGGGTCCTGGGGAGTCAAGCCTCAAACAGGGGTCCTGAGGCTTCACAGGCAAGCGCTTAACCGCTAAGCCATCTCTCCAGCCCAAGCCATCTCTCCATCCCAAACAAAAATTAAAAAAAAAGAAAACTGGCACCCCAAATATACTAAAATTTGTCTTGTTCAATTAAAAACGGCAATGTCTTCAAGTGTTGTGAAAAATGTTAATGTAATACTGCTCAGGTATACATGGTGGGAACTTAGCATGCTACAGCCACACTGAGAATACTTAATAATTTGAAGAAAATGAAATGTGAACTTATTTGGAACAAACTTTTTTCCCCAAACATATGTACATATCTGTCTATACTCAGTATTTTATATCAAGATATAGCTACAAAACAATATAACTATCACCTGTTTTCAATCTAATATTCAATATCATCATGTTTTTTCCTCAATGGTTATTGCTGAACAAGAAAATATCTACACTATTAATTCTGAAACTATCATTTATTTAAGTAAATGATGGTATTTGGTAAGCCAAACATGATTTATGTTGAAATGAATCATCTTGATGTATTGACTAATAGATATACTTTTCATACTTATGGGTATTAATATGGCTAGAAAATAATATTTTTGCATTGATAACAGATATTTTATTGCTTGAAATTTTTAGTGCAAAAATATATAAAATTCTTAAAAGTAGTAGGATGAAGATGATATGAACAATTAGTTCATTGTAACTTTAGTAATAAAAGAGATTGAAGTAGTAGCCCAGTTTCTGGTCTTATATTGAGGTCTTTGATCCATTTGGACTTCAGTGTTAGGCATAGCGAGATGTGTGGATCACATTTCAATTTCCTGCATGTGGTTATCCAGTTTGTCCAGCACCATTTGTTGAAAATGCTGTCTTTTTTCCTGCCTATATTGTAAGGGCCTTTGTCAAATATCAAGTGGCTGTAGTTGCTTTACTAAAGTCTGGGTTCTCAATTCTATTCCATTGGTCTATACTCCTGTTTTTACACCAGTACGATGCTGTTTTTATTACTATGGCTTTGTAATATAGCTTTAGATCAGGTATGGTGATGCCTCCAGAGGTATTTATTTTGCTGAGGATATGCTTGTATATCCGAGGCCTTCTGCCTTTCCATATGAACTTTGAGATCATTTTTTTTTTCTATTTTCTGTGAAGAACACTGTTGGGATTTTGATTGGAATTGCATTAAATCTCTACACTGCCTATGGTAGGATTGCCATCTTCCAATGTTAATTCTGCCTATCCAGGAGCATGGGAGGTCTTTCCATTTTCTCAAGTTCTCCTGAATTTATTTTTTGAGTGCTTCTATGAATATAAGATGAGAAACTCAGCTACTACTGAAAGAAAATAGAGGAGGAACTTTCCATTATATAGGAATGGAAAAAGACTTCTTGAACAAAACCCCAGTAGCACAGGATCTTAAGCAGTCACTCAACCAATGGGATCACATGAAGCTGAAGAGTTTCTTCAGAGACAAACATACAATGAGCAAAGCCAATAGGTTATCCATAGAATGGGAGAAAATATTTGGTGTTTATCCAACTGACAGAGGCCTAATATCTAGAATCTTCAAAGAACTCAAAAACCTAAACAATAAAGTCAAACAACCCTCTCACAAAATGGGGCAAAGAGCTGGACAGGCAGTTCATAGAGGAAGAAATAAAAATGGCAAACACACACTTAAGAAAATGTGCATCATCCCTAATCATCAGGAAAATGCAAATTAAAACAACTATGAAATTCCACCTTACCCAAGTAAGGATAGCAAACATCAAAAAATCAAATGAAAATAAATCCTGGCAAGAATGTGGAGAAATAGGAACCCTCATCCACTGTTGGTGGGAATGTAAGATGGTACAACCACTTTGGAAAGCAATATGGAGACTCCTGATAAAGCTGACTATAGAGATACCAACACACCCAGTTATTCCCTTATGGTGCATGTACCCTAAAACCTTCAAGCCTCAGTCCAGAGAGGTTTGCTCAATCATGTTTATAGCAGCTCTATTCGTAATAGCTAAGAGTTAGAATCAGCCCAGATGTCCATCACTTGAGGAATGGATAACTAAGATGCGGTATATCTACACAATGAAATTCTGCACAGCTGTAAGAAAAAATGACACCATGAAATTTGAAGAGAAATGGTTGAACCTGGAACAGAGCATTCTCAGTGAACTTACCCAATCACAGAAAGATAATCACCACATAGTCTCACTCATCTACAGCACCTAACCTGAATCTACCCAAGATGCCGACATACCCAGCAAGCATCTCAAGGACTAGACAATAGGGTGGGTAGGGAGGGAGGGGAGGAAAATGGAGGGGATGGGGATCACAAATCTAGACCCAAATGACAATGGTACCATAAAATTCTGCATCCTAAAAGGCAGACCAAATGGTTGAACCTTCACCAGGCCCTTAGAGGGAACACCTGATCCACATGGCACTGGAGAGGATACGATGAAGACTGACCTTAATCTTCTACATCCTCTCTCTCTCTCTCTCTCTCTCTCTCTCTCCTCTCTAACTCTTTCATATTAGTTATCTTTTTCTTCCTTTTCTTAGTGGGCACTGACCTGTAACTCCCAGTACCAGCAGGTGGCTATCATCCACAATGAGCTTTGAGCAGAGAGACCTACAAGGTTTCCTAAATGAATGACAGATTTCTTTCAGAGTACTTGATGACCCACCAAAGGTCCATCCACCTACTGATGAAGACATCTGATGTGGCTGACACATAACATGGAGTGACATGGCTGGAAGAGTGTCAGTCCCCAGACAGTCAGTGCATCTAGTGCCAGAAGGTGCTACATGGGTGACTGGGGGAAAATGATCAATATCTGTCCAATCAACTCATGGACTAATCTACTTAACAGCAAATAACTTGTTGTGATGCTCACACAAATGCAATAGTGGTGCACAGCCATGGTGGGAAACCAACTCTCTTGATTTGGCTAACTGATCTGCTCAGTTGAACAGGACCCATAGCTGGAGCTTGGAAACAAGTCAGAACCATATCTATACATGATCCTGCTCTCCATTATCAAGCTACCTCCAATCATGGGTTACAAGAAGGCCTATACCTATTAAGTGCTCTATTAAAAAAAAATAAGGGTTATCCCATTTATCTGGTGCTAACTTTACTCTCCATTGGAGAATCTGCTTCTCTTTTTCAGATAGACACAGATCCTAAGGACAGAACCACCCCATCATACCTCAAAATGGCCCCACCTGAAACTAAGGATAATTGGCAAAACAAGCAAGGGTGCTGTTTTCTTGGGGAACCTGGTACCAGCACAAGGGTGAAGGAGATAGACACAGAGAACAATTAACTCCTACCAAATCAGATATCCAGAGACACAGAGGCTCCCAAGACGTCATCAATGAAGCAGACCTAAAATGAACCCAACATGGGCAAGGGAAATTGTGTGGAAGAGGAAGCAGAAATAATGTCAGAGCCACACATTGGGTCATGATATGCAGAGACATTTCTCCTACCCATAACTGAGGGCTAACTCCAAAATACATGATACGTCAACAAAGAGGAGCCATAGGGAGGGGGTAGGACATGGAGGAGGGTAACAATTGTACCAACTTGACTATATTCACTGAGTACAAAACTAATTAATAAAAAAACAAATTAAAAAAATAAAGTAGCAGAAAAAATAAAAGAGATTGCACATTGAAAGTAAGGAAAATTAAGCAGGAACATCATTATTTCATCATTATAATTTTTTACCTTATTCAAAAGAGCACTAGGTTCCTGATTTCTGAAAATGTAAGAAAATTGTGTTGTATATGGACTCCCAGGACCATTAAACTGCAAATACTTGAGAGATAATTAACTAGCATGGAAATGAAATGTGTATTATGAATAAACTGAACAATGTTTACTTCCTTTTGAATAATAACTTCATAGAAACTGTTTGCATTATACACTAGATTCATGCTTGGTAAAACAATTTATGTTTTTTACTTTTATTGAAATTGTCTTAGTGAAATAGAAACTGCATCAAATGTTCACTATAATCAAAGAAGTAATTAAATTTAATTGAATGTCTGGGTATAGAGAACTATTTCACATTAGAAAACAACCAAGATGACATGAAAAAATATGTTTTATTTATTCCATTATTATTCAGATCTAAAATTAAAACAATTGAAAGCTTATTCACTTTCCCTTTGATTACTATCTAGAATTAAATTTACTGTGTAGAATACAAATATGTTGGGTAATATTATTTTATGTGTGAAAAATATACATTTTTTCATATTTATGTAAGATAGATATCTAACAGTTTTATTTCTCCAATATTTCTAATTAAATAAGAGTATATAGATATTGCTTGAACACACTTGTGAAGCACTTACAAGGCATTGAAAAAAATGAGCCATTACCATGAAGATGACATCAATACTTTAGGTACATTCTCAGACCCTCATTCAGGCTCTTTTGTCTGGACTTCCATCCTAAATTGTGTCCTTAGGCCCTAATACCCCACACCAAAATCAAGTAAATATTATTCACTTCTTCTCATTCTATCCTTGGTATTCTAGTAACAGTGCTCAAGGACTAAGAGAATAAAAATTGACAAATGATAAGATTTAATGTTTATGATAATAGATATATGTGCAAAAATCATCAATGAATAAATTTTTTATGTCTCAATATATTAAATTTCCCAATAGTGATTAACTTGAAAAAGTAAATGGTGAATACAGGTGATGAATCTGGTATATGAATAAAGCAGCTTTGAGGCAAGTCACATGAAGGAGGAAAAGAGCATACTGTATCCAAGTATATTAAGTGTCTTGAACATAAACTGCAAGACAGGAGCAACCCATGTCTCTCTCCCTTTTTCTCCCTCCCTGCCTCTCTGTCTCCTTTGCTGTGTACTACCTTGTCCCTCTGTTATATAGCCCTGCTATAGGTGATCTTTGCCATTTGTATAACTTACCACATGTATTAGAATAATAGACAAATTGCCAAATCAGATATTCCCTCTGTTTCATATGTTTTCCTATAAAAGTACTAATTACTGTTTTAAGATTAATCTTTCAAAGTTAAATTGTGTTATTTATGCCATATATTAAATATGCCATATATATTAAAGGTGTTGTCTTTATGGTGCTCACACTTGGAAAATTAAGGCAATCAATATGTGAAAAACAATGCCCATATGTTAGGCAGTGCAAGGCACAGGCTGGAGCCCTCAGGAGAGGGGCCTGACCTGCCAGCCAAGGACTACAGGAGGCCATTCCCTCTCCAGGCCTGGCACACCTGAACTTGGACTTTGCCCATAGTCCTGTGACCTTTGGCCAGTTGCCTAGGAAACTCCTTATCAACCAGAAGCCTTCACACAGTCCTGGGACCCTCTGTATGTCACCTGACTCTCTCCTTATGTGCTGCACCTGACTCCCTACTGCTGGAAAGAACGTCCCTAGGTTCCTTAGGAGTAGGCTTGCAACCTTTAAACTCACCTATATCTTTAGGGTCCTCTTCCCCCTTCAACTGCTTATCTCAGCAATAAAAAGGCAACTCTAGGGCTGGAGAGGTAGATTAGTGGTTCACGTGTCTGCCTGCACCTTCCCGGTTCAATTCTCCAGGACCCACTTAAGCCAGATGCACAAGGGAGAGCATGCATCTGGAATTCCTTTGCAGTGGCTGGAGGCCCTGGCATGTCCATTCTCTCTCTCAATCTCTCTCTCTCTCTCTCTCTTTCTCTCTCTCAAATAAATAAAGTACATTTTTTTAAAAGGTAGCTCTAACACAAACAATATGGAGGAGGTAATTTTATTTCTTCTGCATTTCAAGATCTTTTGCAGTATCATGTTTTTGCCTCCATCATGCTTACACCCAAATTGACAGAATTAAAAGTGACTTTGAATGATAAATCCAGTCTTTGCTTTTCAGTATTCAACAGGTTTCTCTTATCCCTGTCATTTGATACAGTCGCCAGCTTCCTGTTATGGAAGATTTGTGTTAATCTCCACTGCATGGTGCTGTTTCATATCTTAACGTCACTGTTAAAATTATCTAGCACATGATTTATATATTCAATTTATTATATATTCATATTTAATTTCATACATACTTTAACTTTCATATAATTGTGTGAGAAACAGAAGCCAGAACCACATATATAATAAAGGAAATAAAAGCAAAATGATATAATTTTAACATTAAAATGAATATTTCTAGAATTGAAATAACAAGAACAAACACTTAATCTAATTTTCAGAAATGTACCAACAAGGACGATTAGTTAAGTGGAAATAATGGAGTGCTTTGTTACCTTTCATGGCATAGTAATGATTTTATGTAAAATCATGTTAAATGAAGAGAAAGGTCAGTGTTATGAATATCCTTTCTGTCTATATTTTATTTTTTAAATGCCTATTATTCCATCACATTTGGAAGAAATGTATTTATAAAGAAAAAATAAAGCAAATATTTTTATTACATTTGACTGTGAACTTAATTTCCTAACTTAAATTACTTAAATGAGTTTAAGAAATAAATATTTGGAGCCAGGCATGGTGGCACACGCCTTTAATCCCAGCACTCGGGAGGCAGAGGTAGGAGGATTACCATGAGTTTGAGACTACCCTGAGAATGCAGAGTGAAATCCAGGTCAGGCTGAGCTAGAGTGAGACCCTACTTCAAAAAACCAAAAAAAAAAAAAAAAATTTTGGAACCTCCTCTTCAAAAATGTCAGCTACTTTGTCAATTGTTTCAATGTGATTGATGATATAAAAATGAGTATTCTTACTCATTGTCTCTTCTCATATGGTTTATAATGCATAGACATCTTCATTTAGAAATGATTTATTTCATGCATCATTAAAATATGTTTTAGTACAAAATAATAATAATGATACTTAGTGTAGAATATATCAATCCAATCTGTCATATGATTTGAGCAAGTGACATAACCTTCTAGAAATTGCTATTTTACTCTGTCCTCCACATAAAAAGAATGAATCATAATATAAAAAGTAAAGCCTTTTTCAATAAAAAAGCAGTTTTACATATTGCTTCAGAATGCAAAATTCAGAATTCTATGACCATTATGAACGTACACAATAATTTTAAGAATTATACTACATAGGGCTGGAGGGATGGTTTAGCAGATAAGGCACTAATCTGCAAAACCAAAGGACCCTGGTTTGATTCCCCAGGACCCACGTTAGCCAGATGCACAAGGGGCACAAGTGTCTGGAGTTCATTTGTAGTGGTTGGAAGTCCTGGTGTGCCAATCCTCTCTCTATCTCTCATTCTCTCTCTCTCTCTGTCTTTCTCTTTCTCTGTCAAATAAATAAAAATAAAATATTATAAAAAGGAATTATACTGCATATGGCTCACAGATATCCATGTCTGTCTATGACAGTATGTTGCATCATGTTAACAACAGTTTATAGAATTTGCTATGTGCTGGTACAATCATTTATTTATTATAAGGACTCTGGAATAAGAAATACATTTGCTTTTAGATAAAGGTATAGCTGGAATTTAAAGAATATGTGAGTTAAAGTAAATGACTTGAAAATTATTACTTTTACAAATGTTTTTATTTATTTATTTTAGAAATAAAAGGAAAGAGAAAGAAGCAGATAGAGAGAGAATAGGCATGGGTGTGACAGAACCTCCTGCCACTGCAGGCAAATTCCAGATGCATGCACCACTTTGTGCATCTGGTTTTACGTATGTACAGAGTAATCAAACCAGGGCGATCAGATTTTAAGGAAGTGCTTTTAATCACTGAGCCATCTCTCCAGCCTTTGACAATTATTTTTATGAAAAGTAAAACAAGATAATCAACATTGTTAATGTACATAAATAATCAATAGCTCAAAAGTAATGAGTTCTGTACTTCAGTTAATATTTAAGTCATAAGTGACTATTTATACTGCTATAATAATCTGTTTTATATAAGAAAAATATTAATTATATATTCTTCCTTTTTATTATTAGTTCATCCTTTCTTTGATATAAGTATTGTAAAGTTTTGACAACCACTCAAAAATTATGATGTTATTTATTAATTATAATCCTTCGAAAATGATTCATTTTTTGACTATTATTTTCATTGCCTGTTATATTTCACATGTCATTTCTGTGATGTTATGTGTATGTACCTCCCATTAAAACATGTTGTAGGCTCTTCAACATGTTCCTTATGTGTTGGCTAACCCTCATGATTAAACAGTTTAATCCCTAAGTTTTGAGAAATTCCAAACACATGAGAAAACATACTTGATTATTCTGATCAGCTTTCCTCATAAATTAAATATTGGAATATTTTATGTTGACAAATATTTTGCTTCATTTTGAATTTTTAAACTTTCACAAAATAGTGTGTAAAAATCTGCCTTTGAATATGAATATATAAGGTTGATTTGATCAATGTTCATATTTATTCTTTAAGATTTTGAAATTATATAAAAAATGTGTGTGGTGTTTCTATGACATTGGCTAACCTAAGATTGAATCATATTGCCCAGATACCCCTTTCTTGGGTGGACCTATGTTAAGGGACTTTGCAACCGAAGTTTTCATAAGGGTGAGGAATGCACCAAAAGCCATTAACTATGAAGGAAACCCTGAGCTAAGACAGGAAGGACAAATGGCAAAGTGATGATAGGCTTATCATGACAACCATTTGCTCTATTGTATGAACATAACACCAGGAGTGCCCAGACCCTTGCCTACAAAGACAGAGACAGAAACAGCATTCCTGAGAGCCAAGCTCCTCCTATTGACATTTGCGCTAGGCCCCATTTTACTTCCACTTTACTAGTATGCTTAGTTTCCTGTGAATTGATATGATGATAGTATTAAGCATGTATGCTGATCTCTCCTCATCTGTATTGGATCACTTTTCCCCACTTTTCCCACAATTGTGAGCCTAATTCCTATAAAGGCTTTTATATTCTGAAGATGAAAGTAGATTTCCTTCATTGACTGAAACCTGATTTATACATTTTATGTGTAGATTTAACAACTCTATCAAAATTATATTATGAATATAAATCAGAGATTATACATAGTTATTGTAACTGCAAACAAGGAGGAAATGGGATTAGGATAGGTTCATGACAAAATCTGTGTGGAAAGTAATATTCTGTGCATTGGTCTTTAAGGTGGATTTTTATATTATGTTTTTAAATTTGTGTTTAAATATACCTAATAATCTATTTTCACATTCAAGTGTATGTCATATGATTACTTTATGGGTTGCTAAGTGCATTTCATATTGAGTAATATTTTCAAAGTGCATAAAATGGCTAACTATGAATGAACCAACTGTGAGAATAAGCAATGAAAAAACTTCAAGGGACATTCAAGTAAGTAGATAGGTCTCTCACTGTATGAATATAAATATTTACTTTGACTATCCCCAAAATATGCATTTCTGTGATAAAATTGATGTAGGCTGCTGGGTCTTTACAAAACCAAATGCTAAGCAAAAATACACCAATTTGTGAATATATATATATATATATATACACACATATATTCAATTGAGAGACATTAATGGAATGTGGGAAGTTGGATGCATATAAATGTCTTCTTATCATGTGATTTATGCACAGCCACTTGGACAAAGAGTAATGAGTTCACTTTACATTCAAGTGGAGAAGGAATTTAGCTTTCCTTGTGCTCATTTCTATTTGCTGTGGCATTTGCTTTGCCTAAACAAGATGTTTCCAATGATCTGGTTTTGAGACCCAAGATGAATTGCCTTTTAAAAAGCCTTTTGTATTGAAATACAAATTAAAGTAAGGGATGGAATTAATTCTTTTGCCAGAAGGTAAAACCGGCAACTGTCCCAATACATTTTCTCAAAGGCTACTTTTGCCGAATTACAAGACTAGCAATATTGTCCTCAGGATCCCCTCAAGCACATGGAAGCAAAAGAAAAATCTCATAAAAGTCTTCAGCAAGCATATTAAGAGAACTCGAAACATTTACCCATTTATCCAAAAGTCAAATATATTTATTCATTTTCATAAAAAATGAAAATTTAATTTTTTTAGAACCAGCTCTGCTATACAAATTTCTAAATACAATTAATAAACAACTTAGTTGCTTTATGCATGATACTTACAAATACCTGCTCCCAGAGAACTTATTTATATCTCTGGACACACACACAAAATATATAAATATATATATTTTATTATATATATTTTGCATATATTATATATTATAAATACATTATAAATTTACATTATATGTACTATTTGTATGTAGATATATTTGTAATAATAGGGATAAAATATTATATATATCTGTCATATGATAGCATGTTGCTTAACTATTTATACATTTTTCTCATTTCATAAGGTCTACATTAGGAAGAAGATTGTTTTCCATATAACACTCCTAATTAGAAACTTAATTTCTTTTTTTAATAACAATAGAAAATTGTTATTATTTGTCACCTTCCTTTGGTCTAATGGTAAAGTCAGATATTTGTAAATATGAGGAAGGTGAAAGAAAGCAGAAATGAAACCAGTGAAATATGAGTTAATTATTCCAACATTATTAGCAAATGTCTCTTGGAAACCTGCTTGAAAAACAACTATATCTTAGGATTTATGATAACCCACTATGCATACATTCAAAGCTTGGATCTCAAATCAAGGTCATGGTTACCTTTTTAGGGAATGGGAAGTTATTTTCATCCCAGAAATAAAATGCTAGTGTGACATATTCCTTTATGCTAGCTTGCACTATGAAACTGCATTGTGGCCCATGAACACATCAGAGACCTAACTACAGACCTCTTTCTTCATCATTCATCTGTTGGGATAGGGCTGTAACTACATTTCCATACATCATATCCTAACTTTGCATCCATGGTATGTGAGCTAGTAGGATCCCTCTGCATTTGTCCTTACAAAATTTTAATAAAGAATACCAAATCAACAGGTCCTAAAATTATTCTTTTTAAATATACTATTATTTATTTGCAAGCAAAGAGAGAGAGAGAGATGAGAGACAGAGAGGATGGGCATGCCTCCAGCTACTGCAAGTGGTTGTTAGTCCTTGTCCCACTTGTGGCAGAAGGACAACATTTCAATATTTTTATATTTCTTAAATCATATGGCCATGAAAATGATTAAAAGTAAATCCCTGCAATTCAGAAAACATCACAGAAGCGTGAACAAAGAGCTATTATTATTGTTTTAAAGCATTTTATATGTATGAATATATACCCTAATAAAAATTTAAATTGTGTCTAATTAAAAAAAATAGATGGTATCCAAATATATTTAAAGTATTAAAAAATTCAAATGAAAGAATATATACTAAAAAAATTTAAAAGTTACTAATTCAAAAAAGGATTGTATGATAGCTTCAAAGTACATATGAAATGTAAAAATCATTATTATGTGTACGTATAACAGTAAGATACTCTGTCTCAATAAAGATGGAAGGGTGGGTGATGGAATGGGACACCTGACATTCGGTTGGGGCCTCCTCAGTGAGTACCTTCTCACCACAGACCAGCACACGGGGTGCTGCAAGGTACGTATCTGTGCATATACTACACATGCCACACTGCATATCACACACACACACACACACACACACACAGCCCACATACACACATACACACAGATAAAAAATAATGTCCTGTGGATTTCAGATTTCCACAAATGAGGTTGTAAATTTAATCTCATTGTACTCTGAAGGAGATTAATAACTCTGTTAAAATATCCCACTCAATAATCCCTATTCCAAAGGTTCTAAATGGAGACAAGTGATATTTGCTTCTTATGCTATAACAAAGATTGAAATTAATTTGTAAAGGAGCAGAATTTATGTCATGAAAACTGAAAGATGCTCTTGTTTACAATAATGCAAAAAATTAAAATCGTTCCATTTATTTTTTGATTTAGGTCTTTCTTCATCTGTAAAAAGGAATCTTTGGGATGGAGAGATGTTCAGCAGCTAAAGGTGCTTGCTTGAGAAGTCTAATGGCCCACCCAGGGTTCAATTACCCAGTATTCACATAAAGCCAGATGTACAAAATGGCACATGTGTCTGGAGTTCATTTACAGTAGCAAGAGGTCCTAGAGGAGTGCCCATTCTCCCTCTCTCTTACTCAAATATCTTCTAAATACATAAAAATATTTTAAAAGGGGGCTGTAGAGATTGCTTAGCAGTTAAGCGCTTGCCTGTGAAGCCTAGGGACCCTGGCTCCAGGCTCGATTCCCCAGGACCCACGTTAGCCAGATGCACAAGGGGGTGCACGCATCTGGAGTTAGTTTGCAGTGGCTGGAAGCCCTGGAGCGCCCATTCTCTCTCTGTGTCTATCTGCCTCTTCCTCTCTCTGTCTGTCACTCTCAAATAAATAAATAAAAACAAAAAAATTAAAAAAAATATTTTAAAAATATTTGATTAGACTTTAATAAGTTTCTTATTTATATATGCCACATAACATCTACATGCTTTAATTGGCATCCGTTTATTCATAGATACTTTGTGTTCTGTTTGTATGCTTTTAAAAAAATTATCTAGCAATTTTGAGTATGCCTTTTCAATTTCCTTAATTAAATATAGGCATTGATGTGATTGCAACTTAGACCTTATCATTATTATCACGTTGATCATTTATTATCAATTATTGACAAACTAGCTCCATTCCCACACCAAAAGAAGTGCAGGTAAAATATATTTAAATAAATGAGTAGTAGTCCTACATCAGATAAACTAAAAAAATATATAAAGTTCAATAGTTTTACTGTGAAAATGATCATTTCATCATGTCGCCAGATGTAGCCTAAACTGAGTAATTAAAAAGTTATTGACATGGATTTAGGTCTCAGTTATTGTGTATTTTGATAGTTTCCAGTAATCACTATTTAGAGTATTGTAGGATTAATAAAAATGAAATATTCATTTATTAATTCACACATTCACTCAGGAATTATTGTATGCTATTTAATTCATAACACTGATTCATTGATTATATTGTTGATTTATTTAGCCAGTGGTATTTTATATAGCATGCTACATGCTCTGTGAGAGCACAGTATTATACAAGCTTTATAGAAATCCAAGCTTTCCGTAATGGGGTTTAGCTACCTATCTTCTACTCTGTATTTTGAAAATATCAAGAGCCAAAACACAAATTTATTCTAATATATAGGGCTCAAGAAAACATATAAATGGGCCTCTTGTAGATTCTAGACTATGCTGACCAGGTGTCCATAATCACAATGATTGAAACACTTCCAGGGTTTTTTTTTTTTTTAATTTGTTCATTTTTTAAATTTATTTATTTGAGAGCAGCAGACACAGAAAGAGGGAGGGAGGGCCGGGAGGAGGGGGAGAGAATGGGCGCGCCAGGGCCTCCAGCCACTGCAAATGAACTCCAGACGCTTGCGCCCCCTTGTGCATCTGGCTAACGTGGGTCCTGGGGAATCGAACCTTGAACCGGGCTCCTTAGGCTTCACAGGCAAGCGCTTAACTGCTAAGCCATCACGCCAGCTCTCAACTTCCAGTTTTTATGATGTCATTCCTGCTTGCACTGATGGCTAGTGGCTTAGGGAAGTTTCCACTCCTTGAGAGAGTGCTGCTGGTTGAGCAGAACAAGCTCACGCCTTGAACTTGGCCATCGTTTCTATTCCAATATTGCATGCTTCATGTCCTTCCATAATGCCCCTTTTTCATTACTTAGGAAAATTAGAAGCCGTATTCCATATTTTTAACTATGGAACTGCAAAGATAAAACTGTAGGGGGGGTAAGAGAGAAGAGAGAGAGAAAGAGCAAGCCTGGTTTATGTGTGTCTCTATGTGTGGCTGTGTATATTTAGTCAAAAAAGTGTATTTTACAAATAGAAGATAACAAGTAGAAATAAAATGTGTAGTTAATCAAGTTTTCTTCAGTAAGTGTTATTTACCATCGGTTTCACTATAAAGCATACAATAACCTCAAGCAAAACATGGAGCAGTTCTTTCCACCATCTCTCCTAACAATTTCAAACATAATAGTTACATTAAACTAGATTGTTCATATTTGAAGCACTCTGAATCAAATGACATGAAAGAGAGATGAGCAATAAATGTTCAAAGGCTTTTACAAGTTATTTCTATTACAGCATCTGACTTGAGCTGTCATAGTGATTTCTGCTGAAAAATGAGACGTACCCACAAGCAATCATATATATGTCAGTTGATTCACTGGTGAACTTCTGCTCTTGCTCAGAAACTGTTCCTTCCTGTACCTTGATTTGAGTTTCTATATTTTCTCTTATTGTAATGAACAAAACGTTTGTTCAAACCCCCTGATCAATGTGGTGCATTTAAAATGGTGGTGTGCACTAATACATGTTAAACTGTGCATTTGCAATTGCTAAAAATAAAATGTTGCAATATAAAGCAAAAAGATTTATGTAATGTTCTGCACAGAATATGTTTCCCATACTTTCATTTTGTCAACTTGTCACCATATTATTTTTATTTTCAGTAGTGATATAAAATAACTATGTACTATATCAATAAAAATCAGTAACTGATAGCAAAATAACTTTGAAGTGGTTGCATATAATTTATTTTTATATTTTATTTTTTTGTAATTTATTTTTGTTTATTTTTATTTATTTATTTGAGAGCAACAAACACAGAGAGAAAGAGGCAGAGAGAGAGAGAGAGAGAGAGGACTTCCAGCCACTGCAAACTAACTCCAGACGTGTGCACCCCCTCGTACATCTGGCTAACATGGGTCCTGGGGAATCAAGCCTCGAACCGGGGTCCTTAGGCTTCACAAGCAAGCGCTTCACCACCAAGCCATCTCTCCAGCCCTTAAATTTTCTTTTTAAATAAAGGTTTTATTTCTAAAAAATGTGGAAATTAGCACTTTCTCAGTGCTAAGAAAGATTGGTTTCATTCTGAGGATGACAGAAAGCTATGCATCATGCCCATGCACAATAAATTACATAGATGAATTGATAGGGTGTATCGGGGATACACTCAGATATGTCTTTATTTATATATGGTATGAACATTTATAAATCAGGTCCTTTGACGATGAAACACAATCATAAGAAGCCCAATTTTCAGAAAATAACTACCTACTCATAAAATCAATCTATCTCCAATATCTCTGTCCTTTAAAATTTGAATCCAACCACTTCTCGCATTTCTGGATTGTCAAACTCTGCTTGAGTAAGTCTATCACTTGGAATTAGTCAAAATATAATTCAGTGGCATATAAATAATTGAATAATAAAAAAAAATGTTGGGAATAATAATTGATATAATAAAGTTTATAAAAGTGATTTCCTCAGAAAGCTAGACAAGTAAGGTTCTGACAGTTTTTGAAATATCAGAGGATCAGAAAATTAAATGGCATAATATATCCATGACAAAGTCAATAGCATTTATTCTGGCTATAAAAGAATAAACAGATATTGTACATGATTAAATGCTACAATATTAAAAAAAAACAATTCCTTATGGATATAACACATACATAAGTAATAAAAATAGAATATCTTATGTAACACATCTGCCCAGGGCTCAGGAAACATTGCAAAAGTGGCAACATGAGTACTGTTCTCACTGCAAGCCTGAAAACCAGCTCCAGGTAGACAGTGTTCATCCAAAATGCATCAAAGCACAAATCCAGAGGCTACAGATATCTCAACACTAAATCAAACTTCAAATACACACACCAAGGCTCAGGGAACATTGGGGAAAAAAGATTTGGGGCAGAAAGATTGTAAGAGCTACAAGATTATTAGAAATGTTTGGCAACACACCTTCCCACCAAAGAGACTGACAGAGGCCTTCATGACCCCACCATGAATACTAATAACCCCAATGAGAAAGACCTTCACTGGAATGGGTACAGAGAATAGAAGACATAAGAGTACAACCTTTAAAAGTAAATTCAAAAAACAAGAAATTGTAAAAATATTTAGAGAAGTACAAACATATGAAAAGTAGGCTTGCTTCAATCTAATTCATACATATGTTTAAAATAATTTGACACACATGTTAATCAGTATAACATGCAGCACCTACCTCAAATTTTATTTCATTTGTTGTTTAAATACGGCAGATTCTCTTAATGACATTCCTCCAGATCTTAGTGTCATTGGATTGAAACATGCACTGATGGCTTTATGAACTTGATAAACATATAACTGACCTTTCACGGAAGTTGGAGTTATGACATTTTTTATTATTTCTAAGTAGTCATTCTATACTTTTCAAAAATGTCACATTATTGGTTTTATTGTTACCTTAGAATTAAATTATATAGAAGCAATTCTATTTATAAGAAAATATTAATACTAGTATAACATAGATACAGTTGAATTGAATGTGGCACACAGTTAGCATAACTTGTTTCAATTAGTTCCCACTCCCATGTAAAAAGTAGATCTCCTCATTTCCCCCTCCTGTGTTCTTTCCACTGCACTGCATAGCTTTCTGTGAAAGAAGATTCTGATGGAGATATAGAAAATGAGTTTGAAGAAATGTTCTCCTTATTTTTTCTAACTCATAGCCTTTGCTGTACATTTTTCTTTATCCAGATCATGTTTTTATGTCGTTGACATCACTTTTCCTCTTCTCTGTCATTCTTGACAAAAATGTTCATGGACTCAATATTATGCATGTCTTGTACAGGTAATGACAGTTATTGAGGCCTTGTATGCCAAGAGCACTTTATACCAGAAAATAGTTTCCAAAGCACACCTCCCCATCTTTAGGCTCTAATATTCTTTTGGCCACCTTTTCTGCAATGCCTTGGAGGATATGATAAAGATGTCTCATTTAGTTCTGAACACTCAGTGTAATTTCTCAGCACTTTGATGAGTTTTGAGTCTCCAAAATATTCAGTGTCACCTGAAAATAGAAACTTCTCTAAACAAAAGTGAGAACAGCATTCATATATGGATATAAACATAAATATCTAGAGGTTATTGTAGTGGTCATAATATATCTACTTAGCTAAACCACAGTAGACATTTCCTCCTTAGGTCTTATGACTTTCCAAGCCATAGGCTTTTGATTAGGATTGCTGGCATAAAATTAATCTTGTAGAGCCAGGCCTTGATTCTAATCAGAGAGCATTTGGAACCTAGAATCCAGAACACCCAAGTTGATGGGGGACACCTGAATCAAACCACCACATATACTCTTTAACATTGATCTTAAGCATAACATTTGAAAGTATATAATTGAAAAGTCATAACTGTCCCCACTTAAATATGTAAAAAGCATTTCTCAAAGTCATTTTGTGCAGTTTTACTGGTAAGAAATTTGGGTAAGAAACGATGCTTATTCCCTTTTCTGAAAGTTTTTAAAAAATTACTCAGTATCCTTAAAAATGTCTGACAGGGAATTAAGACCATTGATGTAAAATCCAGTTGCTGTGGAAGCAGATTTGTTCTAATAGATGTATTACTACAAATATTTACATAAATATACTTAATATATGGAATATTTTAAGTGTTATAAACATTTTATTACACAACTAAATTTCATTATAGATAGAAAAAACCTGGTTATTAAAACTATTTTATTAAAAACTATACCCAAATGTATTATATATTTATATACACATACCTTTATAGAGTTTGCCCTCAGACATATCTACAGGTATATACTACTTATTCTGTATAGACTTAAACTAGTTACTGATATATAAGAAGCAGTAAGTGAATGAAATTTGGTAGATCTGAGACATCATGAAGTAAATGTAAATCAATATTACTGTTATTTTGAAGTGTGAGGGATAAATCTTATTAGGAATGTTACAAAAGATTCATAATCAGACATCATGAATTATCTTTAACACTTCACAGTGGTGTTTAGAAGTTTAAAAAGGCATTTTAAAATAAATATTCAAAAATGTGGACGTACTATTTTCTTGCTTCTCTCTCACAACATATATTTATATATGGTCTAATTCAAGGTATGTAGACATGAATATATATGTAAAGGATTTTTATCTTCTGACTTTTTTTCTGTTTTTTTTTTTTTTTGTTGTTGTTGTTCTATTATATCTGTGTGCAAGGCTATGCCACATATCCACTATACACTAGTAACAATAGAGGAGATTTCCTGTAAGAGTTGTGTCAGGAAAATTTGACGAACAGTATCTTGAAGGATCATGACCTTGAAGGTTTCTAGCAAACTAATTTCTGAATTTGAAGAGGTTGTCAAGATGAATTTCGAAGAACAGTATATTAATGCCCATGACTACGAGTGGAAATACACTATGCAATGGTTTGTACTTTTTAAAATTAGGTTATAATTAGATAATAAGATCCATAAACAACCAATTAGAACTAAAATTGTTTAATGAAAGGAGTATGGTGTATAGAAGAGTGAATAATTAGGTCTTTTCTAAGATCTGTAATTTTTTATCAGACTGAAGCAAAAAAGTACATATAATGTTAGATTGTGATCCAGCTCAATATAATATGCCATTATTTAATAACAGTCACCTGGCACACATTTTGTCATTGCAGGAAGTAAAGTTGTCTGGTAGGTAAAGTTAAAGCTACAAGTTGTCATCTGTTTTTACGAGATCTAGATTTAGTTTCTTTAACAGAAGTTATAATGAGACAGACATACACTAAAAAACCTTTGAGACAATTTCTCAACAATTAATGAACACAGTATTTTTATACTTCAAATTTTCTGGCTTCATTTCAAAAATATTTATTTTTAGGAGAGTACAAACATCTAGAAAGAAGGCTGAGACTTTTAAAATTTTGCTTAATCAAAATCCTTTCTGTAGCACATGTTAAAGCATTTTGGGGGCAAATTGGTAAATCTATTTAGAATATTATGAAAGATTGAAGGCCACATCCCCATTGGAGTATTCAAAAAATATATAGACACATGTAGGTATGCGTAGCACACAGCTTCAGGTTCACTGAGATGAACTTCCAGACCAGGCATGATTATGGAAGAAGGGATATTTATTGAAGCTTACAGATCCAAGGAAAGTTCCACAAATGGAAGAAGAAGCTGGCCTGCCTTCACAGGACCAAGCAGAGAGAGAAGTACAAGCTTAAATGTCAAAAGCCACAGCACACTTCAGGAACTCCTGATAGGCACACATTGCATATCTTTAGACTGAAATCTGAAACCCACAACCACAATTTAAGATCCACCCAGTGACACTGCCTCCAGCCAGGTGGCTGCAGATGCAAATTACAAACTAATAAAAGAAGTGAATATATTGGGGGCCATCTATTCAAACCACCACATTCCTATCCCTGATCCCCAATAGCTTTATAACCATCACACATTGTAAATTTACTCAGTTCAATTTTAAAGGTCCCCACAGTCCTGACCAATTTAAGATAGTAAGTCCTGTAAAATCAAACAAGTTAAATACTGCCAACATAAAAAGGCATAGAGTAAACATTTTCAACTGGTATAATGCATAGCAATCATGAAACTTCTGCAGTTCAAGTTCAATATAACCAGAGACTGTCAGTCTCTGGATTTTCCAACTTCACCCCCCAGCTGGGCAGAGTAACCAGGGAACACTTCCATCCTAAGCCAACAGTGAACTCTGTGGTAGCCCTTGCATAGCCCTGGTAATCCAAAAATGTCTTCAGGTCTCCATGCAAACCACAGTCCATCTTCCAAAGGCTCTTTTAGCCTATCAGGGCATCATGCCCTGCCTCATGCCACATCTTAGCAGCAGCTCCTGGAACTGTGTGCAATTCATGACCACTCCTCACATCTTTCATGCTTCTGAAAACAATACCAGGTGTGCAGGACACAGCCATATTCTTAATTCAGGGAGGAAACAAATCATAGCCTTGAAAAGCAGGTTCCTTCTCCACTGAAATCTTTCCAAGACTTTGCATTTCTATGATAGTCTTTCCTCAGGCACTCTTTCCATTGTTTCAGTGTAAAGCAATTGGACCATCTTCCTTAAGATTGCTAATGTGTTGACAGTAGCAGCTTTAGTAACCTAAAACCAGTCTCTGTGCCAGTAAATTTAACTTGCTTGAGGTTTTCCAGCTTAAAATTTTTAAATCTCTCAGTCCAATATCTCTAGCCAAGCACAACAGTCCACAACAAATGTATCCTTGATCATACTGTCTGGGTCTCAGCAGAAGAATGCAGCCAGCCCTTATGCCAGCAGCCCAGTTCCAACAAAATCTTCTGTAGTCTTTCCTTTCCCGTAGAAAGCTCATAAGGCAAGCCTTGAAGTTCAATACTGTCTGCATTTAGCATTCTCAAACTCTCATCAGAAAGCTCCATGAAACTTGGCTTAACACTCCAGAAGGCATCTTCATTTGCAAGCACCAAGTCCATGCCCATTCCTCCAAGACAAAGGTTCCAAAAGACCAACACCCACATGGCCAGGTACATCTCACCCCACTCCTGGTACCAAGTTCTGTAGCAGACAGCTTCAGGTTCGCTGAGATGAACTTCCAGACCAGGCATGATTATGGAGGAAGGGATATTTACTGAAGCTTACAGATCTAAGGGAAGTTCCATAAATAGCAGAAGAAGCTGGCCTGCCTTCACAGGACCAAGCAAAGCTAGAGAAGTACAAGCCTAAAAGCCAAAAGCTACACAGCACACTTCAGGAACTCCAGCTAGGCACACTCTGCATATCTTTAGATTGAAATCTGAAACCCACCACCACACCTCAAGATCGACCCAGTGACACTGCCTCCAGCTAGGTGGCTGCAGATACAAACTACAAACTAATAAAAAAAAAATGAATATATTGGGGGCCCATCTATTCAAACCACCACAGTATGTTACATTTATAGAAGCAATCATGCTGTTTTCTTTACAGAAAATTTAATGAAGATGGATATTTTGATAATTACTGGAAGCACTGTGTTTGAAAAATTGATTTATCAGGGAAAATAATTTACTTAATTTATTTTTTTTATAAAGATATGACCCTTATCTGTTGAAATATGTGTCAACCTAAAGTTATTTACCATAGCTTAGGTGCTTAAAATGATAATAAAAAATGGTGTTCTAGTTCACTACTTTTTTATTATTGAGAAAATGTTAAGTGCATGTTAATCATTTTAAATGACAAAGAAAATTATCATTTCCATTAACTGCTATGAATTGTGAAAGCACAGTATATGACATTATAAAATAAAGCATTCCATTTTATTTAAAATATTGTGACAAAACAGACCAAAACAATAAATATTTATAAAATTTAAAGAGATATTCTTCCTTTTTCACTCAAAGTTTCTACTGTAAAGGATTTCTAGTTTAAACTACGTGTCTATCTTTACTTTTTCAGTGTTATTATTTCTTTAAATATGAGAATTTACACTTAGGGAAATGAGCAAGAGTATTGCTTTCTTGGTAAACCTGGTATCAGCATAAGGGTGAAGGAGATCGACACTGAGGACACTCAACACCTACCAAACTAGAGTTCCAGAGGCTCCTAAGAGCCCATCACTGAAGTAAACTTAAAACACACCCAACATGGCTCAGGGAATTTTGCAGAAGAGGGAGCAGGAAGATTGTTAGAGCCACAAGTTGGGACATTTTGCACAGAGACATTGCTTCTCTCCCATAACTGCCCCTACAAAGCATGACCCACAATCTCCATGGGGATGACCTATACCCCCAATATAGAGGGCCTCTTCAGAAAAGGGGCAGTGATGAGGGAAATGATGGTACCAACACGTGTTGTTTACATACTAAGTATGTCCATAACCAATAAAAATAAATTTTAAAACATAGCCTTAAAACTTCAGGTTTTCCACACAATTAATTATTTAAGAATTTTGAGATGTATACCTTATGGCAAAATCATTCTATACAGATGGAACTGAGACTTGTTCAGCTTTGAACTTGCTTTCTTGGAAGAAGGGAATCTTGGAGATATAAGTGGCTCTGAGCAGAGTCTATGGATTAGAAATACAAACTTTGAAGAATATAGAATACTACTGTTTTTAAAAACCATGAGCCTGGATGAAATGATTAAGAAACAAATATAGCTTGGGTCTAATTGGATAATTTCCTAGTCCAAAATGATCTGACACATGTAAATTAGTAAAGAAATATAAAATTAACAAAGGAAAGAGATACAAAAAGATACCCCCCCCAAGTAGGCTTCTATTGAAGACCAAGTTAAATTAGAGTTGTCACACTCTGAATAACTCTGTATTAAAACAAATAAGAAATGAGCTATGAAGAAAGTCAGATATGCTACAGTGGGCATATGAAGCATTTCCTAAAAGGATGATGATTGACAGCTTGGTACTCAGCTGTTGTAGTCAAGATGTGATTAGAGAATGAGATTCTAATTTGATCAGGGAGGTTATTTTTGATAATTCCATAACTAAATGACTATTCCTGCACATTAAGGAAATAGGTCATGGGAGGTGGAGGTATGGCTTTTTGTATCCATGTTCTTTCTGCTTCTGGCACCCTGTTGTAACAGTTCTCTACCACTATGCCCATCTATCTTTAGGTTTCTTTTGTTGTGATGGGCCCAAAACGATAAAGCCTAATGATCAGACATAGAATCTCTACAACTGTAACCTAAGAAGTCTTTCTTCTGTTAAATTGTTTTTCTCACATATTACTCATCAAAACTTCTGCCTAAAGGGGCTAGAAAGATGGCTCAGTGGGCAAGAGTTCTTACTTAAACATGAAGGCTAGAAAGGACCTGAGACTCCTTAAGTTTGGTTCCCTAGTCCTCCCCCCCCAGAAAAAATGTGGGTGGTCAGGAATATCTGTAACCCCAGTCATGTTTCCTGTGGAAGAAAATAATAATAAAGTGAAACTAGTAATAGTGAAAATTGTAATGAAAAACTTTCAGAAACTGTTTGTGGTATTAACATGTCTGACAACATAATATAGGAATTTGGAGGTTCCTCACCAATGTACCAATAATTTATATTGTCCTCAGATTCTTATGAATTGAGTGAAATCCACAGACCATGGGATTAGGCTCAGAAAGATTTTATTATAGCATAAAGCTTTAGGAGGGAGAAGAGAAAGGGCATTTAGGGGAAGGAAGAAAGACAAATTTCTTTTGCAATAGAAAAATATTAAAAGTAAACTTTAGCCGGGCACCTTTAATCCCAGCACTTGGGAGGCAGAGGTAGGAGTATTGTCATGAGTTTGAGGCCAACCTGAGACTACAGAGTGATTTCCAGGTCAGCCTGAGCTACAGTGAAATCCTACCTCGAAAAAGCAAAAAATAAAAAAATAAAAAACATAAAAAACAAATAAACTTCAGCAAAGCATAAGCATTTACATTAGAAAGAGTGTCAAGATTAACTTCAATTAAAATTTAATTTGAATTAGCAGAGTTAACAGAGTTTGGGAAATCACTTTTGGTTAATCAACAGCACAAATTAATTAAATAAATATACAAATGACATGGTAACATCAACAATAAAATTCAAATTTAATAGAAATACATATAAGTAGGAACTAATGGGATGATAATTTGACATTCAGAGAGTCCTAGATGTAGTGTGTGTGTGTATATATATAATACATTGTACATGATGAATTTCAAAAGAAAATTTGCTGGTGGAATAATAGATAAGTAGTATCTTAAGTTGCATTACTTGGAAAAATAATCAAGCATTTTTTCTTACTTATTACTAACAGCTATTTTAAATTAAAATACAAAACATTTGCTGGAATGTGGCGGTGCAACCCTGCACTATTATCACTTGGGAGGTAGAGGCAGAAGGATCACAGGTCAGGGTCAGTGTCAGAGGCATAAGGAGTTCAGTAAAAGCCTGAGCTAAATGAGACTGATTCCACAAAACAAATTAAAAAAAAAAAAAACTCAAAATAGGGCTGGAGAGATGGCTTAGTGGTTAAGCACTTGCCTGTGAAGCCTAAGGACCCTGGTTCAAGGCTTGATTCCCCAGGACCCACATAAACCAGATGCATAAGTTGCAAATGCATCTGTAGTTCATTTTCAGTGGCTGGAGGCCCTGGCATGCCCATTCTCTCTCTCTCTCTCTCTGCCTCTTTATCTCTCTGTTGCTCTCAAATAAATAAATAAAAATAAAAAAAATTTAAAAAATAAAAATAAAATAAAAACCTCAAAATAGAAAGAAAAGAAAACTACCGGGCTTAGTGGCACACGTCTTTAATCCCAGCACTCGGGAGGCAGAGGTAGGAGGACTGTCATGAGTTCAAGGCCACCCTGAGACTCCATAGTGAATTCCAGGTCAGCCTGGGCTAGAGTGAGACCCTACCTTGAAAAACCAAAAAACAAAACACAAAAAAAAAAGAAAGAAAGAAAAGAAAACTGAAATAAAATAAAAAACCTACTATGAAATTAAAGATTTGATTCCAATAATAAAAATAATGCTTTATAGTTTATTTTTCTAAACACTGTCAAGCATAAATTAAAGTCTGGGGCTGAGAAGATGGTTTATTTTTCAGACGTTCATGCTTGCAAAGCCTGCTGTGTGGGGTTCAGATCCCAACCCAAACACAAATAGTGGCACAAGTTTCTGGTGTTCATCTGCAGTTACAAGAGGCCCTGGCACACATATACACACATGGGAAAACAAATAAATGTTTTTTAAACATATATATATCAAATAGTGTCCCTGAAAATTTATAAATTTTACCTTGTCTTTGGCCATATTAAAGTTTGAAATTAAAACTGAGACCTGGTTGCATAGGTTTCTTAAAAGTGATGAAGACATAAATTTTAAAACGATGTCAGTACCATAGGAAAAGTTTCTCTGCTCCAGAAAAAAGGTAGCTATTTAATTGAAGCACCACAAATCAAGGAAAATGGTGGACATTCGTGTTGCACTGTATGACACTTTGTAGCAAAAGACACTAATATGTGACATGATTCCATTATTTGACAGTAACCCAGCTTCTTCAGTCACTAAATAGACTTGGAATGTTGCAACAGTGAGTGACATTTAATATGCAAATTACCATCAAGATGCTTGACTGAAAATACAGGTTTGGTATATTTTTTCATTCCCTTTTAGAAAATATGTACATTGATATACGATATTTTATGGTGTGCAATAAATGTGTATCTCTTTTAAATATTCTATCTGTCAATTTATTTCTAGCCAAAGACCATCAGAAACCCACTTATAACTTAACACAGTCAGTTTTCTTGGACCTTTGCAGCAGTCATATATAAAATGATAAAAGTTTGAGGTATGAGTGAAAGAGAGGATCCAGTTAGAGGGCTTTTCTTTGTGTTAAAACATTCTGAGACGGTTCAGGAAACATTATCATTCTCAGAGGGAAGGACAAAGAATGCCCCTTGGTTGACTTTCATATTTTTCTCCAAAATTGGTGGTAATAGAGTTTTGATAAAATGTGTAAGGTAGTGGAGGAGCCGCTATAGTAACAGGGCTTGAGATGGATATTAACCCATTTGCAAACCTGCACAGTGTTTGAGTTGTGTGTGTGCAGTGATTAACATGTGGTGGTCTCATTTTTGTCTCATTCTGTCATGATCACTGTTGTAGTTTGGATCTAAAATTTCCCCTTAAAGGAAATGCAGGGTGATGACAACCTAGTGGGAGGAATTTAGATGAAGAAATTTGTGTCCTTGCAGGGTTTAGGGGCACCTTGTCCATTCCTCTTTTATTTCAGTGCCCTGAAGCCACGGTGAAGTGAACAGAATTGTTCTCACAACAGTGCCTGGGCAGCCATAACCACAACCAACAATGGACACACGACCAGGACTGAAATCTGAAGACACTGTGAGTTGAAATATTTCTTTCTTTCCCAAAGTTGATTTTCTCACAGTGACAGAAATCTTACTAGCTAAGAAACAGAAGGCCCTTCCCAAGCGCTGGTGAATGTGTGATGTTGGTAATATACAGCAGGAATACACTAGCACTAATTATTTGAGCCAAGACAGCTACCTAAATTGCTTTCAGAGTATGCTTCCTTTATTTTATTTTTTCCTTTTCCCTACTGTTGTACATAGTTCCACATTGCTGGAATGAATTTCCAAATAGACACAGCTTATGACAGGAAAGTATTAATTCCAGCTTACAAGTCCTGGAAGAAGCTGGCCCTCTTTCATAGATCCAAGCAGAGATAAAGCACCAACAAGCCATCAAACACCAAAAAAGCAGCAAGCATGAACTTCCCAGAGCTCAGACTTGCTCTCTCCGTAACTTTGGCTGGAATTAGATCCGCCGCAGTGACAAGCTCCCTCAAGTAGGCTGCTGGAGACTTACGCAGTAAATTTTACCATAGTAAAAAATACCTGAGGTTACGGAGGACATACATTTATATTCAAGCTACCATACATGCATTTCCCCTGCAAAAGATCATTTGAGGCAAAAAAAGAACTTATGTAATGTGAATAATCATAAAAACTTTTAAAATGATCTAGTTTCCTATCCATAAACGTGAGCACATACATATACGTAAGTGTTTAATAACAAAATAAATATAACCAAATATTTCCAGTATGTATAGACAATTATACACACGTACACACATTTATATATTTTAATAACTATAAACTATATAAAATTCACTGATTTTGAGTTCAAATGCACTCTAAATCTGTAATGACAAATTCTTACATTGTAGAGGCTGAGTTGATGGTTCAGTGACCAAAGTGCTTGCTAGACAAGCATGAGGACCTTAGTGAAGGTCTCTAGCATACATGTAAAAGTCTGTTATGGTAGTGTCTTTCCAGCTCCAGGCTGGTAGAAACACATGGATCCTTGGGGCTTTGCTGCATAGTAAGCCACCCCAGTCTGTGATCTCTAACTTAGCAAGAGACCATGTCTCAAAAGAAAAAAATATAGACAGAAAGCAATTGAGGAAGATACTTGACACAACTCAGCACTTTAGAAGTATGTGCAAACTTGCGCATAGATACCCCACATATGCACCCACATGCACACAGGAGGGCAACAAAAAGCCTTTACACTGGAAAGTAGGAATTTAAGCTATAAATACAGAGAAGATATAAACTAAAGCCTATCTTTTATTTCCAAGTGCATCCTTTAATCTCTATACTTTCTATTAAAAAAATACCTGACTCTTGAAAATAATTTTAAACATTTGTATTTTTCTGTCAGTTAAAACTTGAACTATCCAAGGAAAATCAACATATAAAATCTATTCTCATTTTGTATCTCACCTTTTGACCTTGTTTCTATAGAAATATCCTGTAGGTTTATAAAATACAACGTTTATTCTTTTAAAGATAATGCTTCCAGTTCATACTTTTGGACACTTAATAAGTCAACATCTACTTCCTTTAGATTTAAAAAACAATCCCTCTAAGTTTTACCAACTTGAAATGATGCCTATAATTGCCACCTTTTGAGAAGCATAAGGACTTCTGTGCACCATATGCTGTGATATTTGGGATTTTAAAGTATCTAAAATATAAATCCCTTAATGGAAGCTAGTGACTTCTGTACCTGCTGGATAAAATCTTGCAGTCTTTCTAATAAACAGAGTAATGGGTACTACTGAGCAAAAGATGCTGTGATGGATCTGTTCTTATCAAAAGATATGTGATATTGTTTTCTCTTTTAAATCCAAGCAGCTCATCAAAACAACATATATACATACAAATAGATTACTGGGAAGACTCATACATTATTTTACTATTTCATTTTGGGGACTTTCACTGTAGGAACATCTGTTTTTAGTACTGAGTTACTTTCGTATAGAATCGGAAACAAATTAAGTATGATGTTTCAAATAATGAAGTAATTAGGGGGAAAGAATAACTGCTCCTCCCTGAAGACTCTCTCACAGACGCTTGTGATCTGAATGTACAAATCAATTCGCCTTCCCCCACACATAAGCTTGACTGCCAGCAAAGTGACACTGTTTGGAAAGGTTGCAGAACTGAGGAGGTGGAGCCTTACAGGAGGAAGTTTGTCCCTGGGAGCAGGGAGGCCACACTTATTAACTCGCTGATCGCTGTGCTGCTCGGTGACTGGGGTCTCTTGTTCCGGACCATGGCGAAACCTCCCTTTGAAACTGTAAACTGGATTAAAACAATTAGATTTCTCTAAAATGCGCTCTGCTGGATATTTTGTCTCAGCAACATGACAGTAACTAATACACATTTTACATAGTTTACACACAAATTTACTCAAATTTTATGTTAAACTGTTTTTCTTAAATATTTATTTATCCACTTATTGGAAGTGATAATGATAAACATAACTCAAAGACAATGAAGTAACATTTTCCCTTTAAATTAAATTTTTTAGCAATAACATCTTCATAGAAGTAGTCTTAAAGTATGAAACAAAATGGAAATTACTAACTGGTGATAGAGAAAAAGTACAGGAAAAAAATTTCATAATTAAGATACAATTAAGAAACTTGTGAAAGATGCTACTGATCTAAAGTGTAAATGGCAAGTAAATTCTTCATTTGAATACAATTACTCATTTTCTTATTTATTTATTTTATTAAGTAGAGACCTTTTTATTAGATATGGACATATTTTGTATGTAAACAACACTTGTTGGTAGCATCCTTTCTCTCCTCCCTGGTCCTTTTCTAAAATGGCCTTCCTTATTGGGGATCTAGGTCAACCCAATAGGGATTGTGGGTTGTGCATTATGCGGGTGGAGAAAATGTCTCTGTGCAAAATGTCCTAACTGTGGCTCTATCGATCTTTCTGCCACCACTTCCGCAAAATTCCTTGAGCCATGCTGGGAGCATTTTAGGTCTACTTCAGTGATGGGCACTGTGATAGTTAAGGTGTTGTCAATTTGATCTGTTTAGTAATCCATAGGTTGCTTCTAGGAAGGATCAACTAAAGGAGGAAGCCTTTCCCCAAGGTTGAGCCCTTCCCCCAGAATGGGCGGTCCTGCCAAGAGGGGGACTTGATACAAGGGAGCTCTGGGAAAAAAGAGTCCCTTCCTTCCTGCCTGCCTTCCTTCCATTTTGGCTGCCGGAGCTGCTTGCTACCTTCCAGCGTGGATTGAAGACCAGTGTGGACGAAAGACCAGCATCAACTGAAGACCCCCATGGATTGAAGCCCAGCGGCTCCTCAGGAAGCCTCCAGGCTTTCCAGCACCATCTGCAGTGCCGGGTCGGGACTGCTGAGGCATCTGGCCACGAGGACTGAGCAACTACCAGGTTCGGTGATTCTCGGGCCTGCAACTGCTATTGGACTACTGTAAGCTGATCCAATAAATCCCCTTTTAAAATAATTCATTCTAGTAGTTCTGTTCCTGTAGAGAACCCTGAATAATACAGGCACTCAGGAGCCTCTGGATCTCTGGTTTAGTAGGTATTGGGTATCCTCAGTGTCTGTCTCCATCACCCTTGTACTGATATCAGATTCACTAAGAAAGCATCTCTCTAGCACATTTCCCCAATTCCTCTGTGGTTTCAGCTGGGGCTGAGTTGGAGGGCATTGGCTTGTTCATGTCCTCAGGTCCACCACAGATTTCAAAAAGAGAAACAGAATCTCCAACAGAGAATAAAGTCAGCACCATTTGGACTTGATTTTTGTGTATGGTGAAATGAGTGGGTCTAATTTCATTTTTCTACATATGTCATCCGATTTGCCCAACAAAATTTGTTGAAGATGCTGTCTTTTCTCCAGTCTACATGATTGGATCATTCAACTGTAGTTTCTTGCCCTGGGCCTGGGTCTCCAATTCTGTTCCATCTATTTATATTTCTGTTTTTATCACAGTACTGTGCTGTTTTTGTCACTATGGCTTTGTTAATACCAGAGGGTTTTTTTTTTTTGTTTGTTTGTTTGTTTTTGCTGAGGATATATTTGGATACATGAGGCCTTCTTCCATTCCATATGAATTTTGAGATCATTCTTTCAATCTGTGAGAAGAATGATGCTACTATTTTTATTGTTATTCTGCCAAATCTGTATATTGCTTTGAATTGAATTGAATTTCCATTTTCACAATATTTATAATATTTATTCTACCTATCCAGGAGCATGGGAGGTCTTTCCATCTTCTCAAGACCACCTCTTTTTCTTTCTTGAGTATTTTTATGTTTTCATTATATAGTTCTTTCATGTCCCTGGTTAGTATCATGCCAAGGTATTTATTAAATTATTTTGCTATTGTAAATGGGACAGCTTCACTGATTTTTTCTCTGTATATTTGTCCTTTGCATGTAGAAAAGCTAGTGATTTTTGTACATTGATTTTGTATCCTAACACTTTGCTAAAGGAAGTTATCACCTTTAGAAGTTTTGAGATGGAGGCTTTCAGGTCACTTATGTATATGATCATGTCATCTGCAAATAGAGCTAACTTGACTTTTTCTTTTCCAATTTGAACTCATTTTATTACTCCCTCCTGTCTTATTGCTTGGGCTAGTACTTCTAGTACTTTGTTAAGGAGCCATGGTGAGAGTGGGCACCCCTGCCTCGTTCCTGATCTCAGTGGGATCTCCTGGAATTTTTCCCCATTAAGTATTATTTGGGCTTTAGGAATTTTATATTTAGCCTTTATTTCATTGAGATATAAGCCCTCCATGCCTATTCTTTCCAGTATCTTGATCATGAAGTGGTGTTGTATTTTGTCAAAGGCCTTCTCTGCATCAATTAAGATGATCATGTGGTTCTTATGGCTCAATTTATTTATGTGGTGTAATATGTTGACCAATTTCCATATATTAAACCATATCTGCATCCCTGGGATGAAGCCTACTTGATCAAGGTGGATAATGCTTTTGATGTGTTGTTGAATTCAGTTTGCAAGTATTTTGTTCAGGATCTTTGCATCTAAGTTCATTAGGGATATAGGCCTACAATTTTCTTTCCTTGTTGCATCTCTGTCCGATTTTGGTATTAGGGTGATGCTAGCTTCATAAAAGTAGTTGGAGAGAATTGCCTAGTCTCAGGTTATGCGGAGCAGTTTGAGAAAAATTGGTTTGAGTTCTTCTATGAAGGTTTGATAGAATTCATCTGAGAAGCCATCTGGTCCTGGACTTTTCTTTTTGGGGAGTTTTTTGACTACCTTTTCAATCTCTATGGATGTGACAGGTTTTTTTTTTTTTTTTTTTTTTGAGATTATGCTACTCTGAGTTCAGTTTTGGTAGGTGTTATGTTTCTAGGAATGTATTCATTTCTTCCAGATTATTTAATTTTGTGGAGTAGAGGTTTTCAAAGTATGATTCTTTCAATTTTGTTGATGTCTGTTGTGACCTCACCTTTTTCATTTCTGATTTTGTTAATTTGAGGCTTCTCTTAATTAATTAATTAATTTATTTATTTATTTTTGCATGATCAATTTGGCCAAGGATTTGTTAATCTTGTTTATTTTTTCAAAGAACCAGGTCTTCATTTCATCAATTTTTAAAATTGTTTTCTTAGTTTTCAACTCATTAATTTCTGTTGATTATTTCTTTGTATCTTGGGCTCTTTGGGTTGGATACTTCTTATTTTTTCAGTGCATTTAGGTGGATAGGTTATTTATTTGGGATCTCTCTATCTCTGTAATGAAGTCATTTAGGGCTATGAATTTTCTCCTTAGGACTCCCTTCATTGTGTCTCATAAATTTTAGTATGTTGCACTTTCATTATCATTCAATTCTAGGAATTTTACAATTTCTACATTTCTTCCTTGACCTATTCATTGTTTAAAAGTGTGTTGTTTAGTCTCTAGGACTTGGTAGAGTTCTTTATGTAACTCTCGTTGTAAAATTCTAGCTTTAAAGTGTTGTGATCTGACATGATACAAGAAGTTACTTCAGTTTTTCTGTCTTTATGAAGGCATGCTTTATGCCTAATATTTGGTCAATTTTGGAGAAGGTACCATGGGCTGCTGAGAAGAATGTGTATTCTGTAGAGTTGGGGTGGAAAGTTCTGTAGAAATCTATTAGGTCTATTTGATCTATGGTGTTGTTGAGCTCTATTATTTCCCTGTTGGTTTTATGGTTGTATGATCTCTCTATTGGTGATAGTGGAGTATTGAAGTCTCCAACTATGATGGTGTTAGTGTTTATTTCTATAATGTTGTTGAGTAGATTTTATTTTTTATTTTTTATTTTTTTTATTTTTTATTTTTTTATTTTTTTATTTTTATTTTTATTTTTATTTTTATTAGTCAGTTCTGTATTCAGCAAATACAGTCAGTTTGGTACCATTATTAGGCTCATCCGTGACCTACCCCCTCCCCTTGGCCCCTCCTTGTTGAGGTATATGGGTCATGCATGGTGGAGTTAGCCCACAGTTATGGGTAAGGTAAATGTCTCTGCATATCATGACCCAACATGTGACTCTGACATTCTTCCCGCCCCCTCTTCCGCAAAATTTCCCTGAGCCATGTTGGGTTCATTTTTGGTCTGCTTCAGTGATGAGGTGTTGGGGGCCTCTGAGGCTCTGGCTCTCTGATTTGGTAGGAGTTGATTTTTCTCTGTGCTGATCTCCTTCCCCCTTGTGCTGGTGTCTGGTTCATCAGGAAAACAGCCCCCTTGCTTGTTTCTCCAATTTTTCTTAGTTTCAGCTGGGGCCCTTTTGAGGTATGATGGGGTGGCTCTCTCCTTAGGATCTACATCTATCTGAAAAAGAGAAGCAGATTCTCCAACGGCGACTAAGTTAGCACCAGGACAAATGAGATAACCCTTACTTTTTTTTTATATAGAGAATTTGATAGGTGTAGGCCCTCTTGTAGCCCACAATTGATGGTAGCTTGATATTGGAGAGTGGGCTTATGTTTGGATATGGTTCTGACTTGTTTCCCAGCTCCAGCTATTTGTCCCATACCAGTGAGGGGATCAGTTAGCCAAATTGAGAGCAGTTGGTTCCCCACCATGGCTGTGTGCCACCACTGCACTTGTGTGGGCATCACAACAAGTTATTTGCTGCTAAGTAGGTTAGACCATGCGTTGCTTTGATAGATATTGGTCAATTTCCCCCAGTCGCCCATGTAGCACCTTCTGGCACTAGACGCGCTGACTGTCTGGGGACTGACTCTCTTCCAACTTCCAGCCATGCCATTCTAATTTGCATGTCAATAACATAAGGTATCTTCAGCAGTAGGGTCTTACCACTAACCTTTGGTGGGTCATCAAGTACTCTGACAGAAATCTGTCTGTCTTTTAGGAAACCTTGTAGGTCTCTCTGATCAAAAGCTCATTGTGGGTGATAGCCCCATGCTGGATCTTGGAGTTACAGGTCAGTGCCCACTAAGAAAATGAGGAAAAAGATAACTAATATACAAGAGTTAGAGATAAGAGAGAGAGAGACAGGGAGAGGGGAAGTGAGGGAGGCAAGATGTAGGAGATTAAGGTTAGTCTTAATCTTACCCTCTCCAGTGTCTTGTGGTTCAGGTGTTCCCTGTAAGGGCCTGGTGAAGGATCAGCCATTTGGTCTGTCTTTTAGTAAATAGAAGATTATGGTACCATTGCCGTTTGGGTCTAGATTTGTGTTTCCCACCCCTTTGATGCCCTCTTCTCCCTCCCCTTCCATCCTAGTGTCTAATCTAGGAGATGCTTGCTGGGTATGTAAGGTATCTTCGGTAGATTCAGGTTAGGTGCTGTAGATGAGTGAGACTATGTGGCGATTTTTTTTCTGTGATTGGGTAAGTTCACTGAGAATGATCTGTTCCAGGTTCAACCATTTTTCCTCAAATTTCATTGTGTCATTTTTTCTTACTGCTGTATAGAATTCCATTGTGTAGATATACCACATCTTAGTTATCCATTCTTCTAGTGATGGACATCTGGGTTGATTCCAGCTATTAGCTATTACAAATTGAGCTGCTACAAACATGGTTGAGCAAATCTCTCCAGCCTGTGGTTTGAAGGTTTTAGGGTAGATGCCCAGTAAGGGAATAAATGGGTCTGTTGGTATCTCTATACTTAGCTTTTTCAGAAGTCTCCATATTGCTTTCCAAAGTGGTTGTACCATCCTACATTCCCACCCACAGTGGATGAGTGTTCCTACTTCTCCACATCCTCGCCAGCATTTATTTTTATTTGATTTTTTGATGCTTGCTATCCTTATTGGGGTAAGGTGGAATCTCATAGTTGTTTTAATTTGCATTTCTCTGATGATTAGTGATGCTGAACATTTTCTTAAGTGTATGTTTGCCATTTCTATTTCTTCCTCTGTGAACTGCCTGTTCAGCTCTTTGCCCCATTTTGTGAGTGGGGTGTTTGACTTCTTACTGTTTAGATTTTTGAGTTCTTTGTAGATTCTAGAGATTAGTCCTCTATCAGTTGGATAACCCACAAATATTTTCTCCCATTCTGTGGGTAATCTATTGGCTTTGCTTATTGTATGCTTGTCTGTAAAGAAACTCTTCAGCTTCATGTGGTCCCATTGGTTGAGTGACGGTTTAAGTTCATGAGCTACTGGGGTTTTGTTCAGGAAGTCTTTTTCCATTCCTATATCATGGAATGTACTTCCTAAATTTTCTTCCAGTAGTATTTGAGTTTCTGGTCTTGAGATCTTTGATCCATTTGGACTTGAGTGTAGTGCATGGTGAAAAGTGTGGGTCAAGTTTCCGTTTCCTGCATATGGTTATCCAGTTTGTCCAGCACCATTTGTTGAAGATGCTGTCTTTTTTCCAGCCTATATTGTTTGGGCCTTTATCGAATATCAAGTAGCTATAGTTGCTTGACCCAAAGTGCGGGTCCTCAAGTCTATTCCATTGATCTATAGTCCTGTTTTTATGCCAGTACCATGGTGTTTTTATTACTATGGCTTTGTAATATAGCTTTAGATCAGGTATGGTGATGCCTCCAGAGGTATTTCTTTTGCTGAGGATATGTTTGGAAATGCGAGGCCTTCTGCCTTTCCATATAAAATTTGAGATCATTTTTTCTATCTCTGTGAAGAACACTGTGGGGATTTTAATTGGAATTGCATTAAATCTGTAAATTGCCTTTGGTAGGATTGTCATCTTCACAATGTTAATTCTGCCTATCCAGGAACATGGGAGGTCTTTCCATTTTCTCAAGTCCGCCTCAATTTCTTTTTTGAGTGTTTTTATGTTTTCATTGTATAGATCTTTCACTTCCTTGGTTAACGTTATTCCAAGGTATTTTATTTTTTTTGTTGCAATTGAAAATGGGACTATGTCCCTTATTTCTTTTTCTGTATCTTTGTCCTTTGCATAAAGGAAGGCTACTGATTTTTGTGCATTGATTTTGTATCCTGCTACTTTGCTATAGGAGTTAATCACCTTCAGGAGTTTTGGGATGGAGTCTCTCGGGTCTCTTACATATATAATCATGTCATCAGCGAATAAAGCTAAGTTAACTTCCTCCTTTCCAAATTGTATCCCTTTTATTTCCTTCTCCTGTCTTATTGCTTGAGCAAGGACTTCCAGTACTATATTGAAAAGCAGAGGTGAGAGTGGACAACCCTGTCTTGTTCCTGATCTTAATGGGAATTCCTCCAGTCTCTCTCCATTAAGTATTATTTGGGCCTTCGGAGCTTCGTATATTGCCTTTATTAGGTTAAGATATGAACCAACCATGCCAAGTCTCTCCAATGTTTTGAACATGAAGTGATGTTGAATCTTGTCAAAGGCCTTTTCTGCATCTATCGAAATGATCATGTGATTTTTATGTTTAACCTTGTTTATGTGGTGTATTACATTGACAGATTTCCGTATGTCGAACCACCCCTGTGTTCCTGGAATGAATCCCACTTGGTCAAGGTGGATAATGGTTTTGATGTGTTGTTGGATTAGGTTTGCAAGGATTTTGTTTAGGATCTTTGCATCTAAATTCATCAGGGAAATAGGCCAGTAGTTTTCTTTTCTTGTGGCATCTCTGCCTAGTTTTGGAATTAGGGTGATGCTAGCTTCATAAAAGGAGTTGGGTAGCTTTCCCTGTTCACCAATTGTGTGGCACAGTTTGAGGAAGATTGGTTTGAGTTCTTCCATGAAGGTTTGATAGAATTCAGCTGAGAAGCCATCTGGTCCTGGGCTCTTCTTTTTTGGGAGGTTTTTTATTACTTTTTCAATCTCCATGAGTGTGATGGGTTGATTGAGGTGATTAATCTGCTCTGTGTTTAGCTTTGGTAGATGGTATGCGTCCAAGAATTTATCCATCTCCTCCACATTATCCAGTTTTGTGGAGTAGAGGTTTTTGAAATAAGTCCTGATGATTCTCCCAATTTCCCTTATGTCTGTTGTGATCTCTCCTTTATCATTTTGAATTTTGTTAATTTGAAGCTTCACCTTTTTTTGCTTGATCAGATTGGCCAGGGGTTTGTCAATCTTGTTTATTTTTTCAAAGAACCAGCTCTTTGTTTTGTCAATTGTCTTAATTGTTTCCTTGGTTTCCAATTCATTGATTTCTGCTCTGATTTTAATTCTTTCTTTCCTTCTGGAGCTCTTTGGGTTGGATTTTTCTTGTTTTTCCAGTGCCTTTAGGTGGATGGTTAGGTTATTGATTTGGGACCTTTCTGTCTTTTTTACGAAGGCATTGAGTGCTATGAATTTTCCCCTGAGGACCGCCTTCATTGTGTCCCATAAGTTTTGGTACGATGTGTTCTCATTGTCGTTCAATTCCAGAAATTTTGCAATTTCATTTTTTATTTCATCCACTATCCATTTATTGTTTAAAAGTGTGCTGTTCCGTTTCCAGGTGCCTTTGGGATTCTTGGTGGGTCTTTTGTTGTTGATTTCTAGCAATATAGCATTGTGATCTGATATCATGCAGGGAATTATGTCAATCTTCCTAAATATGTGGAGGCAGTCTTTGTGACCCAATATATGGTCTATTTTAGAGAATGTTCCATGGACTGCTGAGAAGAATGTGCAATCTGTGTATTTGGGATGGAAGGTTCTGTAGATGTCTGTTAGGTCTAAGTGATCTATGGTTTTGTTGCGCTCTCTTACTTCCCTGTTGAGTTTTTGTTTGGATGATCTGTCTATTACTGATAATGGTGTATTGAAGTCCCCAGCTATGATGGTGTTTGTGGTTATTTCTGTTTTATTGTCAAGTAGGATTTGTTTTATGAACTGTGGTGCCCCTGTGTTTGGTGCATACAGATTTATGATTGTAATATCCTCTTGATGGATTGTTACCTTGATAAGTAGGAAGTGGCCATCTTTGTCTTTTTTGATTATATTTGGTTTGAAGTCTATTTTATCCGATATTAATATAGCTACACCTGCTTGTTTCTTATTCCCGTTTGCTTGGAATACTGTTTTCCATCCTTTCACCCTGAGGAGATGTCTGTCTTTAATGGTGAGGTGGGTTTCTTGAAGGCAACAGATTGAGGGGTCTAATTTTTTGATCCATCCTGTTAGCTTGTGTCTCTTGATGGGTGAATTAAGGCCATTAATATTTAGGGTAATGACTGTGAGATTTGATTTGATCCCTGCCATATTGTGATGGTAAATGTGGGTTGGCGTTTTCATGGACGTTGAAGTTTTTTGTGCCTACTCTGAGTTTGGTTGTTGTGATCTGCTTCTTGTAGGCAATTGTGTTTGATTATTTTTTTCTTCTCTGTGGAGAATTTCCTGAAATACTCTCTGTAGGTTTGGTTTTGTGTTCATATAATTGTAAAGCTGAGTTTTGTCATGGAAAGTTTTTCTTTCACCATCTATTATGAGGGATACTTTTGCTGGGTAGAGTAGTTTGGGTTGGAAGCTATAGGTTCTTAGACTTTGCAGTGTTTCATTCCAGGCCCTTCTAGCTTTCAGGGTTTCCATTGAGAAGTCTGAAGTAATTCTGATGGGGTTACCTTTGAAGGTGGTGCGCTGTTTTTCCCTAGCTGCTTTTAGGATTTTCTCTTTGGTGTCAATGTTTAGAGTCTTAATGATAATATGTCTTGGAGAGTTTCTCCTTTGGTCCAGTCTGTTTGGAGTTCTATTGGCTTCTTGTATCTTGATGGGCCTTTCTTTTAAGAGATTGGAGAAGTTTTCTTCAATTATTTTGTTAAATAAGTTCTCCATGCCTTTGGTCTGGATTTCTTCTCCTTCTGGTATTCCAATGATCCTGATATTGGGACGTTTAACTGTATCCCACAATTCCCTCATGTTCTGTTCACAGGAGCTTTTAAACTTACTGAAATTTTTGAACTCTCTAACTGTTTCTTCCATCTTGTCTTCCAGATCAGAGTTTCTATCCTCCACTTGGCTGACTCTATTCTTGAGAGCTTCTAGCGAGTTTTGGACTTGTTCACTTAAGTTTGCATTTTCTATTATTTTTCTATGTATAATTTCCATCCCTCTGTCAAGCTCCCTTTTCACATCATTTTCTGATTTTCTTGATGATTCTTGGAGTTCATCCTTGCATTTCTTTATGTCTTCATTTAGCATGGCCAGCTGATTATTAAGGTCTTCTTTTTTTTCCCCCTCTCCCTCAAATCTCTTAACTCTCTTTGAAATCCTTCCATTTTCTTATCTAATCCTTCCAATTTCTTATCTATTAGTTCTAGTTTAGTGATGGCAGCATCCACACGATTGTCGGCCCTTTGTTGCTTTCCTGCAAGTTCTACCAATAGGTTGGTTAGCGTTGCATTGCTCATAGCTTCAATTTGGTGTTCTGGTCCTATTGGTTCTTCTGTGTTTTTGTTAGATGTATTCATTGTGGGACTGGGTGATCTAATTGGATTTTCTTGCATTTGATTTTTCATGTTATTTCTTTTGCGCTGTGTTCTGCCCATGACAGTGTATGGGCAGATAGGTGGGCGTATCAGCCTGGGCTCAAGAACAATGGGAATCTTATGCAGCCTGGGGGCGTTTCCAAGAAGCCTGGGCTTTGGCTGTCACTTGCCAAAGCCGCCTATCTACTGCCTGGCAGGGGCGCCGAAGTTGCCTGAGTTCTCAAGCGGTAATGTGCCAAAGCTGCCTGCGTTTGAACTAGGAGTGGCACTGAGGCACCAAGCACTGATGCCGCCCGAACTCTGGCTGGGCACGCTGGGAACCGGAAACAGTCTGCGCTTCCCTGCCTCAGGACAATTGTGGACGGCTGCGCGGCAGACAGATAGGAGATGGGACCTGAGCTGGTGCAAGCAAGAGACACAGTCTGAGCTTGCTTGGCACCTGCTGTGGGACTGAGTACACTCAGTAAGTGGGCGAGTGGATGAGAGTGCGGAGCAGTCTAAGCTTCCTCACGCAGGGAACAATCTCACTTGCCAAAGCCGCCTATCTACTACCTGGCAGGGGCGCCAAAGTTGCCTGAGTTCTCAAGCGGTACTGTGCCACAGCTGCCTGCGTTCGAGCTAGGAGTGGCACTGAGGCACCAAGCACTGAAGCCGCCCAGACTTTGGCTGGGAACGCTGGGAACCGGAGGCAGTCTGCGCTCCCCCGCCACAGGACAATGGCGGCCCGCCGGTGCGGCAGGGAGGTATGGGGTGGCACCTGAGCTGACGCAAGTGAGAGATACAGTCTGAGCTTGTGGGGCAGCTGTTGTGGGACTGGGCACACTCAGTAGGTGGGTGAGTGGACGAGGGTGCGGAGCAGTCTAAGCTTCCGCGCGCAGGGAACGATGGGCGCACAGTGGCAGCGGTGCGGGCTCCAGAGCAGCAGCAGCGGCAGGGGTGGAGCTTTGAACACGGTGGTTATTTGGGGTGAGGGGTGCCTACCCGCCCGCAAGGGGATCAGCAGTTCCCTGTTCCCCCACCTCTGTGCCCTCCCAGATTTCTCTCCCCTAAAAGCCACTACACACCCTTAATATCTTGCCTTTCTTTCCCCGGGATTTGCAGCGCAGCTAGGTGGTCGCCATCTTGGCCGGAACTCTCCTAGATTTTATTTTATAAACTGTGGTGCTCCTGTGTTTGGTGCATATATATTTACAACTGTGATGTGCTCCTGTTTGATCATTACCTTGATGTGTAGGAGTGGCCTTCTTTGTCCTTTTTGATTACTTCTGGTTTGAAGTCTACTTTATCAGATATTAATATAGCAACACCTGTTTTTTCTTTATTTCCATGTGCTTGGAATATCATTTTCCAACCTTTTACCCTGAGGAGGGGTCTATCTTTGATGGTGAGGTGGGTTTCTTGAAGACAGTAGATAAAAGGGTCCAGTTTATTCATCCATCCTGGTAACCTGTGTGCTTTTGATGGGTGAGTTAAGATAATTAATATTTAAGGTTATTACTGTGAGGTTTAAATTAATCCCTGCCATGATGAGGTGTATTATGGTGTTTGGTGCTTTCTTATGTACTATTTTGAGCCTTGTTTATTTGGGTTATTGTGATGTTTTTCCTAGTTGGCTTTTGAGATTGGCTGTTTGGCTGTTCTGTGGAGAGTATTCCCTTCAGTATTATATATAGGTTTGGCTTTGTATTCATATATTCACAGAGTTGAGTTTTTTTTTCTTTTTTTTCCCATCATCTATTATAAGGTATACTTCTGCTGGGTAAAGTAGCTTGGGTTGAAAGCCATAGTTATTCAGACTTTGAAGTATTCCATTCCAAGCCCTTCTGGATTTCAGGGTTTACATTGACAAATTTGATATAATTCTGAGGGGATTGCCTTTTTATGTTGTGAATTGCTTCTCTCTTGCTACTTTTAACAGTCTCTCTGTTTGGTTTTCATTGTTAAGAGGTTTAACTATGATGTGTCTTGGAGAGTTTCTTCTTCAGTTACTCATTTTCAAAGATATAATGTAATCAGTAGAGTTCTTTTAAAATCATCTCTTCGAACAATGACAAAAATATAGATGTTTTTACATGGTACAAGGTAACATTTAGTTTAAAAACTATTAAACTATTATATTATTATTTTTCAATTGAGTATTATGAAAAACATTTATCCACATTAAAAACAAAACATAAAATCAGGTGAATTCCAAATATCTAGAAGTTATAGATTCTTAGTACATCTTATATGTTTTATTATTCTTTTTATTAATTATGAACCTTATTGTTTTAAAAAACTGGATGTTGGTCATATTTCCCATCATGTTATATTCTTAAATCTTTTGTGAGCATAACATACTGGCCTTTTTGTTAATGCAAGAACCAGAGATAGAGAGAGATAGAGAGAGACAGAGAGAGGAGAGGAGAGAGAGAGAGAGAGAGAGAGAGAGAACTAGTGTGCTATGGCCTTCAACCACTGCAATTGAACTCCAGATGCATGTTCAACCTTGCAAGCTTGCATGGCCCTGTGCACCTGGCTTATGTGGAACCTGCATAGCCAAATGTGAGTCCTTAGGCTTCGAAGGCAAGTGCCATAACTGCAACTCCATCTCTCCAACTCCAGTTTTACTCTTATAACCCCTGTCCTCTGCATCCATGCCACTGCAGGCCTGCCTCTTTCTCACTGCTAGGGCAAACACCCAATCAGAAACAGCTCATGGGAGGAAAGGGTTTATTTCAGATTTACAGATTCCTGAGGAAGTTCCATCATAGAAGTAGAAGCTGTCACACTTTAGCACCCATGAGAGACAGAGTGAGAAAGAAGCCAGCATGAGTAAGCAACAACAGCCTGAGCTCAAACTGGCCCTCTACACAATCAGAACATTCAGAAGGGCTGGACTGAAGATCCACCGTTAGGGACACACGACCTCCAACAGGTCTGTGCCTGCTGGAAAATTAAGCAGAAAACCTTAATCAAAAAAAAAAAAATCTATGAGGGACATGCATTTGCATACAAACCACCACAATCATAAATGCATCAATCAGTCTCTATACCTCAAGACACTGCTTGCCACCTGTGGCTCTGACAATCATTTCACCACATCTTCCACCATGTATGCTGATATCACTGACTATCTTTTACAAGATAAATAATTATTTATTACATAAATATAAAACTGTTAATATATGTTATTGTTACTTTAGTACTAAGGTAGAAGTAATTTTGTGCAATTTCAATATAATGCAGTTTGAAAACTTGAAACTGAACAACACACTTTTAAACAATCAATAGATAGTGGACGAAATAAAGAAACGAAATTTCAAAATTTCTAGAAATGAATGAAAATGAGAACACAATGTACAAAAACTTATGGGACACAATAAAGGTGGTTCTCAGGGGAAAATTCATAGCACTAAATGCCTTTATAACAAAGACAGAGAGATCCCAAATCAATAACCAAATCATCCACCTAAAGGCATTAGTAAAGTATGGTAGTTTGATTCAGGTGTCCCCCATAAACTTGGGTGTTCTGAATGCTAGGTTCCCAGCTGATGGAGATTTGGGAATTTATGCTTCCTGGAGGCAGTATATTCTTGGGGGTGGGCTTATGGGTGTTATAGCCAGTTTCCCCATGCCAGTGTTTGGCACACTCTCCTGTTGCTATGGACCACCTTATGTTGGCCAGGGCGTGATGTCCACCCTCTGCTCATATTGTCATTTTCCCTGCCATCATGGAGCTTCCCCCTCGAGACTGTAAGCCAAAATAAAACTCTTTCTCCCATAAGCTTCTCTTAGTCAGGTGATTTCTACCAGCAATGCAAACCTGAATGCAACAGTAAAGTGGTACCAAGGAGTGGAATTGTTGCTAGACACCTGACTGTGTGGCTTTGGCCTTTTGGAGCTGATTTTCAAGAGGAATGTGGAAGGATTTGAAACCTTAGCCTAAGAGATGCCTTGCAGTGCTGCAAGTACACTGGTACACTGACTAGACTATTCTGGTCAGAGGTGAAAAACCTGAATGCAGTAAGAACTATGGACTCTGAAGTTTGGGTTATGAAGGTGAGAAAGAGCTTTGCTTGGACTGGGCTAGAGGCAATTTGTGTAAAAATCTTGTAATTATGCCTGTGTCGTGAGAAGTTGTGCAGGGTTGCTTTGCATAGAAATGAACTGGTATGAGCAGAGGGATACGGCACAGAAAAAACAAAATCTTTGGGCCTAAACTTCTGCCCACTCACCTGCAAATTTTTTTTTATAATAACTTTTTTTTCCTTTAAATTTATTTATTTGAGGGTGACAGACACAGAGAAAGAGGCAGATAGAGAGAGAGAGAGGGAATGGGCGCGCCAGGGCTTCCAGCCACTGCAAACGGAACTCCAGATGCATGTGCCCCCGTGTGCATCTGGCTAACGTGGGTCCTGGGGAATCGAGCCTTGAATCGGGGTCCTTAGGCTTCACAGGCAAGCGCTTAACCGGTAAGCCATCTCTCCAGCCCTCACCTGCAAATTTTTTGAGAGATTAAAACCTTTGAGACTGGGCTAGCTAACCTGCACTGGGGCAACCGGAAGAACGTAGACTCTTGAAGGGGCCTAAGTGCTCAAGAAGTGTCCTGTTCTTCAAAGTCTGCTTTATGCCCCCGCCCCCACAGATTAACAAATTGGCACCCTACCTGGCACTGTGGAGTATAAGAAATGGAGGAAAGATAGGGTCATTGAGTTTGCAACACGGTTTTGAAAATGGCCATGGGCAGCGTGAAGCAGGTTTGGCTTGTTGCCTGCATGGAGACCCCATGGGGCTATGAGGATGAACCATGGCTTGCAGTGGAGACCCAGTGGAGATGCTGGAACCATGAGGTGGCTGCCATAGAGAGCTGCTGACCGCAGATGAAGTTTTCCAAGACTGAGAGTAGCCTAGCTGGAGGGGTGGAATTGGAAGTCCAGAGACTTGTTGCTGGTTCAAGTTATTGAACTAGGAGATTTATCACTAACTAGAGTAGTTGGACTTGGAGCTACAGAGCTTGGTATTTGCCCTGTTTAAATCATGTATTTCTTGAGTATTTCTTTGGTATGCTCAATGCCATCTTTTGCAGTGTGAATGTTTATTCTGTGCCATTATGGGTTTTGAGGGATTTTTTTTTTTTTTTGTATTAGGGATCAGTTAAAAGACCTTGGTTTATGGGAATGTTTGAACATCATTGGGATTGATAAAAACTATGAGGACTTCTAAAGTTGGACTGAATGCATTGCATTTTATATCATGTATGGAAATCAGTTTATGGGGCCAGGAACAGAATGTGGTGGTTTGATTCAGGAGCCACCCATAAAATTAGGTGTTCTGAATGCTCGGTTCCCAGCTCATGGAAATTTTGGAATTAATGCTTTCTGGTTGCAGTGTATTGTTGGGGGTGGGATTATGGGTATTATATCCAGTTTCCCCATGCCAGTGTTTGGCACACTCTCCTTTTGCTATGGTCCACCTTATGTTGGCTAGGGGGTGATATGCACCCTCTGCTCATGCCATCCATTTCCCCTGCCATCGAGAAGCTTCCCCCTCAAGCCTGTAAGCCAAATAGACCTCTTTTTCCCACAAGCTGCTCTTGATCAAGTGATTTCTACCAGCAATGCGAACTTGACTGAAACAGTAAAGCAAGAAGAATCTAACCAAAAAAGCTCCAGATGGAAAGAAATAATTAAGATCAGAGCAGAAATTCATGAATTAGAAACTAAGATAACAATTAAGAAAATTGATGATTAAGATAACAATTAAGTAAATTGAGCTGGTTCTTTGAAAAAATAATGAAGATTGACAAACCTCTGACAATTTGATCAAGCAGACAAAAGCAGATGTTTCAACTTAACAAAATTAGAAAAGAAAGTGGAGATTACACCAGATATATATGAAATTGGGAGAATCATCAGGACTTATCCAAAAACATCTACTTCACAAAACTGGATACTATGGAAGAAATGGATGAATTCCTGGATACATACCACCTACCAAAGCTAAACTCAGAGCAGACTAATCTCCTAAACAAACCTCTCACACCCATTGAGATTGAAAAGGTAATCAAAAACCTCCCCCAAAAGAAGAGTGGAGGACCAGATGTCTTCTCAGCTGAATACTATCAAACCTTCATGGAAGAACTGAAACTGATTTTTCCCAAACTGCCACATAATTGAAGGGAACTCCTTTTATGAAGCTAGTATCACCCTAATACCAAAACCAAACAGAGATTCCATAAGAAAAGAAAATTATAGGGCTATTTCCCTGATGAACTTAGATGCAAAGCTCCTGAAAAAAAAACAAAATCTTCACAAACCAAATTCAACAACACATCAAAAGCATTATCCAACTTGATCAAGTAGGCTTCATCCCAGAAATTCAGGGATGGTTCAACATACAGAAATCTATCAATGTAATACACCATATAAATAAGCTTAAACACAACAACCACATCATCATTTTGATAGATGCAGAAAAGGCCTTTGACAAAATGCAACATCACTTCATGTTCACAGACATTGAAGAGAATAGGCATGGATGGTATATATCTCAACATAATAAAGGCTATATACAAAGCTCCTAAAGTCCAAATAATACTTAATGGGGGGGGGGAGAGAGAAGGAATTCCCATTGAGAACAGGAACAAGATAGGGGTGTTCACTCTCACCTCTGCTCTTCAACATAGTACTGGAAGTCTTAGAACAAGCAATAAGGCAGGAGTAAGACATAAAAGGGATACAAATTAAAAAGGAAGAAGTTAAGTTATCCCTGTTCACAGACGACATGACTCTATACATAAATGACCTGAGAACATCCATCTCAAAACTCTTAAAGTGATTAACACCTTCAGCAAAGTTGCAGGATACAAAATCAATGCACAGAAATTAGTAGCCTTTCTATATGCAAAAGACAAAGATACAGAGAAAGAAATAATGCCATTGTCCCATTTTCAATAGCAACAAAAAATACCTTAGCATAACTTTAACCAAGAATGTGAAAGACCTATGCAATGAATACATAAAAACACTCAAGAAAGAAACTGAGGAGGATTTAATGGAAAGACCTCCCATGCTCCTGGATAGGCAGAATTAACATTGTGAAAATGGCAATCTTACCAAAAGCAATATATAGATTTAATGCAATACCAATAAAAATCCCAACATTTTTCTTCACAGAGATAGAAAAATTGATCTCAAAATTCATATGAAATGGAAGAAGGTCTTGGATATCATAGCATCTCTTCAGCAAAAGAAACACCTCTGGAGGTATCACCATACCTGGTCTAAAGCTATATTTCAAAGCCATAGTAATAAAAACAACATGGTACTGACATGAAAACAGGACTATAGACCAATGGAGCAGAATTGAGGACCAGGACTCTGGGTCAAGTAACTACACCTACTTGATATTTGACAAAGGCCCTAAAAATGTAGACTGGAATTAAGAAAGCATTGTCAACAAATTGTCCTAGACAAACTGTATAACCATATACAGGAGAATGAAACTCAATCCTCACATCTAGCCACACAAAAAAATCAAGCCCAAATGGATCAAAGACTTCAATATAAGACCAGAAACTCTGCTACTACTGGAAGAAAAACCAGGAGTAACTTTCCAGCATATAGGTGTAGAAAATGACTTCCTGAATAAAACTCCTGTAGCTCAGGAAATTCAATAATCACTCAACCATCAGGATCTCATGAAGCTGAAAAGTTTTTTCACAGACAAACATACAATAAGCAGAGCCTATAGATTACTCACACAATGGAAGCAAATTTTTGCTGACTATACAGCTAACAGAGGCCTAATTTCTAGAATCTACAAGGAACTCAAAAACCTAACTAAGATGTCGTATATCTACATGATGGAATTCTACGTAGCAGTAAGGAAAAAGTACACAATGAAATTTGAAGAAAAATGGTCAAACTTGGAACAGATCATTCTCAGTGAACTCACCCAATCACAGAAAGATAATCGTTGTATGGTCTCACTCACCTATGGCTCCTAACCTGAATCTGCCTGAGATGGTGACATACCTAATAAGCATCTTGAGGACCAAACAATAGGGAGAGTGGGTCAGGAGGAGAGGATAAGGTGGGAGGGACACAAAACTGAACCCAAAGGAAATGCTACCATAAAATCCTATATCCTGAAAGACAGAATAAAAGGTTGAACCTTCATTAGGTCCTTAGAAGGAACACCTGAATCGCAGGTCATCACAGGAGAGGGTTTGATGAAGACTAACCTTAATCTTGTCCTGATTCTTTTTTTTAATTTTTTTGTTCATTTTTATTTATTTATTTGAGAGTGACACAGAGAGAAAGACTCAGATAGAGAGAGAGAGAGAATGGGCACGCCAGGGCTTCCAGCCACTGCAAACAAACTCCAGATGCTGTGTGCCCCCTTGTGCATCTGGCTAACGTGGGTCCTGGGGAATCGAGCCTCGAACTGCGGGTCCTTAGGCTTCACAGGCAAGAGCTTAACTGCTAAGCCATCTCTCCACCCCAATCTTGTCCTGTTTCTATCTCTCTCTGTCTTATCTCTTTCTCTTTTATATTACCTGTCTTTTTCTTTCTTCTTTTCCCTTTGAGATGGCCTGTAACTCCCAGTACCAGCATGTAGTTAACATCCACAATGAGCTGTTGATCAGGCAGACCTACAAGGTTTCCCAAAAGAAGACAGATTTCTGTCAGAGTACTTGATGACCCACCAAAGGTTAATGGTAAGACCCTACTGCTGAAGACACCATATGCTATTGGTTCAGAACATGGAGCAACTTGGCTGTAAACTTTAAGAGACTTAGTCCTCAGATGGTTAGTATAGTGCCAGAAGGTGCTACATGAGCAACTGGAGGAAAATTACCAAGTTCTGTCTAAGTAAGTCATGGTCTAAGCTACTTAGCAGCAAACAACCTGACATGATATTCACACAAGTGGCACACAGCCATGGTAGGTAACCAACTGCTCTTGATTTGGCTGACAGATCTGTTCAGTGGAATGGAACCCATAGCTGGTACTGGGAAACAAGTCAGAACCACATCCAAAAAAAAAAAAAAATGAGACTTCTCTACATTATCAAGCTCCCACAAATCATGGGCTATAAGAGGGCTTATACCTATTAAATTCTCTCTAAAATGATGGTAGTTTTCCCATTTATCTAGTGCTGACTTCACTCTACATTGGACAATTTGCTTCTCTTTTTCATATGGATACAGAACCTGAGGAGAGAATCAGCCCATCACACCTCACTAGGGCCCCAGCTGAAACCATAGAGTAATTGGAGAAATGAGAACAAGTGCTGCTTTGTTGTTGGACCTGGTACCAGCACGAGGACAAAGGAGATAGACACAGAGAACACTCAACCCCTACCAAACCAGATATCCAGAGACACAGAGGCTTCCAAGACCCCATCACTGAAGTAGACCTAAAACAAACCCAACATGGGTCAGGCAAATTTGTGGAAGAGTGGGCAGAAAGAATATTAGAGCCTCAAGTTGGGATATTATGCACAGAGACATGCCTCTTCTCCATAACTGATGGCTAACCCCAAAATGCACGGATCCACATTCCCCAATGAAGAGGGTCCCTTCAGAGGGGGTAGGACAGGGAGGAGGCTAACGATGGTACCAACATGGCTGTAAATACACTGTGTGCATAAGGAATAAAAACAAATAAATAATGCATATCTATAAATAATAAAAAATTCAACTTCAATTCATAGAAATTAAAAAAATCTACGTGTCTTTTCATCAGAGCCATAATAGGAGACCTATTCAGAAGACAAATCACCCAATATACTAATAGGAAACAATAGAGCATTCTTATACACTAATATTGAGATCTGAATAATGCTGTCTTGTATGTTTTTTTTTTTTCAAATTTTATTTATTTACTTTGAGAGAGAGACAGAACAGGCACTCAGGGCCTCTACCCTCTGCAAATGAACTGCAGATGCATGTACCCCCTTGTGCATCTGGCTTACATTGGTACTGGGGAATTGAACCTGGGTCTTCAGGCTTCACAGGCAACCACCTTAACTGCTAAGCCATCTGTCCAGCTCAAACTTGTATGCTTTTGATTAGAAAAAAATATATGGCTTCTCTGTGCTCCAGGGCTTTTCATCTTATAACCTATGTTTTGCTTTTTTTTTTTTTTCTTTTTTTCTTTTTTCCCCTCCTACAGGTCCGAAATTTCTAGGGGAAAAACTCAGGGGCAAAGAGGTTAATATTTAGTTTCTGAGGTAAAGGCTTACTCCTTAGGAAAACATAGATTATATAAAAGGTAACTAACCACAGCATTAAATATTTTTAAAAATATTGAAGTTAATTAAGAACAAAATTTCTTTTTTTTTTCCCCAAACTCTTCACAGCAACAGAAAAATCGGAAAGAGGAACAAGGGTCTCAAAACTACCTTAATATAGTGGCTGAAGAGATTGCTTAGTAGTTAAGGCACTTGTCTGCAAAGCCAAAGGACCTCGGTTCGATTCCCCAGTACCCACATAAACCAGATGCACAAGGTGACACATGCACCTGGAGTTTGTTTGCAGTGGCTGGAAGCCCTGGTGTGCCTATTCTCTCTCTCTTTCTCTCTCTCTTTCCCTCTCTCAAATAAATAAATAGAAATAAAATGTTTAATTTTTTTTTAAAAAAAAAAACTACCTTAGAACAGAAAGGATAGAATAATTAATTTTCTTCCCTTTGATAATCTATTTAAAGAAAACCTCTGAGAATTTAAATAATAAAGTTTTGTGGTGTATTTACACACAATAAAATAGATCTATGTTAATCACTATAGTTTGATAAGTTTTGACAAACGTATAAACATTCTTTAACCAAGTAAAGAATATTTGCACCCCACTAAAATGTCCCCAGTCTATTTGCAGCTAATTCTCACTTCACTCAGTCTAGATTGATTTCATCTGCACCAGAATGTCATATAAATGGAATTGCACAGGATGTACTCTTTTTGTTCTGGATTTTTTCAGTAAGCATAATGCTACTGTGTTCATCAGCAATTTATTCCGTTTGTGTGCTCCCAAAACCTTCTTATTCATTTACCTGTATGAAGAATATATGAGCTATTTTCAGCTCAGGAATGTTATGAATAAAGCTGCAATGCACATGTAAGTAAAAAAAAAAAGGACTAAGAATTTAAAATCACTGAAGACAATTGATGTGATTATTTAAGCAACATTGATTACTTTTTGAGATAGCTCTTACATAACCAGTCATTTCATAGAGTTGTGGGTGCTTATGAGTCATGTTTATGACATGGGAAGTAGATATAAATAGAAATTTATAATCAGCCTTTAAAATTTTGTTTAAATTTACAAGTCATACTGGATTGATTCAATTAGAAACATCAAGTTGGTATTTGTACATGCAGAAATCAAGATACTAGATGATCAGTGAAGAATAACTGGCCAATTCTCTGCCTTTATAGACATTCTTCTATGCTATTAATTTGCAACTTCTCTGAAATCACTTAATTATATATGCTTACGACAGAGGAATTTCTGCTTAAAATAATGGCACTAATTAAATTTCTCGTAATATCTTTGCAACAGGTGTTAGACTAAACACAATTATACATTAATTTAAATATAACAAAACTCAAATTATTACATAGTACATTTCTTTAAGTTTATGGATGGGAAAACAGAAATAAAAGAATTAACTATGAGATTATGTCTGCCATAAGGAAGAATCTTAATAAATGACTATGAAGAAGAGTTTGCTTTGCATTATTCAAGTATTAATGAAGGTATGGAGATCATTAATAATACGGTTTGTAATTTGTATGCACTTCAAATTAGGAAATAGTTCACAAGACTTAAGGTAGCTTTTGCTTTAAAACAAGTTTAAACACAGCACCCTGCTTAATTGACTTTCATTTCTGATCTTGCATTCTGTGTTGTGTTTCATGATATATAGGCAGGATAAAAAGAGCCATATGCATTTTATGAGTAAACACCTGAAGGAATTGAGATAACCAGCTGTTGCACTTGTGAGTTTTCCTCATTTGTGATGCTCACATGTTGCCCATTATATGTTGTCCGCAAAAGGCACAGGGTGCAATCATTGCTCTCAAAATACTCTGACAGGGTCATGGAGTAGGCTCCAGCAGAGGCATTATGCTGATTATGGTGGTATTTGCTACCTTAATTATGCTCTCTATTTGCATTATTGAGAGCACACTTGCTGCCAAGACACTGCTATGATGTCAATGCAATCACACTGATTCTCTGCTGCCTCAGCACTGCTCCAGTGCAAGTTCTTACCATGCGAAATTTGATCACCAGGCAATTGGATATTTATATCACCTCAATCAAAAGGGTATTGGACATAAGTCAAATGTGCTCTGTTCAAATCTTAAATAAGAGCTTTATATAAGCTGGATAAAGAGTTAACATATATTCAGATTTATCAATGTACTAAAAGATATTTACCAAAAATAAAGTTGCTAACATTTTTACATATGTAACCATATAAATGACAATTTAATGACTCAACATAGTACAAATAATGATTCTTGATGCCTAAGAACCTGTAAAGGTTGTATTTTTTATTGATGAAATGTAAGCCAGGCATGGTGATGTGGTGGCAAATGCCTGTAAACCCATCCTCTGGGGAATAAAGGCAAGATGTATTATAAGTTAAAAATCGGCCCAGGCTTCATGAAAATTTTTCTTAAACAAAAAAATTATGGCTGGAGAGATGGCTTAGCAGCTAAGGCTATTGCCAGGAAATCCAAAGTTTCAACTCTCTAGTACCCACATAAACCAAATGTGCAAGGTGGCACATGTGTCTGGAGTTCATTTGCAGTGGCTATAGGCCCTGACATGCCCATCATCTCTGTCTCTGTAAAGCTGCTTCTTCCTCCTTCTCTCTCTCTCTCTCATAAATAAATAAATTAATTAAAGAAATAGGAAAATAAAAGAAAGGAAGAAGTAAAGGATGGAAGGAAGGAGAGAGGAAAAAAAGAAGGAAGGAAAGAAGGATGGAGGGAAGGGACGTAGGAAGGAAGGGAGTCAAAGCACACATTTTCAAATGTTACTTAACTCTAAAGTTTATCCATACTGAGATTTTTATACTACTATATCCACTTATCAGGAGGCTAAGTGAGCATTCACTTTACTCATTCACATACTCATAAGTCATTACAGTAAATTTTTCTTCATTTCAGGAACTGTATCAAGCAATAGGAAAATAAACTATAATATATAATGCAGTAAGGTTCACAGTGCTGGCAGAAATTACCCAACCAAAAGTGCAGCTTTTGTGACAAAAGGGTTTATTTTGGCTTATAGACTCGAGGGGAAGCTCCACAATGGCAGGGGAAAACGACAGCACAAGCAGAATGTGAACATCACTCCCTGGCTAACATAAGGTGGACAATAGCTGTACATTACACTCCACTTCAAACAATGGAATAAGGCTCAATAATCTTCTATAATCCTTTAGTAACACCTCTTTCATGGTCAGTGTCTGTTTAGATACGTTCTGAAATAAATCCAGAAAGGGGAGACTTTGATCCTGGACTGGTGTTAGATACATGTTCAGAAAGGGATAACGTGCCCCCTAAGAGATGTTTCAGAGAACTTTCTGATTTCTGTTTTCTGCCTAAGCATAACCGGGTGCACATTTGATTCAACCAGATACATCACGGGGAGGGGTGTGCGCAGGAGAGTAAAGCTCATAAAACTCAAGCCGGTGAGTCAAATCAGGGAGCCATTCAAATTACACTCCCTAGTACACAGCTTTTCCTTCTCCACAACTCCTTATACGAAGCTCCAGACATCAGCCCTCGCTCGTATAAACTAGATGAAGCAGCCTGCTGCTCCCTTACAGCCTGAAGCCCTTCCCTTCTGTTCTTTTACTTTCTGACAAACTTCTTGCTGCTTTACTTTTGGTATATATCTTTTCCAGTTCTTTGAACAAGATGTCAAGAAAATAGAAACACCCATACAGACACTACCAGGTGCATCCTCATGTTTGTGGGATAAGCATAGTTCTGAGTATTTCCCTGTCCCTTCATTTTAAGTTCTACATCTTCAATTCCCTGTTTTCTCTCATTGTACTTTCCTTCCCTCCCATAGTTTCAGCCATTCTTTAAGCTGCAGCCTGTAACAGCCTCCATGTTTTTAACCACATTGTTGGAAATGGCCGTAAAGAAACACAGACCTTCTGTCTTGCTGTATGTAATCTTAAGTGGGCCCTCAGTGCTACTCAGGAAACCTGCTATATTTTTCTATTTACTTACTTTTCCACTCCTTCAAGTATTTTACTTCCTACATCTCTCTTAGATTTAATGATCCTGCCCTTGTGTGTTTCCAATAAAATAAACAGTGCTGTGATATTAGGAGGCCCCAGAAACAAAACTTCTCTTACTTTAACACCATCCACTGTACTGATCTGTTCCATCTGGTGCCATATATTTGTCCTGTTTTCAGCTGAACAGAATAAACTGCCTTTGCTCCCCCATATAGTGAAAGTCCTCATGTTGTTCAGGAACAACTCCCTCTTTTGCCTTCTCTAGTTCTATCCTATATTCTCTCCTCGTTACATTTTTTTTATTACGTTTTTATTTATGAGAGGGTGGGAGGTCTGGGAGACAATGGGTATGCCAGGACGTCCAGCAACTGCAAACATGCTCCAGACACATGTGACACCATGTGCATCTGGATTTCATGGATACTGGACAGTTGGACCTGGATCCTTGGGATTCACAGGCAAGTGCCTCAACCACTAAGCCATCTCCTCAGCACTCCTTTTATCCCTCGGACCATCACACTTTTCCTTTTTACTGGGGAACTACTCTAATGATGTCTTCCTATTCTTTAGGGAAAGGTCTGCTAAAAACGTTTCTCCCTCTCTTTTCATCACTGATTTTCTTCAATGCTCACTTCAACAGGCATGCACACTATAATCGTGAGACCACCACAGTGCTCCTCAATGAAATGCTCACTTCTTAGCCCTTTGCATTCTGAATGTCTTGGCATTGCCTGACTCCATAGATCACTTCTATTTTAAGAGGATTTTTAATTTCTTAGTTTCTAAGGTACTATGAACACTTTAAATATCTTCTTATCATAGCTTTTTCTCAATAGTCTTTCCTATCTCATCTTACTCTTTTCAAAATTTAAATGTTGGCCTTTCGAAGGACATAGTTCAAAGCATCTCTTCATTCATCAGTCTATACTTGCACCGTAGGCCAGTGGCTCATTCAATCTGAAAGCAGAGAACATTTCTGAAATCGCCTAAAACATTGTGGCAAGATTTTGCTTTTAATGAAACAAAACATAAGTTCATTGAAAATACCAGAGAACAAGCCAGGCATGGTGGCACATGCTTTAATCCCAACACTCTACAGGCAGAGGTAGGAGGATTGCTGTGGATTCAAGGCCATTCTGAGACTAATTGTGAATTCCAGGTCAGCCTTGGCTAGAGTGAAACTCTAACAAAAATAAAAGAAAGAGAGAGAGAAAGAAATAAAGAAAGAAAGAAAGAAATCAAAGAAAGAAAATAACAGAGAACAACATGCATACTAAGTATGTAAGAAACAGATACTTTATAACCTAAGAATCTCTACCTAACATCTTATATTGATATTCCACCAAGTGAAGGGCAAATTTAAATAACCAGGGATACACAGCATACAATTAACAGGTTAAAAATTCCCTGAAAGCATTGTTGACAAGCTATTTCCATCATTTATCAATATATAAGTCTGTAAATTGTCCCTAATTTATTATCTTATACAATTGTACTTGGCAATGTGACTGTGAGGAATCACACACTCCACTGGAAGCCTTTTAGAACTTCCCTAACATGATTGTACTGCGAGCACAGCTGTGTGAATCCCAGATTGAAGATGAAGGCCATTAGATGAAATTCAGAAAGGAGTTGTGTGAACTGTGCCTCAAGATCTCTCCATAGCCAATGATTGTCTACACAACCTCCCGAGGTACCATGTTCTCTAATTGCATGCACACTGTAGTAAATTCATGAATTTTGAGCAGCTCTATTTCATAGGCTTGTGTCCTAAGTATATAAAAATGAAGAATTAAAGGAGAGATGGCTTAGTGGTTAAGACATTTGCCTGCAAAGCCAAACGATCCCGGTTTGATTCTCCAGGACCCATGTAAGACAGATGCACAAAGCAGCACATGCATCTGGAGTTCATATGCAGTGGCTAGAGGCCCTGGAATGCCCATTCTCTCCCTCTCTCTGCTTCTTTCTCTCTCAAATAAATAAATAAAATATGTATATGAAAAATGGAGAATGGTGGCTGAGTATCAGCATACATCGCTCTCTGTTTCTACCATTTTGCACCCAGGGTCACAAGGAAATGCTGGGTACCGGTTTCTGCTATGCTTTTCCATCATGGTGGACTCTACTCTTTGTTACTGTAAGCCAAACCAAACTCTTTCCTTCCCTAAACTGTCCCAACAGTGAGAGATTAACTGTTACAATGACTAATAACTCACATTATCTTTCTCTCATTAAAAAAGTCTGGATTGCACTAAAGATGATCAATTTTTTCAGTCCATTTTTTATTCTGGCAAAATTAATATCTGCATTATGGCCCTAGTACCCACTGTCACCACTGGCAACAATAATTTTAGTTTAGATCTTGAAATGTTTATATAGATCTTGTTATATTAGGTCTTAACATCAACCCCTTTAAAAAGTCCTCTGACTACTAAGTTTAAAGCATCATAGCCCCTTTACTTTTTTGACATTCTTTTTCATGAGTACTACTTATCAAAAAAGTAATTTCTGTTTTATTTATTTATTTATTCATAGAAGAATTCACGTATGTATTCAGAAACATGCATCTACCTATTTATGTCCCTTCTAATTGGAATATTAAATCTATGAAAAAATAATTTAACCTTTTTCTCACTGTTAAATCCTAATAGAACATAACTTGAAACTTAATAAACTAGCAGCAATTATATTTGCTATAAATTCTCATATTATGTTCACTGTAACTTAGTAATAAAACACGGGATTCACATTTTATCTACAAATCAATAAACCCATGATTGAATTCTTTATAAGTGCAAGTTGAACTTCCTGAAAGTAAACACAGAGATAGGTTTCAGTAGAGTCCATCTATTTATTCCCAGAGAAAATAAAACTGGTAAATTATTTACTTCGACAAAAAAGACATCAAGAGGGAAGAAGCTAGCCAAGGGTCCATATCAGTTGAAGCCCCAGGAAAGAAACCCTGCTTTAATCATGCAGGCGTGCTATAGGGACAGTAGAGGTCATAATGTGAAGTTGATTCTAGCAGCACCCAGGGGACTTGAGTTTTGCTAATATGCTCTTACCTTTAGGATTTAACTATAGTCTGCCACTTGTGACACAAATTCCTGGTATGGTATTCCCATGTATGATTCAGATACAAATAGTAGCCAGGCATGGTGGCACACACGTTTAATCCTAGCACTTCAGATGTTGAGGTTCTAGACGGATCCCTGTGAGCCTGGGACTATACAAAGTGAGCTGTAGGTCAGCCTGGGTTAGGGTGAGATCCCACCTTGAAAAATAAAATAAAATAACGACAACAAAACAGTAAGCACTGGAAGTCTGAGGACAGCACTTCAGAACAAAGATATGGAGCAAAGTAGCATAGCAACCAAAAGGAGGCTCATGGCAGAGCTCCAAGGAACATGCTTGGAACCAAGAAGGCCTGTCTCACAGTGGAGCATCCCAAGAATAAGCTGGAGAACCAATTTTCCTAACCTAAATTGAGAAACAGAAAGTCAAAACCTAAAAAAATAAAATAAAATAAAAAATATCCTAGTTTGGCTTTAATAACAAAGTAAACCTTTAAAGTGAAATGAAATGCTTGAACTACTCAAGATACTAGTGTATAGAGAGTTTGTTCATAGTAAAATTCGTCAATAATGGGCTAAAGAGATGACTTGGTGATAAAGAACTCATTGCTGAAGTGTGAGCATTTGAATTTGATCGTTCCCAAATCCCATGTAAAAAGCTGAAGCCAGGAGAGGATTCTGTAATCCCAGCACACTGACAGTATGATGGGCAGTGGATACAGGAGAATTTCCGGGAAGCTCAAGCCAAAAACAGCACAGAACAAAAGAAGAAAGGCATCCAGAGACATACTTTAATAGGGTGGAAAGTGAGAATTCAACCAAAGTGGTGGCCCTCCAATCTCCTTATACATGAGGTGGTATGTGTGTGCCCACAGTCTCATACTCACATGAACACACAAATCACACACACACACACACACACACACACACACACACACACACACAACTGATCGTTAGTCAATAAGAAATAGGGTATGCTTTTATTTCTACAAATGCTGATGGAAATAAAGGGATGGGAATATATCAAACTCGATCCCCAATGGACCTCCAGATTAATTTCTACTTGTAACAAAGATGAGATGTCAAAATGTAATTATATTCTGATAGAATAGTAGAGATTATGGGAGAATAAGAGCAAGGAGATGTATTTTTTTTTCTGTCCATTCCATAGGGGTAAAAATGGCACAGTGTGAATTTGACTCTGCTAAATTTTATATAAACTGCATAAAATTAAGCCAAAACACCAAGAATTACAAAAATCTATGGCAGCTTTATAAGTCATACTAAATTCAATAAAGGTCAGTATATATAATATTATATACACACACACTATGTATATATATATATATATATATATATATATATATATATATATATGTATATTTCCTTTTCAAGAATAACTAAGTTCATGAGGAAAGTATTCACATAATTTATATTTTCCCTCTCAGAAGTTTTCAAAGGATATAAAATGTGATTTTCATTAATTTTGTTTTTAAATAGAAGGAAATTTTCTGGCTCCATGTGGCATCCTTTGTCCTTCCAAATTTTCTTTCTCAAATATTTATTTTCCTTTTTCACATAATTGCAAAAGCATATGCACTTTTAATCTATGCACATACATATGTATCAATGTAAATTAGAAATTTACTTTTCATGAAAGAAATAGTTAAAGGCTTGTGGGGAAACATAATAATATGCAAATAGCTGAAGGTTAAAAATATTAAAACAGCAAGATCTTGTTCTAGCTTAAAGTGTAGACAACCATGTTAATTAGTAAAAATAAAAATTAATTAGATATGTGCAAGTATTTCCATTAAATTTAGAGACCATTATTTTCTATCATAGCACAATGTCCTCTCTTTTATCATAGCTGTAGGTCACTATTAAGTCTCAATTTTCAAAAATAAAGTAGAAATAGAGGTCAAAAGTTATATCAATGTCAAGAGGATACTTGTTTTATATTCACTTTAATTTTGATACTTATATTAAATGGCTCTTTGTTTTATGAAGTTTGTATGCAAGCTTTTTATAAATATATTTACTTTACAATTTGTCATGATACATGTAACATTTTGGAGAACCATCTTTAGAATTACAAACATGTTCTTTAATATGCTAACTCCATCAATTTTTCACAAGGAAAATAAGAGTCAATGGAAGCTAAGCCCTTCATTGCTTTTGTATGATTTGAAACAAAAATCTAAGAGCAAATCTAGGTCATAAGAGAATATATAATTAAAAATGCAGTACATAGTTTACAATTAAAGACTACACACCATGAAAGGTTTATTATTAGGTCAAATTCTCTCAGCTCTTTGAAGAATTATGGTAGTTTGAACAATTGTGGATACATATATAATTGCCATATATTATTTGTAAAGTATGTACTTATATAATCACTTGGCATTATGAGCATTCTTGTACCAGGACATATAGAAAAGTTGGTTAAAATAACAAGTATTAGTCATTAAGCTAACAATGGGGCCACACATGTTCAATATAAATGTGAAAGTAAAGCTTCACACACTCAATGAACTATCACTTAAATGCCTGAAGTTTTCTGTCACAATACATTTTCATGTATTAAACATTGGACATATTATTAGATTATTTAATAGTCATAAAACAAAATATCCTTACTTTCCATATAGATTCATCACCATCACTGCTTTTGATCCAATTCATTTTTTCTGGCTGTCAAGTTGAAAAATAGGAAATTTCATTGTTCTGCATTTAGTTATCTTCAAAAAATGCATGGAGCACTTTACCTCATTATGGAGAACTTTTCCCATTTATTTAAGATTACTACTGTGTAAACACAAGAAATTTTATTTGAGGGTAAAAAAAAAGAATATTCAGTATTAGACTCCAAAAATTCTAAGTTCTTTTGTCATGATGGCAGCACACTGATACTTCTGTCTTCTAAGGACAAAAAAGGATGAAATACAATTATATTATTTATATTACATTAAGTAATTGTTGTAGTCATCTTCCCATTGCTGGCACAAAGCACCCAACAAAAAGCAGATTTTGCCAGGTGTTGTGGTGCACACCTTTAATCTCAGGACTTGGATTGCAGATGTAGGAGGACTAATGTGAGTTCAAGACTAGCCTGAAACTACATAGTGAATTCCAGGTCAGCCTGGGCTAGAGCAAGAGTCTACCTCAAACAACAGCAACAAAGTAATTTTGGGGAGGATAGAGTTTATTTTGGTTTACAGATTTGAGGGGAAATTCCATGATAGCAGGGGAAAATGTGGTATGAGCAAAGGCTGGACATCACTTGCTGACCAACATCAGGTAGACAACAGATTCCAGAAAATGTGCCAAACACTGGCAAGGGCAAATTGGCTATCATGCCTGTAGGCCTGCCCCACAACATACCTCCTTTACCAAGGTGCCAGTTCCCAAATTACTGCCAGCATGGATCCTATAATTCAGAACACATGAGTTTATGGAGAATAGCTAAACAAATCACCACATTCTTCCCCCTGCTCCCATAAACTTTTGAACATCCATGATGCAATGCATTCAGTGCAACTTTAAAAGTGCCCATAGGTGTTTTTTTTAAATCAATCCCAATGATGTTCAAATATCCCCATAATCTTAGATATCTTAATGAGCCATAAAACAACAGAAGACATAATGACATGGAATAAGTATTAACACTGAAAAAGATGGCATTGGACATAGCAAAGAAAGATTGAACCAATACAAGATTTATACAAACAGGGAAAATATCAAATTCTGTAACGCCATGTCTGACAAGTCTCGAAGTCCAATAATTCAAACCAGTGGCATGTCTCTGAAGTTAAAATTCTGCCCCTTCAGCTAGAGTGCTCACAACCTAGTGTACAATGCATCCTAAGATGACAGCTCTCTTTCATGGCTGTCTCACAACCCTGGGATTTTAAAAGCCCTAAGGCCTCTACTATAATCCATGGTTCAATCTCATTTCTTTATCGTGCCTCCATTCAGGTACTCCAACAAGCCTACTTCATAGTGCCCATGGCCATTTCTAAATACCAAAACTCCATTGCAAATTCAATGACCCTCTCTTTCCTGCCTTTGTTAAACTCCATATTACCAGGTGAGCTAACAATTTGTTAATCTAGAGGGGTAAATTAAGATGAGTTTGAGGAATAGGGCACTCCTTCAGCAGTCAAGCCCCTTTCTTCAACAGAGTACAAATTCTTCCTGTTGTCCCAATGCAGAACAGCTACCCCAATATCACAAATTGTAATCTCTGAAATAATTGCAGCTGAACGTATAGGAGTTTTAGCAGAAACCTCTCATTTTTCTCTGTGTCATATCCTTCTCATCACACCAGACCATTTCTATACAATGAACCACTATATAAGTTCACAGGACATGGTAAAATGCAGCAAACCTCTCACACAAACTGCTCAGCCCATATAGAGCTGTTTCTTACCCTCATAAGCAAAACCTCAGTCCATAGTTCTTACTGCATTCAGGTCTACCAACTCTGACCAGAATAGTCTATAAAACTCTTAGACCAAAGTTTCAAGCCCTTCCCCATTCCTCTTGCAAATTAGTTCCAAAAGGCCAAACGCCACACAGTGATTTTTCTACTGGTTAACCCCACTCCTGGTACCAATTTTACTGTTGCATGTACCTTCTTACTGCTGTCACAAAGCACCTGACAAAAAACAGCTTGTGAAAGATAGTAATCTATTTTGGATTATTGACTTAAGGGGAAAGTTCATAATGTCAGGGGAAATTATGTCATGAAAGAGGATATCACCTCTTGGTCAGCACCAGGTGGACAACAGCAGCAGAAAAGTATGCCACACCCTGGCAAGGGGAAGCTGGTTATAACACCCATAAGCCTGCCTCAAACAATGCACCTCTTTCTAAGATGCTTCAATTTCCAAATTGACACCTGTGGGGACCTAGAATTCAGAACACATGAGTTCATGGGGACCAGCTAATTCAAACCATTATAGTAATGTATTCATGGCAAATTCTAGATTTTTCTATTTCTCAATACAAAAAAATGGACACATAAAGGGAAAACAAAATACTGAATGAAAAAATGCTTTAACATAGTGCATGATATAAGCAGTCTAAATATTAATAACAACAAAACAGGACAATAAATAGAAATATTTAATTCTCCAGATATATTTTCTTTTGTCAGTGGATTAAGTTCAATGTCTGTAAAAATTAAAGCTGTTTCATTTTCAAATAATGAAAAAATAACTATATCTAACTTAGCATTTAGGAAGGAAAAAGTTAAAAAAAAAACAATGAGGTATTGCTAGAAATAAGATTTGGTACAAAAGTATAAAATTTTAACTAATTTAATGTTGGTCAAAAAATCCTCCTCATCACCTTAATTATCATCATCACCATCATCTTACTCATCAATCATTCATAAGGACATATACCTAGGCAGTGTTCGCTTCTCCTGAGGATGAAAACAAAATTCAATAAATATATCTACCTTCACATGAGTGACCTAGAGCTTATGTTACTGTGGTTCTCAAATAAAAAAAATGCCTTGGTGTTAGTATGGGCCAGTCACTATATTCAGAGCTACAGCAGCAGTGTGAGTTTCCAGTTTGTGTCTACTTCACATGGGTGACTGCATGGGGTGATTAGCACACACAAAGTTTTTACCCAGACATATTTGCCAAGCAGACATAGTCTTTATTTACTGGTAAGAAAAGAATCATACATTTTTAGACACTATCTCTGCCTTCTCTTTCATTTCTTTAGACAAAAAAATAACCACACTGTAATGTAAGTTAAAAACTAGGCTGTTATTATCTCTGATCATCATTGAAGAAAACAATAGATCCAAGAAGAAATTTTCCTGTAGTTTGTAGCTATTTATATACTTCAATACTAAAGTGGTAACAGAGTAGATATAAAAAACAAACAAACAAAACTAGTAACCACAAAACTATGAGCCATATCAAAACAGTGAATGGGAAAGATGTGAGGGGAATTATGGGAAACTTGGTTGTTCTGGTAAAAGATCCAGAGAAGTTGACTACATTTCACATTTCATAATTGCAAAGGTGATACACATATTTTTCATTTATCCGGATAACTAGACCTCAGACACATGGTCACAGATAAAACAAAGAAGGTGGAGGAACCTCTTGTCATTCAGAAGGATAATAACTCATCAGTCCCTACGCTGCTATGAGAGAAGAAATATATCCTAAGACTTGATCCTCTAGAAGAGTGAAGTTACTGCTTCCTATGATACAGAGCACTGCCAGCGGATCATCCTGGGGAAGAGATGTGGTTTGAGAAATAAAATACTGGAGACACTTTTGAGACCTATAACTGGTTTTACCTTGGAAATAGTCATTTCCCTTTACTATGAATAAATACCTGATATAAGCAATTTAAGAAAAAAATGTTACTGCATCTAATGACTTCAGGGGTTTGGGTTTGACAATTGTGGATATGAAATTTTGCCTTTATAAGCTAATTGTGTCTGGTGCTTTATTATACTTGATGAAATCTAACTAAAACATTTCACGTGCCTATAGTAGAAGTTTATATGTAGAAATGAAAACAAAAGAATTAAAGAAAAGATCCACAATAATAAATTACAATGATAAGTGGAGCCATACATAAGAGTACACATCTATACAGAAAGTACTGATAGGAGTTCAAATCCTTTGTAGCATTAAAGGAGATCATATGATTTGCTTATTCAAAGCTGTAATATATGTGTCTTCCAATGTACTCTTGAGTGAATGCATATTAACTATTCCAAACATTATAGGATTACAACAAATTGTTCCTTTCTACTTAAATATTTAATATAGAAATTGTAATGGATAATCACAACTATTAGGCATTATATACAAAAAGACACAAGGAAATTATTTTCAAGAAGATTAATTATGGTGATCATAGGGATGGCTAAAAGAAGAATTTAGTAGTGCTTAAATGTTGTTATTCTATTCCTAGAAATAGATTAGTTAAAATAGTATACAACATTCAGAATATATTATGTGGCACTAAGGATTTGCCCTTTTCATTTCTTATGCTTCATTTGTTAAAAGAATGCATTAAATGTATAAATTCCATCACTTATACACCTAAAAAATGAAAATGACAAAACATTGATCCAGTAGTCATAATTGCTATTACTCTTCTTTCTTACTTTTTTGTAGATCACTTCCATAAATATAGAAAACATACCATGATCCCAATTCCCTTCTACCATATCTTTTTCCCTCTTTCCAAATCCCCCTCCACTGAATCCTTTCTTCTTTCTAATTAGTCTCTCTTATATTTTTGACATCATCACTTTTTTTTCCTTTATATTATGCAGGTATTGTGTAGGAGTGTGAGCCCCTGTGAACTGATGAATATTAAAGCCACTTTATGTGTGGAAGGCAGCATTTTAAGTTAACTCCTTCCTGTGGGTCTTACTTTCTTTCTGCCACTTCCTCTGCATTTTTCCCTGAGCCATGAAGGGTGTGATAGACATGTTTCACTTAGGGCTAAGTGCTCCACTGTCACTACTTAGCACCACAGTGGAGTTTTGAGTCACCACAGTGGTCTTTGCCATCTGAAAAGAGAAGCTTCTCCAAACAAAATGAGAGTTACTCAAATATATGGACATAAACATAGTATTTAGAGGGAAGCTGGTGGGCAAAATATATGCATTTAGTCAGTCATCAGTAGTCATTTACATCCTGATGGGTCTTATGCCAGTCCCAGCCATTGGTTCTTGAATAGTTTTTCCCAGTAACAGAAATTAATTCTTTCCCATGGAGTGGGCCTCCAGTCTAACCAGAGAGCAGCTGGTTTCCCCAAAAACAAAATGACCCCATTGAACCAGCTGGTATATTTGACCTGGGGGAGTCTGCAAGATAATACTTCTTTCCTCTAAAACTTTTCATGCTGCATAAGTCATTCCAGCATTCTGACAGCTAGGCAGAAGAAAGGAGATGTCCAGCTCATATCCAGCTTTATTTCTCAGTGACATGCAGCCAAAGTATGTGGATGTGGAGTGTTCACCAATAGGGTCTTATCCTCTAGTTCTGGTGGGCAACTAAGAACCTTGGCAGTCACCTGTAATGTTTCGTGGGCATCACAGGCCTCCCTGGAAAATAACTCACTGTAAGGTTTCTTATGCCTGGCAATGAAATTTTTCTAATAACAATCTATGGCTTCTGGTCACATCCACCAGATACTTCTGCCCAAACTCTCTTTTGAAGTATATGTTATTAATATTATTAGCTAGGGAAAAAGTAGGTTTCCACATGGCTTATTCATAATATCTTAAATTTTGATTAACCCTCCTCTCATCCTCTCCTTTCTTCTAACCCCTTCCTGATGCCACTTAGACCCCCAATATTCTTCCCTCCACTTATGTATCTACTATAACCTCCCTGTAAGCTGTCCCTCATCTCTCTTCCTCATAGCCCCTATTATTTTTCTGTAATCAGTTGACATATGTTGTCTGTATACTCCCAGCTAAGCACAACAAAAATATTGCAAGGAAGGCATGTTTTTCCTCTAGAAACCACACTATCTTAGTGGGTATAGAAAATCATTATAGGAGTTCTATACTAGCAAGTTACTGGAGTAATTTATCAATGTGGGTAAGAGTGAGTTAGGAATTTGAAAGATATATGATTCAAAGAAAAAACTGAGGTGGAGTGTGGTGGTAAAACTAGGAGAGAATGCACTGGTGTGTTTGATTAAGAGTTGAGAAGAAGAAAGGTACATGTTGCAAATAATTTAAAAAAAAAACAACAGATCTTTTGAAGTAAAATAGGCTCAGAAGCACAAAGGGCGAGTATTCTCTCTCATATGCCTATTCCGGCTTCAAATTTGTAGATTAGTGACTACAAGTTAAGAGTGTCTATAGAAAACAAGGAGCTAGAAAGGGCTCATGCAGGGTGGTCTGATAGGGGGTTGCTAGTAGATCATATGGAACCTCAAAGAAGAAAAAGGTTAAATTGGGAATGAAAGGTTTAGGCAGGATGTAGTGGAGAGGTGAGTGAAAGAAGTGGAGGGAGGCTGATCAAAACTAAAGTTAGATGAAAATCCACATGAAAGCATACAATCAAGTTTTCTTAAAAAATCCAGATAGAATGGAAAAAATCAAAAAATCAAATGACAACAAATGCTGCTTAGGGTGTGGGGAATGAGGAACCCTCATCCAGCGTGGGTGGGAGCTGCAAATTTCTACCGCATGGAGACTCCTCAAAAAGTTGGAAAGATATCTACCACTGGATCCAGCTGTACCATTTTTGGGAATACATCCTAAGGACTTTTTACTAGGAAGACCCTTGCTGAGCTATGTGCGTCACTGTTCTATACACAAGAGCTGGGAACTGGAATCAGCCGAGATGAATAGTTAATGAAGATGTGGCACATGTACACAATTGAATTCTACTCAACAGTAATAAAAAATTAAATAATAAATTTCGTAAGAATATAGACATGGTAAAAGTCATACTATGCAATGTCACATGGACACAGAAAGACAAACGCTGCATGTTCTTTCTCCTATGCAATTCTGAACTTGGAACAAACTGAGTTGATTGTAAGTGATAGAAAGCATCAGGAGTGTTGACATGGAACTAGAATGAAAATAGGTATATACTGAGGGTAGAGAAGAAGGGGAATTGAAAAGCAAGTTGAGGGACAGAATGTAAAGTGTTATAGGGCCTTGTGGGGATGGGAAAAGGGATAATGAGGGAGGAATACACATAAACAATGATGTTATGATCCAGTACCAGAGAAACCTTCTTACTGGATTTCCAACCAAAATATTTAACCTTTTGTTGTTGTTGTTTTTTTTTTTTTGGTTTTTCGAGGTAGGGTCTCACTCTAGCCCAGGCTGACCTGGAATTCACTATGGAGTCTCAGGGTGGCCTCGAACTCACGGCAATCCTCCTACCTCTGCCTCCCGAGTGCTGGGATTAAAGGCGTGCGCCACCACGCCCGGCTTTGTTGTTGTTTTTAAGGTAGGTTCATTCTCTAGCCCAGGGGGTCTGAATTTCACTATGTAGTCTCAGGGTGGTTTACAACTCATGGAGATCCTCCCGTCTCTGCCTCCCAAGTGATGGGATTAATGGCTGGCACCACCACACCTGGATGAAATATATAACCCTTAATAAGAGGAGGAGGGAAATTATCTAGGCAGAAGGGCCCTTTAGGGGAGTAGACACAACAATCCTAAAACCATGGATACCTACTGAGAAATCACAATACTAGAAACGGGTTACACTGCACAGTGAGCTGTTGGTCCAGGAGACACATGAGATTCAAAATACTGTATTCTTATCTGAAAATCACTACATTTGACCACTCCTATTGCCATATTAGCATATCATAATTTTTCCAGTAATGTGGCAAAGTTATTCCCTATTTATTCTACCTGTTTCACCTGTCTTACCATTTAACTCAGATACGCAAACTCACAATAAGTCAATCCACCACTTCATTCCTACACACACACACACACACACACACACACACACACTCCCACAAACAGAGGAGGCCTTATGCATATTTTACTCCTTTAAAGATAACACAAATCCACTTAAGTACATGTTTTGCTAATGAATGATAACTTGAAGCACTTTGCAACTAAGGCAAAATTCAACAACTATAGATCAATCATGACATAAGAGAGTAAAAGACTTCTCTAAACTATACCAGTTTCAATAGCTCACTATCAAGGAATAGACTAACCAATGTTAAGGAGCTCAAAACTATTTAAGAACATCATCCTTAGGCTATTCTTGTAAATGAATTCACAGGAGGATAAGATAAAGTATAATTGAGCATTAGAAATTATTTCTTTGGGCTTACTTATATTTTTAGTTAATATAAATGTTTTATTTCATAAACTGTGGTATTCTGCATTCTGCAATGAAAAATCCTGGCACAAAATTGTCACAGAAGAGGGAAGTTAAAGGAGAACACATTTCATCAATGCTCTGGGAACATTCATAGTACCTTGGTGATGTATGAGCAAAGGAAACCAACAGTACATCAATATATTACTTTGATTAGAATGCTGACACATGAGTATGCATCTGAGGAAAGTCAGAGTGCAGAGGTAAATAAATTCTCAGGTATGGCAATAAAAAATTGAGAAGTAGCAAAAAGGATAAATATTATGGACAATAAGAAATTCACAGACTGAAAGAAGTGACAAAAGAGTTTACTGAAGACTTGTGAATAAATGGGCTTGACTTGGGGATTCTTCATTCAATTGCAGTAACTAAATTGTGGGAGCAAACAAAATGGTATGATATTTAATAGCAAAAATTAAGTGTTTTTGATTAGAACATATTGAATAATGTCAGTTAGATTATAGTGATACACTTAAGCCAGTCTTCAATTCACATGATCCCTCTTGGATAACCATGAAAATGGATTTGTTCCTTAAGTCACAGGATCATTCTTATGTCATTTTACAGCAATGTTTATTTAGAATTATTTCTTTTTAAAAGCAATAAAAAGCTGATAGAAAATTTTGTCAAATATTCTATTGGTTGTATATCTGTCTGCATACAATAAGAGGCAAGTGAGACAAATATTAACTTTAATCAAATCACTCAATATTCCCTAAAATATTTTGTAATTAGCACACATTACAAAGTCTTGGCTATGTATGTGTCCTTATATTGTCTCAAAGAGATTAAAGGGATGCTTGTTACCAAGAAATGAAACCCCAAAGAGCCCACACTAATGTTAGAGTAAGAAAAGCTTTGGATGAGATTGTTCATGACAGAGAAACAACATTGCATTGAAAAAGCATTTCCAATGGATCACACATCCCAATGCTCTGTGAACAGTCCTAGTGCACCTGAGGGAGACCTCACTTGTTGATGTACTGCATACACCGTGAAGCTAAGAGTACATCAATGTATGCATTTAATTACAATACCAACATGGGAGTATGCATCTGAGGAAGAAAAACTCTAAGGGTAAATAAACTCTCAAACATGAAAAGCAATTAACTTTATTCCCTGTTTCTATCTGAATGCTATATATGGGAGTCAATATGATCAGTATAGATTTACCTTCACATTGTCATATTATTTTCATGTTATTTCAAATTTATGGTGTTAGAACTATGTCAAGAGTTTTAGATGAATGTTCACCATACAATGCAACTCCCAATATTATCAAGGAGTTGTGCTTCATCTATACATATCATATGCATACAAGCATATAAATGCATATATGCTGCATGCACATGAATAATTCACAATAAAAATAAAATATCAACATGCTTAAAACCATACTGATAGTAGAAATATGACTTGCATATTTTATAATCTTTTAAATGTTGGCAATGTACAACATTTAAAAAGTGTCACATTTTCCATATGCTATTTGAATTTATGTAAATCCTTGTCCAAAGCTATATTAAAAGCCATAGTAACAAAACTAGCATGGTATGGGCGCAAAGCAGATATATAGACCAGTAGAACAGAAGAGAAGTCCTGGCCCTTAATTCAAGCAACCACAGCTACTTGGTCTTTGCTAAAGTAGCCTATAATCTTCACCAGAGGAAGACAGTATCTTCAATAAATGCTGATGGATAAATTGGATAATCACATGTAGAAAAATGAAAGTAGACCTAACCCTCTCACCATGCACAAAAATCAACTATAAATATATTAAAGACCTCAGCATAAGACCTGAGACACTTAATTGCCTGGGAGGAAAAATATGGGGAATTCTCCATGACATAGGAATGGGGAAAGACTTGCTGAATAATACCCTGGTAGCCCAGGAAACTAAATAATCACAGTGGAATCTTTTGAAGCTTAAAAGCTATTATACAAACAAGCATACTATAAACAGACTCAACATATTACCTAGAAAAATTTCACCAGCTATGTCACTAACAGAGGCCTAATATCTAAAATCTACAAAAAAATTTCAAAAAAACTAAACCATAAAACAACAAATAATCCACTCAAACATGGGGCAGGGAACTGAATTGGGAAGTCTCAATGGAAGAAATACTAATGGCTAATACTCACATAAGAAAATGTTCAACATCCTTAACTGTCAGAGAATGCAAATTACAACAACTATGATATTCCACCTTACTCCAGTCTGGATGGCAATCATTAAAAAAATCAAATGACAGTAAATTTTGGTGAGGATGTAGAGGAAAAGGAATCCTCATTCACTGCTGGAGGGAGTGCAAAATTGTAAAATCACTATGGAAACCAATATGAAAAAGATGAAAATACTGTTTTCCACCCTTTCACCCTGAGGAGATGTCTGTCTTTAATGGTGAGGTGGGTTTCTTGAAGGCAACAGATTGAGGGGTCTAATTTTTTGATCCATCCTGTTAGCTTGTGTCTCTTGATGGGTGAATTAAGGCCATTAATATTTAGGGTAATGACTGTGAGATTTGATTTGATCCCTGCCATATTGTGATGGTAAATGTGGGTTGGTGTTTTCATGGATGTTGAAGTTTTTTGGTCTACTCTGAGTTTGGTTGTTGTGATCTTCTTCTTGTAGGCAATTGTGTTTGATTATTTTTTTCTTCTCTGTGGAGAATTTCCTGAAATACTCTCTGTAGGTTTGGTTTTGTGTTCATATAATTGTAAAGCTGAGTTTTGTCGTGGAATGTTTTTCTTTCACCATCTACTATGAGGGATACTTTTGCTGGGTAGAGTAGTTTGGGTTGGAAGCCATAGGTTCTTAGACTTTGCAGTGTTTCATTCAGGCCCTTCTAGCTTTCAGGGTTTCCATTGAGAAGTCTGAAGTAATTCTGATGGGGTTACCTTTGAAGGTGGTGCGCTGTTTTTCCCTAGCTGCTTTTAGGATTTTCTCTTTGGTGTCAATGTTTTGAGTCTTAATGATAATATGTCTTGGAGAGTTTCTCCTTTGGTCCAGTCTGTTTGGAGTTCTATTGGCTTCTTGTATCTTGATGGGCCTTTCTTTTAAGAGACTGGGGAAGTTTTCTTCAATTATTTTGTTAAATAAGTTCTCCATGCCTTTGGTCTGAATTTCTTCTCCTTCTGGTATTCCAATGATCCTGATATTAGGACGTTTAAGTGTATCCCACAATTCCCTCATGTTCTGTTCACAGGAACTTTTGAACTTACTGAAATTTTTGAACTCTCTAACTGTTTCTTCCATCTTGTCTTCCAGATCAGAGTTTCTATCCTCCACTTGGCTGACTCTATTCTTGAGAGCTTCTAGCGAGTTTTGGACATGTTCAATTAAGTTTGCATTTTCTATTACTTTTCTATGTATACTTTCCATCCCTCTGTCAAGCTCCCTTTTCACATCATTCTCTGATTTTCTTGATGATTCTTGGAGTTCATCCTTGCATTTCTTTATGTCTTCATTTAGCATGGCCAGCTGATTTTTAAGGTCTTCTTTTTTTTTTCCCCTCTCCCTCAAATCTCTTAACTCTCTTTGAAAAACCAAAAACCAAAACAAAAACAAAAACAAAAAAAAAAAAAGAAAAGAAAAAAAGAAAAGACAGACAGATTTCTGTCAGAGTACTTGATGACCCACCAAAGGCTAGTGGTAAGACCCTACTGCTGAAGACACCTTATGTGATTGACATGCAAATTACAATGGCATGGCTGGAAGTTGGAAGGGAGTCAGTCCCCAGACAGTCAGAGCGTCTAGTGCCAGAAGGTGCTACACGGGCGACTGGGGGAAAATGACCAATATCTGTCGAAGCAACACATGGTCTAACCTACTTAGCAGCAAATAACTTGTTGTGATGCCCACACAAGTGCAGTGGTGGCACACAGCCATGGTGGGGAACCAACTGCTCTCAATTCGGCTAACTGATCCCCTCACTGGTATGGGACCCATAGCTGGAGCTGGGAAACAAGTCAGAACCATATCCAAACATAAGCCCACTCTCCAATATCTAGCTACCATCAATTGTGGGCTACAAGAGGGCCTACACCTATTAAATTCTCTACAAAAAAAAAGGGTTATCTCATTTGTCCTGATGCTAACTTACTCTCCATTGGAGAATATGCTTCTCTTTTTCAGATAGATGTAGATCCTAAGGAGAGAGCCACTACATCATACCTCAAAAGGGCCCTGGCTGAAACTAAGAAAAATTGGAGAAACAAGCAAGGGGGCTGTTTTCCTGATGAACCAGATGCCAGCATAAGGGGGAAGGAGATCAGCACAGAGAAAAATCAACTCCTACCAAATCAGAGAGCCAGAGCCTCAGAGGCCCCCAACACCTCATCACTGAAGAAGACCAAAAATGATCCCAACATGGCTGAGGGAAATTTTGCAGAAGAGGGGGTGGAAAGAATATCAGAGCCACATGTTGGGTCATGATATGCAGAGACATTTAGCTTACCCATAACTGTGGGCTAACTCCACAGTGCATGACCCATATACCTCAACAATGAGGGGCCAAGGGGAGGGGGTAAGTCACGGATGAGCTTAATAATGGTACCAAACTTACTGTATTTGCTGAATACAAAACTAACTAATAAAGAAAAAGAAAACTGAAAAAAAAATGTTAAAGAAAAAAAAAAAGATGAAAATAGAGCTACCAACTGACCCAGCTATCCCTCTATTGGGTATTTACTCTATAGGCTCCATACTTCACTGCAGATATATTTCCTCAAACATGTTTATAGGTGCTCAATTAACAATAGCTAAAAACTGGAAACAACACACATGCCCATTGATTGATGATTGGATGTTGAAAATGTGGTACATATACAAAATGGAATTTTACTCCACATTAAGGAAACATGAATCAAAGAAATTTGTAGGAAAATTGATGGACTGGGAATAGATCATACTAAGTGAACTTACACAAGCACAAAAAGACAAATACCATATGTTCTCCCTCATTTGTGGTTCCTAAGATGGAACAATTTGAGTTGCAGGCATATCTGAATGGCAACTTAAGGGTCAGATAATAGGAATGGAAGTTTTCTGAGGAAGGGGAATGGAGGGTGGGGAAAATATACACAACACTAAATAAAAAATGAATCCATTCCATAGAAACCTTTCTCCTGGGTAGCAGATTAAATGACACAATCCTCAGCAGGAGTATGCAGGGATTATTGGGTAAGAAGGGCCCTGGAGAAGATGGGATAAAACCTAACTCTAAAGCATTTAATTCTGGCTTGTAACTCCTAGCACAAGAACTCAGTTACAATCCACCTTGAGCTATTGATCAGAAAGACTTACAAGGTCCCCCCCCCAAAAAAAGACAAGCTTCTGTCAAAGCACTTAATTACTGACTGAGATAAGACCCTATTCTTGAAGACACCACATGCTGCCAACGCAGAACTTTGCGAGATGTGTCTGGAATGTTGAAGGATGCCAATTCCCAGGTGGTGTGCCTATATAGGGATGGGAAGTGTTACATGAGATGCTGAAGGAAAATGTTCAAGGACCTTGTGTGCTGACAGGGGACACTGGTATACAAAAGCCACCAACCTGAGAAGATTGAAACACCTGTGCAATAGTGGCACCCAGCCTAGGTGGGTAACCAATAAAGATTCTGATTGGCTCAGTGGAAAGGAACCCTGGAAATGGGAACTGAGTCAAAATCCTATGAAGACCAAAATCATGGACTCAAACAAGAATATACTACTGGACTTTAGCCAAAAGAGTGGCTACACCCACCAAAATCTCTCTTATTTAATGATGCTTATCCTATTGATGCTGACCTCAGTCTCCTTTGGATAAACTGAGTTGCTTTTTCACAAGGTGACTAGAACAAGGAGATAAACCACACCTTGTACATCAACCAAGGCTCAGGTGAAACCATGGAGGAATTGGCAAGACGAACAAGCAAGAGTACTGCTTCAATAGCAAGACTGTCAACCAGTACCAGGGTCATGGAGACAGACACTGAGGATACTTAAAATGTACCAAAGCAGAAATCCAAACACTGCTGAGAGCACAGGAGTAAAGTAGAGTTAAAGAACACCACCACAACTCAGGTAATTTTGCTGAAGAGGGGGCAGAAGAATTGTTAGAGTTGCAGAATGTAAGAGAATGTCAAGAAGCTGCTCTCCTCCCCTTAAAATGACTTACTGATGCTGTCAAATCTCATCATCTACAAACCTAAGAGGAATGCCAGAAATCCCACTGAGGATGGTCCTCAGCAGAATGGTGGCATGGAGAAGAGATATAGTGATATTAACATATTATGTATCCATATAATAAAAAAAATAAATTTAATGTTAAAAAGCCAGGCATGGTGGCACTTGTCTTTAATCCCAGCAATTGGGGGGCAGAGGTAAGAGGATCACTGTGTATTCAAGGCTACCCTGAGATTACATAGTGAATTCCAGGTCAGCCTGGACTAGAGTAAAACCTTACCTCAAAAAACTAATAACAATAATAATAAGTTAAAAATCCTTAACTTTTCTAATTTTAGACAAATTCAAAAGTGCAGGGGCTGAACATGAAGCTCAGTAGGGGCACTTGCCTATCATGTAAAATGAGCTGAGTTCAATCCCTAGCAGCACAAATAAATAAATAAATATGCTGGATTTCTTTTTTTACAATTAATAACAGTGGAAGTGTGGACAAATATTTCTGCAATATTTTGAATATTTGAAACAAAATAATGTAGCATATTTGTTCCTTAACAAGAAATTAAATAAATTAATTATTTTAAAAATGCCTTTACATTTATTTAATTATATTTAAAATATCTTGATAAATTACTCTAATGTCTTTTTTCCTTATTTTTTAAAACTAAATAAATGAAGGGCTGGATAGATGACTTAGAGGATAAGGCACTTGCCTACAAAGCCAACTGTTAGGCCAGATTCCCCAGGACCCATGTAAGATGGATGTGCATGCGTCTGGAGTTCATTTGCAGTGGCTGGAGGCCCTCGCACACCCATTCTTTCTCTATCTCACTCTCATTCTCTCTTTACTTCTTTCTCTCAGTCTCAAATAAATCAATAAAAATAAAATATAAAAATAGATAAATGAGAGAATATCAAGTAATATATATCAAAATATTTTTAATCTAAATTTTTAAAGCAGAGAAATAAGTGGGTTAAAGAAGAAGTATCATGTTTGATTAAATCTCAAGAGATTTGTAAAAGTACTTTTACCTCATATGTAATATGCTATCTTTGATTACTGTAGGAATCAGATGATAAGAATCAGTTTTCAGTGATTGGATTAGGAAGTTCTTTTCTTCCCAAAACAAGAAGCAAAAGCCCAATAATGAATTACAAGTCAGTTCTTAGTAGCCACTGAGCAGTTAGAACGCACAAACAATGGAGTAAGCTGTAGGTTGTGTTGATACTGCAAACTTTATACAAGGCAATCACTGACCACTGGCCCTTTCATAGTAAGTGTCAGAGAATGAAAAAAAAATCTGACATATCTTAGGTAGAAAGTCGTAAATCATGAGTTAGGTGCTATGAAACACAGATGAGAAAATGATTAATATTTTTGACATTAGATAAGTAAGCAGTTTGTAATTATCTAGCAACCTAGCCAGGAGCTGATGTGGCATTCAGGCAAGAAGCCAGATCAATTCAATTTGCTTTATGACAAAATGACAAGATTCTCAGATGAGAAAGAAGCTATGGATACATAGATTTCTTAAAATCTTTGATTTCATCTATGTACATATTAGTGGACACCTCATCGATTGTCTAGATCAAGATTTTTAAATATTTTCAAATATTTTAAACTTAGTGAGGGCAATTTTCCACTATTTATCAGTAGAGGTGATATGTCAGCATAAATGTGGTTTTGAATAAAGCCCCCAATTTTCACTTAGCAACAAAGAATTATCAAATAAATATCATTTACCCTTATGGTTTTGTGCAAGAAATATTTTGGGATATGTCTTGCTACCATGAACCTGTACTAAATACAAACATACACATCTGGCTTGGAGATATGTTTTCAGCTTTCAAAATTCATATTGTGCATAACAGTACTGCACAAAATAGCCTCATAGGCATTTCACCACACATTAAAACCACCCATGCAAAGCTTGTTAAAACAGGAGCTGTATACTATGTGAATACCTAGAGAAGATTCAGGTATTTTTATGTGTGATTTTAGAAAGATACTTCCAGGTGCATTCCAAGCACCTGCCCAGCACTGCCCTCCAGGCTCACCAAGCAGAGGAGGCAGCAGAGACCAAACAAGGGGATTCTCCAACGTGATCAGCCTCCTTGCAAAGTCAAGAAATCTGAAGGAAAGACAGCTGAGTTCAACTAAGGAGCTACTGAAAGGGATATAGGTGGGACTGCGTGAGCAGCTACAGGCTTCTGCACTCTCCCACCCCGCAACCCTCAGAACTGAGAGCCTCTGGCATTCATCCCTCTGTGGCAGCTCATCCAGAACAGAAACAGAGAATTGCAGACCAATCTCCCTCATGAACATAGATGCAAAAATTCTCAACAAAATACTGGCAAACAGAACACAAGTATATATCAGAAAGATTATTCACCCTAACCAAGCTGGCTTTATCCCAGGGATGCAGGGATTGTTCAACATACACCAACTGATAAATGTAATATAATATATGGTCTGAAGGACAAAGAATCACATGATCATCTCAATAGATGCAGAAAAGGCATTTGACAAAATCCAACATCCCTTCATGGCAAAAGTCCTACAGAAACTGGGAATAGAAGGAACATATCTTAACATAATAAAAGCTATTTATGAGAAACCGACAGCCAACATAATACTAAATGGGGAAAAAGCTTTTCCACTAAATTCAGGAACAAGACAAGGGTATCCACTGTCCCCACCTTTATTAAATATAGTACTTCCAGTCTTAGCTATAGCAATATAGTTTTCCTCTGATTATTACTGACGATATTTTGTTAAACCTCAGGAAAGGTAGCATATACATCATTGATTATTATAATAGGCTAGAAGTAGTGACTGTAATGTTCGTAAATATGCTTTAAATCTGTAAAAACATGAATGGAGGAAGTTAAACTTCATTGAAATTTTGAAGGAGATTTTGTAAAAGGAGATAATAGGAGCTTTGCTGTATGATTTAATGTGAAACACTAGGTGAAAAGGCAAAGACCAAAGATGAGACTTCAGCAAAATGAACGACAGGGTTGGGAAAACTGTGGTAATTAACTGGTCAGTAATAATCATTATCCTATATTTTATTAATGAGAAAATGTCCACACTTCAGAGTAGACATAATGATATGTAAGAATAAATATAGTCATGAGGATGTGAACCCAGGGATTTATGAATAAAAGATAGTGTTAAATAAAATATTCTCTGAAAATAAATTATGATAAACAATTAGACAAACTGATGATATTAAAAAATAAGACTTGTAGGATAAAGATTTTCATTCTCAATCTACAGCCAGAAAGATCTGTATGGCTAGAGTGTGGTAACCCAAGGAAATAGCTACAGTAAGAGAGAACTGTATGACTAGAGAGGGTTAACTAAGGGAGAGATAAGTTTATGTCATGAAGCTTATAGATGCCAGACCAGACATGGTGATGTAGGCAACAGTAAGAATCTAGCATTAAATCTGAGTAAAGAAAAAACTCATCAAATAATTTTGAGCATAAATAATACTACTATAGTATGAGTGAGATTTCATGGAATAAACAAAGAAACAAATTGACAAAGAACACATAAAAATGGTGCTTTTTACTAATAAATTCATTAATATATCAAAATCTATTTATGAACCAAAGAGATTAAAAAAAACAAAATAATCTCACATATAGCATATTTGAAATATTTAAGACATAATAACTTAGCACAAACTGTAGAGTATGTTAAGTATTATTAAATCACCTGGCAGTGCTGACTATTTTCAGCTTTGAGAAGTGGTAAGAGACATGTGGACTGCAGGCTTTGATACTGGAAAACACACACACACACACACACACACACACACACACACATAGGAGCCAATGTAAACCCTGCATGCAATGACATGTTGGGAATTCTTGTTAATGCCTATAACAAAAAATATGTTTAATATTTCCATTATTAGTAACCTCGTCAGAATTTTTCTTGAGCACATTTTAATAAAAATTGAAATAATTAAGAATTATAATGATTGAGGAATGGATAAATACAGCTGATGATAAATATTCAGTGTACAACTCTATAAAAATTAAAAATATATATTAAAAATAGAGAATTATTAAGAATTCTTACAATAATATAAAAATATTACATAAGATTAAACAAATAGAAAAAAGATCGTATGTCAAAAATTGTGCATGCCTTTAATCCCAGCACTTGGCAGGCAGAGGTAGGAGGACTGCTGTGAGTTTGAGGCTACCCTGAGACTACGTAGTGAATTTCAGGTTGGCCTGAGCTATAGTGAGACCCTCAGAACAGGGCTGGAGGTATGGCTTAGTGGTTAAGGCATTCACCTGCAAAGCCAAAGGACCCTGGTTTGATTCCCAGGACCTATGTTAGCCAGATGCACAAAGGGGCACACACATCTGGAGTTCATTTTCAGTGGCTGGAAGCCCTGGCATGCCCATTCTTTCTCTTTCTCTCCCTCTTTCTCTGTCAAATAAATAAATGAATGAAAAAAATTAAATATTTAAAACAAATTGCTCAGAACAGAAAAAAGTAATAAGCTATTCCTAAAACATAAAATATATTTTACCTAAACAAAATGAACTGGATACTCCTTCAGCACTCAGGCCCCTTCAAAAGAGATTGCAGTCTGCCTGTTGTCCCAAGGCAGATCAGCTGGCCCAATCTCAATAGTTGTAACCTCGAAAACAACTGCAGCTGAATGGGCAGCAATTTTGGCCCAAAGATTTCATTTCTCTCTATGCCATATCCTTCTGCTCACATTAGTCCATTTCTATGCAATGCAACTCTGGACAAATTCTCAGGACATGGCATAACAGCAAGCTTCTTACATAAACCACGTTTAGCTCCATCCGGACAAAGCTCTTTCTTCTAGTCATAAGCCAAACCCCAAAGTCAATAGTTCTTAGTGCATTTTGGTTTTATTAATGCTGACCAGAATAGTCGATCAACTTGTACTTATAGCATTGTAAGGTGTCTCTGAGGCCAGGGTTTCAAATCCTTCCACATTCCTCCTTCAAATCAGACCCCAAAAGATAAAAAACATACAGGTTTCCAGCAGCAATAGTCCCACTCTTCTGGAACCAATTTTACTGTTGCAGTAAGTTTTGAGTTACTGTACAAAGAATTGACCCAAAAGTAGTTTATGGGAGAAAAGGTTAATTTTGGCTTACAGACAGAAGGGGAATCTCCTTTATTGAATGGGAAATTGATGGCATGAGCAGAGTGTGGACCTCACTTCCTGATGAATATCAGGTGGGCAATAGCAGCAGGAGAGTGTGCCAAACACTGGTGAAGAGAAGCTGGCTATAACACCCATAAGCCCATGCCCAATAATACATCAACTCGAAGAGACTCCAGTTCCCAAATTGTCACCAAGATAGGGACCTACATGCAGAACACATAAGTTTATTGAGGACACCTGAATCAAACCACCACACCAACTTATACCATGCCCATCAGTAATGTATTATGTAAGCTTATTTTCACAAATTTTAGTCCTATTTCCTGATTTTCAAAGTGTCCTCCCACAGTTTCACCTCAGCGTAATAAGAATTTACTACAGGAAATGGAAATTAACTGCACATTATATTTTCAGGGCAAACTGTGACATGTTAATAATCACAATTATAAATTATAACTACATTACCAAGGGAGTGAAATTAATGAGCTGAATATGGCATTTTCTTTTATAACTGATCAGCTAAATTCATAGCACTAATCAGTTAGTTAATATGTGTATTGCTATTTGTATTATTGCTTATCAATTCAAGATACTGGTATGTACATGTTTAATAACATGTCATTCAAAGATTTTTAGAGGAGCAGAACTGATAGAATGAATATGTATTCTAAAAGAGGCATTGGATTTATTGTGATAACTTACAGGATATGACCTGGGCAGCCCAACAATAGCCGTCTGTACACTGCAGCATTTAAGCATCCAGTAAGTGCTCAGTCCACAACGCTGACACAGGCTGAATTCTGATGTCCTCAAAGGATAGTCAAATGGCAGATGCCAGCAGGAGCAACTAGCAAGGAAAACCAGGCAAAAATAACAAATAAATGAGTAACCCAAGCAGTAGGACAAAGGAAATAGTGTTCCAAGTTCTCTTGGAGTTTTGTTATGTATAATCACCCAAATGAAGGGCCTCCCACTCTAGACAAAAGAATTCTGCTTAGTTAATCCTTCCTGGATATTACCTCACACACTTGCCCAAGAGGCATTTTCTCCTCGAATTCTGGTCTGATCAAGCTGACAACAGAACTTAACCATCACAAGTCCACCCCTTGTCAATTTCACACCAAATCACAAGTCTTTATGACATGCAAATTTCCATGTGAAGATAATGGGGTCATAATTCTACCTAACATGATATAACTATCCAATGCAAAATTGAAAAATGCACTATTATTATCCACAAATATGTGGTAAATTCCTTTAGTGTATAATATTGAATGATGTAAATATAAGCTTAACAACAATTAATGACTGATAATATCTCAACAATTATTACATGGTAGAGAAATAGAAGAAAGAAAAACCAAAATTTCTTAATATTTGTATACATATGTATGAATGTTTTTAACAAATAGGGCAAATACACTCATAACAATTATAATCTTGTTTCTGTAACTGGTCATTTGGTTCTAGCTGGAATTTGCAATACCTTCTTTACTACCTATTCTGTATTTCCTCCACCTTCAGCAAGGACCCCAGCAGATCTTGGATTTTTATCATGCTTCCATGGTTGGGTTGTTGAAGTTTGTAATTGTTCTTGATGAACTGAAAGGTACCCTAAAGGAGCTCCTGTACTTCAAACATATGCTTCCTTACCTCCACTGTGCAAGAGCAGTCCAATTTGCCCTGGTAATCTGTTTCAATCTCCCTTCCAGTGTAGCATAAGAGAAAGAAATTGGCTATGTAGTTGAGAAGTGACAGGACCCCCAAATGAATATTTTGTTGTTGTTTCCTGCCCCTGACTAAAGGTGGGAAAGGTCATTAGACCTGTAACAGGAACCTGGATTTTCCTTATGTCCTTCTCCCCTGAAAAGACAGAACCTTTTCAGGATGGACCAGAGATATCTATGAATAGTAAATTCCTTGGTCAGAAGCAATGCTAAGTAGAATGCCATCACAGTGGATAAGGCATTCCATAAGTCCACACACAGGAGTTTTGGCAGAGGCACTGCCTCCAGAAAAGGCAAATCCATACCCTGAATAATTATGTATTCCAGTAAAGAAAAAACAGGTTGCTTGATGGCAAACCCAGGTAATGGTAGCATATTGAAGGCTCATTATTGGTCTCTCCTGCTGGAAGATTTTTCACTCAGTACCAGCAGTAGCAAGGTCAGAGTTGGCGAGTAGAAGTCCATGTTGTTATGTCCATGATAACCACACATGCAATCACCCCCACTGGTCTGCCCAAGAGATGCAACTCTTACTCTATGTCTAATCTGATCAAGTTAACAACAGAGGTCAGCCATCACAAGCAACCACATTTACCATCTTGTTGCCATTTTTAATTAAAATTTAGTCATGCCATAGGACTATTTCTAACTGGTAGGCTTTATTCCACAAAGAACATAAGCTTTTAACTTTTTGACTTTTTGGTTTTTTGAGGTAGGGTCTCACTCTAGCCCAGGCTGACCTGGAATTCACTATGGAGTCTCAGGGTGGCCTTGAACTCACAGCAATCCTCCTACCTCTGCCTCCCGAGTGCTGGGATTAAAGGCGTGCACTACCATGCCCGGTGTTAAAATTTTGATTTTTTTTAAAAAAAATTATTGATCTACTTATTTGAGAAAGAGAGAGGAAAAAGAGGGGAGAGAGAGACAGAGAAAGGGAAAGAGAAAATTGGTACTCCAGGGCCTCCAGCCTCTGCAAATGAACTCCAGACACATGCACTACCATGAACATGTATACATATGCACATGTTCATATGGCACTGGGGAATCGAACCTTAGGCTATGCAGGCAAACACCTTAACAGCTAAGCCATCTATCCAACCCCTAAAGATTGATTTTTGTTTTGAATTTCTTTTCATTTGGTTTTAATGGTATTCATTTATTTCAGCTTCTCACAATGCCTTATGCCTTCAGTTCTCCCTGAAGTTACTGGATATTTTGTTTCAAAAAGGAAGTCATGGTTAAAAACTAATTTGGAAACACAATTATTTTCTTCTACTGAGTAGCCTGCAGTGTGCATCTCAGTTTACATTAGCGCTGGATTTACTATGGCCAAATGTTACCAACCAATGTTTCTGATTCTAGATACTTTCTTTATCGAATTGATACTCTACATTCATATAATAAATATCAATGGAGAATAGAAAATTTCTCCACAAAAGCATGTGTGGTTTATTATCAGTTAAGACCATCTAACAACCACTTGTAATTGTCCCCTCTTGTAAGAAAAAATATTTTTAACCAATTGTTGCGGTTAGCTTCTCATTACTTTTAATTACCTGACCAGAGCAGCTTATGGGGATTATTTGAGGTTTACAGTTTAAAGAGGAAGTGTCATCATGGCAGAGGAAGCTGGCCTCACCACACATCGCAACAGAGAGAATAGAAAGCAAGAGCTGGCTCTGAAAACATGGCAGTCTATACTCCCAGTGACACACTCCTTTAGGAGACTAAGTAGGAAGTTTAATCAAAAGGGTGGGAGGTAATATGCAGTGTCATTGGCCATCCCCACAGTGACTGGCTGCTGCTTTCACAACTGATAACCCACAACCCCATGGCAAATGCCAGCAATGCCACTGAGAAGGGCCCTCTGTGGAGTGGGGGCAGGGAGGAGACAAATGACGGTGCCATGATGTACCCATTCAAAGTTTCTACTTAATAAAACAGATGAAAAGCAAATCCTGTCACATAGAATTATCATCTTTTGGTAACTGTTTACTTATTGTTCCATTCTATTTTATATAGAAAGTAAAAATAAAGTACATTCAATTATATTTCAAAAATATACTTGACACTATAAGGTATTTATCTTCAATCAACCACATCCCACCCATATACTCATGTACATCTCACAATGCAAAGTACCCAGGCCAACTTCAAAAGTTCCCATAATCTTTAACAATAGTAACACTGTTCTCTTGCAGGTTTTGGCCAGTAAACTTCAAGCACAACAACCAGTCTTAGAAAGTGGGGATTAATAACAACATATTTCTAGGCTGAATCTCAAAAAGATGCTAGGAGAAAGCACTCAATACACAAAAGGGTAAAGAGAATTTTCAATTTCAGTAGCAATATAATTATAATAAAGAACATAGTTTTGGGCTGGAGAGATGGCTTAGCTCGATTCCCCAGGACCCATGTTAGCCAGGTGCAGAAAGGGGTGCATGCATCTGGAGTTCGTTTGCAGTGGCTGGAGGCCCTGGTGTACCGATTCTCTCTCTTTCTCTCTTGCTCTCCCTCTCTCTCTCTCTGCCTCTTTCTTTCTCTGTCCGTTTCTCTCAGATCAATAAGTAAAAATAAATAAAAAGAACATAGTTTATATGAACACCACCAAGTGTAAGTTTACTTGTACATGGCACATTAGATTTAGGGATTCATAATATGTTGAAGGTGATAGTTGTCTTACAACATACAACTCAAATGTGCTGGTCCTTGGAAAATAGAGTGTCACATTTAAATAGGAAACATTTCATTTTTAAATGCATGCATACACACACATACACACACATGTCTTAAAGTTTGTATGAGCTTTAATCTTCGTTATATGTGAAAATAAATATTCTTCAATGATTTGGAAAGGCAATCACCGTATGTTTTCTGGCTGAAAACAAATGTTGCATTGAGTATAAGGTTCTACTTATTGACGGTATAATTTATGGACATGACAGATCTTCACTGCTTTCTTACCTATCTCGCCTCATTTCATGACATGTACTGAATCAAATTTTGTATACAAGTATTACAAGGCGTCAGTGGTCAGTTTAATATTTTAAAAGAAAAATGAACCAATTATTAACTTGTACTTTTTCAAGTGTTTTAGTATTATCTATTACCAATTTATCAAAAGTTAAGTATTTGTTAATGTCCCAGCTAGGTATTACAATATTAATGTAATTATTAGTATACAGTAGTTGTCTATTCAAAGTAAATTCATAATACAAGGCACATAACAGATATAAAGGAAGCTGATGTACATAATCATTAAACATATTGGGAAGCAAGTAATATTTGACAAAATTTTTTTTAAAATATAGGGAAATGTACTTATTTTTAAAGGTGTTATGAGGAAAATATTTATGGAAGAATGGAACTTAAGCTTATCTATGAAGTCTGACTACTATTAAAATAGATATAAAGAATATTGATGGTAATGGGAGTGAAAAGGCCCAAGTGCTGTCAGGGGAAGAGATTGAGTAAAGGAAAGGTGGAGGGAGGGCTAATCAAAATCTAAGAGGATACAAATAACTCATATGGAAACCTACTTTTATGGACAATGGAACATTCAGGAGCCATAGATTGTTGCTAGAAAATTTTTAGTGCCAGGGATGGGATACCTTCCCATGAGATGTTGGCCAGGAAGGACCCTGATGCCCCCAAAATATTACAGGCCATTGCCGAGACCCTTGGTTTCCACCAGGAATAGACGGTAAGATCCTGTTGCTGAAGACTCCACATATTTGGGCTACAAGGCCACTAAGAAATCCTGCTGGAACTGAGCTGATAATCTCCTCCATGTAGACCAGCTGACAGAAAGCTGGAAGAAGCTATTCTGCATGCAGTTCAATGGGAGAAAGAGAAATCACCAGTGAAGATACTCAACAGTGGACACTGAAAGCCTTATATTTGGCCATCCAGGCTAAATGAGCCAACTGATGCAATAGTGACACGGTCTGTCATGGTGGAAACCAACTGCCCTCTAATCGGACTGGAGGCCTCCTCCATGGGAGGGAGTACATCCCTTTACTGAAAAGTTAAGACAGGGGTAGTCATGAGCCATAGTGGTGTAACATCTGCTGCTGTCTGGCTAAATGTATATACTTTGCTTATCAAACAGCCCAGTAAGCACTTCTCTTAATGTCATACCCTTATATTAATGCTACTTTCACTTTTGGTAGAGAATCTTCTCATTTCAGATGGCAGTGACCTTAGGATGACTCAGAAGGCATCATGGTGCTTGAAAGAAGGGACTGGAGTGCTCAGTACTGCAATATCTCTATCACACCTTCCAAGGCTCAGGATCTATTGCAGAAGAGGTGGCAGGAAGAATGTAAGAGCCAAAGGAAGGGTAGGACTCCATACAACATGCTGTCTCCAGACACAAAATGGTCTGGATATCCATGACCTCACAGTTCCTGATACTACCTACATAAGACCATCATAATAGGAGGAAAAGATCATGACATCAAAATAAAAGAGACACTGATTGAGATGGGGAGAATGGAGTTTCAAAGGGGAAAGTTGTGGGGGGGAGGGAGGGTATTACCATGGGATTTTTTTTATAATCATGGAAGTTGTTAATAAAAATAAATTAATTTTTTAAAAAAGAATATTGATGGAGGAATTCTTGGCAAGAAAAACAGAAAGTATACATGCAAAGAAAACTAACAATATTTTTAGCACCTCTGTGCAATAACCTTTGTGTGGTGCACTTTAAAGGTATTTTCAAAAGCAATTTGTGCATCAAAGTATGCATAAATTTGTTTTAAATATAAAAATTTGTTTTATGTTTAATTTTTATGTGAGAGGTGGGAGAGAGAAAATTGTTACATAAGCGCCTACAGCCACTGCAATTGAACTCTGGCTTCATATGTCCCCTTGTGTGCATGTGAAACATTGTGTGCTTGTGTTACGGTGTGTCTGACTTACATGGGACCAGGAGAGTCAAACATGAGTCCTTAGAATTCACAGGCAAGTTTCTTAACTACTAAGCCATCTCTCCATCCCCTTATGTTTAATTTTTTAAATTGTGTTTATTAAGCTTTGGTACTAAACTACATGTCTATTAATTTATAAATCCAACAAATTACATCAGCAACTCTAAGAGAAACCTTATTACCTAGTTAATAAATTTTTGTTGTCACTTTAATTTAAATTTCTAAATCACTTTTATGGGATGGAGTCATGGCTTAGATGTTAAAGTGTTTGTCTGCAAAGCTAAAGGACCCAGGTTTGATTACCCATGACCCATGTAAGCCAGATGCACAAGGGCCTGCATGCATCTGGAGTTTGTTTGCAGTGGCTGGAGCCCTTGCATGCCCATTCTATCTCTCTCCCTCCCTCTCTTTTTCCCTATTTCTCTCTGTCAAATAAATAAATAAAAATAAAATCTTTAAAAAAATACATGCACTTTTATTTCCATATGACTAAACTGATCGTCTATCCAACTTTCCCAAGTACTTAAATATCAGATTTATAAATATATCATATGTAAATATTACAATCATGTATACATATTTGTGATAGTTTAACTTAAATATATTTTACTCATTAATTTAAATTTTTAATTAAATAAGCGACATAATAGTTATCTAAATAGGTCAGTTTACTCAAAGTTCAGAAATAACTTTCATCTATCTATCTATCTGTCTATCAATCTACATCTATCGGTCTTTCACTACTCTATATGTATATGTGATTCAAAATATTTTTGATTTAGTTTATCATGTATACTTATTTCTCAAGATTGCAGAGTTAGGAAGCATTTTCCACTTTGAAATTAATTACCCCAGAGAATATTGACCAATATGTTCACAGTTGGCTGACTTGCAGTTGAAGATAGACAGAGAACGTCTCTTGTCCAATTCTGCAATTTGTCTTCAGGCAATATTCTGATACTAACTTATGTTCACTACCAGAGAAACTCCAATGCTTACAGGAGTTGTCCAAAAATAGAATATCCTTATTATTTATAAAGTTAAGGAATATATGACAATATACTCTAACAGGTACAAACACTGTTACTATAAAAACACTACTCTATGTATTCCATAAGAATGTGTCTCTTTCTTTTTATTGTAGTAAAAAGCAATTTCCATAAATGTAGTTTGGCTTGTTTCTGATTTGTTTATGCATTTTATTATTATCTCAATTGCAGCATTGCCATTCTTTCCTTTCTAGATGTTTCAATTTTTCCATAATATGACTTATGATTTGTGTTTAACATAGGCTTTGCTATAGTGCTCATCATTGGGCAATGTGAACTAATTTTCTACCTTTATTAAATTGTCAGTAAGTATTATTAATATTTTATCCTTTAGAATATTATTTGCATTAAGAAAATATCACAACCAAAGCAATCAAACACAGATTTAAACTGTGAATTTGATTATGAGGATTAATTGGAATTAATGATACTTGAGCACTTATGGAAGTGGTAGCATTCTATATCTTTTAAATTATTTTAAAATTGTTGAGTTATCATTATAGGACAAGCTCTCAGAGTGTGAGATTGAACTTACTGATTAATATCTGTTGCTGTTTCAGGCTGCTGCTGAATACGACTTACGATGGCTGAACTACACATCCTGATAGGAATTTCTATCCTTTCTATCCTTTTCCACATCAGCAGTTAAAGGTAAAAATTTAAGTGATCATACATAAGTGGAACATATCATATCAAATAAAACAAAAATAAATACAATTTGGCATAAAAGAAACTTATATCAATTATTTATACATAAAATTCACAATAGCTTGTTTGTAAAAATAATTATTATTTCAAGAGACACTGTTGTGAAACTCTACAGCTTAGATGAGAGAAATCAAATATAGTAACTGTTATGAAAAAGTACTTTGCCAAATTTTGTGGAAGTGTGGATGCTACCTTCATGTCCACTTCTCTGTTCCTTTCTATCTTAATGTACACAGAAACCTGCTATTGTGTGTGTTACTCCATGAACACATTACTCACAAAGAAGGAACATTAGTGTTTTCACAATAGTGCTGTTTTAATATCAGGCCTTAAGTTATTTTTTGAAATTTTTGTTTCACTTATTATTGAAGATTCTATTTCCTCCATTCATATATAATAAGGTAGGTTTTTAAACTGCCATGCCAATTTTTAATATACTGAAAAATTATTAGTACTCCCTTTCTGCTTGAAAACAATATTATGTTCTTGTATTACAAAGTAAGAAGAGAAATTAGCATATGATCTAATTGTATTCTATTTGCAAATTCATTGTTAATCACCAAGCTTTTATTTTTCTGTATTTCCTCTAAGCACATTTATGGCTACAGAATTGTGTTTGGAATTCTTAGTATGTCTTAAATTACCTCTTTTTGTTCAGCATAAAGACTAATTAATATGGCGAACTTATGTTCATGTGAAAGACAGTTAATATGCTTTTGGTTATAATAACAACTCATACTTTGCAGCATAAGTATTAATGTTAACCTGCTAGTTATTGGTGGCTTGACTTCATTCCTTCTGGTTTAGATCACACATCCTCCTAAGTTTACAAAGGAGCTCCTTCTGATCATCTCTGCATATGGTTTGTACCCTTCCATGTTCAAAGGTTCTGTACACATAGCAGTGAACCCAATCTGTAATACAAAACAAATGTGGAGCCTTTATTTATTTACGAAGTTTTGAGAATTCTCAAAGCTCAGTAGTGTTATGTTAAACTTACAGAAGTACTTCATAAATACATCAAACATTGTGCAACTTGCATGCCAAAGTTCCTTGAAGCCAGTCTTATGATCAAGTCAGCACACTGCAGGGCCTGATAATGTGTTTGGGAGATGTATGCTTAGGTTTCAACATTAATTTATTGTTATGCTTTTTGATTGGCCCGAGGCAAGTTACTTAATAGTGCACAGTCTGCTTTTATGTACACAAAGCAATGTCATCTCCACCCAATTTGTGAGAACATATTGAGTAGTGAATAAATTAATTCATATGAAATCTCAGAGAATGTTGTTTGACACAAAAGTCTCCAACAAAATTAGCTAATTTTAATAAAGAAGCTCATTATTTGAGTACAGCTGTCATATAAAAATATGGACTATCTTTTTACATATTATTTCCATACAATAGAAGCTTGTAAATGCCATTAATTTTTGTTACAACTTTGGTAATCACTCTTAGGAAAGAATACTCAAGCAGACAGCCCTGGGTCACTAATTATGTCCTCCTAGATTGATCTCAGGTGGGCCATTAATTTTTTGGATCCAAAACTAAGTTTAATAAGCCATGCATTTTTTAAAAGTTTTTTATAACCCATTGAAATACAATCTGGATTTTAAACCCTGTTCTGAGAAGAACTTAATTTTACTAACTGAACTAGCTAGTTTACATTACTGGTTTACATGTTCCTTAGCTTGACCTACCTCTTAAAAACTAAGAAAGGTCAATACATTTTATTTAAAAAGGAATAATAGTTGTAAATGATTAAGTTAGAAAAACCACTTTGACATGGTTCTTTTTAAATTTATCATTTTAACTTTGTTTTAATATCTGTGGTGGTTTGATTCAGGTATCTCCCCATTAACTCAGGAGTTCTGAATACTAGCTCTCCAGCTGATGGCAATTTTGAAATTAAAGTCTTTGGGAGGAAGTGTTTTGTTAGGCGCAGGCTTATGGGTGCTATAGCCAGCTTCTTTCCTACAGTGTTTGACACCCTCCTGTTGCTTTTGTCCACCTAATGTTGGCCAGGAGGTAATGTCCACTTTTGGCTCATGCTACTATTTTCTCCTGCCATAATGAAGCTTCACCTCAAGTCTATAAGCCAAAATAAACCCCCTTTTTTCCCCACAAGCTGCTCTTGGTCACGTGTTTTCTGCCAGCAATGTAAACATGACTACAACACGAAAATTGGTATGGAAAAGTGGGATCATTAATACTAGAAACCTGACTGTGTGGCTTTTGGCCTTTTGAAGCTGATTTACAAGAGGAATGTGGAAGGATTTGAACCCTTGGGCTAAGAGACAGATTGCAGTGATGTAAGTACAGCTTTATGGACTATTTTGGTCAGAATTAAAGACCTGAATGCAGTAAGAACTATGGACTGTGAGGTTTGGCTTATGAAGGTGAGAAAAAGCTTTACCTGGACTAGGCAAGAAGCAGTTTGTGTGAGAGGCTTGCTTTCATGCCCATGTCCTGAGAACATGTGCAGAGTTGCTTTTTGTAGAAATAGGCTAGCGTAAGCAAAGGAATATGGCACAGAAAAAAATGAAACCTTTGGGCCAAAATTGCTGCCTATTCAGCTGCAATTGTATAATAGATTACAACCATTTAGATTGGGCCAGCTGACCTGCTTTGAGACAATAGGAAGAATGTACACTCTTTTGAAGGGGTCTGAATGCTAAAGGTGTGTCCTATTCTTCAAAGTCTGCTTTATTCCCCTCTGGATTAACAAATTTGCAGTCCACCTGATATTATGGAGTATAACAAATGCAGGAAAGAGAGGGTCATTGAATTTGCAACATGGTTTTCTTTCTTGTAAATGGCCATGGGAAGTGTGAAGCAGGCTTTTTGGATTATCTACATGAGATCCCAATGGAGCCATGAGGATGAACTGTGGTTTGCAGTGGACACCCAATGGAGATGCCAGGACTATAGGATGGCTGCGAAGAAGAGCTATTGACACCAGATGAAGTTTTCTGGGACTGTGAGTAGCTTCACTGGAGGGATGGAATTGGAACTCAAGAGACTTGTCACTGGGTAGAATTGACTTGGAAACATGTCACTGTTGGAGTTGTTGGAGCTACAGAGTTCGATGTTCACCCAGTTTATTTTAAATCTTTTACTGGTTGAGTATTTCTTTGCTATGCCCAATACCATCTTTAGCAGTGTGAATGTTCATTCTATGTCATTATGGATTTTTTTATTGTTGTTATTACGGAACAGTTAAAAGATCTTGGACTATGGGAATATTGGAATATCATTGGGCTTGATTAAAAACTATGTAGAGCTGGGTATGATGGAACATGTGTTTAATTCCAGCACTTCGGAGGCAGAGGTAGGAGGATCACTGTGAGTTCAAGCCCACCCTGAGATTACATAGTGAATTCCAGGTCAGCCAGGGCTAAAGTGAGACCCTATTTCAAAAAACCAAAGTGGGAGAAAAAACTATGGGAACTTTTAAAGTTGGATTGAATGCACTGCATTTTATATCATGGATGGTTATCTGTTTTTGTAGTCCAGGGGTAGAATGTGGTGATTTAATTCAGATGTCCCCTGTAAACTTAGGTGTTCTGAAAGCTAGTTCCCCAGCTGATGGATATTTTGGAATTAAAGCCTCCTGGAAGCAATGTATTTCTGGGGGTGGGCTTAGTGGGCTTATGTGTGTTATAGCCAGCTTCCTCTTGCCAGTGTTTGGCATACCTTGCTGTTCCTTTTATCCACCTGATGTTGGCCTGGAGGTGATGATGTCCACCCTCTGCTCATGCCATCATTTTCTTTTGCCTTCATGGAGCTTCCCCTTAAGTCTGTAAGTCAAAATAAACCTTCCCCCCCAACTCTTGTTGTTATTGTCCACATGATGTTGACCAGGAGGTGGTGTCCACCCTCTGCTCATACCACCATTTTTGCCTGCCATCATGGAGCTTCCCCTCAAGTCTGTAAGCTAAAATAAATCCTTTTTTCCTGCAAACTGCTCCTGGCCAGGTGTTTTCTGGCAGCAATGTAAACCTCACTGCAATAGTATTACAAAATAAAAAAAAAATGCATATTTAGAAAAAGTCTAATTTAAGTCATAACTGAGGAGGGCTCCCTGCTGAGTAGGAGCAGGGAAGAGGGAAAAGATGTTATCAACATATGATGTATCCATACAAAATGCTTTCTAAATAATAAAAAAGAAAATTTGGCTGTGTTATTTTCATTACTACAGAAGCAAATACATTCAACAATTATTTAAGATTTGCTGTGTTCAAAATCCTTTAATTTCATAGTTTTACTTCCTGTTCTCAATGACCTATTACATTCATCAAGGCTGCACCTGGTGAAATTACAAAAACCTACCAAAATAGATTCACCAGCTAGTGACCACGTGTTCAAACACTTGAGCCTGTAGGGAAAGATTTTCATTTAAACCACAACATTCCACCCACCAGTCCCTGTAGGCTAATAACCAAAGCACATTCATTTTCACTTCAAAAATCCCCATGATCTTAACTATTAAAGCTGATCAAAGACTCAAAGTCTCTTCTGAGATGCAAGGTAAACTCTTAGCTGTGATTTTCCTGTGACATAAATCAGTCAATAAATAAATAAATTAAAATTACATGCTTCCAACACAAAATGGGAGTAAAAGTCCCCAACCCACGAAGTAGAAATGGAAGCTTTGCATGGGAAAGTCCGACCAAGACAAGAGTGAAGCCCAATGTGGCAAACACCAAATACTACATATTATTTATATGTCTGGGACCCATGACAGAGTTATCTAGGCTGCACTAGAATTTAATAGCCACCCCTCTTAATATTTGCTGCCTGTAGTTTTATAGCCTCCTCTTGATTCACTGCATGTTTATGTTTTTGAAAGATGCGCCACAGTCCAGGCATCTCCAACATCATTGAGTCTTCGTGGAACTACAGAACATTCACAGTTTCACACAAGAACTTCCCAGGTTCTCATTGTAGGATATCGGACCCAGTTTCTAATGTGAAGCCACAGTGGAGCATGATTCATTGCTGCTCCTAATCTGCTATCTTTCATGCCTAAATCTAGTACCACGTAGACAATGTTGCCAACTGCTACTGCCGGATCTGGATGAAGTCTTTCCCTTTTGGATCAGGGCTGCAGTGGTGATTTTTAGCTCACTAGATGAATGTTTGAGAACACTTTCCAAGATAACGTGTGACAGGGAACTCCCTCAGTGGCTTTCCATTCAAAACAATTTGCATGCTCACCAGTGAGAGCCTTCAGTGGGTGGGGTCTTAGTCTCAGGGCACCTTTCCTACTGTCTGCGTGAAGAAAATAAGATTTCTCTTTAATTCTGTGAATTTCTGTTACAATTACAGTTTTTTTTTTTTTTCAGCTGTAGTCTCCTTTAATAGCACTTTGAACTGGCTCATAAACCTTTCCTCACTATACTTCAGATTTTGTTTTTGAATATATTTTACTCTCTTTCACTATAGGACTAATAATAAGAGCAATGAGTAATAATGTTAGCCTGTCTAAAAATTGCTTCTGTCAAATAAGTTAGTTCATTACCTTTTAAATTGAATCAGCCTAAGTCATCTTCTCCAGGCACAAGCAGAGCACAGCCAGACTGTTTGCCAGACCACTAACCAGGAATCTTGTAGACTGCTTGTTCCCCTCCAAAACCTTAAGAGCCTATTTTCCACCATCTGCATCTCTCTTCACTTTATAGTTTTGCAAATCCTCACCAGAATGGCTCCTTAAGCTCTGCTTACAGCCCTGTCTTGTTTCTCTAGTCCATACTCTTCCACATTCCTCTTGCAAACCAGTTTCAAAATCGTATAAAGCACATTATCACAGAATCAGGTCCACTCCTTGGCACAAATTTTTTTATTAACTATGTTAGCATTTGTTGTGACCAAATACCTACCCTGAAAACTAATAGTTTTTTCTGTTTTGTTTTTTTTTTCCAAGTTAGGGTCTCACTCTAGCCCAGGCTGACCCGACCTGGAATTCACTACGTAGTTTCAAAGTGGTATGAAACTCACAGCGATCCTCCTACCACTGCCTCCCAAGTACCAGGACTAAAGGCCTGCGCCACCACACCCAGCTAACTAGTAGTTTTTTAAAGAAGGATGGGTTTATTTCAAGTTAAGAGTTCCAGTGGGTACATTCTAATGAAGGCAGGTAAGGCACAGATAGCAGCAGGAGCCAGCAAGAAGCTGGTTAGTCACATGGCACTCAGTCCAGAGTAATGGGCACGTATGAAGGGCGACCATGTTGTTAAAAAAAAAAAAAAAAAAAAGACTACCCACTTTCTACAGCCTAACCCCACGCCCTAAAGTTTCTACCAACTTCCCAAATAGCACTGATGCAAGATTTTGGGGTTTAAGGAGGGCCTATGAACCCCAACTTTTCAGCTCTTGTTATTTCAACAAAGAATTTAGAAAAATCCTCTTAGAAGGATAAATTGTAAGTTACTGGATTCATTTAGGGAGACATAATGAATTATGAGGTTTGTTTATGGTAAACTAGTGTTCAGGAAGGAGGCTAGCTGAAAGCCGCAGCCCGGAAAGGGATTCTCCTTGCCCAGTTGGCAGACAGGCTCTCCATCGTAGAGAAATGTTTGTGGGGGAAAGTCCGTGAATGCACTTGTGGGAGGCAAGACGTGAGACCCAGGCTTACAGATCTGGAAGCACACGCACGTGCACATGTGGGAAGCAGGACAAAGGAACTTGAGCTGGCGCCCTCACATAGAGAAGGCAAAACACGAGGGTCTGGAGCAAGAATGTCAAAGGGTGCCAAAGTATAAGAAGGCCAGCCCTCTCCTTCCCATGGAGAGAGCAGAGAGAGTATATTAAAAGGACTGATGGTTACAGCACTGTCACTGAGGGAGAGCACACCAAAGCAGAGACCGGGAAACTCAAGACACCAAGGCCACAAGCAGCCAAGAAAGCCCATGGTCGTACACGTGGCGGGCCTGGAGTCTGGAGGAAAATCGTACATGTAACAGGAGTGGAAAGGCATCTTCATACGAAACGCATGTGCGAAACGAACAGAAAAGCATCCAGGCAACATAACAAAGCGGTGTCCCAGGCAGTCTGGGTTAGGGCGGGGATGCACACACTGGTATTGAGGAGTAAAGAACCAGGCAGCCAAAATGGGAGAGAAGTTAGCACATAACAAGATCTCTCTCTCTCTCTCTTTTTTTTTTTTTTTTTTTTTTTTTTTTTTTTTTTTTTTTTTTTGAGGTAGGATGTCCCTCTAGCCAAGGCTGACCTGAATCTCACTCTATAGTTCCAGGCTGACCACAAACTCAGAGTGATCCTTTCTTTTACTTCTTCCTCCCAAGTGCTGGGATGAAAGATGTGTGCCAACACCCTGGCTTTCAACAAGCCCTTTATAGTTAATTAGAATGGCCTTTTGTTATCAGACTCAGGTATGCAAGGGAGAAGCCTGCCTTGTTCTGGGATTTAGGGGGCAGATCCAGAGGCTAGCCCACCTAGGTGGTGTGTTAGATTGGGAGAAGCGGTAGTGGGTACCGCAGCCACTGGATGACACTGGATTAGGCACTGAATTCCAGTTTTGTCAAGGCAGGTGGGCTGACATTTATTTTTTCTTCTTGAGCCCCTGTCCTCAACTGTCTCCTTCAGCACCATGATCTTGGGGCTATTCAAACAGTTGAGCCCATGGGGGAAATTTCCCATTCAAACCGCAACAGAAATTGATAATGTTTGCGAATCCTACCTAAAACCATATGGTTTATGAACAGTATGACTGGAATTAAAAAAAAGCATAGATAAGACCAAAGTTTATTCATTGCATTTTAGTATTTCATTTTTCATTGTTTTCAACTTACCTTGAAGTTTCTTTATAAGTTAACTCTTGTATATAAAATTGTAAGAATAGTCAGTCCTTGAAGAAATAAAAGTGTGATAATTCTTAAACTTAATGCATGCATCAATATCAGGTTTCATTTGCATGTTTCTACAATTTTAATGGGGTTTTAGTCTATATTTTGCCAAATGTGTTTCATTAATATGTATCTTTAGAGACCTAGTAGCAAGGGGATATTTCTAATTTTTTTAAATTTTATTTGACAAATTTTATACAGGTATGTAATATATTTCAATCATAATGCCCTCCCATTGACTTCTCTCCCCCTCCCCAGTCTCAACTTCTTCTCTTTTCCAAGTAGTTCCTCTTCTACATAATGTCTGTTTTGATGTTCAGTATTTCTACTTAGGAATTACAGACCTGGTAAATTTAATTATACATGCATTATAGTTGTATAATTAATTAATCCATATTAGTAAAACACCTAAAGGCTAAAAAGTCATTATAAACTGAAAGCGGGATACTTTGAGTAGCACCTTAATCTTCTTTTCCCTCTTATCAAAACTAATTAAATAAACTAATTCAAACCAACATAACAATTTGATCAAAAGAAATTCTCATAGGTAGGGAGACGATATTATATTTTAATCACTTTAGTAGTCTGAAAGAAAATAAAATGTGATATTTATAAAATATCAAATTATAAATTTATAATATAAGTGAAATTCAATTTCATTCATAAAGTATAAAGAATAATGCTTAAGCTTACCTATGTCATTAAACAAGGCTTTTATATTTTCTCATTTTAAAGTTCAATATGAAAATACTAATCATCTGTATTTCCAAATATCTAAACATTTGGAATTCTGTAGTGGTTGAAGTATTAGTTGGTATTAGTATTTTTGGAGATCTTCATGAGCCAGTTACTTAGCAAAACATTGTACTGATTGTATGCTGCCTCCTATATGCTTTTATCCAGAGGCACTATGAGGCTGAAGTTATAAAAACCTTTAAGTTTGAAGAGTACATGAACAAAGACAGAATTTAGGTGCTCTTTAATACTCATTATGAAAGCATTTCAATGGCATAGAGGGTCTGTTTAAGCTGAGCAATGATGAGAACCAGTTACAAAGATTTGGTTATAAAGCAACTTGTCCACTCTTTCCAGTGTCAGTTCATCTTATGGTACAGAAAATATTTTAGTGGCTAGCCAAAAGTTGCCAATGTTCACAAGTTCTTTCCCAAGTTGATAATTACAAATTGAATAAGCATAGATATTAGATTTGCTCTATTATCCACAAAACCTGTTTAGTGATTACCATTACATGTCTAGAAAGTAAAGCAGAACCTAGCATTTGCGCACATCATGCGTCACTAGGTGCTCAGACTACTGTGGTTGAAACTGAAGCAGAATGCTATGAAATGTCACCTCTACCTGTTCAGTCAAGCACTTCTAACAGTTGAGGTAAAAACTTTCCATTATTAGAAATAGTTGGAGAAAACTGATAATCTTTGTGACAAGATTCCAGTAGTAATCACCACTGTCCAAATTCTGCATTAGAGTTATGCATGATGCTTCTCCATAGACACCTAAGATGATATAGGGAATATATATATATATATATATATATATATATATATATATATATATATATATGTATGTATCATCAGTCATTTTTGCAAAGAGAAGCGACACCATGAATTTATACTTCATAGTCATCATTATAGCTCCTTCTCAGTGTCATTCATATTAACTTTCTGGGGTTCAATAGTTCTTTAGTGATAGGAGATCTGGATAGGAGCTTTCGAACCATCCCTGACTGCTATCCATCCTGCATTGGTTGAGATAATCAAGAAACTGTTGATATGATCAAATGCTTAGGATAAAGGTTGTTTTGTAAAGGAAGCCAAGCCTGTGGAGATGTGAGACAAAGGAAATGGCTATGTCACAGGCAAAAAAAAAAAAAACCCTTTTAAGTTATAAGGACTGAAATCCAAAGATGGACTTGAAATTATATTCAAGATAAAGTTATCATGCCACTTTAATAATTTATTTAAACAAAATGGTTCCAAAATATAATTTATTTCCTCCAACACCTTCCATACATACACAGAATGCTGTGTTAAATGCCAGGAAAAATGACAAAATATAAACTGTGAGATGGAATTGTGAGGTATTACATAAGTGTTCAAAAAGGAAATAAAATTAAAGATCATGTTTCAAGTCAGTAGTCTCAAAAGCATGTGATGATAAAATTGAACATAGTGTCCCTTGATATTGGGAGCCCCGAGCCAAACAACAGCCATCTTAGGCTATAGGCAGCCATGAACAGCAATGAGTTTCTGTTTCCTGGCTCTTGAATCGCTTACTAGAAATCCCAAGACCCACTGTGCTCGGAACACCATGCCTGGGACCTTCCAAGAAGAGCTGCATGCGGCCTCGCCTTCCAAGTTCCTGGTTCTGCTTACGGGCTATATGACTAGCCTTCCTTCCCTGGATCTCCCTATATAAACCCTCCTGTACTAATAAAAATTGAGATCTTGACCAAATGCTCGGCTTGGTCTCCTTCCTTGTGTCTGTTTGCTTATTCCCATTCAGGTTGACTTCTCCTCGGGCCTCTGTTGAACCCCCACAGGCCGGGGCACCTCAAGATTTTAGAAATAGAATTTTAAAAAGCTAGACTTGTAACTGGTTCATGTTTTCTGCTTTGGATCGATACTTTTCTCTTGGACTTAAAGCACAGAGGTAGACAGTTGAACACTTTCATCTGTTCTGACAAATGATAGGTAAGTGAACTCACCATTATAACTCACCATTAACTTAGTTTCTTCACTTAGACTTAGCTTATGGCCATGTTGTGGGTGAGGAACAGATTGTACTTTCCAGCAGAAAGAACTCTTGTAATTTGTTTTTATGAGAGAGAGAGAGGAAGAGAGAGAGAGAGAGAGAGAGAGAGAGAGAGAGAGAGAGAATTGGCATGCCAGGGCCTCCAGCCACAGCAATAGAACTCCAGCCATGTGCACCACCTTCTGCATATGTATGACCTTGCTTACTTGTGTCACCTTGTGTGGGCTTATGTGGGACGTGGAGAGTAGAACATGGGACCTTAGACTTCACAGGCAAGTGCCTTAACCACTAAGCAATTTCTCCATCCTAAGAAGGAACTCTTTATGCAGATCATTTCATTCCCAAATCAATTTTGAAGTTTTGTTTTGTCTTTCCTCCACACACTTTATGGTAGAATATTAGATGCTGACGCTTTTGCTTCCACAGTATATCCTGACAACTAATTCCTCTGTGTACTTCATAAGAAATAAATATGTATGAATAAAATTTCACCAGATACACAAAGCCTCATGGTTACTCTAACATAAGACATATTATAATAGATTCTTGAAGAGTTCTTCAAAAATTTCTGAGAACTTTGTAGTAATCAGTGGTGTAATTGTACTCAATGGAAACTCCCTCACTTAAAATCACCAGTTACAGATGCACAGAGACAAGCAAGTGCCATAAAATTGCTTGATAAATGTTCAAGGATAAACATGAAAGGGAAAAAAAATGTTCTCTAACCCATAACAACATAAATAGAAATTAAGAAGCTTACCTTTCAATCATTTATGTACTAATGTTTATTGAAAGTACCTCTGATATGAGTCATTCCCTCATGTCATTTCTTCTGAAAGCTGATTGCTGTGGTAGTTGATATGCACGGCTCATAGAAATGACCCAATTATTTACCAATTGCAGACACTTTTTGAGCCTAACCATAATTGTCAAAATGATGACATGTTCTGTATAGCTTAAAAACTGGCATAACCCAAGGGGTTGGTGAAGCATTACAACTTCCTAGTAAACAATGTGAAGGTGTTGATACTTACTGAGTATCAGAAACTTGTGGAAGATATAGAACTTGCTGTCATTTCATCAACTTGCTATTAAAGAAATAAGAATATATGACAGGTATGTACCGTTTAGCTACTGTATAATAAGTACAACTGATCTATTTCAGTTTCATAAAATATGCAATTCTAGTCTTATACTTTGAGCTCTGTCATTTAAAGAACATAGAATTCATCAGGAGTTTCCTTTTAATAATAAGCAGAAATTAGTATTGAAAAGAGGGCCTCATACATGGTAGATTAATAGGTAAGAGCTTTATCAATGAGCTATAAGAATAGCCCAGAAGTCATTGCTGTGTATTTGAAACAAGATGAAGGGGCTAACACATGAAACCAATGCATTTTCTTTGATTCAATGGACACTCAATTTGCAGAGAAAACAGCTGGCTTCTTATCTGAAGAGATAGATGTATTCTGTCATATCCCAGATCTGCTTACACAAATCAATGCTGTTATAACTCATACAGACACTTTCTGCTAATTTTGATGTATTGCTGGGGCTGAGTATGAATAAATATGAGAATGAGTAACTTCTGGGTAGCAACAGTCCTATAATGGACCCCTACAATTTAATATCCTTTATATTCTAAGACTTGACTAGGTTCTCATTGTAAATATTTAAGAAAATCAACTTTCATTATGGTAAGGCAGACTAAAAATAAAAATTATGAAATAGATACAAAGCCTTCTCTATCACAAAGTTCTACCCCTGTCCAGTTTTTCCTTTCTTTCTGACTCAATTATGAGAAAAAAAAACAGGGATGGAGAGATGGCTTAGCATATAAGACACCTCTGAAGCCTAAGGACCCATGCTCACCTTTCCAGATCCCACATAAGCCACATGCACAAAGTTGAGGCAAGCACAAGGTCACACATGCCCACTAGGTGGCACATGCATCTGGAGTTTGATTTCAGAGGCTGAAGCCCTGGTGCAATAATTTTCTCGATCTCTCTCTCTCTCTCTCTTAAAAAAATGAGAGAGAGAAACATAACAAAAATAGACACTAAAATATAATATTTCATGAAAATATCTTATGAACATAGTAGACAGAGAAGAAATTAGTATCTGGAATAAACAGCTATTCTCCAGGAGAAGTCTTTGTGAAAATCACAGCCCTCCCCTGGAAATGTGAGATCCAAAATAAATGTTTTGGAATGATTTTTTATATGTCTTATGCTACATGAGAAAATGATTTCATAGAGTACATTTAAGTTAGCCCTTCCCATTCAACATTTTACCTCCAATACATTTAGTTTCTTGTGCTCAAAGAAATTAATGGGAAAATCCAACAAGAAACCATTTAACTTTCTCACTGTTATTATAAACGACCATGCTATTCTGTCCTGTGAATAATCCTTTCTCCCAAATCCATGCTGTATATGTAACCTGCCCACCTCTGACTTATTAGCCTTCTTAGAGAAAGACATATACACATTCACATAACTTGTATTACAGAGTAGTGCTAAGCTTATTCTATTTATTAAGAGTTATTAGCATTAATCTCTTACTGTGCCTAATATTAAGCTGTATCATTGCTTTATGTGTAGAAAAATAATATAGTACATGGGTTGAAAGACACTAGGTTTTATATGAGATTTTATATATCCATATATTGAATTAATTTACTTGGGAGTAGGATAGAATTACATATTTGATGTAAACGTCCCCCATAAACTCATGTGTTTGGATACTTAATCCCCATCTTGTGGCACTGTTTGAGAAGGTTGTGGAACCTTTAGAAGGTTGAGCTTTGCTAGAGGAAATGTGTCACTAAGGAGGGAACTGAAGTTTTACAATTCAATGCAGTATTCTGTTCTCTGTTTTCCTACTTCCTCTCTGTGTATGTGATGGTGTGATGCATTTTTTGGGCTTCTGCTATTTCTGTTCATGGTGGTACATGCTGGTGCAATTGCTGGCAATGTGGAGACAGAAGAATCAGCAATTTAAAGTTTGCCATTTTTTTCCCCTACTTTGGTGTACTCTAACCTCTGGAACTGCAAGCCAAAATTAATCCTTTTCCTTCCACAAATTGCTTGATGTTGTGTATTTTCTCACAGAAACAAGAAAGCAAGAACACATGAGGGGTTTTGTACTGCAAGTTAAAAGAAATCTACAAAGAGGAAGATTTGTGGAAATTCCAAGTAAAAACAGAGAAAGGTCAATGGGGATGTTTTACAACTCTAACAACCAATGAAATAGAAATCATTAAATGCATAAAAATATGCACAAAATAACCTATATCCTCTTGCAAAAGGCATTTTCACCTGGGTTTCTACTCTGTAATATATGAGAATTTCAACAAAATATTAAGAGACATGACAGCAAAAACAAATGAAGTTTGAAAGTATGGAACATTCATAAGAAATGTGTTGAGATCTTAAGGTTATCCCACAAGGGATGTAAGCACTCATTAATGGTTTACAAGCTCTAATAAATCTATATCTATATCTATATCTACATCTATATCTATATCCTCTATATAGTATATAATCTATATAATAATCTATATAAAATATATAGAATATATGTATTTGGACAGGTTGGCAATAGAAACAAAAAATCAAAGTGATATTTTCATAATAAACTGTATTATTAAAGAAATTATGAGGACTAAGTACTTATCAATAGATTAAATATTAGAGTACTAAACAATAGTGAGGATGTAAAGTAGTATATTCACTCTGGATACTGGTTTGTTAGTCTGTTTAAAAATGTAACATAAGGGTTGGAAAGGTGGCTCAGCAGTTAAGGTGCTTGCTTGCCAAATCTGATAGCCTGGGCTCAATTCCCCAGTACCCATGTAAAGCCAGATACAGAAAGTGGTGCATTCATCTGGACTACGTTTGCAGGCACAGGAGACCCTACAATGACCATAGTCATTCTCCCTGTCTGTTACTCTATCTCTCTTAAATAAATAAATTAATTAATAAAAATTTAAAGTGTAACATACACTTGCTATACAAGCTAGGCATTGTGTTTCCAGTATTAACATAGTCAATTAAAATAATCTCCATACAAAACTCCCTTCCCTTCAATATGAAATGAAATAATACATTGTGATATGGTTACATTTTGAAATACCATTAAGCAATAGAAGTAATACTATGAGTTCATTTAAAGTTAGGACTGAGTCTTAAATGTATATTGCAACGTAAGAGACAGCATTGTGCATATAGTACACATTGATATATTCTAATTTATTGGCAAAACTATATGACAATAACTAAAGCTGTGACTGTCAGGGTTCTTATAAGTATAGAGTCAAAAAATATTTTGTATTATATGACAAAATAATGCTGGGCACATAGTTTAATACATCTGTTAAAACCTTCAATGTTTTAAAAAACACTATGTGAATGTTTATGCATGCACACTATGAAAATGAAAAGCAAATCCTGGGAAAATACAGAGCATAAAAGAATTTACCTGTAACCTACCTAAACATAGTGGAAAGCAAGGAGGTGACTTCATATGTTTGAAACTCCCCATGTTTCCACAGGGATGGACAATTTAATGGAATATTAAGTACGTTGTGATCTATTTTTTTAAACTTTTTTTCTTCATTATTTGTTTATTTATTTATTTGAGAGCGACAGACGGAGAGAGAAAGAGGTAGATAGAGAGAGAGAGAATGGGCGCGCCAGGGCCTCCAGCCACTGCAAATGAACTCCAGATGCGTGCACCCCCTTGTGCATCTGGCTAACGTGGGTCCTGGGGAATCCAGCCTAGAACCGGGGTCATTAGGCTTCACAGGCAAGCGCTTATCCACTAAGCCATCTCTCCAGCCCAGTTGTGATCTATCTTGAAAGCTAGTTTGTTCAGTTCTTCAAAGTTGAGTAGAGTCTTACTGTTGAGTGCCCAGTTTTGTCTTGTACTAAATGCTTAGAGGAGCCTGGTGCAAAGTAGCTATAAATGAACACTGAAAATGACTCCATGATTAGCAAATGAGCATTAGAGAGTTATCTGCTTGTGCTTATTTTAACATAGAATTAGATATATAAAATATTCTGTGTCCATACATGGGATAAGTTTTGCTTATATATTTCCATATTTTGTCAGTTGAAAATGCCTGAAAGCACTCTCTCCTATGTAGTAATGTGCACACTTGTGTATAGATCTCAATTTTTAATATTCCCCAATATAAAGTACAAACCCATCTTGCACAACTGAAAAGATGGAACAGCAGTTAAACATGCTTACTGGGAAATCCTTATGGCCTGGGTTCAATTACCCAATATTTAAGAAAAGGCAGAACCAGTAAGTGGAACCTATATCTGGAATTAATGTTTGCAGCAGCGGGAGGCCCTGGAATTCCAATTCCTCCTCTCTGCCTAACTTTCTCTCTCTCTCTATCTCTCTCTCTCTTCCTCCATACTATTGTCTCTCTTTCTCAAATTAGTAAATATTTAAAAATAAAGAAATAAAACATCTTGGAAAATTTGGTAACTTAGGAAGTGAGAAAAAAAAAAACAAAATATTTCTGAAGATTTATACAGTTGTAGAGAGTAAGAAATTTATCACAGAACAAAAGTTCATGCATAATGATGACAGTATGTTACAGTAAATAGGAATGAAGTGAAAAGCTTCCAAGCCAAAAGGTAATGACTTTAAAACAAAAAAACTTTCTATTTGGTTGGGCATGGTAGCACACATCTTTAATCTCAGCACTCTAGAGGAAGAGGTAGGAGGATTGCTGTCAGTTCAAGGTCACCCTGAGACTACAGATTGAATTCCAAGTCAACCTGGCTAGAGAGACCCTACCTTGAAAAACCAAACAACAACAACAAAAAAAAAAAAACTTCTACTCATCACACAAAATAATGGGTCTCATGGTAACATTTCATACACTGCACATTGCTTATGTTTTTCATGACCTCTCCCATCCCTCCAACTTCCTCCTTCACATAGCCCAAATATTGCTTTTCATGTATATACCTACATGTATATGAGTGTGTTGTATATATGTATGTTACACACATAGATGGGGCATATGAAAAATAACTTTGTATTTTGACATTTTTTTTCTTTTCTCTCTCTATTACTCTTGACTGTTCCACCCGCTGCTTCCTTTTAGTCTACTTCCTGCCACCTTATAATCCTTCTTCTACTTTCATGGCATACAGATCAATAGGTAGATAATTGATAGATAGATAATAGAAAGAAAGATAGATAGATAAATAGATTGTGCATAGATAAGAAAACTTTCTTGAAAACCTCCATTTGATTTGCATAATGGTTACACCTGTTAACATTTCTGCTAGCATATGTGATTTTATTCTTTTTTTAACATTGTTTTTGATACAAGCACAACAGACTGGCTTTTCTTATGTGCATTAGAAAATTGACACATCAGGGCCTTCAGCCACTGCAGTCGGGGTCCTGACATATACACCACCTTGTGTGCTTGTGCATCACCCTGAGTGTCTGGCTTACATGGGACCTGAAGAGTTGAACATGGGTCCTTTGGCTTCGAAGGCAGGCACCTTAGGTGCTAAGCCATCTCTCCACCCCCCCCCTTTTGTGAGGTAAGGTCTTACTGTAGCCCAGGATGACTTGGAATTCACTAAGTAGTATCAAGCTGGCTTCAAACTCACAGTAATCCTTCTACCTTTGCCTCCTGAGCACTGGGATTAAAGGCATGAGCCACCATGCCCAGCTTCACTCACGTGGTTTTCTTAATGCCAGTTAGGAGTTGTGACAGGTGAAATAGAATCACAATGCTCTGCTCATTTCATCTCCTTGGTGGGTAAGGATGCGGAGCAAAGTTTTCATATATTTATTGACCATTTTTTTCTTATGTTTAGAACTGTCCATTCAATGCATTTGCCTATATATTGATTAGTTGAATTGGATTTTAGAGTGCTTAATTTTTTAAGTCATTAGTGATTCTAAATATAATTGCCTGGTCAGATGTAAAATTGGCAAAGATGCTCTTCCTTTCTGTTATTTGTTTCTTTGCAATGCATATGCTTATGCTTGTTTTTAATTCCACAAAATCCCATTTTTAAATCCTATATTTAATTCTTGAGCTACTGAAGCCTTTTTTATGGAATGGAATCCATAGTTGGAGCTGGGAAACAAGTCAGAATCATATCCAAAAATGAGCCCGTTTTCCATTATCAAGTTCCCACCAATCACGGGCTACAGGAGGGCCTACACTTTTTATATTCTCTCTAAAAAAATTGTTATCCCATTTATCTGGTGCTAACTTTACTCTCCATCAGAGAATTTGCTTCTGTTTTTTCAGATATTTGTAGACACTAAGGAGAGAACTACCCCATCATACCTCAAAAGGGCCTCAGCTGAAACTAAGCATAAGTGGAGAAACAAGCAAGAGTACTGTTTTTGTGGTGAACCAGGTACCAGCACAGGGGTGAAGCAGATAGACACAGAGAACAATCAACTCCTACCAAACCAGATATCCAGAGACACAGAGGCTCCCCAGACCTCATCACTGAAGCAGACCTAAAATGAACCCAACGTAGCTCAGTGAAATTTGCGGAAGAGGGGTCGGAAAGAATGTCAGAGCCACGTGTTGTGTCATGATACACAGAGACCTTGCCTCCTACTCATAACTGATGGCTAACCCCATGATACATGACCCATCTTCCCCAACTAGGAGGGTCCCTGTGGAGGGGGGAGGACAGAGAGGAGGCTAACAATGGTACCAACTTGACTGTATTCACTGAGTACAAAACTAATAAAACAAAATTCTCGCCTATGGATGTATCTTACAATGTTTAGCCTGTGTTTTTATCCATCAGTTCCTTTCAGTATTTCAGTTCTTACACTAAGGTCCTTGATCTATTTTGAAATGATTTTTATATAGGACAAGAGATAGTAAACTAGTTTCATTTTTCCAAATGTAGCTCTAGTCTAGTTTTCCCAGCATGATTTATTAAAGAGGATTTCTTTTCTCCAAAGTATGGCTTGGAAATCTTTAACAAAACGGGTTCTTTATGCTACACTATCCATCAAAACTGAAACAATATGGGAAACAAAACAAATCATACTGGGTATAATATAAAAATATAAAATGGGAGTATCTAGCAATATAAATGTATAATTGAGCCAAATAGATTTGTAAAGCAGAATTATAAGATGGTCCATAAAAGTGTAGGCTACTTTTATTTAAGGAAGCGGCTTATTACCCTTACTCCTGAATTTTGGGGTGGTACATGGTGGCCACCTTCAAAGAGGACACGGTGGAGACATGCTAAAAATAATACCTTCCTAGTAAAGCAACTTGAGAAACACAACTTCAGCCAGACAGTTTAGTTCAACATCTCTCATGCACAGTGGTGATCATAGTCTACGTCTGGTGTGATAGAAAAATGTACCACAACTTATGTGCTTCAAAACAACGCACAGAAAATCAGCATATTCTTGAGAAAAATACAAAACACGGGTTATGTAAAAATATGACTATACTTCACACTTGTCAAGACCATCAAATACTAAGAATTGTCAGAAAGGTGGCCACATGACGATCATACAGATATAACAAAAGAGTTTGTGCTATTCTTGTGAAATAGCAAGTTAGCTTAACATGATAACAACCTGGAAATAGGGTGACAGGTAAGAGTTCAGTGTAGTATTGAAGAACTTTATTTAGTATATGTTTGACTTTTATATAAACCATACACCATTCTAAATATTTTTAGTAGTAAATGTATATAAAATATTGAGAGAAAAACCTTATGTGATATATTTAAGACTACTTCTCATGAAAAATCTAAATCCCAAATTTCTACAATCATGTAACCCCAGAGTAAAAGTGTTAAAAATTTTACTTAATTTGGGATATTGTAAATATTTTATCTCTGGTTAAACAAAAACAAATATTAAACTTGTATGTGGATAGAGACTTTTACAGCAATAGATTAACCAAGTTCATGATCCACACAACCTGCCTCCAAATAGTAATTCAATTTTTTATTATGTTACTTTTTCAGATAAAGGGATATGAGGATACACATAGTATGCTTTTTCATGGTCCTCTTTGGTATCCTAAAAAAGCATGCCCTTGAAGAAGTTGAAACTTCTAATGACTTTTTCAAAGCAATAAATCTGAAAGTAGCCACTGTGATTGACAGTTGAGCACACACTTCTGACTTCTAGAAGAGAAGTCATGTTCACAGTACATAAATATTCACAGAGATGGTATCTTTAAATATAACTTGCAAATAGTATGTCAGTAAAAATGTATTTTTATGCTACCCAGTGGAATTAAAGTGAACTTTTCTTCTTTCCATTTTCTTTGATGAGTTAAAACAATGTAGCTTCCAATTTCAGCATCTGCTATATTGATTTGTATTTCCAAGTATATTTGTTAGTTGTTTCAATTAATGTTATACTGACCTTGGCCAGGAGATCACATATAAATAAATAAATATATATATATATATAAAATCTTAAAATTTTAATTGCTGCTTGTTTCTTTCTTACCCAGATCTAGTTTTTTTGTTTTGTTTTGTTTTGTTTTGTTTTGTTTTGTTTTGTTTTAATTTAGGGACTTCAGTTAAATTACACTATGTGGGCTGGCTCTGGAGAGTGTGCACATGGAGTGAATAGGCCAGAGCTTCCAGTCGCTTCCCCACCTCCCAGTTCCCTGGTCCTGGTACCCCTGCTGCTGGCTTGAGGCTGCCTGGATCTTGCTAAAGTAAAGGCTGACAAAGGCCTGTGGCTCTGCCTTCCTGACGGACCTGCCCCTGGATTCCCAGGTCCCAGATCCCCAACTCCAGAAGGGGGCATGCAGAGTGAGTAGGACAGAGCTCCTGGTCCCTTCCCCACCTCCCAGCTCCCTGGTCCCCATAGCCTTGTTGCTGGCTTGGGATTGCCGGATCCCTGTGTGTGCGGCAGAAGTGGGCCTTTTGCTCTGCTTTCCTGATTGTTTTAAACCCCACTCTTCCGTAAGTGGAGAGTGGAGTTGTGAAGGAGAAAGTGAGAGGGGGAGAGAATTATCATGGCTTTATTGTTTATAATTATGGAAGTTGTCAATTAAAAAAAAATCAGAGCAGGATTTAAAAACAATGCAGTTTGGTCAGAAAAAAAAAAAAGAGGTCAATTAAAATTGAGGTGAAGTTAAATATGGTTGCTTAGATTAGTACCATTACAAAAGTGGAAAATAAAATGGTATCATTTTTTAAAGCCTCAAACAAAACAAAACAACAAAAAAAGAATAGACCAACAAACAAACAAAAGAATTGGTCAGCTAATCAAAGAAGAAGAATATGATAACTGATGGAAATAATCAACAGAATCAGACCTAGAAATACCATATGCTTGATAACAAATATCTAGATGATTCATCTTAGTTAAAGTTTATATATTCATCAAAGTGTACTCAATATTGAGCAATATATTACTATAAACTTCGAAGAGTAATGTAAATTGCCATACGTAACCGAAAGTATAAAGTAGTCATAGTGACCCAAAACATGCCAGCAGATTTGAAAGTTGTAGAGAGCCAGAAAGAAGCAGAGTTATAAATTGCTTTGAGGAAACATTTCAAGCTCCTTTCTACCAATTGTGCTTATTGTGATGATAGCTGTATATAAGTTTCTCTATATTGCTTCTATATTTTGAAGAATTCTAAAATGTCCACATCACCACATTCACAGCCTTCATTGTTATATTCTGTTGAATACTAATGTAAGAGTTACTAGATAGCACAAGATAAAAAATTAGGCCGCAGGCTTTAGAGATGATTTAGTGGTTAAGGCATTCGCCTGCAAGGCCTAGGGACACAGGTTCATTTGCTCAGTACCCACGTAAGCCAGATACACAAAGGTGGTGCATTCATCTGCAGTTCATTTTCATTGACTAGAGGGCTTGATGTGCTCGTTCTCTCTTGTTTTCTATCTTCCTTCCTCCATCTCACTCTCTCAAATAGGTATATAATAAATAAAATTTTAAAAAATTAGGTCCCAAGTCAGTTTACCCTGAGATTATGCAAGTGAACTAGATCTCGTTAAATAATACTTTATTTTCATTCAAACTTTCAGAGATCGGAAGCTCAAAATAGAAATCACTTATATCTTATGAGGTAAACTATAAAAGGCAATTATAGGACACAAACATTAGTATTCTTTTAATAAATGAGGACAAGCTTATCATCTTTTAACTTATAAATAAGTAACTTGAAATATTCATAAGTCCTGGGTTTGTATACACATAGATGTTTATGCTTATATATTATGTTGATGAGTTTTCATCAAGATATCAAGAAATATCTATTTACTTCAGATAGAGCACCAATCACATAGTAAGAAACAATCCTATACAAATCTAACTTGGCAAACAATTGTGATTATTGGAATGACTTAGAGCAACATAGAGAGTTACTTACAGGAACAGAGGTTACTCAAAAACAACTCTATCAATGGCTAAGGCACTTGCCTATGAAGCCTAAGGACCTAGGTTCAATTCCCCAGTACCCAAATAAGCCAGATTTACAAGGTGGCGCATGTGTTTGGAGTTCATTTGCAGTAGCTGGAGGCCCATTATAAATCCCTCTCTCTCTCCCAAATAGATAAAATATTAAAAAATAAATAAATGAAAAGCTGGACATGGTTGTGCACACCTTTAATCCTAGCACTTGGGAGGTAGAGGTAGGAGAATCGCCTTTAGTTTGAAGCCATGATGAGATATCCAAGGTCAGCCTAGGCTAGAGTGAAACTCTACCTTAAAAAAATAAAAAAAAAGAAAGAAAGAAAAGAAAAATCCCCCACACCCCCAAAAAAACAAAAAACTGTGTCACCAAAAGTCCACCTCGGCACGGCTAAAGACTCATTAAAGCTTTATCCCATTAGCTCCCTGCCCAATTTTCACCTGGCTTTAAGGAAACTCCACTGAAAAATCTTCTCTTTCCAGTCATTGCTTAGTGCTAATATAAACTTGGGGAGAAAATAATGCATTTTAGGGCTTTTCCTTTACTTACATGTATGATCAAAATAAGACATTTAAGAAAATGACAAGACCCAGAGCCTATATTCCAATCCTACCAACTGCTTAAGAAGTGAGGAATATAAGTATTTGGACCAAAATCCTTAGGTGAGTAAACTTGAGATACCCTTGAAACAGAATTTTGTAATATTTTGTATTGGTGGGTGCTGTAAAAGAATTGAGTTTTACAGGCTGAATATAACCTTATTTATTGGTTTATTTAACTGATTTTCTGTAACAAAATATATGAACTCTAGTCGCTGTTCCAAAAATCTCCTAAATTTGATATATAAGAAGGAACAGAGAGGAAGGAATATCAAATCATCCAGCCACTTTTCCATGAAAATAAATAAAACGTACATGTTATTCACTAAAATTATTGCTTAAAATTGCCGGCAGGCATGATTGCGTAGTACCAGTATGGCCATCTTATTTATTTTGCAATATAGAAAGAGTACAGGCATTTACCTATGTAGAGATATTTATGTCAAAAATGGAGCAAAAATTAATAAAAAATTGTCTAATCAGACAACCAGTAGAAGCAAGAGTCAGATTAAGGAAGCTTAAATGAAAAACTGGAGGTCACATTGTGAGAGACACATCCCCACATACTCGCTTTAGACAGATCCTGTTACCCAGACTGTTGTATAGAAGATTGCTCAGATCTGGAGAGAGGAAGGAGGGCTCTGATGCTATAAGTCAAGTCTGGGAATCCCTGAAATTTAAAGGTCACACAATCACTTCCTAAATTTATATTAATTAGAAACTGAAATATTCTGTCCTGGGATGGGCAGAAAGGAAGTTCCAGATACTTAGGAAGTCAACAAGTCTGAGAAAGGGTTTCCCGACGTCACCCTAAGGCTATATACAGGGTAATAGTAACTCTCCAATTGAGCTGCCTGCGAGTGGTGTAGTATTTTCAAGCCTCTTCGTCTCTCTGATTCTCGGGAGTGCCTGCATATTGGTGCAGTGTGCTCTAGGCTGTTGACCAGCCAAATTGTAAGCCTATAGCATACAGGTTGTGCGTTGTGCTCCAGAGACAAAGCTTCCATGTGTCATCTTATGTTGGGGTGTGCTTTCTGGCCACTGCCTTTGAGTCTAAACAGCTATGGGGAGATCATTATCCAGGATAGGATGAGACTTCTCATAGCGTTAGTATGTTTGAATCATATATTGTTGGTAAGCAACACCTCACCTTGACCTGTAAGTATCCCTAATAGACACATTGCTTCACCAAACCTAGCTTTGGTGTAATCATCCTTTAGTATGTTATCTGTGCCCTATATGGGGAGAAAAAAAAATGTGTTTCTGTCTCCTGAAGGCAAAGGTTTCCTGTGGCACAGAAGGACCCCCCCCCACCCAAATGGTTAATAGCCTTCCCTGAAAACCAGAGGGAACTAAAGAGTTAATAACTATCCCTAAGACCAGCAGGCAATAAAGAACCCTCAGAAACATGTGGCCTTGACAGGCTAGTGTATTCCTAATTGATAAACTTCCCTTAGCTCAGAAAACCTTGAAGGAACAGATAATGTATGGTGGGATATCCTCCCTAGACAATTTCGCTTAAAAAACAAACAAACAAACAAAAAGGCTTATTCTGAGTAAAGACACAAATAACTGTAGTTCCTTATCAACTTCCTTGGACCTGCAGCTGGTCCAGTCTGCTTTTCTTAGGATCCTCCTTATAAACTTGTACCCTAGCCTGGCTCAGTGCTTCAGCCTTCAGCATGTGAGACGATTGCTGTGCCTACTATTTCTCTCAATAAACAGTCTGTCTGTAGAGATTAAGTCTGTTGTTCTATTTGCTTTTCTCTTACACTTTTCTTGCATCCCTCCAACATTAATTTACCTCTAGAATTCTTCTATGTTCTCAAAGTAATATCAGAGAAATATACCCCCACCCATTTTCATGCAATTGGAATGTGAAGAACCAGTTTAATGTCCACCAAAGCAATTTTTTTCTTCTGATAAATGCCTTTGAGATCTTAGTTCCTTCACATGCAAAGCAACTTTTCTGCCTTCATTGAGGATTTTCTCATTGTCTCTGATATTCTATCTCATGTGGAAATCATTTGCAAAGCTTTAGTTTTCTCTCTTTTATTCATCCCAATGTTCTGTTATTTTCCTGGATCCGTGCTTTGGTCCAAAATTAATCTGCTGAATTTTTAGTTATTAATGTTTAAATGTTCTTTTTGTTACTTTCTTGCTTTTGTAGTCTTTTTGAGAAACTATTTAACAAAAGCCAACCTTGCTGAAATTTTACTGGTGCTTACATGACCCTTGGGAAGGAAAATATTTAACTCCTGTCCCTTCTAGCCATGTACATGGGTGCAAGGGAAATAACCAATTCCAGCCCACTTTAGGCATTCTATTCAACTGAAGTGAGAAATCAAGAGGGACAAGAAAGACAGAGAAATGTTCACATTTTAGAGGTATAGACTCACTAAAATACAGATACTTTATCACAAGATTAAGGTATTTTTTTCTAATTGGTCTCCCCTATGAGATCTTGCCATCATAAGTATTAATAATAATAATTGTCATTATTATTATTTGGTCAATGTGAGTGTGTGTTAGTGTGAGGGAACAAGAGAGTGCACACATTCAATGGCAAAATATTTATTGTAATTAATTAGTTCATAGATATTGGCTTAATTATGTTATGGGTAGTGTGCATGCCTATATATTTATGGGTACTTTATAGTTTTTAGCCAAATGAATAATTTTGATAAAAGTCAATTGTATCATACTTCCTATTGCTGTGCTTTTACAATTTTCTCAACTAATGATATCTAGTTAGAAGAAATTTGTATCTCAAAACTTGTCTGATGCATGATGTTAAAGCCTTGATCACACCATGTGAGATAAGAATCAATTTCCACCATTTATTTCCTGTAAGACCATGGCTATCTTATTTCAAAGTGTTATAGCTCAATGGGTATGTTTTTAAGGTTGAATGAGACCATGTGAAATGCTTAGAGAGCTCCATGGCCCGTCATTGGAAATTAAAACAGTGGGAAAAGCATGAAATGTCATTGTCATAGTAGCACTCAGGCCATTCATGTTGGCATTTCAAAATGAACCTGGCATTTCAAAATCAACAAGTGAGGAGACAGAAAAAATAAATAAATAAAGGTAGTAACTCAAGACATTGCAAGGAAAACTTCAAACATATATTAACTCAAATTTTTCATCAAAATACTATTGGGATTACTTTAAAGAATAATTACCATATTACACTTAATCTTCCTAAACTTACAATATTAGGCACAGTTGAAGGCTTAATGTGCATTGGTGATGAAATTTCAGCTCCAATGACATAAGGACCAAATGGAATGAAGAAGAAATGAGGATTAGATGAAGAATAAAATGAGAATATGTAAAGGAAAATATTTTATCTGGATGGATAAAGCAAATAGCAACACACATAATGTATTCTTTTAATAGTAATATTATTTTCTGAACTTCTCACCGATCTTATGCCACAATCTTTACATCTCTCTGCCATTGTAATACAATGATCCAATTTCTTTCCCATGTTCAACTATCACAAAATTTTCACATACTTTCTTAAGTAGTTAATTCCTGTGGCAATCATACACTATAATGGAGTAATGATTGAAGGAAACAATGCTATGTAGTACCTCATATTACCATTTCAGTGTTTTTGAGGATGTCAACCTCTGTAAGTGTCTCATTACTATATGGATGGCAAACAAATGTGCATGTGCATCATGTGACATACATGATAAGCATTCTCTTTTTGTTTTGTTTTGTTTTGTTTTGTTTTTTAGATTTTTCGAGGTAGGGTCTCACTCTAGCCCAGGTGACCTGGAATTCACTATAGTCTCAGGGTGGCCTCCAACTCACGGTGATCCTCCTACCTCTGCCTCCCGAGTGCTGGGATTAAAGGCATGCACACCACGCCTGGCACATGATTAGCATTCTTGATGAATGCTGCCATGGAGGAAGGGAAGCTGTGTAATTTACATTTCTATATCCCAGACTTCATACTAAAAGAGATTATTGTTAAAAGTATTGAGCCTACTTCTGTACACATGGGACAAGGTGGTCAGGTGGTTAAGGCTACGAGCTGCTAATTCACTTTTAAAAAAAAATGTTACTTATTTATTGAGAGAGAGAAAGAGGCAGACAGAAAGAGAGAATGGGTGCACCAGGGCATCCAGCCACTGTAAATGAACTCCAGACACATGTGTCCCCTTGTGCATCTGGCTAACGTGGGTCCTATTCACTTTTGATTCTAACATACTATTTTTGAAAGAATATATGTATCTTTAGGAAAAGAAAACTATGTTACAATAAAATTGAAAAAGCAGCAATTTTTCCTAGGGCAAAATAAACGTAGTTTTTTTTCTTATATATAAATTATTACTGAATTGAACTAAGTGGAATACTAGTGTTACTTATGTCATGAGGTTTCCTTAGGGTGACAAAGGCTGCACCTTGATGTAGAGTATAGCATGCAAGGAGAAGAAAAGATAAACCCAAGCAGAAATAAAGAAGAGGAGAGCAAGAGACCTTATGAGGCAGTGATTTAGACATTGAACCAAGCAAACTCTTTGCCAGTAGATTTTTCTTCTTATTCATGTATTTATTTATGAGAAATAGGGGGGAAAGGATAGAGAATGGGTATGCCAGAACCTCCTGCCACTGCACATGAACTCCAGAGACATGTGCCAATCTGTAGGGCTGGCTTTATGTGGGTACTGGGGAATGGAACCCAGGTCATCTGGCTTTGCAAGCAAGTGCTTTTAAACACTAAGCCATCTCTCCATAAAAAGCCAGTCACTTTCCAAAATTTACATAAAATATTGTGAAATTGGAGAGTAATAGGAGTAATATAGCTTTTTAGAGGTAGTTATCCAAGGATAGAGGCCCAAGAAGATGCCACCTTGCCTGGCCAGGCAGTACCAGACACACATCTGACCCAGTCTCATACAAGATGGCTGCAAGCAACAACTGCAGCAGTTCTGCTTCTTTAAGTTTTCTGGGGTTTACCACACCTGCCTCCTCCTAAGTCAGTCTTCTGAGTCCACAATGTCTTCTCTTACCCACCGAATCTGATGAGGGGGTTCCAGGCCCCTGACTCTCCTGGTCCTTGGTAAGCTTCTCAGGCTACTGGGGTGTCTTTTTGCCTAATCATTTTCCTGCTTGCAATCCCCATGTATTTTGTTTTTGGATGCCTTTTTGTTTCGCTATATTTGATCTCTCTTTAAATTCTGAGCCCTCTACACTCTCTCTCTCTCTCTCTCTCTCTCTCTCTCCCCTTTCTCTTTTTTTCCCCTCTATGTGATGGGGGATCTTTTGATTTGGGATCTAATGCATAATCTTCCACGAGTGAGTGTGCACCCAGATCTTACCCTATGTGAGCGAGATGTTCTCCCCATTTTCAGCTGATGAAAACTTGATAAAAAGTAAGTGCACATTTTGAGTTAGAAACCTTTCTTGTTCTTCCTATGCTGTGAACTAAAGGCCAGACATAAGCTGCTACAGCTAGTCCTTCCTGTTCCCACGATGCTGGGACCAACTTTAAGAGTGAAGGGGAGGAAGCAGAAGGAGACATATTCCTGACTTCTATCCTTCAGGTATTATACCAATCCATACTAGAGATAACCAGTATGGAAGGTCGCACAGCTCTCTCCCTACTTTATAAGCTTGTTTTTTTGCCCATGGGTTGATATGGTTCCATACATGTCGTAGGTCATTTAATTGCGTAAAACTGTCTATAAAAACTTACCGTGGCCCAGTCTCAGGTACTCTAGGTATGTTTGAAGCACACACTTTCTTGCAATCCTCTCTGAGTGACGCTTGGCTTTCTTGCTGACTTGATCCCTGATTGTGAAGCTGGAGCTCCAAATTTATAATTCATAATTCAAACCTCTCTAAATGCACATTTTCAATTCTTTGTTAATTTGGATAAGGACCCAAAAGTAGGGGGATCCATGGGCCTGGGACTTCCTACATCTTTATTCAATGCAATCCCTCCCTGGACATATAATCCTGCATAAAAATAATGGGCCATTAGGCCAGGCATGGTGGTGCATGTCTTTAATCCCAGCACTTGGGAAGCAGATGTAGGAGGATTGCCATGAGTTCAAGGCCACCCTGAGACTACGTAGTGAATTTCAGGGCAGCCTGGGCTAGAATGAGTCCCTACCTCAAGAAACAAAAACAACCACAACAATAATAATGGAAAAACAGTCATGTTTTGAACTTTACATTTTATAACTGTGTTACTTGCATAACAAAAAGCCTGAGCTGAGGGAATAGTTAAGACTTTTGAAATGGAAATATTATCTGGCATAACCTAACTTGGAAACATCTGAATCTGAAGGGTCCTGAAGAGAAAGGAAGAGGGTCACATTCAGAGATTTGAGATGATTCACTACTGATCGAGGATGGGCCACAGGGTGTAGAATGAGGAACATTATCAAGGCAGGCAGATTATTTCTAGAAGCTGAAAAAGGCATGGAAATTGATTAACCGCTGTAGCCTGTGGAAATAAATTCACCTGTGCCAGCAGGTAGTGTTAATTCAATGAAACTAACTATAGACTTGAGACCTCCAAACCTATATGTTAAAAATATGTGTTGTTTTGAGCCACCAAATTATTGACAATTTCTTAAAATAGCAATTTACAACTAATACAAGCCATTCTATCTGAAGATCACACATATAAAAGAATATTGAATATTTGTTGACACACATATGATAAATTCTAATGAGATGAGACCCAGTTTATGTAACATGTATTGTGAGCAAACTATTTGCACTTACATTGATTAACTGGTGAAACTTAGACAATTAATTATCTCTACTGAAGATGAAACAGTTTCAGGAGTTTATAATATTTTTCTTTTATTTATTTATTTATTTGAGAGCAACAGACAGAGCGAGAAAAAGGCACAGAGAGAGGCACAGAGAGAATGGGCGCACCAGGGCCTCCAGCCACTGCAAACGAACTCCAGACGCGTGCATCCCCTTCTGCATCTGGCTAACATGGGTCCTGGGGAGTTGAGCCTCGAACCGGGGTCCTCAGGCTTCACAGGCAAGCGCTTAACCACTAAGCCATCTCTCCAGCCCAAATAATTTTATTTATTTGTAAGCAGAGATTTATAGAGAAGAGAGACAGAGAGAACAGGTGTGCCAGGGCCTCCAGCTGCTGCCAACAAACTCCAGATACTTGTGCCACTTTGTGCATCTGGCTTTATGAAGGTACTGGGTAATTGGACCTGGGTTGATGGGCTCTACAGGCAAGCAAGTTTACTTGCTGAGCCATCACTCCCACCCAGTTTCAGATATTTAAATGTAATCCTGAGAGACAGAAAATAGGTGGTAAAAATGGACAAGCTATTAGCATATCAGTGAGAAATATGAAGGCTTCTAGAAATGTGTTGCCACTGTATTAAAGAGCCTGGATCATTGGTTTAAAAACCAATATTCAGTTTGTGCTCCAGAAGTACATGTAGCCTACTTGAACAGACTAGGTGCCATGGATGAGAGGTGTTGAAAAATCCGTGTGGAATGTTTTGTTATATTAATTTATATATTACATTAAGTTATTTCAGAGAATAAACACTAGCTTAAAAAGTTAAATTTGACTAAATAGTCCTTAAAACTTGATTGAATGCTCTAGGAACATGTTCACCTTGCTTTTTTTTCTGTTCTTAGATTTCTCTTATCACAGCAAAAATAATTAAATGTTTTGTTTCATGAATCTAGTGAGTTGATATTAGGGAGGCCTTATTTATTTCAGAGGGTAGGTTGGTTACTTTTATATTACCAAATGGATTCACTTATTTAATATTGAAGTACAAAGGTTAAAATAAGTTTAGATTATAATCAATAGACATTTTCCTTCACATATATCTGAGGTTAAGTAAGTATTGAAATAATAAAAATCAGGAAGTTGTAAGGATGTAGAAAACCTCCTGATGTGGTTGAATTAATACTAAAAATAAGAACATGCAGGGTTTAGGGCTGGAAAGATAGCTTAGCAGTTAAGAATATACAAGGTTTGGTTCTTAGCATTTAAATAATTGAAGCTATACTTAGTACAGAGGTTTCTTTCAGGATATATTCAGAAGGAATAAAACTTGAGAAGATTCATTAACAAGTTTCTATAATATGGGAAGCAAGAAATTGTGACACTAGGAACAGGTGGGTAAGGTGATACATGTTAGAAAATAACATTCCAAGCTATGTGAACCTTAGCAATAAAAAAAAAAAAATCCCCTGTGCAACTGAAACTTGCAAGGTATTATATCTTGTAGAGATTGAGGAAGTAGAGCTCGAGGAAGAATTAGGAATTTCAAACTGTGACAATAGTATGTGAGATGGGCTTAGGAAGATTAACAGTAACAACAGCAGCAACAACAAAAACAGAAAAAGCATCAGTTATTTTTATACGGAATATACCAAATTCTAGCCTGATATGTTCTACTTGGATTTTATGTAAGTTTCCTCATCATGTATCCATGGACTTTCTGTTCAGTTATCTTTTTAGTCAAGCTTCTAATTTTCTTTATAAAGAAAATAAATAAAAAAAATTCTTAACATAAATATCTTACAGTAACTACGACATGTAATATAGGACATGCCACTAAAAAATATAAACAAGGATCAGGGCTGGAGAGATGGCTTAGTGGTTAAGGCACTTGCCTGCATAGCCAAAGGGTCCAGGTTTCGTTCCTCAGTACCCACATAAAGCCAGTTGCACAAGCTGACACATGTATCTGGAGTTCATTTGCAGTGGGTAGAGGCCCTGGCACAGCCATTCTTTCTCTCTCTGTCTCTCTGTCTGCCTTTTTTCTTTTCTGTCTCTCTCTCTGAAATAAATGAAATGTTTTTAAAAAGATAAACAAGGATCAACAGTAATATAACTAACCTTCACACATCCTCAATTCACAGCCAAGTAGTTTACAATATATTGCCCAGCTTTTCTACAAATATTATAGTAAGTTGACTCTCATTTGTCATGTATCAGAAACATTTAGTCAGCCTGTATCTCTGAAAGGGAAATGCTCTTTTTTTTTTTTAAATGGAGGCTGAGTGATGTCTCAGTGCAGGAAACACTTGCTGAACAAGCATGAAGACCTGAGTTCACATCACAAGCACCGATTTGAATGCCACAAGTAGTTGTATGCACTTTAATCCCAGCACTTGGGAACCAGAAACAGGTGGATTCACAAGACCAGATGTCTAGCTATACTAGCAGAATGGTTGAGCTCTTGGTTCAAGTGAGAGATACTGTTTCAATAAATGAGGTAGACAGTGATAGTGTCATTGGGTGACACCTAATGCCAACCTCTAAGCCTCTGCATGTGCACTAACATGTGTGCATGTGTACCTGTATCCCCACACACATGAACACACCTGCATGTCACCCACATCCATTTCCAAAATATAAAATAAAAATAATAGCCTGGAAATGTATCTCAGTGTTTGAGTGCTTTTGGTCTAATGGATTCTCTATAAACTGTATTGAGTATAAATCCTGTTGGAATCTAGAGTCCTAATAAAATCTTACTAGCCAATTTGGCAAGATTATTTCAAATTGTGGAACCACGTCTTCTTCAGCTCTTTTTGGAGGTGTTTTCCTTCTTTTATGATGTAAATATCCCATGAGACTTCATTTGTGACCTAATTCTTACTAATACAATAAAATTTCTGTGAACCCAAAACTGGACCCAGAGGCAATGGTATAAAATTCTACGTCCTAAAAGACAGACTAAATGGTAGAAACTTCATCAGGTCCTTTGAGGGAACACCTGAACTACAGGGCCATGGAGAGGGTATGATGTAGACTAACCTCAATCTTCTCCTGTTTCTCTATCTCTCTCTCTCTCTCTCTCTCCCCATCCCTCTTCTATCTCTTTTACATGACCTATGTTTTTCTTCCTTCTTTTCCTTAGAATTGGCCTATAACTCCCAGTACAAGCATGTGGCTAACTTCCACAATGAGCTGTTGATCAGACAAACCTACAAGGTTTCCCCAAAGATGACGGATTTCTGTCCTAGCACTTGATGACTCACCAAAGGTTATTGATAATACCCTACTGCTGAAGACACCATATGCTGTTGGTATAGAACATGGAGTGATCTGGCTGGATTCTGGAAGAGAGTCAGTCCCCAGAAAGGCCTAGTGCCAGAAGGTGCTGCATGAGTGAGTGGGGGAAAATGACCAACATCTGTCCAAGGTTACTCGTGGTCTAAGCTACTCATCAGCAAACAACCTGACATGATGCTCACACAAGTGCAATGGTGGCACACAGCCATAGTGGCAAACCAACTGCTCTGGACTGGGCTAACTGATCTGTTCAGCGGAATGGAACCCATAGCTGGTGCTGGGAAACAAGTCAGAACTAAATCAAGAAAAAGAGCCCATTCTACATTATCAACCTCCCACCAACTGTAGGCTACAAGAGGGACTACACCTATTAATTTCTCTCTAAAATAACAGTGGTTATCCCATTTATTTCATGCTAACTTCACTCTCAATTGGAGAATTTGTTTCTCTTTTTTAGAGGGACACAGATCCTATGTAGAGAACCAACCCATCACATCTCAACAGGGACCCAACTGAAACATACAGTAATTGGGGAAATGAGCAAGAGTGCTGTTTTCCTGGTGAACATGGGACCAGCACAAGGGTGAAGGAGATAGACACAGAGAACACTCAACTCCTACCAAACTAGAGATCCAGAGACACAAAGGCTCCCAAGACCTAATCATTGAAATAGACCTAAAATGAACCAAACATGGTTCAGGGAAATTTGCTGAAGAGGGGGTTGAAAGAATGTTAAAGCCACATGTTGGGTCATTATTCACAGAGACATTGCCTCTTACCCATAAGTGATGACTAACCCCACAATGCACGACCCATAATCCCCAACAAGGAGGGTCCCTGCAGAGGGGGAAGGACAGGGTGGAGGATGAGGATGGTATCAACATGACTGTATACACACTGTGTACATTACTAATAAATAAAAATAAATAAATTAAATCATAGATAAAAGAATATTAGGCAAATAATTAATTTTTTAATTAAAAAGTCTCTGATAAATTAGGATATAACTCAGTGAAGAGTGATTTTGTGCACAAGGCACTGTGTTTGATATGTAGTACCAAAATATTTTATTTTTATTTATTTATTTATTTTTCTTGGTTTTTCGAGGTAGGGTCTCACTCTGGCTCAGGGTGACCTGGAATTCACTATGTAGTCTCAGGGTGGCCTCGAACTCTCGGCGATCCTCCTACCTCTGCCTCCCGAGTGCTGGGATTAAAGGTGTGCGCCACCACGCCCGACTGTAGTACCAAAATATTTTAAATAAATATTTTAAAAAATAAACTTTGTAGGACAAGCAAGAGGGACTGAGGGAGTGTGAGACTACCAAAGTTTTAATTTCTGGATCCCACATAAATAGCTAGGCATGACCACACATTTTGGTAACCATAGACATCCTTCAGGGGAGTAGAAACCAGAGAATCATTGGAGCATCATAAGTTCCTGAATCAGTAAAGAGATGGGCTCAGTAGAAAGACTGAGCAGAGGAGTGATGGAGCTGGACACCAGACGTTCCACTCTGACCCATGTGGGTGAGAACCATATATACCCAAGCAAAAAATGGAAATAAATAAATGAACTTTGTCGTCAGTCTTGCTTATAAAACAGTTTTAGTAACAGCACCAACTATACACTAACAACCCCAAAATCCCTATTCCAATGAAGGTCACTGTTCTGAACATATGGATATAGGTGGCAGGTAGGTGTGTTTGTGTATGGACATCTATGCATTAGTAATTGCTGAGCTGCATGAGAAGGAAGGACTGGTTCTTAACTAGATTATTCATACTTTTTAGGAATTTTCTTCTTACATTAACCATGTTAATATGAATTTCATATGTTACACTAAGGGCATTGGGACTACTATGCTATTATCCAAGCTGTATCAGTTATATCTAAATTAATTTCATCAGTAAACTTAATAAGTCAAGGAAGACTATAAAATAGAATATTTGTAGTAGTATGCATTAGAGGGTTTAGGATTAGATTATGTTCTAAGTGTTTTGACATGCATTTTTATATTAACACTTGCATGAACGTCATGGGATATGTATATATCACATGTGTATAAATTAATTATGTGTACTAATGAGGAAACTGGAGCTTGGAACATTTAAGGAACATTTCTAAGATGTTTATTTCCAGTTACTGAATATAATCTTATGGACTATACATGACATTATTCTTGACAAATAAGCAGCAAACATTAAAAAGAAAACCATGTTGATACAAATTAACTAAATGGTGATTTGTATATTTTTATTACTAAATTTACATTCCTTAGAGAGACAAATAGTACCCTTTACAAACATACTTGTGTGTGTGTGTGTGTGTGTGTGTGTGTTTTCCCAGTCTCATGCCTTACAGGGATAAAGGATAGATCTTACTGGGACCTACCTAAATTTATGTGACAACTGATTTATTTATTTATTAGCATATATTTTCTCTAGAATGCACTCTTTTAAACTGCATCTCTTTTAACTCTCACTTCATATGATGCCCCTTAATAAACTTCCTGGTGCGCAGGCCCAAGTTCTTTATTGATATTTGGTTTGTGTCAAAGAACAGCTTTGTAAAATGAACTGACCTCTGTGCTCCACATTCCCCAAAACATTCCTTTCATAATGTGACAATTTCTGAGTCAGTACTGATCACTCCACTTTTAGGAACTCTTCTGTGGTGGTTTGAATCAGATGTTCTCCACGAAGTCCTGTGTTTTGATTGCTTGGTTCTCAGCAGTGTTAATCTGGTACCTTGCTGGGAAGGGAGTGTCGTTAGGGGAGGACTTTGGAATGTTACAGCCCAGCCTTTCCCTTGTCAGAGTTCAGAGCCATCTCTTGCTGCTTTCTGTCAGCTGCTTTGGTAAAAAGCGATGCCCACCTTCTGCTCTACCATCCATTTGCTGCATGTTGGAATTTTCCCTGGAGACTGTAAGCCAAAGTAAAACCCTTTCCTCCCATCATCTTCTTTTGATCAGTTATTCGGTCACAGCAAAGGGAAAGTAACTACAACAGTACCTTATTTTTGGAGCTGATAGCTAATGCATGCTCTTGTTAATTTTGAAAAATGAGAATTTCTAGATTGGAGATATATATAGATGATATAGCTATGGATATAAAAATGGAGATAGAAGCTATTCAGAAGCTACTGCATGCATGATAGTTTGCTAACCTTACACTGTTTTTCTGTACTGTGATTATTTCCAAGAATATCTCCTGTCTCAGATATCCCATAATCTTACTTCAAATTTAACTTTGTTACTCCCTATATGTCCAACTATACCTATTGCCTACATTGTTTTTTTTTATAACACTCAGCAGTTTTGTAATCATTAAACATGAGTATGCATCTAATCAATATTTATGTCTATGCTCTGCATGTTAATAGAATCATTCCACGGGGATAATGTCTCTTTCCAGTTGGGTGACATCCTTACTACTATGGAGTTTACTGTGTACTGAAGAAAAATCACACTAACTTTTATGTGAAAAGCACCTTAAAGAGGTTAGGTGTGTTATGGAGGCTGAGAAAGTTGCATTGCATTTTTTCTAGTCTGGAAATAGTTGTAAAATTTTTGCATTAATTGTAAGAATATAATTATAAGAAAGAAGTTGAAAATAAGGTAAGACTCAGCATCCAAAAATAATGATATTATCATTATTTTTAAACATCAACACAAGTTAAATTAAAATTTAAATAATTTTAGCATCCCAATTACGAAAATATTCATATACATACATATTTTCTAAAATCTTATTTTCTTTTATAGATGAGATAAATGAAACATGAAGTTGTATAAAGGTTGTCTCTCTCAATTTCACCCTTATCACTATTGATTCAATTATAAATATTACTATGTAATTATGTGTCACTGATTTTGTAAAAATGCATTCAACATCTACATCATATCAGTATATACACTGACAAGAACATAAGGAAACCAATAGTACGCACTCATATTCAAAACAATGTGGTAGGCAGTTTTGTGCTAAGGATTGTAGTAGGCTCAAGGCTGCCTGTGATGTTTGGGTACAGCTGTCCTCACCATGGTGCTTGCTATGACTGTAACCAAAAAGACAACTGAACTGAAAATATGAGCATCATTCTATTTTAGAGAGATTTCTCAACCTTGGCCAGCTGGAAAAGCAGAGCCATTTGAAAATACAGTACCGGAAAGACATTTGAGGAGAGCTGTCACACTTTGACATGATGAGGTTACATGATTGTGATATCACGTAATGGGAGCCAGAGAAAAGAAAAGATCTGGGGATTAAGAGTGAATCCAGTGGCCTCATTCCTACAGTAATAAGCAGTGCTGCCAAGGTAGGCTGTGTCTTCCCTGTTCATTTGTCATAAAAATGAAGTCCTTTATAGGTTTTATCTACAATGTGAATACTTGAACACCTTTGTGCTGTTGTGCAATACGCAAAAAATCCTTCTCCCAGTTTACCTGTCTCCAATCTTAGTTTCATCCAAATTTGCATAATTACTGTTTTTCAAGCCTGCTTCAGGCACACCTGCTTCTTTAATCATGCTGTTTTATTCTCTGGATTTTTCTTAAAACTTATTCTCTGATTTTTCTCAACTGATATCCATTCCCAATGAGCTAAGCACATACTCTTACACTAAGTACATAACATCACTCTTTTATCATCCTCCTCTCCTACTGGAGCTGGCTTGAACATTGTACAACAAAGAAAACACAATCTATATAATACTGGAAATTGATGGCATGTATTTGAAAGAGTTAAGTAATAGAATATTTACCATCTATCAAGTATACACTTTAGATCAGAGCAAGGATAAAATTTATTTTAATCTAGATAATAGATATGCTAAGCTCGGAAATTGTCTTGATGCCAGGTGAATATCGTAGCCTGAATGTAATCTTAGCACTTGGACACTGAGAAAGGGGATCTCTGGGAAAGATAGCTATCTAAGACTAGTTAAATCTGAAAGCTCTGTGTTCAAGTGAGATGCCCTGCTTCAGAACAGAAACAGGAGAATGATGGAGGAAGATATACAATGCTTACCTTTGTCCTCAGTACCCACACACATATGAACACACATATACACATTTATATACACACAAATGAAGAAATTACACACACACGCAAATATATATATAGTATATATATATATATATATATATATATATATATATATGGGCTTTTCAAGGTAAATTTTCACTGTAGCCCAGGCTGACCTGGAATTTACTATTCATTATGTAGTCTCAGGGTGGCCTCGAACTCACAGCAATCCTCCTACCCCTGCCTCCCAAGCACTGGGATTAAAGAAGTGCACCACCACACCTAGCAGAAATTATTTTAGTTATACCCTAATCTGTTTGGGTATATGAATTGTTATTACAGAATGAGTACACCAGGGACTCTTACTACAGCAAGCATACCCCAGGTGCATGTGCCAGTTTGCACATCCACTATATGTGGGTACTGGGTAATTGAACCTGGGCCAATAGGTTTTGTAACCAAGTGCCTTTAACTTCTGAGCATCTCCTCAAACCTATAATTATTATTCTTAATAAGCCATATTTTATAGTGCTTTAACACCTCTTTCATGACTATTTCAAGACATAATCATAAGTTAAATTACTGAGATATTTTGAGAGTGGTACATATAATATCAACTTTAACTATCTCACAATTGACTTTAATAAAGAGAAAAATCCTCCTTACTTCCTCTTCATCTTAAGGAAACATTTATTTCAGAAAAATAAAATATGCAAAAGAGAATACAATTGCTAAAGTGAAGCTGCTGAAATGCACTTTTCATCAGCCAAGTCATAAAACTTTGCTAAAATATGCTTAAAGAGAAATTAATCCTATTTTTATTATATATCAGAAAAAAAAACTTTAAACTGGACATGTTCATTTAAAATGGTTTAGCTTTATGAATGTAAATTGTACTTTAATTAATTTTCTATAAGTGTGTTACTGATTGACGACTACTGTAATTAAAACATGATGAGACATTTGACAGGCAGTAATCATATTTTCACATTTCCTTATGAAAATAATATGGATATGTGAATCCAGAGGAATATGGCCAGAAATAATGCTAGTAGACAATTTCCTTGACACATAAATGTATTAATGCTCTACTGCCAAATTTTGGTGAAAATATAATAAAAATCCTACTGTTAACATTATTGTAAAAAGAGGAGTTAAAAACATCTTTATTTTGTATCTCTAGTATATAACATCACAATGGTAATTAATTCAGGCAAGTTCCTAGCATTTTTATACAAAATGTTAACTTGATTTATTCTTAATACATTTAATGTACACTATACACAACTATGAAGGAAATAAAATAACATAATGAAATTAAGATACGAGAAATTTCTTATCATTTCTGATGCATCTACCTGAACCAGGATCATACAATCTCTTGGATGGAATCCAGATAATTAAATTCCTACCTATATTTTTCATAGAAAACAGTCTCAAAATATAAAAGAGAAACAAAATCAGAAATTCATAAGTCATCCTAGAAAAATTAAGACAATAACACAGAAGTTATCAGGTTGAACAATTTTCCTTTGTTTCTAAGCCCTTCACTAATTCACAAAATTATATGTTTTATTTACCTCATGTGGTTTTTTTTTTTGTTTTCCAAATTACTCCCTGAAATCACTTATCATCAGTAATGTGGTGATGTGGATGTATGGTCCCATCGACTCAGGCATCTTTTATTAGGACTGAGCTTGCAACTTGAGTCTGCAACAAGTCAGAGCCCTTCTGGGGAAGAGGTACGTCACGGGGAGAAGGATCCTGTTACCTCACCCTAAGATGTGTAAAGAGCAGTTTGGAGGTCTGCCTGATGTTTTTTGCTGCTTGTTGTTGCTTGCTGTTTGCTGAAGTTGTTTCTCTCTCCTTGAATCTCTCGAAGTGACCAACTTCTTCTGCCACTAAGGTGTTTCCCTTGGATCCTGTGAGCCTGAAATAAATCCCTTCCTCACATAAGATGCTTCTGTTCAGATGTTTGTCCAGTAAAATGAAGGTAAATTCAACAAATAGGGAAAATGCTGCATAATCCTTTCATAATGTCTCTTGATGTTCTTTATTTGTATTTCACACATTTTTTTTCTTTATTAGTCAGTTCTGTATTCAGCAAATACAGTCAGTTTGGTACCATTATTAGGCTCATCCGTGACCTACCCCCTCCCCTTGGCCCCTCCTTGTTGAGGTATACGGGTCATGCATTGTGGAGTTAGCCCACAGTTATGGGTAAGATAAATGTCTCTGCATATCATGACCCAACATGTGACTCTGACATTCTTTCCGCCCCCTCTTCCGCAAAATTTCCCTGAGCCATTCTGGGTTCATTTTTGGTCTGCTTCAGTGATGAGGTGTTGGGGGCCTCTGAGGCTCTGGCTCTCTGATTTGGTAGGAGTTGATTTTTCTCTGTGCTGATCTCCTTCCCCCTTGTGCTGGTATCCGGTTCATCAGGAAAACAGCCCCCTTGCTTATTTCGCCGATTTTTCTTAGTTTCAGCCGGGGCCCTTTTGAGGTATGATGGGGTGGCTCTCTCCTTAGGATCTACATCTATCTGAAAAAGAGAAGCAGATTCTCCAACGGAGAGTAAGTTAGCACCAGGACAAATGAGATAACCTTTTTTTTTTTTTTTTAATAGAGAATTTAATACATGTAGGCCCTCTTGTAGCCCACAATTAATGGTAGCATGATATTGGAGAATGGGTTTACCTTTGGATCTGGTTCTGACTTGTTTCCCAGCTCCAGCTATGGGTCCCATACCAGTGAGGGGATCAGTTAGCCAAATTGAGAGCAGTTGGTTCCCCACCATGGCTGTGTGCTATCACTGCACTTGTGTGGGCATCACAACAAGTTATTTGCTGCTAAGTAGGTTAGACCATGTGTTGCTTCGACAGATATTGGTCAATTTCCCCCAGTCGCCTATGTAGCACCTTCTGGCACTAGACGCACTGAAAATCAGAGCAGAAATCAATGAACTGGAAACGAAGGAAACAATTAAGACAATTGTATTCCACACTTTTTGTGACTCTGGTTCTCATGGGCTACAAATTGTCTAGGTAGTCATCTTTACTGTTCTCATTGTTTTGCATGTATACATGTATATTTATGGTGTATATACATGTGTATGCCTGTTCCCGTTTGTGCATGTAGAAGCCAGACGTTTGTGTCCAGTGTCTTACTCAGTCATTTTCTAGTTTATTTTTGATATAGGATTTCTCACTGACCCTAGAACTAACCAAATTTCCTAGATTAACTAGCAACCCCAAGACATCTTCCAGTTTCTGTCTTCCTAACACTGCGATTAGAAGCATGCAACATGGTGCCTGGCTTTTACTTTGGTGCTGGAGATCTGGACACAGACTTCATGCTTTTGTGCAAGTGTTTTACCCACTAATCCTCCTTCTAGCCCCTTAAATCTTGATTTCCTTAAGGATATGTCTTTGGAATTTTAGCTAGAAGAAAAAATACAGTTTTTAAAGATAATATTTTAAATCCCTTCTGCTGTTTTTTCAATTTAATCTTTATAATTGTGGTGGGTTGAATTAGATGTCCCTTATAAATTCATATGTTCTGACTTCTTATGTCCCCAGCTGATGGCAATTTGGGAATTGGAGCCTCTTGTAGGTGCATTTTTGGGGGTGGGCTAGTGGGTCTTATAGCTAGCTTCCCCTTGCCCATATTTGGCACAATCCCCTGCTACTGCTGTTCACCTGATATTTCCCAGAAGTGGAGAGCCAGCCTCTGCTCTTGCCTCATTTCCCCCATCATCATGGACCTTCCCCTTGAGTCTGTGAACCACGCTAAATCCTTTGCTCCCATCAGCTGCTCTTGATCAGGTGCTTTGAGGTGACAAAGAGAAGGTAACTGCAACAATTGTCACGGATAAATATAAACGTTTAAATTTGAAAACAAACTTTGACATAATTTTTAATAAAAGTCTCCAGAAAATTTTTATAAAATACCATAGAAATAATGTTTTCTATGATCTTACAGGTTGACTATGGCTATCAGTCACAGGTGCTTGTGGTGGTGGCTGGAAAAGAGGGGTGGCCCCTAGCAGTGCTATTGGACAGATTGGTTTTGCCCTTTGAATCCAGCCAGTAAGGTATCCACTTTGGATAGTAAATGAGGAACCCTTATTGTATACAAACAGATATTCCAAGTGTTGCAGTCAGGTTCACATTGCTGGTAGAAATCAGCCAACCAAGAGCAGCTTGTGGGGAAAAAAAAAAAAAAAGAGGTTTATTTTGGCTTTCAGGCTTGAGGGGGAAGCTCCACAATGGCAGGGGAAACAATGGCATGAGCAGAGGGTGGACATCACCCCCTGGCCAACATAAGGTGTACTGTAGCAACAGGAGAGTGTGCCAAACACTGGCGAGGGGAAACTGGCTATAACACCCATAAGCCCTCCCCAAACAATACACTCCCTCCAGGAGGTGTTAATTCCCAAATCTCCGTTAGCTGGGAACCTAGCATTCAGAACACCTAAGTTTATGGGGGACACCTGAATCAAACCACCACATTCCACCCTTGGCCCCCATAAACTGATATTCATACATGATGTAAAATACAATGCATTCAGTCCAACTTTAAAGGTCCTCATAGCTTTTATAATTTCCAATGATTTTCATACATCCCCATAATCCAAGGTCTTTTAACTGAACCATAATACCAAAAAATCCCCCCCCCCAAAAAAAACATAATGGCACAGAATAAACATTCACACTGCAAAAGATGGCACTGGGCATAACAAAGAAATATTCAACCAATACAAGATTTAAAACAGGGAAAACATCAAACTCTGTAGCTCCAAGTCCAATAACTCTAGCCAGTGACAAGACTTTAAATCCTAAAGCCCTCTGCTCATGCCATCGTTTTCTCTGGAATGTGGAGGTTTGATTCAGGTGTCCCCATAAACTTAGGTGTTCTGAATGCCAGGTTCCCAGCTGATGGAGATTTGCGTATTAACACCTCCTGGAGGCAGTTTATTGTATGGGTGTTATAGCCAGGTTCCCCATGCCAATATTTGGCACACCCTCCGGTTGCTATTGTCCACCTTATGTTGGCCATTTGGTGATGTCCACCCTCTGCTCATGTTGTCATTTTTCCTGCCATTGAGGAGCTTCTCCTCGAACCTGTAAGCTAAAATAAACCTCTTTTTCCCACAAGCTGCTCTTGTTTGAGTGATTTCTACCAGCAATGTGAACCTGACTGCAACACCAAGTATATCTAACTGCTAACTTCCAGTGTGTAAAATCATTGATTGTGATGACTAGAGGGAGTACAATGTGAGCCCTTGCAACTTGAGTTTATGGGGCGATTTCCAGACTATGAGATCTTGTGTCTGATTTCAGCCTCCCATGTATGTAGTTATATTGGCACACTTTCAGCCCGGACAAAAGAAGTGGTCAGGTTGTCCACAATATCTCCCTTAGGGTCCCCTGAGCACATGTAGATTTCATCTCCTAGGATCTCATAGTCATTATTTCCTCCTCTGAGGTCTTGCATGAAAATTCCACCTGCCTTACAGAGAAAGAGGTGAGGAAAAAGATCAAATAAATCTATCTGGGAAATAACCCTTTTATCATGTGAGGATATCAGGAGTTATGGTAATCAATCTCACCATGAGGACAGCAACGCAAGAAATGCTTCCCATTAAGAGTAAGGGCCTGCAGAGCATCCCTTAGGGAGAAAGAGAAGGAAATAAAGGACAATGGTAAAGAACTATGTCTGTTTTGGTGTGAAGGGGATGAAGGTTCCTTGTAGCCTGAGTCCTTCCATGGAGTCCCCAAGTTTATTAAACAAGGAGATTGGTGGGCCATCAGACACAGGTCCTCCTGTATGTGAGTCAGCAGGGAATTGTGAAAGAGGGAGCTATCATTTGACAGATCTTTATCAGGGTGGTCTTGTTTAGGTCTAGAGTTAAGTTTTGTTATCCTCAAGAAGGTAGGGCCTGTCACCTTGAAAGATGATAAAGAAGTCCTTTTAGTTAGGTGAGCTTTTGCTCTCTGAAGTGTACTAACTTCAACAGAGAGAGACTGCTTTTTTTGTTTTTTTGTTTTTTTGTTTTTTGTTTTTTGTTTTTTGTTTTTTGTTTTTTTCCACATCCAGGTGATGAAGAGCTTAATTATCATACAGCAAAGTAGAAAACAGGGAGAATAGCTACCAAGAAGCCTCTGGACACAGTGGTCACCCCAGATGGAGCTGTGCTAAGATACCTTTAGGGCTTGTGTCTTGTCAAGATAAATAAATCCGCATCTGGAAATTCAGGAGGCTAGAGAGAGACTTATGAATACAGAATGGTTATAAGAGAGGCAATTACTGAATCTGTTGGACTAGAGGCAAAGAAGAGGCTGAACCGTGGGTGTGGAGGAGCCCTATCATATAGGGGAATATATGTTAGAGACAGATATATAGATTTAGTTAGTAGGAGTAGGGCTGTGAGTTTTTTGTTGTTGTTTGTTTGTTTTGTTTTTAACCTACAACAGCAGATATCTTAGCAGGTCACAGACAGATGTCAGGCCATATACAGAAAAATAATTAAGTTGGCTACTAGAAAGGCTAATGTAGCCCAAAATATTCTTGACTCTGGACTGGTAAAATTACCTCTTCACAATTGTTGTAACACACCTTGAAGTTCTAGTAACACAGGTGTGGCTTCTGGGAGCCTCAGCTTTTGGTTCTTCACTTGCCAAACATTAACTTGTGCTTTGTGCACATAACAGGCTATTATCCGTTGTAGCTTGGACTCTGTTATAGATGAATTTAGACAGGCAAGGAGATAGGTAGCTCTTTATGAGAATGGTACTTACCAGGGTCATTATAAAAGGAACTACTAGATCATGTAAAGTCTATTAGCCATTATGATCTGGTCATTATATATTTATTTATGAATTTTTGTATGTGACATGACATTTACAGGTGACACATGAATATTATATCTAAGGTTGAAAATAATAACGTAGGCAGTAAGTAAGGAGAGAAGGAATGTTGTCTGCAGAAGTGAAGAAGTGTTAATTGAAATTTTTGGAAATAAGACAATTTGATTTAGGTAAGGGAGAGGTGGGAAGTATAAGAAACTAGTTTAAGTAAGATTTGGAATAGATCAGCTAAACATGATAGATATTAACTAATTTTGAAGTTTAATTATCAGGTTTAAAAGTTTTGGTAAGTCTTTAATATATAAAGCTTACTTACTTACTTGGTCCAGATATCAAATGGTCTTTGATTTAGAAGAACTAATGAAAATATGTTAGGCTGAAAAAGTTAAAAGTTTGATTAATCTTGATAATTTGTTATTATTAGTTGTTCATTTTACAGGCACAATGAAATTTTATATAGCTAGGCCCAGTTTTTATCAATTAGAATAAGTTTATAGCAAAAATAAATAAATAAAGGCTTTACACAATGGTAAAACATAAAAGAGTAGAATATTTAAGAAACCTATCATTGTAAACAAATATTTCATCAAACAAAATAAAGGTTTTGTCAGTTGGAAAACATAAGCTTAGCATTTATATATAATTATAAGCTGTAATATCACCTTTAATAAAAATTTTGTGTGTAAACCACATTGTGAACATAAATAGAGTAATATCTATGAGATCTATTGTAACAGAATCAGGCACATTGTAAACATTTTTAGAGTAGAGTTATATATAAGAAAACTTGAATTTTGACCTTAGAACTTTAACAATATTTAATAACATACTCATATTATACTCTGTTCAGATTTTAAATATATTGCAATCAGAAATTTAACCACCTCTTTACAACCCACTTAATCTATCAGCACATATTATATAGTTTATATCCCTATTTAGTACTAGACCTCTTGTCAGAAGGCACTGACTTATTCCTTTAAATGTTATCAAGAATGAAGGAAATTGGACCTGTATTTCAATGACTTCCAAGTCTAATATCTGTCTTTTAACAGTGATGAGAAAGAGAGTCCCCTAGTTTTTTGGAGGATTTATTACCAGTTTTGAGTCAGACTTCTTCAAGTTGAAGTGGGATAAAGAATAAAAAAATGAATGGGGGTCCTCTACTCTTGTTGACTTTTAAACCTTGCAAAACATTCAAAAGGGACCTAGATAGATGGTGTTAGTCTGTTATACGACCCTCTGAGGGAGGTTGATGGAACTACATGGGTGTCCCATTTTCATACTTAGAGCATAATCAAACAGACAAAACTAGTTAAAATATACCTTGATTTTGTTAAAAAAAAAAACCTCATTTTTTTTAGTAATCAAAGATTAACATAGTTAGAAATCTATGTATACCTGAATTTTAACCTTGATATGAGACATGGCAATATAAATAAATATGCCAACTTATTATAGAGTTAAGTTTGAAGTATATAAACAATTAGGATGAGAGAAAATACAAAGATAAAACTTTCTATGTTAACTCATTTTATCTTAACTGAAAACACTCTTTGTAACTGTAATTTTGATGTTCCCTATCTGTATTTTATTATTATCACGGATATAATTTTTTGTCTTTTTTTATTATTATCATTGTTACCATAAAATTTGGATACTGATACTGACCTTAAAACCTTGACAGAAAGCATGTATATTGTAGCTTAACAGTTATAAATATAGGTAAAACATTTCAATATTTTGGTATCTTGTTAGTAAACTCAAAGTAATCATTTTTTAAAGATCTAAGTCATAATAAATATAAAGAGAGAAAAATGTTATATTTCTCTACATTTCTTTATACCTAGCCTAGAGAAATATAAAAGTCACTTCCTGGTAGGAGGCTCTGCTGATGGTAGACAAAGAGGAGGCTCTGCTAATGGCAGGTAAACAAGAGGCTCTGCTGGGATGAATAGCATTTCCTGGGGCCTGCATTGTTGAGCAAACTCCTTTAAGATAAGTGGGACTCCTGGTCACAGGCCTACCTCACACCTCCCCAGGTGGCGCTTCCTATAACTGGCCAACCAATATGTTTACAAGTTCCTTTTTTACTTTTATGACTGTAACTGTCACATGTAAATTGTGATTTATGGCTGAACTCCAATCCTGTTTTTTCTAACATCATACAGTTATTTCCAATAAAAGCTGACACTCTGAGCAGTTCAGGGGTGCACCCCTTCCCCCCAGCTGATCTCTGGGGTGCAGACCTGATATACCAGACTTTCCTTTTCTTTTTTCTTTTTTCACCCAATAAATACCCACATTCCATGAGTTAATGGTCTTACTTTTGCAACATCAGACCCCATAACAATAAATATTTAGTAGGTACTCTAAAAAGCAGGATTAAACTTTGGTATATAACCGTAACTATGGTTGTAGGAAGCATGAATGAGCATAAAGCAAAACATGCAGAAGTAAATTATTTTAAATATGTAGTGTTTCAATCAGGCTTACATTGCTGGTAGAAATCACCCAACCAAGAGCAGCTTGTGGGAAAAAGAGGTTTATTTTGGCTAACAGATTTGAGTGGGGAAGATCCATGATGGCAGGGGAAAACGATGGCATAAGCAAAGGGTGGACATCAGCCCTTGGCTAACATAAGGTGGACAATAACAACAGGAGAGTGTGCCAAACACTAGCAAGGGGTTGCTGGCTATAACACCCATAAGTCCACCACAACAATGCACTGTGTCCAGGGGATGTTACTTCCCAAATCTCATCAGCTGGGAACCTAGTGTTCAGAACACCTAAGTTTATGGGGGACACCTGAATCAAACCACCACATTCTGTCCCCGGCCCCATAAACTGATATACATACATGATGTCAAATACAATGCAGTCAGTCCAACTTTAAAAGTCCCCATAATTGTTATCAATCCCAATGATGTTCAAACATCCCCATAGTCCAAAACATTTTAACTGAGCCATAATACCAAAAAAATCCCCCCCCCCCAAGGCCCATAATGGTACAGAATAAGCATTTACACTACAAAAGATGGCATTGGACATAGCAAAGAAATATTCAACCAATATAAGATTTAAAACAACCAGGGCAAACAATAAACTCTGTAGCTTTAAGTCCAACAACTCTAGCCAGTGACAAGTCTCTATCCAGCAACAAGTCTAACCAGCAACAAGTCTCTGGAGTTCTAATACCGCCTCTCCAGCTAGGCTACTCACAGTCCTGGAAAACTTCATCCAGAGGCAGCAGCTCTGCTAAGCAATCAACTTGTGGTCCTGGAATCTCCACTGGGTCTCCACTGCAACCCACAGTCCATCCTCATGGTCCCATGGTGTCTCCATGCAGGTATCAAGCAAACATGCTTCACACTGACCATGGCCATTTCCAAAATACAAGACCATTGTTGCAAAGTCAATGACCCTCTCTTTCCTGCATTTCTTATACTCCACAATACCAGGTAGGGTGCCAATTTGTTTATTCGGGGGGGGGGGCGGATAAAAAAGACTTTGAAAGACAGGAGATTCCTTGAGCACTCAGGCCCCTTCAAAAGAGTCTACATTCTTCCTGTTGCCCCAGTGCAGGTCAGCTGGCCCAGTCTCAAAGTTTGTAATCTCTCAATTGCAGCTGAATGGGCAGCATTTCACCCCAAAATTTTTCTTTCTCACAACAGTTCATTTCTATGCCAAGCAACCCTGCACAACTGCTCAGGACACGGGCATAAGAACAAGCTTTTCACATCAACTGCCTCTAGGCCAGTCTAAGCAAAACCCTTTCTCACCCCCATAAGCCAAACCTCACAGTCCATAATTCTTACTGCAGTCAGATCTTTCAGCTCTGACCAGAATAGTACATCAAGCTATACTTATAGCACTGTAAGATGTCTCTTAGGCCAAGATTTCAAATCCTTCTAAATTTCTCTTGAAAATCAGCTCCAAAAGGCCAAAGCCACACAGTCAGGTGTCTAGCAGCAATCCCACTCCTCGGTACCACTTTACTGTTGCAGTCCGGTTCGCATTGCTGGTAGAAATCACCCAACCAAGAGAAGCTTGTGGGAAAAAGAAGTTTATTTTGGAGTTTATGGAGGACATCTGAATCAAACCACCACATGTTGTAAACTTGCTTTTAGTAATTTTGTATGACCTTAAAATATATCTATGAAAATCTGAACATTTAATGACCATAAGTACTAGAACAATTACTGACCATGATTTAGTTACATATAAAGACAAACTACCTGAAACATAGATCACATGACATGACATGGCTGACTAGTGTTAGACCTGACAAAGAACATGAAAGAGATATTCTTTTTTTTTAACCCCCCAGGATTTTAGTTATACTTCAAATTGGTAAGGGCAAGTTAATTTGAAATTTTTAACTTTATGAGTGCCCCCTTGCAAGTCAATGTTCCCATATCAGCAACATAGACAATACACTTTTAAAGTCAAATTGTCATCGTGATTATTTTCTTTAAAGCATTAAGTAATCCTAAAGATAGAGCAATAGCTGCTTGTAGTTTGAATTTTGAACTGACACTGTTTTCCTTGAGAAGACTTCAATATCTGGGAGTGGCCTGTAAACCCTCCAGGAAGGCATGGAATTGATTGACAGCTCTTATCAACTTTATTTGGTGTCACAAAGAACAATCTATGCGTACACTGTCTGTGACTGGTAAATGAAGGCCCACACAGGAGAGCATAGAGTCACTGTAGTACCATGTCTCATCAAATGTCAGGAAAATGTGATGACTGACATGAGAATGAGAGATGTCTACAAAAGCTGAGATAGGGTGGCGGGTGGTGGGAGGAGTCAGGGATGGCTGCAGCCCAGCCAGGGTGTGAAGTGGTTTTAATCCTGTAGGCCCTGGTGAGGTAGGAGTCAGGGGTCACCATGACAGCAGTAAGGTAGAGATAGATAGTGGCAGAGATGGATAGGGGAAACCGAAAGTGGATGGCGGGGGGTGATTGTTGTAGATAAGGGGAGACCCAAGGAAAGGCAGAGTCAGAAAAGGCAGGCAGGGGAGAAGGAGTGCTGGGAGTAATGGCTGGTGCAGAGGAAGTGGGGGTGGGGGGCACAGCAGGAGGATTTGTTTAGTGGAGCAATCTTGACAGAGGGAGGGCCATATGCTTTTATTGAAAAAGCTTGGGTATATGGAACTTCAGACCCCTTGCTATATCCTCTGAGGAAATGGCAAGAAGAGGGCAAAGAGGTCAGGTCAGTGAGGACTCGTAAGTGAAAAGTTTCAAATTCAGGCTAAATGTGATTATTGTCTTATTTGTATTGGGCCAGACGTGAGTAGAAAGCTGGAGTAGAAGTTTGTCTTTGAGGGCTGGAGGGATGCCTTAGCGATTAGGGCATTTGCCTGCAAAGCCAAAGGACCCAGGTTCGATTCCCTAGGACCCAGGTGAGCCAGCTGCACAAGGGGGCACAAATGTCTGGAGTTTGTTGGTAGTGGCTGGAGACCCTGGCATGCCCATTCTCATTCTCTCTCTCTCTCGATCTCCCTCTGTCTGTCTCTTACTCTCCCTCTTTCTCTGTCAGATTTGTTCGTCTGTCAGGCTTAAGGGTTTTAGGTTTGGTTTCAGACATCCCAACGGAGTGTCCTTGGGAATAGAGCTCAAGGAGCCCATTTTGTGGATTGGTAAGGCACAGGCTAGATTCTGGTAGTAAGTCATCACTCAGAACCAAAATGGAGCCAAGATGAAAACCCCAGGAATGCAGAAAAAAATTGTCTCCTATCACCTTCCTCTGTAAAGCAAAGAGCTGACGGCAGAAGAGCCACAGGACGGGTGAGGTCCAAGAGGATGACAGTCTAGGGCCCCTCTAGACCTCATCCAGGCCTTAACTTAATGGCATTTGGTGCAGTGTTGGTTGAAGAGAAGAGTTAAATGTTGAAGGGCTTCTATGCTGGAGATCAGAAGGAATAAGAAAGTGAAGAAGAAGAAGATTGGGAACTGTATTTACCTGAGCCATCAATAAAACCCCAGCATGGAGTTTGAACCACTTATGGTGGCCAAGGCTGTAAAAGGTGGGGTGGGGGGGAGGTGATTTAGATGGCGAAGGACAGCATTTAGCCTCTTTTGTAAGACCCGAGGACGCTCAAGCTCTTGATGGGACCCATGTTGAAAAGGGGGAGAATGAAGGAGGGGGAAGGGTCAGAGGAAAGTTATGCACCATGGATGACCTGGGAGAGGGCTGTTGGAGGTCTGCCTGAGCTCAGCAAGGCATTTCACATATTCACCAGAGAGTGGTCCTAGCCAGAACCCTTCAGTCTCCACAGGTGATCAGCCAGCCTCGTGCAGTCCCGCCCCTGGAGAGGCAGAGGGAAAGGTGGCCCAGAAGAGAGGGTGGGGGCCCTGTCGATGCCAAAAACTCTCTACTGGGTTTTGGCACAACTTTATTGGACCAAGATGGGGACTGAGACCAACTGAGGCAATGTGAAAATAAAAGAGAAACGATCCATCAGCAACAGATTGTCCTTTATTTAGAGCAATGAACAAATGAGGGCAACTGTCTCCCTCTGCAGGAATAGAGGCCGCTGAGCTCACACACAGCTGATCTGGGTTTTTATGGGGTCAGAGGCAGGAAGAAGGAGAAAAAAGAACAAATGGAAAAGGGATAGAGACAAAGAAAAGGGGACCAGGCAGTTCTGCCCCTTTTCTGTTCGTCTTCTTTATGATCTCAGGGTAAGGGGGTCTTTGTACACTGCGTTCAAGGTATTTTCGAGCCCATAGACTTTCCACAAGCTCTATTGTTATGAACCTCCAACAAAGTAAGCTTACCTGGTCAGTCTGTGACTTACTGACCCTTCATTTCCAATCAGTTTCATTTTTAGTTTGAGAAATGCTTTTAATGGTCCAACACCTTTCTTTAGAGTCATTAAGGGAATATTTATATTTAATTTCAGTTTTTGAAATTTCATGGGATATAAAGAAGAATTAGCTCCTGAATCAATCACTTTATCTATTTTGCTTTAAATTGTATCCGTTTGGTTATTGCACTATAGTGCACACTTTTCAATGCATATTTGCAAAATGGGTATTGGTTCTCTTTCTGAGCAGTGTCGCTGATGAGCATACTTAGAGTTAATTTAAATTTCAGTTTATTTTCTGTTAAAGAGTATGTTAGGCATAATGAGAAACGCAATGGTTAAGGTAAGTTTCGTAGCCTTAATGAAATCATTTTCTCTCCTGGTGATCTTGAAGGTGTCCTAAATTCCTCTTCCTGATGATGCATGCCAATAGGAATAAGAGCAATAATTGTGTCTGATGGTCCATTTCCAGTGTAGCTCCAATAAGAATCCCAGAAGGTTTGAAGGTTTCTTTATTACTCTAAGTGAAATCAATAAACAGATGAATTTGTTTTCTTTGTATCTTTGTACTTTCAGAAGCAGCTTGTTGTAGCTTAATAAATATTTCTGTCCGAGAAATGTGAGCTAGTAAATTAGAATTTTATAAGTGTGAAGCATGGTTCACATGGTATATTATATGCTATACAAATATCTTTACCTTCTTACTAATTTCTCCTTTCTTATTGGCTAAAAAATGTTAGTGGGTTTTGTTTATGCCATGCCCTAAGGAAGGAAGCACCTGGGTGTCCACAGAATGAGTAATAAAACTCCACTGTAGACTCTCAGGAACAATTGCTAGATATTCTTTCACTGTAGAATCCATTACTGAACATTGCTGAAATTGGAATAGAAGTTAGAAATAAGAAAAATACAGAAGATTTTTTTTCAATAATGGGGTTTTCTTCTTTTCATAAATATGTATTGCTGCTTTATTACAAAAAGAGTAATGCACCATACAATAGTTATTGACTGCAACTGTGTGGATTCTGGAAGGTAACCGAAGACACAGTCAAAAGTTAGGATGAGAGAAATACAATGAAAGTTTCATTATTCAAATATATGGGGAGGGTTAGTGAAACTGAGGCAGTTTAGGGTAACTGGACGCCAAAACTAAAAAAGTAGGAATGCCCTTGAGTCTGCCTTTGCAATCTCCACTTTGCTAGTAGAGATCAGAGGTATCTCTCCTCTCATCTGTAGCCAAAAGGAGTTTCCTAGATCTATTTTTCCATAAACAACCTGAGTCCCTCCCAAGGAAGGAGTTCCCCTTTCCTAGAATTAAGGTTTAAGTCTTATCCTGGTATTGTGGTTAGTTAAACTCATTAGCTCATCCCCAAAACCTGGCTTCATGGCTGGCCTCTTCCTGAGCCATCCCTCTGAGTCCACACCAATCAACTCCCTCTCAGAATAAAGCCCACCAGAATATAACGGACAAGACTTCTGCTTGGCTATTCATCTCTGCTAATGCCTGAACCCCCAACTCCCTGTTCTAGTGAGCCTCAAATTGTCCAGTCTCAGCTGGGGTGGGCTAGGAAGTGCTTGGGACATGGGGTAGGGGATTCTTAAATCCACATGGGTTCTCTACCCCCTTTTGCATTCTACATGTAGAAGTTTTCTGCACTTTCTTCTTTTTCCTTCAGTTAATCTAATTAAGTCTCTCTAAACTTTACCCTGTGGTCTGTGGATTTCATGATACGAGAATCTGGAATAACCCAAATTTATCAGTTTTATCTATCTGTCTATTTATCTATCTGTCATTCATCTATCTATCTAAAGAAACCCATGTTTTCTAATTATTTGAGCCCATTCTTAAGGTAAAGATCAAGTAGATAAACTTTTGGGTGCCTAACAGGAAAGGAAACACAACTGTGATACTTCAAATGGATATTGTTTGTGAGCTTTGAAAAGCAAACAAAAGATATTTTGGAATGCAAGTGGTAATACATCATAAAACTGAAAATTATGTAAATTAATAATGGGCAAGTGATTTATGTACATACTAGTGATTTTCTTAAACTTAGTATGAGAAACTAAGGAATTATAAAAGAGAGGCATATTGTGTGGTATAGGTCTAATACTAAGGAAAGAATTTTAAATCCAAGAGGCTATTAAAATCTCAATCACAGTATCAAAGCAACAGATATAGTGGATATTGACATTGGTATTAAGACAAAGACATATGCTTCGTAAATTATAAATCACTTTTATAAGAATTTACTTTTCAGGCCGGTCTTCTATAAGATGAGATTGCAACAGAGAGTTCAGTGAAGCAATCATTCATACATTTATCTAGGGAGCAACCATTTCAGGTATATGACACAACCACTGATAAGATTATGAGGCAGTAGATGATATGTTGCCAGTTTATAAACAAGTAAAAATATCCAATGAAGCTTGAATATCTAGTAACACAAGAATCTCTTGCTAATATTCTCTGTGTTACTTGCAAGATTCAGGATGGTGTTTAATGCATACTGTTGATATTCAGTGAGTTCATAATTCCTAGCAAAATTCCTTATCCCAATCTTAATTCTCCTTGCCTGCTGAAGAAAGATTTCTTTGACCTTGTGCATAATTATGCCACAGCCTTCAATGGCCATTGTGCGATGAGAGCTCTTATCCAGCTTACATTTGTGGATACAAATAGTTGATGAATTCACATGATTTGAATAGCATCTTGTTTATGCTAATAATATGTTAGTCTGACATTATATAGAATTAAAATGTGTAATGAGGTGTAGTATTATTTTCAGAAAATTTAAGGAAAAATTCATCCTACATTTAGTATCCATCTCTATTATTTTGCCAGGAGGAGGCTGAGAAACAAAGAGTTTGCTTAAATCAGTCCAAGAAATCTGTACCTACTCAAGCAGCCCTTTCTAACTATGGCAAAGAGCTCCTTGGTGAGCCATGTGTCAGGCGCTTCCATGACGGGTTGGTGGCAGAGTTCCCGAACTGATTGGCTTTTTCCTTGTGGAGTCATTTTAGATGGAAGATGCTTTGGGCTATTAAGACTTCTCATTCTCCTTCCCTTGGGTGTTTAGCTTTTATCTTGTTGCTTCCTTTTCCAACTTCACATCCCTAAACAATCCTCTATTAACAGAAATTATCTTGGTTCATTGCTCTATCCATCAGACCTTGTGGTGACATAGCAGCATCTGAATGTATGAGACAGAGAGAAAAAAATAGGCGCATCACATCCCATCCACATTCACAGAACCTTGTTCTCCTAGTATTAAAGGAAGTAGTGAAACACAGAAGTTCTGAAGTTCTTAGCATTGTGCCTTTGTTTACACTGTGCATTTTATAAAGCTGACTTGCAGCCAATTTCTGTTCCCATAGTTTCGATTTAACTGCATGTAACTACTATGTTGATTGCTTCCTTTCACTGAGAAATACAAACTTTGTGGATAGAATACTTCATTCCATTTTATATTAGCATTTTGTAAATATTAGACATCCTAAATCATTAGAATTCATTTAACAATTTTTGTGGACAAGACACTTCTTGAGTTCACTCTTTCCATTCATGTATTAATTTACTTACTTATCGAATGTCCATTGAGAACATGACACCCACATAATATAATCTACCTTCTATGATTACAAATAAAATGCAGTGTGTGTCATTAGTAAAGGTGTGAGAAACATGGGGATTATGTCAGTGGATAGTCAAGATGCTAAGTAGTAAGAACAGTTACAAACACATTTTATTATGAGGACAGCCGTACATAAACACATGACAAATTTCTGACATATTTCCTTCAACTACAGCTGAAAGACCAATCAGACATTGACAATGATATCAGACAATTACAGATGTAGTGGATTGCATTTACATGGCTAGAAACCTGTGATTTTTGTGTTGGAATGTAACGTGTAAGACTGAGAATAATTAAATATATATATATATATTTTAAATCTCATCTGCTGGGCTGAAGAGATGGTTTAGCAGTTAAGATATTTGCCTGTGAAGCCTGAAGACCCAGGTTTGATTCTCAGTACCCACGTAAGCCAGATGCACAAGGTGAAGCATACATGTGGAGTTCATTTGCAGGGGCTAGAGGCCCTGGCATGCCCATACCTGCCTCTTTCTCTCTCAAAATAAATAAATAAATAATTAAATAATTAAATAATTTTAAAGTTTTAAAAAATATCACCCATCTATTATCTGTTTATCATCTATCTGCTACCTATCCATCTATGTATCTATCTATCATCTATCTATCTATCATCTATCTATCACAATTATGTTTCTAACTAAAAGATAATCTTACAGTTACAATAAACCTGAAAAAACAAATTCTCCTGTGATATGCTAAAAAGCACAGATGATTAGCCACTAAGCTTTTTTTTTTCTTTTCTTTTTTTCTTTATTAGTTAATTTTGTATTCAGGAAATACATTCAGTTTGGTACCATTATTAGGCTCATCCGTGACCTACCCCCTTCCCCTTGGCCCACCTTGTTGAGGTAGCTTACATGAATTCTGGGAATTGAACATGGATCCTTAGGCTTCACAAACAAGCGTCTTAAGTACTAAGCCATCTCTCCAGCCAGAAAATGTAGTTTCTAATAATTAAAAGAATAAAGAGGCTCATGAAAGCAAATTTAAGCATTCTTATTAATTATTTTTTTTTTCACTTTTTAAAATACTTGCTTTATTAAGGTGCTTTATTGACATTGACTTCAGCTACTCTAAGTTGTCTGAGGGTAGTTTGGTTAAGAGTTGATGCTCCAGAGCTAGGAAGCCTGGATTGACACCCTGCCATCACTGCCCATTACTTGCATGATAGTGATTTGCCAAGGTATGTGCTATCTTTATTGTATATTTCTCTTTTTTTTTCTTTATTTGTTAGTTTTGTATTCAGATAATACAGTCAGTTTGGTACCATTATTAGGCTCATCCCTGACCTACCCCCTCCCCTTGGCCCCTCCTTGTTGAGGTATACGGGTCATGCATTGTGGAGTTAGCCCACAGTTATGGGTAAGCTAAATGTCTCTGCATATCATGACACAAGGTGTGGCTCTGACATTCTTTCCGCCCCCTCTTCTGCAAAATTTCCCTGAGCCATTCTGGGTTCATTTTTGGTCTGCTTCAGTGATGAGGTGTTGGGGGCCTCTGAGGCTCTGGCTCTCTGATTTGGTAGGAGTTGATTTTTCTCTGTGCTGATCTCCTTCCTCCTTGTGCTGGTATCCGGTTCATCAGGAAAACAGCCCCCTTGCTTATTTCGCCAATTTTTCTTAGTTTCAGCTGGGGCCCTTTTGAGGTATGATGGGGTGGCTCTCTCCTTAGGATCTACATCTATCTGAAAAAGAGAAGCAGATTCTCCAACGGAGAGTAAGTTAGCATCAGGACAAATGAGATAACCTTTTTTTTTTTTTTTTAAATAGAGAATTTAATAGGTGTAGGTCCTCTTGTAGCCCACAATTGATGGTAGCTTGATATTGGAGAGTGGGCTTATGTTTGGAACTGGTTCTGACTTGTTTCCCAGCTCCAGCTATAGGTCCCATACCAGTGAGGGGATCAGTTAGCCAAATTGAGAGCAGTTGGTTCCCCACCATGGCTGTGTGCTACTATTGCACTTGTGTGGGCATCACAACAGGTTATTTGCTGCTAAGTAGGTTAGACCATGAGTTGCTTGGACAGATATTGGTCATGTTCCCCCAGTCGCCCATGTAGCACCTTCTGGCACTAGACGCACTGACTGTCTGGGGACTGACTGTCTTCCAACTTCCAGCCATGCCATTCTATTTTGCATGTCAACCACATAAGGTGTCTTCAGCAATAGGGTCTTACCACTAACCTTTGGTGGGTCATCAAGTACTCTGACAGAAATCTGTCTGTCTTTTAGGAAACCTTGTAGGTCTCTCTGATCAAAAGCTCATTGTGGATGATAGCCCCATGCTGGTACTGGGAGTTACAGGAAAAAGATAACTAATATACAAGAGGTAGAGAGAAGAGAGAGAGAGAGGGAGAGGGAGAGGGATGGAGGGAAGATGTAGAAGATTAAGGTTAGTCTTCTTTGGGAAGCACATTGCAGAGGAGAAAAAAAAAAAAGAATACAATTGTTGGAGCTGATGATCTATATTTCTGACTGTTTAAATAAATATACCTCTATAGAGAAATATAGTAATTCATAAGAATTACCTTTGAATGCATATTTCCTTTCACAATATCTATATGGGTATGGATATTCTATTTTAATTACATAAATAAGAAAGCCACCATTTGTGCTGTTAAATCTATGTTAATGGGACAAGTCTTCACAATATCTGACTATAAGTAAAACATTATGGCTAACTTATCAAATTACACATGAAGGAAATACTGATACCTTACAAATTTACAAATGCCAGTTAATGGGACTTTCAGCTCCAACCTAGATCGCCAGTTTTTCAAAATGTTATTTACTTGTTAAAGTACATAAAAGCAAGTGACCAACTGAGAATATGGAGCTATAATTTTTCATCAAAACTATATGATCTTAGAATTTGTAATTACTCATATAAAACCCATGGAACTGGAATGTTGATTCCTTAAAAGAAAAATCTCAAATTCTTAGATATCTTTCAGACATTTGCCTATTGAATTATTAGATATCGTAAATACACATAATGTCTCATGTATTAAAGGTTTCCTTTACATTTTATTTATTTATTTTTAATTTTTTTCTTGTTGCTTATTTTTATTTATTTATTTGAGAGTGACAGACAAAGAAAAAGGCAGATGGAGAGAGAGAGACAGAGAATGGGCGTGCCAGGGCCTCCAGCCACTTCAAACGAACTCCAGATGCCTGTGCCCCCTTGTGCATCTGGCTAATGTGGGTCCTGGGGAATCGAGCTTCCAACCAGGATCCTTATGCTTCACAGGCAAGTGCTTAGCCACTAAGCCATCTCTCCAGCCCTACACTTTATTTTTTTTTTAATCATTTTTATTTATTTATTTGAGAGAGACAGAGAGAATGGGCACACCAAGACCTCTAGCCACTGCAAAGGAACCCCAGACACATGCACATGTGCCACCTTGTGCATCTGGCTTAAGTGACTCCTGGGGAATTGAACAGAGCTCCTTTGGCTTTGAAGGCAAACACCTTAAGTGCTAAGCCATCTCTCCAGCCCTACTTTTGATTTTTAATTAACATGAAGAGAAGCACTTACATACATAGTTTCATTGATTCTGTGCCTGTCCACATATCTATCCACCATCTCTCTGCTTCCTCTCTCTGCCTGAACCCTTCTGCCCACAGTATTCCCTTTGTACTTTTCTGTCAAGTGCATTTTGTTATCTTCTCAATCCTGTAATTGTAAAAGCCACTTTTTCACTTTCATGGACCCTTTCCTCATTTTGTGAGTTCAAAACTTACTTTCTTATGTACCTTTTAAATATATTTGATTAGGTTCATTCTCTCATACCCTACAGTTCAACAACAAAGACATAGAAGTAAATGCCATCTACCCCATCTAATCTGTCTTCTCTTGCTCTCTCCTACTTTATTGCCAAGACTGACATCATTGGAAAAATATAAGTAATATACATTGAAAATGAGTCCCTAGTTACATTTGTAACTAAATGCAGTTATTTCCAAATTCCTGATTAGAGGCTCATTTTATTGAACAATAATACCATATAAATAAATCTCAAGGGACATATAAATCTCTTGCTAATACTCCAACTGACACATAACTTTGTCTTTAAGAGGATTAATATGACAATTGATTTTGGCCCTTTTATGATTTTCCAAAATGCTTTCATGTTCTCACTATTTAAATGGACAATCATAATTATGTACCACTGTTAAACCTTGAAAACTTTTTCACTTCAGTGCACACTTGTAAACACATGTTCACACCCTGCTTTCTATGTTATTTGTTAACATGTCCCTTTGAGCTGTATTTTCACCGAGTACTGGATAGCATCACAACCTTAGAAGCATGCTGTACATTTGTTTTTCTGAGATAACATAGTACAAACAACAGCAAAAGACTTAAATCAATTTCTCTTTCTAGATAATGCTCTGAAGCACTCTTTTATTGGAAAAACTGGCTGCTATGCTTTTTCCTTAGTTCTCCTTTCCTACTCTTGATTTAGAAAAACATTTTCATGAAAGTTCAACCATATTACTTCACTGAAATCTCTTAGGAAGGTCAGCATTAAACTCATAGTATTGAATCAAATTCTCTAATGTAAACTATGTTTCATTTTGACATAGAGGCAGCATTTAATGTAACCCATCATTTTCATATCCATGACAAATTTTTTTCATAAAATGGTGTCAGGAGCATGAAATTAGATGGCATGACCAAAAGAATGTTATTCATCGAGAGATAAATTCAGATATACTAAGAGTCTCCATTGATCAACACCAATTTAAATATAATTCAAAATTAAATCTAAGTTTTTGCTTAATATGCTTTCCATTTTTAGATGAATTTTAGTTCTACAGAAAAGTTGCAACCCTAAATACTATTTTCCTTTATTGTTCATTTCTTTTCGCTAATACCACTTATACTTAAGAAGCCGCTACCAGGAATAATAAATTATCAACATTACACATATTTCTAATAATAAATGTGTTTAATAAAATCTTATACTTGATATTATGCCAAAATTAATTACTGAGGTGTCAGACATAGGCAGCACCCTGGGTTAAAGCAAACCTAAGCTGTCTGACACAAAGGCCTCAGGCTATGGAGTGATTGTTGCAGCCTGAACCTCCTCCTATCTCCAGGATGGACCTGCAGGGGAGCTCTCCCCCCATTCTCAGGGGTTACAGTCTGCCAGGATCTTTCCCCCATTCTTGGGGGTTGCAGTGAGCCTGGATCCCTAGACAAAAGCTCTAATGGAGATCAGCAGTGAGTAAGGCCACTCCCTCTCCAAGCACCTGGACTTTCAGATAAGACTTAGGCTTTGCACATAATCCTGTGGCCTTTGGCCAGTTGCCTAGAAAACTCCTTATATGGTATCAGCCAGCACTTTTGCATACCTTCCCTTTACCATTGCCTACATGCTGGAAGAAATGTCCCCATATTAGGCATAGGCTAGCAACCTTTAAACCCACCAATCCCATCAGGATCCTTTTTCTGCTTTCAACTGCTAATAAATCCATTTCCCTGACAATAAACTGAGAGCTGTTCACTGAAACTGACTTCCAGGAAGGATTCTTTCTCTCATCACCTGTGTAAAACCTTGGTCTCCATGGTTTTCTGGGATGCCTTCGGGGGTACCATGGCCAGGCCTAAGAGGACACAGGAACCTTCAATGAAGTTTGTATATAAATAAGCATTGTACAGTCTCAAAATATTTCCCATAATATACTTAATAATTGTTAGTACAGTCTAGTAGATATACAGGCAGAAGTCTGAAAGACAACAAATTAACCAAATGCTTCAAGCTAAGTACCACTGGTAAAATATGATATTTTAAAACTGTTATGATGATACACCAAGCATTCATCCTTATCTATATGGATTTTTGGTTAAAAAAAAAGGGAAAGGAGAAGCTAGCTACAATTATGAAAACACAATAAATCCAACTGAGAGACAATTTACTAAATAGCTGATTGTACTGTCATGAAGAGTGTCTGATCATATAAGATCAATGGAGACAATGAGTCAGTATATAATCTCTTTAATATACTAGGGATTTAACTCAAGGCTTTAGCACATATGTGGCAATTCTTCCACTACTGTGGTAGTTTGAATAGATGTCCCTCAACAGACTCAGGAGGTTTATTCCAGTTTGTAACTTGGATTTCTAGCTGCCTTGGCTGGAGGCAGTATCACTGTAGGTAGATGCTAGGATCCAGCCCCAATGTGTGTTTGGAAGAAGATCTGGAATTCCAGTCTAAGGTAAGTAGAGAACAATCTGAGTTCTGCCTGGGGTCCCCTGGGCTGCTGGTTTTTGCTCTTGGTGGTAGTTTTTTTTTTTTTCTTTCTTTCTTTTTCACCATTATGGAGCTAACCCCTGGATCCATAAGCTTTAATAAATTCCATTCCACCTATAGTCTGCCTGGTTTGGAGGTTCATCCCAGCATCATGACTATGACTATGACTGAAAATTGCTACCAAAGAGTGTGGTGTTGTGGTGTGATGAACCTGTTCACTGGACTTTGGTCTTTTAGAACATTTGTGCTGGAGAAATGAGCATGGGCTTGGTACTTGCAACTGAAGATGCCCTCCAGAGTGGTAAGAAAAGTTTTATGGACTAATCTTGTGAAAGTGTGAAAATGCTAAGTGAAGAGAGATTTAAATTTGGAGACTATGCTTATGACCTTTTAAAGGGGAAGGAAAGACCACAGAAAACTTTGTTGGAACTGGGAAATTGGCATAAGGGCTAGTTGCATTCTGCTGCCCAGGCCCATAGAGCTTGATCAAGGTTAAATTTTAAATGGAATTATGTATTTGGCTAAAAATATGAAACTGAGAGATATAAAATTTAAAATTGGAGAAATTCAAACAAGTTTACAGGCACAGAGACTGGTTTTAGGTTTCTGAAGCTGCCATTGTCAAATACATTAACAATCTTAAGGAAGGTGGCCCAACTACTTGACACTGAAACAATGGAGAGGCTGCCTGAGGTTATTTCACCCTGGGAAGACTGAATGGTAGAAATGCAAACCCTTTAGGAAATAAGGAATATGCTCTTCAAGGTCACAGCTTATTTCATCCCTGAATTAAGACTATGACTGTGTCCAAATACACAAGTAATTGTGACTATGATATATAACAAAACACAAAAAACTCAAATGGCAGCTTGGTATATGAGACATTACAAACTAAACAATGTAGATAATTCTTTATAATTCCATTATTGTAGTTACCCTCATACTGCTGGGGAAAAAAACATCCAATGAGATATAGCTCATGACAGAAAAGGATTTATTTTTGATTTACAGTCTATAGTGAAAACTTCATGATGGCAGAGAAGCATGACATGAGCAGAGACTGGGCATTACCTCATTGCCACAGCATAAGGAAGCCAGTAGGAGAGTGAGATGAGCTCTGGCAATACATTTTGCACTATAAAACCCCAATCCTCCATAGTAGCACCAATTCTCCATCAAGGCTCCACCTTCCAAACTCCTACCAATTGGGGAGCATGTGTACAAAACATATGAGTTTATGGGGAACATATAATTTTATTTACCACAACCATATATAGTTATACTATAAATTGATTAATCAAAGGTGGTAACAGAATATCAATTGAAGTAAATGCAGAATACTGTTATGTCCTATTGAAAAGACAAGACTACATACAGTTTGAGAAGAATATGCCAGGGATAATAATATTGTCTCTTTGATACTGCAAAATTAAAAATTTCTAGGCAATAGATACTAGAGGCAAGATAAATAAATGGAAGGAGATGGGAACCTATTATTTCTAAAATTCAAATGTGCTTTGGGTAGAAAACAAAGGTAAATCTGAATTTTCAATAGCAAGGATGAAGTAACCTCAACAAAAAGCAGAATAGGCAAGAATTTTGATAGGTAAATTATAGAAATTACTGAAATATGAATACTAGAACATAAAAAAGATCCAAAATCAATTGTAATTGTGGTGGTTTGATTCAGTTGTCTCCCATAAACTTAGGTGTTTTGAATGCTAGATTCCCAGCTGATGGAGATTTGGGAATTAATGCCTCCTGGAGGCAGTGTATTGTTAGGGGTGGGCTTTTTTTAGCCAGTGTCCACTTGCCAGTGTTTGTCACACTGTCTTTTGTTACTGTCCACCTTAGGTTGGTGTATTAGTCAGCTTCAGGTTCACTGAGATGAACTTCCAGACCAGGCACAGTTATGGAGGAAGGGATATTTACTGAAGCTTACAGATCCAGGGGAAGTTCCATAATGGCAGAAGAAACTGGCCTGCCTTCACAGGCCCAAGCAAAGAGAGAGCAGTGCAAGCCTAAAGGTCAAAAGCCAGAGCGCACTTCAGGAACTCCAGCTAGGCACACTTTGTGTATCTTTAGATTGAAATCTCAAACCCACCACCACACCTTAAGATCCACACAATGGCATTGCCTCCAGCCAGATGGCTAGAGATGCAAACTACAAACAAATAAACAACTGAATATATTGGGGGCCGTCTATTCTATTCAAACCACCACAGTTGGCCAGGGGATGATGTCCACCCTCTGCTCATGCTAACATTTTCTCTGCCATTGTGAAGCTTCCCCTCAAGCCTGTAAGCCAAAATAAACCTCTTTTTCCCACAAGCTGCTCTTGGTTGGGTGATTTCCACCAGCAATGCGAACCTGACTGCAACAGTAATTAACGAGTGCATTGTGAAATGGGCTATCACTTTTAAAATTACAAGCTGGGAAATGGAAGGTGTTATAGGAATGGTACTCATGCAAGGCTGAAGCAGTTCAGGAAGAAGCCACTATGATTATGACATCATTGATTATGGTGCTGTAAGGTTGAATGCAGACTGGGTATTCATGTTAGTAATATAATTAACTAAAATATGATAGATTCTGACCAAGATGGCCATCATCTCCTTGCTAGGTTTATTAATCTCAAGATACATTTCCTTCTAAATTCATAGCAGTTTACAACCCTTTTCTAAAACTACTTTAGAAAACTTACAATTTTATGTATCTTATCTATTATTTATAGAAATAATTGTTTTGCTAGTTTCTTACAGAGGACTTGAGATAAATCTCTCTGAACAGTGATTATTAAAGAAGAGTGTGCCCCATTCTCTGGTTTCTGTACCATGACAAGAGCATTGTTTAAATAAAGACTTAAGTAAACACAAGTGATCAGATCACATTGATCAACCCTTTCCTAAGTATCTTCCAGTTCTCTTCTGGGAACCACCTCTACTGACAATTTTCTGTGCATTGTAGTCAGGGAGAGATAAATATCTTTTCCTCCTATTGCAACAGTAATGACTTCCATTGTAATTGCCAAGAATAAAGACTTTCTTGCTTTTTATTACATTACCTAGTACAACTTATGTTTAGATGAACACTGTGAGTGTTTTGCAGCAACTAGGAACCATGGGCATGATATAACTTTAAGATAGCTATGTCTTCAAAGTAAAAAGCTGCCAACAGAAAGAAATTAACATGAAACTCACCATTTGCATAATGCTCATGTAAAAATACATGAAAACAAGTAGTAACTACCTTGATGTATATGCACAAAAATATGTACAAAATACACATTTACTATTGGAGCAGATATATAGTGGTGGGCAATGAAATAAAGAGGATATTACAAACACTGTTACGATTATGTAGCAATTTCTGATGAATGTGATTAACCCAAACCTCTTTGTCTGCTGTAGTTACCTTCGTGTTGCTGGAACAAAGCCCCTAAACAAAAGAAGCTGATATGAGGAAAATTTGTATATTGACGTACACTCCCCAGGATAAGCTGCATGATGGCAGAGGAAAGCATGGTATTATCAGAGGCTGGTCATCACCTCTGCCACAACAGGTGGAAAATATCAACCAGAGAGTGAGCCCTGCTTGGCAAGGGGTAGCTGGCTATAACACTAGAAAGCCTGCCTCCAACAACACACATCCTCTAGCGAGGCTCCCCCTCACCAACTGTCACCAGCTGGAGAACAAGCAATTAGGATATATGTATTTATGGGAGATATGTGTGTTTCAAACCACAACAGTGTCTAAGATGAGAAACACACAAAAAATAAGTATGCTAACAGTTTTCTGTTTTTTGAGTTAGGGTATCACTGTGGGCCAGGGTGGCCTGGAATTTATTCTGTAGTTACAGGCTGGTCTTAAACTCACTCTTATTCTCCTACCTCTGTCTTCAGTGTGCTGGGATTAAAGGCATATACCACAACACTCAACTAACTTTCTTAATTCATAGTGGAGACATCAACATTTTGATTTACTTTATGTTCTTTACCTATAAGTCATTTAAACAATGGAGTGATCAAGACTTGGTCCTTAGATCTCTGCCTTCCATATACACACTCACTCCATAATTTTTTTCATCCCAATGTGTGGGGAACCAGTGGACACTAGGAAAGCAAAAGTACCTCCATCTTAAATAATGACTCCATTTTGTAATAAGCTGTCTTCTGGAAAGTCACAAGATCTGCAGTTGTTTGCTAAGTCGTTGTCTTGTGGCCTTGGGGCTGGGGCCGGGGCAAAGGTCTGCAGTTGTTTATTAACCCATACACAGAGAAAGAACAATGTAACCCATAAAGTCGTTATCTCTTGGCTTTGGGGCTGGGGGCCTTATCTTGTGGAACATCTTATGTGTTTTGGGGGCTGGTGAAATAGAACTGTAACAATACCTAAACTGCTGACAAACTCCTCTGTTCTGCTATAAGAGGCACCCTGAGAAAAATAAAATTTGGCAGCTTGATCAGACTCCTGTCTTGCTGTCGGTTCCTTGTGTCTCTTGTTCCCTTCATTTCAGGTTTTCTGGGGTCCGTGCTCCTGTTGAAGCCCCACTGGCCGGGGCACCAATGGCCATTAACACAATGTGTAACTTAATAGTTCACATATACAGAATTATTTCATCAAATTCAGATTCAATATCTATTTGCATAAAGTATATCTTTGCTTTATTACCTAAGATACATCACAAACCTGATAAGGTTACAAGATTGCTGCTGTGGTGGTTTGAAAGTGAATGGATGCCCTCCATAGCCTTAGCGATTTGTGATTAAGGTTCAGTTTCCTACTTAAGTCTCTGGCAGCCTGCTGGAGGAGGGGTCACTGGGGGTGGACCTTGTAGTCCAGTCCCACAAGGTATGTCCAGAGCCAGTTGGAGCCCTGGCAATTGGTTCTTATTGCTGCTTGGCAGCTGTTTCTTTCTCCTATGAGTGCTGAAGTGAGCCAGTTTCTTCAAAAAGGATGGAACTTCTCCTGAATTTCGTAAGCATAAAATAAACCCTGCCCTCTCAAAATCTGCTTCTGGTTGGATATTTCTCCCAGCCATGTGAAAGTAACTGCAACAGTTGCTAATAACCCACTTCTCACAGGATAAAAATATTAAACTCTATAACACCTGTCTTATTATTATGAATTTGTACTCTCATTCTTGTATTTGTGAGAATAATATCCTTATACATTCAATGGCTTCTTTCTTGCATTGATGATGTCATCAACCTGGGTTACCAATAAATTAATTTGTCTACTAAGACCATGTATATTTAAGCTTAGTGCACCTCTCATTACTTCTCATATAAGTCGTTAACAGCTACCAATATCACTTGCTTCAGGAGAGCCTATAGCATCCCCCTCTGCTTCCTTTCCTTCACCCATGAAAACTATTCTCTTTACCAAAATATACTTCCTAAAGCATTTTAAAACTTCATTTCTCTTCTGAAATTGTTTTGTAAGGAACTTAATTTGAGGGATAGATTGCTACAAACCTGAAAAGATGAGTCCTGTTACATGAAAATCAGAAAAAAAGTAATTTTAAGAACATTAAAATACACCTTTTTCCTTAGACAGCCTCTCAACTTGTCATGTTTCTGTTAATTAATGTCATTCTAAGTAATAATTAAAAACTTAAAGCATTGCATATGTTTTATTGTCTAATTTTATATTATAAAATGCCAGTTTTAATTCATTATAAAAGTATTAAATCATGTGTTTAGCATTGAAATTATGCATTGTATGTTTTGCCTGTTAATTAATGTCATGGTAAGTTATAATTTGAGATTAAAATTGTTGTATAAATTTTGCTGTCCATCTTAATATTATAAAATGCCAGTTTTAATTCAAATAAAAAATATTAAATCATACACAGAATTATATACAAATGATACTTAAGGGATTTTATCTGGATATATGTTTTCATTGTTTCATGACTTGTTAAAAACATTTTATTTATTTATTAGAGGAAGAGGCAGAGAGCGAGTGAATGGATGTGTCAGGGCCTCCATCCACTGCAAACAAACTGCAGATACATGTGTCACCTTATACATATTGCTTACATGGTTACTGGGGAATCAAACCTGGGTCCTTATGCTTCACAGGAAAGCTCCTTAACTGTCAAGCCATCTCTTCAGCCCACATATCATTCTTAACCAGAGAGTGATAACACTAAGGAAAACTAATTCAAGTTTTTTGTTTGTTTGTTTGTTTTGTTTTGTTTTGTTTTTCGAGGTAGAGTCTACTACCAAGCCAGGCTGACTTTCAATTCACTGTCATCTCAGGGTGGCCTTGAACTCATGGTGAACCTCCTATCTCTGCCTCCTGAGTGCTGGGATTAAAGGTGTGCACCACCCTGTCTGGCTAATTCAACGTGTTTTTTTTTAATATTTATTTATTTATTTATTTGAGAGATAGAGAGTAAGAGGCAGTGAGAATGGGCATGCCAGGACTTCTAGCCACTGCAAACAAACTCCAGATAAATGAACTACCACCTTGTTCATCTGGGTTATGTGGGTACAGGGAAATTGAACCTGGGTCCTTGGGCTTCACAACTAAGTGCCTTAACCACTAAGCAATCTCTCAAGCCCTAATTCAACTTTTTATAATTCTGCTACTCTATCTTCAGAGTGTTTAACAAAAAATAATGAAAGAAAATGTGCCCTCAATTGCCCTATTTCTTGCTTTCATTTCTGTGTCACCAATTTCAAGTGGCTAATAAAAAGATATATGCGTTGGTCTGGGTTAAGAGAAAGTGGGCCAAGAGGAAAAATATATGTATGTCATATATGACTGACTCACATCTTGGGATGTGCAGTAGGCAAGCTTGAAACAGAATACTGGATGAGGTCGACCTTTTCTGAGTCAGAAAACAAGATGATTCATATCCAGTCTCAAAGGCCATTAGCAAAAATGCAAATCTTTTCTTGGCTTAAACGAGTCCTACCCACAATATAGTGAACTACTTTTTCAGTTGACCAATTCAAATATTAGTGTCATCTAGATGCATCCTTTAAAATATAACCAAATGATAGCTTATCAACCTTTGATGCACTCTATGCTCAAACAAACAAAAAAAAAAAAAAAAAAAGAAAGAAAAAGAAAAAGAAAAAAGGCATGACAGAAATGGTTCGGTTTATGATCACACCATTAAGTGCTTCCTGCACTTGTATTAGGCCCTCAGTTGAGTCAATGTTCTGGCTTCATTTGTTAATGCTCTGCCCTATTTACTTTAGCTCTCGTACTAAGTTTACTGGAATTCTGTACCCATGGAGAATTATTAATACTGTATACTGACCATGTAAGTAACTATGAGTGCATTTGTGTGTCAGACGCATTTCTTCTGACCCCCTGCTTATTCATTTTTTTTTCTTCTCACTTCACTCATAACATACAAAGTATTGCAGACAGGTTCAGTTTCTGGGATGAACTTCCAAACTAGACATAACTTATGGGAGGAAGGGAATTGATTTGAAACTTACAGATCCAGGAGAAGTTCCATAATGGCAGAAGAAATTGGCTCCCTTTCGCAGATCTACACACACAGAGAAAAGCAACCACAATCAGCACAAACAAGCACGCTCCAGCAACACCAGCAGAACTAAAGCTCCTTGCATGTCTTCAGAGTGGAATTCAGGGTCTACCCCCATATCTTAGAACTGGACCCCAGGCTCCACCTACAGTAACACGTCCTCTAGCCAGGCAGCTGTAGATCCAAATGGCAAGTTCTAATAAAACTCTTGAATCTACTGGGGGGCATCCATTCAAGCTGCCACACATGATAAGGTTAAAATGGATGAAATTTATTAAGATGGTAAGAGTAGATCACTAAACAAGATGGTACTTTCTCACCGTGGGGTCCTAGGTAGATGGACAAGTTCTATGTTCCCCCTCATCCCCTTTTTCTCTCATGCCAAGTCATCTCTTCCAAAGTGTTTTCTCACTATCCCCTGAATAGTAGAGAGCTTGAGAACCAGGATTGTGAGTCATCTTTTCAGGAAAGGTTTTTGTACCTAGTCTTAATGTTAAATGTTCCTCAACTCCAGAACTTAAAATCTCATAATTTTCCTTACTTTTCACTTATCAATGGTCCTTATTTCCATCAAGAATACTATGCATTTAACTTGTTTAAATGAAAATAGGTACTAAAATGATAGGAAATCTTATGGAGTAATATTATTGCCCATTTTTATTACAATAGCATAAATTGTTAACTTTTAAAGGCACATTTAACATTAAAGATCATGAACAGATCTTTCCTGGTCATAAATAGGAAAAAATGTTGCCTTGCCAGCATGTAGATTTCCCCTCTGCATTGCGTTTAGTGGATAATAAACACTATTTATTTTATACTCAGTATTCTATAACTTCATGGCTAAGTCATGATGCCACAACATTCAATAGTATAAATGACTTGCATAAAAGAGCATCATTTGTACCAGCTTGCATTCCCACTAACAATGAATGAGGGTTCCTATTTCTCTACAACCTATCCTGGCATTTGTTGTCATTAGATTTTTTTAATGTTTGCTATCCTTACCATCTTATAGATGTTTTAATTTGCATTTCCCTGATAATTAGGGATGTTGAACCTTTAAAAAAATTTTTTTTGTTGTTCATTTTATTTATTTATTTTTATTTGAGACCAGCACACAGAGAAAGAGGCAGACAGAGAGAGAGAGAGAGAGAGAGAGAGAGAGAGAGAATGGGCGTGCCAGAGCCTCCAGCCACTGCAAATGAACTCCAGACGCGTGCGCCCCCTTGCACATCTGGCTGACGTGGGTCCTGGGGAATTAAGCCTCGACTCGAACTGGGATCCTTAAGCTTCACAGGCAAGCCTTTAACCACTAAGCCATCTCTCCAGCCCATTTTGAACCTTTTTGTAAGTGTGTGTTTCTTTGTATTTCCTCCTCTGAGAACTCTCTGTATAGTTCTCTGCTCCATTTTGTGAGTGGATTGTTTGATCTTTTATTGTTTAGGTTTTTGAGTTCTTTGTAGATTCTAGAAATCAGGCCCCTGTCCTATGTGTATACAGCAAAAAATTTCTCCCATTCAGTGGGAAATCTATTGGCTCTGCTTATTGTTTGTTTGTCTGTGAAGAAGCTTTTCAGCTTCCTCAGATCCCAATGGCTGAGTGATTGTTTAATTTTCTGAGCTACTGGTGTTTTGTTCAGGAAGTCTTCTCCCACTCCTATACCATGGAAAGGTCCTCCTATTTTCTCTTTCAGTAGTAGCAGAGTTTATGGTATTATATTGAGGTCTTTGATCCATTTGGACTTGTTTTTGTGCATGGTGAGATGTGTGGATTGAGTTTCATTTTTATGCATATGGTTATCCAGTTTGCCCAGCAACACTTGTTGAAGATGCTGTCTATCTATGGAAAGAAATATGGAGACTCCTGAAAAGGATGACTATAGAGGTACCAACAGACACAGTTATTCCCTTACTGAGCATTTATCCTCAGCTCAGAGATATTATCTCAGCCATGTTTATAGCTGCTCAATTCATAATGGCTAAGAGCTGGAATCAACCCCAATGTCCGCCATTAGATGAATGAATAACTAAGATGTGGCATACCTACATGATGGAATTCTATGCAGCAGTAAGGAAAAATGACACAATGAAATTTGAAGAAAAATGGTCAAACTTGGAACAGATCGTTCTCAGCAAACTCACCCAATCACAGAAAGATAATTGTTGCATGGTCTCACTCATCTGTGGCTCCTAACCTAAATCTGCCCATGATGCTGACATACCTAATAAATATCTAGAGCACTGGACAATAGGGGTGGTGGGAAAGGAGTGGAGAGTAAGGGTGGGGTGGGACACCAAAAATTGGAGCCAAATGGAAATAGTACCATAAAATCCTACATCCTGAAATACATACTAAAGAGTTGAACCTTCATCAGGTGTTAACCTGAAGAAGGTATGATAAAGGCTATCCTCAATCTTCTCCTATTTCTTTCTCTCTCTTTTCTTTCTTTCTCTTTTATATTACCTATATTTTTCTTCTTTCTCCCTTGGAACTGACCTGTAACTCCTAGTACCAGCATGTGGGTAACACCCACGATGAGCTGTTGGTCAGAGAGACTTACAATGTTTCCCAAAAGAAGACAGTATTCTGTCAGAGTACTTGATGACCTACCAAAGGTTAATGGTAAGTCTCTACTGCTGAAGACACCATCGGCTGTTGGGATGGAACATGGAGTGACTGGCTGGAAGAGAGTCAGTCTCCAGACAGTTAGCTTGTCTAGTGCCAGAAGGTATTACATGAGTGACTGGGGAAAAATGACCAACATCTGTCTAAGGAACTTGGGGTCTAAGCTACTAAACAGCAATCAACCTGATGTGATGCTCACATAAGTGCAATAATGGCACACAGCCATGGTGGGTTACCAACTCCTCTTGATTTGGCTAACAGATCCACTCCGTGGAACAAAACCTATACCTGGAATGGGGTAGCAAGTCAGAACCATATCCAAAAATGAGCCTGCTCTTCAATATCAAGCTACCACCAATAGTGGGCTACAAGAGGGCCTATGCCTATTAAATTCTGTCTAAAGTAAAAATGGGTATCCATGTACCTTGCACTGACCTCACTCTTTGTTGGAGAATTTGCTTCTCTATTTTAGATGGATGCAAAACCTGAGGAGAGAATCAGCCCATTGCACCCCACCTGGGCACCAGCTGAAGCCATAGAGGTAGTGGGGTAATGAGCAAGAGATGCTTTCTCAGTGAACCTGATATAAGCACCAGGGTGAAGGAAACAGACACAGAGAACACTCAATTCCTACCAAATCAGATATCCAGAGACACAGAGACTCCCAAGACCTCCCGTCACTGAAATAAACCTAAAATGAACCCAATGAGGCTCACAGAAAGTTGCAGAAGATGGGGTGGAAAGATTGTTAGAGCCACAAGCTGGGTCATTATGTACAGAGACATTGCCTCTCCCCCATAATTGAAGGCCACTCCCACAATGCTCGACCCACAATCTGCAGGTGAGGAAATGACAGGGAGAAGGCGAAGGATGGTACCATCATGGCTTTATACACACTATATACTTAACTAATTAAAAAAAAAAAAAAAGATGCCGGGCGTAGTGGCACACACCCTGAATCCCAGCACTCAGGAGGCAGAGGTAGGAGGATAACCATGAGTTTGAGGCCACCGTTAGACTACCTAGTGAGTTCCATTTCAGCCTGGGCTAAAAAGTGAGACCCTACCTCGAAAAAAAGAAAAAAAAAAAAAAGAGCACCACTTAAGTAATTAAATACACTTAATAATAATTATTTTTTTTTGTCTGTCAGAATACAGACTGACTCTAGGGATGGTGTTATCTATGAATCTATAACTTGCACATAGAAGTCAGTAGAACTCCCAGGTAACATAGATTCAAAGTGAACTTATATGTTTCACAGAATATCATGCCCAGGTTGACATCTAGGCTGTGTGATTATAAATATGTGAGCATAAGATATATGTGATAGCTCTGTATTTACCAAGATCTAAGATTCCATTCATTCCGTGTGTAACATGTCAAGATGAAGTTCTCATCATTTCTATGCCCTCATGCATAAAACTATTCAATTCGATCAGATAAAATGTAAGACTCTCTCTATGCCTTAATTACATTCTTATGACTCTTCAAGTATTTGGGTCCATTTCTTCAAACACATTCTGGAGATCTTCATCAGTGATGCTTCCTTAAAATATTGCAGAATCCAGTTAACTGGTAATGTGTCACATATGACTTTCCTTTAGTGACAAAATAATTAAGAGACTACAAGTTTTTACATTAACTTTTTGTTCCTCACTATACAGTTATTCCAATTGGTTACTAAAAGGAAAGCAAATTCAGTTGGGTTTAAATATCCATAGGAGGGTATGAAGTCAATATGTAAAAAAGAAACCTATTAAAAACACATAGAAAGGGAAATTACAGTCAAGCAGCTATGCCATCTGGGTCATATGAAAATGAGGAGTGGTGATGAGTGTCTGCAGGCTGATGGTGCTGCAGACCTAATCAACTCACTGCCTGTCCAAGTAGTCATGTGTGCAGATTAATGAAGAGAAGTGTCAGAATAAAACTTCCTGCTGACTTACTGTGGATAAGCTATTTTGCTACATCATTGCCTCAGCTTTGCTTAGAGGAGAGATTCATACTAGCATGTGCTTTCCTACTAATTGTTTTGACTAAATGAAGCAAATCTCTTGGTAAAAGGTGCCAGCAACATCTGGTAGCTCTAAATCAGAATCGGTGTGGAAACACACATCCATATCCACCCAGACTCTGTGGTGATCTGAAATCAGCATGCTGCTGCTGACCCACTGCAAATGACCCTGTGTTTCTACTTAATCAGACAGAAGGCAGATTTCTCTTCGCTTTCGGTGCTGATTTCTTTTGTCCTGTTTCAGGACAGTTTCTTAAGTCAATGGAACTCTTTTTATATTGTGTTTCTTCTCAGAAATTTGATCACTTAGTGATCCCAAACTTCGTCTAAGAATTTTACTTTTGACCGTAATTTCATACTTATAAGACAACACAATTATAAAAATCATTAAATATAATTTAGTAAATATATTTTAAACTGTTTAGTATTGAACACCTTAATGTATCTAAATATATTTAAAATGTTTTATGAAATATTTTCACCTGCTAACTTATTTATCTATGTGAAAATGAATAGAAAATTATATTATCCTGAAAGTTCAAATTCTCAGTGGAATTCATCTCTTTGTAGCTTTCAGATAATTAGGTATTACAAAATTAATATTTTCCTCATTCATGCATGCACAATTCAGTACTATAAACAGGGAATGGTTGCCTAGCGCTGTATTAAACGTTCTCAGCTCTGAACTAGATATAGAGTGCTGTAGCGCAGTGTCAACTTGCTATTCAGTGTAACCTAGCTCCAATGATTCTCTTTCATGCTACAATCCATTGTTTACTGAGACACAATGTTTTATTGCTGTTAAATTCTGCTCCTCATTCTTCTGAATATACTAACCCATCATTATAAAAGTTCAAAATAACATAAGTAGAAAATTCTATACTTCCCTCTAGGCTAAAATGTACTGGTGTTAGCCAACAGTTTGGAAAATTAAGGCCAAGCTACAATTTAGTCTTGTGTAGACCACCAAGCAATTTTAGAGTTGCTTATTATTATCTCAAATTATGAGAACATCCCAATAATAATCTCATTCCTGAATGTAATCACATCACAATGGCCATAATTCTTAACATACTCACTTTGATATTCAACTTCTTTTTTTTTTTCATAAATATATATTGACATGACTGAAATGACCTTTATTTAATTTTTCAAAGATATAATTGAGTTTTGGAATAAGGAATTCAATTTATTTTCATCTTTATGGTGAAAGTATAAGTTAATATCCTACCATACTGCTTTCCTATTGAAGACAAAAGAATAACATTTTGAGAAATAGAGCACATGAACTAATGGTTGGCAGTGTGTCATCTTAGATGAATATCTTCTTATCTTGAGAAAAAGATTATGAAAGCTTAGGACATCTTCTGTATCCCAGAAGTTATTGTAAATTTCCAACTGCACATGCATTTTCAAGGCTCAGGACACTAAGCACAATTTCCCAGGCATAACACACGCATATTTCCATGAATTTCCTTTCTGCAGTTCCACAGGGATTATGCCCACTGAGTACAGCATGTCTTCAAACACTGGTGGTGGCATTACCGTGCCCCTCTTTCTATGCACATACTGTAGGAGAACTGGCAGCATTGTTCTGAAGTGTGTGTGTGTGTGTGTGTGTGTGTGTGTGTGTGTGTGTGTGTTTTCATTAGAGAATGGAATGCTTTGCATAAACTTGTCATGTGATATATACATTTCATTCTTACCATATGACATGAATTGTCAATGTTTGTAAATTAAGGGTTAGAGCCATTTTTTCTTTTAATGGGAAACTATAGAATACTTATAGAATGGAAGAATAAAAAATGCAAAGGGTATAAATACAAATCTGTCAAGTTACCTAGATTTTGTTCTCAGTGTAAAAAACTATAACATGAAGTCCATGTTAAGTAGGCTAAGGTAAACATATGGAATATATATATATATATATATCCATAACTAAGTTCTCAAGATTTTCTGATGCATAGTTCAGTGATTTTTCCAATAGCCTAACACTTTTCTATTTATTTATTTTTTTAAGAGACAGAATTGGCACTCTAGGGTCTCAGCCACTGGAATCAAACTCCAGTGCTTGAGCCACCTAGTGGGCATGTGTGACCTTTGCATTTGCATCATCTATGTGCATCTGGCTTACTTGGGCTCTTTTTTTTTTTTTTTTTTTTTTTTTTTTTTTTTTTTTTACATTTGGATTTTTTTTTTTTTTATTAGTCAGTTCTGTATTCAGCAAATACAGTCAGTTTGGTACCATTATTAGGCTCATCCCTGACCTACCCCCTCCCCTTGGCCCCTCCTTGTTGAGGTATGCGGGACGTGCATTGTGGAGTTAGCCCACAGTTATGGGTAAGCTAAATGTCTCTGCATATCATGACCCAACATGTGACTCTGACATTCTTTCCGCCCCCTCTTCCGCAAAATTTCCCTGAGCCATGTTGGGTTCATTTTTGGTCTGCTTCAGTGATGAGGTGTTGAGGGCCTCTGAGGCTCTGGCTCTCTGATTTGGTAGGAGTTGATTTTTCTCTATGCTGATCTCCTTCCCCCTTGTGCTGGTGTCCGGTTCATCAGAAAAACAGCCCCCTTGCTTGTTTCTCGAAGTTTTCTTAGTTTCAGCCGGAGCCCTTTTGAGGTATGATGGGGTGGCTCTCTCCTTAGGGTCTACATCTATCTGAAAAAGAGAAGCAGATTCTCCAACGGAGAGTAAGTTAGCACCAGGACAAATGAGATAACCCTTACTTTTTTTTTTTTTATAGAGAATTTAATATGTGTAGGCCCTCTTGTAGCCCACAATTGATAGTAGGTTGATACTGGAGAGTGGGCTTATGTTTGGATATGGTTCTGACTTGTTTCCCAGCTCCAGCTATGGGTCCCATACCAGTGAGGGGATCAGTTAGCCAAATTGAGAGCAGTTGGTTCCCCACCATGGCTGTGTGCCACCACTGCACTTGTGTGGGCATCACAATAAGTTATTTGCTGCTAAGTAGGTTAGACCATGCGTTGCTTCGATAGATATTGGTCAATTTCCCCCAGTCGCCCATGTAGCACCTTCTGGCACTAGATGCGCTGACTGTCTGGGGACTGACTCTCATCCAACTTCCAGCCATGCCATTCTAATTTGCATGTCAATCACATAAGGTATCTTCAGCAGTGGGGTCTTACCACTAACCTTTGGTGGGTCATCAAGTACTCTGACAGAAATCTGTCTGTCTTTTAGGAAACCTTGTAGGTCTCTCTGATCAAAAGCTCATTGTGGATGATAGCCCCATGCTGGTTCTGGGAGTTACAGGTCAGTGCCCACTAAGAAAATGAGGAAAAAGATAACTAATATACAAGAGTTAGAGATAAGAGAGAGAGAGACAGGGAGAGGGGAAGTGAGGGAGGGAAGATGTAGGAGACTAAGGTTAGTCTTAATCTTACCCTCTCCAGTGTCTTGTGGTTCAGGTGTTCCCTGTAAGGGCCTGGTGAAGGATCAGCCATTTGGTCTATCTTTTAGTAAGTAGAAGATTATGGTACCATTGCCGTTTAGGTCTAGATTTGTGTTTCCCACCTCTTTGATGCCCTCCCCTCCCTCCCCTTCCATCCTAGTGTCTAATCTAGGAGATGCTTGCTGGGTATTTAAGGTATCTTCGGTAGATTCAGGTTAGGTGCTGTAGATGAGTGAGACTATGTGGCAATTTTTTTTCTGTGACTGGGTAAGTTCACTGAGAATGATCTGTTCCAGGTTCAACCATTTTTCCTCAAATTTCATTGTGTCATTTTTTCTTACTGCTGTATAGAATTCCATTGTGTAGATATACCACATCTTAGTTATCCATTCTTCTAGTGATGGACATCTGGGTTGATTCCAGCTCTTAGCTATTACAAATTGAGCCGCTATAAACATGGTTGAGCAAATCTCTTTAGTCTGTGGTTTGAAGGTTTTAGGGTAGATGCCCAGTAAGGGAATAACTGGGTCTGTTGGTATCTCTATACTCAGCTTTTTCAGAAGTCTCCATATTGCTTTCCAAAGTGGTTGTACCATCCTACATTCCCACCAACAGTGGATGAGTGTTCCTACTTCTCCACATCCTCGCCAGCATTTATTTTTATTTGATTTTTTGATGCTTGCTATCCTTATTGGGGTAAGGTGGAATCTCATAGTTGTTTTAATTTGCATTTCTCTGATGATTAGGGATGATGAACATTTTCTTAAGTGTATGTTTGCCATTTCTATTTCTTCCTCTGTGAACTGCCTGTTCAGCTCTTTGCCCCATCTTGTGAGTGGGGTGTTTGACTTCTTACTGTTTAGATTTTTGAGTTCTTTGTAGATTCTAGAGATTAGTCCTCTATCAGTTGGATAACCCACAAATATTTTCTCCCATTCTGTGGGTAATCTATTGGCTTTGCTAATTGTATGCTTGTCTGTAAAGAAACTCCTCAGCTTCATGTGGTCCCATTGGTTGAGTGATGGTTTAAGTTCATGAGCTACTGGGGTTTTGTTCAGGAAGTCTTTTTCCATTCCTATATCATGGAATGTACTCCCTAAATTTTCTTCCAGTAGTATTCGAGTTTCTGGTCTTATATTGAGATCTTTGATCCATTTGGACTTGAGTGTAGTGCATGGTGAAATGTGTGGGTCAAGTTTTAGTTTCCTGCATATGGTTATCCAGTTTGTCCAGCACTATTTGTTGAAGATGCTGTCTTTTTTCCAGCGTATATTGTTTGGGCCTTTATCAAATATCAAGTAGCTATAGTTGCTTGACCCAAAGTCCGGGTCCTCAAGTCTATTCCATTGATCTATAGTCCTGTTTTTATGCCAGTACCATGCTGTTTTTATTACTATGGCTTTGTAATATAGCTTTAGATCAGGTATGGTGATGCCTCCAGAGGTATTTCTTTTGCAGAGGATATGTTTGGAAATGCGAGGCCTTCTGCCTTTCCATATGAAATTTGAGATCATTTTTTCTATCTCTGTGAAGAACACTGTGGGGATTTTAATTGGTATTGCATTAAATCTGTAAATTGCCTTTGGTAGGATTGTCATCTTCACAATGTTAATTCTGCCTATCCAGGAACATGGGAGGTCTTTCCATTTTCTCAATTCCGCCTCAATTTCTTTTTTGAATGTTTTTATGTTTTCATTGTATAGATCTTTCACTTCCTTGGTTAACGTTATTCCAAGGTATTTTATTTTTTTTGTCGCAATTGAAAATGGGACTATGTCCCTTATTTCTTTTTCTGTATCTTTGTCCTTTGCATAAAGGAAGGCTACTGATTTTTGTGCATTGATTTTGTATCCTGCTACTTTGCTATAGGAGTTAATCACCTTCAGGAGTTTTGGGATGGAGTCTCTCTGGTCTCTTACATATATAATCATGTCATCTGCGAATAAAGCTAACTTAACTTCCTCCTTTCCAAATTGTATCCCTTTTATTTCCTTCTCCTGTCTTATTGCTTGAGCTAGGACTTCCAGAACTATATTGAAAAGCAGAGGTGAGAGTGGACAACCCTGTCTTGTTCCTGATCTTAATGGGAATTCCTCCAGTCTCTCTCCATTAAGTATTATTTGGGCCTTCGGAGCTTCGTATATTGCCTTTATTAGGTTAAGATATGAACCAACCATGCCAACTCTCTCCAATGTTTTGAACATGAAGTGGTGTTGAATCTTGTCAAAGGCCTTTTCTGCATCTATCGAAATGATCATGTGGTTTTTATGTTTAACCTTGTTTATGTGGTGTATTACATTGACAGATTTCCGTATGTTGAACCACCCCTGTGTTCCTGGAATGAATCCCACTTGGTCAAGGTGGATAATGCTTTTGATGTGTTGTTGGATTCGGTTTGCAAGGATTTTGTTTAGGATCTTTGCATCTAAATTCATCAGGGAAATAGGCTGGTAGTTTTCTTTTCTTGTGGCATCTCTGCCTGGTTTTGGAATTAGGGTGATGCTAGCTTCATAAAAGGAGTTGGGTAGCTTTCCCTGTTCATCAATTGTGTGGCACAGTTTGAGGAAGATTGGTTTCAGTTCTTCCATGAAGGTTTGATAGAATTCAGCTGAGAAGCCATCTGGTCCTGGGCTCTTCTTTTCTGGGAGGTTTTTTATTACTTTTTCAATCTCCATGAGTGTGATGGGTTGATTGAGGTGATTAATCTGCTCTGTGTTTAGCTTTGGTAGATGGTATGCGTCCAAGAATTTATCCATCTCCTCCACATTATCCAGTTTTGTGGAGTAGAGGTTTTTGAAATAAGTCCTGATGATTCTCCCAATTTCACTTATGTCTGTTGTGATCTCTCCTTTTTCATTTTGAATTTTGTTAATTTGAAGCTTCACCTTTTTTTGCTTGATCAGATTGGCCAGGGGTTTGTCAATCTTGTTTATTTTTTCAAAGAACCAGCTCTTTGTTTTGTCAATTGTCTTAATTGTTTCCTTGGTTTCCAATTCATTGATTTCTGCTCTGATTTTAATTATTTCTTTCCTTCTGGAGCTCTTTGGGTTGGATTTTTCTTGTTTTTCCAGTGCCTTTAGGTGGATGGTTAGGTCATTGATTTGGGACCTTTCTGTCTTTTTTACGAAGGCATTGAGTGCTATGAATTTTCCCCTGAGGACCGCCTTCATTGTGTCCCATAAGTTTTGATACGATGTGTTCTCATTGTCGTTCAATTCCAGAAATTTTGCAATTTCATTTTTTATTTCATCCACTATCCATTTATTGTTTAAAAGTGTGCTGTTCAGTTTCCAGGTGCCTTTGGGATTCTTGGTGGGTCTTTTATTGTTGATTTCTAGCAATATAGCATTGTGATCTGATATCATGCAGGGAATTATGTCAATCTTCCTAAATATGTGGAGGCAGTCTTTGTGACCCAATATATGGTCTATTTTAGAGAATGTTCCATGGACTGCTGAGAAGAATGTGTAATCTGTGGATTTGGGATGGAATGTTCTGTAGATGTCCGTTCGGTCTAAGTGATCTATGGTTTTGTTGAGCTCTTTTACTTCCCTGTTGAGTTTCTGTTTGGATGATCTGTCTATTACTGATAATGGTGTATTGAAGTCCCCAGCTATGATGGTGTTTGTGGTTATTTCTGTTTTATTGTCAAGTAGGTTTTGTTTTATGAACTGTGGTGCCCCTGTGTTTGGTGCATACAGATTTATGATTGTAATATCCTCTTGATGGATCGTTCCCTTGATAAGTAGGAAGTGGCCTTCTTTGTCTTTTTTGATTATATTTGGTTTGAAGTCTATTTTATCCGATATTAATATAGCTACACCTGCTTGTTTCTTATTCCCGTTTGCTTGGAATACTGTTTTCCACCCTTTCACCCTGAGGAGATGTCTGTCTTTAATGGTGAGGTGGGTTTCTTCAAGGCAACAGATTGAGGGGTCTAATTTTTTGATCCATCCTGTTAGTTTGTGTCTCTTGATGGGTGAATTAAGGCCATTAATATTTAGGGTAATGACTGTGAGATTTGATTTGATCCCTGCCATATTGTGATGGTAAATGTGGGTTGGAGTTTTCATGGACATTGAAGTTTTTTGTGCCTACTCTGAGTTTGGTTGTTGTGATCTGCTTCTTGTAGGCAATTGTGTTTGATTATTTTTTTCTTCTCTGTGTAGAATTTCCTGAAATACTCTCTGTAGGTTTGGTTTTGTGTTCATATAATTGTAAAGCTGAGTTTTGTCATGGAAAGTTTTTTGTTCACCATCTATTATGAGGGATACTTTTGCTGGGTAGAGTAGTTTGGGTTGGAAGCCATAGGTTCTTAGACTTTGCAGTGTTTCATTCCAGGCCCTTCTAGCTTTCAGGGTTTCCATTGAGAAGTCTGAAGTAATTCTGATGGGGTTACCTCTGAAGGTGGTGTGCTGTTTTTCCCTAGCTGCTTTTAGGATTTTCTCTTTGGTGTCAATGTTTAGAGTCTTAATAATAATATGTCTTGTAGAGTTTCTCCTTTGGTCCAGTCTGTTTGGAGTTCTATTGGCTTCTTGTATCTTGATGGGCCTTTCTTTTAAGAGATTGGGGAAGTTTTCTTCAATTATTTTGTTAAATAAGTTCTCCATGCCTTTGGTCTGGATTTCTTCTCCTTCTGGTATTCCAATGATCCTGATATTGGGACGTTTAACTGTATCCCACAATTCCCTCATGTTCTGTTCACAGGAGCTTTTAAACTTACTGAAATTTTTGAACTCTCTAACTGTTTCTTCCATCTTGTCTTCCAGATCAGAGTTTCTATCCTCCACTTGGCTGACTCTATTCTTGAGAGCTTCTAGTGAGTTTTGGGCTTGTTCAATTAAGTTTGCATTTTCTATTATTTTTCTATGTATAATTTCCATCCCTCTGTCAAGCTCCCTTTTCACATCATTTTCTGATTTTCTTGATGATTCTTGGAGTTCATCCTTGCATTTCTTTATGTCTTCATTTAGCATGGCCAGCTGATTTTTAAGGTCTTCTTTTTTTTCACTCTCCCTCAAATCTCTTAACTCTCTTTGAAATCCTTCCATTTTCTTATCTAATCCTTCCAATTTCTTATCTATTAGTTCTAGTTTAGTGATGGCAGCATCCACACGATTGTCTGCCCTTTGTTGCTTTCCTGCAAGTTCTACCAATAGGTTGGTTAGAGTTGCATTGCTCATAGCTTCAATGTGGTGTTCTGGTCCTATTTGTTCTTCTATGTTTTGGTTAGAAGTATTCATTGTGGGAGTGGGTGATCTAATTGGATTTTCTTGCATTTGATTATTCATGTTATTTCTTTTGCGCTGTGTTCTGCCCATGACAGTGTATGGGCAGATAAGTGGGCATATCAGCCTGGGCTCAAGAACAATGGGAATCTTATGCAGACTGGGGGCGTTGCCAAGAAGCCTGGGCTTTGGCTGTCACTTGCCAAAGCCACCTATCTACTGCCTGGCAGGGGCGCCGAAGTTGCCTGAGTTCTCAAGCGGTAATGTGCCAAGGCTGCCTGCGTTCGAACTAGGAGTGGCACTGAGGCACCAAGCACTGATGCCGCCCGAACTCTGGCTGGGCACGCTAGGAACCGGCAGCAGTCTGCGCTCCCCCGCCACAGGACAATTGTGGACAGCCGCGCGGCAGACAGAGGGCAAGGGGAGGAGAGTGCGGAGCAGTCTAAGCTTCCGCACGCAGGGAATAATCTCACTTGCCAAAGCCGCCTATCTACTACCTGGCAGGGGCGCCAAGGTTGGTTGAGTTCTCAAGCAGTATTGTGCCACAGCTGCCTGCGTTCGAGCTAGGAGTGGCACTGAGGCACCAAGCACTGAAGCCGCCCAGACTTTGGCTGGGAACGCTGGGACCAGAAGCAGTCTGCGCTCCCCCGCCACAGGACAATTGTGGACAGCCGCGCGGCAGACAGAGGGCGAGTGGAGGAGAGTGCGGAGCAGTCTAAGCTTCTGCACGCAGGGAATAATCTCACTTGCCAAAGCCGCCTATCTACTACCTGGCAGGGGCGCCAAAATTGTTTGAGTTCTCAAGCGGTAATGTGCCAAGGCTGCCTGCGTTCGAGCTAGGAGTGGCACTGAGGCACCAAGCACTGAAGCCGCCCAGACTTTGGCTGGGAACGCTGGGAACCGGAAGCAGTCTGTGCTCCCCCGCCACGGGACAATGGCGGCCCGCCGGTGCGGCAGGCAGGTAGGGGGTGGCACCTGAGCTGACGCAAGCGAGAGATACAGTCTGAGCTTGTGGGACTGGGCACACTCAGTAGGTGGGCGAGTGGACGAGGGTGCGGAGCAGTCTAAGCTTCCGCGCGGAGGGAACGATCGGCGCGCAGTGGCAGCCGTGCGGGCTCCGGAGCAGCAGCAGCGGCAGGGGTGGAGCTTTGAACACGGCGGTTATTTGGGGCGAGGGGTGCCTACCCGCCCAAAAGGGGACCAGCAATTCCCTGTTCCCCCACCTCTGTGCCCTCCCAGATTTCTCTCCCCTAAAAGCCACTATATACCCTTAATATCTTGCCTTTCTTTCCCCGGGATTTGCAGCGCAGCTAGGCGGTCGCCATCTTGGCCGGAAGTCCTGATATTCAACTTCTTATACAGAAATTTTTGAAGGGCACACGTATTCCAACAATGACAACACATGAGAAAAAGTAAGTCCTATTAATATAAAATTGTGATCAAAGAAAAGACATATTAATATATTCAGCATGCTATTAACACCAGACAAGAGTCTATCTAACCCAATGCACTTTAAAACAATGTAAAAATCTTTTACTAAAATAGGTAGATTATTAAATGTAATCCTTACAACTTCATCCATTCTTATTTACCTCTCTCTCCCTTCTTTTCTTTCTTTTCTTCCTTTTGTGATCTAAAGTACAGTTTTTCTAACTTTGAAACCACATGTGATATCATTTCATGATATGAAAGTTTGTTTATAGACAGGAATTTAACTAATTTGAATAATCTACCTGCCCATTGCCATGGGACTTGCAAAGGATAAAAGGACAATTCAAACTTAAATTGTAGATACTATGTAAACTGCAAATATTATCATCTATATTAACATTTCTCTGCAAATATGTAAAATGCTGAATGAATCTCCACTGAATTTTATTTTTAACTGCACCTTGTTAAAGCAAATATATACTTCAATAATCTATAAAAATTTAAAAAAATAATTAGAACATCACTAATATAGTTTCTGTACATCTGAGGTCCATGATTATATATTTCAGAAAAATTGATCAAGTTATTTAAAGTCCATAATCAATTTAATGTGATAGTTAGAACTTACTATCATACTTTTCAGTATTAGACCTTGGAATGTGATTCCAAGAGAAAAACTAATACAAGCCACCCCCAAATAAAAAATAGCAACAAAGCAACAAAGCCCTGGTGTTCCATGACAAATATTCTGATAGGATTTACTTTAAGAAAGCAGATTAAACTGTCCCCTTTAAATTTATTAATTTTTTTCTCAACACTTTTATTCCTAGTCCCATTTATAAGCATGTGTGAAAGTTTGAATTTCTTTTAGATAAAATACATTTGCATGAATTTGTCTGTTGTACTCTTTTACAGATAAGAACAGCTTATTGTTTCTTCCACCTGAAGTATTGAGAAAACAAAATAGCAATCTAGGTAGAACATAAGACATGTAATGGCACACTTATACTTTATTTACACTAGTTTATAATGAATAGAATTTAGGAAAACTTTTCTTCTGATGAGAAGAGCACCACAATTTCAATCAGATCTGCACAGTTAAACCAAAATGCAGAAGTATGCTAAGGAAAACTCATAGGCCAGTCTCATTTTTATCACATATCCACAGTCATGGGGGATATTATGATGCAAGGTTAACATTTGCAAAAAACTCCTTCAATGTTTTTACCAAACCTTTTAATATATATTTTTTGACACACCAGTTCAGTTTTACTTTCAAGTTATAAAATCAAACTACCTTTAAAATAAGGGAAGGATAAAACAGTTTACATCTCTTATAAAATATCCTAAAATTGCAAGCAAATAAAACAATTAACCTAAGTACATGAAATTACCTTATAAAAATATGTCTCTGGTATGCATAAAATTATATTATAAAATAGCTTATTGAATTAAAGTGTTCTGTGCTTCATGTCTTATGAAGAGATTATATTAACATTTATTCTGCTATTGTAACCTTAGGTAAAATTTGTCACTGAATATTATTTAATAAATACATTTTAAGTAACTGAGATGACTTTTTATTCTGTATTATAATTAATTATTTATTTATTTTTTGTTCTTTCTAGGTAGGATCATGCTCTAGCACAGTATAATGTGGAATTCACTATGTAGACTTGGGCTGGCTTTGAACTCACAGTGATTCCTTAGCCTCTGAGTGCTGGGATTAAAGGCATGTGCCACCACCATGCCCAGCATTGATTTCTATATTTTAACTAAATTATCACAAATTAGCTGTGATAGGTTAAACTTCATTATAAACTCAGTGGGATTTATATTCACCACACAAACACATGCCAAGGTTTGTCTATGATGATGGTAGTTCCAGGAAGTTTTAACCGAGAAAGGAAGACTCACCCTGATTTTGGAATGTAACATCCTATGGGTTGGTAAATGAAGAGAGAACATAAGCTGAGTATCAGCATTCATCTGATTCCTGATTGTGGATGTAATGTGATTTCAAATCTCTGTTAGCATGACATCATGGGCTGTACCCCCATAAATGGAAGCCAAAATAAGCCCTTCCTCCCTTCAGTTGCTTCTTGAGATTTGGTCATAGAAATGTAACTAATACTGTGGCATACTGATTTTCAATCAAATTATATAGATTACATTCCAAATACTTACATGTAAACAATTAGATATATGCTTGATTATTTTTATAATAGGCAGCACAACACTTGTTGCAAAGTTGGTAAGGCCATTGAAACCATAGTTGACACAGTTACTCTTTGCTGAGTGTTACTAAGGATGTGTTCTGTGTTCTCTAGGATAATCATCATAGAACAGCCAAGATTTTAGAAGCTGTGAATTTGAGAATAAGTTTAGGTAAAAACATAGTATTAAGTTAAATTTCTTGACCAAAAAGCCCACAAAATGGTAGAACCATGGTTTATAAGGAATCTGGTTATACCTAGAGCATGATTGTAATACCACTACTACTCTAACATACTTCATCAGGTACTCTATATTAGATCTGATTTTTGTTACGATCAATTCTTATTTACTTACTAAAATAAGCTACAATTCTCCTTCAAAAAGTAACTTTGAACTGGGAGTGGTGGCATATGCCCTTAATTTCAGCACTCCAAAGGTAGAGTTAGGAGGATCACTGTGAGTGTGAGGCCAGCCTGAAATTACATAGTGAATTCCAGTTCCAGGTCAGCCTGGGCTAATGTAATGCCTTGTCTTGAAACACAAAGCAAAGGTAGATCTGGCTGGAGAGATGGCTTAGCGGTTAAGCACTTGCTTGCAAAGCCTAAGGACCCTGGTTCGAGGCTCGAATCCCCAGGACCCTTGTTAGCCAGATGCAGAAGGGGGCACACGCGTCTGGAGTTCATTTGCAGTGGCTGAAGGCCCTGGCATGTCCATTCTCTCTCTATGTCTCTTTCTCTGCCTCTTTCTCCCTCTGTCTGTTGTTCTCAAATAAATAAATAAGTCCTGATGATTCTCCCAATTTCACTTATGTCTGTTGTGATCTCTCCTTTTTCATTTTGAATTTTGTTAATTTGAAGCTTCACCTTTTTTTGCTTGATCAGATTGGCCAGGGGTTTGTCAATCTTGTTTATTTTTTCAAAGAACCAGCTCTTTGTTTTGTCAATTGTCTTAATTGTTTCCTTGGTTTCCAGTTCATTGATTTCTGCTCTGATTTTAATTATTTCTTTCCTTCTGGAGCTCTTTGGGTTGGATTTTTCTTGTTTTTCCAGTGCCTTCAGGTGGATGGTTAGGTCATTGATTTGGGACCTTTCTGTCTTTTTTACGAAGGCATTGAGTGCTATGAATTTTCCCCTGAGGACCGCCTTCATTGTGTCCCATAAGTTTTGATACGATGTGTTCTCATTGTCGTTCAATTCCAGAAATTTTGCAATTTCATTTTTTATTTCATCCACTATCCATTTATTGTTTAAAAGTGTGCTGTTCAGTTTCCAGGTGCCTTTGGGATTCTTGGTGGGTCTTTTATTGTTGATTTCTAGCAATATAGCATTGTGATCTGATATCATGCATGGAATTATGTCAATCTTCCTAAATATGTGGAGGCAGTCTTTGTGACCCAATATATGGTCTATTTTAGAGAATGTTCCATGGGCTGCTGAGAAGGATGTGTAATCTGTGGATTTGGGATGGAAGGTTCTGTAGATGTCTGTTAGGTCTAAGTGATCTATAGTTTTGTTGAGCTCTCTTATTTCCCTGTTGAGTTTCTGTTTGGATGATCTGTCTATTACTGATAATGGTGTATTGAAGTCCCCAGCTATGATGGTGTTTGTGGTTATTTCTGTTTTATTGTCAAGTAGGTTTTGTTTTATGAACTGTGGTGCCCCTGTGTTTGGTGCATACAGATTTATGATTGTAATATCTTCTTGATGGATCATTCCCTTGATAAGTAGGAAGTGGCCTTCTTTGTCAAAATAAAAAAAAATAAAAAAAACAAAGGTAGATCTATAAGAAATGATTGTTGTGGGAATAGAATGTTAGAATGGATAGGTAGTTTATGATGATGGATGAGTCCACTTTAAACCATCTTCATTTTTCCAGTTTTAAACATTTAATTCCAGTGCTTGTATAATGATTAAGCTTGTTATTTCTGAGATGATTTATAGTTTTACAGGAAACACATGTCTGTACATCATGTTGAATGACACCACGTGGTAATGGTATATGTAAATGGGTAGTTTCCATATTATCTAAAATAAATATTTTAAAACAAAAATTTTCACATATTAAAAGTCCTGGCACAAATTGACAGCACTTCTATATATAATTCCACATTTTCAATTGTTTCATAAATTCATTTTAAATTATTAAAGATGTGAACAATATATAGCAATATGCATTATTACTGTGTTTAATATTGAATGCATATTCCTCAATTTCCACCTGCAGGTATAATATATATTTATAATATAAATGCACATATACTGACTTCATTGAGTAATACATATTGTTCTCCTTGTAAGTGATACATCTAGAAGGGTAACATTTGCAATCTAATCCAAATCCCAATATAAATCTGCCTTACCTAATATAAATGAAACATCCTTAACATTTTCTGTGGGCATGTAAAGATGTTATTTGGTAAAGAATTCCAATTTCTTGTGAATGTCTTATATCATGCATTTTTGTAAGTAGTGATTTTATTTAACGGGAAAATGTGTGAAAAATTTCCCTGAACATACAGATCAAACATATTTCAAAGATGTGCATGACAATCACTTATTATTTGTCTTTACTTTTTACAGTGAGTCTTAACTTTATATAAAATTTTGCCTTTATGATACATAACCATATTTACATATATTTGTGTGGCAGTCAGGTTCGCATTGCTGAATGAAATCACCCAACCATGACCAGCTTAGAAGGAAAAAGAGGTTTATTTTGTCTTACAGGCTCAAGGCAAGGGAAAACGATGGCATGAGTGGAGGGTAGACATCGCCCTCTGGCCCACATAAAGTGGACAAACAGGAATAGGAGAGTGTGCCAAATACTGGCATGGAGAAACTGTCTATAATACCCGTAAGCCTGGCCCCAACATTACATGGCCTCCAGGAGATGTTAATACCCAAATCTCCATCAGCGGGGAACCTAACATTTAGAGCACCTAAGTTTATGGGGACACCTGAATCAAACCAGCACATTCTGCCCCTGACCCCCATAAACTGATATCCATACATGATTTAAAATGCAATGCATTCATCAACTTTAAAAGTCCCCATAGTTTTTTATCAATTCCAATAACGTTCATGTATCCCAATAATCCAAGGTCTTTTAAGTGTGCCATAATATCAACCCCGTCCCATAATGGCACAGAATAAACATTCAGACTGCAAAAGATGGCATTGGGCATAGCAAAGAAATACTCAAGCAATACATGATTTAAACAGGGCAAACACCAAGCTCTGCAGCCCCAAGTCCAACAATCTAGCCAGTGACAAGTCTCCAAGTCGAATAATTCTAACCAGGAAAAATTCTCTGGAGTTTAAATTTCACCCCGCCAGCTAGGCTACTCACAGTACTAGAAAACTTCATTGGGGGCCAGCAGCTTTCTTTAGCAGCCATCTCATGGTCCCGACATCTCTACCGGGGCTCCACTGTAATCCATGGTTCATTCTCATAGTTCCATCAGATCTCCATGTAGGCATCCAGCAAACCTGCTTCACACTGACCATGGCCATTTCCAAAACACAAGACTGTGATGCAAACTCAATGACCCTCTCTTTCCTGCATTTCTTATACTCCACAATACCAGGTAGGCTGCCAAATTGTTAATCAGGCGGGGGGAATAAAGTAGACTTTGAAGAACAAGACACTCCTTGAGCACTCAGGCCCCTTCAAAGGAGTCTACATTCTTCCTGTTGCCCCAGTGCAGGTCAGCTGGCCCAATCTCAAAGGTTTTAATCTCTCAATTGCAGCTGGACAGGCAGTAGTTTTGACCTAATCATTTCTTTCTGTGCCATAACCTTCTGTTCACATCAGTCCATTTCTATGCAAAGCAACCCTGAACAAGTTCTCGGGACATGGGCATAACAACAAGCTTCCCACAGAAATTGCTAGCCCAGTCCAGGTAAAGATCTTTCTCACCTTCATAAACCAAACCCTATGGTCCATAGTTCTTAGTGCATTCAGGCCTTTCAGCTATGGCCAGAATAGTCCATCAAGCTGTAAGTACAGTGCTGCAAGGCATCTCTTAGGCCGAGGTTTCAAATCCTTTCACATTTCTCTTGAAAATCAGCTCCAAAGGGCCAAAGCCACACAGTCAGGTGTCTAGCATCAATCCTACTCCTCAGAACCACGTTACTATTGCAGTCATGTTCACATTGCTGGTAGAAATCATCCAACCAAGAACAGCTTGTGGGAAAGAGGTTTATTTTGGCTTACAGGCTCGAGGGGAAGCTTTATGATGGCAGGGGAAAACAATGGCATGAGCAGAGGGTGGATATCACCCCTGGCCAACATCAGGTGGACAATAGCACAGGAGAGTGTGCCAAATACTGACAAGGGGAAGCTGGCTATAATGCCCATAAGCCTGCCCCGAACAATACACTTCCTCCTGGAGGTGTAATTCTCAAATCTCCATCATCTGGGATCCTAGCATTCAGAACACCTAAGTTTATGGGGGACACCTGAATCAAACCACCACAACATGTATCTAAGAGATTAAGCAAGGCAGAGTAAACAATTTCAGGGCAGGTTAATTAAAAACACTAGTAGAGGCTTAAGGGTATTGAAAGAAGATGTAATGTGGTCTGGGTAAAGAAGATGGAAGATATGGGGAACCCAGTCAGCAGCCCTAGAAAAGGAATTCTTTATCCTATAGCTTGGACCACAAATCTGTGACATGAAAGAATGTTTATAAACAGTACAAATAGTATGTTCCACAATAGACTATTACAGCATTCAAAGTAAAAATAAGCAGATTGTGAAATAACATGTTTGGGGGCTAGAAAGATGGTTTAGTGGTCAAGGTGCTTGCCTGCAAAGCCTAAGAACCCACGTTTTATTCCCAGTACCCATATAAGCTAGAGGCACAAGGTGGCACATGCATCTAGGCATGTGTCTGGAATTCGTTTGCAGTGAGTAGAGGCCCTGGCATGCTCATTCTCTTTCTATCTGCTTCTTTCTCTCTCTTTCTCAAATAAATAAGGAAAGAAAGAAAGAAAGAAAGAAAGAAAGAAAGAAAGAAAGAAAGAAAGAAGAAATAGCATGATTGAATCTCAAAATCATTAGGATGGGCAGAAGAAATTAAACATAACATGGTCCTTAAAATATGATCCCACTGTGGGGTGTTCCACTGTAAGCTAAATGAATGTGTAATAATAGAAAATAGAAACAAAGGTGTTATCAGGGTTAATAATCATTGTCAGCCTCACTGGGTTTAGAATCATTTAGGAGACTGAGGTATACCTCTGGGTGTATCTGTTTATTTGTAGAGGACAAACTGAGGGAGGAAGATTCATTCTAATGTGGTTCACATCATCACAAGGGCTGGAGTTGTGGAAAAATAAAAGGGAAAAGGAGTAAGCTAAAGTTTTCAGCATTCTCTTTTCTCTGTTCTTCTTCATCCATGATATGAGTCTGAGATCATCGATAATGCTTGCTCCACACTCGCAAATGCTGAGCTAAAATAAACATTTCCTCTTTTAAGATGACAGCGTCAGAAACTTTGATCTCAGTGATAGAAAAGTAACTAATACAGCAGATACTCACCTCAGGCCACACTCATAAGAACAAAATCATAATGTACACTTTTCTTTATTTTCTTTTGTAAATTGCATGCAACATTAATTTTCTCATCATAAACATAGTATACCAATGCATAGATGCTGTTCTTAAGTTCTTGTGTTTTCTAGTGGTACACAGTGAATAAAACACAATACACAATACACAATTTCATTGCCAAATATTGACTAAAATTCAATTAAATAAAATTTAGGATTTACGACTTTATAATCAATAACATCCAATAGGAAATTAGAACACACAACACTGTATGTCCTCTGCTAGGGATATTGGTCTGTATAATCATTGTCATGGATGAAAATAATTTAGAATTAAGGCAGTTGAATAACTGTAACAACAACCATCCCACACATACAATTTTATAACAGTGAGGGTTGAAAGCACTCATGATGGTAGTGTACAATGAATACAGACTATTAAGTCAAATAGTCCATTCAGAGCAATGTAAACCACCGGTGGTGGTTGACAGTGATGGAGACTGGATTGTGTGTTTGTGTATATATATATATATATATATATATATATATATATATATATATATATAAACAATAGTATATTATAAACAATAATATATATATATATATATATATATATATATATACACACACTATTGTTTTTGCTTCACAGGTGAAACTTGTATTTTCTCAGCACAGGTTGATCAGGAATTTCCTATGTAGTCTGAGGGTAGCCTCAGACTCACAGTGATCCTCCTACCTCTGCTGGGATTAAAGGTGTGTGTACCACCACACCAGGCTAGTTCAGTCTTAATACCAAGTGGATATTCAGTAACACTGCTCAGACACATGAAAAAGGTAGAGGAACAAAAAAGAAGGCAATGGTGAGAGGAAGTAAGAGAAGAAGAAATCAAATTTCGACTTGTGTGCATAATTAATTTCACATTTCTCCCATCCAAAGAGTAAAAAGAATCCATGCTAGTTAAAATACACACTCTAATGTGTGAAAACTTACACAAATTCATGCACATGGTGTAAGTATTATTTGAAAATAAGTAGCAATAACTATCTTTAAGAAGTTACTTTAGTGAAAAATAAATGTGCTTTCACCAACACTATGTTTATTTTGCTTATGACTTCTTAGAGGATTTCAAAAGGTTTCTATACCAAACATGTCAGGAATCTGAAAAGTCTCAACTGAAAAAAATGGTTCATATTCTCTCTCATCTGTCTTTTCTACTGTGTATGGTACTGAGAGAAGACTCAATTTTTGTGCACATAAATTTTGATTGTGGTCTCTCCCTTTCATATGATAGTAGAGCCCATTTTACAGATTTTTAGATGTGTTAAGTTGAATATGAGGTCAGTGTCTTATCATATCGTTGTTCATAAAAGGTTCACATAAATATTAATATTAGAAACTGATAATGGCAGAGTACGCATAGCAGATCATTTAAGCTAAGTTGGATTTACTTCTATCAAGTAATATACAGTATGCTACATATCACTCTTCAAGCATATGTTTACTTGAAATCCAGTGGAAATGATGACAAGTACATGGTTGTGTGGCACATAGTTTTATCTTGTCACCAAATATCCATATGCACCTTTATGGGTCTTTCCAGCGAAATGTAGCTCAGCTAGGTGTTTTTTTTTTTTTTTTTTCTGCCCATTGTGCACACAGAACACGCAGAATAATACTTTCTGACACTTACAATGTGGGAAAGCCTGTCAGCAACTTTCTCATTCCATTCATAGCACCGTGGCCAGTCCTTCTTATTTTCAAGAAATATGTTTGATTTATGGCACTGAGTTGCTCGGGGCTGCATTGGTAGATGATGAAATCTCGAACAGCTTAAATGCTCACTCTACCCAAGGACCCCAATTAAGTTGCATGTGAATAAGAATTAAAATTATATCACCTAAAACCAAGAACAGTTCAAAGTGCAGTCATCAGAGCAGTTGTTATTACCTTCAATTTGTTTCTTGTTGTTAAAGTTAACTGTATACAGTTAAAAAGTCCATAAACAAATCTTTCCAGCACTTTCTGTGCACATTTATTTTCTCTCTACAGTGTTGATAAACTATTTTACTGTGACAGACATGCAAGTGAGTGAGTGGAGGGAAATGAAATCTGGATGGATTTTCCCAGATTCTCATGAGTAGTAAAGTGCAATTTAATGAAATGAAAAGATGCTTATGTAAATTCATTTAAATAATAAGTTTTGAATTTTCAGCTATAGCCCAGCATTTTCTATACTCTAGGCCATGATAAGAGCCAGTATATTTCTTTTGACTGGATTTATACATGATGGATAACATAGAAGTGAAAACAAATGAACACAATCATATAATTAGGTACAATATTTCAGACATTTACATTTTCTATTACCTTTTCTGACCTCTGAAATTATAATTTGCAATAAGAGAGAAGTTCTCTTTGAATCTCCATTGTTCGGACAGCACCTATAACTTGGGTACTATATTTCACATACAAAAGACCTGGACTTAGTTGTTTGTCTGGTTACAACCTAATTGAAATATGCACATTGCTGTTAGTGTGTACATGAGCTAAAAAGAATTTCAGTGGGCTGGAGAGATTGCTTAGTGGTTAAGGTGCTTGCCTGTGAAGCCCAAGGCCTGTGTTCTACTCCCAAGATCACGTAAGTCAGATGCACAAGGGGAAGCATGTACAAGTTCGCCCATATACACAAGGTAGCACACGTGTCTGGAGTTCAATTATAGCAGCTGGAAGTCCTGGTGGGCCAAGTTTCTCTCTCTCCTCTCTCTCTCTCTCTGTATCTCTCATTCTCACCCTTTCTCATAAAAATAATTTCAATATTGAAAAATGTAACAATAAGAATTATGTATCAATCCCTTGACATAACCAATTCTAACAAGCAAAGTATCATATACCTGATGTCAGATTTTGGCATTGTGTTTGTCTTTCTTTTTCAAAAAGCAGTTTGTTTATTTATTTATCTATTAGAGAGGGAGAGAAAGATAGACACAATGGATGCACCAGGGTCTTCAGCTGCTGCAAACTCCAGACACATCCACCACTTTTTGCATCTGGCTTACGTGGGTCCTGGGGAATGAACTTCGGTCCTTTGACTTTGCAGGCAAGTGCCTTAAATGCCAAGCCATCCCCCCAGCCAGTGTTTTTATTTTTTTTTTATTTTTTGCAAGCAGAAAGAGAGAGACATAGACAGATGAAAGACAGACAGAGAGAATGGTGAACCAGGGCCTTTAGCCACTGCAAATGAATTCCAGACGCATGTGCCACTTTTTGCATTTTGGCTTTATGTGGGTAATGGGAAACCAAACTCAGGTCTTTAGGCTCTGCAGGCAGGCACCTTAACTGCTTAGCCATCTCTCCAGCCCATTGTTCTCTTTATTTAATATTTTATTTTATTTATTTATTTATTTGACAGAGAGAGAGAGAGAGAGAGAGAGAATGGGAAATCCAGGGCCTCCAGTCACTTCAAATGAATTCTAGACATGTGCACCCCCTTGTGCAGCTGGCTAATGTGGGTCCTGGGGAATCAAACCTGGGTCCTTCGGCTTTGCAGGCAAATGACTTAACCGCTAAGTCATCCCTACAGCCCCATGTTTCTCTCTCTCTCTCTCTTTTTGTAGTCAGTGAATACAGTCAAGTTGGTACCATTGTTAGTCTCCTTCCTGTCTTCTCCCCTCCACAGGGACCCTCCTTGTTGGGGTATAGGGGTCATGCATTGTGGGGTTAGCCTTTAATTTTGGGTAGGAGGAAATGTTTCTGCATGTCGTGAACCAACGTGTGGCTCTGACATTTTTTCCACCCTCTCTTCTGCAAATTTCCCTGAGCCATGTTGGGTTCATATTAGGTCTGCTTTTGTGTTGAGATCTTGGGAGCCTGTGTCTCTGGATATCTGGTTTGGTAGGGGTTGATTGTTCTCTGTGTCTATCTCCTTCACCATTGTGCTGGTTCCTGGCTTTCCAAGGAAACAACACTCTTGCATATTTCCCCAGTTATTATTAGTTTCAGCTGGAGCCCTTTTGAGACATGATGGTGTGGTTCTCTCCTTAGTATCTGCGTCTATCTGAAAAAGAGAAGCAGATTCTCCAACAACGGAGAGTAAGTTATCACATTTACTTGGTGCTAACTTTATTCTCGTTTTTAATATTTACAATTTTAAAAAGGCATTTGTGTCAAAGTGAGTGAAAGAGCCCTTGCATATATGAATTATAAGTGTGAAAGCATGCACTGAAATACTTAATGTCATAGTTGAAAGACAGAGAATCATTTAAAACTGTAAACGGCTTGGAGGTTAAAGTTGCTTGCTTACAAATCCCAGGTTTGATTCCCCAGTATCCCCATAAAACCAGATGCACAAAGTGGCACAAGTGTCTGGAGATTGTTTGCAGTGGCCAGAGGCTCTGGCATGCTAGTACTCGCTCTCTCTTTGCCTCTTTCCCTGACTCTCATAATAAATAAATAAATAAATATTTGAAAAAAAAACCCTGTAGCTGTGACTATGTCATTTCACTGGGGGGAGGAACAGGGAAACTTGAACAGAGGCCTGAGAGCCAAAGGGAAAGACAAAGTACCCATAGAAGGCTGTGTTTAAGAGTGTGGAAGTTTTTCTACAGTATATGAAAAATACTTGAAGTTTTAAAAAATATAAATAGTATAAAACCACAATCCTATTTTTGAGTTTACTTCTTTTGCAAAACTTAATTTTTTCCTTTTCACAAAAACTTTGCATCAAAGGATAAGTAATCAGTAACATAAGATAATTTCTTTAATTATCCTTCCTAAGTTAAAGTAGTTTCCCTATTCTGTCTCACTCATTTCCAGTGATAGTTTACCTTTTCTAAAAAAACCTTCAGAAAGTACTTTAGAAATATTACTGTAAAACAAATGGAATAAATGGAACTGAATTTAATATGATTTTATCGTCTTAACGATAAGAAATTACCAGTAGTTAATCAGAGAAAACGTAAAAGACAGGTGTGTTAAGCATTTTGTTCTTTGCATATTTCAAGTGGTTTTATTTTGCTCATTTGCACACTCATTTACAACACTGATATCAAATTTGTTTGCTATATGTTCTTTTATTTGGGTATGAGAAATAAAATTAGCTCACCTTTTCCATAAAGGTTATGATGAAAATGAGTTTTTGGTGTACTTTTTCTACAGCTGTTCAGTTACACAAGCTGCTTCAAAGAGTGGTCCTGTGGTCTTACAACTTTGAATGGAAATCGTTCGGTTTGAGTTAATGCTGAGAATTAAGTGGTCCAGGAAAGTATCTGCCTAGAGGCTATGAAGCAAAGCTGGATGAAATGCTTGGTTTATATGTTTTCCAAGTCTCTAGGCATGGGAGGAGAACTTGCACCGAGTTTAAAAGTACAATAAAATTATAAGGTAACAGACTAAAGTGAAAATTAACAACTAAACTGTGAACATATGAAATAAAAACTGTATTACAGTGTCATGATTCAAAATTGTAGGAGCATTATGGTGACAGTTTTGAGTAAATTTGAAGGCACATATGCACTATAAATCTATACACAAACACACACTACATTAAATACATGCACATTCACACTAGCCACTCCCCTCCCAAAAAAGAAGAAGGAATGATGGAAAGAAAGTCACTCTATAGCAAGGATAATGTGAGATCAAGAGTTCTGAAAATTTTGTACTTTATAAGCTTTGCAAGCATGGGGAAAGACAAAAATTACTCTACAATACTGACAGAAATTCCATATATTCTCATCCTCGGTCATATGAATGATTACTGTTTCTTTTTCCAATTAGCCTCACACTCTTTCTCTCTTCCTACATATGAACAATTAAGATAGTGGACTTGTTTTCTTTCTAGTATCCAATCCATAATAAAGGTCTTATTCTTTAAAATTGCTAAATTCAGATAACAGAAGTCAAAATGTTATCAGTTCTGTCTACCAATCTCTCATAGATGTACCAAAGTTATACAAGATGTGCATTGTCCCTCATCTGGTGATGATGCAAACAATGCCTATACTATACGTGGCGGGGGTGCCGATATGTGGAGTTCATATGGCACAAGTTCTGACACATTTTGTTCATTATGAAAGTATAAAATTCAAAAATGTTGAGCCCGTGACTCTGATACCTGTCTATACTTATGTATGTGTGTGACTAAATGCATTTCTAAGATTTAATATAACACATTAAATGATTAATAAGTTCATGAGTCAGACTAAAAACCATTTTGAAGGCCTGGTTCTCTATGCTCATGTAAAAATATAAGATAGCTTTAGAGCTAAAACTAAAAATTAAAAAAAAAACTTTAATGGTAGGTACTTTTTTAAGTTGCTGGGACAACTTTCTCAAATATTAAAATATATAACCAATGGTAGAAAGCTTCTAAGGGCATAAGGTAATTCCAAGAAGAACTTGTTGAACACGGTGTGTTAAGACAACATTGACAGAGTATCCTGTATTCCTTATTGATTTCAATTCTTTGGATAAATTTTGCTTAGCACATCTATTTTCCTATAGTGTAGAATATGCATAGCTATCAAAAGGAAATGGAAAGATGATAAATAACATTGAGTATATCTAGACAAATCACAGAAAACATTTAAAAATTATGTAATAAGCTCTCACTATAAGGAGTATATTTTGCAAACAACCATCTCACCACATAAATTTATTAAATCAAAATCTGATTACTTGTTAAGGTTTCTCTGTCCATTCTGCTAGTAATATTTCCTATTTTAAATCCAGGTAGAGGAAGAGGAGTAAAGATAATAATTACCTTATTCTGAGGTCATATTTTCTCCTAAGATATTTGATTACAGACCCTTTTCATATTAAAATAAAGATTAATAGTTGGAAAATAAACTAGTAGTATTTGCATATGTCAATATCATGTTAAATGTAAGTACTTTAGAGTTCAGGGTCTTAGACTAGATTAGGGCACGTCAGATCCTGACATTTATTAGCTATATAACTCTTGACAAGTTCATCACTTCTCAGTCCCAGGTACTTACCTTAGGAGGAACAATGTTTTATATAATGAAAATTCATGTGCCAACCTAGAAAGGCAGACCAATGATGAATAGAAATATAGTCCTTTGCACAGTTGGCTGTCTGGTAGATGAGAGACAGGCCATCTGGGGAAGGATTGAATAAGATAATAGCATAAAAGAATTCAATTAGCATAAACAGTGTCACCATAACAGTGTAAATCCTCATGTTTATTTTTATATAAATATATAGAAAACATAAAGGTGTTTACAAACCTTAACCTGGCTTAACTACATTGCATGGTCATCTTTTACAACTTTAATTTTATAAGAAAGATGTGTTTTATTGATCAAGTTATTTAATGGTCTAAATACTCTTTTATTACTAGTATAACTTATGTTTTTTGAATAAGATTTTATGTATTATAGTCTAATATGTGATAAACTACCTCAATATTTTTAGTTGCCTCCTACATGATGGGAATAAGTCTATTGCTAAAAATAACTTTAAAAGTTGCATTATTTGTTCCATGAAAGAAAATTCATCTTGTATTTTCTTTAATATTTGTCATACATTTCAAAGCAAGATCAGATGAATATAAAGGACTTTGACAAATAAATACAATTTAGTAGATATTATCTTAGATATGTTTATGAGAAAAAATATTAATTATCCTCAAAATAAAGTTAATGTCTTTTTCTCTTCTCTCCCTGTTCTCTGTTTTAGTGAGCTCTCTCTCTCTCTCTCTCTCTCTCTCACACACACACACACATGCACACACATGCACACACACACTATAGTAAGAACTAAATGTGATACACAGTATTTCTCTAATTGGTAGTATAAAATAGTGTTTCATACTGATTGTTCATAGCACATATTATTGTGAGTGAGCTCTGATTAAAACACCAATCTTCCTCAGTAATATACATATGAGTGCTAAACAATTCTTTTATCCCTTGTTGACACTAAGGTTGTATCTCCACAAACATCTACGGAGCCAGCTTGGACAATAGTCATAAAGCAAGTTCATTTTTGCTAGAACACTCACTTTGGGCCAAATAATGCATTGTTGATGTCTAGCTACTTATTAAAGAAATATGCCGATATCTGCAGTTTGATGGGCCGAATAATACATGTTATCAATAAAAATCAAGGACAAAATCTGTAAAGCCACATGTGCATCTTTCACTTACTTACCTCACTCTCCACTCAGGGTCCCATTTTAAAGATAATGGACCCCACAGTGCAGAGTTCAACAAAACATTGCTGAGGTCATGCAGCCTGGAGGACCTGGTGTGCTATTTGAACTCAAACTTCCATTATTTATCGCTTCTGATCGGTTTTTATAGGTGTCACCATCTGCTCCTTGGATTTCATATTTCCCAAAACAAGTCTAATATTAAATATAATTTTATGATTTCCATATTAGTAACGTATTCAGAATTGAAATATTTAAAATGATGGTGCTACATATATACTATACAATTTTAAATTAAAGAAAAGCCTCTTAAATTCTTTGCTTCCACCAAACAAGATTTTAATTGCTACAAAAGGTTTCCTCATGTAGAGTTTTGGTCCTTTTTTATTGTAGGCTTCATAATGTCTCATTAAATAAAGTCATTAATTCTTATAGACCAAGAGGATTAGTGATCTTATTATCCAAGTGCCACAGATTTTGGAAGTCTTAATTTCCAACAGTGAATGTGTTAGACACAAAAATCATGGTATGTTTCCTCCTCTTAAGGGATTCAATCTGCACAACTGTGAATTACATGAAAAATTGGGCATAGTGGCTCACGTCTGTAATCCCATAACTCTGGGGATGAGGAAAGAGGAGTTCTTGTAGTTTAACACCAGCCCAGGATAGGAAGTTAGTTACAATAGAGCCAAGGCTTAATAACAAATTCCTGTCTCAAAATACAAATAACAACTATAACAAATAATCAATAAGCATTAAGTGAAAAAATAATGTTTTAATAAGGAGAAGAAATCTGAACTGGGCTGAAGTTGGCAGGTACTAAAATCCTCATATCATGCCCCTTGAATTACACTGGAAGGAATTATAATCACAGGGGCATGTCCTCATTTCCAATCACATCATTATCTGGGCTTTCTTTTAGGCATCTCACATGTAACTGTGAACTCATTTTTTCCACAGAGCATTTTTCCTTTTATTTATATTTCTGTAAGACATTGTCAATTGCAAATGTAGCTATTACTGATGCAAGATTTTGGAGTTCAAGATGGGTACCCCAAGTTTATGAACCCCAATTTTGGGTCATGTTCTATTTCTAACATTCATTGATGAAAATGAACTCAAGAAAGATCATTATGAATTATTAAGTTTATTTAGGGATAAATCACGATTTAGGAGTTTATTTAAGGGAAATTGGGATCTAGGAAGAAAGAAGCCTAGAGCAGAGTCTTAGTCATAAATATGTGGAAAGCAGGAAACAGCACAGGCCATGAGATTTGTGTAAGAGAAATTAAAGTGTTTAGGGAATAAACATGTGGAAGAGAGAACGTAGATATTTATGTAGGGAGATTTAGAAGGGAAATCCATAGCACCCTCCCTGAGGCTCCCCATGGAAGAAAGTTAAAAGGGCCAATGGTGGTAATTTAAGGAAGATTAGCAGAGAGAAAATATCTAGATGAGAAATGAGTAATAAAGAGTGTCATACCCATGGTTACCCCAAGTTCAGAGTAATTGCACAAGTAACATGCCTAGAGTTAGACAGAGCCCCCACATGGTAGCTCTAGAGTATAAGAAAAATACTCATGTGGGAGAGACATAGGCCAAAAGAAAATTATACATGTAATTAAAGTGACAAGTTACCCCAGGTTATGAAATAGAGGCAAATAGAATTATTCAGACAAAGAAACAATATTATGCTCCCCCCTCCAGGCCCTAGGATGGGGAGGCCAGACCCACGTGTATCCAGCAGCACAGGGTAAGGCCAGGAGAGTCACACAGAGAGAGCAAGGGAAAAAGGGCCTCAGCCTTTATAGTAGTTGAAAATGTATTCTTTCTTCAGATTCAGGTATGAAAGGGGAAAACTGATTAATTTGTAGATTTGGAGGGTGGACCCCAGGGCCAGCCCCCAATACCAGGCCATCTATCTAGGAAGTGTGCTAGACTGTGGGCGGCAGGGCACACTGTAGATCAATTTCCATCAGGCAGAAGTTTCATTCCTACCAAGAGTCCCATTCTTGTGCCAGAGCTGCAGCATGTGGGCTGGCATCTCTTAGTTCTTTCTGGGCCTCAGTCTCTAAAACTGCCTAAATGAAGGTAGCTTTCTCTTATCCTCCTTCAGTGCTACATAAATTCTGTGATAAATCTTATGTTTTCATTTTGGCTTCAGATTATCCATGTGTAATCATAATCCTAAAACTAAGACAAAATCAAATATTTTTCAGGTTGGGTAATTAATTCAAAACAAAAAAAAATATTTTTTCATGTATTTATTTTAATGCCATGGTTTGAATGTGACCCATACATTAGATATTTTACCTAAAGCATTAGAATTTTTTTTTTTTTTTTTTTTTTTTTTTTTTGGTTTTTCGAGGTAGGGTCTCACTCTAGCCCAGGCTTACCTGGAATTCACTATGGAGTCTCAGGGTGGCCTCGAACTCACAGCGATCCTCCTACCTCTGCCTCCCGAGTGCTGGGATTAAAGGAGTGCGCCACCACGCCAGGCTTCCTAAAGCATTAGAATTTTATTCCCAGGACAACAGTACCAAGAGTTGGCCATAGTGGGTTTGTCCTCGTGAATAGACCAATGACATTTTCTTGGAAGTTGTTTCATGATTGAAGGATAAACTCAGCCACTTCAATTTCTAGGAGTCTTACCCCTACTTTCCTACCCTTATACTTTCCACAGCAACTTCAGAATGGATATTTAAGTCCCAGAACTTGGAATCTCATGCCTCCATAACTGTTAGAAATAAGTTGCTGAAAACAATCAATGCCACAGTACTTATTTTTATTTTTTTGGTTTTACAAGGTAGGGTTTCACTCTAGCTCAGGCTGACCTGGAATTCACTATGTAGTCTGAGGGTGGCCTCGAACTCACGGTGATCCTCCTACCTCTGCCTCCCTAGTGCTGGGATTAAAGGCACGCGCCACCGCGCACAGCTAAGTAGTAACAGTTATTTTTGATAGAAGCGTGAATCATATGAAAATACTTCATAACATTAATGTTCCATTTTTTGAATAGCTAAAATATATAATTATAGACATTTTCTGCAAATGCTGAATGTTCAACTAATTATAAAATTATCAAAATTTCTCATGCAACATCATAGCACAAATCAACATGAATATATTATAGAATTTATTAAAAAATTTAAATGTAAGTAATAAATATTCAGCTGAAGGCATAAAGTTTAATGAATAAGTTGAGCTGGCTCTTTAATTATAAATGATTGTGTCATGGATATATTTTACTTATTTATAGAAAGAATTGAGCCGGGCGTGGTGGTGCACACCTTTAATCCCAGCACTCTGGGAGGCAGAGGTAGGAGGATCACCGTGAATTAGAAGCCACCCTGAGACTACACAGTGAATTCCAGGTTAGCCTGAGCCAGAGTGAGACCCTACCTCAAAAAAAAAAAAAAAAAAAATTGAGTTCACTTTTTCTGACTTGATTCTTCTAAGTTAAAATGTCAGGAAACATTAACATAACTAAAAATATGAGTGGACAAAGTAGCCTTATACAAATGTTATTTAATACTTATTCCAAATTTTATTTTAAAATTAGATGGTAAATATCAAAATACTTTAAAGTATGTAGTGATTTTGTTACTTTAAATATTATTGAGCATAAATTGTTAGGAATGTCTACCTGAAACATTATTCACATTGTATCAATGCCCGCCTATGCAAAAGTTCTTATATTCCCCCTGTTTTAAAAACATTTTTTAATTTTTTGTTTATTTTTATCTATTTATTTGAGAGCGACAGACAGAGAAAGAGGGAGAGAGAGAGAGGGAGAGAGAGAGAGAGAGAGAATGGGCACAACAGGGCCTCTTGCCACTGAAAATGAACTCCAGAAGCATGCTCCAACTTGAGTATCTGGCTTACCTGGGTCCTGGGGAATCGAGCCTCAAACCAGGGTTCTTAGGCTTCACAGGCAAGCGCTTAACTGCTAAACCGTCTCTACATCCCTATTTCCCTCTTTTTGTTGGCAACAATAGTATCTTTTATAAGATGGACTACAAACCACAATAACAGCCTAATGGATCAGGCTGTTTATGCCTCATCCATGCTGAAGCTGGAAGAGAAAATGGAATGAATATTCTAAGCAGATCCACTTTAAAGTCTATTTCAAATATATCTGAGGCATGTATTGTCATAAAATATTGGTGAAATATTTTGAACATATTTGGGCATAAATAACTTGGTCTAAAAGTTCTATGATAGATGACTCAGAAAAAATGTTTTTTCTATTTATTTATATATTGATTTAATTATCTATTTATTACCATCTCTAGAGAAATCTCTCTCTCTCTCCCTCCCTCTCTCTCTCTCTCTCTCTCTCTCTCTCACACACACACACACACACACACAATTTCCAAGATGTTTATTTCATTTATAATAATTTAAGGCTTCTTTTATTATGGATTTAAAAGATATAAAAGCTATGTTTTTAAAATCATTAAAATTCCTTTTCCTATTAGTAATGATTTTAGAGTCTCAGTGCATTCGAAGAATTATCATGAAAAAGAGACTATAAAATGGAATTATTCAAACTTCAAACTCATAACTTCTGGTCAAATATTCACAGAAAAAATTCAATCATATCTAAAACAATTATGCTAAAGTGCAGTAAAGCTTATGAATTTGGAATAAGGACTTCCTAGGATGATTAACAAATGATATATATCATTCTAAATGTGATCACACCTCCTACTGACTTCTCCATATGGTGATGCATGATACAATCTAAATGTAAAGTGAAATTTCATTACTTACACTTTGGCATGTATCTGAACACAAATATTAGTAGCAATAAAAGAACAGGTCAGCTAGGGAGATGGCTCAGGCATCAAAGGTGCTTGCTTACAAAGCTGCCAACCCAGGTGATTCTTCAGAATCCATGTACATCCAGATCGCTGCATGTTTCTGGAGTTTATTTGCAGTGGAAAGAGGTTACACCAGCCCTTTCTGTCCCCCCCCCCCCATCTCTCTGTCTCTCTCTTGCTCACTCCCTGTGATTGCAAATAATAAATAAATAAATATAACCCATTTTCCTGATTTATTTGCCCCACTGCAGATTTTAACTGCCAAAACTACAAGTGTAATTAATAGAACTGCCTTGGGACATATTTTTAAAAGAACATTACTGGAAAACATTTATGCATTTATGTCTTGGATTTATTAATGATATGGATAATATCTGGGACTATCATACTCATCCATTATTTTATAATCCAGAATGTTAGGGTAATTCACAAGCGGTAGTAGAGATTAGCTAAATTACTGAAAAGTAGCTATTTCATGCAGTAGCAACTCTAACACAACCACAGTTATTTTACACAGTACTTCTGCATGTTAAATTTGGAGGGACTGAAATGATTAAAAATGTCTTTACAAAAGAAATGTATGTGTTGTAATTGATTTAAGGCTTCCAATATTATTTTGTAGGAAGTTGTTTTGTATAAATAAAAATCCCCATAGGAAGTTGTGTCTGAGAAATTATTGCATAAATATATAAGGGAATAAATAGGATGATGAAAGATTTGATAAAAGCCAATTTATGTTATTAAAAATTCTCAAGGATAACATCAACTATAGTTGTGAGATCATTGATTGCTGCTCAAATTAATTTGCACTTAATGTTTCCATCTCAGTTATTTTAACGCATATTCCCTGTATTGGCACTATTTGAATTGTTATTTAAATTCAATGCTGATATCTGTCATTAACATATATATTTGTATATTTTTCTCATAATTGTAGAGTGCTACTATATGCTAGATATCACTCTGGGGTCTTCACACAAAGCAAAGTTTTGTCTATGATAACCTATACTCTTGCAGAGAAGAAAAATCTTACAGAAATATATAACAAACTGAAAATTATACACCGAGGAAGCTAAGCTGAGAGAATTGCAAGTTCATGGCCAGCCTTGGCTGTATATTGAGATTGTTTCAGCCTCATCCAAAAATTACTATGAAGATATATGGTATAATAATTCCCTCATACATTTTAAACTTCCTAAGGACTAAGAAGTTGCTTTTAAGTAGGTGAAATCACTCCCATATATACATATATATGTGTGTATATAAATATGCATATGATAGATGATATAAATATAGATTATAGAGATAGAGATATATGTCCTTAAATGATATTCATGTGTTATATATGTATATGTACAATTACAAGTATAATTCTATACAAGTTATCACATACCATATGTTATATATCATCAAATTATGTATTTATATAAATGATATGATAGAAAAATGAGGATATATATTTATATATAATTGCTGGTTTTCACAGTAAAAAAATTAATACACTGAGATATGGGTTTACTCTACTGGGTTTACATTTTCAATTGCTAATTTTTCAAGAAATTTGTTCACACATTTCTAAAACTTAGCATTTCTTTTTTTTAAAATATGTGAATATTGGGTTGGGTCTATAGTGAGAGTATATTTACCTACCCAGCATAAGATAATGAATTGAATCTCCATAGCTTGTTTATAAAAGGATGGGAATTGTGGCAAAAACTTGTGATCCTGTCATTTGAAAGGCAGAGACAGACAGATTGCTATGTCTTGCCATCCAGCTAATCTAGATTATGTGATAAATTCTATGCCTGTGAGAGACCCCGTCTCAAAAGAAATGGGAGGTACCTGAGGAACTACATTTGAGATTGTCCTCTGAACTCTACATAAAAGCATATACTTGTGCCTACACCTCTGTATGCATACCTGAACACAGTTGAACACACATATACAAATGATTGATTACCTGTACACATTCAGGTATGTGACTATCCCTTAGTTTTATCTATTGTGAAATATAACTATTTAGTAGGTTATCTTCTTGAATGCAATGGGTGTTTGCTCCTCCTCAATCTTCAGTTGAATTAGAACAGGACCCCTCAAGCTATTGCATAGTAGCAAACATGTGAATTTCACATATAATAATCAGGTAGTGTGTATGCCATATAATCCAGGCTCTGAAAAAGGTCACCCAACATTCTGGAAATCATAGCATGATTTCTTGAAACAACAACAAAAAATACCTTTCAAATACCCCATAGTAACTCACATTTTGATTTTTAAAACCATAAATTACTGAATTCATTTTTTCAAGTGATTTTAAGTGCACCTCTTTATGCTATCCCCCAAATAAACATGACTATAAACTCATCCATGAATGGTGTGGTTTATTTGTGCAGTAGTGCAATGAAATGTTTCCCGTAGGTTCATGTATTCTGAATGGCAAGATGGGGGCTTGCTGGTGGATGTGATTTGCTCAGATAGGCTTTGTTGGGGGTGGTATGGCCCAGCTTTAAACCTCTTATATAGACCTGCCAATGTGCAGATGTGACAAATGCCTGGTACTAAGGCCTGGATTGCTTTTCCTGTCATGATGAAACTTCCCCTTGAAACTGTAAACCAGAATATATCCTTTCCTCCCATAAACAACCTCTGGTTAGACAGTTTGTCCCAGCAATGAGAAAGTAACCACTGTACTTTTGTTCTAGTATTTAGTTGGCTTTTTACATAAATATGGAATGTATCTTTCTTTTTTCATAGGTTTGTTAAAATTTCAGTATGTGTATTAATAAGCTATAATATCATATGCTATAAACTTTACAAAATGGTAATGTGATCTGGGTGTGGTGGTGTACGTCTTTAATCCCAGCACTTGGGAGACAGAGGTAGGAGGATTGCCATGAGTTTGAGGCTAGCCTGAGACTACATAGTGAATTCCAGGTCAGCCTGGGCTAAAGCGAGAACCCACCTCAAAATAAAAAAAGAAGGTAATGTGATTAAACTAAACATGACAATATGATATTATCGAATTATGTAGCCAAATGGACTTAAATATAAGATATTTGCAGCAGTTATCTCTGTCTTGCTTTTTTTGATAAAATACCTGAGAGTTCATGGGAGAGTTTATCTTTGCTTCTACTTAGAGGTTACAGTCCATCAGGCAATGAAGCATGGCAGTAGGCGCTTGAGGCAGTTCGTCACATTCAATCCACAGTGTAGAAGCAAATGAGTGAAGGAAGACATTCAGCTAGCAGCTTTATCCTTCTAAGACAGTCCAAGAACTTAGTCTGTGGGATTCTGATTCCCCCAGTTTGGATGGGTCCTCCCACATCAACTAATTTAATTTGGAAAATTCCTCAAAACAGGACCATATATTCATTTGCATGGTGATTCTATACACTGTTAAGATGAAAACTAAGGATTAGTCAACACAATATTTTATCATGTGTCATGAGAGAGGATTATCTGAAAAATACAATGATTTTAAATATGGAACCCAACAAAATTAAAAAATGTGAATATTAGAAGTGAGACAGGAAATAAGGAAGTGAAATATGAATGCTACTTCTAGACTTATTATGCTATTCTTCCATCCAGTTTTTGTTTTTCCTGAGTCTATAAATACATAAGGATGAATCAAAGTTGTATAGCATTTTTCAAATAAAAAGGAAAAATACTCCCAGAAATAAATAGTCCACTCTATAGAGCAAAACAAAATAATTGTCATCCATAAAAATGGATTAGTTTTGTAGCTAAAGGCAAGGGTATGCCTGAGAGCAGAAACATCATTCAACATTGTCCCACTTGCAGTAGAAATATGTCTAAGTCAAATTACTTTTGAGTTTGTAAAATCAGATCTAATATTAATGAAAATATTATTCTTCCAGATAGAATGCAGACTAAGCTGTTGGCGAGTTTTCTTCATCAAATGATAGTTAGACTTCATATTATTTTAATTCATCAAATGCGGAAAAGCAATATTATTATGTATGCATGCCAGGAGATTGTTTAACTTGCATTTGGATAAAACACTGATTTATAGCTTATTTCTTAGCTATTGGTATTTGGGTAGTTCACATAAAGAGTAAATGAACTTTATAAAATTTCCTTTTTTCCCCTAAATTCAATGACAGTCAGAAAACAGATTTTATTTTATTTAGTGGTAATATTTTACATACTACCATCTAAGCTATAGAAAAACTGTTTTTTGCACAGTATGAATTCCATAAACAGTGAAGAATGGGTTGGCCTAAAATAATAATAAAACTTAGCTTCAGTCACAGGAAAACCTTTCACTTTCAAAGGTGTTATTGTTGCCCATACAATGTTGTCCATTATCAATTTATCACTGAATCTTTTCAATGTATATAAACAAATAAAAATTTGGTTTAAATTATTTTATCATACATATATTAATTATTTATGGTGGTAACACAATGTTTTTGAAATAAGAAATTCAAAGAACATTTTTATGGTACAGACAATTGCATTATACTCTTTTTTCAAAAACTATTTGGGTTTTCTTGGGTAATACATCTAATGGTCATTTTAGAACTGTGAATAAACTGAAATTCTCACTTCATGGACAAAATATCTTCATTTTTTAAGAACACTTATGAAGACAGTAGTCAACAGGTTTTTTTCCTTAGAAAATTGAATAACACCTAGCACTTGATATGTCTTTGTTTTGTCATAAGAGAAATAATAACATACAAGTATGTATATATTTTGAAAATGTCTTCAAATATCATAATATATAAAGGAATATTTTTGCTACTGAATGTAGCACAGAATATTGAGCAATTCATAACTTTCAGTCTCCAATGAAAGTACCTTTTTCTGGTAATAGTGTCATGAGGTATACCCACTGGCCTAGCATCTATTACAACACAGAATACAGTATCTTCTTGGAAGCCACCAAGCAGAGAGTGTGTTCTGCAATTTAGAACAACTTCAATAGATACCAGCTACTTGTTCGACTAGAAATGGAAGTCAAAGTTCTAGTTGCAACGAGGTGACAGTGTTTTATAGAGTTGAGATATTGTTGTCAAATATCCTATTTATGCTCTGAATCAGAAACCTGTGTTTCTCCCACTTATAGTACCACTGGTTCATAAATTACATAGTAAAAATTAATATTATTGCTAGTAATCCATTACCAACGAGAGTGCTTCTTTTTCCATTGGCTTGATGTCTCCAACCTCTATACTTTTAACTGGAGAGGAGAGAGACAAAAAGAGAGAGAGGAGAGAGACAGATGAGATGAAATTTTATTTATCTGGATCTTAGGATTGCCGTTTTGCATTCTCAGGTTCCTCATGCCTCTAAACCAACATGCTGATGAAGGAATTACTAGTCTTACTGGTGTACTTGATCCTGACCACCAAGGGGAAAACTGAGTTATTAATGCACAATAGAAGGTGGCCATCTCTATGATATGGGAAATTTCTTATAATTAATATGCTCTGCAATTAAAATCAATAGAGAGCTGGAGAGATAGCTCAGTCAGTAAAGGGCTTTGCATCACAAGCCAGAAAAACTCATTTAAGTCTCCAACACCACATAAATTACAGGCATGTTGACCTGTCTGTAATTCCAACACTGGTGACAAAAATGACTCCTACAGCTCACCATCCAGCTAGACTTGCCCAATTGGTGAGTTTCTAGACACTAAGACACAATGTTTCAAAGAAAGTGTACAGTGTACCGGAAGCTGGCATTAGATATGGTCCTTTTCTCTCCACAATCATGCATATACACCTACATGCATATATGCATACACACATGCACCCCCCACATAAACATATGCACACATACACATACATTAAAAATTAAGTTCATGGAAAGATCTTATAATCCTACTTTGTCCTTAGTATGTGTCCAGAACCCCCAGGAAGGGAGATGCAGTTTAACCCATCAGGTATCAAGGAGCTGATATTGTGTTGACGGTAAAGGAGAAGTGGACTGAGTTGTGGAAGAGCACTTGCAGAAATGTGGAAACCAAATGCTATCAATATACTTTTCTTATTTACTTTGAATACATATCTCTCTTTTCCTTCCCATCTCTTCATCATGTAAAGTATCATGTATTAATAATGATTAACTCTATGGCATACTAATGTAAGCTATGAGCCATTAAGATTTGTCCATAACGTAAGACACTTCAGGACACTAGACTGACTCTCACAAAGCTTTTGACACAAGCATTTCCAGCCACTAATTGATTTAAATATTTAGCCTTAAAAACTATGTAAATAAATTTGTGAAGTTTTATACTGAGCAGTGTATCTTACTGTGCTATGGCACTCTTAGGAAACTGATACAAATATGAAGAGACTGCTTGCCTCAGAATATTACACTTTAAAACCAGTTAAAATGTAAACTACAATATATCAAAGCTGACAGAGTTTCACACTTTTGAACACCCGTAAGTCTTTAGTTTTTTTTTTCTTCTCATTTCCAGATATTTTAGTTAACTTATAGCTTTACCCTATTACCAGGTCTCTGTGGCCTTGACATGTTCCCATCAGATTATTTGTATAATGTACTGTGACTTTTTTGTTTTCCTGAAAATCTCTAATTTGTGTTTGATATTTTGATATGTTATTTCAATATATATATATATATATATATATACATATATGTAATGTATAGGTGTACTGTAAGTCTAGCATTCAGGAAACAGAAGCATCTACATTGTGAGTTACAAGCCAGCTAGGAATCTGTTCAAAAAATGAATAAATAACAAATAAAACTAAGAAATGGGGATGGAGAGATGACTCCGTGGTTAATGAAAGTCACTTGCAAAATCAGCTGTTTTTCAATTCCTCAGTACCCATGAGAAGCCAGATGCAAAAAATGTTGCATGCATGTGGAGCCTGCAGTAGAAAGAGACCCTGGCACATCCATATTCACTCACTCTCTATGCCTTCCTCCCTCCTATTCTCCCTTTATCTCTCTGCCTCTCTCTCTCTCTCTCTCTGCTTGTAAGTAAATATTTAAAAGATAATAACTAGTCAAACACATTGATTTTTTAAAACAAAACATAGAATAAAGATTTTCATATAAAATTGGTTTCAGATTGAGCGCTAATTAGAATCTCATGGAAAGTGGGTTAGGAAAAACAGATAATAAATTCTCAATCTCAAAGTGTTCTTACTTAGCAGAACTCAGATTGCATCAAAGACTTCATTTCTATGATTTTCTCAGGTGCAGCTATATTGTGAACAGCTCCCTTAAAAAGCCTCCATTTTTACCGTAGTGCATGCACACAGCAATTTAAAGCAGGCTGCGATTTTAAATTGTGTGTGCCTCTTGTCAAACACCACACTATCTCTAAATCTTGATTTTATATCATTTTGAGCTTGTTCCTGACCTCAAATTCTTGGCAAGATTTCTGATTTATTCATTTGTGATTGCTGTCCTCAAGTTTCTCAATTTTCCTTCTACATCACCATCATTATCTCCTGACTTGGAGCTATGGGAGGTTTTCAAAATGTCTCTGTGAGTCTTAGTCTATTTATACTGCCATAATAAAATGCCACAGTTTGGGTATTCTGTGCATAACAGAAATTTATATCTTACAATTTTGGAGGATAGAAAGTTCAAGATCAAATAATCTGCAGATTGGAATATTTAGTGAGTTTTGATCTGCTTCAAAACAAGAGTGGACCTAGAATAATTCCTCTTTCTAAATACTTTAATTCCGTACAATAGAAAGAGGCCCACATGTCTCAATCACCTCTTGAGGTTTCTGATCCATTATATTATCACACAGGACAATAAAATTCAGCATATGAATAGGAAATAAGCAAGTCCAAACCATAATACTTATGAGAAATTTTGTTCTTATTATCAGTTGCATAATCTTTGTGTAATTACATACCGTTTGCTTTTAGGTTTTACATAAGATGCAGACAACTTAATCTGGCCAACTACATTTTGCCTAATGCAGCACTGTAGCTCCCTACTTCACCTTTACGGGTTCTTTTTACAGTCAGCCACTGAAAATATACATACGATAGCAACTCTGAGTGTATTTAATTATTTTTATTCTTTTAGTGTTTGCTTTGGCTTTTAAGTTTTGCTCCACGGTGTTCTCTTTCTCACTTTTACCTTTCAATCGCTGATGTTAAGCCTCAGCTTAACTTCAGCCATCTATGAAGTTAGCTTTGCTTTAATATGCAAGTCAAGGTGGTACATGCATGTGTTTCCATCAATTAGAAGGTTGAGGTATGATTGCAGTGCCTCATGTGATGTATTGTACAGACGCGGTTCATAAAGTATGAACTAGAGTATGAATTAACACATTCATTTTCAATGAGTTTTGATTTTAACTTAACTTGATATTCATATTGAGCACTGTATAGGTTTTATGTCTCTTACAATATGAAAAATGTACAGAAGAAAAACCTGTATAGGAAACACCTGCTTAAATATGAAAAATAAACCAAGCTTCTCTGAAAAAAATAATTTTTAAGAATGAAATTTAAGTATAAAGAGTGTGCTCCTAATCATTCAAAAGATTCTTGTAATTTGATGCAGAACATCATCAGTATAAAAATTTATATTTTTTATTTATGATAGGAAAACTGCAAAATCTTGTGATAAGTATCTACTAAAATTCTAGAACATTGGGCTGGAGAGATGGCTTAGTGGTTAAGCGCTTGCCTGTGAAGCCTAAGGACCCCGGTTTGAGGCTCAATTCTCCAGGACCCATGTTAGCCAGATACACAAGGGGGCGCACGTGTCTGGAGTTCGTTTGCAGTGGCTGGAGGCCCTGACGCACCCATTCTCTCTCCCTATCTGCCTCTTTTGCTCTCTGTCACTCTCAAATAAATAAATAAAAAATGAACAAAAAAAAATAAAAAAATTCTAGAACATTATCTAGATCATCTAGAACACCACTGGATAAAGTGCCATAAACTTTATCAAACTAGTAAATTCTTTTAGGGATTTTAGGCATAGTACATAAAATGTGCATATATATATATCAATATACATTTTAAAACATGTAGATCAAGATATAGATATGAAAGGAGTAAGAAAGTAACTAAGAAATCAAGGCTCTGAGTTGTGTGTTCTTCTAGGGTGCAGTGTGTGTGTGTGTATAGGAGAAATTCAGCAGATCATTTCCTAATGTTGATAGTAAGAGTCATATTCAAAGTTTTTTTATATCCACCTTAAAGATATATCCTACATGTGCAAAGAAATAGTGACATGGTATAGACTGAACAAAGGGCTTTAACATCTCTCCTTTTATCCAGTTTAAATGGTCTTGATTTTATGAGTAAAGCTTGGTAGATCACTAAGGAATTAGATAACTCCAGACAACTTTAGATTTTCTTTTATGGTGTAGATATGTAATTAGCACCATGCTATTATTAATTGTCAAAATATTTTTTGGGAAACAAACATTTTCTAACAATTTTATTTTCTTTGGGAAACAAAACCATGAAGCCATCAGTGCAGGAAAAATATCACTGGATGATGAGGATACCCGTGATTTACATCACACATAGGGCGAGCACCTATCACTACTTAACAGCACATCATTATCACCAATATAACATGCACATAGAAGTTTCTTGCATACTTTTTCCTTTTATATTTCTATTTATTTTTGAAGAGAGAGACAGCGAGAGAGAGAGAGAGAGAGAGAAAGAGAGAGAGAGAGAGAGAGAGAGAGAATGTGTTAGGATGCACCAAGGTATCTTGCTACTTACTATAAATGAACTATAAATGCATAAAATCACTTTGTCTGTCTGGCTTTCAGTGGGTATTAGGGAATTGGACCTGATTCAGCAGGATTTGCTAGCAAACGCCTTTAACCACCAGTGAGACATCTTTCCAGCCAAGTTTTCTGTATTTTAAAGAGAAAAAAAAAATAGTGAGACACTGACTTTTTAGGACAATATCCTATTCATGGTAATACTCACATCATTGTATCAATTCCACTTCCACAATCCCTATATCTCTTTCTAGTTTTCCCTATCACCTTATTTTACATCTTTATAACTTAATGCCTAGATTATTCCTCCTTTGAATACTAAATGTGATTTTAGAAAAAAAAATACTAGGAAATAATGAACTCCAGTTTGGAGTTTTCTGCCTTCAAAAATCATACTACTCCAAAGAATCTTATATTAACCTGGAAGACAACTTTGCTTAAAACACAAATTACTAGAAATTCAGCCTAAAGTAATCAAAAGGCCTTGGTATAAAATTATCATTTCATTTTATATATATATATTTTCTTTCCAAAGGTCTTCCCTGGAATGGAAATATCAATTGCCAACTAAATTATATTTAGGCTCTTTCGGATGGTAATCAGAATGGTCTGATTACAACACGGCCTCAGTTTGCTTGAAAATCATTATTATAAAATGTAAAGAAAGCAGTGATCACACACAGCCACTTTCCCTTTTTATGTTACGTACTAGGCTTGAAAACAGATCCCAATTATGTAAGCCTTCTTTTCAACAATTTGAAAAACACAAGGCAGGAACAATGATAAACTTGGGTATATGATCATAAGCAGCATTAATAAGCAGATGATCCCACAAACTAATCCATCCAGCCAGGTAAGAAGTACCTACTTATACAATAGTGGCACACAGACTACAGTGGTAACCAACTGCTCTCTAATTGGATATATAGCCTACTCCCTGGGAGAAAATTCATACTTAGCATTGAAAAACATGTCAGAACCCTATGGAGAGGAAGGTCATAGACTCTAGAGAAGTTTCCACTGTACTTTGGCTTAGGATAGAGGGTATGCCCATGAAAAAGTCTAAAAGCACTATATATACCACTTTGATTGATGCTACTCTTACTTCTGGTTGGATAAACAGCTTTCTCCCCACTCCCATAGCAGCGAGATCAGGGAAGGAACAATTTCCATCAATATGACAAGAAAAGGTAGTCAACTGCCTAGCACAAGAAAAGTCATTTCTGGGGGCTGGAGAAATGGCTTAGAGGTTAATATATTTGCCTGCAAAGCCAAAGGATCCTGGTTTAATTCTCCAGGACCCATGTAAGCCAGACGCACAAGGGGGCCCATGCATCTGGAGTTCGTCGTGGCTAGAGGCCCTGCATGCCCATTCTCTTTCTCTCTCTCTCTTTCTCCCTTTCTCTCTTTCAAATAAATTAATTAATTCAATATATTAAAAAAGAAAAGTCATCTCTATAACCTCAGAGAGCACAGGAGGAGGTAGTGATTTTCAGTCAATGATGCTTTCACTGCTATCATTACAACCTCCTTTACAGAGGTAGTGGTAGACACTGGGGACATTGAAAACTCATCAAAACAGAAAATCTAGATGATGCAAAGAAATCAACACTGAATGAGACTTATAACATACCTAACAGGGTTCAGAGAACATTGAAGAAGAGGGGGTTAGAAGACTGTAAGTATCACAGTATGGAAAGGGATGGTGCATCCTCAGACATCACCCTCCTCCACCACTAAGCCTGATTGATGCATTCATGACACTACAGTGGATACCAACAATCCTACTAAGGAGCTTGATCAGTGGAATGGGGCTAAGAGAGAGGGGGTATAAAAGTATAATTCAATATGAATATATAATATGACCAAACTGTAAAGTTCATAATTATATGAATAATTATTTTAAGAAATTTCTACATGGAGGCGGTTGTTCTACTGCTTAAAACTATAGCACAAACTACAGAATTTGATGATGTATGGTCTCCCTACACTATTTCTTATTTTGTATGGAAAAGTTGTAGTTTTCATTAAAATTTGGAGTCATACTAGGCAAGATCATTAAACAAAATGGACTTTCATATAATTCAGGAAGTTCCTGAAATGCATCAGTGAATTACAAAGATTCCACTGTGGTACTGAATCATGATTGCTAGTTAGGTATCATGTTCCACCAGTATATAAGTACAGCCTCTATATCTAGAAATGTAAAATAGTTGTCTTGATCATCCTCTTGCATACACTGATTTACTTCCCCCTTACTCCAGAGCACCATGGTTCCAGTTGCTTACTCCTGTTTGTGCAGATTTTCTCTTCTCCCATTCTGAATTCACTCATATTTTTATTCTACCTGGTTATACGTTTTTTTTTCTTTTGTATTGGGCATGATTGTTTAACACCATTGCCAAGATTGAATTGCTTCTGATTCCTGTAGATATACAGAGATACAGATAAATGCTATTTCCAGTAAGTATTGCATGTCAAATTTTGACACAATAAAAGCTTATTTGGAGACAATTTATCCAAGAGAAAAATCTGATTATGGGTATTGAACTTGATGCTATCATTTATTCATGTTTTCTTCCATTACTGTGATTGAAAAGAGTAGCAAAAGGAAGAATAAATAAATGGAAATATGAACTAATAACATGGATTTGCACAAGTACAATGTTTGTATCCTAATTGTCACTAAAAGTATACGCTAAAAAAAAAACTGTTATACATCGTCTACAATCCACATAGGATAAAAACAAATAATCCATGCTTGATGATACAGACTTGTAATTCGAGCCACTAGGAGCTGAGACAAGGCAATCTTGAGTTCAAAGTCAGGGCAGTCATTTGGAACACATGGGACAAAACTGACTCTTCCCAAAGCAAAACAAATGAATAAATGTAGGAAAGGTACAATATGTTTGTCTTTTATCTGTAGGTTGTTTTTAAATATTTTGTTTTTGTATTTGGATGCAGAGAGATGCAGAAGAGAGAGAGAGAGAGACAGACAGACAGAGAGAAAATTGGTATGCCAGGGATTCCAGCCATTGCAAACTTTACTTACATTTGTCAGTTTGTGCCCCTGACTTTATGTGGCTACTGGGAAATCTAATCTGGCTTTGTAGGCAGGTGCCTTAACCACTGAGCAGTCTCTCTTGCCCTTATCTATAGATTTTAAATATTAAAAAAAGCTACACTTAAGTATAAAAAGACTATCTAAATAGACATTAAAAATTAATTTACTACTTGTTTTCAGAATTGCACATACCATAATGTTTTGTGGAAAGTCTCATGTTCATATTATTTTATAAAAGCTGTCAAATTTAATCAATATTAAAAATACTTATTAACATCTTTAATATATTTTTGTTTTTAACATGATCACTAGAATAATATTTGCCAAACACATGGTCAGAATTAAATATGTAATATTCTTTGAAAAGAATGATAGAAGAAATCAAATTATACATGCATAAATTACTATATGAAAACTCTGAAGAATTAGCACTTACATTTATGTTTTATATAATTTACATATAATTTTAATAAAATATATCTGGTTTAATAATATGCAAAATAGGGCTGAGAAATGGCTTTGTGGTTAAGGTGCTTGCCTTTAAGACCCAAGGACCAGGTTCATTTCCCCAGTGCCCATGTAAAACCACATGCTCAATGTGGCACATGCATCTGGAATTCATTTGCAAAGGCTAGAGGCCCTGGCATGCCCATTTTATCTCAACTTCTCTCTCTCTTTCTCTCTCTCTCCCTCTCTCTATGTCTGTCTCTCTCTGTTTACAAATAAGTAAATTAAAAATGTTATTATGTAAAATGATGAATATAAGTTTTTTTAAATATGAATGTGATACTAAGCTACTTGGTGAACTGGAAGACCATCCTAATTCAATCTTTGGAATTTATTACTTTAACTTATGGAAATATCACCTGTATGTTAATATTCATGACTCTTTTTCATCTGATATAAGATTACACTGTAACTTATTAAGACACAAAAGCAATTTTCCCTGATTAGAAAGAAAGGATGGTGTGTATATCAGTGATAAACCATCTTACCTGCTTTTTCCTATGGAAAAAATGAAAAAGGCATGATTATTAAAGCTAATTGATTTTGAAAATAATGATAAAAAGGAAGCAAAACTTAAAACTTCAGCTCAGAAACACGGCATCTATAGAATTAAAATTCAAAAAAAAAAAAGAAAAGAAAAGAAAAGAAAAACTGGAAGTACTGGCATTTAGCCCAGATTGGAGGAAATGATTTTACATAATGTTAGCATTGACAGATAATTATTTTAGGTGAGAATTTAAAAATAGCCCACTGATCATAGGAAATGTTCGTACAAATCATGTCTCTTACCTTGAAAGAAAATACAAAGAATGCATTATGTCAAGGACAATGATGTGAACACTAAAATCGGTGGAACATTATGTTCTAATGCCATATATATATATATATATATAATTTAGAATAAAATAAGTAACACTGGCAAACTAAACTTCATTTCATATAATTATTATGAATTATGGATTATGAATAAAGAAAATAATGAACAAATTAATAATTACTCAAAACTATTGAAACTACTAATGTAATAAAATAGATGCCATCATATCTCATGCATGCTAACAGGTTTGGACTTTCCCAATGATGTAAAATGGACCACACATCTTAAGAATTAAAATCCAGAAGGAAGTACTGTCAAGTAATTAGGGGAATGTCATATCCAAAGATTGTTTATAAATAAAATCATAGAGAACAATATATTGTCTAGGGACCTTGGAGCATCTTTAGAAAATGAGAGGTCCCTGGGTTTGCTATTAAATTTAAGAATGCATGAGGGTGGCAGAAAGAATATTTAAAATTGAAATGCATTCAAGGGAAGTTGAGGCTGAACCGTCCGTATTGTGTGAGGAGAATGTGATGAGGTGAATCTAGCAAAGTGGCCTACAAACAGAAAATAAGCATTAGTTATTTGTTGGTTTTCATGTAGTAGATTTCATTAAGACATTTCTACCTATTATGTGCTTATATCATGTTCATTACCACTACTATCTCTAGTTCTTTCTACCCCACTTTCTATTAGCCCTATTCCTCAACCAAGAAGACACTTCTCTACTCCCATGTCTCACACAGATATTTCTTAAATATCAAAGAGTAATTTATGACTTTATTTTCTACCTTTGATATGGGATATTTGGGGAAAAGACCAGAAGTTTTATATTGATGAAACTACTGGAAAAACTAATAATAGAATGAAGTTTCAGTTTTATTATCATTTTGTCTGTGTACTCATAAATATTTAGAGAATCAGGTTATATGAAATTTTTTAATTGTATTTTGTATTCTGGCTACTGATAGAATGCTAAACTATGTAAAACATAACTAGGTTTTAAGTGATATTGGAGGATGAATTATAGAAAACCAAAACAACTGAGTAGGAAACATTTAATATTTGTCAGATTTCTTTTTTAAAAGGAGTACCCGAAATTGTTCAGGGATTTAGAAACATGGGGCTGTATAAGAAAGAAATGTTAGTGGAAGGACCTTTTGACTGTTGGGTGTTTACTTGTGAATTAGAGCCAAGTCTCACCAGCTCCAAGGATTTTCACTTGGGCAGGCAGCCAGTTAGATAATGATGCTATTCACTGAGAGAAAAGAATATAACATGAGGGCATGCTTAGAGGTGAAATTAATTAGCTCAGTTTTAGACACATTACATTTGAGACAAATGGGAAATATTCAATTGGAGAAGAAGCCACACGTTTATTGACTTAAAGATGAATGAAAATGAGGTTTTACCTGCATTCAGATTTGTGCTTGCAGCCATTTACAACCCAGAGCAGGCCTGTGCTATATATCTTCCTTCAAATAGCTTTTAACCAGAGTGTTATAGTTATCAGCTACACTAAGCTTTTACTCATTACTAAAGTAGGTTTCTGCAGTAGACTGATTGAGTTTAGTGTTAAACCAAATTGTTTGCTATTTAGGGAAAGATGACTAGTTTAGTTAACCTCTCTGTACATTAATTTTTTTTTGTTAAAATAGTAATGGTGTCATAAATTTCTTTGAAGAAGTTAAAGAATTATTCTGCATACTTATTTCATACACATATCAATGTGATATAGACATGTTTTTCAGTATGATATTTTAGTTACTGAATAAATACTATTTATTGCTCAATTTCCAGTCACTTGCTTATGATAATGTGCTGTCTCTTTGGAAATTATGAAATATAGTTTAGTGTTTCTATCACATATAATTTTGTTCTGCTGGGATTTATTAAACACTGTTACATTGCCTGAAGATATAGGTGTGTCTTCTGTATTTGCTAGACTACGTTTTGAATTTAATGAGGATATTTGTATAATTTATGGTTGCTGAGGTATTGGAAAAGGAATTTCATGTATTAGTCCCTAGTTTCTTTTATTTCCCCACCATGATGATTCTAAAGACTATTGTTCTATTTGCCACATTAACAAAGTGGAGGAGTTGTGCCTGAATCAGGTAATGTTTCTTAGGGAGTGAAAAAGCACACAAAACATATCATTTGTTAAACTAAAAAGAGGGATTACTTGTTTATTTTTTTATAGAAAATTTTATATTATCAGATTTACAATTTACAATTTACAAATACTGGGGTAATTGTTTTTCTATTTCACCATAGGGTCAATTGAAGCATATAACTTTGTAATAATATCATTTTGGTAAAATCGAATTTGTTTGCTTTTGATACTTGTGATTTTGGTATCATGTAAAATATCAAAATGCTTCATTTTCAATTTTGGTGTCATGTAGTTTATTCTATATTCTATATACATAAATCTCCTGTCAGAGGACTTGCTGACAAATATTTTCTCCCATTCTGTTGGTATTCTGTTTGCTCTGCTTATAGTATCATTTTCTGTGAAGAAACAATGTTTTCTTATTTTTCTTTATTTCATGTAGTTGCATTTGTTGATTATGGGGACTATTTCTGGTGCTATTGCAATCCTGTTCAGAACTTCTTTTTATCTATAAGTTCCTATGTATTGCCCAAGTTTTCCTGTACTATTGTCAGCATTTCTGGCTTGAAATAAAGGTCTTTGTTTCATTTTGAATTGACCTGTCTGTAACATGAGAGATTTGGCTCTAAATTTATTCTTCTTCATGTGGATATCCAGAACAATCTGTTGAAAGTGCGTTGTTTTGTTTTATTCCAATATAAGTTCTTAATGCCTTTGTCAAAAATTAGGTAACTATAGATGTGTGTATTTATTTCTAGTTCTTGAATTATATTCCATTCATCTATATGTCTGTTTTTGTGCCAGTATCATGCTCTGTCTGTCACTATTTCTTTATAGTATGATTTTAAATCAGGAGTTGAGATCCCTCTCATGGAGTTTTGTCCATTTTAGATTTCTTGGCTGTGAATGGTCTTTTGTGTTTCAATGTGTTTTATAAGATTGCTTTTTCTGATTCTGAGGAAAATTTCATTGGATATTTAGTAGGAATTTTTTGAGTCTTTTTTTTTTTTTTTTTTTTTTTGGTTTTTCGAGGTAGGGTCTCACTCTAGCCCAGGCTGACCTGGAATTCACTATGGAGTCTCAGGGTGGCCTCGAACTCACGGCGATCCTCCTACGTCTGCCTCCCGAGTGCTGGGATTAAAGGCGTGCGCCACCACGCCCGGCTTAAATTTTTTGAGTCTTAGATTACTCCTGGTAATACAGCCATTTTCAAAATGTTAATTCTGCAAATCCAGGATCAAGGGAGAGCTCTTAAGTATCTGGTATCTTTTTTTTTTTTTTTTTTTTTTTTAAGGTAGGCTCACCTGGAATTCACTATGTAGTCTCAGGCTGGCCTCGAATTTCTTCATCTTCTTCTTCTTCTTCTTCTGCTGCTGCTGCTGTTGCTGCTGCTGCTGCTGCTCTTCTTTTAATTGTCAGTTTTCTTTGTAAAAACTTTTCACATCCTTGATAAGGCTTATTTTTAGGTAATTCTTTTGCACAGCTATTGTTAATGGGATACTTTTGTTAATTTCTATCTCAGCAAGTTCATTGTGGAAATATATGAAACTCACTGATTATTGATTATTTTGTATCTTGCAACTATGTATGCTCCAAGTGTTTATTTACTCTAAGTTTCCCAGTAGAGCCACAGGTTCACATAAGTAGAGAATTGTATTATCTGTGAAAAGGGAAAATTTTATTCTCCTTTTCCTCTTTTTATTCCTTTTATATTTTCATCTTCTCTTACTGTCTTAGCTAAGACATTGAGAACTATATTAAATAAGAGTGGAGACTATGGACACACTTGTCCCTTTACAGACTTTAGAGGAAATTCTTTCAGTTTACCACTTTGAGAATGTTGCTGGCTTAAGTTTTGTCAGATATAGCTTGTGGTGGTTAATCTATGGTTAACTTGCCAAGATTTAGAGTCACCGATGGAAACATATCTCTGGTCAAGTATGTGATTTTCCAGATTCAATTAATAGAGGTTAGATCCTATATTCTGGGCTCCTAGACTGAATAAATAGAAAAACGCAAACTGTGCAAGAAACATTCATCACCCTGCTTTTTTGTTTTGTTTTGTTTTTGTTTTTCTTGCAGATAGGATGATGTTGCTAGACTTCCTGATCCTGCCATGCTCTCTCCACCATGAATGAACTTCCATTTGAAACCTTAACCAAAATCAGCTATTTTCTTCTCTAAAATGTTTTGCTTGAGTATTGTGCCCTAGATAATAGAAAACAAATTATTATTTGAAGCATGTTCAGTCTGTTGTTAATTTCTAAAAAACTTTCAACATGAACATATTTTAAATTTTTCCAAATGTCTTTTCTGTATTGACAGAGATGATCATGATTCATGTCCTTAATTTCTTCTATGTGGTGAAATACATTTATGGATTTGAATATGTTGAACCTACTTTGATTCTCTGGGATGTAAACAATTTCATTATGTTATAAAGTCATAATGTGTTCCCAAATTTGGTTCACAAGTATTTTGTCTGGAATTTTTGTGTCTATATTCATTAATGAAATCTGTCTGCAGTTTTTTGTTTCTTTTTTATTGTTGTTGTTTCTTTATCTAGTTTAGGTATTATGATACTGTTGAATCTGTAGAATGAGTTAGGTAGTGTTCCTACCATTTCTCTTTTGTGGATAGGTCTCAAATATGAGAAGGGCTTGTATTGAAAAAGGAAATATAAATTAGGTTTTAAGAATGGTAAGCCTGACAACCTGCACCAGGGTGATGATGATAGACATTGAGGATACTCAAAATGTACCAAGGCAGAAATCCATAAGCTTCTGAAAGCTCAACACTAAAATAGATGTAAAACACACCCACCAAGGCCCAGAGAATTTTGATTTTTACCTAAAGGATGTGCCCTGGCCCCACAAACTCATGACCATCCATAATGTAAAATGCAAAGAATTCAGTCCAACTTTAAAACTCTTGATAATTTGTATTAATCCCAACACTGTTCACACATCTTTCCATATGCTGAGGTCTCTTGACTGTGACTAGTGAAAGCAAAGCAAAAAAAAAAAATCTCAAAGAATAAACACACTACAAAAGTTGGCATTGGGTATAGCAAAGAAAGACTGAACCAATGAGAGATCTAAAACAAACAAGACAGACAGATGTCAAAACCTGTAGCTCCAAGTTTGACATCTCTATCTAGTGATATAGTCTCTGAGGGACCAATCCACCCCTCCAACTGCGCTGCTCAAGACCTAGGGAAAACTTCATCCAGCAGCAGAAAGTCTTCGGCAGCCATCCCATAGTCCTGGTTGAGGGCTCTACTGCAATCCATAGTTCATCCTTATGGCCGAACTGTGTCTGCATGTGGGGACTTTAAACAACCTTGTCTTACATTGCTCATGGTCATTTCCATAAACAAAACCATGTTACAAATTCAATAACTGTCTCTTCCTGTATTTTTAGGCAAGCACCTTAACCACTGAGCAATCTCTACAGCCCCACTCCCAGCATTGGTTATATCCCATAGTACCAGATGGGTTACCAACCCGTTAGTATGTGGGAGAATAAAGCCAACTTTGAAGAACAGGACACTCCTACAGCATTCACACCCATTACTTTCAAAAAGAGTTGGTACCCTTTCTGCTAGTCCAATGCAGAACAGCTGGCCCAATCTCATTGGTGGTAATTGTCCAAAATATTGCAGCTGAACTGGAGCTGCTGTCTAGTGCTGAAATATTTCAATTACTTCTGTACCATATCCTTTTTCTCACACAAGTCAATTTCTACACAGTGAAACCCTGCACAAGTTCTCAGGACTCAGGCAGTAGGCAGCAAGCCTCTCACACGAACTGCTTCCAGCCCAATCTGGAAATAGCTTTTATTTCCCCTCATAAGCCAAACTTCAGATGTTCTTTGTGTATCTACTTCTCTAAATTCTGCCTTCAATTATTCAAGGCACTTCTACAGCCATGATTTCAAATCCTTTTACATTCCTCCCTCAAATCACTTCCAAAAGGCCAAAAGCCACACCACAACACATTTCTTGGTACCAATTTTCATTTGCAGTTACCTTCCCATTTCTGTGACAAATCACACTACCAAAAGCAGCTGATGGAAGGAATGTTATTTATTTTGATGTATACTCTTGTGGAGAAACTCCCCGATTGCAGGAAAATGCATGGCATGAGCAGTGGTTGGATATCACCTCTACAGCCATAAAACTAATAGGAGAATGAGCTGAACTCCAGCAAAGGGAAGCTGCCTATTACACCCTTCAACCTGTCCCTAACAATACACTTCCTGCAGCAAGGCTCAGTCTCCCAGTTTATAATCAACTGATAGACTAGCATTCAAAATACATTTTGTGGAAGAGGGGGCAGAAAGATTGTTAGAGACATGCACAGAGACATTGACTCTTCTCCATAACTGATGGCCCCACCCACAATACATGACCCACAGTCTCCATGGGGATAACCTGCAGAGGAGGGAGCAGAAATATTGTTAGACCCACAAGTTGGGACATTTTGCACAGAGACATTGCCTGAGCCATATTGGAATCATTTTAAGTCTACTTCAGTGATGGGCACTTAGGAGCATCTAGATTTCTGGTTTGGGAGGTGTTGAGTGTCCTCAGTATCTTTCTCCATCACCCTTGTGCTGACATGAGCTTAACTAAGACAGCAGCATTCTTGTTCATTTCCCCAATTCCTCTGTGGTTTCAGCTGGGGCCAGGGTGGAGTGTGCTGGGTCACTTATCTCCTCAAGTCCAGTTCCAATCTGCAAAAGAGAAACAGATTCTCCAACACAGAGTGAAGTCAGTGCCAAATAAATAGGATAATAATTATTAATCTGGAGAGAATTTAAAAAGTTTAGACACTTTTATACTGTAAGGTTAATGGGAGCTTGACAATGGAAAGCAGAATCATTATCTGGATATGATTCTGACTTGTTTACTAGTTCCAGATATGGTTTCCTTTCCACTAAGACTATCTGTTAGCCATTCCAACAGCAGTTGGTTACCCACCGTGGCTGTGTGCCATTATTGCACTTGTGTGAGCATCACATCAAGTTGTTTGCTTCTGAATTACTTAGACATTGAGTTGCTTGGACTGATGTTGGCCACTCTCCCCTGGTAGTTCATGTACCACCTTCTAGCACTAGATGTGCTAATTATCTGAGTACTGGCTCTCCTCTGGATTCTAATTATGTCTCTCTATGGTCTGTGCTGACAGCATTTGGTGTATTCAGCAGTAGGGTCTTACCATTAACCTCTGGTGGGTAATCAAGTGCTCTGACAGAAGTATGTCTTGTTTGTTTTGGGAGATCTAGTAGGTCTCTCTAATCAACAGCTCATTGTGGATGTAGACCTTATCATGGTATAGGGAATTACAGGCCAGTGTCATGGGAAAAGAAAATAGAAAATGCCAGTGAAGAAAGAGAAATAGGAGAAATTTCAGGTTACGTTTTGTCTCATTCTCTACAGGTCCCTTCAATATAGGTGCTCCCTCTAAAGTTTGTTTGAGGGTTCCACTTTTTAGTCTGATTTTCAGGACATAGGATTCTATGGTACTAGTTCAATTTGGGTTCAAGTTTTGTGTCCCCCCACACCCTTATACTTCCACCAACCCCTACCTTTAAGATACTATACAGTTATGTCAACAACTTGGGCTGATCCAGGTTAGGAACTGAAGATGAGTGAGATCATGTGACAGTTGTGATTCTGTGATTGTGTGAGTTCACTTAAAATGATCTGTCTCAAGTTCGACCATTTTTCTACAAATTTCAATGTATCATTTTGTCTTACTGATGAGTAGAATTCCATCATGTAGATATACCACATCTTGGTTATCCATTCATCGAATGATGGGCACCTGGGTTGATTCCAGTTTTTAGGTATTATGAATTGAGCAGCAACATGGTTGAACAAATATTTCTGAACTGAGAAGTGGAGCTTTTAAATGCCCAGTAAGGGAATAACAGGGTCTGCTGGTAACTCGATATTCATCATTTTCAGGATTTTCCAAGTTCATTTCCACAGTGGTTTTACCAGGTTACATTCCAACCAAGAGTGAACGAGGATTCCTATTTCTCCACAGCCTCACCAACATTTGTTTGACTTTTTAAAGTTTGGTACACTTAAAACTGGGGTAAGGTGGAAACTCATAGTTGTTTTAATTTGCATTTCCGTAATGGATAAGGATGGTGAACATTTTCCTAAGTGTGTGTTAGCCAATTATAATTCTTCTGAGAATTCCCTATTTAGTTCTATGCCCCACTTATGGAGTGGGTTGTTTGATTTTTTTTGTTTAGCTTTTTGAGTTCTTTGTAGATTCAAGATATTAGGCTTCTGTCAGTGTTATAGCTAGCAAAGATGTTCTCCAATTCAGTGGGTAACCTATTGGTGCTGGTTATGATATGTTTGTCTGTGCAAAGCTCTTTAGCTTCATGAGATCCCATTGGTTGAATGCTTGTTTAATTTCTTAGCTACTGGAGTTTTGTTCAGAAAATCTTTTCCCAGCCCTCTATCGTGGAATATGCTTCCTAGTTTTTTTCTTCCAGTACTTGAAGTGTTTCAGGTCTTATATTGAAGTCTTAATCTATTTGGCCTTCATTTTTGTATATGATGAAATGAGTGGGTCTAACTTCATTTTTCTACATATGATCATCCAATTTGTCCAACACCATTTGTTGAAGATGCTGTCTTTTCTAAGTCTACATGATTGGCACCTTTGCCAAAGATCAAGCAGCTGTAGTTGCTTGCCCGAAGGTCTGGGTTTTAAATTATGTTCCATTGGTCTTTGCTGTCATTCCCTTGATGAGTTAGAAGTGGCTTTCTTTGTCCTTTTTGATTACTTTTGGTTTGAAGTCTATTTTGTCAGTTGTTAATATAGCAACACCCACTGTTTTAAATTTCCATTTTCTTGGAATATCATTTTCCAAACTTTCACCCTGAGGAGATGTCTATCTTTAGTGGTGAGGTGGGTTTCTTGAAGACAGCAGATACATCCTGATAGCCCATGTCTTTTGATGGGTGAGTTAAGACCATTAATATTTAAGGTAATTACTCTGAGGTATGAATTAATCCCTGCCATGATGAGGTGTTTTATGGGGTTGGGTGCTTTCTTGTGTTATGTACTGTTTTGAGCCAGGTCTCTTTTAGTTATTGTGATCTTCTTCTTGTTGTCTCCTGAGATTGGTTGTTTGACTCTTCTGTGTAGAGTATTCCCTCATGTATACTCTGTAGGTTTGGCTTTGTGTTTGTATAATTATAGAGTTGACTTTTTTCATGGAAAGTTTTTCTTTCACCATGTATTGTAAGGGATGCTTTTGCTGGGTAAAGTAGCTTGGGTTGGAAGCCATAGTTTTTCAGACTTTGAAGTGTTCCATTCCAGGCCCTTCTGGTTTTCAGAGTTCCCATTGAGAAATCTGATATAATTCTGATAGGATTGCCTTTGTATGTTGTGAAATGTTTTTTGTCTTGATGCATTTAACACTGTCTGTTTGTTTCCATTGTTAAGGGTTTTAACTATGATGTGTCTTGGAGAGTTTCTTCCTTGGTCCTGCCTATTTGGGGTTCTGTGGGCTTGTTGTATCTGGATGGGCCTGTGTTCTGCAAGATTTGGATAATTTTGTTGACTATATTTCTATGCTTCTGGTCTGGATTTCCTCCCCTTCTGGTATGTCCATAATCTGGATGTCTGGTCATTTTATAGTGTCCCACAGTTCCATTTTATTCTGTTCACTTGCTTTCTTGAACTTAGAAAAAAGTTTTTGGTCTGTGGATCAATTTCTTCTGTCCCATCTTCCAGGTCAGAGGTTCTGTCTTCCACATGAGTAACTCTGTTGATGAGTGGTTCTAGAGAGGTTTTCATAAATTCTATTTGATTTTTGTTCTCTGTTGTGTTGTTTTGTATAATGCCCATCCCTTTTTTGAGGTATGATTTCAACTCGAATTCTGATTTTCTTGATGCTTCTTATAGTTCATACTTGCTTTTGATCTAGTCTTCATTATGCTTAGTCAACCTGTTGTTGAGGTCTTCCATTTTTTTATTTAACTTCAATTTATTCATATCCCTTTTGGGGGTTCTAACATTTCCTTCCATCAAGTTAAGCCTACTGTCAAGAGCTGAGCACTTTAGGAGATGTTTATGTTCAATTTCTTTGACACAGTTGTTGATTCTTTGCTGGTTTGGTTCAAGTTCAGAGATTTTTGTTTTGTTTTGTTTTGTTTTGTTTTTGAGGTAGGGTCTCACTCCAGCCCACGCTGACCTGGAATTCACTATGTAGTCTCAGGGTGGCCTTGAACTCACAGCAATCCTCCTACCTATGCCTCCTGAGTGCTGGGATTAAAGGCATGCACCACCACACCTGGCCAGTGATTTTTTTTTTTTATTCAAGGTCTCATTGGTTGTGTTTTCTGTTGATTTCTGTATGAATTTCTGTTGATTTCTCTATGATTTCATTGGAGATTACCATAGTGGGACTAGGCATTTTTGGTGGAGATCTGTCAGTTTTCTGACTTTCATTGGCTGTTTTTGCATTGTTGTTTACCCATTTTAGGAAGACTCTTTATTTTATTGAGGATGAAGCAAGTGTGTGTCCTTTGGCCTGTTCACTGTCTGACTCAGGTGAACAGGGATGTTGATTCTTGGTGTCCCATCAAAATACCAGCACAAAAGGCCTGATTCCACAGCTCACACAGGGGTCTGGCCTCCTTCAGCAATGCACAATGGGACCTACCAGGACCAGGGGAATAGGAGGAGTAAGTGAAAAGGGATCTGGCCTACTTTGTGGTGAGTCCTTCAGGATATGACCAGGGCAGGAAACCTAGACTGGAGAGGTGGGAGGAACTGGGTTACAGGGGTCTGGTCTACTCACGCCAGAGGGTCGTGGCCTCCCACAGACTGAGGTGCAAGGAAATCAGACTACAGCAGTGGTAGGGGACAAGAAATGGGTCCATTCTACTAACTCCAGACAGCAGTGCTCATGCATAAACTAATACACCAAGGAACTCAGACCCTGGAGGAGGTTGGAGGACCCTAGATATAGGTTCAGACTAATCACTCCAGACACCAGTGCCCGTAGCCCTCAAACTGACCGTGCATTGAACTCAGACCTGGGCCTACACATTCCAGACCACCATGCCTGCCCACACACTGACTGTGCAGGGAACTCCTTCTGCTAATTTTATTTAACAGGCCTAAATATTTTAAACATTTAGTCTAAATCATTTATTATTCTAGAGGACAAAATTGTAAAATTATTCTATCCTTTGAATTGCCTATATTAATCTTTGATGAAAAATGGAATAATAGTGTGCTTTTTTACATATTTTAATGTTGTATTATAAGACATATTTTGGACATTTCTTATTCTCATTCATATAGTCTATTATGAAACAGGAATTTAAAAGTTCAGTCATTTTTTTTTCAATCATTAAGATTAGTCCAATTTTTATTCTTATTATATGGGAAGAAATAAAATACAACTAATGGCAATATATCCCCAAACATTCTCCTTCTAAAAAATTAAAATACTCAAATTAAAATATGCAAAAGTGATGTATTCAATATTACAAGTTTTGGAACTTAATTTTTCTATTTCATGCTTACATAATTAAGAGTGTATGAATGCACTGTGTATAGTAGCCATGTGTTTTCTTCTCAGATGTAATTACTGCTATAAGTACTAAGACAAGGGTTATTTAAAAGTCAAAGTCATAACAACTACATTATGTTAATATTATGAAGCATGGGTAATGTCATTCTTAATGATTTTATATATGAATTATATGTTTATACATGCATTTCATAATTCTGTGTATGAAACATAATTTTTCATATTTTGTAGGACAATATGTAAAAAGTAGAATGCTCTAGGTGGCTTAGTGTGGCCTAGAAATAATACAGTCCTGAAACAAAGAATGGTTGAATAATTTTAAGATGTAATTTAAAATATGCAAGTATAAATAATGCAGGCATTTTCCCCCAAGACTTGAACATGTTTTTGCAAAGAAGAGACTCAAAATATTTTGGTATATTTACTTGTTTGTAATAAAATTAAATTACAGACATAGTTCTAATATATAAAATTAATAAATAATTATAAATGGTTAGATGATTATGTACTACATCACTTATTGAAGCATACTTACATTTATGATGATGAATGTAATAATGATGATATATTTAATAAGATAAATTTGGTTTTGATTTTTATATTTGATTAACTTACCTAAAATTTGTTATGCTGTATACAGTACATGGTAGCAAAACCCCTTTCTCTTCATGAGGACTGTCCAAAGGAAAGATGCAGTGTTGGCAACAGGCTTTCAAATAGTTGTATAAATGCAGCTAACTTTTAAAAACTGATCCCCTACACTTCTTTCAGAATTTCTGGGACAGTCATAATAACAGGCGGACAGTAAAAATTTCTAGCTTTCTAGATATAAATGTTTCACTGTTCCTTACTCATTACTCTCTCATATCCCTCTCTATCACTTCTGTTTTCTGGCATTCATGGGTAAATGCTACATTTTGATGTGTTCTCTGACAATTTTTATGATTAGGATAATTCCAAAATTTTCCTTATTAAATAAGATTCCAGAAAGAGTCCAACATGCATTTTTCAATGCAGGTTTCTGAAAGAATGACATCATTGGTCTGGGAAAGAATTCATAAAACTGCAATAAAGAAGGTAATGAGATTATAAAATTACTAAAGTGAGATGAAGCAAAATTAAAATTGACTTCAATGGGCCTGAGGAGAATGATTATAATTTGATGACCTTTTATTTGAAATAGTACTGGTTTTTTAATGTTTAGTTTTTAAATTAAAAAAAACAAAAATTTTCCTTCTTTCCTTTGTGAAATCTAAGAGTTACAGAAATTTGGCAAAATATACCTTTTCTAATCAAGGTGAAATGCTAGTCATTTATTTCGATGACTAAATATAGTCATTTTAAGAAGTCAAATATGAATACATTATTGCTATATTATTAAGATATTTGTGGAATTGTCACAATTCATGAAATCATATAACCAAAATATTTAAGAGCAATATGTGAATCAAGGAAATCTGTGCTGATAAAGCCACCTCTAGGACAACAGCTCTGAGTTCTTGGCTTTATCAATGCGTGAGCTGAGCTAAGAGATGAGTAGAACAAGAAAGGTTACTTTTTGGCACTCCTAGGAATTTCAGATTATTTTTGGATCTTGAGAAAGGATGAACTTATCCAAATTGATAGGCATTACAGGCAAAGTCTGACAGCAAGTCCTTCGTTTGGCTTCACAGCCTTCAGAGGCCTTTAAAAACCCAATCTGAGAATTATTTTAAAATATTTAATCAATGCAAACTAAAGAATCTCGGAGAGACTAAAATTGAAGATATACAGTTAGCGTGTAATATTTATAAATATGCCTATATAATGGGGCAAATGTAAAACTGTTACCGAAGTTGAACCTGAAGAACAGAGGGTTGGAAGATACTGCAGGGTCAGGACTGGGGGAGAGAGCAGTGTCGGTGATAGGAGAGGAGGTGGGACCCAACAGAAACAACTTGCATTTGAAAATGACTGAATAAGTGTTACCTAAATCTCCATGTGCCACCGTAAATAAGTATAATAACATAATATAATAGATATGTGTCTAAGTATATAAATGGACTGAATGATACCTAAATCTCTGTATGCCAACATGAACAACTAACTAAATTAATACAATAAATAGGTAACTAAGTAAATGCAAAAGTGAAATGAATACCTAAATCTCTGTGTGACAAAATAAATATGCATAAATAAAATAGCTATGTCACTAAGTAAGTAAATAAACTGAATGAATAATATCAAAATCTCTGTATGACGTGAACAACTAAGTAAATAAATAAATAGATATGTAACTACATAAAGAAATGGAATTAAAAGGGTAGATGGTCCATAACTATTTATTGTATAGTTACATCAATATTTAGATGAATTGTTGTTTCAAAGGAAATCCACTGTACACTATTGCTACTACTAAATTCTAGCTTATTCATAATCTTTTACCTTTTCATATGAATATTAGACTGGACATTAAGTTCTTCCCAGATGTATCTACAATTCACTTATGCCAGTTTTCTCCCTCCCATATTGATTAAAAATAAACTAACCATTTTCCTAAAGTCCTGCAAGAGTATGATGCACAAGAAAATGGACTTCTGTTCTTTCAAGGAAGAAGAATATCTTTTTCCTTGAACAAGTGAGGTGCAGCTAACAAAAATGCTTTGTGTTCTTCCATCAGGCCCTTACAAATTCCTCTATCATTATTTGTGTTGTTCCTTAAAAAACATAGTTTTAGTAAAATATCTGTTGTTATAATTAATCTATGTATATCAACTTTACAGGTTTTCAAATCAACATGGATAGATTAATTATAGTGGAACAACTAACTCTAACTGTACCATGAGCTGGGTTCCTGGACTTTAAAAAGAGGAGAAAGCTAGCTGAGCATACAATATTTATTCCCCTCTTCTTGTTCATTGTTGGTTTGAATATGTGATGCCTGCTTACTGCTAAGACCTGCATACTTTTCCTGCCATAATGGACAATTCCTCTCAAGTGTAAATTGAATTAAACTCTTTTCCTTTCCAAAGCTATTTCTGCTCAGGTAGCTTTCCCAAACACTGAGAGTGACTGATATACCTGTGAAGTCAGTAGAGCAAGAACCCATCATCCTTGATATGAATCAACCTTAATATGTGATCAGATTCCTCATCCTCTATCATTCTCCATATGATGCATGATCTGTTGTCTCTGTATCAGTATTTCTCTCCTGTTTAGTTTATGTACAATATACTATATCCCTGGTGATTATTTTAGGAATTCCAATCTTCCTATAATTCTCTTTTTGTATAAATTAGCACTTCCCCACACCTTAGAAGGAAATGAGTCCAAACACTCCTTCACTGCAAAACCCTATTAGCACGACCCTGTACCAGCCACAATGTTCCTGATAAAAATTTTTATGACTGTGGTTTTCCACAATCACCATTGCATAACTTTATTATCCCCCAAACTTAAAATGGTGACGAATTATAACCCTAGGATTATTCTCCTCAGATAAGTTTCTATTCTTTTTAATAACTTTAAATGTTCTCATATTGCTCATTTTAAAACAGTATAATTAGATCCTTCGGAATCTTCATATTATATTACATCTTTCTATTGAATTCTCTGAAAAATGTGTGCTCTCTTATGACCTCTTCTTGTGTGTGTAGTCACAAAATACTTTATCTGATCAGAAGCCATTTTTTCATACTCTATAGAACTCACTCAAGTTTTTAGGTACTCTTCTTTTTCTCTTTCTGTAGAAGTATAAATATTATACTATTTTCTAATATAGTCAGAACATAGTGTATAATATCATCTTTTATTACTTGTATCTTAAAACCCCTTTAATCAACAGTTATTATATCATTTGTTACATCAAACTTCCCTGCCTTTCCTTTGACATGATTTGTGCTTTTAATCACTACACATTGCTTTACATTCACTGTATTCTTCTCATTATTTTTGAAGGCATACTTCAATAAAGCTTTTACTGTCCTGCTTACTTATGCCTCCCCAGTAGTTAAAGACAATTGACAAAGTTTTCATTATTCTCATCTCACTATGGTTGAATCCAGTCTTTTTCTACTGTTCCTTTCTTCACATTTTATCCTTCATATTTTATTTACAATTTCCTGTTTTATAATATTTCTTATCTCTACAAGAATTCACTATTAAAATATGTCTCCATACTAAATCATTATAAACATCCAGTGTTCTCAGCTCACAAGTAAGTGTCGTGTCAAGAAGCACCTGAAAACAATGAAAATCACATTTTTTTGACATTTGTATATATCTATATTTATACCAAAAGATCTATAGCTGTTTCAGCCCATTCATAGGTTAATGGTGAACTATTTTGTTATTTTCATTGTGCTCAGGCTAAGGCCCTGGATTGGTTCAGGAACTTTCTCTCTACTATGAAAAAGGATAGCAGGCATGGGTAAGGGGATAATTTGAGTAAAAGTAATTGCTGCTCAACATTATAAGCTGAGTTCAGATTTCTAGTAGCCATCTAAAGCCAGACATAAAAGCATGTGCCTTAAGTCCAACATGCCTATGACAAGATGAGAGACATGAGAATCCTCAAAAGCTCACTGGCCAGCTAATCTGGTATGTGTAGTCACACATAAGAGACCCTGTTTCAACCAAGGTGGATAGTGAGAACCAATACCCAGTGTTGTCCTCTAAGTCCACCACACACACACACTGTGCTAGCACATACATGTAATACACAGATTCAATTAAAAATTGTAGAACAGACTGTGAATGGCAGTGGGATGTCAGTAGATTTATACTGAATAAACATTTTTTGATATTTCTAGACTTAAAAAAATATATATATTCCTCAACTTTTTTATTTGGACCCAAGAAGGCCAGTATAGCTCCAGCCATGGCCCCAGACTCAGGAACAGTCATCCCACTCATCACCATCCCCACCTCCTTGCACAGACCCAGGCAGGTCAGATTGCTTTCCCACTTACTGCTGCTCCCCCCCCCCACCCCTCTGCATAAGCCCAGGCATACCAGTGTGGTTCCACAAGTGCCTCCAGACTTGGGAACCCCATCCCACTGGCCACCACCTCCCAACCCCTGTCCACTTTGGACCACCTGGCCATGCACACCCATACCCCGAAACAGGGAACAAAAAGCCTCTACATCAGGTCCTTGAGCCCTCACCAGAGCCTCACAGGCTCCTTCCCTCTGAGCAGGTAGGCCCAATTGCCACCAGAAAACTAGTGGAAGCAAACAGAAATGGTAAGATGCACTTAGCACACTTCAAGGGTAAGCTATAGCTTCCTCCTAAATTAAATAAGAGTCCTACATTGTGATGGTCAGACCACAGTACAAAAGGAATAACATGAAAAATCAAATGCAAATAAATCCAATAAGATTGCCCAGTCCCACAACTGATGTCTCTAATCAAAACATAAAAGAGACATTAGGATCATAACCACAAAATGAAGATATAAGCTATGCAACCTTGACCAAGCATCTAGCAGAACTTGCAGAAAAGCAACAAAGGGCCGATAGTCATATGAATGCTGTACTAGTTAGACCAGACCTAATAGATAAGAAACTAGAAGGGGTCCAAAGACAGTTTAATGATCTGAAGGAGAGGAAAAAAAAAAAAAAAGAAAGAAAAAGAGGACCTCAATAACCAGCTGACTAAGCTTAATGAAGACAAAGAAGTGCAAGGATGAATTCCCAGAAGCATCAAGAAAATCAGAAAATGACGCGAACAGGGAACTTGACAGAGGGATAGAGACTACCCATAAAAAAGTAGTAGAAAATGCAAACCAAATTGAACAAGCCCAGAATTCTTTAGAAGCTCTCAAGAATAGCATCAGCCATATGGAGGATATAAACTCAAAAATGGAAGACAAAACAACAACAACAAAAAAACAGTACATGAGTCCAAAAGTTTCAATAAGATCAAAGTTTTTTGTGAGAAGAACATGAGGGAATGGTGTGATGCCCTTAAACATCCCAATATTTGGATGATGGAAATACCAGAAGGGGAAGAAATTCAGACTAATGGTATGAAGAGCTTATTCAACAAAATTACCAAAGAAAACTTTCCCACTCTCTCAAAAGAAAGGTCCATCAAGTTACAAGGAGCTAGCAGAACTCCAAACAGACTGGACCAAAGGAGAAATTCTCCAAGAAATATTGTCATTAAGACTCTAAACATCAATACCAAAGAAAAAGTGCTAAAAGCAGCTAGGGAAAAACAACACATTACATTTAAAGGAAACCCCATCAGAATTGCTTCAGATATCTCAGTGGAAACCCTGAAAGCCAGAAGGGCCTGGAATGGAACACTGCAAAGTCTAAGAACCTATGGCTTCCAACCCAAACCACTCTACCCAATAAAAGTATCCCTCATAATAAATGATGGAGAAAAAAAAAACTTTGCATGTTAAATCTCAGCTTTACAACTAAAGGAACGAAAGACAAACATGCAGAGAGTACTTCAGAAAATACTCCATGCAGAAGAGTCAAATAATCAACTTCAAGTGGCTGCAAGAAGCAGATCACAATAACCTAACTCAGAGAAGGCACACAAAACTACAAAGTCCAAAAAAGCACCAAACCAAATAAACCACCACGATATGGCAGGGATCAAATCAAACATCACAGTCATTACCCTAAATATTAATGGCCTTAATTCACCCATCAAGAGAGATAAGCTAACAGTGTAGATCAGAAAATTACACACATCAATCTGTTGTCTTCAAGAAACCCACCTCACCACTAAAGACAGACACCTCCTCAGGATGAAATGGTAGAAGGTGATATTCCAATCAAATGGAAATAAGAAACAAGTGTAGCTTTAGTAATGTTGGATAAAATAGACTTCAAACCAAAAATAATCAAAAAAGACAAAGAAGGCCACTTCCTACTTATCAAGGGAATGACCCAACAAGAGGATATCGTAATCATCAATAATTCAATTAATGCACCAAACACAGGGGCATCACAATTCATAAAACAAAACCTACTTGACAACAAAACAGAGATAACACTAACACCATCATAGTTGGGGACTTCAGTACTCCACTATCAGCAATAGATAGATCACCCAAACAGGTATCAACAGGGAAGTGAGAGAGCTCAACAAAACCATAGAACAATTAGACCTAATGGACATCTACAGAACATGCTACCCCAAATCAACAGACTACACATTCTTTTCAGCAGCCCATGAAAGCTTCTCTAAAATAGATCATATACTGGGTCACAAGCCTGCTTCCATGTATTCAGGAAAGTGGACATAATTTCCTGCATGATATCAGGTCACAATGGTGTATTGCTAGAAATTAACAACAAAAGATGTGACAGTAATCCCACAAGCTCCTAGAAACTGAACAACACACATTTAAACAATAAATGGATAATGGATGAAATTGCAAATTTTCTAGAAATGAATGAAAATGAGAACACATCATACCAAAACTTATGGGGCACAACGAAGGCAGTCCTCAGGGGAAAATTCATAGCACTAAATGCCCTCATAGCAAAGACAGAGAGATCCCGAATCAATAACCTAACCATCCACCTAAAGGCACTGGAAAAGCAAGAAGAATCCAGCCCAAGAAGCTTCAGATTGAAACAAATAATTAAGATCAGAGCCAAAACTAATGAATTGGAAACTAAGAAATCAAGAAAATTGATGAAACAAAGTGCTCATTCTTTGAAAAAATGTACAAGATTGACCAACCCATGGCCAATTTGATCAAGTAAAAAAAAATAAATATTTCAAACTAACAAAATTAGAAATGAAAAAGGAGAGATCACAACAGACATAAGTGAATTTGGGAGAAAAATCAGGACTTATTTCAAAACCTCTACTCCACAGAACTGGATAATATGAAGGAAATGTATGAATTCCTAGACACATACCACCTACCAAAGCTAAACTTGGAGCAGATTAATCACCTAAACAAATACATCACACCCATCATGATTGACAAGGTAATCAAAACCTCCCCAAAAAGAAGAGTCCAGGACCAGATGGCTTCTCAGCTGAATTCTATCAAACCTTCATGGAAAAGCTGAACCCAATTTTTCTCAAACTGTGCCAAACAATCAGAGAACAGGGATAGCTCTCCAACTCTTATGAAGCTAGTATCATCCTAATACCAAAACCAGGCAGAGATGCCACAAGAAAAGAAAACTATAGTCTTATTTTCCTGACGGACTTAGAGGCAAGGATCCTGAACAAAATCCTCACAAACTGAATTCAACCACACACCAAAAGCATTATCCACCTTGATCAAGTAGGCTTCATCCCAGGAATGCCAGGGTGGTTCAAGTTACAAAAATCTGTCAGTGTAATCCACCACATAAATGAGCCTAACCACAAAAACCACATGATCATTTCCATAGATGCACAAAAGGTCTTTGACAAAATACAACATCACTTAATGATCAAAATATTGGAGAGAATTGGCATGGACTGTTTATATATCAACATGATAAAGGCTCTATATTAAGCTCCTAAAGCCCAAATAATACTTAATGGAGAGAGACTGAAGGAATTCCCATTGAGATCAGGAACAAGACAGGGGTGTCCACTCTCACCTCTGCTCTTCAATATAATACTTGAAGTTCTATAAGCAATGAGACCGGAGAAAAAAACAAAAAAAGATAAAATTGGAAAGGAAGAAGTTGAGTGAGCTCTATTCACAGACAAAATGATTCTGTGCATAAGAGACCCAGGAGCCTCCATCTCAAAGCTCTTGAAAAGGTGGTTAACTCCTTCAGGAATATAGCAGGATACAAAATAATGCACAAAAATCAGTAGCCTTACTATATGCAAGAGACAAAGATATAGAGAAAGAAATAAATGGCATTGTCCCAATTTCAATAGCAACAACAAAAATACCTTGGAATAACATTAACCAAGGATGTCAAAGACCTATACAATAAAAACCTAAAAGCACTCAAAAAAGAAATTGAGGACGACTTGAGAAAATGGAATGACATCCCATGCTCTTGGATAGGCAGCATTAACATTGTGAAACTAGCAATCTTACCAAAGGCAATATACAGATTTAATGAAATACCAACCAAAATCCCAACATTGTTCTTCACAGAGATAAAAAAAAAAAAAAAAACGATCTCAAAATTCATATGGAAAGGCAACAGGCCTCAGATATCCAAACATATCCTCAGCAAAAGAAACACCTCTGGAGGCATCACCATACCTGATCTAAAGCTATATTACAAAGCCACAGTAATAAAAGCAGCATAGCACTGGCATAAAAACAGGAGTATGGACCAATGGAACAGAATTGAGGACCCAGACTTTGTGTAACCTCAGCTACTTGATATTTGACAAAGGCCCTAACAATATAGGCTAGAAAATAAGACAGCATCTTCAACAAATGGTGCTGGACAAACTGGATAACCATACACAGGAAAATGAAACTTGATCCAAACATCTCACCATGCCCAAAAATCAAGTCCAATTATATCAAAGACCTCCATATGAGACCATAAACTCGGCTACTACTGGAAGAAAAAAAATAGGAGGAATTTTCCATGATACAGGAATGGGAAAAGATTTCCTGAACCAAATCCTAGTAGCTCAGAATCTAAGCAGTCGCTCAACCAGTAAGATCTCATGAAGCTGAAAACTTTCTTCATAGACAAATATGCAAAAAGCAGAGTCAATAGATTACACACAGAATGAGAAAAAAATATTTGCTGGTGATGCAACTGACAGAGGCCTTTTTAGAATCTACAAAGAATTCAAAACCTAAACAATAAAAAGTCAAACCATCCACTCACAAAATGGGGCACAGAGCGGTATAGGCAGTTCTCAGAGGAAATATAAATGGTAAACACTCACTTAAGAAAATGTTCATGATCTTTAATCATCAGGGAAATGCAAAATAAAACAACTATGAGATTCTACCTTACTCCAATAAGGACAGCAAACATTAAAAAATTAGATGAAAATAAACTCTGGTGAGGATATGGAGAAACAGGAACCCTCATCCACTGTTGGTGGGAATGTAAGATGGTACAACCACTTTGAAAAGCAATATATTTAGATTTTTATTCATTTATTTACTAGACAGAGAGAACGAGGCAGACAGAGAAAGAGAATGGAATTAGGGCCTCTAGCCAGTGCAAAGAAACTTCAAATGCATGCACCACCTTGTGTATCTGGCTTACATGGGTACTGAGAAACAAACCTGTGTCCTTAGACTTCCCGGGCAAGTTTATTAACTTCTAAACCATCTATTCAGTCCTACGTCAGCTTTTATAAGAATTTTTTAGACTACTATATTAATAGTACTAATGAGATGGCTGAGGTGATGGTTCATTAGTTAAAAATGATGGCCCTGGAGAAGGTATGATAAAGACTAGCATTAATCTTCTCCTGTTTCTCTCTTTCTCTCTCCTTCTTCTCTCTTTTCCATATTGCCTATCTTTTTCTTCCTTTTTTTCTTTGGCACTGGCCTGTAACTCCCAGTACCAGCACATAGCTAACATCCATAATGAGCTGTTGATCAGAGAGACATACAAGTTTTCCCAGGAGAAGACAGATTTCTGTCAGAGTACTTGATGACCCACCAAAGGTTAGTGGTAAGACCCTATTGCTGAAGACACCATATGCTGTTGGTACAGAACATGGACTGACATGGCTGGAAAATGGAAGAAAGTCAGTCCCCAGACAGTTAGCTTGTCTAGTGCCAGAAGGTGTTACATGAGTGACTGGGGGAAAATGACCAACACCTGTCCAAACAATTTGTGGTCTAAGATACTCAATAGCAGCAACCTGACATAATGCTCACAGACGTGCAATAGTAGCCCACAGCCATGGTTGTAAACCAACTGTTCCTGGTTTGGCTAACTGACCTGCTCAGTGGAACAGACCCCGTAGCTGGATCTGGGAAACAAGTCAGAACCATATCCAAAAACAAGCCAGATGTCCAGAGACACAGAGGTTCCCAAGACTTCATCACTGAAGCAGACATAAAATGAACCTAACATGGATTAGGGAAATTTGTGGAAAACGGGGCAGAAAGAATATTAGAGCCACACATTGGGTCATTATACATAGAGACATTGCCTCTTACCCATTACTAATGCCTAAACCCACAATGCATGACCCACATTCACCAAGGAGGAGAGTCCCTACAGAGGGGGTAGGGCAAGGAGGAGGCTAACGATGGTACCAACATGACTGTATACACTGTGTATATAACTAATGAAAAATTATTGCTTGCAAAACCTGAAGGTCTGGGTTTTATTCCTCGGTATCCACATAAAGCCAGATGTATAATGTAGGACATGCATCTGGAGTTAGTTTGCAACATGTGAAGACTTTGACATGCCCATTCTTTCTCTTTCTTACTCTCTTTCTTTCTTTCTCATAAATAAATAAAAATAAAACAGTAAAAGTATAGATATTTCTAGAGCTCTCACAATTAAAGACTGCTAGGATTATAAATTTTGTGCTAGACCTTGTTGCCACTAATTGGATGAATGTAATATTGTCCTTCAATAGTAGAGAATATTGCTTGGTTGCCCAATAGCCTTGAACCTTTGAAATTCTTAGAAAATGGAAGTTAATTTACAGTTTACAGTAATTAGTGCTTTTAAAATTTTCATGACTTATTTTATTGGTCATTTTCTTTAGCTGATTACAGGATATTATCCCGATTTATTTTCCTTCACTTTAATAATTTCTGCTGCTGTTCTTGCCTTAGCATGTATGGTCTATTGACAGTTCATGTTATCCTTGAAATAGTGATACTACACCCATTGGCTCTTAGTTGATTGGAATACAGTTGCATGCACCTGTGGCTGGAGTTCATTTTGCACATTCAAAAAAATATTTATATTACTATAGCTGGAGTAATTATATCACCCTGCCTGGTAGAGGTCATAATCCTAAAAATCAGGACATAAGTGAAATGATTTTATATAAGGAGTGGGCACTAGGGACATGGTTTTTCCGTTCTTTTAATGTTGAGTCTCATCCTGTGGTACTGTGGGCCAAGTAAACCCCAGGCCTGCAGCCGTACTGTTCCTGCTAACGTGGAAGCCATTTGCAAGCAAAATGTTGATTCCTATTACATTGCTCACTTTTCTTAAAGTACACCAAAAAAATCACAAAAAAATTTTCAAAGATTAAAACTCACTTTTATTTTTAAACCCTTTTATGTATGTGTCTCAATCTCATTTAAAATAGGTTCACAACATATATTTCCCTCAGATATTTTCTCAAGGAAGGTGTATACATGCCTTACATGGTAAATTAAAATAATGTCTAATGGAATAATTTGCTTTAAATGTAAGCTCTGATATACCCTTTATACCTTTTAAAACAGAGCAAAATGAAAATGCATGTACCCAATGTTTGTTTAAGACACATCAATCCCATATGCCAGTCTGGAAGGAAGCTTACAACAAAAACAGTAAACTTGACAGAAAAAGGACATTGAAAGCTCATTTTGCTGCACAGCCTGGCATGAAGCAGACTTTTGGCATGAATGCAGACTAGGCAAACCATAGTTCATTTTTACTTTCTATAGCCATGTAGAAAAATATAGCTGGTCTTGCACAGTGTATTTGGCAAATTGTCATTTAGTCACAAAAAAATACCCTAAATGCTATCTGATTTTTTTAATTAAGTACAACAGACTACATAATGGACAATTAGATAATACCTGCTTTAAAAGATCTGAGGTTTACCAGAAAAGTAAAGAATGTGATGTTTTATCAGAAACAAAGGAAACCAAATAAAATAGTATGCAAATCAAGAGAGGAAGACCCAAAATTGTTAGCATGGAGTTATTAAAATACTTTCCATTTAACCAGTGGACAGTTCAAGAGCTATTCATTATGATCAGTAGAAGGAAAAATGTGATGTTTTTATTTTCAATCTAAATTTTGGCAGAATGGGGTAAAATAAAAAAATGGCATATTGAGAAAAATTTTAGTTGCAAAGCAGACAGAAAAATGCACTATAAAGACAACTTTAACAGAGAAATTTATATTTTAGAAAACTGTTAGTGATAACTGAACCAGATTTAATCAGATGTTTCTAAGTGTTTGGGGAAGATAAAAGAGGAGGGACAAAGTATGCCTTAGAAGAAATCTTTTTTTTTTTTTTTTTTTTACCAGTATACGGTAAGAAGTAAATGGGCTCTATAGTATCCTATTTTTACATTATAAAACTAAAGTTAAAATGTAGTTCAAATATACATACCAACAGCTGTTTAAATTTTGATAAATATTTAAAAAATTGGCTGGCTTATTTATAAACAAATGAGACTTCTTTCCAAACAAAATCTGTGGAAAACTGATGAAACTATTGTTGTTTTTCTGTTTGGTATAAATATGAAACAAGTGTTGTTTGTTATAGTCAGTTCCAGCTTGCTAACTTCTAAATAGACATAGTTTATAGGAGAAATGGAATTATTTCCAAGTTACAGATCCAGAGGAGGTTCCATCAGTACCACAGAAACTGCTCCCTTTTATAGATCCAAGCAGAGAACCCCCAACCCCAGAAAATCCAAGTGCAGCAAGCATGTACCTGCTAGAGCTCACACAGCTCTGGGATGGAATCAGATGTGCCCCAAACACTTTTGGGCTGGAACTCAGGATCTACTCCCAGGAGGCTGGAGACCCAAGGTTAAAGCTTAGTAAGACACCGGAGACTATGGGGGATATATATTTTACATACAATAGACTAGATAACATTCAAACTATCACATTCCGCCACTTGCCCCCATAATCTGACTTGCTCACAAAGCATATTGCAGAAGGTACGACTTCAAAGTTCCCATCATGTTTTCCAACTTTAAAACTATTCCAAAGTCCCAAGTCTCATTTGTGATTTAAGACGGACACTTAACTGTATGTCCTGTAAAACCAAAACAAGTTACATACTTCCCACACATAATGGCACGTAGTAAACTTTTCTATTGCAAAAAGGCACAACAAGGAGAGACCAGACCAATGTAAAATCAATAACCATTAGGTCAACTTCAAACATCTGCAGTTGAACTCTGACATTTATAACCAGGGACAACAGTTTCTGGATTTCTGATTCTGCCCCTCCAGCTGGGCTGAGTAGCCAGAGAAATATTTTCATCCCAAGTTAACAGCACTCCATTTAGCCTTTGCACAGTTCTGGTACTTCCAAAACATCTGTGGGCCCGCATTGTAAACCATGGACCATCTTACAATAGTCTCACTGCTCTCCATTAAGGGTTTATTTTAACCCTCATTTCCCTTTATGCATCTCAGCTGCAGCTCCTGGAACGATGTGCATGCCATGGCAAGATTCCATTCGGTTTTCCTGATTCCAAAATCAGTATCAGGTGTGCATGGACATTGCCATTTTATTAATCCAGGGAAGAAAGAAATCATGATCTTGAAGCGCAGTTTTCTTCCTTTCAGTCATTTTATTTGAAAATTTGTATTTCTACTATTCAGTCTTTCCTAGATGGAATTCACCTCAGGCATCTTTACCATCATTCCAAAGTAAGTAGTACTTCTATCCTTATTTGTAATATCCTGTTTAACAATAAAAGCTTTCACAACCTAAAATCAGTCTCTATGCCAGTAACATTTTTGTTCATTTATTTATTTGAGGGAGAGAGAGAGGTAGAGGTGTGTGTGTGTGTGTGTGTGTGTGAGAGAGAGAGAGAGAGAGAGACAGAGAGAGACAGAGAGAGACAGAGAGAGAGAGAAACAATGGGCATGCCAGGGCTTCCCGCCACTGCAAATGAACTGCAGATGCATGCGCCACTTTCTGCACCTGGCTTATATGAGATCTGGGGAATCAAACCATGGTCCTGTGACTTTGCATGCAAATGCCTTAACTGCTAAGTCATTTCTCTAGCCCCAGTGCCTGTGACTTTAAACTTGCTTGAACCTTTCCTGTGATAAACCATAAATATTTCAGGTCTATACCTTCAGCCAAGCACACCAGTCTGTTACTTTTAAATTCAACTTTAATCAAACTCTCTGAGCTTGGTAGGGCTCCAGCCCAGTGGTCCTATTTTTAAGTTAGATCCCATTCTGTGGTATCAGTGATTTGATTTTAAGGTATAAATTTGATTTGACAAAGCTCCCCTCAAAATACCTAAATAAGAAAATTTTAGCTAATGGAAAGAAGATGAAAATATAATAAAAGTATGGATATAATGCAAACTGTCTTGACATTTTTCTGCAATTCTTATATAATTCTGATGATAATTATTTTCTTTTTTTTAATTTTTTTGTTTATTTTTATTTATGTATTTGAGAGCAACAGAGAGAAAGAGGGAGAGAGAGAGAGACAAAGAGAGAGAATGGGCACGCCAGGGCCACCAGCCACTGCAAATGAACTCCAGATGCATGTGCCCCCTTGTGCATCTAGCTAACGTGGGTCCTGGGGAATCGAGCCTTGAACCAGGGTCCTTAGGCTTCACAGGCAAATGCTTAACTGCTAAGCCACCTCTCCAGCCCCTGATGATAATTATTTTCTGTGTAAGAGTAGCATATCTGACTAAAGAATTGTAAAGAGATTACTTTGAATGACATGATTTGGACTATGAAGTAAAACATTTGTGTATTTACTATTCTATATATTTTAACAAACATTATACCCTTTAAATGACTCACTACACTATGAGTTAAATCTATTTCTACTATAGGCAAATAGACATTTATTATTATTTTCATAAGACAAGAAACAAACTGAAATAGTAACAAAAGGCTGAAGTTGGCTAATTCATAAACTAGAAAAGAACTTTAAAAATGTTCCCTATAATCCAGGCATGGTGGTGCACACCTTTAATCCCAGCACTAGGAAGGCAGAGGTAGGAGGATTGCTGTGAGTTTAAGGCCACCCTGAGACTACATAGTGAATTCTGGGTCATCCTGGGCTAGATTGTGACCCTACCTCAAAAACTCAAAAAAAAAAAAAATGCCAATAGTAACCATCCATAGATTTGATGTTATAACCACTATCTCTACCATTACTTATTTTAAAATATACTTGATCTCTCTGAATTTTATATTCTTGAGCCAAAATAGTCCATTTTATAATTATAAAAAGTAAATTAGACCTAGATGTGAATTAGTTTTGTGTGTGGCATAAAGATCTCTATTCCTCTCTGCTCCCCCCAAAATGTAGAAGAGGTACACTTAACTAAGATACAGATTAAGAAGTAGAACCTGCCGGGCATGGTGGCGCATGCCTTTAATCACAGCACTTGGGAGGCAGAGGTAGGAGGATTGCCACGAGTTCAAGGCCACCTTAAGACTACAGAGTTAATTCCAGGTCAGCCTGGACCACAGTGAGACCCTATCTCGAAAAACCAAACAACAACAACAACAACAACAAAAAATAGAAGTAGAACCTAGTCCTTTCCACAGTAGACATAAAATTGTGTTTGAAATATTAAATCCTACTTTTTTTGTTTTGTTTTGTTTTCTTGGTTTTTCGAGGTAGGGTCTCACTCTAGCCCAGGCTGACCTGGAATTCACTATGGAGTCTCAGGGTGGCCTGGAACTCACGGTGATCCTCCTACCTCTGCCTCGCGAGTGCTGAGCTTAAAGGCGTGCACCACCACACCCGGCTCCTACTATGACATTTTAGTTGTATAAGCTAAATACATTTACTACTTTATGTCTTAGATTAAAATTCAATCCTTAAGTAAATTGGTGTATTATCCACAGTTCTTTTCCCATATAATATTTTTTTGTTGTTGTTGAAAAGGTGATCCTTCTGGCCTTCTTAGTTGCTTGACCCCTTTTAATAGAAGAATTTATGATACTGAAATTTCAAAGGATTTGCTTTAAAAATAGCCTTTCAAAGATTTAAACCCTGTGGAGTGACCACCTTCACACTTTACTGGTCACAAGTCACTTTTAAAGCGACTAAATCCATTGACAGTCAATCTGATAAAAATGTCATGTCTATGTAATCCTCATGGGGAGTTAGCCGAATAGCCCAGCTAAAGAACTGTCTGCCAGACAACTGTCAAGATAAACAGTCCCCAGAGGACTTTGAAGGAAAGCAAAGCCACTTGATATTTCACACTGAAAAGCATGTTTTGCCTTATCATAAAGATATGTAAAATATTCGATAAATTTCTGCATTTTGTAATCATGGAGCATGTAATTTCCTGAATATTTTGTGTGGTATAATGACACAGATTTTACATCCATGCATTCTCCCAAGATGTTTTCTTTTTACTTCTTAAACATATTTTTCTTATGGAGTCAATTTCAGCAGAAGTCAAAGAAACCAGAAAAATCAGTAATGCAGCAATTTTAGACAGAGCAGAAAATACAAAATAATCTAGGAGATGCCTGAAATTTGCTAAACCATCATGTGCACCAAGAGGGTGTCATGTAGCCATTTGAAAACATGCGTTCAAAAGTTTGCTTTGGGCTGGAGAGATGGCACTGGGTGGTGCAGCCTATGGACTCATGTTCAACTCTCCATGTTCAATATAAGCCAGGCCCACAGGGTGATGCAATTGCACAAGGTTGCACATGCATATAAGATGGTGCACATGACAGGAGTTTGATTGCAGAGCCTGGAGCCCCTGGTTTGCCAATTCTAGCTCTCTCTCTCTCTCACAAAAAATAAATAAATAAATAAATAAAAATTTTAAAAAGTTAGCTTTGACACGAAGAGCAATTTCAGTCATAGCATAACTTTTCTTTACCTAATTGGCTAATTCATAACTACTCAAGGTGCTGAAAGAAATCTATCTGCCATGTTTTTTTTTTCCCTATAATTTAATTCTCAATGACATGGTCCCTGTTAAGGTCTCCAACTTTTCAAGATGAAACATGAGAAGGATAATACTTTCTATGAAAAATAGATTAAAGAAAATTTTGTATGACATTCCACTGTTCCCTAAGCAGCATTTCAAGTGGTTTATAACACCATTCTCTTACATGTTCATCTTTATGATTATTTACCTTTTCTGAAAAGTATCATTTGCTTCTATATTTTCCTCCAAAGCACAAGAATAAACATGTTAATCAGAGTGCAGAGTACCATCGCACATTGCTTATCCAGGGTTTCTGTGGTCATCAGCTAGTATAGTTCAGAAAGAAAGAGATGCTGTAAAGGACTGTTAAGAACCAGAGACCTTTTTTTTCAGATACAAATGGTGCCAGATGGCTGTCTAATTAGTTTGACTTGTAGATGTATTCTCTACTTCCTATTGACATCTCCTTGACAGAATTTCTGTTAATAGACCATATTACTTATTTTCCACATTTAACTGACCTTCTGTCTTAATGCCTAAGAAAAATATATTTCTAAATAGATTACATTTTTAAGTTTGATTTATAGATGAATGCAAAAGTTTACCTTTAGCATCGTCCAGGGAAAAATGTGCCATGTGTATAAGACAGATGTTATTTAGCGTCTTTATATATGTTTACTCATACAACTTTAATAGACAATTTTAAAACTTTCATTTATTATTTCTAGAGTTCAATTTTGAAATACTATGTCCATAATGAATTTTTTGAACATATCTGGGAATACTCAAAATTATATTCTAGTTTATAGTCCTCTCAAACACACCAACATACATATTTTAAATATTTCACATATATGTGTGTTACTGTGCATGTACTTAACTACCATATATGTGTGGATCTACGTACATTTTACAAGATGCTACTTCTGAAATAGTTAAGAATGAATTATTTTATATAAGTATTTATCAATTTTAATCCAAACAACAATAACCAATTATTTCTTTTAAGCTTTCTTGCTAACATTTTTTGAAATTATTTAGGAATTACACTGTTATAACTTATATACTATCCATTATATGGTTAAATAAACATCATACTAACAAAATTAAATTTCCAAAGGGCTTTTGCACTGCCAAATCAGTGCCCACTGAGTTTAATTAATAGTCATTGAAAATAAAATGATTTTGTTGAAAGGTGTATTAAACAGAAACAAACATTAATTGTGCCTCAGTAAAAGTGGGATGTTGAACAAATCAGTTGTCCCTTAAAGATTGTATGTTTGAATTAGTAGTATGCAACACTTTCTATGCTTTCTTCAAGTTTGGAAATTAAATGTATAAATTTGCTTTGTAAAATATCTGTTAAAATTAATAACTTTTTTCATAACCATTATTTTATTATAATTTTCAGTATATTTTTGAATTTCTACAAGCATAGTGACTTACTTACTATGAAGCAAAATGTAACCTAAAATTGTTGCTATGAAATCATAGTTTTGGAATCAAGACAGGGTTTTCAATTTTTGAGTCATGTGAGTCATAATCATTGAATGCTAAGCAGACAATGTGAATTTTCTACCATGTTGGGATGGACTCAGATTCTTTGTTTTGTGTATTTACATCAAGCTGGCAGGATCAATAGGTAGCATCATCAACAATACCTCTACTTGCTATCAAATACACTCTTGTGTGTTACACACTGCGATTTTGTTGCTCAATTTTACCTGTCAACCTCACAACCCTGGAGTTTTCAGTTAGTTACTCAAACAAATCTTGATATTATTCTGAAGAACTTGTCAACATTACCAACATATGCCATTGATGGAATTCAAGTCCTTGATAACTTGGGCAGATCTGATGCAAGAAATATAAAGGCAGCAACCACACAGTTGAAAATTTCCTCACCTGGAAGAAGTTCTGCCAGTGGACTGAATTGTGGCTTTTTTTGTGGGGAATTTCTAGCCTGCCATTTCTGATATTTTTTTTTATCAAGTATTTCTGACTTGCTGAAACAGAACCTGCACTTTCACAAGTCAATTCCTTTGAAAATATAATCACATACACAATCTCCCAGCCAGTCACACACAAAATTGATAACGATTCTAATGTAAATGATTGCATTCTCTATTATACACACACCAAAACAAGCATATCTGATTCTTACACTGGATGCTTACAAACATTCATTATCTCATCTTTATTATACTCCAAAGAATGGCTCCTTCATTCCTCTCTATTCCTAACCAATACCCATGGATACATTCCATCATACCTCATTTAACAGGCACGTGTGTATTGCATATTTCCCATGCTAAGGTGTGTATTTGCTCTCAGATTTCTGTTCTTCATGTATTTAAATTTTAGTTTTATTGTTCAAATAATTATTTCAATAACATTATAATTTATCCAGGTAACTTAAATTCATTTTTATAATAAACAGCAGTAGCTACAATGTGAATGATCCTTTTGTGGCCTGTACACGGAACATCAAAAAATCACAAAGCAAGCACAAAATACTAATTATTTTCACTACTTTGTCCTTGCAACTTTCTTACTTATTTTTTTTAAACTTTCTGAAAATTTTTATTTAAAAAAAACACAAAAACACAGACTTTTTCACTTCAGTATGTGGTATGTTGCATTTTCCAGTTTGTTCAATGCTTTAAAGCTCAAGGATACCTCTGTTTTAAATTGTACATGGGCCTGAAGCATCCTAGCTTTTGGCAAGCAGGCAGGAGACTCAACAAAAATCAAAATAAGAACAAGGCAGACTAAATGCAGGGCACATCTGTAAACATATTATACATTTGAAAATTACAATTATCAGTAAAAGTGATACAGTTTACAGGTGAAATGAAACTATCTGAAACTGGCCTACCACAAGTTTCTGCACCTGGACTGAAACAATAAGTTATTATATATATAATATATATATATATATATATATATATATATATATATATATATATATATATATTATGTTTAAAAAGTTTTGTTTACATCAAATGGAATTGGCAATCCATGCTTATACTTTTAAAAAATCTAAGCAGTGCAGAAATCCAGACTAAAAAGGTATTTTCTCTATGGTGAATCCAACAGCTTCTTTCTTGAGCTATTTGTTAAAAGCCTCAAATAATTAACAAAACAAGAAAACCCATCCATACTAGTCACTCAAAACGGGACATAACAGAGGAAAAAAAAAAAGTAGCTACTTTCACCCCAAATACACCCAAAGGATCCAGTCTACTTTTATTAGAAGACTGAAAATCTATATAAATGCCCTGCTATTTTAACCTGTATTTGACATACATGGATATACTCATTTTTGTAGGTATGTGTGTGTGTGCACGCACACGTGTTTGTGTGTATGATGTGATGCTGATGACTTTCTTACTTATTTTAATGTCTCTTTTTGGTAATATTTTCTTCTGCTTCTACACTAGCTCCATACATGCACTTCCTAACTTTGATATTTCCTGTAATATTCAGTGTGGTCTGGTAGGCAATATTGAATAGACAAAATAAGACATAAATATGACCAATAAATATTTGAAAAATAGATGCAGTGTCCCAAATCTCAAGGAATGACAACTTATAACCTCCTTGATATTCCATTTTACCCTGGTCAAAATTGCTCTCATCAAGGAAATGAATTACAATGAATGATCATGAGGATGAAGACAAAGTAGGATCCTTATTCCCTGATGTTGGGAGTGTAAACTGGCAAATCTATGGGAGGTTTCTGAAAAAATTAAAAGTTGGATCTGCTGAATCATCCAGGTATACTGCTTCTCAATATATAGCCAAAGTCATCCCAGTAAGCCTGCTTCAATGATATGCACACATTGTTGCATGAATTTACAATGGTCAAGATAGAGACCATCAGCAGACCAGCACATGAGCCAATAGATATCATGTTACATGTAGTCTACAATCACACCACTCTGGACGTGCCTGATCTCCTTGGATCTCCTACCACCCTCAATGTTCCTGATCTTGTTGGATCTCAGAAGCTAAGCAGGGTTGAGCCTGGTTAGTACTTGGATGGGAGAAATTGTGTTTATTTACCAATTGTTCTTCACAGAGATAGAAAAAATGATCTCAAATTTCATATGGAAAAGCAGAAGGCCTCGGATATCCAAGCATATCCTCAGCAAAAGAAATACCTCTGGAGGCATCACCATACCTGATCTAAAGCTATATTACAAAGCCATAGTAATAAAAACAGCATGGTACTGGCATAAAAACAGGAGTGTAGACCAATGGAATAGACTTGAGGACCCAGACTTTGGGTCAAGCAACTACAGCAACTGGATATTTGGCAAAGGCCCTAACAATATAGGCTAGAAAATAGATAGCATCTTCAACAAATGGTGTTTGACAAACTGGATAACCATATGCAGGAAATTGAAACTTGATCCACACATCTAGCCATGCACTACACTCGAGTCCAAATGGATCAAAGACCTCAATATAAGACAAGAAACTCGGCTACTACTGGAAGAAAATATAGGAAGAATTTCCATGATATAGGAATGGAAAAAGACTTCCTGAACAAAACCCCAGTAGCTCATGATCTTAAACCATCACTCAACCGATGGGATCACATTAAGCTGAAGAGTTTCTTTACAGACAAGCATACAATGAGCAAAGCCAATAGATTACCCACAGAATGGGAGAAAAATATTTGCTGATTATCCAACTGAGAGAGGCCTAATCTCTAGAATCTACAAAGAACTCAAAAGCCTAACAAATAAAAAGTCAATCAGCCCAATCACAAAATGGGGCAAAGAGCTGAACAGGCAGTTCACAGAGGAAGAAATACAAATGGCAAACACACACTTAAGAAAATGTTCATCATCCCAATTAGAGATTTGTGAAGTCATAAAGAAAAATGAAATAATGATATCTTTAGGCAAATCAAATTTTGTTAGTGTAAATGCAACAATATTGTACTGTGTGCTTTTGTTAAATTCATAAGATAAAATACTTATATTTATATGACAATTCTTCATAGTTATTAGTATTTCCATTTCTTCTGATATTAATAACTTATTTATATCCTTTCCTATTGTAATTGGTTGTTTTAACTTCTTCTATCCTTGCTATGTTTAATAAGCCTTTTGCACATTAGGAATATCAATTTTTTGCCAATTGTTATAATTATCCTATCACTATTCATTAGTAATTCATCAATTTCCAATCAATATTTATATTTTTACATCGTATATTAAATTCTTGGATATTTCTTGGTTATCTATTCTATTTATCTGCCTGCATGCCTGACTTCTAAGTGATTTTTGTTCTCTGTTTTAATCTCAAGCTAAGAAATAGTCCTATTCATTTGAATATAAACATATTTTCCCAAACCATATCCCTTATCATCACTTATTCTAAGATAAGTATCATTCTAACTCTCACCTTCTGTTATCAACATTATGGCAGTAACCTTCAAACAAGATTTAATACCTACAAAATCCAGTCTCCAGAAAGTAAGCAGCAAAGCCATCTTCAATTATTCAAATTCAAGATGGATGGCTTCCAGTGTTTTGCTGTGGTTTGAACACTAAAAACAAAAATCCTGACCTGATGAGCAAGGTGTGATGGGAGCTCATTCTTTGTACATGGTATGGTGGAAATTCACTCCCGTGCAAGGCAGAGCATGAACTTGCTCCCTGTGCAAGCTATGATGGGAGTGAGTTCACTCCCTGCATAAGGTGTGGTGGAAGTGAGTTCACTCCAAGTACAAAGTATGGGAGGAGTGAGTTCACTCCCTGTGCAAGGTATGGTAGGACCTCACACCCACTTCCCCTGCAGACCACCTTCCTAAAATTTCCATATTTGCTATATACAGAACTGTGCTCTCTTTTCTGAGTCTTGTTGCCCAGTAGATGCTAATTTCCCATCATTTATTTTTGTTTGTTTGAAGCATAATTTTTTTGGAGCCACCTTTCCTAAGTAAATAAATAAAAACCATCCTAAGGTCACTGTCAAATTTATCTTCATGAAATTTCTATCCCATTTCTTTATGTACTTATTTACTGCCTATTCACAGTAAAATGTAAGATTCATGAATCAAGAGACTTGATTTACTTCTTCATTGTGTCTCCTGCATCCAGGGCACTGCATAGGTGTTTATGTGCTCAGGCTATTAACAAACCACATAAAACGTCATGAAAAAATAACTGTTAAAATAGGTATACTTCACGGAATGTGAGGAATTAGAAACAATTTAGACCATTGTCTTGATAAATTTCTTTCTCAAAATGAGAATAATCAAAGGATTCTAGAAGTTATTTTGAATTATTTATAATTATTTACTAATAAAATGGTGTAAAATATGCTGTGTAAATGTTATTTTCAATATCTTTTAGAAATATTTTAGAATGGTATGCATAAGAAAAATTTTTAAAGAAGAAAAAGCAAATATCTAATTACTAAAAATCTGCAAAATCATTTTAGAAGGGTTGAAAATGACTAGTACAAACTTAAATCTCAGTAAAGACCGCAGTAAAATAAGGAAGCAGAGAAATTCCAGTCACATAACAACTAGGAGGAAAGTAATAGAAAAAATACTAGCCATGCTTTTCATACTTTGACAGATGTTTGTTTTAATGTCCATAGTCAGATGGAGGGAAAAATTGTTCTTATCTAGAATCCTTGAAATTATTTATATTTTTAATTATTTTCATCTATAACTATCACATGAACACTAACTCTTTTCATCTTGACTATGCAGCAAGCAAGAAAATTTTATATCTCTTGCAACATATTACACCAGTAAGATGGAGAGGTTGTGTGTTTGTATAGACTAAAATATATTCATATCTGTGCAATTTATATGTCTCATTGTAAATTAATATCTTGTCATCATGCTTGTATACCTATTTAATTTAAATGAATTCTGATGAAATGTCTTTGTTCTCTTGTGTTAACAAAATCAGATTTCTAAGCTGGAGGGCAAGATCGTGATTCTGGCAAACCCATGAAGGTAATGAATGCCACCCTGGGAGGCCTTTGGGAAACAAGTTGAAGGTCTTTGCCTCCAGGACACACAAAACAATGAGTTTTGCTGAGTGTTCCAGAGTACTTTCTTATTTTAGTCTTCCAAGCCTCCAAAGTTGCAGTAAAAATGGAAGTTTCCCTGTCATTTCAAATAAAGAATGCAAGGTAAATAATATCTTACTATTTAAGTGCATTCTCTTCACTCTCATTCATAATATGAGGAAAGTTGTTTCTATTAATTAATTTGACATGTGTTATACAAATAATGTTGTAATTACTCTAATACAGTTCATGATGTCTGAACACACAAAGTTTATGTTTCAATTATGTCAGTGGATATTAAACACATAAAATATTAATGAAAATTTTAATATGTATTACACAGGAGAAGCAGTAGGGTGTGTCTAGTCCCCCCTCCCACACACAACCTCTACACACTCACTGCTGCCTGAGCACCACAGAACTATGAGTGGATCTTCATATGTGAGCTACACCTCCTTCTCTGACAAACACGAACCAACTTTCAAAGTGATGGTGACTGTTGCAGTCAGGTTGGCATTGCTGGTAGAAATCACCCAACCAAAAGCAGCTTGTGGGAAAAAAAAGAGGTTTATATTGGCTTACAAGTTCGAGGGGAAGCTCCACAATGGCAAGGGAAAACAATGGCATGAGCAGACTATGGCCATCACCCCTTGGCCCACAAAAGGTGGACAACAGGAACAGGAGAGTGTACCAAGCACTGGCATGGGGAAACTGGCTATAACACCCATAAGCCCGCCCCCAACAATACCCTGCCTCAAGGAGGCTTTAATTTCCAATTGCCATCAGCTGAGGAACCTAGCATCCAGAACATGTAAGTTTATGGGGGACACCTGAATCAAACTGCCACATTCCGACACCGGCCCCCATAAACTGATAACCATACATGATGTAAAATGCAATGCATTCATCCAACTTTAAAAGTCCCCATAGTTTTTATCAATACCAATGATATTCATACATTCCTATAATCCAAGGTCTTTTAACTGAGCCATAATACCAAAAACATATCCTCAAAAAACCATAATGGCACAGAATAAACATTCACACTGCAAAAGATGGCATTGGGCATAACAAAGAAATATTCAACCAATACAAGATTTAAAACAACAGGGCAAACATCAAACTGTAGCTTCAAGTCCAACAACTCTAGTTAGTGACAAATCTCCAAGTCTGATTACTCTAACCAGCAACAAGTCTCTAGCATTCCAATTCCACCCCTTTCAGCTAGGGTACTCACAGTCCTGGAAAACTTCATCCGGGTCAGCAGCTTTCCTTAGCAGCCATCCCTTGGTTCTGGCATCTCGGTGGGTTCTCCACTGCAATCCACTGTACATCCTTTTGGCCCCATGGGGTCTCCATGCAGGCAACCAGCAAACCTGCCTTCACACTGCCCATGGCCATATCCTAAACACAAGACTGTGTTGCAAACTCAATGACCTCTCTTTCCTTCATTTCCTATACTCCACAGTACCAGGTAGGGTGCCAATTTGTTAATCCAGGGGGGAATAAAACAGACTTTGAAGAACAGGACACTCCTTGAGCACTCAGGCCTCTTCAAAAGAGTCTACATTCTTCTTTTGCCCCAGTGCAGGTCAGCTGGCCCAGTCTCAAATGTTGTGGTCTCTCAAACAATTTGCAGGTGAATGGGCAGCAGGTTAGGCCCAAAGATTTCATTTTTTTCTGTGCCATATCCCTCTGCTCACACCAGGCCATTTCTATGCAAAACAACCCTGCACTGCTTTTCAGGACACGGGCATAACAGCAAGCTTTTCACACAACTTGCCCCTAGCCCAGTACAAGCAAAGCTCTTTCTCACCCTCATAAACCAAACATCACAGTTCATAGTTCTTATTGCATTCAGGTCTTTCAAATCTGACCAGAATAGTCCATGAAGTATAGAGTATGTGACTAAAATAAAGCTTTAAACCAAAATACTACCAATTAAATTTTAATGTACCAAAGTAAGGATACATTTTTTAAAACATGTAAAAGTAAATCCTTTAATTATAGTGATTATATTATTTTATCAAAAACAAATTAAATGAAGTAATTTAAAGTACAAGCATGCCCTTGATTGAACTTACTAAATGTAGCAAATATACAAATATGCATATTTGAAAGCTTTCTTTTTCTACAGAGCTGTGGGAATAGACAGTAAAGGAAACTGTTAGCATTTACCCAGTACTTTTGAAATGGAGTTATATTTTTCTCATTTTGTTATAGACACTTGAGGTTATTGAGGAAAGCAAATTTTCTTTTCACTTTGAAGTATAAGAAGCCTAAGGACCCAGGTTAAATTCTCCAGGTCCCATGTAAGCCAGATGCACAAGGTAGCACATGATCTGGAGTTGCTTTGCAGGGGCAAGAGGCCCTGACACATCCAGTCTCTCTCACTTTCACTCTCTCTCTCTCCAGCTCCCTCTCCCTCCCTTTCTGTCTCTAATAAATAAGCAAAACTAAATAAAATAAAGAAAAACAATAAATCTCATGTACTATGAGCAGGATATAGCTAATTAAGCTTCTGAACCATTGATGCAAGTGCACATATTGTTTTTTTTATTTTTTGAGGTAGGGTCTCACTCTAGCCCAGGCTGACCTGGAATTCATTGGTAATCTCAGGGTGGCCTCAAACTCACGGCGCTTCTCCTACCACTGCCTCCCGAGTGCTGGGATTAAAGGCGGGCGCCACCACGCCTGGCTAGAGCACATATTAATAGTAAAATTAAACCCAGCATATTTAAATTTTTTATTTTATTCTATCTAATTTTTTAATGTGTATACCTAGATTCTGATGGACTATTATGGGGTGATGAGTATTGAAAGGGTTTCCTTAACGTGAAACCAAAATTGCTTATGAATGGAATCCACCCTGCAGTGTAAACCGGGTTCAGTGCTTTTGGCATCCCAATATTAATCAGCTAGAAGGAAAGTCTAGTGCTCTGATGACTGTGATAATGTTAATTATGTTTGGCCTGCAGCAGATAGCACATAGTTAGTGGGAGTAAGCACTTCTTTAATTCCCCAGTGAGTATGTTCTGAAAACTCCCTGGCAAAAAATACACTTAACTATCAGAAATTTCAGAAGAGTACTTCAGATAAATATAAAAATAGAACACTCAGAATGTGTTTTGGAATAGTTAAAGCAAAGCAATATAAAAATTCATTGTCAAATGTAGTGGAGATAGAGACAAAGTGAGACATTAGTATACATGATGACAAAAAATACAGATTTCAGAGCCTACCATTACAGAAGAATTTTGAGTCTTTAATAATTTGATGTGGGACAAAATACAAACATTTTGTTCCATTAAACTCAGACCAATTGACAAGCAAGACTATTGAAAATGTAAATATCTATCTTAAAATTATAGTCATTTTAAACCTATGCATCACGATATCCTACATAACTCTGTCAGAATCCAAAGTAAATATAGTCTTATTTTTATTAATATCTGAATATTTAAAAAATGTCTATGTAAGCTTCAATATAAACAAATTTAAAAAGTTAGTAAGTGGTAATCATGTTTCTGAAAGCTAGTAATGTATAGAATCAGCTCTTGAATTCCTGTGTGGTATTTTTTTTTTTTTTTTTTTTTTTTTTTTGGTTTTTCGAGGTAGGGTCTCACTCTAGCTCAGGCTGACCTGGAATTCACTCTGTAGTCTCAGGGTGGCCTCGAACTCTCGGCGATCCTCCTACCTCTGCCTCCCGAGTGCTGGGATTAAAGGCGTGCGCCACCACGCCCAGCTTCTGTATGGTATTTCTTCAAAAAATATACTAGAACCATATGTTAACAAAGGAGAAAGGGAATTATTGTTAATAATATTTCATAGAAAAAGAGATAGTCCCAGTTTATAACAGACTATTTTTAGTAAGATAGCTGAGACATAATAAAGGCCCATTAAGGCTTATCACACAAGATCACCACTGGTTTGTGTGTGTTTGTGTGTGCGTAATGTGGTATGCTAAGGTGTGTGTTATGGTGTATGCATAGGTATGTGCCCATGTGGAGTCTCACGAGATCACCTGCTGTGTTCCTGGGGATATAACTAAAATAGTCTATTGGGATTCTTCAGACCTTCTTGTTTGTTCATGAGGTACTCTTAATTGCCTACCTACCTTTCCTGTCCCTCCCTTGTCACTGAATTTTTATTTATTAAACTCAAACCATTGCACATTTATGTACACTTACTCATATTATCTTTGATTCTGGTGGAATAAATATGTACACTATTTTCTAAGTTTTTGATATAAAATATACTAACCTCATTTATTCTTGTGCTTTTTTACTCAACATGTATTTCAATATGAACCATTGTGATTGTTCAAATGTATGGAAAAAAACTATAATAAAAATTAGACTATTAGCTTTTTTGTTACTTTTATGAGACAATGTGCTTGATTATATAAGACTTGATTCAAATATTTTCTTCATTGTTTCCTCATTGTTTATTCGGTGATTTAGGTTAACACAATATTTGTACAAATTTCTCAGGTAGATTGATGTTTTATATCTATATTTTCCAGTAATTGAGTAATTGAGTAATTGCCATATCCATCACATTCAATAGTGTTCATTTTTATGATGAAAGCATGCAAGTGCCTCCCTTCTTTCTTCAGATACACAATTCATTAACCACTCTCCTTAATCTCTTACTAAGACTTAAAATTCTTAGGGATTTTCTGAAATGAAAATAAAACCATAATTTTTACTGAATTAACTTGTATGAATTTTAAAATAATTTAGTTATAAACCATGAACCATCATTGATTATAACAAAGGAGAGTATGGTTACGTTATTGCAAACTTCACCTTTTAATCATGGGATGTGATGTCTTGAGAATAACCCATTTTATTAGTAAGAAGCCAAGTTACATTTTGTCGCTCATGGTTTTTCATTACATTACATTCTCATTGATTGGCATTGTTCTGAAAGATATAAGTGATCAACTGTTAAACATTTTCACTTGAGATAGTTCACCTACAAAAATGCTAATATATATTAATGTATTAGCATAGAAGTTAGCATTATAGACTTGAAGGGCTAGAAAAAAAGGTTATTATAGAGAGTTATAACCATATAATAGTCGATAATGTTTACAGTTAGAGACAATTTTTATATACACCAGCATATTTTATTGACATTTATATTTATTTAATGTAATTTTAATTTAATTAAAATCATTTACATTGGACAGAATTGTTACCAAATTAAATTAATATTTATTCTATTTAAGTGTAGACTGAAATTCAACTACTTAACATGCCCATAAATCTGATAAGAGCGTTTACAAAATTTATCCCAATAAGAAGTTGAGAATCTTCAAAGTCCCTTATCAGTAGAATCATTCTACTTTCAAAAACTCCTTAATGGAACATTCACAAGACAATATTTTTAAGAAAAAACAAATCCAGAAATAGCTGATCTACTAAATCTGCCTCACTTCCTGGAATTCAGATTCATCCACAGGGTGGGTCTCATGTATGCTCCAGGGTAATTTTATCTGAGAAGCAACGCAATGCCTTCATAACAACCCAGCTGATCATTTTTATCATTTCGGTTCTACCCTCCTTTGGTTCTTACATTCTTTCTGCCACCTCTTGTGCAATAGACCCCTAGCCACGGAAGGTATGACAGAGATGTTTCAGTGCTAAACCCTTCCCTGTTATTTCTTCTCAGCACTATGGTGACTTTGGAGTCATCCCAGTGGTAACTTCCATCTGAAAAGAGAAGTTTCTCTAACCAAAAGTGAGAGTAGCCTTTAATACATGGGTAAAAACATTAAGAAAGGAACTTACAGAGGGTTTTTTGGTGGGTATATACATGCATTTAGCTAGACCACAGTAGTCTTTCATTCCCTAGAGCTCGTGAACTCCCCAACCATAGGCTTTTGACTAGGCTTTAAGTACCAGCCTAAATAGAGAGCTTTTGGTATCCCCCATAACAGACATGCCACTATTGCACTAGTTGGCACATTTGGCATTGCTGGCCAGTCTTAAGGCTTGCAATGTTCATTCCTGTTTACCACCATTGATGACTTCTCTCTCCCATAGGGCTGCAGCCAATGGAGCTTTTTCCAGATTTTTTTTTTTCAGCTGGTCCACAGGAAGAGATTTTCATCTTAGCTCCAACTTGATTTGTCAATGATCTGCAGCCTGAGCATATGGCGGCTTCAATAATAGGGTCTTAACATTTATTTATAGTAGGAAACCAAAAGTTTTCTCAATGTCCCATAATGTTTTGGGATCATCAGGGACCTCCCTGGCAAACAATTACTGGAATGTATCCCACCTCTACCACTGAAAATGTTATAGTAACTATTTATGTTTTAACCTTCTAAGAAAATAAAAATGATAAAACTCAAATATTACTTCTGATTTTTCCCCACTCTATTTTAGATGTTTTCTTCAAAACTGTATCTCAATGAACAGATTCACTGTCTTCCTCAATGATTTTATGGCTGTCAGCAGAAATCTCAAGAACTTGCTTACTAACTGTCAAATAACCTGACATGTAGGCCTTGGTGCCTCACATCTCTTTGCACCAAGATAGGGTAACATATCTCATCATGAAATTAGTAATCGTTATTTTTATTTGGTTCCTGATAGTAAACTGTGAAAGAGCTCTAATCTGTACATCTTAAACTTGACAGCATCTGAAAAAGAATGCCATGTTTTTCTACAAAAGTAGTAAATATGGATCAATAGTTGACTCCCTCTGGTGGGCTTCTTTGAATCAAAGTGGTGACTTCAGATTCCCTAAATGACCCAAACATCACTCTGTGGTAAACACATTGACATGTCCTGATTAAAAAAAAATGTAGAAGAACTTAATATATGGACGCTGAGAAGTGCTTTGATACAATAAAATGTATTCTTCATTATTGTATGACTTGAACACTGGGATTCCATAAATTTTCAGATGCAAAGTGAGAGGTGACCTCTGGTTTGCTCTGTTTGATATTTGAAATCAATAAATTTAAAAGATTGGAAATTTCTCATTCTTAAGACATTGCCTTCTGATGGACAGCAATTTCCAGAGATTGAATAAGGCTTGGAATAATGTATTTACAATAATATTTACAAAAGTAGATTAAATTTAATTAAACCACAGTGTTCATTATTCTTTCTTCTCTGTTCTGTTTACTGCTGTGATATATAAAAATAAAGGTATAGTTGATATAATAAGTAGCTTATTTAGAGAAGGATAAAACATCCAAGGGGAATTTTCAGGCTGTAGACTTCAGATAAATATCAATAGTCAAGAGAAATGCTAAGTGCGATCTAGTGAGCAGGCCTTCCACCTGACAGAGTGATGTGGGAATTGCTGCCACTATTCAGATGAAGTGTGATCAAATAAGTAATTGAAATCCCCTATTCCTGATATCCCTGTGTAAAGCCAAGATAATGTTGGGATTTTGTTGACATTAGCAAAATAATTTTACTGAGTTGGTTAGTAACATGCAAAACATGTTATAAACATAAGTAGCTTATTAAGATAAAATGAATTCATAATGGTTCTTAAAATAACTTTGAGTTAATCAGTCCTCCCATGTGTAACAGAATTTATATAGCATAATAGCCATTTCATTTCAGCAGCTTTATTGGATGCATGCTTGATAAACATAAATGGTGAATTAGTAAAGGGTACAATTTCAATTTTTTATATGTATGCACTCTTAATCTTGATCAATATACATTTAATAAGCATATTAAACGTGTCCTAAATTCCCCAAGTAATTCTCTTATTCCTTGCCACTTGACCTTCAAGTCCTCAGGTAAGCACAGATTGGGTTTCTTGTGCAAATATAGCTTATATTTCTAGGCTAAGTTCAATTTCATAAGATATACTGTTTCTTACATAGTGTCTTTCACTCAGCATAATTATTTTGTAATTAATTTTGCTTGTTGGGTATAACAATTCATTCTTGTAATTTTAGCATATTAATCATTTTATGGGAATATGCAACTTCAGTTTCATGATATGTTGAAGAATGATTTTGTTTTTTGTACTTTTGGAGCATTCCAAATACATCAACTACGAATATTTGTGTAAATATCATAGGGTGGACATATAATTTTCCTATGTGGGTAACATGAGAAAGCCGATTATATTTTTTTTAATTTTTTTTCACTTATTTTTATTTATTTATTTAAGAGCAACAGATAGACAGAGAAAGAGGCAGATAGACAGAAAGAGAGAGAGAATGGGCGCGCCAGGGCCTCCAGCCACTGCAAATGAACTCCAGACGCGTGTGCCCCCTTGTGCATCTGGCTAACATGGGTCCTGGGGAAATGAGCCTCGAACCGGGTTTCTTAGCCATCATAGGCAAGCGCTTAACAGCTAAGCCATCTCTCCAGCCTGCCAATTATATATTTATAATTTTATTAAAATATATATTTGTTTGCAAGGAGAGAGAGTGAGTGGGAGAGTGCCTAGGCTTCCTTCCACTGCAAATGAACTCCAGATACATGCACCACTTTGTACATCTGTCTTTATGTGAGTGCTGTATAATCAAACCCAGGATGTCAGACTACGAAAGCCAGTGCCTTAAAGGCTGAGCCATCTATCCAGCCCTAGATTATGTTTTTATGTACCTATGCTTAGGAATCTCTCAGGCTGATTTGAAAAGTGGTCATGCATTTTATGCACTCAATTGCATTTGTTATAAATTTTCATGGTAGCTATACAATTTCCCTGTAGGATTTAGTCAATAAGGTTTTAACATGTATTCATCTAAAGTAAATGATGTTTTCTTATAGCCTGTATCCATACCCTTTGTTTTTATTACTTTGCTTCTTATTGCTTTGTCAAGTTGTAAATGGCCTGACTTTCAGAGTAATTTACATACCAAATATATATGATTTCTTTACCAGATATATGACTTGCATTTTTCCCATGATCTGGCCTATTTTTATGTTTTTTTTCCTTGTGGTCTTTTAGGAGCAAGACATTTCAAATTTCACTATGTCTAAATTATATGTAGTAGGCTTACAAACACTATAAAGATGAAAAACTTATTCAATACGTTTTCCAGATATTTTATATATTTTTCATTTATCTCTATGATCATTTTTTAAATTCAGTGATAAATATATATTTATATTTATTTGTGTTAGAAAACAGAACAGTTCCAGCATGATCTAATGAAATGATTCCATATTACACATAAATTGTCTTTGAATCTTTTTTAAATGGATAGATTTATTCATAGACTACCTTTTCCATTCCATTTTGTATATTCTGATAGCATATTCTTTCAATTAGAGCACTTTAATAATAACCATCTTGATATCAGAAAATGAGAGTTTTCTCACTTTCCAAATTTACTTTGTCCTATATGAATAAACAAAAACGATTTTACACATAAAATTTGAAATCAGCTCATCAATTTTAAAAAACAAATCAACTTGGATTTGCATTAGATTATACCTTTTGTATGAATTTTGCTATACTAACAATGGACTTTTTCCGTATATGTAATTCTTTCCATTTTGATTTTCCTTGGTAAACCTCAGCCAGGCTTTATGGTTTTCTGGACAGAACACTTGCATATCCTCTGTCACATTTATCCACAAGCATAATAATATAAAGCTTCTCCTGCTATGTCATTAATTTCAATAAACTTAACTTTGACTTATCTGCTGTTATTTATGTTTAGTTGTATTTCAATTGGAATCTTGTATTATTTCTAGGCTTAATTGTGTTTTTTTTTTTTATGTATTCTCCACACATTTAACCAACATGTCAATTATTTTTCTATTGTAAGATGACAATTTTTCTCTTATGTGATACCTATGTTTTATGATTTTATGAATTATCTCTATTATGATTTGACGTGATTTTCTCTAGAATGATAAATGTGTGTTTATATTTATGTTAGAAAACACAACAGTGCATCAATAATACATTGTCTTATAAGTTCTTGAATTCATTTTTTCAGGTTGCATGGATTTTTTATCTTATAATTACTGTCTATTTTATTGTCCTAATTATTTTTATGCCAGTTACATTTTAAATTTTATTTATTTGAATGTGTGTGCATGTACATGTGTAAGAAACAGACAGGAAGAGAGAGAAAGAGAGAAATATTGAGAAAGTTGCAATAGGGCCTCTGGCCATTGTAAAGGAAAACCAGATTCTTTCTGCCATGTTTGGGTACAGCTTTATATGGATGTCTTGGGAATTGAACTCAGGCCAGCAGACTTTACAACCAAAAATCTTTAACCACTGAGCAATTAATCCATCCCATCATGCCAGTTATTTTCATTGTTACCTTGTTAAGGATACAATTTATTTACCTTCCTTTTACTATTTACATCTGTTTTATTTTTGATACTGTTATTTGTGTGGATGTGCTTATGACTAAATTACTTTATAATAATGTGGTCCTTACTGAACATGATCAACATTTTTTTAATTCTGTCTAATTTTATACTCCCCCTCCTCACGCAAAATACATTAATTACTCTGTACAACATCCTATAAATGATAAAGTTTACTGCTTTAGCTCTGGGAAACAGTAAATACAGATTATCTTACATTATGATTGGCGTTTAATCTCCCTAATGTCTTCCTTATATGATTATTTGAACTAGAATAGCTTTTGTACGTGTATTCCATGTTCCAAATACATTCCAAAATAAAAAATAAAAAACAAGCTGGAGATGTTTAGAGTTCTCATATGTTCACACGGTTACTCTGACTACAGATCTTATGCAACAATCTTTGTTTCTTCAATTAAAAAATTAAAAAATGTTGTGCTTTTTGATTTATTTTAAATTTTGAAGTGTGTGTGTGGGGGGGCGTTTCAAATGTACTTGGGAGTGTAGGGATTTGTGGAGGCTAAACTTTGGGTGGCTTTCTCAATATCTTACCAACTTATCTATTGAATCAGAATCTCTTCTTTGAAACCTAGGGTTCAACAATTTGTCCAATCACCTTACTCATTTTCCCTGGGTATTTCCTGTCTCTGCCTTTCTTCATTGCACTGGGATCATTCAGGATGCCTCACACTATCTTCCTTTGACTTGGGTGGTGGGGATCTGAACTCTGGTCTTTATTCTTACAAGACAGTCTCTTTACCACTCTCCAACTCTTCCTTGCCTTAACATAATATAACATACATATAATACTTCTCAAAATACTAGTGAGTCCAGGAAGAAATATTAATCATATTCTTACTTGGCTATGGGAAAATGAATTCCACTTGATTTTCATTAATTTACATAGCATTATTATAGCATAATAATGCTACTTTTTCTTCTCTTAAACCATAAATGATAGGACTCAGATTCCTAGGTTCACTATATGTGTTCACTGTATTTTTCTTTTTAGTTTTAATTGGCATACAGAAATGTAGGTATCATTCATTCTGGAAGTTTCAAATACAATTTCCGTTTTGTTGGTTTCTATTTCCCCTTCATATCCTCCTTCTTACTCATCCTCCCATTACCCCTGACCCTTATATCTTTTTGCCTGTTATCTCCTGGCTTCTCTATCTTGATAGTCAACTCTTTATATTTTGGGCTTATTTCCACAGAGTTGGTGAATTTCTTCGTGGATGATCAGTAACAAACAGCAGGAATGTTTTCATGAGTCATCTTTAAATTTAAGCTGAAGAAATATTAAATGTAACGTTATTATACACTTTATAGTATATTTTCTTCATAAAACTCTGGCTCAAATGTTCATAATATTCACTATGCATTACATGGACACTTAAAAAATCAAAATTTTGCAGTGTTGACGTGAACAGTTTCGCGGTTATAACACAACTCCACAATGCATGACCCATATACCTCAACAAGGAGGGACCAAAGGGAGGGGGTAGGTCACAGATGAGCCTAATAATGGTACCAAACTGACTGTATTTGCTGAATACAAAACTAATAAAGAAAAAATTATTTTCTAATTCAAAAGTTTTTATTTCTGCAAATTTTTATCTAGAGCTGAATATTATAGTAGTGATTACAAGTACTTTTTTCTTTTTTTATTTTCTTTTTTTTTTTCTTTATTAGTTAGTTTTGTATTCTGTAAATACAGTCAGTTTGGTACCATTATTAGGCTCATCTGTGACCTATGCCCTCCCCTTGGCCCCTCCTTGTTGAGGTATGTGGGTCATGCATTGTGGAGGTAGCCCACAGTTATGGGTAAGATAAATGTCTCTGCATATCATGACCCAACATGTGACTCTGACATTCTTCCCGCCCCCTCTTCCACAAAATTTCTCTTAGCCATGTTGGGTTCATTTTTGATCTGCTTCAGTGATGAGGTGTTGGGGGCCTCTGAGGCTCTGGCTCACTGATTTGGTAGGAGTTGATTTTTCTCTGTGTTGATCTCCTTCCCCCTTGTGCTGGTGTCCGGTTCATCAGGAAAACAGCACCCTTGCTTGTTTCACCAATTTTTCTTAGTTTCAGCCGGGGCCCTTTTGAGGTATGATGGGGTGGCTCTCTCCTTAGGATCTACATCTATCTGAAAAAGAGAAGCAGATTCTCCAACGGAGAGTAAGTTAGCACCGGGACAAATGAGATAACCCTTACTTTTTTTATAGAGAATTTAATAGGTGTAGGCCCTCTTGTAGCCCATGATTGTTGGTACCTTTATAATGGAGAGTTGGCTCATGTTTGGATATGGTTCTGACTTGTTTCCCAGCTCCAGCTATGGGTCCCGTACCACTGAGGAGATCAGTTAGCCAAACTGAGAGCAGTTGGTTCCCCACCATGGCTGTGTGCCACTACTGCACTTGTGTGGGTATCACAACAAGTTATTTGCTGCTAAGTAGTTTTTTTAAGTTTTTATTTTTTAAGTAGTATTTGCTGCTAAGAGTTGCTTGGACAGATATTGGTCATTTTCCCCCAGTCACCCATGTAGCACCTTCTGGCACTAGACGCTCTGACTGTCTGCGGACTGACTCTCTTCCAACTTCCAGCCATGCCATTCTATTTTTCATGTCAACCACATAAGGTGTCTTCAGCAGTAGGGTCTTACCACTAACCTTTGGTGGTAAGAAGTCTGTCTGTCTTCTAGAAAACCTTTTAGGTCTCTCTGATCAAAAGCTCATTGTGGATGATAGCCCCATGCTGGTTCTGGGAGTTACAGGTCAGTGCCCACTAAGAAAATGAGGAAAAAGATAAGTAATATACAAGAGTTAGAGAGAAGAGAGAGAGAAGGAGAGGGAGAGGGAGGGAGGGAAGATGTAGAATATTAAGGTTAGTCTTGATCCTACCCTCTCCAGTGTCTTGTGGTTCAGGTGTTCTCTGTAAGGGCCTGGTGAAGGATGAGCCATTTGGTCTGTCTTTTAGAAAGTAGAAAATTATGGTACCATTGCCATTTGGGTCTAGATTTGTGTTTCCCACCCCTTTGATGCCCTCCCCTCCCCCCTCATACTTTTTTCTATAAACATATACTTTACAGATTTTCCCCAAAACGGAATAAAAACATTTTTCAGTATTTCTTCTGTTAGATTTACCCCTGAATATGCTGTGAACTCCTTTAGAGAAGCAGTCCTTAATCTAAATGTCAGTTGATTACTATCCCAAACTGTTTGGCTCTGTTGCAGTATTACTTGAGGAAGTAGCTTCATTCATTGCTTCCCTTTGTTAGAATTAGATTTTTCTTTTTTGTAAGAAAAACAATCCTTAGTATCCAATTATGTTTACAACAAGAAAAATCCAGTCCTTTTTGTCAAGGGCATTAACCTCTAATTTTCTGCACCCTATAATTCTCTAATTATGGCACCAATGTGTAAAAAAATGAAGTTAGTTATTTGACTCATGCAGGAAATTAAATTTAGAAACCAACCACAAATATCCAATGAGGAGAAACCAAAGATTCCTGCTTTGTCGTTCCCACCTGTCACGTTTTAGTAACTACTTAGCTATGATGCATTGTGCCATCTTGGAATTAGGCCCAGTGTTTGGAAACATACAAAAGAAATGGATTCTACCTTGTTGCTTTAACCCTTAATGCATTCATTAGGGCTCTAAGTAATTGATAAGTTGATGGAAGATTTATTTTTCTCTAAATTCTCTGATCTCCTACTTTTCACAAAAGCCTTAAAATTTAGTCCTAAGAAAACTGCCAGGTAGCAACTCCTACCTGCATGCTCAGTGGTGAGTGGTGAGTGAGGAAAGTCTACCTTGGAGTCTATTCTGTTTCGTGCTAAGCGTATGAGTAACATCCTTTACTGCAGCGAGGATGCCCCAGTGAGAACATGCAAAGGTATATGCTTGCTACAGTCCTAATCTGTCTACAAACCACTCATCTATATGGAATTCATACCAGAATTTTGTTTAAAATAATAAAGTTACTTTCATTTATTTTTCAGACAAGATTGGTCCATTAAACTTCACTGATGGGTCCTGCACTAATTTTCAATTTAGTTGAATAACATCTACAATATATTAGACCACTTGATAAAAAGACAGGTATACTGCCAAAAAAGGAAAAATGCATGCAAATATACTTTTGTCAGTTACTTGGATTAATCATTTATCTGTCTTATTTCTTACTCCTTAGCTACAAATTGTTGTTCTGGGTGATAATTAGAAAGTTAAATAATTTAACCCCTTTTTCTGTTCTTTTCTCATGAAATATTTGATGTATTGTGTCCTATAGATAGGAGCAGCATTAATTCTTTCAAAAAATAATTAGCAAAAGGATTTTACATTATTTAATTTTTTCATGTAAAATAACTAGCATAAAGTGCCTATATGCCATTCCCTTTTTGGTAAATTGTTAATTTCTTGGTAAATTGTTAATTTCTTAGACCATTTAGATTTGTGAAAGAAAATAAGCCAAAAAAAAAAAAAAAACCTTTCTGCTCAAAAAGTCAGATGACGTAATGTGTATTTATCAAACCACACATTTTTATGTCCATTTCCAGAACAAAACAATTCCATCCTGAATCGTTTATCTGTGGTCTTGCACAGAGGTAAGAAAGGGAAACACTGGACCTCTGGACTCTTTTGTCCTTTGCTTGATTCCCGCATGAAAAGTACCATGCATTGCAGAGCTGCTCTTCCATTTTATCACAGTAACATGTGCTATGAACCATCGTAAGACAGTGGCCTTTCCATTACCTAGCATTATAAAGAGTTTTCAGAATTTATGTGTGCTGAACATCGTGCAATCTGCCTACATAATGGTGCCTGATCTACCACCTATCTATTTGTCACCGGCCATCAGGTTTGCTCTGTCACTTGTGAAATGTAGCTTTTCTAGTTATTAGGATTGTTATTATATTTTATATGTTTATTTTTTTTTATTTTGACATAGATTTTGTGAATTATATATCCATATGAATATCTGTGACCGAGGTAACATATTTCCCCAGAAACATTGATTCTTTTCAAAATAGTGACACCATTCTGTGGTTACTTATCTATATTTCCTTGTAATCTTGGAAAATTTTTCTTATAGAACTGATAATAATCTTTGTATAAATAAAATAGTTTATTTTAACAGGAACTCTGAAAAATTTTGAGTATTCCCTTTCAAACTGAATCATTTGTGTAGAATTTCTAAATATTTTCATAGGCTGGGAGGATTATATATCATTTGGAATTTTATATTAAGACTGATAATTTTCAAATGAATAATAACTTATACTATATAATGCTTTATTTAAAATCTGATTAAAATAGCATCAAGTAAGTACTAATAAAGTTACTGTATTTTCTTAACAGGGCAGGTAGTCTGGGATTCTGGTAGACTACAGGAGATAGAAAATACCCATACAAGGGCTGGAGAGATGGCTTAGCAGTTAAGTGCTTGCCTGTGAAGCCTAATGACCGTGGTTTGAGGCTCAGTTCCTCAGGATCCACATAAGCCAGATGTACGAGTGGCACATGCATCTGGAGTTTGTTTGCAGTGGCTGGAGGCCCTAGCACTTCCATTTTCTCTCTATAAATCTGCATCTTTCTCTCTGTCTGTGTGTCACTCTCAAATAAATAAATAAAAATAAACAACAAACAAACAAACAACAAAAAAAAGAAACTACTCATACAAATAATGCTGTGAAAGCAGACAAAGGAACAACTAGAATGGATCTTAAATTTTACCGACAACCAAAACCTGGCAAGATGGTCAGTGGTTAAAATTGTTTGTCTGCAAAGCCTATGGACCAAGGTTCAATTCCCCAGTACCCATGTACAGCCATATGCATAAAGTGACATTGGCAGCTGGAGTTCATTTGCAATATCCAGAGGCCCTGGTGAACCTATGCACTCTTTCTCTGTCATTTTTGGCTCTTGCATTCCTCACAAATAAGAAAATCAAGAAATAAACTTAAAAAATCCAGAGCCAGCCATGGGGGCCCACAACTTTAATCCAAACACTCATGAGGCAGTAGTAGGAGGATTGCTGTGAGTTCGTGATCACCCTGAGACTACATAGTGAATTCCAGGTCAGGGTGGGATAGAGTGAGACTCTGCCTTGAAAACAACAAAACAAAACAAAAATATCCAAAAACCTGTGCAATAAAGATATCTCTTGACTAGATTTATTTGCCTTAAGCAAGGACTATACAAGGCAAGTGCATCATTTAACATGATTAGATGAGGGCCAGAGAGATTTAGTGGTTAAGATGCTTTGCCTGAGAAGCCTAAGGACACAGTTTTGATTCCCCAGAACCTACATAAGGCAGATGCACAAGGTGGCACATGTGTCTTGAGTTTGTTTGCAGTATCTAGAGGCCCTGATACACCCATTCTCTCTCTCTCTCTAATAAATATACAAAATAAAAAATAAAGTAAAATGGTTAACTAAGAGTGTAACAAAGTTATTCAGATTATATAATATACACATGTTTTTATTAAATTAATTAAAAGCAAACAATATTAAGCCATATGCATAAATAATTGCCATCCTAAATTAGATATATGCTTGCTTTCCCTTTCAAAGCTCGATTATAATAAAGACAGGAGGGACCAAAAGTTTTATATTTATTTGTTATATCACTATATCAGATTAGGTTGTACAATATAAGGCTAATGTATTTCTAAAAATCATTACATTTAAATATATATGTCTAGTTTTTACAATGTTAGAGGTATCCATCAATTATTGTGAAGTTCTTACATATGACTAATAAAATCAGATCAAATAAATAAATATACTAAAGAAGCAATTAACAAAACACACTGGTAGCCTAAGTGATGCCTGTTTTTAAAATCTTGTTTAGTGTAACTTCTTATGCAGGATAATTGTGTAACCTCATGTGTATGTGTACTTTACATTCATTGAACAATGATATGCAAATAGAGATTAACTTTATGATTTGCTATGCTAAGCCCAAAATGGACCAAGGAAAATATACTTATCATAACTGCACACAAAAGGAGAAAAATAAGCCAGGTAAAGTATTTCCCCAAGGTTTGACACTTAATTAATGATAAGGGCTAAATAACTATGAAGACTGATGGCGTTTTGGCGATATGTTCATTTTTTCCATCTTGTTTTCTCCATAATTATTGTGACAAACACGTATCATTAACACATTTGTACTTCTCAATGGTAAGTCGTTTTTTTTTCAAATTTTGATTTTTTAAATACTCTTCCTTCTGCTCTGCTATGGGCATATATTGCTGTGTGATACCCTGCCCTTGGTCTCACCTTACCTTTTTTTCCCAATTCCTTGTCGACTTAGTTTTAATATAGCTGTTCCACTGCATGTGTCACTGGGATATATCAAGAAGAAAATAAAGAAATGTCTAAATTGTAACTTATATCCTTTAAACTAAAACCATATACGTACAGCTTAGATTTTGCTTATTTGAGATTCTGGGTAAACGTAGCAATTATAGTACTTTATTAGTGTATTATATATTAGTAAACCTTTACATATCAACATACATACTTCATATACTGATACAAGTATTTTATACTCTCTAAATCTATGTTGCCTTTGACATCATGATGTAGCTTAACTCCCTAAATAAAAATTAAGAAATAACCCATTGAAGTCCTCTAACCTTCTTTCTCTTGCTAAATATATATAGTATATTATTTTTAAAAATACCATTTTGTTTAGCCAAAATATATATTCTCAATCATTGTGTTCAGAGTACACTAACATAATTCATCAGATAGAACTATTACCAACTAATTTTCATAAAATATGCATTTTAGCTTATTTCTATGTATAAATACCATATTTTAAAAGATTGAAAACATTATTTAGATCATGATTTTAGTTAATTGAGTAGTCCAGAAATATACGTTATACATACATATTTATTCTCTTCAAATTGGATTCAGGACAATTCACAGAAGGTTATTTCATTTGTTACAACCTTCTCATCTAACCATCAATGTGCTTATGAGGGTAAGCAACAGAAGCTGAGCTTGAGAAATATCAATCTATATGCTTTGTTGACATTATCACCAATGTCTAAGTTAAATTGAGCTATGTATGCTCAACATAGATAAAGGGATAATTAAATGAGAAAAATATTCATAGAATAAATGCATAAATACTATGAGAGTATTCATTATATGAAGTAATGCAGTTCAATGTATTTTTTTCTATTTCAAGTAAATTTGTGTTGATTGATACAGGAAAGCATGGATATTTCATATTAATGGGATATTATGTAATGGTTTAACTTAGGTAGCTATTGCTTAGTTTTTTTTTTGTTTGTTTGTTTATTTTGTTGTTGTTGTTGTTGTTTTTTTCTGAGGTATGGTCTCACTCTAGCTCAGGCTGACCTGGAATTCAGAAATTTACTGTGTAGTCTCAGGGTGGCCTCGAACTCTTGGTGATCCTTCTACTTCTGCCTCCAAAGTGCTGGGATGAAAGGCAGCACCACCATACCTGGCTGATTGTTTAGTTTTAAATGAGGTCAAACTAATCTTTCTCTTCAGATGCTTATCATTTCTTTAGGGTAAAAGATTTCAAAGTTCTTTTTTAATCTTCTTGACAAGGTTTGTGTCTCCCAACTGCACATTGGTAGCACACCAAAGTCTCTGTTCCTCTCTAGCTCTTAATTAGTTCCCCTAGATCGACCTTGCTGGATTCCTCCCTTCGTAGCCTTCTCCTCAGTATCTAGAATCTCTCCCAAATTACATCCTGTTTCCTCTCATGACCTGCTTACAATCTGAAATTCTACCTAACACACAAATAACTAAAATAAAATATTCAACACATTGTTAACATTAATATAAATGGAATATCTGTACATATTCATCACAAGACCTTTGAAACTTGATATGCTTTCTGAGATTTATCTTGTATAATATGTTAATACATCAATATTTCCAAATTATTTATTTTGCTGTAAGGCATTAGCAATTTCAAAATATTGTTTAGCTATTGTTATCCATGATACTCAAAAGTCATAGGTAAAAAAATATACAGTGGATTCCAGTGTCATAGGTTTCTTTAGTAAAACAATCTAGTACTGAAAGTTGTTGACCTTATATACAGTTCTATCAGTAACAAATGAGTAATGTATATGCCTCATATTCTTACACACATTTTTAATTATTTGACAACCATCAATCTAACAGTTCTCAAATAACATTTACATTCTAATATTAACTTTAGTTGGTGTATTTCAAAATATGCTTTTACTGTTCATATTTCTAATATGGTGAATATCCCAATTATTTATTGTTGTTTATTTTAGAAGTGTGTATGTGTTTGAAATTTAGTATTTCTTACATAGTATATTAAATTTTATAACTGTCATTGCTGTAATATCTGTAATTTACATAGAGTGAAAATATTTTACTGTATGATGCCAGTTATACGAGACATGGAGAGTAATCAAACTCCCAGACATGGAAAATAGAAGAGTGCTTACTAGATGAGGGAGAAGATGGAAATAGGGATTAGTTATAGGTGAAGGATTTCAGTTTGGAAATATGAAATAAGTCTTAGGAAGTGAGTTATCTCTTCAGCTCCTATGTTATGCTTTCTTATACAAATCTGGCAACCCTAGGGAGGAAGGCCCCCGGTGGAATGGGGGCAGGGATGAGGGAAAGGATGATACCAACACATGATGTGTCCATACTGAGTATGCCCATAATTAAAAAAAATATGAGTGGCATTTCAATGGAATCCTAATATCTAAAGTCAGATTCCTTTATAAAGTAACAATTGTATCTTTAAATTTAATGTTCAGTATCTCAGCAATTTACACCAAGAAAAGGATAATTAACCACACTATTATGTAAAGAAACAGAGAGTATGAGATCATCTATGGCAATATTTTAATATTTATGTGCTAGACACTGATTGTACATTAAACCAGACTGGAACATTAGCAAACTAGGTTCTTTAAATCTGCCAAACTGTTTAGTGAACAAAAGTCATTTTGCCAGGGTGCCAGATTAAAACAAAGAATAAAAGGTGTTGAAAAAATTTTAAATTCTGTACACAGAAATGATAATGTATTGCCTTTAAAACCAAATACCCATTTTATCCTTTTTTAAAACTATGGGTAGTAAATTTGTCTTTTTTATGGGGGAAAGGAATTGATAGGGATTGAAATTCCAACTTTATCTTAATGCTATGCGAGCACTCTATCACTGAAGCTTTTTTTTTTTTCTTTTCATATTGAGATAGAATTATTCTAATTTGCCAAAGATAAATTTGAACTCACTCTGTAGCCAAGTCAGACTTTTAAATTCAAGCTAACAATTTATCTGTCTCAGTCTCTCAAGTAGATGGGATTACAGCCATATCTGGATCAGCTCTTTGATTAGTATTATTTCTCCTCCTGCTCCCTCCCCTCTTTACCTTCCTTCCTTTTCTTATTTATTTTTATGCTGCATGTGTTGTGGGTGTATTTGTTGTATATGGGTGTGTGTACATGTATAATTGAGAACAATGATGACCCTCATTTTGTTCTCAAAGGATGATTATAAAATCATTATCATCATTATCATCAATATCATCATCATCTCTGCATCTAATATGTCTGGAGGTCGCCTAATGCCTTTTAATTCATCTGGAAATATATTACATAAAGAGAGAGAGAATGTTAGGACAGAAATGCAGAAATTGTGTGTTTCAATCCCATTTTTTCACCTGAGTAAGCACAAAGGAAGAATGGTAACTTAACTGCAACAAAGCTTATGTAGCATCTATCCCCTTACTTTGAAAATTGTACTATAATTGAATACCCTGCTATGGATTTGTTGGACAGATATTCAGTTAATTTGACATATCAAATGTCACTTTTGTATATGACATCATGAATTTATTCATAGTGTGCTTTAACAACATGAAATTGATATATATGAATACATATATGTATACATTTATAAATGTATAGGCATATATGCATATTATATATGAATATGCTCATTATGAATGTGCTCATGTATAGTAAGATTATATATAAAAGAATATATGCATATATATGATTATGCATATATATATGGTTTACTTTGCTTAGAAGAAACTCATTAGTTGTACATTTTATTCATTGTATTTATTTATTGCATAGTTCTTCAAATGAAAAGCTCTGCTTGATATATTGCTCTGGGATCAGTGACAACCTTTCCCAAAATGACCCCAGTGCAGTCACTTCCTGAAAAGCACAGTCATTGTAAGCACCCTTCATAAGCATTGAGTGAATTTTTGTTTCTCAGTTTTTTGAGGTAGGGTCTCACTCTGGTCCAGGCTGACCTCATATTCATTATGTATTCTTAGGCTGGCCTTGAACTCACGGTGATCCTCCTACCTCTCCCTCCCAAGGGCTGGAATTAAAGGCCTGCGCCACCACGCCCAGCAGAGTGAATTTTTTTTTTTTTTTTTTTTTTTTTTTGGTTTTTCGAGGTAGGGTCTCACTCTAGCCCAGGCTGACCTGGAATTCACTATGGAGTCTCAGGGTGGCCTTGAACTCACGGCGCTCCTCCTACCTCTGCCTCCCGAGTGCTGGGATTAAAGGCGTGCGCCACCACGCCCGGCTCAGAGTGAATTTTTTAGATATGTCATGATCAAATGCCACAGACTAGGAGGTAAAACAAGACATATCGATTTTTCTCATATCTTTGGAGGTAAGAAGTCAAAGATCAAGGTGTTGCCAGTTTTCATTTCTTCTTCTGTGGTCTACTTGGCTTACAGATGGCTGCTTTCTCACTGGATCTTCAGATGACTATCTCAGCTGTGTGCACATCCCTGATGTCTATGCCAGTTCGGCAGATTGTTCTATGGAAAGCAATAGATGAAGACATCAGAAATGAGCCTATGGTCTGTATACACACCTGCACACATGTTTAGCCACACACATGTGACATGCATGAATGCATACCACACACAATAAACACCAAAAATTAAATAAAACAATAAAAGAATTTAGGTTGCAATAAATTCTTCTTAGGTGTGCTGAATTGTCTACTTTTCAGGATCAATTTTCAACACTGTACAGAGATGAGACTGATTTTATATATATATATATATATATATATACATATATATATATACATATAAATATATATATCTTTAAAGTAATTCAAAAATTTTAATTAAGGTGTATGCTTTCTATAATATATATTGTATGTGCATATATCTAGAATTACTAAAATATCAAGACATTGTACAAGATAAATGATGAACAAAAAGTCAGTTATATTATACATATCTTTAACTTTTGATATGGTTTTCACTAGTATGATATTTGAAATAGTTTATTTTTCAAACATTGTATTATAATACATTCATATAAATCTTGTTTTCATTTGTTTATTGTGACTTTTTTGCTTGTTTTTAGCATCTTAGATGTTTTGACCTGAAGTAAGTACCTCATTCCTTTTATCTTTTCCCTGTTTAGAAGGAAAAATGTTTCATTGTAAGTATGTGATTATATCTGTTACTAGTATCACTGTGAGCCTGGCTAAAATGACTCAGTCAGTATAACAAATGCAACACAATTATGAAAGTGAGAACTTGGATTTGCAGCATCTATGGCGATGATACGCTGGCATGGTGGTCTGTGTTAGATAGACTCTGGAGGTCAATAAAAGGGGATCCCTGGGCAGGGTGACCACCTAGCCAAATCACTTATCTCTGAGTTCAAGGAAAAATTCCTGCCTTAATAAACAAGTTAGATGGTGAATGAGTAAGACAACTGAAGTGTACCTCTTTCCTCCACATAGACATGCATATGTTTGCCCACATGCACACCATGTGCACAGACATGTACACATACACACACACACACACATACACAGTAACTCTGTAAGATTAATAGATTAACTTGTCTTGAGATGTTTTATAGAGTAGGATAAAGGGTGCAAATTGAAAGTTAGAACTTTTATCTTGTAGTTTTATTTATTTTTATTATTTATTTATTTATTCATTCATTTTTGAGGTAAGCCAAAAACGCTGGCATTTTTTTATGCGAGAGAGTGAGAGTGAGAGAGGGAGAATTGGCATGCTAGGGCCCCCAACCACTGCAATAGAAATCCAGATATGTGCAGCCCGTTGTGCACATGTGCAATCTTGCACATGTGTCACTTTGTGCATCTGGCTTATGTGGAACCTGGAGAATCAAACATGGGTCTTTAGGCTTTGCAAGCAAGTACCTTAACCACTAAACCATCTCCCCTAGACATTATTTCATATTTTACATACACACACACACACACACACACACACACACACAGAGAGAGAGAGAGAGAGAGAGAGAGAGAGAGAGAGATAATGTCCCCTAGTCACTAAAAAGAAACTCGAGACACATGTGCCATCTTGTGCATCTGGCTTTACATGAGCACTAGGGAAATGACCCTGGGTTCTTTGGCTTTGCAGGCAAATGCCTTAAACACTAAGCCATCTTACCAGCCCTGTCTTGTAGTTTTATTTCTACTAACTATTTTTCAGTTTTTAGAGGCAGGTCTTGCTATAGGGAATGATAAGTAACCCACATATGATCAATTCAATCTGAAATACTACCTATCTCCCACTATGTAAAATTTTATCAGCTCATAGTATGTGAGCCTCAGTATATAATAATAATTCAGTAGTTCTAAAGTGTGGTACAGGAATTTGCTTGTTAACACATTCCCTTCCCCCAACTCATGCTAATATTGATAATTCTACAACCTAGTAGGTAGCCTGGATAGAAAACATCAGAGTTACAGTCCTGTAAATACAAGTTGAGATTTTATTGGAACCTCAGACATGTGAGCAGAAGATCAAGCTCTGCATTGGTTTGTATTACAAATGCATTTTTAAGAGAAGCAAGAACTTGAGTACAAATTTGTTAGGGCTTCAAACACACAAAGTACACATAATAGAAGTACAATACCCCAATAGTTTTGCTATGTGCAAATAGTAATCAAGTCTTATTTATTAATTTGTGCCTTTCATGCAGCAGCTCAGATTACTATTAATATTTTATGCAGTTATCACTGCTTCCTACCATGTGAACTTGCTGGCTATATTTTATTGATGAAAAATGGGAGGTTGATAAGAATTCAATTATTCTTCCAGGTGCTGCTGGAAACAAGACATTTTCACTTGCAGTACTATGTTCAGAACCTATGATGACCCATATTAATAATTGCATATCAAAAGAATCAGAGCCAAGGAGAGCAATGTGGAATTGAATGAGAATTTGTTAGTTTCTTGAGAAAAAATGTAAAGGATGTTCTTCAAGAATTAGAAGAGTCAAAGACTCCAGGCCATGGTTAAGAACTGTCATTTGGATGACCAATAAGATTCCATGGGTCAATTTATGAAGGAAGCAACCAAGTAAACTGAGAAGATCAATGCAAGAGACAGGGCAGCAGGCTAAACTATATAGGTCAACAGCCATCCTGTGTTTCAAAAGATTTAACTCATTAGCTCATTTGAGCCTGTGTTTTAGTAGGTGCCATGAGTTGAAAGAAAATGACCTCTCTAACAGCAGAGATTTTTTATGTTTTATTTTTGTAGTCAGGGAATAGAGTCAAGTTGGTACTATTGTTAGCCTCCTTCCTGTCCTCACCCCTCCATAGGGATCCTCCTTGTTGGGGTATATGGGTCGTGCATTGTGGGGTTAGCCTTTAGTTTTGAGTAGGAAGAAATATCTCTACATGTCATGACCCAACGTGTAGCTCTGACATTCTTTCTGCCTCCATGTCTGCAAATTTCCTTGAGCTATATTGGGTTCATATTAGGTCGGCTTTTGTGTTGAGATCTTGGGTGCCTCTGTGTCACTGGTTATCTGATTTGGTAGGGGTTGATTGTTTTCTGTGTTTATGTCCTTCACCGTAGTGCTGGTTACTGGTTTGCCAAGAAAATAGCATTCTTGCATGTTTCCCCAATTATTCTTAGTTTCTGCTGAGGCACTTTTGTCCTATGATGGGGTGGTCCTCTCCTTTGGATCTGTGTCTATCTGAAAAAGAGAAGCAGATTCTCCAATGGAGAGTAAAGTTAGCACCAAGTAAATGTAATAACCATTGTTTTGTAAAGAGAGTTTAATGGAGAGCAGATTCATTTTTGGATATGGTTCTGACTTGTTTCCCAGTTCCAGCTATGGGTTCCATTCCACTGAGCAGATCAGTTATCCAAATTGACAGAAGTTGGTTTTCCACCATGGCTATGTGCCACTATTGCACTTGTATGAGCATCATGTCAGGTTGTTTGCTGCTAAGTAGTTGAGACCATGTATTGCTTTGAGAGATATTGGTCATTATCCCCCAGTCACTCATGTAGCACCTTCCATCACTAGATGCGCTGTATTGGGACTGACTCTCTTGCAGCTTCCAGCCATGTTGCTACATGATACGTACCAACAGTGTATGGTGTCTTCAGCAGGAGGGTCTTCCCACTAACCTATGGTGGGTCACCAAGTGCTCTAACAGTAGAGATTTAAGTGTGAAGAATAAATAAATTATTAATAAAATAAATAAAAAAATTATGGGCATGGAAGTCTGGAGTGAGTAGGTAAGACCTCTATTTCCTGGATCCTCCCACCCCCTCTCTGTCTGGGTTCCCTGTGCCTGTCTGTGTGGGCTGGTGGGCACAGTGTCTGAAGTGAGTAGGTCAGACCTTGGTTTCCCAGGTCCTCCCAGTTCCCTGGTCCAAGTATCCTGAGCATGTCTGTATGCTGAATGGCACAGCACAGAGTAAGTTGGCTGGATCCCTACTTCCTTGCTTTTCCCAGTGGCTTGGTCCTGGTAGGTCCCATTGTGACTTGCTCAGGGAGGCCTTGTCCCTGTGTGAGATGCATAATCAGGCCTTTTGCTCTGGTATTTTGACTGGACCCTGGATACCAATGTCACTGTTCACCTGAGTCAGAGGATGCATGGGCCAAAGAACAAAAACTTGTTTCCTCCTCAATAAAATAAAGAGTCTTCCTAAAATGAGCAGGCCACAATACAAAAAAAAAAAAAAAAAAGCCAACAAAAATCAGAAAACTGAGAGATATCCACCAAGTGTTCCTAGTCCTACAATGGAAGCCTCTGATGATATCATAGAGAAATCAACAGAAATTCATTCCCAAAATGAAAACATAACAACCAATGAGACCCTGATCAAAAACATCATTGAACTGGAAGCAAACTATCAGAGAACCAGCAATCATATCAATAAAATTGAAGAGAATCATCTCCTAGTGCACTTAGCTCTTCACAGTAGGCTTAACTTGTTTGCAGGAAACATTAGAACCCTCCAAAGAGATATGAATACATTGGAGGTAAGTCAAAAAATGGAAGATCTCAACAACTGATTGATTAAGCTTAATGAAGACTTGATCAAATGCATGGATGAACTCCTGGAAGCATCAAGAAAATCAGAACTTGAACTGAAATTGTAAATCAAAAAACAGATGGACATGATTCAAAATAACACAACAGAAATAAAAAATCATTGCCGCATAGTATCATTCACATACAGCTCCTAACATGATTTTACCCAAGTTGTAGGCATACCTAGCAAGCATCTTGAGGAATGGACAATAAGGAGGGTGGGTAGAGAAGGCAGGGTAAGGGAAGGGGTAGGGGACACAAAACTGGACCCAAATGGCAATGGTAGCATAAAACTCTACATTCTAAAAGAAAGACCAAATTGTTGTACCTTCACCAGGCCCTTAGAAGGAACACCAGATTCACAAGGCCCTGCTGGGAAACCAACTGCTCTCCATTTGGCTAACTGATCTGTTCAGTGGAATGGAACCCATAGCTGGACCTGGGAAACAAGTCAGAACCATGTCCAACAATGAATCCACTCTCCATTAAACTCTCTCTAAAAAATAATGGTGGGCTGGGCATGCTGGCACACACCTTTAATCCCAGCACTTGGAAGGCAGAGGTAGGAGGATTGCCATAAGTTCAAGGCCACCCTGAGACTAGATAGTGAATTCCAGGTCAGCCTGGGCTAGAGCAAAGCCCTACCTTGAAAAACAAAATAATAATAATAATAATAATAATAATAATAATAATGATATAAAATAAAATAAAAATAATGGTTATCACATTACTTGGTGCTAACCTTAATCTCCATTGGAGAATCTGCTTTGCTTTTTCACACAGACACAGATCCTAAGGAGAGAACCACTGCTGTTTCTGGAATGGGAACCAGCATAACGGTGATGGAGATAAACACAGAGAACAGTCAACCCCTACCAAACCAGATATCCAGAGACACAGAGGATCCCAAGATCTCAAAACTTGAAGCACACCTAACATGAACCCAACATGGCTCAGGGAAATTTGCAGAAGAGGGGGCAGAAAGAATGTCAGAGCTACACTTTGGGTCATGACATGCAGAGACAGTTACTACTACCCAAAACTAAAGACTAGCTGCACAATGCATGACCCATGTACCCCAACAAGGAGGGTCCCTGTGGAGGGGGGAGGACAGAGAGGAGGCTAACAATGGTACCAACTTGACTGTATTCACTGACTACAAAAATTTAAATAAAAGAAAACAAAAATCAAATAGATATTTTAAAAACCTCTCTAGAACCCCTTACCAACAGAGTTACTCATGTGGAAGACAGAACCTCTGACCTGGAAGACAAGACAGAACAAATTGATCAGGAGAACAAAATCTTTGCTAAGCTCAAAAAATCAAGTGAACAGAATATGAGGGAACTGTGGGACACCATAAAATGACCAAACAGCCAATCATGGGTATACCGGAAGGAGAGGAAATCCATGCCGGTGGCATAGTGACCATATTCAATAGAATTATTAAAGACAACTTTCTGAATCTCTCAAAACAGAGGCCCATCCAGATACAAGAAGCCCACAGAAAACCAAATGGACAGGAATAAAGAAGAAACTTTCCAAGACACATCATAGTTAAAAGTCTTAACAATGAAGACAAAGAGAGAGTGCTAAAAGCAGCAAGAGAGAAACAATTCACTACATACGAAGGCAATCCCCTTAGAATTACATCAGCTTTCTCAATGGAAACCCTGAAAGCCAGAAGGGCCTGGAATGGAACACTTCATAGTCTGAAAAACTATGGCTTCTAACCCAAGCTACGCTACCTAGTAAAATAGGTGTTAAAATAAAAACTTTCCATGAAAAAAGTCAACTCAATGATTATATGAACACAAAGCCAAACCTACAGAGAATACTTGACAGAATATTCCACACAGAAGAGTCTAGCAACCAATCTCAAAAGCCAAGAAGAAGTTCACAATAACCAAAATAGACCAGGCTCAAAATAGTACAAAATACAAGAAAGCAGTAAACCGCATAAAACACTGCATCATGGCAAGGATTAATTCAAACCTCACATTGATAACCTCAAATAGTAATGGTCTTAATTCACCCATCAAAAGACACAGATTATCAGGATGGATCAAAATACTTGGACCCTTCTATCTTGTGTCTTCAAGAAACCCACCTCACCATTAAAGATAGACATGTCCTCAGGGTGAAAGGTTGGAAATTATATTCCAAGCAAATGGGAATAAAAAAACAAGTGGTCATTGCCATATTAATATCTGATAAAATAGACTTCAAACCAAAACTAGTCAAAAAGGACAAAGAAGGCCACTTCCTACTCATCAGGGGAATGATCCTACATGAGCTCATCACAATCATAAATCCATATGCACCCAAAACTCTGCATCTCAAAATTTCTAAAGGTGATAAATTCCTTCAGCAAAGTGGCAGGATACAAAATCAATGCACATAAATCAGTAGCTTTTCTATATGCAAAGGACAAATGTACAGAGAAAGAAATCAGTGGATCCATCCTATTGTCAATAGCAACAAAAAAAATTAAATGTCTTGGAATAACACTAACCAAGGATGTGAAAGACCTATATAATAAAAACATTAAAACACTCAAGAAAGAAATAGGGGAGGACTTCAAAAAATGGAAATTACTCCATGCTCCTGGATAGGCAGAATTAATATTGTAAAAATGGCTACTATACAAAAAGCAATATAGAGATTTAATACAATACCAATGAAAATACCAGGATCACTCTTCTCACAGATTGAATAAATGACATCAATATTCATATGGAATGGCAGAATGCCTCAGATATCCAAACATATCCTCAGTTAATGGGGGAAAATGACCAATATCTGTCCAAACAAGTCATGGTCTAACCTACTTAGCAGCAAATAACCTGCCGAGATGCTCACACAAATGCAGTAGCTACGCACAGCCATCATGGGAAACCAACTGCTCTTGATTTGGCTAACTGATCCCCTCAGTTGAATGGGACCCATAGCTGGAGCTGGGAAACAAGTCAGAACCATATCCAAACATGAGCCTGCTCTCCATGGGCTACAAGAGGGCTACACCTATTAAATTTTCTATAAAAAATTAAGGGTTATCCCATTTGTCTGGTGCTAACTTACTCTTGGTTGGAGAATCTGCTTCTCTTTTTCAGATAGACGCAGATCCTATGGAGAGAGCCACTCCATCATATCTCAAAAGGGCCCCAGCTGAAACTAAGAACAACTGGCAAAACAAGCAAGGGTGATGTTTCCTTGGTGAACTGGGTACCAGCAGAAGGGTGAAGGAGGTCGACACAGAGAACAATTAACTCCTACCAAATCAGATATCCAGAGACTCAGAGGCCCCCAACACCTCATCACTGAAGCAGACCATAAATGAACCCAACATGGCTCAAATAAATTTTTGCAGAAGAGGGGGAGGAAAGAATGTCAGAGCCACACATTGGGTCATGATATGCAGAGATATTTATCCTACCCATAACTGTGGGTTAACTCCACAATGCATGACCCATATGCCTCAAAAAGGAGAGGCCAGGGGGACAGGGTAGGACATGGATAAGCCTAACAATGGTACCAACTTGACTGTATTCACTGAGCACAAAACTAATTAATAAAAAAAAACAAATTATCAAAAATACACCTCTGCTGGTATCACCATACCTGATCGAAAGCTATATCACAAAGCCATAGTGACAAAAACAGCATGGTACTGGAATAAAAACAGAAACATAGACCAATGGAACAGAATTGAAGACCTAGACCTTAGTTCAAGTAACTACAGCTACTTGATCTTTGACAAAGATGCCAATAATGTCTGGAGGAAAGGTAGCATCTTCAACAAGTGGTGCTGAACAAATTGAAAATCATTTGTAGACAAATAAAATTAGACTCACTCATTTTGCCATACACAAACATCAAGTCCAAATGGATTAATGACCTCAATATATGACCTGAAACCCTTCAACTAATGGAAGAAAAACTATATACGCATAGTCTTATTACATGTTTCTTTTATATATAATTTTTCTTTTTTCTTTATTAGTCAGTTCTGTATTCAGCAAATACAGTCAGTTTGGTACCATTATTAGGCTCATCCGTGACCTACCCCCTCCCCTTGGCCCCTCCTTGTTGAGGTATATGGGTCATGCATTGTGGAGTTAGCCCACAGTTATGGGTAAGCTAAATGTCTCTGCATATCATGACCCAACATGTGACTCTGACATTCTTTCCGCCCCCTCTTCCGCAAAATTTCCCTGAGCCATGTTGGGTTCATTTTTGGTCGGCTTCAGTGATGAGGTGTTGGGGGCCTCTGAGGCTCTGGCTCTCTGATTTGGTAGGAGTTGATTTTTCTCTGTGATGATCTCCTTTCCCCTTGTGCTGGTATCCGGTTCATCAGGAAAACAGCCCCCTTGCTTGTTTCTCCAATTTTTGTTAGTTTCAGCTGGGGCCCTTTTGAGGTATGATGGGGTGGCTCTCTCCTTAGGATCTACATCTATCTGAAAAAGAGAAGCAGATTCTCCAACGGAGAGTAAGTTAGCACCAGGACAAATGAGATAACCCTTACTTTTATATATCAACACAATACCATATATATATATATATATATATATATATATATATATATATATATATATATATATTTAAAGTATTTAAAAAATATTGAATATCAATTAGAAATTAAAGATTTACTAGAGGTCCTAGTCCATTGTTTTCTAGCTGTGAAATAACACTACTAGTCTTGTATTTATTGGCTACCATTCACTGTAATAATTGCAGAATTTACATATTTCTGTTCATGTCTTACAAAAAACACACAAATAGTAACTATTGATGACTGTTCTAGTGATTTTTGTTCTAATTCTTATTTGTATATTTTGTTTTGGAGACAGAGTGTTACTCTGTTATTGAGTTAGCTCAGTTCAGGCTGTCCTGCAAGTCACAATTTAGCTTAGACTGGACTCAAACTCACAGAAATCCACCGTTCTGTCTCTCAAAAGCAGAAATTATGCACATGAACCACCATGTCCTGCCATATTGCTATTTACTCAGATGCCAGATATTTGTCTTAGTAAGATTAAGTGGCAGATATGACAATGTTGCTCCATTCAGTTTGGTTTGAAAGCTTGAGCTCATAACTTGTATCATGCTTCATGATTACTACTATTGATTACCATGTTCTCAAAAAGCAAAATTGGGCATATTCACCCTATAGTTTTGCCCTAACACAAATACACAATTCAAATTTGTTTCGAATTTATATTTCTTGTGGTGATGGTTGTTTGTATTAGGAGTCATACATAAACTCATGTGTTGTGAATGCTTGTTTCACAGGTGATGATGCAATTTGGGAATTAGAGCCATGTTTGAGGAGGTATTTGTTGGGAAATGGCTTATGGGTGTTACAGTCAGCTTCTCCTTTGCAGTGTTTGGCACACTCTCCAGCTACTGTTGTCCAGCTGATATTGGCCAGGAGGTGATGCCTAGCCCTGCTCATGCCATTCTGTAAGCCAAAATATACCCTTTCTTCCCACAAGCTGCTTTTTGTCACATGCTTTCTGTTAGCAATGAGAAGGTAACTGTGATATTTGTAATGGAAATGTATATTAAAATCAGAATGTTTTATTTAAAATGACCAACTAGGACATTCATTACTTCACTCTTCCTCTAGCTGCCAAAGTCAAGAATTATGCTCACTAATGAATTGACTGAAGAAAATTTTTCCGTAATTGAATGATTAAACCTACCTTTTGAAGGGACTAATGGTAAATTTTTATAAAAACATTAAAATGTTTTAATTAAAATGATCTAAATTGGTAAAGCATTTGCATTAGGAGAAATGTTTCTTATACCTAATTTTCTAAAGTAGCATTACATATATAGGAATCACTTGATTAGAAATCATTACTAACTTTATCCTAACTTTATGAAGCATATGAATGAACAGAAATGGAAACTGTGTGTAAATTTTAGAACATAAAATAATCCATGTTGCTTTTTAATAATCAAATAAAAAATAATTTTTAAGACTTTAATAAAGCCTAACACTTAAAAGATAAAATGTCTTGACAATGTAGAATAATTCCATGCATGTAAATGACCTGAAATCTTGGGGATATGGTGTATTATCAGTCCCCTTAAAGATTACAAAATGGTTCTATGAAATATAACTAACTGTAACTAAAATTGACTATATTTGGCTGAAATATGGAATAATAAATCTCAGAACTGAAAAAAATCTTAGAAAGTTCATGAAGTTCAGTTCTTGTCTTTATATAAGATAAAAATTTTCTTATTTTGTTACAAACTTTAGAACTTAAAATTTCCACTAAAATTACATAGCTGTGCCTTCATTATGTGTTAACGACAATGAAGTATGTTTTTATACATCTTAGTTTCCTGATAGAAAGTATGCCTGGCACTGTTTTGGTCTTGGTTATTTCTGTTTAGTTTTTGATTTTTCAGCCATTCTTCTCAGGCAGGATTTTGTTTGAATTAGAAGCAATGCAACAAATAACCCCACAATGATTTAAATTATCCCCACTGTGGATGACCCTCAATAGAATGGGGGTGAGGAGAAGCAAGAGGATAACCTGATAGGCATATGACCGACCGGTTTGTAATCTGTTTATATTTTAAAGTTTCTAATAATATATTTGAATATACTCTTAGCTGCTTAAAACCTAAATATGAATGCTATTATCTTTTCCTAGTCTCCTAAAAGTACATAAATATTATTCCTGCTAGCAACACAGACTTTGTGAAGAAATTCTCTTTCTCTCTCTCTCTCTCTCTCGCACACACACACACACACACACATGGGAACTTTCAATATAAGCCTTTGTAGAAATTTAGGTCTATGTAATGAGTAAGAAGATATTCTGTACTTAAATATGAATGTTTTATGTTTTATTGATTCATTGAATTTCTTCTCAATACTTTTAACCTATGTTACTTAATTTTTTTTTTTGTATTCCTCATTTTTTTTTTTAATGTGGGCTGTTGGAAGCACACAAGGTCTAGTTTCATTACAAAATACAAGTACACAATAAAGGAATTTCAACTATAATAAGTATGGAATATTTAAACTACAAAATTCATTCGTTTCCTATAACTGAAACTGTCCTTTTAACTAATGTCTCCCTATTTGTTATAAACATAATATTATTCTCTGATTTTATGAATTTCACCTTTTTTTGGAATCCACTTATAACAGTATGATGCAGTATTTTTTTCATCTTGCTTTTGGTTTATATTAACTAACCTAATATATATACATGTTGCAAATAGTCAGATTTCCATTTTAAAATCTGGATAATATTCCACCACATGTATGGATGTATGTGTTTGCATATGTACGTGTATCAGACAGCTTCAGGTTAACTGAGATGAACTTCCAGACCAGGCACAGTTATGGAGGAAGGGATATTTATTGAAGCTTACAGATCCAGGGGAAGTTCCATAAATGGCAGAAGAAAGCTGGCCTGCCTTCACAGGACCAAGCAGAGAGAGAAAAGCACAAGCCCCAAAACCACACAGAACAGCACACTTCAGGAACTCCAGCTAGGCACACTTTGCATATCTTTAGATTGAAATCTCAAACCCACCACCACACCTTAAGATGCACACAATGGTATTGACTCCAGCCAGGTGGCTGCAGATGCAAACTACAAACAAACAACTGAATATATTGGGGGACATCTATTCTATTCAAACCACCATAGTACGTATATCACAAGTTCTCTGTGCACTTATCCATAGAAGGATTATTAGGTTGATCCTACTCTTGGATATTGTACATCATGCTACAATAAACATGGGTATGTAGTACTCTCTATATAACTTGCCTTACTTCCTTTTGATGAGTTCAGAAAATAAACGTTTTTCATAATAATTTTTTATAATTTAACATATAATTAGACATTCAGTAATTAAACATTTTCTTCTAATTGATGTACTTTTAAAATTTATTATGACGAAAAATAAACTTTAATATTAGTTTTAAAAGTATATGTTTAATTCTAGCTTATTTTATTTTTTAGAAGATTTAAAAATATTTTATTTATGTATATATTTGAAAGGGAGATGAGGATTATATATGTAATTTACATGCATATACATACATAGAAAGAAGGAGAAAGAGAGGGAAGGAGGGAGAGAATGGGTGTCTCAGGACCTCTAGCCACTGCAAACAAACTCCAGATGCATGCACCTCCTTGTGTTTCTGGCTTACATGGGTACTAGAGTATCAAACCTGGGTCCTTCAGCTTTGCAGGCAAGTGCCTTAACCACTAAGCTGTCACTCAGCCCATTTATTTATTTTATTTTTATGTAAGATACCTTACCCAGAGAAGATCACAGCATTGTATTGTCTAGTACCTTTTATGATGTACTCAGATACATATTTTAGTAATATAGCTTAATTGTGCATGTAATATAAGGTAAGGAACTTTTATTTTATTTTCCCTTTTAGGAATACTATGCTGTAGACACTTACCTGTCTCACTTCTCTTCTCTTTTCTATTGAAAGAAGGACTAACTTCCATGAGAGCCCCTGACAGCATATTTTTGAATACATGAATATACACAGAGTAAAATGGAAGGAAAGAACTATAATTTTCCCTGTTCAATACCTGGAAAATTTCTCTACCAGTAGCATCTTTTCTGCTATACTGGTCCAGGATGTTAGGTTGCTGAAAGGTGGTTCTGGTCCCTCAGCCTCTTTGTCTACCTCCTTCATGTTTCCTTCTCATGGCTTCATGGTTAAAGGTCAGATGGTCTCAGAGTCTTCTGAGTAGTGGTTCAGGCTTTTCCACCCTATGTTGCTTTTGTGTATTAATTCTTTTAAAAATAATGAACACACATTTCATCTTTGACTTTTTTTATATTTGTGGAAATGCACTTTTTAAAAAATCTCAATTATTCTTCACCAATGTATTTTACAAACATAAATTCAATCCTATATTATATTAACATTGATGTGGCAATAAATTTTAGATGAACTCAATTTTCTATCAAAGAAATATTTACTTTTTCTATAATTTTAAAATAGGTTGTTTTCACAACCTTAATTTGCCCAAGCATTTTCTTTCTGTTATTTTCTATTATGTTTTTGAACTAGAATGTAATACACTCCATCAGGGTACAAATCTCTTTCTTTTAACAGACTTCTTTATAGTATACAAGCCAATGCCAGGAATGTTTGGTAAATATATGAATTTTCCAAAATTGGCAATTCCCTGTTCAGAGGTTGATTGCAATTTAATTATAATTAGCATAAACCTTGCATTTTCAACTTTTTTATCTTCAGAGTTTCTACAATGTATTTTCTACAATGTGTTTTAATAAATAGTTTATAATGATTTATATTCAGAGTTGGAACTCATTTATTAAATCCTTATCAAAGTATAGGAGCAGGGGCCTTGCCTTCATTGTCTAAATCTCTTAATTTGAAAATGTTTGCATCATCCACCGTCTCCTCCTTACCTCCTGTCTTTATTTATTTTTTGTTTTGTTTTTCTTGGGGATGTCTCTATTTTTTTTTAGTACATATCATATTATTATTTCTTCACTATGAATTCAGTTACTAAGTATTATATTATAATTCAATAATTACTTCATTTGTAATTACAATGTCAATTTTCTTTATATTCAGCACTAATTTTAAATTTTATTTTTTAATTCCAATCTATGAATTTTTAATACTGACCTTATTAGTTTCATGTTTTAACTTTATCAGTTTAAATTGTGTTAATCTCCCTAAATATGTCTTTTAGGCATTTTTCAGATACTTTCTACTAATTATATTTTTCATAAATGAGTTAATGTGCTACTGTTGTTTTTTCAAGATATGTTCATTGGTCTGGGAAGATGGCTGAGCGGTTAAGATGTTTGCCTATAAAGCCTAAGGACCTAGGTTTGCCTCCTCAGTAACCAGGTAAGCGAGATGCAGAAAGGGGATACTTACATCTGGAGTTCACTCGCAGTGGCTAAAGGTCCTGGTGCACGCATTCTCTCTCCCATCTCTCTCTTCCCCTCTCTCTGTCTTTCCTTCTTTGTCTGAAAATAAATAAATTAAAATCTCTAAAAAATATTTTAAGATGATATGTTTGTAATATTTTATTCATTCATATATTTTTTCAGTTTAGTTTCTAGGTTCATTTTGAGTGTGAAGTTAATTGCTCATTTTGGCTTGGCCCTTATTTATTATGTCTCTATATTTTTTCTTTCTGTTTCCTTCAAACTTTCTATTCTGCTTTTTCATCAGTATGGCAAGTCTCTAGTCAAGAATGAAGCTATACATTAGCAATTATTTCAGAACACTAGTAAGTTAGTAAATGTTCTCAGTATCAAAAAAGGAAATAGCAGCCGGGCGTGGTGGCACACATCTTTAATCCCAGCACTCAGGAGGCAGAGGTAGGAGGATCACCATGAGTTTGAGGCCATCCTGTTATTACCTAGTAAATTCCAGGTCTGGGCTAGAGTGAAACCCTACCTTGGGGGAAAAAAAAAAAAAAAAAGGAAATAGCTCATGCTTAAACATCTAATGAGAAAGATGTGATTATCAACCTCCTATTGAGTGGAAAACTGAATGGCACAGTAATTTTGAGACACTTTCCCAAGATCATACAGTGCTTACTTTCAGGAGTAAGATTCAAAACTGGGAATTCCAACCCTTTATACCGAACAATGGTGCTAAACCAAAACTGAACACTTTGGAAAACTCTGAGATCTATGTTTACATAAGGCAGGAAATAAGCATCAGTTGCATTATTTGGAAGGTTTAATACTTGTTCCTACTGTGAAAAAATAGTATGCTTATTATATTCTCTATGAACTATTTACAACATAGTTTATTCCAGTATCTCTAAGCCTCTTTAACAGAGGTCGAAATAAGGAAAAAGCAATTCCATTCTATGCCTAGAGGAGAATAAGCTCTTTCTACTAAACCTCATCTACTGATGCACATTACTTGTGGGACAGCTGAATGTTAGAATGAACAAATTCCTTTTCCAGTTTTGTGAATCTATCTAAAGGATGCCTGAAGGTAAAGGTGAGTTATGCGGTATAATTTAAAAGCATAAAACGTTGTATGACTACATTTCTGACATGCCTGGGTTTGACAGCCTGGGAGTTCATGCAATATACATGGAGATGCAGCCTGCAGCTCTAGTAACTACTTGCCTGGTGAATGGCAGCTGTAAACACATTGTTTATCGCAGACTCACATACAGTTTATAATGGCTGGATTGGCAGGTAGATGACTAAGTCGACAATGCTTGAAGGTCTTTCTAAATCCTGGTGTCAAATTAATATATGAAAAAAAGCAATCATGTTACTTTTACTGCTAAAACTTCATTAAAAATTCCTTTTAGCCAATAATTGGAACAGGTTATAAGTCAGGAAATGGATATCCCAGTTTTAGATTTCTCAACTATTCATCTCATGCATATTTATGTACCTTCTGAGGTATATTTTATTTGTGAGTTGAAGTGATTGATTCTTACTCAAACCTCACAGTATTTCAAAACTTAACCTAAAGTCATTAATAAAATTTTGTTAAAAGATCTGTGTTATAGGAAAACAGTCATCAAAAAACAGGCGAAGGTCTTCTCATATTGAAATTTAAAGAATGCTTGCATTACTTCTTTAAAACTGTATAAAGTTGTCAAATATTTAAAAGTGCATATATTGTTTGGTATTTCTTATTTTGAATGCTGAGTTCTTCCACATGGACTCAAAAATTCTAATCTTCTTTTGAGCATTAGGCATAATTGAAGTCTCTACTTATGTATGATAATCTATTGAGGAGTTCAATTTTTATAAATTCTGCTTGTCTCTAATCTTTTATTGATCCTTACTTTAGAAACATTATTAAGACTTACTGAGCAAAATTATTTATGAATTATTTCAAATGATACTTTCAAATGTAATTCACTAATTCTTATACAACATCCATTTTCTTATATCACACAATAAAAATTTTAGAAATACTAAAATGCAGATATGTAGATCCGAGTAAAAGTCTTGTCTGGCATAGAAAGACATACCAGACACTTTGGTGGACTATAATAAAATAATTTAAATTTGAAATATTATAGAAAAAGGAGAGTTCTTTTTTTTAATTTTTTTTGTTCATTTTTATTTATTTATTTGAGAGTGTCAGAGAGAGAGTCAGAGAGAGAGAGAGAGAGAGAGAGAGAGAGAGAGAGAATGGGTGCGCCAGGGCTTCCAGCCACTGCAAATGAACTCCAGACGCGTGCGCCCCTTTTTCATCTGGCTAACGTGGGTCCTGGAGAATCGAGCCTTGAACTGGGGTCCTTAGGCTTCATAGGCAAGAGCTTAACCACTAAGCCATCTCTCCAGCCCAGAAAGGAGAGTTCTTTAACAAAGGGCTATAAATATTTTTCTTTAGGTGATTTTTCAACTTACATAAATCACTTGTGTATACATATATATATATATATATGTATATATTATATATGTGTATATATGCATATATATACATATATATGTATGTATATATATGTATATTTATACATGTTTATATATGTATATTTATACATATATAGAAATATAATTTTTCTTATGTAATTTATATTCTTTTATCCCCTCACCCGACCCCCATTTTTCTTAGGGCCCTGGGGTCTTTGGTGTTCAATTTGGGCTAATTAGGGTCGTTCTCTGGGCAGAGGGAGCTGGGCTTCAGGATATTTCTACCCATCCTGTGGCCCTTGCACTCTTCTTACCCCCTCTTCGACAGCAGTCTCTGAGTCTTGGCAGAAGTGTTAGGAGTCTCTTTTAGTGTTGACTTCTCTGTAGACACTGCATTTCTGTTATGATGTGTTTCAGTTCTCCACCATCATGTTTGCTGCTGTTTCCCTGGAGGCAGTGATTTGATAGCATTGAGAGCAACTCTCGTGCTATTGCTTCCTCTGCAGTTTCTTCTGAACACCTGTAAATGTGGCAAAGGTGGCTCATTTCATGGTGAGAAGATGGCTTCTTTTCTTGTATTAATGGATCTTTGCTCTCCCCTGTATTCTCTGCCATCTGTAAAATAGAACAGATTCTCCAACCAAGGGTGAGAATAGCTTTAATTAAGGGGGATATGTATAGAAGTTGGAGAGACATTTTGGTGAAGCTACCCATTCAACTTGTCCAGAGAGCAATGGGGTTTCTGTTGGGTGTTGTGAGTTTCCTAGTCATGGGGTGCTGACTTGGTTATCAGTACCAATTATGAGTTCCCTCCCACTGAGTGAGCCTCATGTCCAATTGGAAGGCAGTTGTTTACCCACAAAGGCTACGTGCCACTGCTACGTAAGTGTGTGCTTTTTGCCTTGCTGCTCCGTTGCATAGCTTGCAGGGTTTTCTATTCTTACTGTCGATGACCATTATTTGTATACTTTTAAATTTTTGTATATTTGTAACTTACTCTTCTTTTAATGTTCTACACAAATATACATACATACAAACAAAGAAACAGATTCTAAGTTTTTTTAAGCATTTGTTTGTATCTTTGTCTTTAAGAGTTACATTAATAGTACTCCCCAATTATTCTCTGTCCATTACCCAGAGTCCAAGTACATGTATTAAACTATGATTCAAAAGGATTGCCTTTAAAACATGATACTTTGTTCCCAAGCACAATTAAGGACTATGCAAGTTCAGGGCCTCTCTGGTGCAAGATGAGACCAGAATGAGGCATTTTCAGAAAGAAACATCAAATACAGGGCATATATAGGAAAGGATATTTCTGAGCAAGTATTTTTTACATGTTCAAACATATTTATTTATACATAAAAATGAATGATCTAAAGAGCATATCCTTCTCTAACTGCATTTCGTAAGTTTAATTTGTAACATTTTTATTGTCTTTAAAGGATGACCTTTTTGATGTTTATTATTATTGTTAGTATTAACAAGATGTTTCCTGTGGATACATCATGTGTATCTTTTCCTTCATCCCTGCCCCCATCCCATCGCGGACACTCCTCAATAGAGTTGCAGGTATTCCCCATGGCACTGTAATTTATGCATTGTGGGAGCATTAGTCAGTTATTTTTTGTGGGGGAGGGAATGTCTCTGGGAATGATGTCTCAAACAGTGGCTCTTATAATCTTTCTGCCCCCTCTTCCACAAAATTCCCTGAGCTGTGGTGGGTGAGTTTTAAGTCTACCTCAATGATGAGCTCTCTCAATGATGGATCTCTACTTTGGTAGGTGTTGAGTGTACTCAGGGTCTGTCTCCTACCCCCTGGCACTGATTATCTGGAACAGCATGGAAGCAGCTCTCTTGAAAATATTATTTATTTATTTATTTGAGAGAGAGGGAGGAAGGGAGGAAGGCAGGGAAGGAGAGAGAAGGATAGAATGAGTACACCCAGGGCCTCCAGCTAGTGCGAGCAAACTCCAGATGTATGTGCTTCCTTGAGCATCTGGCTTATGTGGGTCCTGGGGACTCAAACCTGGATACTTTGGCTTTTCAGGCAAATGCCTTAACCACTAAGCAATTCCTCCAGTCCCTCTGAGCAAGTATTTAAATTGTAGAAGCTACTGGTAATTACTAAGTGATTGTGTTTACATCTTAATGATCAAATACATAACTGGAGTTTCATTCTGAAACTTGTATTTATATTCACTTTCCTTATTCTTCACAGTGCTATTCATTCTGTAATTATCCAGTGAGATGGGACAAAATATATTCCATGAATGTTCCCCCAAAAATAGACAATTAAAAAACATTTTTGTAGTTGCCATAATGTATCAGTATATGTATATCAACATATATACTTGCCATTTATATGCATGTATACATGTACATACATGAATATATAATTAAAATACCTCCAGGTATATATTTTAACTTTTAACAAGGAGAAATGTAGAGTGAGAATAGACCTTGAGCATTAATAATTGTATTAGACTTAGTAGAGAATAACCTAAAAGGGGGTAACTTTATTCATATGAAAATTAGAGCATGGGGCACAGAAGCTCATTATGAAGTTCAAACAAAAAACACTGTGTTACCTGCATTTGTTACACTCTAATTCATATAAACATTTCTCTTTATAATTTACTGATCAAAAAGAAATCATCAACTTCTTTTCAGCATTATGTAGCTTCTTTAATTCAAGCAGCATGGTACCATTAGCAATACTGGAAATGGACAGAACACACAGCAGTCTCTTATCTGACATCAGTAGTCATGACTGCAGTGCAGCAGAAACAAATGCAGTGTCTGTATCACCCTCCTAAGTTTAGTTGTATATACACAGTTTTGCTCTAACCTGAGTGCATGCTATTGTTTTTCTCAGATCCAAAGAGTCCCTGTACTAAGCTTAAAAGCTGAGGGTGACTTTACTGAAGACAATAATGTAGAAACACTAGAACTCATTCTAAATTCAAAGGCAATGGATGATTGGTCTTGAGTGGCATTTTATCATTTGCATGGTGGATATTATATTTCACAATTAAATTTCTCCTATACAAAGTGCCCGTCTGTCACCTTCAAAACAGGGGCTGGAGAGATTACTCAGTGGTTAAGGCACTTGCTTGCAAAGCCTAACGACTAGGGTTTGACTCTCTAGATCCCATGTAAGCCAGGTGCACAAGGTGATGTAAGCCCACAAGGTCACACAAGCGCACAAATTGGTGCATACATCTGGAATTGGATTGCAGTGGCTAGAGGCCCTGGCATACCAACTCTGTGTGTGTGTGTGCGTCTGTGTCTGTGTGTCTGTGTGTGTGTCTGTGTGTGTGTGTGTCTGTCTGGCTTCCTCTCTTTCTCTCTCTCTACCTCACTCTCACTCTCTCATTGAAAACAAATAAATACAGGGCCGGGTCAGATGGCTTAGCGGTTAAGGCATTTGCCTGCAAAGCCAAAGGATCCCATTTGCACTCTCCAGGACTCACGTAAGACAGATACACAAGGGGGCGCATGTGTCTGGAGTTCGTTTGCAGGTTCTGGAGGCCCTGGTGTGCCCATTCTTTCTCTCTCTCTTAAATAAATAAATAAAATATATTAAAATAAATAAATACATAAATAAATACATCTACAATCAGGAATGTTATGAGGTTAGAAGTTAAGATTCTATACTACCAAAGAAAATAGGTGTTGGGGCACATTGATCACAGATGTTCAGAATTTTAAAAAGGCTGGTCTGCAGATCCTGTTAAAACCATTTCTGGGATGTGAAACCTGAAAGAAAAAAGATTCCATGGGAAGGAAAACAACCTGAGGGAATGTACGTGCCAGTGCAATAGTGGCACACAGCCTTGGTGGATAACCAATAACTTTCTGATTGGCTAAGATATCCACTCAGTGTAAAGGAACCCTTACCTGGAATTGGGAACCGGGTCAGTATCTTGTGGAGACAATGATTATCTTCTCTAGTGTCAAGCTCCCACTAGTGGTTGGATAAAAGAGTGGTTATATACATCAAATTTTCCCTAAATTAATAATGCTTACCCTAAACTACGCTGACTTCACTCTCTGTTAGAGACTCTGCTGTTCGTTTTCATAGGGTAGTGAGACCTGAGAAGATAAACTACCTCTCAAACTTCAGCCAAGCCACAGCTGAAACCACAGAGAAAGTGGGTAGAGGAGCAAGAGTACTGCTTCCATGCTGAACCTGACAATCAGCACCAGGGTGAAGGAGACAGACACTGAGGACACTCATCACTTACCAAAGCAGAGATCCAGAGGCTCCTAGAGCTCATCACTGAAGTAGGCTTAAAACTTACCCACCACAGCTCAGGCAATTTTGTGGAAGAGGGGCGGAAAGCTTGTAAGAGCCACAGGTTATGACATCATGCCCAGAGGCATTTCCCCCCCCCCAAATAGACTGTTGCTCCCCCAATGCACATAACCCCTAACCCCATGGGGAGTACCTGCAACCCCAGTGAGGAGGGTTCCTAGTGGAATGTGGGCAGGGATAAGGGAAAAGAGGGTACCAACACATGATGTATCCTATCCACACAACATACGTTTTTAATAATAATAGTAATAAAAAGACACAGCAGGGAAGAAGACTTTCTATAAACATAAGATCCATGGCCTTGTTCAAGTTGGACTCCACATGTTTCAAACTTTGCATCAGTATACTACTTTCATTTAAAATTAACTCAGACTAATGTGTGTTTTCTTGAGTATGACTGCTGTGCCCTAGGGTACCAGTGTTTTCAGATTTTTAAGAAACTACCAAAGTATAAAGTGATTGTACGGTGTTGCGTTCTTAACAGACACTAAAGAGTGTTTCAGTGACTCCACGCCATTCTAGCAGTTGTCCCGCTGTACACTATGGTGACGGAAAATGTACAAGATTTTGCAGATGTACATCTGCCATCTGTGTATCCTGCTTGTTGAGGGCCCCCTTTAAATCTTTGGCTCATTTTTAGGCTCATTGTTTTCTTATTCTTGCAAGTTAAGAATTCTTTGCATTTCAGAATAAGTTAATGATCAGACGGATTCTTTTATTTGTAAATTATTTTCTTTTCCATGGTTTTCTTCTCATTTTTTTTTCTTTTTTGCTATTGGATTTTATAAAGCACAATACTTTAACTTTTATAAAAATATAGTTTATTTTTCCTATAAAATTCCATGTAAATACTATGCATATAACTGTTATTAAACTAGGATCATCAAAATATCCTCATATGGTAATATCTGTACTTTCATAATTTTATGTTTTATTTGCTTGCTTAGTTTTGGATATTTCTGATTGAACCAATGGTCAGCATCAATGGCCTTCTGCATGATGGGCAAGCACATTATCTGAGTTGTATCCTTAGCCATAAAGTTCTGTTTTATATTGGCACTTTGGAGTTAACTCTTGCCAAAGATCTATGCCTGGATTTGTTTTCATTTTGCATGTGGGTATTTAATTTTCTCAACTCCATTTGTTAAAGCACTACTTTTTATCCATTGCATAGCTTTTTTCTTTCTTAAAGACAGGTTAGCTATATTTAATGAGTCTATTTCTGTATTTCTGTCTTTCTTTTTTTTTTTTTTTTTTTTTTGTTTTTCGAGGTAGGGTCTCACCCTAGTCTAGGCTGACCTGGAATTCACTGTGTAGTCTCAGGGTGACCTTGAACTCACGGCGATCCTACTACCTCTGCCTCCCGAGTGCTGGGATTAAAGGCATGCGCCACCACGCCCGGCTTGTTTCTGTCTTTCTACTTTGTTTTACTGGTATATTTGTTATCTCATAAAAATCACAATCTTGAGGACTTATGTTTACAAATTACTAAATTTTGAAAACACTGTTTTTTTTTTTTTTTTTGAGAGAGACAGAGAGAAGGAGGCAGAGAGAGAGAGAGAGAGAGAGAGAGAGAATGGGCGTGCCAGAGCTTCCAGCCTCTGTAAACGAACTCCAGATCCATGCGCCCCCTTGTGCATCTGGCTAACGTGGGTCCTGGGGAGCCGAGCCTTGAACCGGGGTCCTTAGGCTTCACAGGCAAGCGCTTAACCGCTAAGCCATCTCTCCAGCCCTGTTTTTAATCCTTACATTATTCACATTATGTTACTAGATACTTTGTATTAGACATTTAAAAGGCAGTTAGTTTTCCTTCAATTAAGTTTGTTTTAGATTTTATTAACTTTAGAGAGAAATAAATAAAGAGGCAGATAAAGAGAGAGAATGGGCATGCCAGGACCCCAAGCCACAAATGAAGTCCAGAGGTATGTGCCACCTTGTGCATCTGGCTTGTGTGGGTACTAGGGAATTGAACCTGGGTCCTTAGGCTATGCAGGCAAGTGCCTTAACCACTAAGCCATCTCTCCAGCCCCCTCATTTAATTAATATTTTTATATACCTAGTGAACAAGATCCCAAAAGAGAATCAGAGATCACTTTACATGTCCTGTTCAGTTATATCTCCAGAGAATGAGGTGATGTTAGACGTATGCAGTTATTACCTGAACTTCCTTGTTTCCATATTAATTAAATTGTTTAAATATTTTGAAAATTCAATTTTACTTCTAAGTATATACCAAACAGGAGATATTTGCACATAAGTTTAACAGCTGCTCTTAATTTTAGTCAATGATACTTCTAAATTAGAGTACATGATAATCAATATGATTTGATTTCCACCTTTCTTATTACTTAGAGGTGTTAATTGAAAACCGGATTATCAAAGCAAGAAAATGAGATATAGGGCAGGTGCCATATTTAAAGTATCTAAATTACCAATTGCAATAAGTTGATGTTAAAACACAAGGAGTATTTTGAACATTGTTCCTCTTGGATAAAGTAGTATTATGTTCCCTTCAGTAAAGATGTCTGAAGTTAATCAACTTCAACAATGGCAAAGATAAATCCTGTTAGTGTAATAAAATAACATTAGTATATCATTTTACTTTATGTGTTTTTTTTGAAATTACCAGATTTTTGATACATGAATTAACCAAATAATATAAATTTCATTTCATGATTTGAGCTACTTAAGGGAATATTTTATTTGTGCATTTAAGTAATTTACTCTGAATTCTGTATTTCATTTGGCACTAGTGTAATATGAGTTATTTTGCTGTGTGATGATTCTACAGTATTATCATTTTTAATTATTTATTTTGTTTACTATTTATTTATTTATTTGAGAGTGACAGAGAGAGAAAGAGGCAGAGAAAGAGCGAGAAAGAATGGCATGGCAGGGCCTCCAGCCACTGCAAACAAAATCCAGATGCATGTACCCCCTTGTGCATCTGGCTAATGTGGGTCCTGGGGAATTGAGCCCTGAACTGGGGTCCTTAGGCTTTACAGGCAAGCACTTAACTGCTAAGCCATCTCTCCAGCCCAGGATTCTCCTTATTTCATTCTTTTAAAAATCCTGCTGCCAACAAACCATTCAATGTTATGTAAACATGTAGCCCAACTAGCAATGCATATTAGGGTCCAGCAGCTCTAGGTATATGTATTAAATACAAGTCTAAACATCTCAAGTGATGAGTGAGCAGAATTGTAACTCTTGAGCAATTATTTCCCCTCTAATGATTAAGGCTTCATGTAAATTTTAGTAATTTACCTGAGGCCACGAGCTTCCCTGTGTTATATCAAGGTCAACCATGCATACAAGAGACACAGTATGCATAAAATAAGGGGAAAAGATTTTGAAATGGTAAGGACTTAGACTTTCTGCAAACTTTGTACAAACAATGTATTTTAATTTTTTGTTTATTTTTATTTATTTATTTGAGAGGGACAGACAGAGGCAGAGAGAGAGAGAGAGAGAGAGAGAGAGAGAGAGAGAGAGAGAGAGAGAGAGAGAATGGGCACACCAGGGCCTCCAGCCACTGGAAATGAACTCCTGGTGAATCGAGCATGGAACCGGGGTCTTTAAGCTTCACAGGCAAGTGCTTAACTGGTAAGCCATCTCTCCAGCCCAAACAATGTATTTTAAAGCTCAAGTTTTCTCAGTATTAGAACAGATACATCAAAATACTCTCACCACTGCATATGTCAGTGTACCTTTCTCCACCACAGAAGTGAGGAGCAGATTACTATTTTAGAGTTGTGCGAAACTTTAAATATTCTATAATAAACACCTTGAGGAAACTCACAAACTTCAGCATGTTCTTGACAGTCAAAAATGGGATTAAAGGACAAATTTCATGTGAATCCTAGATTTGAGGCATTTTCTTCAAATATCTCCTACAGATCTACTTTGTGTAAGATACATTTGCTAATATTATTGAAAGGTTAACAACAGTTTATCATAGATGTGAAACACAGATAATATTCAAATGTCTGTTTTATTTCCTTGGTATTTTTATTAATTTGAGAGAGAGAGATAGAGTAAGTATGGGCAAATCAGGATCTGCTGCCACTACAGATGAAATCCAGATGCATACACCACTTTGTGCATTTGGCTTTATTGAATACTGGTGACTTGAACCCAGGCTAGCAGACTTTGCAAGCAAGTACCTTTATCTCCGAGCCATCTCTCCAGCTCCCAAATGCATGTTTTATAATGAGATTACAGGTGATTAATGAAAAAGAATCCTTTATACTGTTTTTTACTCCATGCTGTCAAATACCCTGCATAGAAAGAATCACAAATTGAGTTCTTTAAATAAATAGGATAACAATATATTTAGGATTTCAAGTTATTGTCACAAATCCCTTTATAAGTGACTTTAGTCTCCCAAAACATTAATTTTAAAAGGCAAATTTATCCCCTGAAACTTCTCAATAGTCTGATGACACTTTTAATTGTTTCACTATATTTATTAATTTTAACAGGCATATCATTAAAGAAGCATAAAATGTTTTAATCAGGACATAAGAAGTAAAGATTATACACACAGTAGTTCAAAGATATCTGATATAGTTTTTCATCGTCCCATATGTGGGTATTTCCTCAATGAATAAAAGTTGCCTGAGCTGACATCATTTGTGTGGTGGTTTGAATTAGGTGCCCTTCCCCATAAAATCACACATTCTGAATGCCTGATCCCTAGCTGATGGCAGTTTTGCAATTAGAGCCCTGCTGGAGGAGGTGTGTTGGTGGACACTAGCCTGTGGGTATTACAGACAACTTTCCCTTGCCAGTGTTTGGCACACTGTCCTTTTACTGTTGTCCACCTGATGTTGGCCAGGAGGTAACGGCCATACTTTCTGCTGTTATCATGGACCATCCTTTGCATTCTGTAAGCCAAAATAAACCCTTTTCTCCCACACACTGCTATTGGTGAGGTGCATTATAACTGCACATTTTAACAGTAACTGCAACATTTTGCTTTTTGCTCTGTAAGTTGAATTGTTTAAGCTCACTTAGTAAGCAAATATATTCAGTAGAAAGTTTTATGCATCAGCCAGAGACACCTGAGCAACAATTTAGTATTACAGCTATTGAATCATTTCAAAAAGATCAGACCAGATCTGATAGAATCTTAGTAGTAGTGACTATATAGATTATATTAGGTACTATTTGTTGCTGTGAACTAATACTTGATCAGGAACAATTCAAGGAAGGAAAAGGCTTATTTTGACTTTCATTTTCACAGGGAAGTTTCGTGGTAGGAAAGGTATGGTGATAGGAGGATGAATGCAAGATACTCACATTGGACTCAAAAGCAGAGAGCAGACTGGAAAGATGGATTAGCAGTTAAGGTGCTTGTCAGCGATGCCTAAAGACCCAGGTTCAATTCCCCAGTACCCACGTAAGCCAGATACATGCACAAGGGGTGCATGCGTATAGAGTTCATTTGCAGTGGCTAGAGTCCCTGGCATGGCCATTCTCATTCTCTCTCTCATAGATAAATAATGAATAAATAAATAAATAAATTTCTGAAAAGTAGAGAGCAAACCAGAATTGAGGATAGGGAACAAATATATCCTTAAGGCCGATCCCCTAGTGACCCATTTTCTTATTTGTTCCAGCAAGGCCTTCCCACTTAAAAATTCACAGCTGACGAGCTAGAGAAATGTCTTAGCAGTTAAGGCACTTGCCTACAAAGCCAAAGGACACAGGTTCGATTCCCCGGATCCCACATAAGCCAGATGCACAAGGTGGTACATGCATCTGGAGTTCATTTGCAGTAGCTGAAGGCCCTGGCACACTCAATCTCTCACTCTCTCTATCTGCCAATCTCTCTTTCTTAAAGAAAAATAAATTTATATAAAAAAAATTCACAGCCATCCCAAACAGCACCAGCAGCTGGTGAACAAGTGTTCAAAGACAGATATCAAATTAAGGTGGACATTTTACATTCCCATGAAATGCATCAAAGTCTAAATTAAAGCATACAGCAAAACACTGCATTCCATAATAATATTAGATTGGAAATATTGCATCCACAAATGATTAATACTGGGAAGTGAGCCAAGTAAATATTCATTCACAATGGCTTGCTAATTTTCAAAATGATATCACAAGCTTGTTAACCCACAAAATTAATTTCTTTGAAATACAAATTTAAACATGGAGTTTTTTCTCATTACAAAATTAAAATATATATCATAAGCTATCTATCAAACTACACTTTGATTTTATAAATCACTTCAATGAATGTATTTTTCAGAATTGCTTTGATATGAGGCCCATGTACAATAACCACACAGGACAAGGATGGGAACCCAAAATTTCAGATAAGCAGATAATTTCCATCATCTTTTAATTTTTTGAAAAGAATACCCCCCACTCGGTTTTCTAATTTCAATCACAAAGGATAACATTAAGCATTTAGTGTTACTATCCAAATACATGTTCAAATTTCATACTTAAATGTCCTCATTTTATGTACAAGTGGTGAAATACTTATACACATTAGCAGTTTTGATATTGGAAATGTGTTCAGTTGTGGAAGTGGGAGTCTGTAGATTATTGGACAGTTATACAAGGGTCACAATGGTGTTTAATGAAGTTGGCTTCAATAAGATTTTAAATAAGAATGATTTGAGTTCTGAATCCAGGATTTTCATATAGACACTGCACATTTTTTTTGGTTGTTAGAAATTGCTGATAACCTTAGCAGGATCTTGATTTTATTCCCGGAAATTAACGTGTCCTGTTGGCAGGATCAGGCCTGCCTGGTGAGACCTCAGGGAACCTGCAATGCCACTTTTGCTGACACCAGAAACAAAGATGCATCAAAAAATTAGAGAATCCTAAGAAGATGGTAAATTGCATAGTAAGAGTGGTATTTTATGATTTCATGTAATGATTAGTTTATTATCAATATGGCATGCACTCAAAAAGATCTGGGCTGATTATGACTTCAGTGTATTTGTTCTCCCTTTGTTTAAAAAGAAGTTTAGAAAGATATAGTCATAATCAGAGTGGAAAGGATTACAATAACTATTTAGAATGAATGATATTTTTGTAATTGAAAACATTATACAAAAATGTGGAAATAAAATATTCATTATACCATTGCCATGAGAAAATATTTTTATCTCCATATATGAGTATAAAAAAGGTTTTCTGGGATGTCCAATCACTTGTGCTCCTCATATTCTGTAAACAATATGCTAACAATAGCCTTGAATCAGAAATTCACATATGAAGACATGAAATGTAATATGGTATATAATTATATCTGCATGGAAAATTCTCTGTAGTAAAATAGATAGTTTTATGTTTTGTTTATTCTAATGGGGATGATATGATATAATTACATGAAATTTCTTCTTTATCATCATAATTGCAGCAAGCAGATAATAATAATAATCATATTCATAATGACAATACAGACAAGCATTCTATTATTTAAAAGATTAAGTTACATGTCATAAAACAGACCAAATGCTTAAATTTTAGCAACTTTGTCATTTAATTCTATCAATAATTTAATGAAGTAGATAATGTTATTAGTCTCTTTTTTCAGAAAAGAACGTTTATATATAAAAACAGTAGATACGGGGCTGGAGAGATGGCTTAGTGGTTAAGGGCTTGCCTGTGAAGCCTAAGGACTTTGGTTCAAGGCTCAATTCCCCAGGACCGACGTAAGCCAGATACACAAGGGGGAGCACGCATCTCCAGTTTGTTTGCAGTGGCTGGAGGCCCTGGCATGCCCATTCTCTATCTATCTGCCTCTTCTCCCTCTGTCTGTCACTCTCAAATAAATAAATAAAAATAAAAATTAAAAAAATAACAGTAGATACAGTACTAGAAAGATTGCCCTGTGGTTAAAGGTACTTGCTTATAATGCCTGGGTCCGCATATGATTCTCCAGTATCTATGTAAAGCCAGCCAACCAAACTGCTGCATGCATCTAGAATTCATTTACAATAGCAAGAAAATGTGACAGATAATTTTTAAGAGGAGAAACTAGAAAACAAGTTTAGAATAAACATCCACAACTGTATTACCTAAATTATTGACAGGTAAATATAAATATATTCAAATATATTCCAAATAATATTTAAACATGTGTATTCCATGGCATCTTGTGGCACTGCAGTTTTGGAATTTCTATAATACTTCTACCAATTTAAAATGAAAGCACAGTGTACTCTGGCAATGACTCCCATGAGTTTGCTGTCTATGTGGGCACACACCAAGTGTTTCAAGAGAATTTCCACAAGGTAGCCATGTTCTGAGAGGACTGACTCCCTGTAGTAAATGGCTGTCCATTCCTGTGTGGATCTCTTCTGTTTAAATGTTCAAAAGATGATTTAGGCAGGAAAGGAGGTAAGCAAGACTTCACATAATATTTATGGAAAGCATTAAAATACAATGTGGAATATTCAGATCATGTAAAGAAAAAGAAATAAATACTAAGGCATAATAAAAACACTGAACAAAATAATTCAAATATATTAAAAACAGGAAGAAATCATAATTATTGTGCTATTTACCTTGGAAGAACAAAATAATTTAAAGGAGAAGTGACAGAAACTGAAGAGATGAAGTAAGAGGCCAAGATGAGGAAATCTGAAAATAAGGCATTCCTCACCTGGTACTGGAGTGCATATGGTCAAAAGTTCATTTTCCTTCTATGTAGTAACTAAATTGAATGACTAGGACTGTTTGGGAATTCATATAGGCACTTGAATATTAGTTTTAGTCTTCAAAAATCCTTGTAGCTCTTCCCATTAGTGACAATATTTTCAAACAAAATAAGCAAACCGTATTCATATTATTAGCATAAAAACAAAAATGAGGGTTAAAGTAATAACGTACCTCTCTAAAAGTGTTTTGAAATCAAAATATTTGGTTTTTACAGCTTTTATTTTTTTTTGTTTCTTATTTTCTTTTCTTTTTTTAATGTGCCAACTTGTGCAACTGATTCACATGTTTTATTCTTTTTTTTTCTTTTGGATTTTTTTGTTTTGTCGAGGTAGGGCTTCACTCTAGCTCAGGCTGACCTGGAATACACTATGTAGTCTCAGGGTGGCCTCAAACTCATGGCAATCCTACCTCTGCCTCCTGAGTACTGGGATTAAAGGCATGCACCACCATGCCCAGCTCTATTTCCTTTTTTGAAGAATATTAATTTATATTTTCCATACCTTTATGTCCAGAAGAAAATAAATATCAACTAGAGTCCACCAACATAATTTCTGCTTTTTTCCTTATTGAATAATCATATCACTTATGGGGAATATTGGCCTAATTTTTCAATAGATCTCTCAAATTTCTTATTTTTATGTGTTGACAATTGACTATTTTATAACAGTTTTCCTTCCATTTTATTGTATTGCTTTAATCTATCATTTCTCTTGGTAAAATTTAGATTAATAAATTTTATTCTAAAAAACAAGAAAATTAAAATACACTTTAAGCATTTTAGAAACAAATGTCATTCACCAGTACTTTCCTTTACAAATCAATCTGCTGTAATCAGACCAAATATATTGCACATGGTTTAATGAAATGCATTACGTCATATGAGCAATTTGTCTTATTGGTGAAATTAAAATTAGAGCAGATGTAGATGAAATATAATATTCTATAAGATGGAATATTTTTGAAGTTTTGGAAATTATTTGTCTATATTAAAATTTACAAAAAAAATAGAAGCCCATGTTTATAATAAAGTCCAAGATAAAAGTATCAGTGAACAATCTCATACTTCTTCATATAATTTTCCAATATATTGAAGTAAATAGCACATTTTATTAGAAGCTAATATAATATGCCTTAATTTATTTATTACACATCATAACAACATTCATAAAAATAGTTCAAATATATATTTGGGGGGGAGAGAAAAGGGAGAGAGAGAAAGAGGGAGAGAATGGGCATCCCAGGGCCTCTAGCTACTGACCCTACTGCAGAAGACACCTTATGTGGTCGACAGGTAAAATGGAATGGCATGGCTGGAAGCTGGAAGAGAGTCCCCAGACAGTCAGCACTTCTAGTGCCAGAAGGTGCTACATGGGCGACTGGGGGAAAATGACCAATATCAGTCCAAGCAACTCATGGTCTAACCTACTTAGCAGCAAATAACCTATTGTGATGCTCGCACAAGTGCAATAGTGGCACACAGCCATGGTGGGGAACCAACTGATCTTGATTCGGCTAACTGATCCCCTCAGTGGTACCGGACCCATAGCTGGAGCTGGGAAACAAGTCAGAACCACATCCAAACATAAGCCCACTCTCCATTATCAAGCTACCATCAATCATGGGCTACAAGAGGGCCATCACCTATTAAATTCTCTATAAAAATGTAAGGGTTATCTCTTTTGTCCTGGTGCTAACTTACTCTCCGTTGGAGAATCTGCTTCTCTTTTTCAGATAGATGTAGATCCTAAGGAGAGAGCCACCCCATCATACCTCAAAAGGGCCCTGGCTGAAACTAAGAAAATTGGCGAAACAAGCAAGGGTACTGTTTTCTTGGTGAACCTGGTATCAGCACAAGGGGGAAGGAGATCAACACAGAGAAAAATCAACTCCTACCAAACCAGAGATCCAGAGACCCAGAGGCCCCCAACACCTCATCACTGAAGCAGACCAAAAATGAACCCAACATGGCTCAGGGAAATTTTGCGGAAGAGGGGAGGAAAGACTGTCAGAGCCACATGTTGGGTCATGATATGCAGAGACATTTATCCTACCCATAACTGTGGGCTAACTCCATGATACATGACCCATATACCTCAACAAGAAGGGGCCAAGGGGAGGGGGTAGGTCACGGATGAGCCTAATAATGGTACCAAACTGACTGTATTTGCTGAATGCAAAACTAATAAAAACATAAAAATTAAAAAAAAAAAGAAATCTGGATGCATGTACCACCATGTGCATCTGGCTTATATGGGTACTAGGGAGTCGAACTTGGGTGCTTTGGCTTCACAGGCAAGCACCTTAAGAGCTAAGCCATCTCTTCAGCCCTCAAATATATTTTTATTTCATGTATTTTATTTGCAAGGAGAGAGAATGTATGGATTTACTAGGTCCTCTTGCCACTGCAAACAAACTCCAGATGCAACCACCATTTTGTATTTCTGGCTTTCATTGGGTGGGTAATGAGGAATTGAACTCTGGGCTGGCAATGCTTCACAAACAAAGCACCCTTAGCCACTGAGCCAGCTCCCTATCCCTCAAACATAAGTAATGGCAAATACCTACTTAATTATTTAAAATATATTGGAAGAATTCTCTTTCTTGTTTTTCAAATTTTACTCTTTACTTCCTTTCAGGATGGATGACTGCCATATAGTATGAAGTACAGCCACGATCTAACCAACAAGTCATTTCAATAAAAGTTTTCTTTTCTGGTCGTTCAGTTAGACATTCAGCCTAAGTCAGTCATCAACAAGCATGCAGCCAGCAATTTGCTAAAGATACTTGGCTTTGTGTCTCTATTTGTATATTGCCATTTTTTTTTCTTTTCCTCATTTCACTGTATCAGATATACCTAACTTTCACAGAGACAACTAAAATATCATCCTAACAATAGTATTCCTGAACGAACTTTGTAGTTCTTTGGCCTTTCAACTAATTTACAAATTTTATTTAGTTGGTAATAATACATATTGAAACAGGTAGGATTTTGTGCTAATGACTTGCTGATCACACACAGCCAGTGTGAGTAATTCACATGCTATTTTACCTTGTGTATAGGCAGAAACAAATGGGATTAGGCCATATCACATTTTTCAAATACTTCTAATCTGCATTTACATTTTAGTAAATGCTATTCTTTTCCATTAAAATATTTCCATAAAGATGGAAGTCTGTCTATTGATCATTGATCTTTGCATATGCTAGGAGTATTGATTTTCACATAGCACATACACATCTCACATAAATAAGCTTGTTAGAAATATTTAGACAGCTTTATTCTCTCTCCCTCTCTTCTTCCTCCTCCTCCTCTCTCTCTCTCTCTCTCTCTCTCTCTCTCTCTCTCTGTGTGTGTGTGTGTGTGTGTGTGTGTGTGTGTGAATTTATGCACCAGGGTGTCCTGCCACTTTGAATTTGTCTGGCTGGCTGAAGAATTGAATTCTGACCTAGATGAGGAATTGAACCCAGCCTGGTAGGCAGATTTGGCAAGTGAGTGCCTTTAACCACTGGGCAATCTCCCCAGCCCGTGGCTTTTCTCTTATATTAGCACACTTGAAGCATATGAGTATGAGCTTGTAGAAGGCACTGTCAATACTTTTAGTTCTACAGTAATCAAGGAGTAAATTTAAATTTTTACATCTGTTGAGTTCATGAAAGTTAAATATTACATGTTAGTTAAGAGTCAATCAAAAAGAAACATCTAAAATAATATAGTTTTGTTTAGGTTCCATAGTGATTAGGTAAATAAACTAATGAGGGATAAAAAGAAGGACTAAACAAGTAAAACAGAAACCATCTGTTTTGGAATAGTGCAATACTGGATTCATCACCTTGACTTCCTTTACAGACTATACTTTCATCATCATCATGACCACTTTTCAACTTCATATCATAATAGACTTTGTTTTTTCTCACTGTTAAAAATAGTATAGGGCCATTCTTTAATTTAAATCCACTGGAAAAAAAAGAGGGCTAGAAAGATTGCTTAGTGGTTAAGCTCTAGCCTGTGAAGCCTAAGAACCTCCGTTCGAGGCTCAGTTCCCCAGTACCAATGTAAGCCAGATGCACAAGTTGGCACATGCATCTGGAGTTTGTTTGCAGTGTGTGGAGGCCATGGTGTGCCCATTCTTTCTCTCTCTGACTCTTTCTCTGTCTGTCTCTCTCAAATAAATAAAAATAAACAAAAATTAAAGAAATAAAGATTCTTTTTTAATGTAAAATGATCTACATACCTTTGTCCAAAGCAAAGTCCATGGACTTCTATTTGGAAGTTCTATGGACACAAAAAGTTTTAAATGTAATTTTCTAATGTAAGCATGGCCTGATGAGGAAATAACAGCTGTCAATGAATTTCCTCTTTTGAGATAGATTCTATTTGGTTTTTGAAAATATTATATAAATACTATTTCCATATAATTTAGCATAAAATGTAGATAAGAATAATATTCGCTATTTGAATGTTTTATTTTTTATCTCCAGAGAATTACTATAGCTCCTATCATTGAGTAAAGGATTTAGCCTACTTTTCCCTGGAGAGAAACGATGTGTGAGCACGTGGGTATTTTAAGCTATAAATGAACCATTCTAAGTTCACATTTTTACTTCTAAGGAAGAGTCATTAAAGCAAATAATCTAAATACTTCTATGTAATTTAGTGATTCAACAGACAACAATAATCTTATTGAAAAACATAATAGGTATATGTGAAGAGAATATCAATTTTCTCTTGAGAATGATTATGGATGCCTTGTTTGGTTATCTTTAGTAGTACACATTATTTTATACAAGTAACTATAATTAGGATCCTTAAGTAGAGATAAGTGGCTAAGGCAACCTTCCCTGTCAAAAATAAAACAGAAAGTAGAAAAATCCCTAACCAAGTCCTTACTGATGGTGATGTCTTAAGGGTAATTGAGAAGAGATTTGGGTCATTTCCAGACAATTAAATGAACACTGAGAAGCATATAAGCCAGTTCAAGTAGTTTATTAGACCTAGAAGAAAAAAAAAAAGCTCCCTTCAAAAGTTAACTTTTATTTTTTTTCTCTTCCTGCTTTGTTCTTGAGAGGTGAAATTATATTTTCAGATAATAGCAGCTGTAATATTTGGGGATCTTTTAATGTCAGTGTCAGGAGAGAGCAGCTCTAAGGTGATTCGCAGAGAGGACGAGCCCAGCTGGAAGAAGTGTGGAGAGAGCACATTCCCAGATGCGAGGCAAGGCAGAGCGGGGCTGAGCCAAGCAGTGGTGAGCCGAGCCCTTTATTCCAGGCACAACATGCTTACAATTGATGTGGCAAGTCCCCTGACCAGGAGCCAAGACCCCGGTCACCCAGGAGTCACGCAGAGAACCACCACAGAAGCCGAGACACTCGAATGTAACAGCAACAGGTTTCTTTATTGCAAGCCTAGGCCTGGGCTCCATCCCTACAGTCCGGCACAGTGGTAGTGAGGAAGAGAGCCCCTTCCTTTTGGGGGAAGGGGTTCATATAGGAATTCCAACAAAGAAGTAGGGGATAGATACATGATTGGTTGATTTAAACAGTTCTGATTGGCTTGGGGTTTCAGCGGGCAAAGTTGGGGGTAGGAGCTAGGGGCACTCCAGGCAGATGAGCTAATCTCCATTGTGATGGGTTAAGCAAACAGTGGTATTTTACAACTTTTGAATTGACAGGTTTATCTAAGCAGGTGGTCGGAGGCCAGAGGCCCCCACAGTGGAGTGTTTCTGGAAGGTCCTTGAAGTGGAGATTCCTCAGTTTCTTATCTAAGCAGGTGGTCGGAGGCCAGAGGCCCCCGCAGTGGAGTGTTTCTGCAATGTCCTTGAAATGGAGATTCCCCAGAAACTTTAGGGAGAAAGGCAGCAATTTAGCAAGCAAGCAAAGTTTACCGAAGCAGAGGTCAGCACATTAGCCGGCTAGTTCTCTAAGTCAGGCCTGGGCCATTTTACTTAAAATGGTTATATTTGGCCTTTCACAATGATTCATTATCACAAGGTGTGGTTATAGTAATAATAATAATAATTAGTCATCTTTTATGTTTGACCAGAAAATACGACTATTTAAGATATTTGCCCTACAGTCAGTAATAGGTAGTTGGGATGTCCATGAAATCTCCATCTACTTTGAAGCTCTATCAAAATTCTGTTCATGGTGGAAAAATATGCTAAAAGTAATTTTCCTGGCCGCACTTTCCAATTGCTCACATTCCTGAGAGTTACTACTAATGAACCAAGTGGTACATAACATCATCTATTTCAGATATCCTTCTTTCAGGTTTGATAATATGCCAAGAGTCTCATTAAACTATAATTTATAAAGTATCCCTGATGGCTATGTCCTAATGTGTCTTGAACTACCAAATAAACCAGCATCTCAGCCAGTTATTAGCTGGGTTTTTTTTGTTGTTGTTAATTTGCATCTGTGAGTGTGTGTGTGTGTGTGTGTGTGTGTGTTCATGTGTATGGATATTACAGGGTCTTTTGGCCCAGCAAACAAATGCTAGATACTTGCACCACTTTTTGCATTAGGCTTTACATGGGTGCTCAGTAACTAAACCCAGGGCAGCAGGGTTTGCATCATGTGCCCTTAAGCAATGAAGCATCTCCCTTAAAAAAGTTTCTGTTTATATGATGAAGTTGCTTTTCCACTTACCATAAATCATAGACTGTTTTAAAACAGAAAAAGTAAGTCACTATCTTACCATTTATTTTTTAATAAAATGCTATATAATCATTTTACAACCTTTCTCATTTTTACATTAACTGGCTTAAGAATAGAAATCATGAAAAGAAAATTTTCAAGGGAAAAAAGTACTTGGTGATCTATTAAGATTTTAATCATTTCACGCTGAGAATGGTGGCACATGGATATAATGCCAGGTCCTCAGAGTGGAGGATGAGACAGTAGGATTAATAGTTTGAAGCTGGGCCAGATGAGGTAGTGCAGACTGGTAGGATATTGCTGAAGAGGCAGAGGCTGGAAGATCAGGGGTTTGAGGCCAACCTGGGCTAAAAGAAATAAAAAATTAAAAGAGTTTGAAGCTGGGCTGAGCACCATAGCAAATTCTAGGGGATACATAGTATGACAGAAAAGTTCTACTTCAACTTGATCTGACCAGGAATCCAGTAAGAAATATGCCTATTGGGTAAATCTGAGAAAGCAGGAAGGGTTGATGGAGGGATGAAGTCCTTTCCCCAGAGTGGACATCCCTGCCAGTGGTGGAGCATATACTATATGTAAAGAAGGAGAACACAGGCCCTTGCACCTGACTGTCCATGCTCCTTGAGACACAGTATATCTATTCTGTTGCTGCTATCCTCTGTGGACACTGGAATCCAGCTCCTCCAGCCTTCCATGATGACATGAAGCCTAGCAGGTCTTCAGGAATCCACCAGGCCTTCACAATGAGACTCCTGAGGCATCCAGTCTCATGCTCTGAGCAGCTACCAGGCTATCAGAGTATACATCCTTCAGAGAGCTATTGTTGGACTGAACAGCCTATATCCTATAAGCTCATCTAATAAATACCTTTATATAACAAATAATTCCAGGGCTGGAGACATGGCTTAGCGGTTAAGGTGTTTGCCTGCAAAGCCAAAGGACCCCAGTTCAACTCTCCAGGACCCACATAAGCCAGATGCACAAGGTGGCACATGCATCTGGAGTTTGTTTGCTGTGGCTGGAGGCCCTGGCTCGATTGCTCTCTCTCTCTCTCTCTCTCTCTCTCTCTCTCTCTCTTTTTGCATCTTTCACTTAAATAAGTAAAATATATTTTTAAAAAAATCATCCCATAGGATCTGCTCCTCTTGAAAACCCTAAATAATATACATAATCTCCAAAAATATTGAAAGAAACTTCTTAAAATAACTTTCATATTATTAATACAGAAATATGAGAGTCAATTTTATTATCTGAGATTTTCTAAATAATCAGATATAATGTTTACACTCTAAGGGGATAAATGGTTTTAATGATGTACTAAGAAAGGAAGAGAAATATATTCAAGCACAATTTAAATGGTTATCATTAAAATTTTGTCTTTCTTGATTGTTTCTTGCCTTGTGCAGCAGACAGCTTCAGGTTCACTGAGATGAACTTCCAGACTAGGCACTGTTATGGAGGAAGGGATATTTATTGAAGCTTACAGATCCAGGGGAAATTCCATAATAGCAGAAGAAGCTGGCCTGCCTTCACAGGTCCAAGGAGAGAGAGAGAGAGAGAGAGAGAGAGAGAGAGAGAGAGAGAGAAGCACAAGCCTAAAGCCAAAGGCCAAAAGCCACAGCACACTTCAGGAACTCCTGCTAGGCACACTTTGCATATCTTTAGGTTGAAATCTGAAACCCACCACCACACCTTAAGATCCACCCAGGGACATTGCCTCCATCCAGGTGGCTGAAGATGCAAACTACAAATAATAAAGAACTGAATATATTGGGAGCCATCTATTCAAACCACCACATTCCACCCCTGGCCCCTAATAGATTTATGACCATCACACATTGTAAATTGTACTCAGTTCAATTTCAAAGGTCCCCACATTCTTGACCAACTTAAGATATTAATAAGACCTGTAAAATCAAACAAGTTAAATACTTCCAATATATAAAGGCACAGAGTGAACATTTTCAACTGGTATAAGGCATAGCAAGGATATACTAAACCAATGCAAACTCAACCACTGTCAAACAAACATCAAACTTCTGTAGTTCAAGTTCAATACAACCAGGGACTGACAGTCTCCAGATTTTCCAATTCTGCCCCTCCAGCTAAGCAGAGTAGCCAGGGAACACTTCCATCTTAGGCCAACAGTGCACTCTCTGGTAGCCCTTGCATTGTCCTGGTATATACAAAACATCTTCAGGTCTTCATGCAAACCACGGTCCATCTTCCAAAGGCTCTTTCAGCCTCTCATGGCATCAGGCCCTACCTCATGCCACATCTCAGCGGCAGCTCCTGGAAGCATGTGCAATTCACAACCACTCCTCGCATTTTTCATGCTTCTGAAACCATTATCAGGTGTGCAGGACACAGCCATATTCTTAATTCACAGACAAAATAAATCATAACCTTGAAAAGCAGGTTCCTTCTCCAGTCAACTCTTTCCAAAAGTGTTTGTATTTCTATGATAGTCTTTCCTCAGGCATCCTTTCCATGGTAAAGCAATTGGACCATCTTCCTTTAAGATTGCTAATGTGTTTGACAATAGCAGATTCAGTAACCTAAAGCCAGTCTCCGTGCCTGTAATTTTAACTTGCTTGAGGTTTTCCAGCTTAAAATCTTAAATCTCTCAGTCCAATCTTTAGCCAAGCACATCAGCCCATTACAAATTGTACCTTGATTAAACTCTCTGGGCCTGGGCAGCAGGACGCAGCCAGCCCTTATGCCAGTAGCCCAGTTCCAACAAAGTCCTCTGCAGTCTTTCCTTCCCCTTAGAAAGCTCATAAGCCAAGCCTCAAAGTTCAATGCTGTCTGCAGTTAGCATTCTCAGACTCTCATCAGAATAGTCCATAAAACTTGGCTTACCACTCCAGTAGACATCTTCAGTTGAAAGCACCAAGTCCGTGACTATTCCTCCAAAACAAAGGTTCCAAAAGATCAACATCCACATGGTCAGGTTCATCTCAGTCCACTACTTGGTACCAAGTTCTGTAGCAGACAGGTTCATGTTCACTGAGATGAACTTCCAGACTAGGCACAGTTATGGAGGAAGGGATATTTATTGAAGCTTACAGATCCAGGGGAAGTTCCATAATGGCAGAAGAAGCTGGGCTGCCTTCACAGGTCCAAGCAGAGAGAGAGAGAGAGAGAGAGAGAGAGAGAGAGAGAAGCACAAGCCTAAAGCCAAAGGCCAAAAGCCACAGCACACTCAGGAACTCCTGCTAGGCACACTTTGCATATCTTTAGGTTGAAATCTGAAACCCACCACCACACCTTAAGATCCACCCAGTGACACTGCCTCCAGCCAGGTGGCTAAAGATGCAAACTACAAACAATAAAGAACTGAATATATTGGGGGCCATCTATTCAAACCACCACACCTTGTTTTTATTTTAAATATTTCAATATAAATTGATTATATGCATTCTAATGTTAATATATTTTGTAGTATTTTTTCATAAAAACACTTGAGGTGGTCATTCCTATAGGTCCTGAGATTTCAGATATAGGATTGTAATCAAATATTAATTAAAGGTATGAAATGAATACTTGTACAAATAAGTTCCATATTAAAATATTTGATAAGGGTAAATTTGGTTGATAAAGGAAGCTTAAACTTATCTAACTTAAATTTATTTATTTATTTATTTGTTTATTTATTGGTAGGGTCTCGCTCTAGCCTAGGCTGACCTGGAATTCACTGTATAGTCTCAATGTGGCCTTAAATTCATGGTGATCCTCCTACCTCTCCCTCCTGAGTACTGGGATTAATTAAAGCCATGTACCAGCACACCTGGCTTAATACTTTAAATTTATTTATTTATTTATTTATTTTCATGGAAAGACCAAAGGAGGGAGAGAGAGAAAATGAGAATGAGCATGCCAGGGCCTAGTACCACTGTAAACAAACTCCAGATAGATGAACCTCTTTGTGCTTCTGGCTTTACATGGGTACTAGGGAAATGAACCTAAATGAGCAGACTTTGTAGTCAAATGTCTTTCACCATGAAGCCATATCTCCAGCCCCTACATTTTGAAACTGCTTTGAGAGCTAGAGAAACTGCTCAGTAGTTAAGTGTGTTTCCTGTGCTAGAGTGAGGGTCCAAGGGCCCCGAGACCACCAGAGTCTCCATATCTGAACATCTGAAGTAAATACCTGAGCATTGTCACTTATGATTGTAACCCAGGCCCACAGGGGAATAGAGACATGAGAATTCTCTAAATCTCTCAACATCAGGAGTGAGAAAAAAAGTGACTGTGACTCAAAGAGAATAAAAGAAAGGAAAAAAAAGAAGAAAAAACTGACTAGGCAGAAGAGGATTATCTCTGGACATTCTTTGGCTACCCCACTGCCTGCCATTTATTCAAGCATATAGGAGGTTGACACACCACACCGTACCACACACACAAACAAACAAAAGGATGGCAAAAGACAAAGTTATTAATTACTTTATATCAAAACTTAAACAAGAAGTGGTTCAGTGGTTAACATGTTTGCCTGCAAAACCTATGTACCTGGGTTTGATTCCATGGTACCCATGTAGAGTCAGATGTACAAAGTGACACAGGCATCTGGAGTTCATTAGTATTGGCTGGAGGGACTGATGCACCAATTCTCTCTGTCTATCTCTCTTCTCTCTATCGCTATCTCTCTCTCTGCTTGCAGATAAATTAAAAAATATTTTAAAAGTTAAAGGTTATATTTGAAACTCAAAATTCATACCATGCAAAACACAACTATTGGCAATGTAGTTTTCATGTATATTTTTTCTAATCACATTTTTATAAATAATTACTATTTCATCATTGTCATTAATAATTCATTTCAAATATAGGATGTGATAATTTTGTGTGTGTGTGTGTGTGTGTGTGTGTGTATCTGTCTGTTTCAAAACTAAATGTTAGTGTAGCAAAAAGGAGAATTCCAACTCTCCCCTCACAGAGCTTACCTGTTATTTATGGACATATATAGAATTGTTTGGAAGGGAAAAAAATTACCATGTTACAAAATTTTATAATGGAAGCCTATAATATATATGTATATGTTTATTTAGTGGTGGTGAGGAACTCAAAGTCTAAAACTTATACATAAAATATAAATTGAGCAGAAACACTGCCTCAAAAGCACCTGATTCTGTTACAGAACATAGTTACTCTGACACAGTAGGGGGACATAAACACACAATATTATTGGAAGGACTTAGTGAAAAAACATGCACATAAACAGCAAGCATACTAAGCATAGCAAGGAGAACTACGACAGTTGTGAACCATGAAAAATTCAAGGATTTGGAAAAGTAGTAATTAAAAGAATATTCTGGGCTGGGCGTGGTGGTGCACGTCTTTAATCCCGGCACACAGCAGGCAGAGGTAGAAGGATCACCATGGGCTCAAGGCCACCCTGAAACTACATAGTTAATTCCAGGTCAGCCTGGACCAGAGTGAGACCCTACCTTGAAAAAAAAACAAAACAAAAACAAAAAAAAAAAAAAAAGAGAGAGAGAGAATATGGGAATATTCTGTGTTAAGTAAAACCTGCAAAATCTAAGAATTTTGATTGCACTAGTTTGAGAAGAGTAGAAAGTGTAGATTATAAGAAAATACTTCAGGGAAAAGAAAGGTGTTGGTTACATGGGTGTCATACAACAGAAAAGAAGAAAAGGACCTCTAAGCTAGAACTGACATCAGTTCATGCATTAAAGAACAACTATCACTTAAGTCTTTGAGGTTACTTATTAGAGTAAATGAACATAAAGCAATATTGAATTAGGCCAATATTGAATTGGGTCACTACATGTGGCTTAAGAAAATGAAACTTTTCATGATATTTTAAATTTTCACTGCCAGTGGACAATAGAAAATTCTAATTGTCCATGCAGGGATGCCAATGAAAATATTATAGTTGATTCCTTGAAATGAATTATAGAATCATATCTTTTGTAAGCAATGATAATATAGGGAAGGTTCACCACAATTTTTTGTTTTGATATTTCTGGCAATCCCTTTTAATATAGGACTAAAATTTATAATTGATGGCAGTATTGATGGACATTAAAGAGATAAAGAAAATCATGCCCCAAAATAAAAGCAGAAAATATTCATACAGTGACAAAGTATAAGAAAAGCTAAAATCAGACTGTAATAAGCTTCTTATGCTACATTGTTTTAAATAGACTTATCTTCTAGTTTTCAGTTTTTTTTCTTAATTTAACTTTTTAAATTTTTTTACTTAATTATTTATTAGAGACAGAAAGAGGGGGAGAGAGAGAGAGAGAGAGGGAGTGAATGGGCACACCAGGGCCTCTAGCCACTGCAAATGAACTCCAAATTCATGCACCACCATGTGAATTTGGCTTACAAGGTACCTGGAGAATCAAATCGGGGTCCTTAGGCTTTGCAGGCATGCACCTTAACTGATAAGCCATCTCTTCAGCCCTACATTATTTTTCTATAAATATAATTTCAACATAATTTTACCAATATAACATAAAAGGTATTTTATAAAATCAAAGCTAAAACACCTGTACTTAATATATAGTGAGCTGCATTGTACCTATCTATACATGTATTTAGAAAAGGCACAAAATGAAAAATATAGATATTAGCATTTTCCATATCTTTCCTTATTATATAGATTCTTGTATGATATGAGATATATTATAAAGGAGATATGAGGTATATTATAAAGATTTTATTTGCAAGTTACTTTGTCAGACTATTGCTTTTCCATTAAAATCCTTGAGTAACCTTGGACCATATGATTGATTTCTTTCCATTTTCAACCTTTGTAGTTAAACCCAAATTGCCCACAAAAAAACTGCTGAGTTTGAGCTGAGGTGTGGATTTGGATCGACTTCATAATATCTCTTCAGTGTGTATTCTGAGTGGCTTCTGAAAACATTTTTCTTTCAGTGTGTTTGCTTGGAATGTGCTTGGATGTTCACTGAAGCCTCTCTGCTTAGTGGAATTAGCTCTAGGGTTGTGTGTTTTGCATGACTTGGGACTAAAGGGTCATCTGCTTTTAATATCAATTTTACCACTTCGTGCCAATGTGATGGCTTCTTTCCCTTGAATGCTGGTGGCTTTCTATCTTCAGTATCTTCACTTTAAGTATAAATATCTTTGCGGAAAAAAAAAAAGTATTCAATTTACAGAACAGTTCATCTCGTTTTGGGGGAACTCTGCTTGAATAGCTACTTTGGAAACACACTGACCTTTGGCTCACCTGTCTGGCTGCAGTCTACCTTTCTTGGCCACAGTGGACACATCTTGATGGGGTATCATCAGGCATGGCAATCTGGACAAAAGCTTATGTCTGTACGTGTTCTAGCTGGTGTACAACCACAACTATTGGTGTGACCATTGCAAATGTGACTGTTTATCACTGCTCTAGCACAAAAGTGTCAAGCAGTTGTTGTCATACATTAATGGAACCTATTTTTTGCTAGTATTTTGCTACTTTGTTCTTGGTGACATCTAGCCCTATTGCTCTGTAATTTTGTGTTTTTTTTTTTTTGTCATAAGCCATTTGGCTTGCACATTACACTATTTCATTAGTCATGGCACATGGATCATGGGATCATGTTAACTACCCCAGGTCATCATGCTAGCTTGAACCATCAATATGGCCATTGAACCACTTAATATTTTTCCTTTAGCTATATCATGTTATCATTCCCTTCTCATGGAAAACATTTATATCATCAGTGGCCATGCTGACCCAGTTTAGAAGTAAATACAGTAATTTATCTGTGATGCATTTTAGAACTAAAAATTCAAATAATATGATTCCATAGAAAGGATAATTCTCTTTTGATAAAAAGATGTCTTTAAAAAAAAAGTGATTTCAAAATTGACTCCCTGAAGGAGTCATTCCAAAAAAGAATGAAAAATCTTATCTTTTAATACCACATGAGGAAGATGCATTAAACATTTGCAGGACAATATGTCCAGTAGCTTTTGAAAAACCTGGAACTGAATAAAGACCCCATATAGTGGTTGTAGCAGACAGCTTCAGGTTCACTGAGATAAACTTCCAGACTAGACACAGTTATGGAGGAAGGGATTTATTGAAGCTTACAGATCCAGGGGAAATTCCATAATGGCAGAAGAAGCTGGCCTGCCTTCACAGGCCCAAGCCGAGAGAGAGAAGCACAAGCCTAAAGCCAAAAGCCACAGCACACTTCAGGAACTCCAGCGAGGCACACTTTGCATATCTTTAGATTGAAATCTGAAACCCACCACCATACCTTACAATACACCCAGTGACACTGCCTCCAGCCAGGTGGCTAGAGATGCAAACTACAAACAATAAAAAACTGAATATATTGGGGGCCATCTATTCAAACCACCACAGTGGTGAGAAATCTTGGTTACAGGGCAGAAGAGATGGCTCAGTTGTTAAACGTGCTTGTTGGCAAAGCCTGACTACCTGGATTTCATTATTCAGTACCCACATAAAACCAATACACTAAGTGGTGCATGGATCTGGGCTTTATTTACAATGGCAGGAGGCCCTTGTGCACCCATCCTCCCCCCACCCACTTGCAATTAAATAAATAATGCTATTTTTTTAAAGTCTCACTTACAAAAATGCATTCTTAGCAAAAATGCCATCAAATATATATGTAAATATTTTACATTGACAGATATAAGATAAACCTACTCAGACTCTTTCTGGGAGAACTTAAGTTCCAGAAATAGATAGGCAAATATTGTTTGGTGTCATTTACATAAAGATTCTAAAGCAGCCAATCTCATAGCAATAAGAAGTAGAAGAGCAATTAATAGTACCTAGGAGGTTTGGTGCAAAAAGACGGGGGTTGAGAACAAGGTCTGATGATCTGTTTCACAGTGGGATAACTACTGGGACCCTTGCTGTATGGACTGTTTCCAAAGTTGTTATAACAGAATAGTTAGATTTTTTTTTTTTATCACAAATAAGTGATAACAATAGGAGGCGATGAAATCATAAATTCTCTAACCTGATTGTTGCACAACACAGATATCATCAATATAGTATAATACACTCTGAAATACACACAGTTTTTATGAGTCACTAAAAGACATAAATATGTATAGATTAGTGGTCAATTTCACAGGAGTTAGGGTTACACTAGCTGAGAGAACTGCACACGTCAACCTTTGAAGAATAGTCCATTTTCATTTAAGGAGAAACCATTCTCCCTACCTTTCCACAGTCATTGTTGAGGCATGGTAGAACTTTTCAGAAACTGACATTAGTGGGCAAAATATTTTCTTATCTGAATTATAAGATACCTTAATTTAGCCGGGCGTGGTGGCACACGTCTTTAATCCCAGCACTCGGGAGGCAGAGGTAGGAGGATCACTGAGAGTTCAAGGCCACCCTGAGACTCCATAGTGAATTCCAGGTCAGCCTGGACTAGAATGAGACCCTACCTCGAAAAACCAAAAAAAAAAAAAAAAAAAAAAAAAAAAAAAAAAAAAGATACCTTAATTTACAGATGCTTTAATTTAAAAAGAAAGAAAAAAAATAGTTCCTTGCTAATTACTCTTCTAATTAATCACTGGAACTCATGTATAAGCACATGCCTAAGTCAGTAAAGACAGTGATCTGAACTTATCATAAAGAAATTCCTTGATATAACAATATTGTCAACCATTACTGAAAGATTCTAAATGGAGAAATGACAAACTTCATCTCACAGAATGATATAACTTTTATAACAGGGTGCTGGGGTCTAGGAAAGTCTTTGAACCCCACACCCTAGGTTCATTTCCAATTTCTTAAAATTTATTTTTATAAGATCTGGATATACTTAGTGTGCAAAAGTACATGTTGGTACTATGCTTTTCCTCCTCCATGCCCCTTTTCTGAAGAGGCCTTCCTTGTTGGGGATGCAGGTCACCTCCATGAGGATTGTGGGTTATGCATTATGGGAGCAGCAGTCACTTATGGGGGAGAGGCAACATCCCAACTCATCCCAACTTGTGGCTCTAACAATCTTTCTGCTCCTCTTCCATAAAATTCCCTGAGTCACATTGGGTGCATTGTAAGTGTACTTCATTGATGGGTTCTTAGAAGCCTCTGGAATGAAGTCAGCAACAGTTAAATGGGATAACCATTATTAATTCAGAGAGAATTAAATGGGTGTAGACCCTCTTGTAGTCCAAGGTTAGTGGGAGCTTGACAATGGAAAGCAAAATCATTATCTGGCTGTCAGACATAGGCAGGTCCCTGGGTTAAAATAAACCTAAGCTGTATGACATGAAGGCAGCAAGCTATGGAAAGGTCCCAGCATCCTGAACCCACAGGTCATATCTTGGGGACCAGACCAGCAGGGGAGTGCCTCCCCTCATTCTCGGGGGTTGCAGTGAGCCAGGACCTTCCCCTCATTCTTGGGAGAAACAGTAAGCCTGGATCCCCCCCCCCACCCGGACAAAATCTCAGACCCCAAAGTTGGGAGAAAGTAAGGCCTCTCCCTCTCCAAACATGGGATACCTGAACATTCAGATAAGACTTAGGCTTTGGCCATAACCCTGTGACCTTTGGCCACAGGAAACTCCTTATGTGGTATCAGCCAGCAACATGTGCACAGCCCATCCCCCTAGCCTATGTGCTAGAATGTATGTCCCCACATGCTAATTATGCATCTGCAAGCAACCTTGTACATACAATCCCCTTAGGTCCCTCAACTGCTTATAAACCCATTTCCCTGACAATAAACCAAGCTGTTCACAAAGACTATCTCCTGAAAGTCTTCTCTTGATCTCCATGGTTGCCTGGATTCCTTGGGACCACAGCTGGCCTGAGGACCCAGGAACCCACATCTGGATATGATTTTGACTTGTTTCCAAGTTCCAGATATGGTTTTGTTTTCACTCAGAGGATCTGTTAGCCAATCCAAGACAGTTGGTTACCCACCATGGCTGTGTGCCACTATTGCACTGTGTGAGCATCACGGCAGGTTGTTTACTTTTGAGTTGCTTAGGCTTTGAGTTGCCTGGACAGATGTTGGTTGCTTTCCCTTTGTTGCTCATGTAGCACCTTCCAGCACTAGATGGGATAATTGTCTGGGAACTGACTCTTTTCTGGATCCAACCATGTTTCTCCATGGTCCATGCTGACAGCATATGGTGTCTTCAGCAGTAGGGTCTTACCATTATCCTCTGGTGGGTAATCAAGTTCTCTGACAGAAGTCTGTCTTGTTTGTATTTGGAGATCTAGTAGGCCTCTGTGACAAAAGCTTATCGTTGATGTAAATCACATCCTCATACAGGGAATTACAGGCTAGTGCTGAGAAAAAAAAGAAGAAAGAGAAAGGGGAGAAATTTAAGATTAAGCTTTGTCTCACCCTCTCCAGTGCCCTTCAGTTCAGGTGCTCACCCTAAGGTCCTCTTGAGGGTTCCACCTTTTATTCTAACTTCCAGAATATAGGAGTCTATGGTACCAGTTCAATTTGAGTTTAATATTGTGTTCCCCCTCCCACGTTCCCTCAAGCCCTAACCTCCTTATTGGAGTTCTTTGGGTTGAATTATTCTTGTTTATAGAGTCCCTGTAGGTGGACAGTCAGGTTATTAGGGATCTCTTTGTCTTTGTAAATAAGGCATTTAGCACTAAGAATTTTCCCCTTAGGGCTGCCTTCATTGTGTCCCATAAGTTTTGTTAGGTTGTGTTTTCATTATCATTCAATTCTAGAAATTTTATAATTTATTTTTTTTATTTCTTCCATGACCTATTCATTGTATAAAGTGTGTTGTTTAGTCTCTAGGAGCTGGTAGAGTTCTTGATGTGTCTGTTGTTAATTTCTAGCTTTAAAGCATTGTGATCTGACATGATGCAGAAAGTTACTTCAATTTACCTGACTTCATGAAGGCACCCTTTATGGCCTAATAGAAGGTCACTTTTGAAGAAGGTTCCATGGGCTTCTGAGAAGAATAGGTATTCTGAAAAGTTGGGGTGAAAAATTCTATGGATATCCTTTATGTCTAGTTGATCTATGATGTTGCTGAACTCCATTATTTCCCTGTTGGTTTTCTGCTTGAATGATCTGTCTACTGATGAAATTGGAGTATTGAAGTCTCTGACTGTGATGAAATTGATGTTTATTTCTATTTCATTTTTGAGTATATTTTGTTTTATAAACTGTGGTTCACCAGTGTTTGATGCATATATATATTTATGATTGTGCTGTGATCATGTTGGATTGGTCCCTTGGTGAGTAAGAAGTGACCTTCTTTGTCTTTTTGATTAATTTTGATTTGAAGCCTATTTTATCATATATTAATATAGGAACATCTGATTGTCTTTTTATTTCTGTTTGCTTGGGATATCATTTTCCAACCTTTCATCCTGAGGAGGTGTCTATCTTTAGTGGTGAGGTGTTTTTCTTGAAGACAGCAGATAGAAGGGTCGAGTTTTTTGATGCACCCTGAATCTTTTGATGGGTGAATTAAGACTATTAATATTTAAGGTTATCACTGTGAGGTTTGAAATAGTCTGTGCCATGATGAAGTGTTTTATGGGGTTTGATACTTTCTTGTGTTTTGTACTATTTTGAGCCTGCTCTATTTTGGTTATTGTGATCTTCTTCTTGTTGGCTCTTGAGATTGGTTGTTTGACTGTTCTGTGTGGAGTACTCCTTCAAATATTCTCTGTGGGTTTGGTTTTGTGTTCATAAAATCACAGAGCTGACTTTTTTAATGGAAACTTTTTTATTTTACCATCTATTATGAGAGATACTTTTGCTGGGTAGAGTAGCTTGGGTTGGAAGCCATAATTTTTCAGACTTTGAAGAGTTCCATTCCAGGTCCTTCTGGCTTTCAGAGATTCCATTGAGAAATCTGATGTAATTCTGATGGGATTGACTTTTTATGTTATGAGTTATTTCTCCTGATATTTTTAACACTTTTTGTTTTTGTTGTTAAGAATTTTAACTATAATGCGTCTTGGAGAGTTTCTTGTTTGGTCCTGTCTGCATGATAGGCTTCATGAATCTGGATCAGCCTCTCTCTTGAGAGATTTGGAAAATTTTCTTCAATAATTTTGTTGAGTATGGTCTCTATGCCTCTGGCCTGGATTTCCTCTTTTTCTGGTATTCCCATGATCTGGGTATTTGGTCATTTTAGTAAATCCCACAGCTCCTCTTATATTCTGTTCATTTCATTTTTTTGAACTTAGCAAAGTTTTGGGCCTCCTGATTAATTTCTTCTGCCTTGTCTTCCAGGTCAGAGGTTCTGTCTTCCACATGAATAACTCTATTGGTGAGGGGGTTTGCTGTTGTGTTATTTTGCATCATGTCCATCTCTCTTTAAGGTATGATTTAAATTTGAGTTTTGATTTTCTTGATGCTTCCTGGAATTCATTCTTGCATTTGATTAAGTCTTCATTAAATTTAATCAACCAGTTGTTGAGATCTTCCATTTCCTGACTCACTTGCAATTTATTCATATCTCTTTGGAGGACTTTAAAATTTTCTTCAATCAAGTTAAGTCTACTGCCAACAGCTAAACACTTTAGGAGATGATTCCATTCAACCTCATTTATATGATTGTTGGTTCTTGGATGGTTTGCTTCTAGTTCAATTTTTTTTTTTTTTCATTTTGGGAATGAATTTCTGTTGATTTATTTTTTATTTTTTAATATATTTATTTATTTATTTGAGAGCAACAAACAGAGAGAGAAAGAGGCAGATAGATAGAGAATGGGCATGCCAGGGCCTCCAGCCACTGCAAATGAACTCCAGATGCATGCGCCCCCTTGTGCATCTGGCTTACATGGGTCCTGGGGAATTGAGCCTCTAACCAAGGTTCTTAGGCTTCACAGGCAAGTGCTTAACTGCTAAGCCATCTCTCCAGCCCACTGTTAATTTCTCTGTGATTTCCTTGGATGCTTCCATTTTAGGACTAGCTATCTTTGGTGGAGATGTCTATTTTTGGACTTTCATTTTTTTTTTTTTTTTTGCATTTTTGTCTACCCATTTTAGGAAGACTCTTAATTGTATTGAGAACAAAGCAAGTTCCCTGCACCCTTTGGCCCACGTACTGTCTGACTCAGGTGAACATGAATGTTGGTACCCAATGAACAGTCAAAATGACAGAGCAGGGCTGGAGAGATGGCTTAGCGGTTAAGCGCTTGCCTGTGAAGCATAAGAACCCCAGTTCAAGGCTTGATTCTCCAGGACCCACGTTAGCCAGATGCACAAGGGGGCTCATGCGTCTGGAGTTCGTTTGCAGTGGCTGGAAGCCCTGGCCCACTTATTTTCTCTCTTTCTCTCTATCTGCCTCTTCCTCTCTCTGTCACTCTCAAATAAATAAATAAATAAAAATGAACAAAACAAATGCCAGAGCAAAAGCCCTGATTCCACAGCTCACACAGGGACAGACACCCCCCCCCCTTCCAAAGAAGATACAGTGGGACCTACCAGGACCAGGGAACTGGGAGGAGCCAGGAAACTGGTGACTGGACTATTCATTCCACATCACCACACTCGTGCACACATGATCTGGGCAGGGAACCCAGACCAGGGAGCTGGTAGGAGCCAGGAAATAGGAATCTGGCCTACTCACTCTATACTGCTGCACCCAGCTGCAGAAAGACCAGTGCAGGGAGCCCACACCTGGAAACTGCCAGGAGCCAGGAAATAAGGGCCTACTCACTCCACACCACCATGTCCCTTGTTTCTAATTTTCATCAAATAATTGAACTGAAAAAGGAGATTTAAAAGGATAATTATTAAATATTATACTTATTGAGGAAAGTACAGAGCCAAGAAAAGGCACCCATTTGGCTAGACATCCCACATGGTGGGCCTGGGGTGGGGGAACATGTAAAGAAAAGACAAAAGAGAGTTCAAGGAGCTCCTGGCGTGTGGGGAGCTGGAGGGAATAGAGCAGCCCATGTGGAGTAAGGGCTAGGGGCCCCTCCCTGCTGGGACTGGGCCATGCCAGTGCAGTCCCAGCTAAGGGAATAACTCACCTACAGCCTGAAGTTCTCAAACTGCCCTCCCCTTGCAAAGGTATTTGTAACCTTTTACTGGTAGGCTATCTTCTGGCTCAGGTGAGCCAAAGTGATAGCTGGCTGGTTAGGGCTGTGGGCTGTTTCCAGGGACTGAACTTGATCAACCACGATGTTTCAATCCTGTTAAAGACTGCTCTCCCAGGAGGGGTCCTGGTTGTTTGTGGAAAAAACAGCTCTAGGAACTAGGCAAGAGATAAGAAGGCATATCATCTTTGATTTCTGGTAAGTGCAAACTTTTCTACATTTTTTTTTACCTTCAGGGTTCGAGTCACCCTGATTGTACCCCCTATCATTTTGAGGAATTACCTGTTAGCTGTTGTGGTCAGTATACAATATCGCTTAATGAAAAAAAATAGTGTGATATTTTTACACAATCAAAGTAAAAAGATGTTATATTTCTAAGTGTGTTACTTGCCTATACTCTCTGCCATAAATTTTATTTCTTTTCTATCAAAAGTCCTACTGACTACTTTTCTAACAGCCACTTCCTACATCTAGCTCTATTTTTCTATTTTTTTAAATAGTTGACAAATTTAATGGTTTGATTAATATTTTTCGAACAACCTATTTTATAAACCATGTATTAGAGATGGGCTCTTTCTTGAGTTCACAGAAAAGAATCACCAGATTAGAATTGAGTGATGCCACTGAGAGATTTTTCCTACTAGATACTTTCTTGTAGGTACACAAAGCTTTAAAGAAGAAAGGATCCCTTAAGATCCTAACCGATTGATAGGTTCCTTTGTTGACACTACATTCTTTCTGCTAGGCCACAGAAGTATGGTATCCCACTACCTTTGCTTTACACTCTCACAAATATTGACAAGTTATCTTCTGTTATAGGACTGTAAGGTTAATTTTCCAACTGATAAGATACCTTATAGTGCTGTTGTTGTTTTTAATCTAGTAGGTTATGGCTGATCCCATAGATCTGTGACATGGGAATGGTCTAGTATACAATATGGAAGTAAATACTGATGCATACATCTTTGTCTAAAACAGTAATTGTTGCAGTCCAGTTTGCATTGCTGGTAGAAATCACCCAACCAAGAGCAGCTTCTGGGAAAAAGAGATTTATTTTGGCTTACAGGCTCGAGGGGAAGCTCTAAGATGGCAGGGGAAAATGATGGCATGAGCAGAGAGTGGACAACACCCCCTGGCCAACATAAGGTGGACCACAGCAACAGGAGAGTGTGCCTAACACTGGCATGGGGAAACTGGCTGTAACACCCATAAGCCCGCCCCCAACAATACACTCCCTCCAGGAGGCGCTAATTCCCAAATCTCCATCAGCTGGGAACCTAGCATTCAGAACACCTAAGTTTATGGGGGACACCTGAATCAAACCAACACAGTTATCAAATATGATATTCTATAAAAATATTGTTTCGAACCCAACATGGCTCAGGGAAACTTGCGGAACAGGGGGTGGAAAGAATGTTAGAGCCACATGTTGGGTCATTATGCACAGAGACATTGCCTCTTACCCATAACTGATGGCTAACCCCAAAATGCACGACTCATATTCCCCCATGAGGAGGGTTCCTGTGGAGGGGGGAGGGTAGGGAGGGGGCTAACAATGGTACCAACATGACTGTATATAATGTGTACATCATTAATAATAACATTTCTCTCTAAGTCCCTCGAACCCTACAAGTTCATGAAGGATCCCGATAGTACTTAGCTCTTACTCCAGCAGGATGGTGAATTTCAGAGCTCTGCTGCTGATTACCCTTCCTACCAGTAATATTCACTCAAATGTCTGAACAACTGTAGTGGTGACCAAAGACCTCTAGATGTGATAGCTAAGATACAGCCATCCTGCTCTGGGATGTAAAAGCTAACTAGGCCCTGACTCCATTTGTTGGGGGAATAAATCAGCTTTTATTTGGTGCCTGCTATGATGCCTTTGAGTTGCAGATTCCTTCACTTCCCTGGAAGGTCACATCTGCACTGATAAGACTTTAAAGACTGTCCATATCCCCAAACATGACTCAGATGTGTACAGAAGATAACTCTAGGATAAGTGAAACAACTGCAGTTCAAGATAAGTGAGACAACTGCAGTGCAGTGCAGTTCAATTGTTTCCCAGGCCTACAACTGACACTGATGTCATTATTTTTATGGTCTTTTGCCCTTAAAAACACTGTGTCCCTGAGCTTCTTCACTGAGATCATTTTCTGGCATGAGCCCTTCTCAGTCACTAGCTTACTGAAAAGGACTTCCAATTGGCTACAAAAGCATAGTGATCTATAATTCTCTCATGTGGACTATAACATAGATATCCAAATACCTTCTCTTGATTTTCATGACCTTTTGACAATTTACAACTCCTAGGGAGATTGCCTACTAAACCTTCATTCCCTACCATGGACACATTCATCTTTCCTTTGCTACAAAATCCAAAATTCTGGCTGGAGAGATGGCTTAGTGGTTAAGGTGCTTGCCTACAGTACCAAAGAACCCAGGTTCAATTCCCCAGGATCTATGTAAGCCAGATACACAAGGTGGCACAAGTGCCTATAGTTTATTTGCAGTAGCAGGGGCCCCTGGCAAACCCATATTTCTCTTTCACTTTCTCTGTCTTGCTTGCATGTTCTCTCTCTCTCTCTCTCTCTCTTTCTCTACCTGCTTCATTCTCTGTCTCTCTCAAATAAATAAGAATAAAAGTAAATTGAGGAAAAAAATCCAAAATTCAACCAATCATTTGCCCCTCCCAATAGAAGGTACTACTTTGGTATACAAATGTTATTGTCATAATTTTTCCAACATTTTTAGCCTTCTTTAAACCACTTCAAGCATCACACATCATTTTTAATGGTTTCTATGTGAAGACAGAACAAGGAGTATTATAGCTATATTTATCATCACAACCTACTCACAGTGCATTCAGTCAATTGTTTTTCATAAGCCAAATCTATAGTAGCTTCCCAGGTGTTATTTTTTTTCATGGCTATATGTAGAACAAGAGACCAACATCTAGATAAATTTGACATGCCTGTTTAAAAATTTATTTTAATTTATTTATTAGAGACAAAGGGAGGTAGAGAGAAAGAGAGAGAGAGAGAATGGGGATGCCAGGGACTCTATCCACTGCAAATAAATTCCAGACACATGTGCCACCATGTGCATCTGGCTTATGTGGGACATGGAGAATCGTCCCTGGGTTCTTAGGCTCTGCAGGCATGCGCTTTAACCACTAAGCCATCTCTACTATCCCTCATATGCCTTTTTAAAAGTGAGTCATTATTTTGGTATGCACTGAAACCCTAAACTAATTCCTAACCATTGCCATTGAATTTTTAAAAATAATACTGAATTTTAAATTTATTTATACATAAGCTATAGTTTTCTATCTCCTTTCCCCCATCCCCATTTCCTTGAGGGCCCTCCTCAGTAGGATCCTTGGTGTGCACTGTGGGATAATTAGGGCCTCTATCATTCTGGGAGGAGGGCTAAGGCTGTGCCTCAGGATATTTCTATGCGCCATATTATTCCCACAATCTTCCTGCCCCCTCTTCCTCAACAATCCCCAAGCCTTGGTGGGTGTATTAGCAGTCTTAATGTTGACTTTTCTTTAGCCACTGTATTTCTGTTAACACGCATTTCAGTTCACCACAGTGTTTTTGCTATTTTCCTGAAGATGGTTGCCAGTTTAGCACTGGGAGCATTAATCATGTTGCTTCTTCTGTTGCAGTTTCTTCTGGACCCCATAAAATGTGATAGATGTGGCACATTTCATGGTGACCAGTCAACTGTCTTTTCTTTTTATAATAAATATCTTATATTTATTTATTAATGTGTGAGAGAGAAATAGACAAAGAGAAAGAATGGGCATACCAGGACCTTCAGCTACTGCAAATGAACTCCAGACCCATGCACCGCCATGTGACTCTGGCTTATGTGGGTTCTGGGGAATCAGACCTGGGTACTTAAGCAGCCCGGGGAAGCACCTTAACAACTAAGCCATCTCTCTAGCCCAGCTGTCTTTTATTGTTGTATTAATGGATTTGGCTTTCCCAGTACTCTCTGCTGTCTATAATCTGTAAAATCAAACAGATTCTCCAACCAAGTGTGTGAGCAGCTTTGATTAAAGAGGATATGCATAGAAGTTTGAGAGACATTTTGATGAGGATACCCACTCCACTTGTCTAGAGAACAGTGGGGAATTCTTGATAGGGGGTTGAGAATTTCCTGGCCATGGAGTAATGGCTTGGTTATCAGTAGGCTTATTATGAGTTCTTTCCCAATGAGCTTCATGACCAGTTGGAGAACAGTTGATTACCAACAAAGTTTATGAAACACATTGCACAAGTATGTACTTCTTATCTGGCTGGTTGAGTGCATCTGTTGCCATATCTCTTGTGTATGCATGCTATGAGTAATCACTATCACCTAGTAGCTCTCATAGCACTTTCTAGCACCATGAGGGTATTCCAGGATTTTCACTCAGTTTTCTCTTGGTGTCCTGAGAAGGTAGCCTGGGCTGTCTTCAGCATTAGGGTCTTACATTTTCACTCTATAAGCTAACCAAATGCTTGGTGCTGGCTTGCATTTTGGGGGGGGGGGTCCTCATTGATCACCCTGGCCTACTGCTCATTATGGAAGGTAACCCAAATCTGGCCCTGCGATTCACAAGCCAGTGCCAATGGTTTTAGTATTAGGCATGTTTTCATCTTCTACTGGGCCTTTCAGTCAGGTCAGTTCACTTCATTAATTGGAGTTATATCATGTATTGTGGTATCCAGCAGGAAGGTTCCTGTTGTGCTAAGCACTTCAGTCTTTAGTTTTGTGTGGCTCCCTCCCCACATTCCCTTCCTCTGAGTCTCCCACCATCCAACCCCCTATAATCTCTACCTCTACTAGATTTTTTCTGGAATCTCTTCCCTCCCTATTTCCACTTATTCTTGGTCTTATTCTAGTTTAGCACCTGTACTCCTATGCCTGACTTTCTTTTACACTGCTTTTACATTGGTCCAGATTAGGAGCTGTAACAGGGTGTTAGGAATAAGAAGTCAGATTACCTTTGATTTCTAGCAAATGCATTCTTTCCTGCCTGTTTTACCTTCATGGGTCCAGTCACACTAACTATAACCCCTTCTCAGGGCCACATGTGAAAGAATACAGATGGCACTTGACTTTCTTAGACTGCTTGACTTCAGTTAGGATATTTTCTACTTAGGATATTTTCTAAGTCCATACATTTTCCTGCAAATTTCATTATTTCATTTTTCCTTACTGCTGAGTAGAGTTCATTGAGTTTATGTACCACATCCTCATTAACTATTCATTAGCCAATGGGTGTCTAAATTGTTTCTAATTCCTAGCTATTGTGAATAGAGTAGTGATAAACAAGGCTGAGCAAGTATCTCTGAAGTAAAAGGGTGGGGCATTAGCGTAAATGCCCAGGAGAGAAACAGCTGGGTCAGATAATAGATCTAGTTTAATCTTTTTTTTTTTTTTTTTTCAGGAGTATCCATAGTGATTTCCATAGTGATTGTGCAAGTTTGCATTCCCAACAGTAACTAAGAGTTACTCTTTCCCTGCAGCCTCACCAACATTTGATTTCTTTTGATTCTTTGATGAGTGCCATCCTGACTGGAGCAAGATGGACTCTCAAAATTGTCTTAATCGTATTTCCCTGATGACTAAGGTTGTATTACATGACTTTAAGTGAATATTGGACATTAATATTTCTTTCTTGGTGAATCCTCTGTTCAGGTCTCTTCATCATTTATTGAGTGGATTGTTTTATTATTATTTTTATTGGTTAGTATTATGAGTTCTCTGTTGATTGTAGATATTAGGGCTCTATTAGAAGTGCAGCTGACAAAGATATTCTCTAATTCTGTGTGTTGTCTTTCTGTTGGCTCTGGTAATGATGTGCTTGTCTGTAAATTAGCCTTTTAGTTTCATGTTTAGTTTCCTGGGCTACTGGGTCTTATTCAGGAAGTCTTTAACCCTTTTATTTCTTGGGGAATTCTCATTCTTTCTTTCAATTGTTTTGGATCTTACATTGAGGTCACTAATCCATTGGTAGTTGATTTTTGAGCATGGTTTTAAAAGTGTATCCTGATTCATTTTTTCTACATATTTTTATCTAATTTCTGTTGCCAATTTTATTTAAAATTTTGCCATTTTTTTAAGCTGGGCGTGGTGGTGCATGCCTTTAATCCTAGCACTTAGGAGGCAGAGGTAGGAGGATTGTCATGAGTTCGAGACCACCCTGAGACTCCACAGTGAATTCCAGGTCAGCCTGGGCTACAGCGAGACCCTACCTCAAAAAAACAGCAAAAAAATATTGTCATTTTTCTCATGTGCATTGTTGGCTCCTTTGTCAAAGATCAGGTAGCTGTAGTTGATTGAGCTAAGGCCTGGATATTTTGTTGAGAGGAGGTCTTTAATAGTATTTTTCATCTTAGTGGATGTAATAGGTTTGTTTAGGTGATTTATCTGCAGTGAATTTAGTTTTGGTAGGTGGTATGTGTCTAGTAATTCACCCCTTTCTTTCAGGTTATCCATTTTTTTTTTTTTTTGGAGTACAAGTTTTGGAATTATCTCATGATGATCCTGCCAATTTCATTCATGTCAGTTGTGACCTCTGCATTTTTGTTTCTAATCTTATTAATTTGAGACTTCTCTTTTTTTTCTTTGGATAAAATTGGCCAGGGGTATATCAATTTTGTTTATTTTTTCCAAGAAGAAGCTCTATGATTTGGCAATTTTTAAAATTGTTTTCTTCATTTCCAATACATTAATTTTTGCTATGAAATTAATTAATTCTTCCAGAACAGTTAGGATTGTATTGTTCTTGTTTTCCCAATGCTTTTAACATGGATTGTTATGCTGTTAGTTTAAGATAGTTCTATGTCATGAAGATATTTAGTGTTGTGAATTGGGCACATAAATTCTGTCATGTTGGGCTTTTGTTATCAATCAATTCTAGAAATTTTGCTTTTTGATTTCTTGCATGGCCAGGAGCTGGTATATTTTCTATTGTTTCTCTTGTGAACCACTAAATTTTATGCATTATGTTCATATATAATGCAGGGGGTTATGTCAATTTACCTTTTTGGAGTCATCCGTTATGTCCTAATGTATGATTGATTTTAGAGAGGATTCCATGAGCTGCTGAGGAAAACAAAAATGTATTCTGTAGAATTAGGCTGTAATGTTCTGTAGATGTCTGTTAAGTCTAATGGTTCTATGGTATTTATAAGCTCCATATTTTCCTTGATCTGTCTATTATTGATAGTGGGTTACTGAAGTTTCCTACTAAGATAATATTTGGATGTATTGTCAAGTAGATATGCTTTGTAAGGTGTAGTGCACCTGTGTATAGTGCATATAAGTTTATGATCGTGATATCCTCTTGTTGGGATCATACCCTTGATCATGAGAAGTGGCCTTCTCAGTATCTTTTTGTTGCTTTTGCTTTGAAGTCTATTTTGTCAAATATTAGTATAACCAAATCCACTTGTTTCTAACTTCCATTTATTTGGAAAACTAAGTTTTAAATCTTTCACCCTGAGAAAGTATCTACCTTTCATGGTGAGGTGGTTTTCTTGAAGACAGCAGATGGATGGATCCATTGTTTTTTTCCTGATCCAACCACTTAACTTTTGTCTTTTGACTGGGGAGTTGAATCCTTTGATGTTTAGAGTTGTAACTGTGAGGTTAAACTAATCCCTTTCATGCTAAATGCTCTGTGGGGGTTGGTGTTTTCTTTTGTACATTTTTATGTATGTTCTAGTTTTAGTTATTTTTTTTTTCCCTCTTACAGCCTCTTGAGGCTGGTTCCTTGACTCTTCTGTGTAGAGTATACCCTGAAATATTCTCTGTAGGATTGGTTCTGTGCTCATATATTCATAGATCTGGCATTTATCATGGAAAATTCCCTTTCAACTTTTATTAAGAAGAATCTTTTAATGGGTAGAGTGGTTTAGGTTGGTATCCATAGTCTTTTTTGCTTTGGAGTACTTCACTCCCAGCCTTGCTGGCTGCTATTGTGCACCTGATGTTGCCCAGGAGGTTCCTGCCATCATTTTCCCCTGCCATCATGGAGCCTCACTTCATGTCTGTAAGCCAAAATAAACCCTTTTTTTCTTTTTTTTCTCACAGGCTGCTATTGGTAAGGTGCTTTGTGCCAGCTCCTGGTCTGGTATTTTCTGCACGCAATGCAAATCAAACTGCAACAGTGCCCTTGGGTCTGCAGTAGGTCTTCCTTGGCTGTAATGTTTCCATGAGGTTCTTGGTGAGACCCTGGGAGGCCTGGCCAAGTTTGTGGACAAGCAGGGTCTTGATCTCCTCCCCGTGCTGCTTGCTTGCTGGTCCTTTGTGGTGGTTGCAGCTGCTGGTGTCAGACTCAGTGAGTGGGGAGTGGAATACAACTATTGGGGCTCAGCCTTAATCAGGGACTATATGGCTGTCTGTCTCACACTGCTGTATGGATGGTCTGGGTCTCTGCAACCCTGCTCTGACCTTGCCAAAGGTGCAGAAGGCATTGGTGTTTTGCTGAATACTACTTTGCATGTGGGGGTCAGGCCGAGTCCCTTTCTGTACACACTTCTATGGTATATGTAGATCAGGCATACTACCTGTATTCCCACGGGCCCAAGCTGTGATGTGTGTGGTGTTCAGGCAGATTGACCACTAGTCTGCACACCACAATGCAATAGTATATAGTGGTCAGGTGGAGTACTATCCTCAGCATGGCCCAGCTGCTCTTGGGGAGATCAGGGAGGCTGTCAGCCCATGTGTGTTCCCAGTAGTGCTATGCATTGAGACCAGGTGGATAGCCCACCAGTGCACATGTGGAGATCAGGCTACCCACACATGTGAGTGCATGCCTCAGCCCTCATGCCACTTGTACAGGTCAGTCTCATCCCACACGTGTGAGTGTGCCAACCATCTGTGGGTTGACTGCCCTTCCTAGAATATGTGAGTGTAGAGCACAGTAGATTGCCCACTGGTCCATCCTGAATGTGTCCTAGTCAGGCCCATGTGGGGATTATACTGACACCAGTTCACCCCAGCTGTGCCAATGTGGGAAACTCATAGGTTCTTCTCTTTAACATACCATTTGTGCAAGTCAGCATGTGGGGATCTTAGAGATTCCCTTTATGTGCACCCCTGTGCCCACTCATTGTGGTGGGGGTCCAGCAGATCCCCTCTAGTATGGAAACCCCAAAATCTTGCATCCATTCTCCCTCAAGTTTGAGCATGGATCCTAATCTGCCATCTTGACCACTCCTGTTCAACCTTGAGTTTTAACTCAATTTAATTCTTTTTCCTCTCCTCTGAAGTTCATTTGAATTAATTTAATTTAACTTATTATTTTTTACTTAACCTACAGCATTCAGTATTACCTGAGGGTCTCCCATCTCAGTGATAATCATGCCCATCCCTGGTTAGCTTCTGAGATCACACATGAGAGATTGTGAACACTAGGTTTGGAATGTCCATAGACTATTTTTATTTTTTAAATTAGTATGGAAAATATTCATGAGCATGCCATTTTCAAACACACAGTTTTACTTGATTCTCTTCCACTGGTCCCTTATCTGCCTCATCATAAGCACCTGCTTCTCCTGCTGTAAAAGAATTCCTTGATTGTTTTACCCAGGTGAATCTTCAAGACAACTTAATGGTTTACCATCAGGTGCCAACCAGGTGTGTTAGATATTTTTGACTGCCTTTCTTATGGTGAGAAACTTATAAAAACCTTACCATTAAACCCTGTAATAGCAATTAAATAAAAAAAATCCTGGGGTAATTTTATTCCTAGTCTGACAATCCTAGGAATACTGTATAAAATGCATATGGATAAGTAGTAAAACATAAAAGCTTTGTGAATTGTTGCAATGTATTTATTCAAATACAATTCTCTTTCCCATATTCATAAGTTTAGATTATTTTCTGTTTCGAGAGAGCCATTTATTTGCCATAAAATGACATTTCTTACATTAGAAAAGTCATAACTTAGACTTAATACTTTATATCTGGAAAATATTTATGAATTTATCTATTAAGAAAGGAACACTAATTATTAAATTATAATAAAGATTTTTTTATATATCTTTACTCTTTATGTTGCAGTTCTCTCTTGTCAATTAAATTGCTCAAAGTAACTAAGGGAAATATATCATAAGGAAAATGTAGTTTATACAAAGATCCAGAGAACTGCAGTTTCCCTCAAGTTTTGATAATCTTATGGCTGGCTACAATAGCCTCATCTCCCCATTATACCACCTTTATATGCTGCTCAAGCACATAGAGACAAGAAACCGTGCACTGAACCCTCTGAAATCATGAGTCAAAAACAAACAACCTCCCCCCCCCAAAAAAAAATTTTTTCTTTTGCTCTGCAATGGTATTTTTCACATTGATTACTTTAACAATCATGGTATTGCTATCTGAGGTCATCCCTAGATGAAGACAGTATGGCATTGACAAGCAAAAATATCACAGAGCAGCCCCCTTGCATACCTGCTAAAAGTGGAACACTTGACGCTTCTGATGGGAATTTCTACCATCCCTACCTCATAGTGTTAGACTTTTTGACCTCTGAGATGGGCTCAAACACTTATGTCACTAATGTTTATAAATTTTTATACAAGGTCAGTAAAACCTACACACCAGAGGCAGTGGTATGTCTATAGGTTTCTCTCTTGGGTTTTCAAATAGTAACCCCTGTGGGCAAAACACTAACTGCCATATTTCTGTGATGCCATTCCTCAGGAAGTAGTTCAAAAATTGACATTGTCTTCCTTTTCCCTCTAACAGCAGTTTGAGTCTCATCTCATGAGAGGAGGGAATGAGAGGGGCTAGGCTAGGCAGATAGCTTTTGGTCCAGGAAGACAGGGAACAGGCTATCAAAGGAGGAAGCTTCCTCTCACCATGCCTACCTTAGCCTACCAGGTCTATCTCAATTGCCCCTCTTGCCTCAGTTGAAAGACTCAACATTTGCATCTCACCCAATCAAATCTCTCTCCCTCTCCTTCTCTCTCTCTCCTTCTCTCTCTCCCCCCTCTCATGCACACCCTACCCAGGTATGGGTGGACCCCTTCTCTGAGCCTAGTCTGATTGGCTGACATGCCTGATGAGGGTGTGCCGTTCTATTCAGGAGCACTGACTCCAAATATCTTACTTGGACTCACTGATGGGAAACTTCTTCCTCTGGCTCTTTGGGCTATCTGGGTCCAGCACACAGGTGAGACTATGTCTCTCCCACCCTTGCAGCCTGGTAGGAAAGATTTTTTGTTGTTGTTTTGTTTTGTTTTTGTTACTGTTCTTATGGCCTTTTAATCTCTTTGGACACACACACATTTTTAGAAAAATCCCTTTTCACATTTTTTTTTTCTTTCCCATGGCCCAAGATTGTTCGTCCACGTGGGCTCATGGACCACATCCTGTTCCCTGCCACTTTCTTTACCTCTTATCCTTGATATTTTTGAATAAAATGTGGTGGTTTAAAAATCAAAAAAAAAAATGCCATGGAGGAAATCTTTTTCTCCATTTTAAATGAGTTAAATTTTCACACATCTCCTTTTTTATCCACTACTATGTGTAACAGACATTTAATAAATTACTGAGGTATGAGAAATAAAACGTGAACAAGTCCATAAATATACTAAATAAGAGGAATAATGACCTATAACGTTTTGGAGAACTTGATAATAGCAATAAAATCTCTCTTCAGAAAAATGCACATGATTATTACATTAACCTAAATATTTACATATGGTTTTAAAGAATTTTCTGAACTTACTGAGACCATCATTTCAAACATGCATAGGTATACATACAATCTATTATTACCTAGCAAATATTTACATCCTGTTGTGTGCTTCTATTTTCCAGATGTCTAATAAATTCATTTTCCTCTAGAATGAAAATAAATAAATAGCTTAAGCAAGTGACACCTAAGAAATGTCCTGTGTGTGTTCTCTTCAAATGATTCAATTAGCATTGTGATGAATATTTATGGATAATCCCCAGAAATCAGGACACTATCACATAAAGCTATTTGTCTTAGTGATCTCCCATGTACATTTGGGCAGAGATTGATGAAAGACTATAATCTAAACAGAGAGATTATTTTTATAAACCCATCCTGTGAAATAATGTTTACATTTAGAAGTCCACATTAACTAATTAAATCATATCACAAATTTGCAAAAATCATGTGGGCAAAATTCTCAATTTCACCTTGTAGATAAGGAAATATTTGAGTAAGAAGGCAAATTTACATTCAGCTCCCTACATATATCTTTGTCACTTTTTAATTATTTTCATCCTGTTGTTCTACAGTGATGAATAACTAATAAAGTGTAGTACAAGCATATGAGTCTGGAATGGCTATAATGAAGAATGACACTTTGGGAGCTGTCATTCTATACATACAAAAGGCATTTGGTTTATAAATTTTAACTTGGACTATTTATTGCTACATTTCCAAAATGCCCGATACCATTACAAGTAATCCATTATCTAAACAACAAAGTCCTGCATAGCCATTTAAGAAAAATCTTCATATGGGTAGAGAAGATATGTATGTAAGATTAATTTACCTAGTATTTTGTATCAGTTATGATCAGTGCCAAAGGAAGAGGACAAATCCCATCAGTTTGGGCATTGAGGGTCATGGAACTCTGTGTGCACAACAGTCATTTTATGGTATGTGAAGACAACAACCACTGGGGTACGTGAGCTTTTGTTAGTATAAGACATCTTAGTTGATAAAAGTAGAAAGGCATATTAATTATGAGAGGAAGAATGGATACATGATATATGTAAATACCACTGTGCTATATTCTGTCAGGTTATAACCTCCATACAATAAGAGTATTGCACTCATTCATGGTATGCAGAAGTTTCCCAGGTCATTTTTGAAGAGTTAGATCTAGTTTCATCTGTTAAGTGAGAGAGGCAGTGAAAGTACAGGTAGGTGTAGCATATGAATGGATGGTACAAGATCTCTCATTTAATGTTCTATGGTCAGCCTAATGTTCAGAACAACACATAGTATATACATAAAACTATTACTTAATATGTATGCACATATATATATCCATCCTGCAAAATAATTAATATTTATATTTAGAAGTCCATATTAACTAATTAAATCATATCATAAATTTGCAATAATTATGTGGGTAAGATTTTCAATATCATCTTGTTGATAAATATTTGAGTAAGAAGAAGAGAAAAAAATATATATATACACACACTTGAATTGTACATTTTTTAACAATATTTTACTTATTTGAGAGAGATAGAGAATGGGCATGCAAGATCCTCCAGTACAAATATGTCAGGAAAAGAAGTCACTCATTCATTTTGCTTTTAGGTTGTTGTTTGAGAAAAAACTTTTACTCTATTTATCACAAGCAGCTGAGATGGCACTGAAGAGACTTGAGGTTGATATTCCATCTTGTAGAGGGGGCTGGGTACAGTCATCAGACCCTCAACTGAGATCTCAGGGGCTCTCCATACCAGCTGAATGCAATGAGGAATGAAGTCTCATGGTCTCAGGGGAGACGGAGCATCTATGAAGTTAGGAAGAGGTCACCATCCAGGCTAGAATGAGACCTTTGGAAGCTACATCTTTGTTGTGGTCTCCAGGCTCCTCTAAGTACTCCCTTGTCCATGCTGTGTAAGGAAAACCAATAAACTCATTGGTTCCCCAAGATGAACTCTGGTGGATTTGTCCTGTAGTCTTTTGTGGGTGCCCTGAGTAGGAAAGCAAAGCTCTTGCTGGCTTCTTCCCAGCCAAGAATTCATACCACATAGGGGTGATCAACTGATAGATACTTTAAATGAATTATAATCTCTAGAGTACAAATCGCTGTGTTATCCAAATGAAGGTGCCGAGCTGGGCATGGTGGCACACGCCTTTAATCCCAGCACTCGGGAGGCAGAAGTAGGAGGATCACCGTGAACTCGAGGCCACCCTGAGACTCCATAGTGAATTCTAGGTCAGCCTGGGCTAGAGTGAGACCCTACCTCGAAAAAACGAAAAAGAAACCCCCCCCCCAAAAAAAAATGAAGGTGCCGCCGCATGTGCGAGCACACATACAACTTATATCTACAAATCCAAAGTTACTCACATGCTTACTTTGTACCCGTTACATGTGAGGTACTGTACTGGGTTCAGGATAAGCATTGCTTTTTTTGCTGTTGGTTTCTTTCTTCATGTGTTTGAAGATACAGAGTTACAATTTCAGTGAGACTGAAGATTAAGTACTGAGATAAAACTAATCAAGTAAAAAAAAAAATCAATGGCCTGGAGAGATTGCTTAGTGGTTAAGGTGCTTGCCTGTGAAGCCTAAAGACCCATGTACCATCTCTCTCCAGATCCCACTTAAACCAGACACACAAAATGTGTGCCAAGCGCAGGGTTGCACATACCCAGTAGGTGGCACAAGTGTCTCGACTTCAATTGCAGTAGCTCAGGCCCTCTCTGTGTGTGTCTCTCTCACTATATCTAAACAACAACAACAAAATTAATAATACACCATAAACTGGAAACTGTAATAATGTTTCACTGTCCAGACTTGCTACACTACTCACTCGTGGGCAATGCATGTTCTTGCCTCTTGCAGATAGGGAGAAAACTCCTATAACCCCACAGGATTTTGGTCTCAGAGAGAGGAGAACCACATTCCTATTCCTGTCCCAGGTTAAGATGAGACAAATGGAAAATGATCAGAGCACAGTATGCTCAGTTACATTCTCACTGAAAAGAGGATTCAGAAACCAAAATTTGGATGCTAACCCCTGGAAAAAATGTTACCTTTAATAAATGGCTAAATTGACAGCTAACTATGAGGTTTACTTCTTAGTAAAAAGAAAATGAAAATGCAGTCTTGCTGTTTAAACAAAGTAGTGTTTATATAAGCACAAAATGAGAGTTGGAAATTTCAAGGGAATGTTGGCAACCTACAAATCTTTCACATAGGATATATTTTGGAGCTGTTTTAATTTTCTTGTTACATTCCCCTGAAGATCTTTTACTTTAATATATTTCTCTGGAAACGTGGTGTTTTGGCACCAAATAGTGATTTAGCTTGTTTAATTAGAATATGACACAGTAATTTCACAGTAGTTCCAAGCTGAATGTTTGTCTGGTTTTAAAGGTTAAATACTCTCAGATTGAATTACAGAATTTTCCATGAATCACCCAAATATATCTTTCCCTTAAATACTTTAAAATTGAAATCATGCAATATAATCCATTTTGAAACATAACTTGTGAAGTATATAAAATTAATATTATGCAGTTTGATACTAATTCATTCCAGTTGCCAAGGGACATACAGGACTAAAGAGAAAAGACTAGTTTCCGATGTCACTGTCTTCTAGTAATGTCATTGATAAATGAATAATTATACTAATGCTTCTAGATAATTCCAGAGAGTCTTGTTAGGAAATTAAAGGTATGCATTTTAAAGGGTAAGTAACTGGAGAGCAATACTTTTACTTGATATATACCACGCATGTGGTATACAGATTATAAATAGCATTCCAAACACATTAGCAGCAGCTGCCTTCATACTACTTTCCAATAACTTAATGACTCAAGGAAATATTTCACCCTTTTTAACTTTATATAGGAGGATATTCTGTTTTACTTCTGATTATTTGTGGTCAACATTTTGGCTATACACTTGTGATGTTTCATGTTGATATAGATCATTTATAATTACTATTTCATGTTCTAACCACTAAATATATCAATATGTGCTTATGCAACTTAGTTTTAGATAAACACATATTATTTCCATGCATAGTCTATAATAGCCTATGAATAATAAATAGACCATGAAATTTGTGATTAATACAATTTAATAATGGGATTAAACTGAGTGGGAAGTCTTTGTTTAGGAGGTGTTATTTTGAGATGAGATTTATATAATTTGTCATTATTTTTCTGCATAAAAATTGTCCCAGAATGTAATTGCTTAAAGGTAACTGATTCTTCTATGCTTTATTGTTGATTTGTTTTTATATACGTTCATGATCTGTATGAACATATTCTAACCTGTGAGTGGAGGGCCTAGGACACACCTGGGGTGTTTTTCCTCTCCTTTTTGGAACAATTTCTCTTGCCATTGCTGGTTGTGAGCTTCAGGATTCTCCTGGATCCACCTCTCATTCCATTAAACATGCGCTGATAATAAATATGTGCACCATTGTTGCATGTAATTTTATGTAGGTGCTGAAGAGAACCACCTCGTTGAGAAGGCTTACAAACAAGCACCTCTAACTACTGAGCCATCTTCCAACACTAGCAACTAATTTTTATACACGGAAGTTCTGTAATTGGAAAATCCAGGCAGAGCACAGTTTCATGACTTCAATCCGCAGCACATCTGGGACAACAACATGAAAGACATGACAAAGACTTTCTATAATGGACCTTTAGATAAACTCTCTCCTGGAGATTTCTAGCTACCATGCTCTGACAGTCTATTCAGCTGGAAGAAGTTAGAACATTCATTGCTTCATTTCTCTATAAGCAATTAGAATTTCCTCTCAGGAGTGAGGAATGATATGGATTAGGAGTGAAGTATCCTTTTTCCTCGTAGGCAGTTAGCTAGAAACTGTCCGACAGAAATATGGATGCCACCATGCCTGTCTTGTAGGACTAAAACTTGTGTCTGATTCAGCATCATACAAGATGGCTGAAAACAAGACCTCCAATGTGCTCTCAGAATCAGCCAAGCTTCCTGGGTTTTCCACAGATTTGCAAATGCATCCTCAGTGGGGCTAGAGATTCTTCAGAACTGTGACATGGGATGACTAAGGAACTTCTTGGCAACTGTGGCAGTTTTCAGGCTCAACCATCCACAAGAACATAATACCCCAAAATGGAGGACTCCAGGACCCGAATTTGTCATTGCAGTGTCTAATTTAACCTCCCAGTGAATCTTAGTTTGTTCAAAGAAGCCTTACTGTTGCAGCCAGCTTCAAGTTGCTGGCAATAAATAAATAAATAAATAAATAAAAATTAAAAAAATTAACCAAGAACAGCTTGTGGGAGAAAAGGGTTTGTTTTGGCTAACTGACTCAAAGGGAAGCTCTGTGATGGTGGGGGGAAAACAATGTCATGAGCAGAGGATGAACATCATCTCCTCGGCAACATCAGATGGAAACAGCAGAAGGAGAGTGTGCCAAACACCATCAACAGGAAGCTTACTAAAACACCAATACGTCTGCCTCCAATAATACTTAACCTCCAGGAGGCTCCAGTTCCCAAATTGCTAACAGCTGGAGACCAAGCATAGGTTAATGGGGGCATTTGAATCAACCCAACAAATTCTGTACCTGGCCCCATAAACTGATAACCATCCATGGTGTAAAATGCAATGCATTAAATCCAACTTTAAAAGTTTCCATAGTTTTATCAATCCCAATGATGTTCAAAACAGCCCTATAATCCAAGGTCTTTTAACTTAGCCAAAATGCCCCCCTCAAAATAAATAATGTCAGCTGGGCATGGTGGCGCACACCTCCCAGCATTTGGGAGGCAGAGGTAGGAGGATCGCCATGAGTTCAAAGTCACCCTGAGACTACATAGTGAATTCCAGGTCAGCCTGGGCCAGAATGAGACCCTACCTCGAAAAAAGAAAAAAAAAAGTCACAGAATAAATATTCACACTGCAGAAGATGAAAAGATAGCAATGGACATAACAAAGAAATAGTCAAACAATAGATTTAAAGCAAGCCTCAAACTCTGTAGTTCAAAGTCCCACAACTCTAGTCAGTGATAAGTCTCCAAGTCCAATAATTCTAACCAGTGACTAGTCTGTGGAGTTCCAATTCTGCCCCTCCAGCTTGGTTACTCACAGTTGCAGAAAACATTATCTTGTGTTGGTAGCTGTCCTTGGCAGCCATCCCATAGTCCTGGCATCTCCACTGGGTCTCCACTGTAACCCATGGTTCATTCTCATGGTTCCATCAGGCCTCCATGAAGGTAATCCAACAAGCCTTCATACTGCCCATTGCCAATCACACACACACACACACACACACACACACACACACATAAAAATAAATAAATCCAATGATCCTCTATTTCTTGCATTTTCATACTCCATAGTATCTGGTGAGCTACCAACTTGTTAATCTAAGGAGGAACTAAATCCAACTTTGAAGAACAAGACACTCCTTCAGCATTCTGACCCCTAGCTTCCAAAGATTCTGCCTTCCTTCCTGCTGTCCTAAAGCCAATAAACTGACCCAATCTCAATGCTTGTAAGCTCTCAAACAATTGCACCCGAATGTGTAACAATTTCATTCCCCAAAATTTCATTTTATTCTGTGCCATATCCCTCTGCTCACATCAGTCCATTTCTATGCAATGCAACCCCTCACAAGTACTCAGGACCGGGGCATAGCAGCAAGCCTCTCATACAAACTCATTCTAGCCCAGTCCAGCCAAAGCTCTTTCTCACTCTCAGAAGCCAAACCTTACAGTCCATAGTTCTTAGTACATTTAGGTCTTTCAGGTCTGACCAGAATAAGTCCATTAAACTGTACTTCCATCACTTCAAGGCATCTGTTAGATCAACATTTCAAATCCTTTCACATGCCTCCCTCAAATCAGTTCCAACTGACTAAAGCCACAGAGTCAGGTTTCTTACAATAATGACCCCACTTCTGGAGTCAATTTTACTGTTTTGGATAGCTTCACACTGCTGGCAGAAAACACCCAACTAAGAGAAGCTTGTGAAAGGAAAGGGTTTATTTTGGTTTACAGACTCAAGAGGAAGCTCCATGGTGGCAGGGGAAAATGATGGCATGAGCAGAGGGTGGACATCACCTCCTGGTCAACATGAGCAGACAGCAGCAGGAGAGTATGCAAAATACTTGCCAGGGGAAGCTGGCTATAAGACCCATAATTCAATGCTCATCAATACACTGCCTCCAGGAGGCAATTCCCAAATTGACACCAGCTGAGAACCTAGCATGAAGAACACATGAGTGTTCTGGGGACACCTGAATGAAACCACCTCACTTACCATGATGGGGAGTCTTATGTACCAGTTCAGAAAGTAAGCATAAATATCCAGCCCCATGTATGGAAGCTACCTGTAAAGATGTGATGTGTCATCTCTCAGCACTATTTCTGCCATATTATTTGTTGACTCAGTACTTTAATTGAAAAGGTTAATAAGGTAAAGCTATGGGAAGACTAATAAAAAAAAAAAAAACAACTGGGACTATGTTTTAGAGCACCTAAAGTCAACTATGCAAAATGCATGAATTAAGGGAGAAGTACAAAGAAACCACCAAATTGGAGAACTGGTTTTGAAGCCTGATTTTGAAAGTACTTTGAGCAAGAAAGAACAACAGCCCAAGGCTTTATATTGGAGGATATGTCAGCTACAGTATGGACCAAAATCTTTTGTATTCTATTGTATTTTTTAAAGTTATTGGAAAACATATAGGGGCACAGCATGATCTTACTGAATTAAAATATATGTTGATTTTGGCAGCCATACACATAATACTGTGTAGAGAGGCATGAGTCTGCAAAATTGCTGTTTTATTTTCATTTTTTTTCAAAGAGAGTCACACAAGTAGCCTTGCCTGGTCTTGAGTTCACTATGTAGACCAGTGGCCTCCCACTGTGGCTCTCCTCTTTCCTCTGCCTCCCAGCTATTGGGGTCATAGGCATGTGGACACTATGGAAATAGCAGATTAGTTTGGTCTCTATTTGGATAACCCTATCCACTCAAAATTCAAGTCTTGCTTATCATCTTTAATAAAACATAATGTGATATTTTTCATCTACCAAGAGATATAAATATTACTTATTTTATATACTTTTATAATGAATTGCACATAATTTACCTACAATGGTACAGTAAACACTAGAAAAATAGCTATGTAACTGTACTGAAAATATTTATATCTTTGGTGTCCTTTGTCTAGTACTTAAAAGTAAGTGATAATCTATTAGACAGAGATAATCATAAACATCCTTAGATACTTATATATCTTAGCAAACACAATGATAGCAGCAAATTGTATTTAATGCATTCATTATAAATATATCACAATTTGTTTTAATATAAAGCTTGTATACCATTTAAAATATCCACTATATATATATATATATATATATATATGTGTGTGTGTGTGTGTGTGTGTGTGTGTGTGTGTGTTACTATCTTTAAAAGCAGACCTAATCAGATAATAGATAAGTGAGAAAGACATTTATTTCATTATATACTCCTAAAACCTCTGCCAAAATGTATTTTTTCAGAATTTACTGGCTCATAGGAATTATAAATAGGGATTTCAGAAGAAATTCTTGCTTAAAGTGAATGATGCCAACTGGAAACAAACTTTATAATAAATTAACACATTGGAACATTGTGGTGTTTTTAGGAGAAATGTAATTTGAGTCAGATGTTGGTAGAATTAAATTTATATCTCTGCAAGATGGAGTATTAAATGATTTCTTGAAACTTGGCCACAAGAAAATGTCTAAAGCCAGACAAAAAAATGACATTTTATTGAGCCATTGTTTGGGCTACTGAACATATGTAATCAATTGAAATGACTTTTAATGGCACTTAGACCTATCAAAAATGAAGTAAGAGTATAAAGTGCTACTGGAGGAGTAAAATAACTAAGTTATTCCATAAAATGGAGAATCATCCACATTTTCCTTTAGTCTATTTAGTCTCAGTGCTGCTTTGAAACAAAGCTATGCTTCAGAGGCACTCTCAAAACATCCAGAGCTCAAATCATACCAGAAAATTGTACAATAAGTTACTGATAGTGGTGCTATAAGCATAAGAGTTTTAAATTTAAAACCAATTAAACAAAATCATGGATTGAGATGATGCAGACTAAATTAAAAATATGGCAACTAGAGCCAGGTTACACCACAGAGGAACTGGTGAAATGAGCAAGACTGCTGCTTCCATGGTGAGCATGATAACCTGGGCCAGGGTGGTGCAGACAGACACTGAGGACACTCAAAATGCACCAGAGCAGAAATCCCGAAGCTACTGAGAACTCGCCACTAAAGCAGAATTGAAGCACACCCACCAAGTCTCCAGGAAGTTTGTGGAAGTGTTGGCAGAAGTATATATTAGGGTCAAAATTCAAGTATGTGTTGTCATTTTATTATTTATTTATTTATTCATTAATTCTTTAAGAAAATTTATATGAATAACATTCCATGAGTAAAGTACTAGGATATGAAAATTAATAGAAATATATGTGTCCTTCTGGTTTACTAGAAAGGTTATGGAGCATTCCGGTTTAGTAGAACAGGAAGGATCCTACTGCTTAACAGGAAGGACTTGGATTGTTATGGTTTAAAACTATAAGCTTCATACAAACCTGTGAAAGAGAAACATAGCAACATAGAACCAGGGAAGATGGCTCAGTGCTTCTTGTGCAACTCTTGAGTACCTGAGTTCAGATTCCCAGATCCCACCTTAAAGCTGAAAGATGTGATGGGCTTCTGTAATCTCAGTGCTCTTTATGGTAGGTAGGGAGTAAGAAACAGGAGAATTTCCCAGAGGCTTACAAAGTGAGAAGTTCAGGAGAGACACTGCCTCAGAATGAGTAGCAGATGAGGATACCCCTGAGAGTTTTCTTCTGACTTCCACATACACACATCTCTGGTCCCTGCGGCATGCATGCTCAAGCACACACACGCACAAACACAAGGAGAGAGAGAGAGTCCAAGCAAACATTAATTAGTTTAAACAGGTCAAAGAATATCTAGGAATAGCGGCATGTACCTTTAATCCCATCAATTGGGTGGCAGAGGTTGGAGAATTGCAGTAAGTTTGAGGCCATCCTGGGTCTGCAAGTGAGTTCCAGGTTAGTCTGGTCTAGAGATCCCACCTCAAAAACAAACAAATAAATAGACAAAAAACAACACAAAAAGTGAAAATATGTATGTACATCTTTGACATTACTCTCTACTGATCATTATTCAAGAACTCAACCCACTTTATGTTCAACAATCCATATGAAAATTCAGACTTTTTTTTTAATTTTCATGGATGCTGTTTTTTTATTATTATTTTGTATCAGATTAGATTCTCTTCTGTTTTTAATTTGTATTCTTTTTTATTCTTTTTTTTATTAATTAGTTTTGTACTCAGCGAATACAGTCAGTTTGGTACCATTATTAGGCTCATCCATTACCTACCCCCTCCCCTTGGCCCCTCCTTGTTGAGGTATATGGGTCATGCATTATAGAATTAGCCCACAGTTATGGGTAGGATAAATGTCTCTGCATATCATGACCCAACATGTGGCTCTGACATTCTTCCACCCCCTCTTCCGCAAAATTTCCCTGAGCCATGTTGGGTTCATTTTTGGTCTGCTTCAGTGATGAGGTGTTGGGGGCCTCTGAGGCTCTGGCTCTCTGATTTGGTAGGAGTTGATTTTTCTCTGTGCTGATCTCCTTCCCCCTTGTGCCGGTACCCGGTTCACCAAGAAAACAGCACCCTTGCTTGTTTCACCAATTGTTCTTAGTTTCAGCTGAGACCCTTTTGAGGTATGATGGGGTGGCCTCTCTCCTTAGGATCTACAACTATCTGAAAAAGAGAAGCAGATTCTCCAACGGAGAGTAAAGTTAGCACCAGACAAATGAGATAACCCTTACTTTTTTATAGAGAATTTAATAGGTGTAGGCCCCCTTGTAGCCCACGATTGGTGGTAGCTTGATAACGGAGAGCGGGCTTATGTTTGGATGTGGGTCTGATTTGTTTCCCAGCTCCAGCTATGGGTCCCATACCACTGAGGGGATCAGTTAACTGAATCAAGAGCAGTTTGTTTCCCACCATGGCTGTGTGCCATTATTGCACTTGTGTGAGCATCATGACAGGTTATTTGTTGCTAAGTAGGTTAGACCATGACTTGTTTGGACAGATATTGGTTATTTTCCCCCAGTCACCCATGTAGCACCTTCTGGCACTAGATATGCTGACTGTCTTGGGACTGACTCTCTTCCAGCTTCCAGCCAGGCCATTCCATTTTACGTGTCAACCGCATAAGGTGTCTTCAGCAGTAGGGTCTTACCACTAACCTTTGGTGGGTCATCAAGTACTCTGACAGAAATCTGTCTTTCTTTTAGGAAACCTTGTAGGTCTCTCTGATCAAAAGCTCATTGTGGGTGATAGCCACATGCTGATACTGGGAGTTACAGGTCAGTGCCCACTATGAAAAGGAAGAAAAAGAGAACTAATATAAAAGAGTTAGAGAGAAGAGAGAGAGAGAGAGAAGCTGTAGAAGATTAAGGTCAGTCTTCATCATTTGATCAGGGAGATTATGTTGTGAGCCACCAACTCAAGATCACTTTGCTTTAGATGGCACTGTTTTATGTGAGCCAGTATCTTATACTCTTAAGTAACATCTTGTGGGGATTTTATAACTGGATGAGGGGGGATCACAAAAATTGGGCAAAGAAAGTTTGCTAAATAGACAACAACTAAATATTGCTTTCCAATATCAAGCTCCCACTAGTCTTAGGCTACAAAAGGGTCTACCCTCATTAAATTCTCTATAAAGTAATAATGCTTATCCACTTAACCTGTGATGACCCCACTCTCCATTGGAGGATCTGATTCTTGTTTTTTCATTGGGCGTGGGACCTGAGGAGATAAACGATCCATCGTATTTTGGCCCAGCCCTAGCTGAAACCACAGAGGAATTGGGGAAATTAGCTAGAGTGCGGCTTTCTCCATGAACCTGATATCAGCACAAGAGTGAAGGACATAGACGCTGAGGACTCTCAACACCTAGGAAACCAGAGATCCAGAGGCTTCTAAGTCCCCATCACTGAAGTAGACTTTAAAATGCACCCAACATGGCTCATGGAATTTTGTGGAAGAGGGGGCGGAAAGAATATTAGAGCCACACATTGGGACATTGTGCACAGAGACTTTGCCTCTCCCCAATAACTGACTGTTGCTTCCACAATGCACAACCCACAATCTCCATGGGGATGACCTCCATACCCAAAGGAATAGAGTCCCTTTGGAAAAGGGACAGGGATGAGGAAAAGAATGGTACCAATAAATGTTTTTTACTTACCAAGTATGTCCATAACTAATAAAAATAAATTAAAAATATTAATTCAAAATAAGAAACACTCTGACAATGAGGTGCTTCTGCATCACTTGACTTCACTCTGGCCTTGGTTATGAATACACAAGATACACCCCATTGCGCGATGCATGTTATCAAACTGCACAACACCAGCAAACAGTGCGACAAATACCCTCTAATGTATGAATTGGAGTGTTTTACAATATTTACAAAGTTTTGTGCTATTATAGAACTATAATGGTTTATTTAGAAAAGAAATAGACTTTTAATATTTTCCTACCTTTGTACATTTTCATGTAAGCATAAACTGGCATACCTTTGAACTATTTTAGAATGTTTAACATTTTATAAATTGTTGTTTAAATTATTCAATTGAGATTCATAAAATACTATTAAAAATTTGTCTTGGATTAGAAGATTTAAAAAAATGTGAATGGACTTAAACGTACTTCCATTTTGTACTAGTGTTTTGAAAAGTAGAATATTTTCACTCACTGCTGTGAAATTAAAGTAGCAATCTACTCTGAAAAACACTGAAGATATTTGGCTAAGAATTAATACTTTAAGTAAATATAAACAACTATATCTATCTCATTACTATATAAATTTGCTTATGTGATTAATAAATGTTGATATTATCTGAATAACAATAAAATTATATGAACTGTGATAAATAAATATTTGATTTTATACCTTTTTTATACCCAGGACAATATAAAAACGTAGTCAAATTGGGCTCAGGATTGGAAACAATTTTTTTAAATCCTGATTTAGAATATCTGAATTCAAAACCCCATCTTCCATTAATGAGCCATTATTTTTACAATATACACAATATGTACAAGATTTTGCATGTATTCATTCAAAAGTTCCACTCTCTTTCTGACTCATATGTACAGCTTCTCAGTACATACCAATGAACTAGTAAGTTTATTATGTATTATACCTTAAATATTAAATATTAGGCTATTAAAGTTAAATATTAGAACATTTATCATGACTGTTAGTCTCATTAATACTGTTTTCATTTATTTGACCTCTTTTCACTCCTAATCATGTGTATCTCCTTTGTAGTAGAATCCCTTACATAAAGGATATATTAGGTGCTTAAAACATGTAGAGTTACCAAAATTGGTTCTTCCTAGAGCTTTTTATAGTAATAAACAAATTCAACTGACAGAACATTAAGCCTACTCTCCAGAGGTATAGAATCAGGAATTGTAATATTTTAGACAGCAGTCAGGTTAAAACTGAATCAATAGTGAAATCATTGATCATTTTCAAAACACTCAGCAGTCTGAGGCAGGAGGACCATAAGTGCAGCCCTCCTCATTTTGCAAAGTTTACATTAATGTTTTAACTACTATTTTTCCTATACCCAACATTTTAGCTAACTTATAGATTCTGCCTTCTGTGTAAAATGTTCAAAGCCAGGTCTGCAATGTTCGAAGTGCAGCATATTCTCATCAATACCTAGTCTTTGTTTTACATAGCCTAGTAAAGAGTTTCCCTGCCAAACATTATCATCATCAATAACTAAATTTCATAGTTAAGTGCTTATTTTGATTTCACAAATTACTAAGTCCTTCCCTTATGATATTTCTGCATTCATAACTACCCAAACCACTGAAACACATTGCATCCAGCTAGTTTTAGATTCTCAAATGATGATCCCATGATAGCAACAATGAAAACACCAGGGAATTTAACATGGAAAGTTAAATTCAGTTTAGATGCCACTAAGTACTGCCTGAGTCAGAAGTCTGAGAATGTGTTTCAACAAACTGATGGATTTTAAAATTTGAGGTTAATAAAAAAAAAAAAAAAACATCATCCAGGAATCCCAAGCACACTCTAAACCAACTGAGTGTTGAGAAAGTGCATTGGCTAACAAAGTAGGCTAGTAGACCTTCTATTGATGGCCTACAGAGGGGAATAGATTAACGAAACCTGAATCACATTCCACCGTGCCAGTTGTTAAATCTGCTACCCTTGACATTTTATTTAGTTTTCTTGAGATGACCTATCTAGTTTTGCAATGATAATGAAATAATTCAGGTAGTAAATGTAGAATGCTTTTTACCTGATGGACATTCAACAAGTCCTCTTTTCTTCCCCATCAGGATCATATTTAGTGAATTGCATTATAATATAATGTTCTTTGGTTTTGTTAAGGAGTATAAAAGAAATAATCCTCAGGAGACTATCTCAGCATGTATCTAACATTTCAATCTGAAAAAATAGCAAAAAAAATGTTTTGTGAAAGCTATTCATTAGATTATTTCAAAATAGAATTAATGGAAATATAAGTATGATACATATACAAGAAAATGATTTGGTTAAATTGAATTTAATTTAAAACATCAATACATCAGCTGTTTGTAATTTCCAATTCAAAATAATTTTATATATGAATATATTATATATATATATATAGATATACATATATATATATATAATATATATATATACATAATTTCATTAATAAGCCAATTACTAAATTGTTATTTGTAACTTTTCTTTCAATCTTCCAAGATTAGGGTCAAATACCATCATTTTTATACCCTTAATAAGGGAGAACAATATAAAATACTGTGGTAGTTTGAGTGTGATAATTTGGAAGTATATCTCAATAGAGTCAGCTGTTTTATCCAAATTAATCTTGCAACTTCAGGGGTCATTTCATGGGTGGAGAATCTTGGATTTCAGCCCTAAGCTGTGTTTCAGGGGTGGATCTGAGCTGGTACAACAATATAGAGATTCCTGAAAAGGGTGAGCATAAGGCTACCGAAAGACCCAGTCATTCTCTTACTGGGCATCTATCCTAAATTCTCTATGCATTACTACAGAGATATTTGCTCAACCATGTTTATAGCTGTTCAATTCATTATAGCTAATAACTGGAATCAACTCAGATACCCATCATTTGATGAATGGATAATGAAGTTATGGTATATTTACACAATTGAATTCTACTCAGCAATAAGAAGAAAAAATACAATGAAATTTGGAGAAAATGGACAGACTTGGAACAGATCATACTCAGTGAACTTACACAATTACATAAAGACAAACACTGCATTGTATCACTTATCTGCTATTCCTAACCTGGACTTGCTGGAGTTTCTGACATACCTGATAGGCAACTCAAGTCCCAGACAATACAGATGGTAGGGTTTGGGGGTAGAGGAAAGGGAGGCAGGGAAATTAACACCAAATTTAATTCAAAATGACGTGATACTATAGAAACCATTATCCTTTGAGATAGACTAAAAGATATAACCCCCAAAAGGAGTAAGGGGGAGCACCTGAAAAGTAGGGCCCTGTCAAGGGTGAGATGAAGCCTAATCTTAAAAGAAAAAAAAAATTGTCTGTCTCTGACCTGTAACTCCCAGTACCAGAGATTGGTTGCTACCCACATTGAGCTGCTGATCAAAAAATCTACGAATTCCCCAAATCAAGAAAGCTTTCTATGAAATAATTTGATTACCTACCTGAGGCAAAAACTATGACCCTGCTGCTGAAGAAACCATATGCTGCTGACACAGAGAATGGAGAGACCTGGCTAGAATTTAGAAGAAAGCCATTCCCCAAACATTTAGCCTGTCCAGTGCTGGAAAGCGCTGCACAAGCTACTGGGGGAAAGTGGCCAACAGCAGTCTGAGTAACCAGAGGTCTAAACTACTCAGAAGTAAGCATCCTGACAGGATGTATATGCTAGTGCAATAGTGGCACACAGCCAGTGGGTAACCAATAGCTTTCTGATTGGCTAAGAGATCCATTCAGTGTAAAGGAATCCATATCTGGACTTGGAAACCAGATCCGAATCCTATGAGAAAAGGATTATGTTTTCCAGTGGCTCTCACAATGCTGTCACTAGTATTTGGCTAAAAGGGGAGTTACATACATCAAGTTCTCCCCAAATTAACAATGCTTATCCCATTCAAAGTATGCTGACTTCACTCTCTGTTGGAGAATCTGTTCTTTTTCAGAAGGCAGTGAGAGTGGAGGAGATAAACTACTTCAGCAAGCCACAGCTGAGACCACAGAGGAACTGGGGAAACGAGCATGAGTGCTGCTTCCATGCTCTTCCTGATAATCACCTCCAGGGTGTAGGAGACAGACCCTGAGGACACTCAACATCTACTAAAGTAGAGATCCAGAGGCTCCTAAGAGCTCATCACTGAAGTAGACTTAAAACTCACCCACCACAGCTCAGGGAATTTTGCGGAAGTGGGGGCAGAAAGATTGTAAGAGCCACAGGTTGAGACATCACGCTCCATCCTCCAAAACAACTGACTGCTGTTCTCACAAGGCATAAACCACACCCCATGGGGAATACCTGCAACCTCACTAAGAAGTGTCCTCAATGGAATGGGGACAGGAACAAGGTAAGAGAGTGTACCAACACATGATGTGTCCATAAAAATATGTTAATAATAATAACAATACTACTTACTAAAGCATAAAAAGGAATAATTACAACTTTGAGTAATAAGCAAGTAGATAATCAGTTAAATATCTCTCTCTATACATATATGTATATACATATATACAGTCTATACTATACTATATATGTATAGTATTTGTTTGAAACTCAAAAGTACAAAATGTTTTTTTGATTATTTTAAAATATAGTAAAGTGAAATAAAATAATGCCACTCAAGGAAAATGTGTGTGTTTCCTAAAGACAACATTTGATTTAAACCAATTCTCTGCACCTGAAATCCAGACTAGAGGATTTTAAAATCATCATGAAAGTTTTGTAATTTAAACTCTTAGTGTTTTTGTTTTTCAGAAAATTATGTTCTAACAATATGACTTGATTATACAATACACTGCTGGAAATCTTTGATAAAAAATTAGGGAAAAAACTGATTGCTTAAATTGTTCTCTTTAAAATTAGCTCTGAATGCCTAGTTATGTTTGAAAACATCTGTGACAAGAGTGCATTAGAAATATGAAACACTGCACCTTTCTTAAGAGAATAAACTGAGGGTATCACTTCAAAACCTTACTTGTTATTACTAAGTTTCAGTCATATACATTGAAGTATTATTTATAGTACTACCATTGGATCAAGTGGAATAATCACCTCTAATACTGTTTAACAAACCATCCTCATGATTTGAAATTTACTAATACTTGTCTCATTTACATAAATATGTATACACCAGTCCTTCTGGTCTCTATTTTAAAATTAGTTACTTAGTGTAATTTTTATTTTGCTCTTATAGGTACTCATCTGAAACTTATCAAACACCACCTTGTATTGTTTTCACATACTGAGCTTGTGAAACAGCACTGGAGAAAGACACAAGTAAACATGATGCCAGGAAGATTTTGTCCTCTTTTTATTTTATCCTTGAGTCAGGTAAGAACAGTATAAGTTATTCTGGTTATAGACTTTGTCTAATAGTGTAATAAGAAAGAGTATATTAAGTGAGGCAGAGCAATCACCTAATAGAGCAGTCCTCAATACTCTGGAGTCTTGTGGACTCTTTGATATTGGCTGTTTGCCTTTATGGTACTATTTTATCATACTGTGTCTCAGTTATTAACAATCAATTTAATCATAATTATATCCTCCTCTTATGATCATTAAGTGATCAATGAATGCACAATTAAATATTTGTATTAATATACAAAATAATTACTAAATAATATTTTGTAATTTTATCAAAATATAGCTCCCATCATCAGATTATATGTGAAAGAAAGATTAAATTCTTTGTTATTTTACATAATGCTGATAGGTTGTTGAAATTGTCTTTGTAGATTTTTTTTAAAAGAAACAATTTTTTTTTGTTTATTTTATTTATTTATTTGAGAGCGACAGACAGAGAGAGAAAGAGGCACAGAGAGAGAGAGAATGGGCATGCCAGGGCTTCCAGCCACTGCAAAGGAACTCCAGGCGCGTGCGCCCCCTTGTGCATCTGGCTAACGTGGGTCCTGGGAAATCGAGCCTCGAACAGGGGTCGTTAGGCTTCACAGGCAAATGCCTAACAGCTAAGCCATCTCTCCAGACCACTTTGTAGATACTGATAGGAGGTAACATTAGGCTTTGCCAGTATCATAGTTCCCAATCATGGTCATACTGTGAGATGGGAGGCATTGACAAGAGACTGTCCTGGGAACTCTGGTCTCAATTAGCCTAGCAAATGCTAAGTTGAGCTATAAGAATAGGAGATACTGTACTAAAAGGGATGAACTGACCTACACATAGACATCTTGGTTTGCACATACCTGCACTCACACACAAACATAAAGCACCAAATAAATGAATAAATTATATATAAAATAATGTATGCTCAATAAGGAATATGACCAAAATCACCAAATCTCCCAATGTTGACAATATCTAAATTATTTTTAGTTATCTATTTCTCCCCTTAAGGGAATAATCTTATATCCCTTGTCATTAAATTTTGTTGTATTAAATTTCACAGAATCCTCATACCTACTGAACATTTTTAAAACATTTTATCATGAGGGCTGGAGAGATGGCTTAGTGGTTAAGCGCTTGCCTGTGAAGCCTAAGGACCCCGGTTCGAGGCTCAATTCTCCAGGACCCACGTTAGCCAGATGCACAAGGGGGCGCATGCGTCTGGAGTTCGTTTGCAGTGGCTGGAAGCCCTGGCGTGCCCATTCTCTCTCTGTATATATCTGCCTCTTCCTCCCTCTGTTACTCTCAAATAAATAAATAAAAATGAACAAAAAAAATTAAAAAAATAAATAAATAAAAAAATTTTATCATGAGTGAAGATGTAAAACAACCAAACATAAAGAGCAATTAGCTGCTTATAAATTTCACAATGTCATTTAATCAGAAAAAATAAACAATAAAATTCATAACAATTAGAAAATAAAATATACTTTCTTCCCCTGTACTATTTGGCTAAAATCAGAATGCCTTTTAAAATAGTTTCCTGCATCCTAATAGCCATTAAAAGTCAAGTTTTTCTAACCATGTACTCTGCATGCTGTTATTAATGAATCAGTGATGGTTGGTTGCCCCAGTTAGATGAATTAATGGAAAATTGAAACAAGACATATTTAATTCACATCAGATGTATTTGGGTCCCTGCTATTCACCCACTGTTCTTTACTGGAACATGTATCCCTTCACTTGTATTCTGGAACAACAGAAAATAGTTATTGCTATTTATGTGTTTTTATCACATTGTGTATTACTGTCTCTCATTGACTGAATTGAATCTGTGTGTATTTTGTTTCTAAATGTAAGATCTTGATTCTTATATAACTTATAACTTATCCACCTGGTAGGAAAAATTCATTGTACAAATGGGCTATTCTCTAGATACATGAATCATGACCAACATGTCACAAATTGATTTCTAAATCCTAAAGTTGAAGGCATGATTCTATCATGGAATACAAGTTTTCTTAATACGTGCCATATGACTCTATCCCTGTTTCAAAAATCTGAGAAAAGGCAACTTAAGGGAGAAAAGACTTATTGTGACTTATGGTTCAGAGCTTCCTGACCCTCTTTTGATAAGTTAGTGTTTCTGGGTTTTTGATAGGCAGAAAGTCATGGTGGAAGGTTATGGTGGAGCAGAGCTACTCATTTTATAGAAGCCAAGAAGCAGGAAACCCATACAAGATACAGCCCACAAGCACATACTTAGGGATGCACTTCTCCAACTAACACCCACATCTTGAATTTTCTACCACCTTCCAATATTACCATCAAATCTGTTGATTAATGAAGACCCCCCATGATTTAGTCTCTCAAAAGCACAGTAGCTGTCAATTTCACCTTTAAAATGAGCTTATTGCAGGGCTACGTCTAAACAAAACTACAACAACTAGTTACAAGCTGTGATTCAAAATTCCTAGAGAGCTCATAGGGGTTTGTTTCCCAAGAAAAAGAATGAAAAGTTCATAAAATAATTTTGTTTGTTTCAGGAAGATTTTTATTCAGGAGGACCAGCATCTTTTTCTTCTCCTTCTCTTATCTTCAGTGTTTGCTTGTTTCCTGTTTTCATGATGAAAATATAGATGCCTTTCAAGCTTCACATCAACACACACACACACACACACACACACACACACACACACACACACGCACACAATAATACATGCAGAAGAAGAATATTATGTTAGGATTAGTCTGGAAATTATATCAATTTAAATACATCCCAACTAAAATTGCCAATTGGATAAAACTGATCAAGTTCTGTTCCTAGAACTGCGGTCATGGGACATTACCAGAAGGAAGGAAGGCCTTAACAACCAAGCCATTATCTCCAGCCTCCAGAAGGAATGGAAATCAAGGAGATCATTTGGGTACTTTTACACATGTGTGATGGGAAAATTTAAATACCAGATAACTCAGGAAATTATCACCAGAAATGATTACAAAAGCAAATCTTGAAATTCATTTTTTTGCTATGTAATTTTGCATCTCCCAAGTAACTATTACAAATAGTTTTCTCTCCAGAATATTCATGATTAAAATATTTTAAATTAGTGCCTGAATGAGTTGCTTGATAAAGGTAAGTGGTATCCTTTTTCTGTTAATACCGTCTTTTATTTGTGTACTAAAAAATAGTTGGTAGGCTTCCTTATTTGGACATTTGATAATGAAACATTTTAAAATTTTGCCCATTAAACTTAACCTTCACCAATTTATAATTAATTTAATGTTTTATTTATGATATACTAGAAGCTGTCATATTTAAGCTAAGCAGTCATTCAACGAAAATATAATTCTAAAAATATTTAAATACATTTCCTTTGTTTTTTTTTGATTAATTATTATCACTGGCATAGTAAACTACTTGTCAATCATTATGTTTTCAGTATACAAAAACATTGTTAGATGCATTACATTAGGAAGTTAATAACATTTCTTATGCACAAGCAATCCATTTTACAGCCCAACTATTTTAGAACAATTTTTAGATTATGTTTTCTTCATAACCATATCATAAAGTTACACATTGTTTATGTTTTATTGAGGCACTAATTTCTATATCAATTACCCCTTTTCTCAAAAGGCTTTAAATGACTATTAGTGGTACTTTTATTGATTGATATGACTTAATTTAAAATGAATTCAAACCAATAAAAAGAATGAGTCATTGCTATTCATAGAGGGAAGCTAAATAATCTCATATGTTCACTGCTGCCTTTTTTTTAAAGAAAAAAAAGAGCATTTTTTCCTCAAAACCTTAAACATTTGATAATTTGATTTTCTAAATGAATGAGGTTTCTAAATTGACATGTAGATAAAATACAAATGTTCATATTAATATGTAAACAAAATAGCTATGGCTTTAGACCTTTGTGTCTTGATGACAAAGAGAATCGATACTGGAGAGGACAATTGGTAATGAAGCCCCATTTTAGCATAGTTAGTGAGACATGCTTCAGTAGGCTCTATTTTAATTCAAACATAATGAATCAGATGCAGTTTCTCACACTGACTTGGTTCCCTGGGTCATCTTGTCGTCTTTGATTTGATCTCTCAGCCTGGAATGCACTAATCCCCTCTTCTGCTTCAAGAAGTTCTCTACATACATGCTGTGGGTGACCTTGGCCAAGCAACTTAATGATACTATACTCCTGTCACTCCTTTGGGTATGAACTGAACAGTATGACTGCTGCATAGTGTTTCAGTCATTAAATGATATTTTCTCAAGGTAGTGACCTTATTTATATATTCACATAAGTGCCTCACATATAAGCTCAATATAACAGCATACTTTTTTTTTATGATGCAGGGGCTGCTTGCCTTGTTTTAGCATTGGGGAACTGAGAAGTCTAGTCTATCTGAATGATAGGTAGCTAAAGAACAATAGTAAAAGATGAAAGTCATATTTTATGTATAACTTTTCCCCACAGGCTGAAATATTGCAACATTTTAGGCATATTAGTTTTAACTACAATTGTCCTTCTGTCAAAAGTTCCAAGAAGTTAGTTGACATACAAATAGAAAACAAATTAAAAAAAAAAAGAACTGATTCCTTTCACCACAGGAAATAGTATAGTACCCATGGAGCAATGCAGCTTTGTGTCTATCCTTTATTCTTGAGCAACTAGTTACTATAACTACTTATCATTTTAATGAAACTATTTAGCTATTTTTTTAATAACATAAATATTTTGGTAATTCAGAACCTGTGTGATTATTAAAAATGTCTATTCAAAAGTATAAATTCAAAATGTCTCTTTCAAATATATTTCTAGCAAGATCTTACTTCCCTCTGCTAAAAATAAAAAAAAAAAAACCTTTCTAGTTCAGTAACCTATAAAATGTCCATTATACTAGCATACAAGAACCATATTTTAGTTAATAATTATATTTCCTATAGTAATTAAAAATAGATGCATTACTCCTAGGATCTGAGTTTATGTTGAATGTCACTGCCCCTTACTGTCATAATAAAAATTTTGGACATCACAATAGCCCTCTGAAAAGTTGCTTATTTTATTGTAATCCTAAACATAAAATAGTAGGACTCTTCAGTCTAATGGGCCATGTATCAGAGATGAGGAGTATTTGGAAAAATTCAAAATCAGCAAATACAAATGGATTTCAATAAAACCTATGCCATTATACAACAATGAAGCAATTTAGCAAGTGACTGAATTAAGGCAATTATTTGGACAGAATTAGACTAGATGGCTAAGAATGTTTGCATTGTTTATCTATTTCTCTGAATAATAAAATTGTTCTAGTACTAATCAAATTTTATTTGTCTGTGGAAATAGCATGTGGACTTTTTTCTTACTGATCCAGACTTCATAGAATTATTTCATTATGGCCTCATGTTAATTACTGACACATTTAAAATTTTTAATTTATTTAAAATTCTGACAAAATTGAAATTACCAAAAAGGCTCTGAGTGCACCTAACTCCATCCTGCTAAATATGAGATGTCATTATTCATCCCCAGACTTGAGGATATGCAGAAATTATTTAAATATACTTACAATCCCATTTTGTTAATTCTTACAAAGTTTGCAGTAATTACACAGTAAGAAATTCTTCCTTCTGGCCACCATATATTCTTCCTGGTTCAACCTGAGTTTGGTTAAATTCTTTATATACACAATGGGAGTAGAAAGCTGGTCACTTTCATCAGCTCAGTTTTAGCTACATAAACTCAAACTGCTAAAAAGTGAGAATTCAATCAAATGACTATTATTTGCCCCGTGATGTGAAATTGCTGTTGGCCTTTATCACAACTTAAATAAACAGAAGTTATGTGACTATGTTGTTATACGGTGCCATTACTTACACTTAGTCATTCAAAGTCACCTTTGGCATTCTCATTCTAGTTTGAGTAATTTAAATACAATTACCTTTTCTTCAATAGAAATGTCTTTTCAGATTTCTGAAACATCTCTATGAAGTCTCTAAAATTAAAAATAAAAACATTATTTGTTAGCTTATTCATACACTCAATAAATGTTTATTTAGTGACTATCATGAATTAGCACTCAGTTTATAAAATGAGGTTCTGAAGCAAAATGAAATATATTTTCTGGTTTTGAAGTATTTGTTCTTTATTAAGGCAATAATGATAAAAATAATAGCTACAATAACTGTGGAATACAGCTCTCAATTTTAATGTGGAATTTATATTGACATCAATGAAGACCATCTTTATTTTCGTGCAGACTGAAGGTAGACTATAAAAAAAATACATGTTATAATTTCCAACTGCAGGAGGTTTGAAACAGTTGAACAGGAGTTGGTTGAGGGCTCTCCTAGACTGTCCGGCCAAGGAACCTCTCACTTTTGAGGTGATTGTTACCTTGCAGCAGGAAGGGATGAAGAAGCTAGTTACCAAGACTGTGGGGGAAAGCGGAGCAGCATTTGTAACCTAGAGCACGACAGTTTGTGTTAAGTAGGAAGTGGATGAAGTCTTCTGAGGGTATATGTGAAAACAAACATGGGTGACAAGCGAAAAGATACAGGCAAGGTTACAGAACAGAGGGATTTGTTCTTATGTACTTGGTGGGGTTTAGAATTAGCCAGGAGGCTCATGTTGGGCTTGTTTGTGAGGGTGCTTCGTGAGAGGTTTTACAGAGGGCGAAAGACACACCCTAAATGTGAGTGGCACCATCTACAGGCTGGTATACTGAAAAGAAAACTATGAAAGAGCACAGGAAGCACCCATGTTCATCTCTGTCAGCTTCCTGACTGTGGATGGACCGGACCGTGGCCGGACACTTCAGGCTCCTGCTGCATGCCTTCAGAGCCAGGGTGCAGTGTACCTCCCCAAGCTGCGAGCCACACTAAGCGCTTTTGGCCCTGATTTGTGCTTGTAGTATGCCTGGCCTTTTGGTAAGTCATATTATCACAGCAGCAAGGGATGTACCTAGTACATGCAGGGAGCATTTTCTGAATCTAGTTCCAGTTATAAGCCCCTGACTTGGGTGACATCAGAAACAGATCACATTTGCTTTTCCCTAGTAAGTTTCACATTGGGAAGCTATCCTTGAATGAAAGTTACGCAATCCTGTAAGAAATGCCGAGGAATCACCACAAAGGAGAGATGGTAAGGTTTTCCTTAGGAAATCGAAAGAGAAGGAGAGGAAAAGGGAGGGGCTGAGATAGATCATTGTTTTGAATTTGTATATATATATATATATATATATATATTTTTTTTTTTTTTTTTTTGAGAGAGAGAGAGAAAGGAGAGACAGAAAGAGAGAATGGGCACACTAGGGCCTCCAGCTGCTGCAAATGAACTACATATGCACGTACCACTTTGTGCATCTGGCTTTACTTGGGTACTGGAGAATCAAACTCCAGTCTTTAGCCTTTGCAAGGAAGACTTTAACAGTTCCTTAAGCACAAATCCCTGTCTCGAGCCCCACTTGACCTTTTTCAAACCTTTTCCTGTGGGACACGCCGCTGAGAGAGCTGATCAGTTGAATGCATTTATAGGCTACGAGGCTTTATTTTTTTTTAATCTCTGATTTTTTCAAAATGGAACTTAATATATAGTAGTTTATAAAATATAATTAAACACATAAGAAAATAATTTGTGTTTGATAATTAATTTTGAAGCAAGAACAAAAGAAATACACATTTCCATTTTTACATTGACCATAATTTTAGAATTTCAAAACGTAGTTGCTCTTGCATTGTCTATTCATCATATATTGGTTGGCATGTACTAAAGTTTATCATGCTCACTATTTTTTTTTCTTTTTTTTTTCTTTATTAGCTAGTTTTGTATTCAGCAAATACATTCAGTTTGGTACCATTATTAGGCTCATCCGTGACCTGCCCCTCCCCTTGGTCCCTCCTTGTTGAGGTATACGGGTCATGCATTGTGGAGTTGGCCCACAGTTATGGGTAAGATAAATGTCTCTGCATATCATGACCCAACATGTGGCTCTGACATTCTTTCCGCCCCCTCTTCTGCAAAGTTTCACTGATTAATTTATTCTGAATGGAATTGTAATTGTAATCAACATACTTTTTCACTCTAGTTTAGATTTCCTTACTTTCTAGTGGATTAATGTAAAGAAACTGGATGCTGCTTGTGAATATATCAATCTAACACATAGGCCTCAATGATAACCACTGAAAGTATGTACGAGGCCTTGAAATGTGATTATTAAAACCGCCTCCAAACATGAATTGATGACATCATTACTCTAACATGGACCAGCAATCTAAATAAGTTATTTAACTGCAAAAATTCAGACCAAAAATATCCAATGTAAAACCTGAAAAAAATACTTCTTTTCCTCATTCATTTTCTCACAACTTAAAGGTGGTTTTGTTTTTCATGGTGGGCATTTGCATAATGTTTTGCATATTTTCATGTTCCCTAAGGAATTGAGTTAGGTAGTCTATAAGCTTATTTGCCCAAATAAATTCATATAAATGCAAAAGGGAAAAAGTAAGAATGTGTTATTTTCCCTCCTTATTATGTAAATTTATTACATATGGCTTTTTCATTGCTTTGGCCAGTAGAAAGGAAAGTGGCTTATTTCAGATGAGAAGATACAATTAGCCCAATTAAGATTTTTAACTCTAACCAGGCAGCTGCGTGTTTTGATAACATTTTCTTTAAAGCCTATGTCTGCCTTCCAGTGGTTAAGAGGCTGCTTTCATATCAGAATGTACAAAACTGTTGGGAAGAAAGTTGTGAAATTATTTTAAGTTCAGAGAATGCACAAATGTTACACAATTGCCTGGATCAACCTTGGCATGGCAAGGACTGCAACACCATGGGATTAATAGGCTGCTAAATGGAGAGCTGCTTCCCTTTGTATTCTCATTTTGTTTACCCCTAGGACCATGATTGCAGGGGAAGATAAAAACAAAAACTGAGTCCTGGTTAGTTTCTTTGGAGTGAGCATATATGTTAAGAAAGAGTAGATCACGTATTTCCCATCATCCTAAATGTTCAAAGATATCAGGTAGCATTATTATCATCGTCTTCACTCTCAGAAGCTTATTAATAGGCAGATGGATGGAAACATATTACCTACATTCACTCAGTTCTGTTAGTATTCATTGAAATAGAAAATTGCCATTCAACTCATAAATATTAATGCGAAACAATTTATATTTAAAGTCTCAACACATGTAAGCTGGGGTATTTTATTATATTGTAACTCTTGAAATAAACTATAGTTATATTAAAATCCCACATAGTTAACGGAAATGAACATTTTATAGACTTTGCAATATATTTTATGGAGGTTTCTTTGTAAGTCTTCTTGGTATTTTAAGGTTTTGATTTTGGATATTTATGGAATTCATCTTCCTGATATTTGTTCTTGGAAAATTTTTACTATTCACACTGAAAATTTGAAATATTTCCATACAATATTATTTTACATACATTATTATTTTTACTTAATATGCCATGATCAGTACTCCCTTCACACAATTGTATTTCTGTAATTGAATCATATATCTGCACTTATTTCATGTACAGTTACATTTTTCTAAGCAACAGTGAATGTTTTTAAGTTATTCATATTGTTTTGCTTTTTCATGATCTGTTGGTATTTTCATTATCTGCTTTTACTTATAGGTATAGAATTTTTATAGCTTTCTGGCATGTTTCTTTGGGGACCTATACACACAAATATTATTCATTTATTATTTCATAACAATCTCTCCTGATACATTATGATTGAATAAGTATAGTGCTTTTCCCACGGGGCTTTGCTAAGTCTTCAAGGTTGTCCTTGTTATGCCCAGTTCTCGGCACCCCCAGTGACCACCAAGGACAACCAAACACGTATGCGAGGGCAAGGAGCTTTAATTCGGGCTTAAGCTCAGTCTCTTGACTTCACCAACGCAGTGGATCCCTACAAGAGCCCCAAGTAGTGGGAGGGTAGGGTTTTTATAGGGATTTGAACATAGAAGAAGGGGATGGGTACATGTTTGGTTGATTTAAACAGTAAATGTACTTGTATTCTTCTGATTGGCTTGGGATTTCCGGGGGGCAAAATTGGGGGCAGGACGGGGGCAGGAAGATTTTGGCGGGCTAGGTAACTAAGCAACCTCTGTTGCGATTGGCTAAACAAGCGGCAATAATTTGTATGTATTTCGATTGGCAGAGGCAGGGAGGTAGGAGGGCCAAGTCTCAGGTGTCCTGGACAGGAGGCAGGGCAGCTGCCCGTTTGTTTAAGCTGAAACTTGTAACTTAGGCCTAACCAGGGCAGCACTCTACTGAAGCCTGTCATGGCATCATTCAGTTTCTGGGTCCTTCATCCTCAGCTTCCCTTTCCATCTCCTTCCTGGGCTGTGGTACAGCCTCGCTCTTCCTGTGCTGAGATGGTTGCAGCCCTGGCTGCAGGGGTCACAGGCACTGTAGAGACCCCAGTCTGATTTTTCTTGTCAGCCTAGGCTAGAGCAAGACCCTAGCTCAAAAAACTAAACTAAACTACAAAAACAAAACAAACAAAAAAGAGTAGTGGAGCCAGTTTCTGCAATATGAAACTGAAATGTAACAAGATTAAGCAATTTACCCAGAGAAAGTTAATAAAAGCATATTTTAGCAAATTTGAGTCAAATATAGGTGAACGCCTAATGCCAAATTTTAGTGTTTATGTAACTTAGAAAATAGGCTTATCAAGTGACACTTTCTCTTGAAAGTACAAGCTTTTGAAACATTTTTGTTGTTGTTGTTGTTTTGTTTTTTGGTTTTAGGTTTTTCGAGGTAGGGTCTCACTCTAGCCCATACTGACCTGAAATGTACTATGTAGTCTCAGGGTGGCCTCGAACTCACAGCAATCCTCCTACCTCTGCCTCCCGAGTGCTGGGACTAAAGGCGTTGCAATACTATGAAATTAACACATGAGATGTGACAATAAGTTATTTACTCTTGGGCCTTTTTGGTGCGTGTGTGTGTGTGTGTGTGTGAAAACTACATACAGGTCACATGTGAAGCCATAGTACAGGCACATGAGGGTGAAGATCCAGTAAATAGTGGCCCTCGTGGTTTCTTTTTTTCTTTACACTCTTTAACTTGTTTGAAAACTTCAATATAGTTTTTAAATATTTTTGTATTAAAGAGAGGGAGTGCATGCGTGTGTGTGTGTGTGTGTGTGTGTGTGTGTGTGTGTGTGTGTATTTGTGTATCAGGGTCTCCTGCCACTGCAAACAAATTCAGATGAGTGTGTCACTTTGTTCATCTAGCTTTGCATGGGGACTGGGAATTTGGACTCTGGCTATCAGGGTTTACAAGCAAGCACCTTTTTCCACTGAGCCATCTCTTCCAGACACATCAACATATCTATCAGCATACTCATTATACTTCTCTATATTTATTTTCTTAGAAAAAATAATAAGCAAATATTGTTGGATCAGAGTCAGGGGCTGAACCAACTAGAGCAATGTGCAAATAAAGAGAGAGAATGTATGACCTCAACAGTGGGCTGTTTGTTACATTCGGGTTTGCATTGCTGGTAGAAATCACCCAACCAAGAGCAGTTTGTGGGTAAAAAGAGGTTTATTTTGGCTTACAGGCTCAAAGGTAAGCTCCACGAAGGCAGGGAAAATGATAGCATGAGCAGAGGGTGGACATCATCCCCTGGCCAACATTAGGTTGACCATAGCAACAGGAGAGTGTGCCAAACACTAGCAAAGGGGAAACTGGCTATAACACCCACAAGCTGGCTCCCAACAATACGTCACCTCCAGGAGGTTTTAATTTCCAATTGCCGTCAGCTGGGGAAACTAGCATCCAGAACACCTAAGTTTTTGGGGGACACCTGAATCAAGCCACATGCTGTTCTTTATTAGAGAGCAAGTGAACAGTGAAGGGTGGCCAGCCCTATTCCGTGGGTTTGAGGCTGCCATGCCCAGAAGCATCTGAGCCTGATATGGAAAGAAAGGGACAAGCAGGGCAGAGAATCGGAGAAGAGAGAAGGAAAAGGGATGTAACCAGGTCATTTCCTTTGTTGATAAATATTCCCAGGAAGGACTCTTAGGTTTTCACTTGTTTTTTTTTTTTTTTTTTTTTTTTTTTTTTCGTGATAGTGTTCTGCATGACTCCTGTGACCCACAGGTGGCCTTATCAGGTTGTGGTTTGGGAAGTTATTTAAAACTCCAAAATATTTCCTCTGTGTTAAAGCCTGTTCCAGGGCCAGCATGTCCCAGGAATTTCTGTGACTCTCTAATGATTGCTAGAACCCAAGATTTATTAACCTTTGTAAAGATTTACTTTTCTCAAAATAATTACCTGTTAAAACAAAAAAATGTGGATGTGATGGTTAATTACGTAAACTTGACAGAATCAATCGTCACAGATCTCTGAGCATGACTGTGAGGAAGTTTCTCGATTAGGGTAACTGAGATCGAAAGGCCCACCCTAACTGAGGGAAGTGTCATTCCATTGGCTGAAGTCCTGGAATGAACAGAAAGGAGAAAGTGAACGGAGCATCAGCATTCACCTCTCCTTGAATACGGAAACTGAGCATGTGCAGTTGTTTCCTGTTCCTGCTGCTACGCCTTCTGTTATGACAGGCTGCACCCTTAAAACACTGAAAGCTGATATAACTCTTTCCTCTCTTACGTTGCTCCTTGTCAAGCATTTTATCAAAGCAAATATAAAGGGACAACTACATAAATTTGATAATGAGATGTGAAATCATTGCTATGCTAATCCCAGCCATATGCCTCATAGGCCTTTGCAACTGGTGTGTCACAGTAATGTGGAAAAGTTTGGAACTTTGGCCTAAAGAAGACCTTCAATGGTGTAAGAAGAACCTAATGGGTCATGCTAGTGGGGATTGGAAAACCTAACTGCTGTGGAAAGTACACATTTGAAGGTCTGGCTCTTAAGGTTTTATAGGGGAAAAAGGACTATAGCGAACTGAGTTAGAGGCAATTCATGATAGATTCTGGAAAAAAAAATGTGTTTGCAATTTGTTCATGTCTTAAAAACTTGAGTGAGGATGAATTTACAAATAATGGATAAGTATGTTTGCAGAAGAAATTTCAAGAGAGTATATCTCTCAAACTATTTCATGGTTACTACTCACTATTATATTCAGACTGAGAAACAGAAAGAGGGTAGGGGAGGAGCAAAAGGATGTGAAAAATGTGGTGAAGGAAATGTAAGGAATGTTCTCTGATCAAGATTAATGTTCTGGGAAAGAAAAAGAAAGACTACAAAGTATCTGTAATTGCTAAAGGCCTTGAGGCCATTAAAAAGAAACCTCATTTTCTTCAAATGGAAAATAGGAAGGGTGCCCTGAGCCAAGATCCCATTTCCTGAAGGCTCTAATTTATGAAAACACAACCTTTTAAATGGAGAGAGGCAAAATGGCACTGAAAAGATTCCATGCTGGAAAGTAATTGTGAAGAGAAGTTTTGCTCAGGCATTTACTATGTAGTCTCAGGGTGGCCTCAAACTCTTGGAGATCCTCCTACCTCTGCCTCCCGAGTGCTGGGATTAAAGGCATAAATCACACCCAGCTATGTGAGGAGAAGTTTTTGCCTTGAGTCACCAAGCAGAAGCTGAGACTATTGTCATCTAAGGGGGACAGGCTCCCTCCAAGCCATGAAAAGAACTTTAAACTGTCATCTAGGTGTTACAGATTTTGAAAGCATGAAACATTTAGGACAGTGGGAGCCTAGAGAGCCACTGAGGCCAGGTAGTGTTTGGCAGGATGGAAGTCCCTGCAAGGAAGACCTGAGAGCCCACTGCAGGAATCTGTAAATGTGATCCGTAAGCTCTAATGGAGAACACAGGTTACTGAAAGGCAAAAAACACGAATGACAGCTATGGAAAAATTCATGCATGGAAGGAACAAGCGCAAGAGAGTTGGTGTGTGCATGAGCCACTAGGGATGGATGGATGGGGGTTACCCATTCCCTGTGGAGTCAAGATGATTCCACGAGCCAAGATGATTCCACCAAGAGTCAGATGAGGAACATAGAGCTGCTGGCTTTTGGCTTTGCTTTGACCTGACTTTCCTAGTTATGCCCCAGTATGCCCTTTTGGAAAGGGGTTATCTATTCTGTGCCATTTTGTTAACAAATGTATAACTTGCTTCTCTCTCTCTCTCTCTCTCTCTCTCTCTCGTGTGTCTCTGTGTGTGTGTGTGTGTGTGTTATTAAAACTCATAGTCAAGGGACTGTGCACTTAAAATTCTGAGTTCTGCTGGAATGGGTAAAAAACCTATGGAGATTCTTCATGTTGGATAAATGTATTTTGCATGATGAGATGACTATGAGCCTGTGGGAACAAGGGGTGGTAGATCATAAATTAAAAGGTATACATTTGGATGTCAAGTTTATAAGTGCTGAATGTGTTATGGTGAGTGTCCACTTGACAGAATCTAGAAACACTTAGGAGACAAATACCTGGGCATGTCTATGAGGAAGAAGTTTCTAGATTAAGGGTAGTTTGGATAAAGAGACCTACTCTAAGTGTAAGTGGTACCATTCCATAGCTGAGGCCCCTGACTGAATAAATAAAAAGCAAGTTGAGTACCAGCATTCAACTCTCTCTGCTTCTGCTCTGTGGGCTGAGTGCATCCAGGTGCTGCTTGATCTTGCTACCAACTGTTCCCACCATGATGGACTGAATCTTCATTCACAAGCTCAACTCTACTGTTCATCACTTAAGTTGCTTTTACTTAACATTTTTTATTGTCAACTTGCATAATTATAAACAATAAACCATGATAATTCCTTCCCTTCCCTTCCCCCACTGTCCTCTTCACAAATCCATTCCCCGTCATATCCCCTCCCCCCTTAATTAGTCTCTCTTTTATTTTGATGTCAGCATCTTTCCCTCCTATTATAAGGGCCCTGTGTAGGTAGTGCCAGGCAATGTGAGTTCATGAATATCCAGTCTGGAAGACTACACTGTAAGCAGTTCTACGCATCCTTTGTCTCTTACGTTCTTTCGACCACCTCTTCTGCAACGGACTCTGAGCCTTGGAGGGTGTGATAGAGATGTTTCAGTGCTGAACCCTCCTCTGTCACTTCTTCTCAGCACTGCGGTACCTTTTGTGTCATCCCAGAGGTAACCACCGTCTGAAAAGAGAAGCTTCTTTAATCCAAAAATGAGAGTATCATTCATATATTAATATATTAATATGAACAGTAAGAGACGTGCTTACTGGGCAGTTTGGTGAGCATAATATATACATTTAGCCAGATACCAGCAGACATTACATCCCTAGGGCTCATGACCTCCAGGTCATAGTCTTTTAGTACCAGGCATGTATTCCCTCCTATGGAGCAGGCCTCTAGTCCAATTGGTGAAGGTTTGTTTCCCCATTACAGACATGCCACTATTGTACCCATTCACTCATATGGCCTGTCTTAAGTTGCTTTTACAGATATTTTGTGACAGCAAAAAGAAGTTAACTAATATGTTAATAGACAGGATAGTATTAACAATTTTTAAGTTATGTAATTGTCCCAGCAAAACCAACATAGTTTCTCACACCTCTCTGCATTTTAACATGTGGTTTTGTGGTATTCTGTTAAAATAATATGCACTCAAATAGTTAATGTATGTTAATATTATATTTAAAGATAATTATCAGAAGTGCTCCACAGCACTTAACAGGAAAATTTTAAAGTATATTTACAATGTACAAACCAAAACTATATTGTGGAAAATTGTATATCCACCTCATACACACTGAGTAGACTTTTTTTTTTTTTACTAATGCATCAATCAGCTTGTAGTTTATTCTTTAAAATCTCATATTGTGTATTTAAGGTAGACAATATGATGACATAGTGCAACCAGTAAACATCTTATTATAGTGAAGCATGTTAACATGGTCATTTAGCTCCTCATTTTTCTTGTGGAAAAAGTAGCTGAAATCTGCTCTTTTAGCTTGATTCCCGACTACAGAATAATTGAATTAACTTCAATTTTCACTTTTCAAATCACATCTACTACAAAGTAGCTCATCTTGGATATCTGCTGTTCTGTATTCTTGAACTTAAATCAATCCATTTTCTCCTATTGTTGATTTAAATCCCTGAGTAACAACTGTTTGATCTCAGTCTCTATTTGTATTGTTTTTGAGATTCTAAACATAAGAGAGAATGTGTAATATTGTTATTTCTCTTTTGGCACATTTCTTGTAGCTTTATATCAATTACTCATGCATGATTTTGCAATATTGTACATTTCCTTTAATATTTAACTTCAATAAATATGAGACAACAATTTAGTAAAATTTTGGTTCATTGATTTCTGTGGTCTTTCTATATCCTAGTGGAGTACATTATCAAAAGATCATAATTATTGATATCACTACTGATATCACACAAAAAAACCCTGTGGAAGTAGTAAATCTCATGCATAAATGAGTTTATATGAAATGTAATTTTTTCTTGAATACTTGAATCTTATCATTGACAGTAAATATTGCCACATTTTCCTTAATGGAATCATTTATTTTTAAACTCCGGAGGCACCTCTCCAGCTCTAGTTTATTTACTTTTTAATAGCAAATTATCTGTTAAGTACGGAGATATAAATAAGCTTGTCAGCCAATTATCACAAATAAAAATGGTGTTCTAGTAAAAAAAAAAATAGCCAGTTCAACTCAACACACCATAGTCATTTACAAAGTTTGCTTCTAAGTAGCCCTAGTTTTTACAGACATACTAGATTGATTTTGTGCTCTTGACCTTCTACATACACCATTAGCAAAAATTACTTAAGTGGTGGGTTTAATCATTTTTTTAACATTACTTTACGTTATTCCTAATGAGCTTTGTTTCTTTTTCTTTTTTATTGTGTAAATACTAAACATCCTGATAGTGGATGACACCATTATACCAGTGCAGTTTGAAGCCATTACCTTGACTTTGTCCAAGTTACCAATAGCTTTATCCATCTTTGATTTGTAACACTGGTGAAAGCATCAACAAAGCAGGAAGGATAAATAACCACAATAATTATAAATCAGTTTCATATTGCCATCATCTTTACTGCTTCTAGGAGCACCTGCTATGTGTATATCCTAGGCTTTGAGAACCTATTTATTTATATCTGACTTAATTAGTACAGTGGCAGTCATACGGATATGGTGTTATTATACTTTATAACAGAGGACAAATTTTAAGAATATAGAGAAAAGAAAACCTCAGTTGCAAAAAGCCCTTGTAAACATTTCTTTCATTTTCCTTTTTTTTTTTTTTTTTTTTTTTTTTTTTTTAGTTTTTCAAGGTCGGGTCTTGCTCTAGCCCAGCCTGATCTGGAATTCACTATGTAGTCCTAGGCTAGCCTTGAACTCACAGTGATCCTCCTACATCAGCATCATGAGTGCTGGGATTAAAGGCATATGCCACCACACCCGGCCAAACACTTTTCATAAACATATAGACTTTATAAGAATCTAGTTATCATTATCAAAATCTTTTTTCACAAAATTGGTATAGCATCTCCTAATTATATTAATTTTATGATTAGTATATTAATTACATGATAAAGTGAACCAGCAGAATGTTCCTATTAATTATTTTTACTGCTATACTTTAATTTCAACTACTAAGCTACAAGAATTAAAATAAGTCTTTCACCCTAATTCATGACAGTGAACATGGAAAGGACTCTGCGAGTTCTCAGTGCTTAGAAATGATAAGATACACTCTGAATGCAAATGCAAAGAGAAGGGGCAATGTCCTACTTCATCTCTTGCCTCACAAATTTGCCTTAAATGATATCTGGGGAGTGTCTTTAGGTAAAGCTTCTGCTTGTTTTGCATATGTTTGGCTTAGTGGAAACATTGATATTTACCAAGATATCAAATTAGATGAAAATAAGCAGTGCCCTTTTTGCCCTCCACAACTCAAAAATGAATAGCTTGCTTAAGGATGTTTCTCCATTAACTTTAAGACATTGGAGTTTGTGGTCATAATTAAATTTTTACAATATCCTTAAAGCCCTTGCCCACTGATGTAACAAGTGAACCAACAATGAGTTATGAGATAGTGTAGGGGAATTTTTTCCCACAAATCCTTTTGATTGGATCATTAATCCCTTAAGGTAAGGAACTATAGTTAATAGTATCTTCCATTATGTGATGAATAATTCTAACATTTCCACTCTGTTGGTCCAGACGTAGACTGGTATTCCTCATCCGTATTGAAATATGGGCTCAAAGATATTAATTAATTCAGACCCATTGTAATTCATACTTATTGTAATGAGAGAACTTCCTAGGGGTAGGAGAACATTCACTCTGCCACATGTTAAGATTTAATGAATAAATGGTCATGAGGTTAGCAGACTCAAAAAATACTTAAAGATACAGTGATTTTTAATATTTCTTATCACCATTCATTTTATAACAGTTTATTCTTTCTTGGGAAGTCTTCATTATATGTATTACTTTTATTCAGCATTTATTTCTTGAAAAATAGACATGTGAATGTATTTCTTTAACATTAAGTAGTTATGTTTATTAAAATAAAACTAAATTTTATTTAGGAGTTTTAAAATGAATATTATTTTTTACCTTGCCAATAATCAATTTGCTAGAAATTGCATCTCCTACATTCTTGCTACACTCTTGGTTTATAAAGAAGATTTGAAAAGATATTTGGATGATAGAGTTTAAAAATAATTGGAGGAAATCTGAATACATTTCATGGCAGCATCAAACATATTTCAGAATATTTGTAAAACATATGTCCATGCATCTTATTTTACTGTGCATTCACTGATTGACAATGTTAGTATAAATGTGCTAATTTTGGTACTTACTTTCTGAGAAAATGTAGGTTTTATTTTTTTTTTTAAGACAAGCCCAAAAATCTGCCCATTTTCTTTTTTATGAGGAAGGGCAAGAGAGACAGAATTGGCACACCAGGGCCTCCAACCACTGTAATTGAACTCCAGAAGTGTGCACCACCTTGTGCACATGTGCCGCCTTGTACATGCGTCACCTTGTGCATCTATCTTACATGAATTCTGGGAATTGAACATGGATCCTTAGGCTTCACAAACAAGCGTCTTAAGTACTAAGCCATCTCTCCAGCCAGAAAATGTAGTTTCTAATAATTAAAAGAATAAAGAGGCTCATGAAAGCAAATTTAAGCATTCTTATTAATTATTTAAATAATAAAGATGGGGAGCTGTTTTGCAGCACAAAGAAGCAATTGGATGCTATGTAAATATCACTAAGTCTATACTTGCTTAAATTGCCACTGTGTTAAAAGAGAAGCTCATCTAAAGTAGGGAAGATGGCTTAAGGTGTAAAATGCTTTTCAGGCAAAGATTAGGACATGAGTTTGAATGCCCACCACCAATTTAAACCTGTAATCCCAGAGCTAGAGAAACAGGGAGCATATCCTAGGGGCTTACTGGTTAGTTAGTCAAGCCAAATTGTGCTCTTGTTGAAGTCTAAGCACTCTCTACTCATCCCCGCTTTCACTCTCCACTACTACCTGGCCACATTAACCATGAGACTCAGGAACTGCCTCCTAGTACACCACTGCACTAAGAGGAAGGAAGATCACCTTCCCCCAGTTCATAGCAATGCACATCTCCCAATGATCATCTCTCACAGAGCAGTCTCTCCTCACCCCATAAAATCCACTACTTGGCCTGTTCTTGCTATCTTTCAGGATCTACTGCTTTTCAGGTGCTGCCACCTCTCTTTCTTTGTCTCTCTCTCTCTCTCTCTTCTCCTTCTCCCCATTACAATAAAGTCTTAGATTTAAGAAGCTGTCTGTCTTGGTACTACATTGTAAATCCTGGAATTAAACACCTGTTGTTTAAAGTAGAGATCCTGCTATACACAGCTCCATCTTGTTGGTATAAATATCAAACCAGACACAGTTTAGGGCAGGATGGGATTTATTTCAAGGTCACAAATCCAGTGGAAGTTCCATCAATGGTGGAAGAAGCTGGCTAACATTCATAAACCCACACAGAGAGATAAACCACAATGTCAGATGACTTTGGCCACCACAGGAATGCATACAGGTGTGCATATGCACCTGCACAAACACATGTGCCCATAAGAACACACATACATAAATGCACACACAGCACACACACATACATTGCACAAATAACTAACTAAATAAAACTATCTTCATCTATTTCACAAAATAAGTTTATTTTATTTTAGAGTATATTCAATATGTGCTAGTATCTTTAATATATACTATTTAACCCACTAGGGTATGAAAACTTAATCATCAAAATACCTACATAACTCCCCTGTCTGTACTCATTCACAACATTTTGTAAAGTTATTGGGTCTGACAAGAGTGATACAGTAATTACAAATCTAAAGGCTTAGTTGAAGTTTCTTTTATTATTATATCTGCATGTCAGTACTGTTTATTGTATGAAACTGGAAGAGTGTCAAACTAGATAATAGTTTATGTGCTCTTGGTCCTTCTAACTTACTCATTAAAGTCCAACAGAAGCAAGTGGGTATTTGGATGATTCATATTCTACACAATCTCAAAAGGATGGATGGTTGGAGCACTTACTAATTCTCCATGATTGTCTGGTGATCCCATCCAGCTGTGCTTTGCTCTGTGAGACTTGATTATTCCAGTATTTAAAAAACATATACTCCCATTCTTTATCTCACACTTAACATTTTAACCAAACTATGTTTTTGGAATCATGAGAGCTTATGTAGTTTTCATTCTCCTGTGGCAGTTTGGAATTATTTCACAATATTGGATTCAAACTATTTTGACACACAATTTCATATAGATGCTATCTATTAAATATATTCAGTAGGTATTTGAATCTTTGGCATTCTAGGAAATGTATATAGCTAAGACAAGAGATGGTAAGGGTCCTGTCACCTGGTTTAATACAAAAATAATCTACAGCAATGTTTGATTTATAACTGTCTCTTACAATGATATAGCTTGTAGCATAGCTTTGCTCTAGCATGTCACAAATGTGTCCTCTGTCTGTTCACATTTACACCACACAACTAATATCAGGTTTTCTGTTGTTTCGTTTCAAAAAAAAATGATGTGTGTCAGCTTTAAAGGCTTTCTCCTCTTCAATACCACATATCATTTGTCTCAGAGAAAGTTCTTGCTCTTTTAGGCATGGTAATAGCAACATAATTTGGTCTCAATTTCATTATGAGATAAGTGCTTCTGTATTTGAAAGATTTGGTCAGTTTTATTGAAAAAGTTAAATAGACGACAAAGCCATGTGCTCATGAAACTCTACAACATTGCTTTTTTTCTTTGGAGCTCATCTTTAGGAGTGCACATATCATTTCAGATCATGACAAAGGCATGGCAAGTATTGAAAAGTAATGGAAGGAGGAAGTATACTCTAATATGCATTCTATTCCAGGTTTTGGTATAGTCTGCTAGATCCAAGAGATTTAAAATTGCAACGAGAGATTCTTGATGTATCTTCCTAACAGTATCCCCACAGCTGAGTGCAATAAGGGATTCACAGATCAGAAAATGTATTGTCACAAGTTTCTGTTTTTTTTTTTTTTGTGTGTATGTGTGTGGGAACCATCTTCATATACTCCAGCTGGTTTCTTCTTTTTATGGAGAAATGAGATGAGCATCTGCCCTTTGACTGTGGCTGTTGATCTCCCTGCAGCAAGCATCCATCATCACCTGACATCATCCCCACTGCTGTGAAGATGGTTTGCAACACTCATTACTCTTATGACTATCATCATCCTCCCTTCTGAACTAAAACCAATAGAAACAAATGTGTAACAAGATGTTTGATTTATAATCCTTCATCTTAACATGCTAAAGCCTTAAGGAACCAATTCATTTTGGCTTGAAACTACATTTTTTTAGATTTAAAAGGAAAAGTACATCAGAAAATTTTGCTTTCCAGTCCTCCATCTTTTAGTGAAAGTTCAAACAATTTGTTATTTATTTTCAATCAATTTTCCATTGTTAATCATTCTGAAATATAGAGATCACATGCATAAGCTTTTATGTTAGCTATTGTGAAAATACCTGGGAACATGGTTCAGTAGTTAAAATCACATGCTGTGTCAGCAAGGGGACTTGAGATCAATGCTCAGCACACACATAAAAAAAGCCCAGCATGGCCACGCGTGCCTGTAACTCCAGCACTGATAGGTCAGAGATCGCTAGCTCATTTGGGTTCCATGTTTAGCCAGTCCAACTGAAGAAGACAGAGAGCTCTAGATTCGGTGAGAGACTGTGTCAGGAGAGTAAGGTAGAAGAGCAATAGAGACAAGGACAATCAATGCTCCTCTCTGGCCTCTACACGTATGTGCATGGGGTGAATGCATATATAACCTTACACACAGAAATTTATGAAAATCCATAGGAAATGGCTAGACTTTAGTTTTAACAAGGAAGGGTATCATTTAAACAGAAGAAAAAATGATATGCCACCAGATTTTGTCATAATACACCCTGGATTTTAAGGTTGGTCATTGGTCTTACTAAATTGCCTGCCAAAATTGTAAATATACCTTGAAAATAATCCTGTTTGAAATGTAACATTTGCCTTTAAAACTTTTCAGTCTTCAAGTTTTCGCTGAAATCTTTTCAGTATTCCCTGTTAGTTTTGTCACTCTGTTACAAAGGGTTTTTGCTTAGACTTTGGATTCTAATAAGATATAGAGGGACAAAGGTAAAATCTGTGTGATTTGAAGCCACCCCATGATTCCTACATGAAGGGTGAAGAAGAACAGGATGTTTTGCATATAGTATGTTTTCCTAACCAAGTAATATAAAAGTACTTTCCCTGGTAGTGGTCTTTGTTTCATGCGTGATTTGTAAAATTTATTTTTTCATGGCTGGAGATGGCTTAGCAGTTAAGGTGCTTGCCTTCAAAACCTAAGGACCCAGGTTTGATTCCCCAGCACCCACGTAAGCCAGATGCACAAGGTGGCACATGCTTCTGGAGTTCATTTGCAGTGGCTAGAGGCCCTGAAGCAGCCATTCTCTCTCTCTCTTTCAAATCAATCAATAAATAAAATTTAAAAAAATATGTTTTCAAGTAGCACAAGATATCTAAACCTAGGAAATAAATAGACTTCAAAACTCCTTTGTGTAAAGTCCTGTAATTATTCTAAGACCTATTTGAAGGATAAACTAAGATTGCCCTACATTTTGGAATTGGACCAGTTTCCCAGTAATTATTTATGTATATCTGGGATCATTCCAACTTAGGTATGCATAATGGGCAAAAGGCCTCTAGTCAGAACTTTTAGAACCATTTTGAAATGCCTTCTGGTAACACAAAGGACAATGTCTCAGCCATCCTAACACAATAGCAATGTCTATCACAACTAAGTGGAATCATAACCAGTTGGGTGGGTATTGTGGAGACATTGGTAAAGGAAAATTCTCTCAACTGACAACTTCGTATGATTTCCTGCTGTGCAGTGCTAAGTTCATGTTGCTGAATTCTTACATGGTTTTGGTTTAGCAACTAGTATCTTCTGTCTGTACCATGCAGCATCTAACTTATAACCATTTACTTCCACAATACAAATCATTTAATAGTGCAGCCCCATTGCTACAAGACCCTTATATAGTCTTCTTTTGGCTTCACAAGTTTAGTTAAACGTTCCCATGACAGGAAATCTGATTTAAATGCATTTGATTATATATATGATATTTACATCAGTAAATCAATAACCCCCTGTTATTATATTCATCCAATGGATATAAATGTTTCCAATATTTTAAGGAAACTTCTTACATTTGATTTCTTTTATAAGTCTTTTGAATGTGTCAGTGTATCAGTTATTTTCCTAATATCTTGAAAGAAATAGCACTTCCAGATTTAACACAAATTCTGATTTCACATGCTAGAGTTAAGACAATGCATGCTATTGGACACATTTCACTGAAAATAGGCTGCAGCAATAGAAGACACTGTATACAGATTATATAATTAAATTGGAGAAGTGAAAAGAGGGAGTGTGATATATTTCTCCAAGGGTAGACTGAGGTCAAAGGATTAAAATCTTTGGATTCTGTACTAATTGTTATGTCTTTATTACATACCAAAACTGAGAGAACTTAAATGTGCATGAATATATGGATATTATGATCAGAATCATGCTTAAGAAAGATTATCCTGGCAAGGCAGATAATATGGGAGAAATTTAAGAAAATCCAGGTAAAAGGAATTCAACAGAAATCATAAGGATGAGAATAAATGATAGACTGAATGAAGTAAAGTGATGTCTACTGAGAATTTAGATTGATTTCTTAAATGTGGCACAAAAAAAAAAAGAGAGAGAGAGAAAGAAACAAGAGCCACGCATAGTGGTTTCATGCACTTGAGAGGTTATTCAAGAGGATGTGCACAGCTTGTCTGGTCTACATAGCAAATACCTAGTCAGCTACGTATGCCTACCAAGATACTATGTAAAAATGGTTTGAAAGCATAACATATGAACACAGCAAACATACTACATGGACCACACGCCCATTCTTTTCCTTTGTGTGCCTCATCTCTGGGATGGTTTGATATTTTCTGCAGATCCAAAGAACATGCTGAGTTAGCTACTCAGCTTCACTAAGCTCTACTCCAGGACCTTCTAATGAAACTTTAGCTGGCCATGTATTTAGCATGTAGCTCAGACTGAACTCAAACTTGTAGCAATCATCCTGCCTCAACTTCCTAGGCTGAGATTAAAGCCTTGAGTCACCTTACCTGGTTCTAACTTCTTGATAAAAGCATACTTTACAATAACTGTGAGAAGAGTTTTACTTATAAGAAAAATTCTCTTTAGTGTGAGGCAAAATATTGAGTCAAAATTTATGGAGGCCAGGCGTGGTAGCTCACGCCTTTAATCCCAGCACTCGGGAGGCAGAGGTAGGAAGGATCGCCGTGAGTTTGAGGCCACCCTGAGATTCCATAGTGAATTCCAGGTCAGTCTGGGCTAGAGTGAGACCCTACCTCGAAAAACCAAAAAAAAAAAAAAAAAAAAATTATTGAGATTTCTACTTTAGTTAAAAGTCCCAGTCCTCCTTAGCCATCATTGAAAAAAACGATTACTCAACTTGTACCATTAAATTAGGAGTCCCCTCAACTTCAAAGCAGTACCTGTTCCACAATTAATGATTACTTTGAAATATAGCTTATTGTTTAAAATGTGTGATGATAGCAAAATCACATGTTAATCATTACTGAATTTATCTTGTGAATTAATAACTTTCTCCTGTCTTTCAAAGTGGTTTGACATTTTTGTCTTGTGTATAAAAGTTTTCAGAAAATTTGATATTACACTGTACATCTTGGTGAGCACTTTGCTGAACCTTGTGGGTGACATTCCCCCATCTCTGTGATCTTAGTTCAGGAAAGGGAAAGCCAGAGCAGAGTGCTTCATCAGCTATTCCTCACATTTTACTTTCACACCCATGGGAGACATTCTCATTTCAGCTGACAGCTGTAAATTTTTATAATCACCATGTTATATCTAGTGCTTGTGGTTTGTAGGCCACTTTCCCAACTGCATTGATATTCGGTAGCCAGACTATACGGGCAAGGATTTTCCAGGGAGATTGGTTCTTTCTCCTATAGACTTGAAGCAACCCTCTGGTAGGACACTCATGTTCTTTAGAGCAAGCAGACGGAGTCCTATCAAGAATAGCTGCTTTGCTATCTGTTATAACTGTCAATTAGGGCATTAGACTGTGACCCATTTGTGATAAGCATGGTACATGATTTTCACATATTTTTTTTCTTAAATATGACATACCAAATCTGCTTTGCTCATTGCATTCATTAACATTGTGCCATCCTAGAAAATGAAGAAGGAAAAAAAAAGATCTCTCCATAAGTGAGCTTTCTGTTTTTTCTCCTAGTCAGTGTTCTCAAATTTATTGTGTGCAGTGTATATTTAGGAATATTTTGTTGGCCAAGGTTGAGGAAGAGAAATTTAAATATTTCTCAATTTAATATACTGGAATATTTATAAATTTCCTACTCAAATCCCTCGTTGGGTTTTAATCTGCCCAACAAGGCTTTTCAGATGATTTAGCAATTTTTCAAAGTCCAATATCAACTTCTATTTGCATGGTTTATTCTTGCAGAGAAAATCTAAAGGCTAGTTTTTGTCTTCTCAAATGTTCTAAATACTTTCTCCTATTGTTTTTATTAATTCTAAAGTTGGTGTACATATATATTTACATTTAAGTTCCTGAATATTTTCAATTAATTTCTACTTAAATTGTGTGATTTATATCATAATTTTAGTTTTCTTTTGTTTAAACTATACGTCTCAAACTGACTTGGCACAATTTGTTGTTTATGTCGTCTAATTAAAGTTTGTTTGCACCTTTGATTGTGCAGTAGATTTGAGTTCTATGTTATGTTACATTCAAATCTGAATCACATATCCCATAAGCACCCTTTTTTACTTTATTCGGAGTATTTAAAGAATTCATAAAACTATAATTTTAAGCAACAACTCAGTCAGAAAATGAGAAAAAGAGTATAAAAATACATTTTACTGAAAGGATTCACATGTGACACGTACATAGAAAAGCTACAAACAGCAGAAATCATCATATCATGTAAATACTAACTAAGCTAAAATTCAATATAGATTAAGACCACATATTTTTAAAATGTTTATTTGAAAAATATGAGAAACTCCTATCATTTATAAAGATATAGAAAAATATACATATATATCTACTAGGTAGAGGAAATAGAAAATCTGTTTTTGAAAATTTTAATTTCTTAAAAATTAAAAAATGCTGACCTGAAAATATTACCCAGCAGTTGAATTCTTGGGAATTTCTAACATCCATTTGAGAATTTATGCTTACATTGATAGGTGGACATGGACTCTTAAAGTGAATTTGTGTATCACATCCAGAAACATAAACTTCAAAAACGTCATTCAGTGGTAAATAAAACTGTGCTACCCAAGCTCAAACTCTGGGGTTCTTTTCAGCAGAAAAAAGATCAAAGTAATGACATAATAACACCTGGGGTAAATGTCAAGAGAATTGTGTCACATATAAAATAGCAACTTCAAAAGGATTTGGACTATCTAATCCCACTTATAGCATATTCTTGAATTATAGAAATTAAAGGAATGATGAATATATTATTATCTGTGAATGTTTAGGGGTTGAGAGTGGATGGATATGTCTATAATGGAATAGGACTAGTAAAATGGTAGTCTTCTACATCTTACTATGGTCTCAACACTATCATATACATATGCCATTTACACACACACACACACACACACACACACAAATGTGTATATGTATAAATGTAATTTGAAACTTTTTCCCTGGGGAGATGAGAACGCACCAGACAGGGCACAGACCAAAGCATGACTATGCTGCAGAAATGGATGGCTCACAGATAAAGCACCAGAGGTACAGCAGCGAATCAGGAGACGATGTATTCATTGTATAGACATGGGCCTAGGGAAGTAACTTTCAAAGCCTGGACCCTGAGGTACAGTTGTTCAGGGCTTATGTAGGCATTTTAACATCACCTTGAAGTCTCTGTATTATTCGTGGCTTTATTACATTTGTGTACAAACTTTGTTGCTTTAATTCTTCAGCCTATTTTACCTTTAATGCCCACAATTCACTTGGAGGGGCTTGTATTTATCTAAGTCAGTGGATGTCAACCTTTGGTAGTTGCTACTAGTGAATGTCATCTGGTGTTTGATGGTCTCTAATCAGGAGGTGATAAACTGGATAACAGGTTGAAAACACAGGATCCATTGAGTAAGGATAGTAAAAGCATTAATATGGGGCCTGGCAAGGGTAGTAGACAGGAGGCCCAGCTCCAAATCCCATTCCAGAAGTCCCATGAGTTGGCTATAATTTGTCTTCTTCTCAAGGGTCTGCCCTGCAGTTGCTGGGCCATCTCTCTAACTATCCCTCACTGCTTTGCATAGAAGCAGCATTCTTCATTTAGAAAAAGGCATATGCTCCCCCCCCCTTTTTTTTTTTTTTGCATTGAACAGGTTTAATCTCTTGTAGCTTTGTAGGACCACCGCGACCAGTAAATTGAATTGATCTTACAATCTCATTAATGCAGATGACACCTGTTGAATATTCATTGCAGTATGAGATGGAGAATGCACTCTTGCTAGTTCCTGTGGCAACCCCAGCAGTGATTCCTAGGCCAATTAGTAAGGGCTCACCTGACCAATCTTTTGGCTCTAACAAGAGCACCTAGTGGAATTGTCAGGGTCTCACTGCCAGGGTCCAGGGTCATTTTAGTTATTGGAAGGGCCAGAGTACAAGTGCCAGACCATTTGGCACTTAGGCACCTACATGCCATGCTTCCTTCAAGTCTTAGGGTCCTGTTCAACCCAGGGGTGTAGAGCATATACATGTTATGGTCACATGACAGGTTCTGGTTATATTGTTATGCTGACAAGTTTCCCAGTGTCAGGCCCCCTATGTAGTTCCAGACACATTGCCAGTCATCTCTGCTGGAGTAGTGATGAACATCCTTGGTCCCATACTTAGGTTCCATTGGTTCAGGTTAGGGCTTTGGGTCACCACAGGAGTGTCTAGGGTTCTAAGAGGCTCCAGGGAAAGCAAAAGCAGCAGTCTCGGCCAGACTTTGCTTGGTTGGTTCAGAGCTTAATGTTAGGATGTAAATGTGAGGGTGGCTAATTAGGCATTCAGGGGAGCCATGCCCCATCTGAGCTGGTAATTTAAGTCTTTGCATTAGTTCTCCTTTGGCAGTCTGTGGCATTGACTTCTAGTGTGCTCTTGGGTATTAGAACTCAGATTGTCTGCTCATCCAGCAAATCGTCTCTCCTCTTCTTCATTACATGCAAATCCTTGGTTGTGCCACAGGGATGTGTTTGGGTATATGGGGGCGGGGAGGGGGATTAGAGAGTGCATGGTTAGGGGCCTTGAAAGTAAGGCAATCTATTTGGGTCATGAGCTTCCCAGTAGGTATGTAGGTATGTTTCATCTTTGTGTTAGATAATGCACTCTGGTCGGAGTAAGAGGGCATTTTCAGGAACACGGGTGGTTCAAAGTCAGTTGCATCACCTAAAAGTCCACCCCAGCATACCTGACAAGTCAGGAAAGATGCCTCTCTGGAGCTCCTTGCAGGACCTAGAGGCAGACAGCTCAGCAGGTTTGGGAGCCTCACCCCACAAACACAAGTTGTTTACAGATTACCCTTTATATAACCTTAGGGAGGGTCTTTTAAATTTAATCCTTCCCTTACTTGTTTACTTCCTGAGCCTCTTTTTGGGAGGGAATGTTTCAGTTTTAATACTTCAGTTCAGTTGGTAGGAAATTGTTGTACAACAATAACTGACTGATGCAATCTGTAGGCACCAATTCAAAAATTCTGGTCTCAATATTGTACGATGGTTATGCAAATAAGAATACCCCATACATATTTCCCTGTAACTTCCTGTGAATATACAATTGTTTTGAAGTCAAAAGTTAAAACGAAGTTATAATACTAAGAAAGCATGCATTACTGCATGAAAAAGAACAAATAATCTAATATAATTGAAAAGTGGGCACTATTGGGATAGGTAAAAAGGAGGATATACCAAGTGTAAAAACTTATTAGTAACCTATGTGGTGCTAAAATTTTTGCTATCTTGATATGTGTGGCATTTTTTATTGATGTAGACCAGGAAATAAATTATGTTTTTTCCAATTAGTATGCTTCATGTACATTCATATGTATGTTATCCAGAGTAACTGCTAAAAGTAATGTCACTGACATCAGACCTGTCCACCATGGAAAGAAAGGAAGAGGTGGCGATAACTTCTATGTATGTAGTAACTCGCTCATCAAAAGGAGACGTCAAGGAAACATGGGTAATATTCATGAAAATGACTAGATTAGACCTATGCTTGAAAATAAATTGTAACACTTCCTAGAAACAGACAGTGAAATTTGAAGAAAAAAAAAGTGACAGTGTATATGTTGCAGCTGAAAGTGAGGGCCATGATCTCAAAGCTCAGTTACAGATGATGACATCAATCACCATGATGACAGCATATAAGCAATAATAACTCGGACAGCAATGATAATGCTAGTGTTATTAAAATGAGCACTTGGTAAATATTTAAAAATATCTTTATTTCAGTTCTTCACATGATGATCTCAATTACTATAGAAAGCTATGGCACCATACACTGGATCTTGGAGTAGCCTGTTCCCCAATAAAAGAGATCTCAGTACGATGGAAAAGCTCTCAGCTAGCTTTCTGTGAGAAAGATTTGATAGTGACTTTTCAAAACAAAAGCCCAATTCTAAACTTGGAGGAGTAAAAGAATGCAATCAATGGTTTCATAATAGAAAGAAACTGCAAAACATATTATCCTCACACATTCTGGAAAAGGTTGTCAATAAAATGTCATGGAAAAAATTTAAGTTAACATTTTCAGTACCCACTTGTTCCTAGGATGACTCAGTAGACTAGTTAGTGGTTGGAAATCTATTGTTTAGAAAAGAAGCTTCTGTCACCCACACTTTTATGTGGTCTTTTAGGGAACACATAAAACATGTAGCACATAGAGCAACTATTCTTAAATAATAATTTAATTACTTTAAAGTGTGATTGCACAGGGAATGATTCATTCATTCACCAGTATATTTATTATGAAGATAATATTATTATTAAATAATAGAATCTTAAGAATATTTTATTTTTAGTTACTTATTTATTTGACAGGGGAGAGAGAGGGGGGGGGAGAATGGGCATGCCAGGGCCTCTAGCCACTGCAAATGAACTCCCGACACATTTGTCCCCTTGTGCATCTGGCTAATGTGGGTCCTGGGGAATTGAACCTGGGTCCTTTGGCTTTGCATCACCAGTAATCCATCCCTCCAGGCCATTAATTAATAGAATCTTTAAAACTTTTATGTGAATAATACACAGTCACATTGCAAATGGATGTAAGCATCAAGGAAACAATAATTGCAGGACCTGTAATGCAGCAATTGATGACACATGAGAATAAAATTCTGCGTTAATTACTAAAAAGAAAAATACAGCTGAAATCTACAAACCAACTATTATTGCCATTATATATACATGAAATTTATATCTCTATAAAAGGGATTAACAAAAATAGAAGGGCTCTTATGACACTAATGTTTTGTCAAAGGCAAATTCTTCAAAAGGGTCAACCACTGATCCAGTCTACTTAGAAAACCCTGTCATCTTCACAGACCAAAGGATGATATGCTTTCTATCACTTTTTGAGCAACAGAAAGCACATAAGACGGCTCCTATTTATTTACTCCCAACTTACTTATATGCACATAGAAACCTGGATAATTTAAGACTCTGGCTGTGCTTTTAAGCCTCCAGATGTGTATGTGTATATGTGTCCTGAGATTTGTTTGGGTATGGAAAATCAGCAACATGGTAATTTTCATATTTTCTTTTAAAATTAATTGCTCATCTATCAATTTATTATGCATTGAGTAAAGAATCTCACAGTAAGATATTGTGAAAATATGAACGTAAAGTGAATGCCAAATGTTGGAGTCAAATTGAGGACCTGGTATATGCTAGGCATGTATTCTGTCACTAGGTTTTATCCTCATGATTTCCTTAGGGACTGAATCTGCTATGTTTACTAAACCTCCCTTCTTTCTTATGAAAAATATTTGGAAGTACACTTAACATAAATACTGTTCTGGAAAGAAAAACAGGAAGAATTTGTGGTATTTTAACTGTGATGATCATGGCATGTCAATAACTTATTTATGCTAATATTCATGTCATTGGCACATGGTCGATAGACTAAGCATTCAAATATTAATCATTATATTTGCTTGCATAAATTTTGAGGAATTGAATTAATCTTTATAAATAATGTGTTCATAAAAATGTAGAAGTTAGTTGGGCGTGATGGTGCACGCCTTTAATCCCAGCACTTGGAAGGCAGAAGTAGGAGGATCGCCGTGGGTTCAAGGCCACCCTGAGACTCCATAGTGAATTCCAGGTCAGCCTGGGCTAGAGTGAGACCCTACCTCAAAAAAACAAAACAGAAAAAAAAAGTAGAAGTCCAAAATAGTAAAGGGAAATGAGGAAAAACAAAACCTAAAATACTCCAATAATGACAATATGTTCTTATACTTGAAATGATAGTAACCTACAGGAAGACAGATAGACTGGGAAAATACATATATTCTATTCTAGAGTAAATTATGTCATGAAAACATTTATGTCTCCTCTCTTTCCCCCTCTGTTTTATACTTCTAGAAAGAAGGTAGAAATGTGTTTAATATCAATGTTATTAGTATATAATTTTGTGGTATGAAACAAAATAATAATGATATCAAAAACTTAGAGAAACATCTAAAAATATTTAGGGAATAAACTGATCCTTTGGAGTATTCGTCTTGAATATTGTACTATTAGCTGCATAATGAATGGTTAGTAGTCTCTAATACAAAATGTATCATTATGTCAGAACACATGGATATCCACACCAGGTTTATTGTCCTGCATCTCTAAGTTGTTATGTTTCAAATAGCTATAGCTATGGGAATCCAATGTGTATTTTAAATACTTGTCAAACTGTATTTACTGCAGGGCTCAAGCAATATGCAGCCTTTTTGCAGTAATGATGGAGAAATTAGTTAAATTATTTTGAAGGGAATATAAACTTCAGTAGGCTATTTATGGATTATAAATACATTTCTCAATTTTGTAGCCTCTTGTTAAATGTAGAATATCCCTTGGGCTGGAGAGATGGCTTAGTGGTTAAGCACTTGTCTGTGAAGCCTAAGGACACTGGTTCAAGGCTCAGTTCCCCAGGACCCACATTAGCCTGATGCACAAGGGGCAGCACGCATCTGGAGTTCATTTGCAGTGGCTGGAGGCCCTGGTGCACACATTCTCTCTCTCTCTCTCTCTCTCTCTCTCTCTCTCTCTCTCTCTGCCTCTTTTTCTCCATCTGTCACTCTCAAATAAATAAATAAAAACAAAAAAATTAAAAATGTAGAATATCCCACTACCTGTGGGCATTGCACTAAAACATGTTTAAATTCACAGCTTTAAGGTCTACTCCACACTCCATCATCATGAGGAAAGCATGGCACCAAAAGTATGAGATGGCTGGTCACATTGCATCCATTGTCAGGAAGCAGAGATAGATGAATACTGATGCTCACTCGCTTTCTACTTTTTATTCAGTCTGAAAGTCCAGCCCACAGGAAGGTGCTGACCACAGTCAGGCTTTAAACCTATCTAGAGCTATTCTCACAGACATACCCAGAGGCATTTCACATTGTTATTGTTTTTATTTTGTTTTGTTTTGATACAGCAAAAGACTGAGAATAAATGACCTTTATTTCTTTGGATTGAGACATTAAGTGACTTTTCTCACAAGCAAATTATGGATTATAGTGTCTAGTTCAATAATGGAGCTATATCAATTAAATTAAATAATAAATTTTCTAGTTCACTATGGACTTACATTTCTATATTTTTCCATGGCAGCTATTAGTATTAGTATTATTAGAGCAAAGCTGTATAGAGACCTCTAACTTTCATGGTGGTCACTTGATCGAATCCTCCAATTTAGGCCAAGATCTCTGTCTCTCTCTCTCTCTCTCTCTCTTTCATTTAACTCAAGCTCCTTTTAAATTTTAACATTTCCATAAAATTACATCAGGATACTTTACTCTCTTATCCCCTTCACACTAATATCCTTTGTTCTTCCCCATTAATCCCAAAGTATTCATCTTATTTTCATGACAATTTGGGGGATTTTATTGATCTAATCAGTCAAATTAGGATTCCTTACATGATGATGGTGAGATGTTATTTACTGAAGAATGGACAATTTATGAGTGGTGTCACCACTGAAGCAACATGACCCTCCCCTCTCAACAACTATTAGCTGCTATTAGCTACTTTGGGAGGTGTGAGGTCCTATGTGGCTATCTCTCAACCATGATGAAGTATTGACAGGGCTCAATCTTATACAGGAAACCATAGTTGCTGTGATTTCATTTTCAGCCTATGTGCCCAACTGATGAATGTATTATGAAAATGTGGCACATACATATATTAACTATAATCAAAAATAAAATTGTACAGTTTTCAGAAAAATGCATGGAGCTTAAAAAGGTCATATTGAGTAAGATAACTCAGACTCAGAGAGATGAACACCACAAGCTCTCTCATATGGGGATCCTAGCCTCAAACTTCTTGATTAGTGTATATGTCAGAGTGAGTGCTGGAGAGGCCAGTTAGCTAGAAACTGGACATTGTCAGGGTGGAGGGAGCTTTATGAGGGGATCATGTAAGAACCATACCATGTAAAACTTTGTATGTTAAGTTCATATGGCAGGCCTCTTTTATCCCATAAATAGTAAATAAAGGCCATGCCTTATGAAAACTGCATGATGTGATATGAATTTGTGATTGGGACTTATTTCTTTTGTTTTTGCCTTAGCAGACTTTATAGGAAATGTGAAACTATTTCCTTCTCTGAAAGAGGGCAAAATATTTGGAAGATTCTGCCTGTTATTTCAATATATGAGCAATTTTGATCTATCAAACACACATAAAGGGATTACAGTAAGACATTTGAAAGCTCTGATGTAAAATATCAATTGTGTGCAATGTTGTTTGTGTAACACAAAAGAGGACAGTAACAGCCAGGCGTGGAGATGCACACCTGTAATTCCAGCCCTTGGGAGGCAGAGGTAGGAGGATAGTGGAGAGTTTGAGGCCACCCTGAGACTCTACGCAGTGAATTAAAGGTCAGCCTGGACCAGAGTGAGACACTACCTTGAAAAACCAAAAAAAAAAAAAAAAAAAAAAAAAAAAAAAAAAAAAAAAAAGACAGTAACGTCACTCTTTAATGGGTTTTTCATACTTTTTTGTTTTGAGAAATGTCCCATTTCTTAACTCAGAAATCTAAATTATGTCCACCACTTATTACACTTATGTACAAATGTACACTAATTATCTTGCATTAGAATCTTGAATACATCTTTCACATTAAACATTAATTCATTGTGCTTGCATGATGTAAAATAGTAATGAAATTTACACATGACAAAAATGAGCCCTGTCCTGTACAAATGTGTAAAACTAATTTTTAAACAAAATTATTCATTATTCTAAATACTTGTTCTTTTATTCTATGATTCATTAATATGATGAGTAAACTTATAAAATGGAATTCAACTATGAGGAAATTCTGTAATTCCACCGTTTTCTAGTGTAGACTGATTTTATAATAAATCTTTTATTTGATACCAAATTTCTAGTCTGAAGAATTAGAGTGAAAATTGAATAGATTCATTAGAGGGCAAAAGCTGAAACTAAGCAGATGAAAGAGAGGGAGTTTGCTGTCTGTCCATCCCTGTCTATCACACAGGGAATGAGAGAAATAGCTGAATTCCTTTATTGAACCATTTCCCTTATTCCCTCTACAAATTTTCCAATTTGTCACTCTTTTGTTTCTTCTTACTCCTTTTCCCCCCTTTGTGTTTTAGCAAGGTTTTGACTAATTTAAAACGAGTGGTTTGATCACATACATGGTCTTTGAGGAGTGGGGTGACAATAGGGACGTTCAGTAGTATGCAAATTAAAATTCAACAAAGAATAAATATGAAAATGTTAATGAAATTTCTGTTTTAGCTTCTTTTTCTACAACTTCTCTGGGCATGTACCCACTTGACTCACTCTACTAATGCAAATTACACTTAATATTTGGTTTTGAAAATGGCTATTGCTGGGACAGCAACCGCAGGAATCATCCACACTGTAATTTGATTCATTGTAAAGGACTCAGTACAATCACATTATTGGAGCTCACTCACTATTGGCCATCTGCCCATAGAAGAAATAATTCAGTTAAAGAGAACATTTCTTTGTAATGATGTTTGCTAAAATTGGTCTGAGGGAGGGAAGTTCACTCTTAATTATTCATGTGCTCTTTCAGTTCTTACTCTTACTCTATGTCCTCTAAAACAAAAACCATGCGGAAGAAGTTATGGGGAGTTGAGTGAAGGGCTGAAAGACTTTGATATTTATTTATAGGGCTGTTCAATATGATGGTCATAGAAACAATGGAATTGATAACAATTATGATAATATTAACAGAGGAAAATAAATAGAAAGCTCAAATGCTGGAGAGAGGCTTAACTTCCTCAATGCCAGTGTTTTAAGTAGGAGAAAACATGACACTATAAGATTCTGTCTAGATTTTAAAGCCTAAATCCTGATGTACACAATGCTTACTAATTAGACTTTATGTAATTTTTGTCAATTACTAAAGCGAGTTTTCAAAATGCCAGTTGTCACTTTTACTGTCTATATATTAGCTTCCTTCACCATCTTGAACTAAGTACAATAAACTGAAGAGTCTACTAATAACACAAATTTACACTCACACACTTCAGGAGGCTTAGTTCAAGGTACTCCAAGCATACACTGACCTGGGTATTTTATTAACAGCATAAGCTAGCTTCTCACAGTAATTTGAAACAGTGCAGCAACTTTTGAAAATTTCAATCCCCAAATCAAGTCCTGGACACACACAAAAACTCCATGGTGCATAAAATCTGATGCCAGTGACGTTTAAGGTTGCCACAGAATTTCAAGTCACTTCTCAGACATAACAATCAAAACATATATGTAGATGTGTTATTTGTAATAATACCTACATCATAAGCAGAACTAGTTATGGTGCCCTTGTGTGTTATAATAGTCCTTTATTCCAACACCTACTAGAGTAAGATATGTTTTCCCATTATCTTCAAACATCATCTATCTTGAAGTATTTGCAAGCATTTTCTCAAGTTAACATCAGTGTTTATTGAACTGAGTTCTTTTACATGATATAGAGTTGATCATTAAGTATATGGTTCACTACAGGAAGGAGGCCACTCAATACTCAGCAGAAAGGCCCTTTGTGTTTTTTGAAAAGTTCCACTGTTAGTATCTTTCTGATAGACTCCTCTAGGGGAACATACACTGTTTTCTTGGGTATGAGAGGCAGCAAAAACCAGGCTAAGAGGGGTGGACACAGGTTAGAGTTAGTCTACTTGCCTACATGGCAGGGTCAAAGAAGCATTTAAAGGGTCTTAGGAAGCTTTTAGATCACTATAGGTATTACTGGGCATGGAATGGTTTAAAGTGTACTTCAGTAGATGCTCATTAGATTAACATGTGGGTTCCCTTCTGCACTGCAAGGTCTTCTTTGGTCCTGGAAATGCAGGCAGGAAATACTCTAAAAGGCAGAGGTATAGACATTGTTGGATATCAGAATAGATTCATATTCAGACAAAAAGGACCTTAACTTGGGTGATGAGTGCAGAGCTGAGACGTGAGAGGCCTGAAGAAACCTCACCTTCATTGCTGGCTGGTGCTCTAGGGCTCTACAGATCCCTTTTGATGCCTTGTATCTGATATTTAATATATAATATATTTAAGAGGCTAGTGGCAATAAAATACCCTCATCTCTGGATATTGCATGCAGAGAGAAGGGTCTGTGTTGTTGATGGCATGTCTATCCAAAGCCTGTGGATCCCTCAGGGACAGCAAAGCTTTAGCTGCAATTTCAAAGACATATCACACAGCACAGCAGTATGGTAGCTAATTGACAAGAGCTGAAAAGGTAAGACTTACTGACACAGTGCAGCTTACCATTGTAGCCAACTCTGGTTTCACGAGTGCATGAAAAGGACACGGGAAGCCTGGATCATAGACAATATTCTGCATCATTCAGCCAAGACCGGGGTTCATGTATCAGCAAATGATGCAGACCAGTGCAAGGGGAGCTCAATATGATCTGGCCCAGAAGTGGGTGTGATGCTGTCCAAAGGAGACGAGAGCAACAGGGAACTTATGGACTCTTTTTTTTTTTTTTCTTTTGTTGATGTTTTGTTTTTGGTTTTTCGAGGTAGGGTCTCACTTCCAGCTCAGGCTGACCTGGAATTCACTATGTAGTCCCAGGCTGGCCTCGGACTCATGACAATCCTCCTACCTCTGCCTCCCGAGGGCTGTGATTAAAGGTGAGCGCCACCATGCCCAGTTGGGACTCTGTTTTTTAAATAAGCAGTAATGCCTGCCTTCCAAAGGAAGGAAATACTGCCTAAATTCTAGGACTGTTTGCTATACAGGCATATTACAAGTGATAAACCAAAAAGAAAGGAAGCATATTTAGAGGATTTACAAAAACTCAAAGTGGGCTGGAAAGATAGTTTGATAGTTAAAGGCACCTGCTGGTTTGAGTTCAATTCCCCAGTATTCATGTAAAGCCAGGTACATACAATGGAACATGCATCTGCAGTTCACTGAGCATGGCAAAAGGCCTTAGCATGCCAATTCACACTCTCTCTCTTCTCTCTCAAATAAAATAAATGAAAATATTCCCAATACTTGGTCAGCAGAGGTAGGAGGATCACTATGAGTTCAAGGCCAGCCTGAGACAACAGAGTGAATTCCAGGCCAGCCTGGGCTAGAGTGAGACCCTACCTCAAAAATATTTTTCTCAAAGGATCTGTACAGAATTTTCTCCTCACATATATGAGCATTCTGGATTTGGAATAAGTAATTTTGTTAAATATAGGTCATATGATTTCTTTGTGTGACCTGTTCATTTTTGGAATACTTTAAATAAGCTCTTTCTTTCTATATTGTTTGCTGACACTGGTATACACTGTAACATTATTCAAAGATAAACACAGGTCAAATTTTTGTGTTCATAGAAGTGGTCATATTTTAGCCTCCTAGTTACACATGTTATAATCAAGATTAAGTGATCAATAAAAATTAAATCCTTGGATTTTTAAACTTTTTTTCAGATGATATTTGTTGGATTAAGGGGAATCAAACAGAAACAAGTATTTAAGCTTTGGGTACCTCATAGCCTTCAATATTTCTTTGCATCTCATGATTTAAATCCCAATTAGCATACTAATGATTCTAATTTTATATTTCCTTTCTTGACTTTCTCATTTCCAGCTGTTTGTATGGCATCTCTCCTTCCTTCCCACTTGCTAGTAAGCATCATGGTGAGTCTGGCCTGGGAAAACACCTCTTCTCAACCATCTTCTTAGATGACATTTATGGCAAACCTGACGTGAAGGTTGCTTATGCTCATATCACACATCAATCCATAAGCAGAAACATTTATTTATGTTTCATTCAGATGCTGAACACGTATCACCGTATCTGTGGTTTCTTCACGGGATATGTGTGTTTCTTCCTGCTGTTACTGCCATGACATTTGAGTTATTCCTTCTGATTCTGGTTCTGAGATCTTACAGTAGAATTCAATGTAGAAGCAGAGTAATGCTGTTCTTAAAATATGAACTTAGGTAATGTAATTCTTTTGCTTTAAATTCTCCAGTGTCTCACACTGTCCCTGGAATGAAACCAGAATCTGTACAATTTTCCACTTGCATTGGTGAGATCTCCTGGCCCCTCATAGCTCTCTGACTTTTTATTTTACAATGACTCCTTTGGTGGGCAGCATACCAAGCCCAGTGCCCAGAATAGTCAAGGTCTGTGGTGACAGGTTTGTTGTAGCTCTCTGACTGAGCATACAATTCATTCTTACTTATATCCATGAGAACTTTCTACATGAATTTAATAATTTTGTTCCTGTGTCAACTCTCATCATTATCATATAAACATCATAAAAATCACCTCTCCCTTGGATTCATTTCACTTTTTGTTTATACACTGGATTTAGTTGGATTTGTTTGGTGTCTTCTCTCAGTAGTATGTATTAACAACTTTCAAATGATTTTCTAGATATTGCAAAATATATTCATGGTCACCTATTTGATGTCATTTATAGGAAAATAGAGCTAGTAATTGAAAGTTCCCTCATTCAGCCCTTCTAAGCATCCAACTCCGATAGATATAATAGATGCTTGTAATGAAGGCTCAGCAGAGACAAGGGAAACCTCATTGCCCAGAACATCATGAGCTTCTCTGCAGATACACTTATCCCAGCATTCCCTCCTTCCCTGTCTCACTGACATCACTGCCTTGTCCTAAGTTTCTGAATTTACATTATATAAAACTAACTGAAACCAAGTTCAAATTTAAGCAAGCATTAGATATCAAGATCCTTGATTTTCTGTCGACTTCTTTAATGTTTTATAGCTGGGCACTTAAAAGAGAAAGAATTTTGTATATTCTGACTGAGACAGGGCAATGTGGTCACATAGGCTAATGAAATATGAATGAGAGTTTCCAGGGTTAGTATATGGTTTGCTGAATTCTCATTTTCCTCCATTAAATTGAACAAAACTGTCACAAATAGAGCCTGTGGAGTCAACTGGAGGCTCCAGAGTGACGTGTAGCATGCCTACCACTACCATGATGGATGGAGAGGACAGAAAGAAGGAAAAGACTTCCCTGGTTATTTACATCTGACATCGGAGATGAGTGTTATTTGAAACTTAAGGAACAAAGTTGAGTTCATTAGCAAAGGAGCTTTTATGTTTGTATGTGTGTATTTCACGTGAGTGTAAGTCTATCTGTGTTTGTATGTACTTGGGTGCATATGTGTGGGCCCACACAGTGTTTATGTGTAGCTATGAGGTCAGTGTTCTTTTTTGAATTTTGGGGGGGATTATATATATATATATATATATATATATATATATATACACACACACACACACACACACATATATATATATATATATATATATATGAGAGAGAGAGAGAGAATTCACATGCCAGGACCTCCTGCCACACTGCAATCAAACTGCAGATGTGGGCATCACCTTGAGCACATGTGTGACCTTGAGCACTTGCATCACCTGGTGTTGTCTGGCTTACATGGGACCTGGAGACTTGAACCTGGAGCCTTAGGCTTAGCAGGCAAGTGCCTTAGCCAGTAAGCCATTTCTCCAGCCGTAATGTTGGTTTATTTTTTTGTTCCTCTCAGTTGATCTCAAGCTTTTCTTTTTTCCAGTCAGGATCTCTCACTGAAACAAGAACTCAGTGAATTGTCAATACCAGGTATCCACAAGCCTCTGGAATCCCCTTTCTGGACCTTCCTAGCACTGGTATTATAGGTGCAGGCCACAATACTCATTATTCTCATGTGTGCTGGGATCCGAACTCAGGCCCTGATGCTAGTGTGCTCAGCCATTGCTCACTATTCTATCTTCTCAGCCCTATGAAACAATAAACCTTATAATTTACTCTGCTACACATTTACTCTCTGTGTCCACCTCGCTATAAAATAAGCTCTGTAAGGTATGGCAGTTTTCATTTTCAGTTTTTAAGTCAATGCCTTTTACCTAGAGCAGTCGTAGACATATAAGGTGTGCACACCTGTTTAAAAATATGTGCTCACTGGGCATGGTGGCACACCCCTTTAGTCCCCTCACTCCAGAGGCTGAGGTAGGAAGAGCACTGTGAGTTTGAGGCCACCCTGCTGAGACTACATGGTCTATTCCAGGTCAGCCTGGACTAGAGGGAGACATCCACAACAAAGACCCATTTGTTGGCAACTTCTGTCCTGGGATTGAGAAACAATGTCAGCCAGCCCTGTGCATGAGGACCTGCCTGATAGCTCTGCTGCTCTTTTCTGTACATCTGATTTCTATATTATGTTCTTGTCACTTTAACCTAAGTATTACTGATCCTAATAGTCCTATTTTCCTTTCAGATTTGTATGGCTACATTTTCCATATATTTTATGTTAATCTTAAATTTCTCCCCATGTGTATTTCTAAATGGCACATCATCAAGGTCCCTTATTTATTTAAAGGCAGAGAATAATCTGTGATTTTCTTTAAAACTCCGGTAGCCATCTGAAGCTATGTAATCTATACACAGATATTTAATGCACCTTGAGGGTCAAAAGGAGAAAATAAAGACAAATATAGATACTGTATTAATTTCTTTACCTAAGACATGTATTGATCCCATACTCAGCTCTAATCATCTATATGGCAGGCCATCCCTTGGATCTTCAAAGCTACTTGATGCATAGTCTCCCCCAGATATAATTAAGTGGTTAGCATCCCTCTCTATATTTCTTCTAAACTTTAATATCAGATAATATTTCTATAGTAATGAGAAAAGTATGTTTTCTTTCAAAACACTCGTCAATTTGAAATTACATCTTTACAAATTCCCTGTTAGGAGCTGGGACCTGGGGTGGTGGCTCAGTAAACAAAGTGCTTGCCATGCAAGAGTGAGAATTCCAGTTTACATCTCTAGTACCCATACAAATGCCAGGTAGACTTGTTGGCTTCCTGTGATCCTAGCAGGAAGCAGACAAGGAAGAATCCCCAGGGGAAGATGGCTAGCTTGACTATCCAAATAGATGAGCTCCGGGCTTGAGGCGAGATCTGCCTCAATAAAAAATAGAGAGTGATCAAGGAAGAGGACACCCAATATTAACTTCTGGCCTCCGTGGGCACTGACACACATACACACACTGCATACACATGTACATATGTAAACAAAACCCTTGTGGGCTAGAGAGATTGTTTAGTGGTTAAGGTACTTACCTGCAAAGCCCAACACCAAGGTTTGAGTCCCCAGTAACCACATAGGCCAGATGAATAAGGAAGCAATATGTCTAGAGTTAATTTGCTGTGGCTGGAGGTCCTGGTGCACCCATTATCTCTCTCTCCCTCTCTGCCTCTTTATTTCTCTCTCTCTGCTCTCAAATAAATAAATAAAAATTAGCCATTATATTCAAATTTTATTTTAAAAAGTTTTATCAAACTAGAAATTTATTTTCTCAGATATCTTAAATGTTATCTTTATCTCTAGCCCTATGCCCATGGGAGAATTATTTTTCTTGGGGTTCAGTCTTTTGCTTTTTAAAAATTTTTTTGTTCATTTTTATTTATTTGAGAGTGACAGAGAGAGAGAGAGAGAATGGGCATGCCAGGGCTTCCAGCTACTGCAAACAAAGTCCAGACGCGTGTGCCCCCTTGTGCATCTGGCTAACATGGGTCCTGGGAAATCGAGCCTTGAACCCGGGTCCTTAGGCTTCACAGGCAAGCGCTTAACTGCTAAGCCATCTCTCCAGCTCAGTCTTTTGCTTATTAAGTATAATTTTCTTTTCTAAATATATGGTCATCAATGAAGGTAAGAAGAGAGAGAATCCCATGAGAGAATTTAAAAAAAAATATTTTATTTATTTATTTATTTATTTGAGAGACAGAGAAAGAGAGTGGGGGGCAGGGAGAGAGAGAGAGAGAGAATGGGCATGCCAGGACCTCTAGCCACTGCAAACGAACTCCAGATGCATGCGTCACTTTCTGCATTTGGCTTATGTGGGTCTGGGGGAATCGAACCTCGGACCTTTGGCTTTGCAGGCGAGCACCTTAACTGCTGAGCCATCTCTCTAGCCCCCAAGAGAGAATATTAATCATTCTCTCCCAACACTGTCTCCATGGAAGGAGGAAGGAAGGAAGGAAGGAAGGAAGCCAGCCAGCCGGAAGCTGTAGCAAGCTTCTGTAATCTGAGCACTCTGACAATGAGGTGGGAGGTAAGGACAGGAGAATCTCCCAGAAGGTCAGAGCTTACAGCAGCAAAGATGAGCAGCAAAGTAAAATCACAGCAATTTCCTCAGCAGAATAAGACCCAGACAGAGAAACCGTGCCCCAAATGAGGTGAAAATGAGCTTCAGTGTTGACCTCTGACCTCCACACACATATCATGGCATGTTCCTGCACTCTCACACAGACCAACATGCATGCATACACACACACACACACACACACACACACACACACAATAGTGTCATACGTGCCCTTTGATGGGGGCACAACCCTGAATTTAGGGAAGACTAACCTCTGGAACTTTCTATCCAGAAATGGGAAAGCGGAAGCTGTTTCTAGGAGCAAAGCCTGGGAGGTGGCAGAGCTAAGCCCTGGTCCAGAATCGCAGTGCTGGGCCAGCTGCCTCTGGTTGCAGCCTAAGGAAAAAAGCTGAAGAGAAGTTTAGTTTAAGCTCTTAGTAAACCTGTTGCATAGGCTCACACCACGACCCTAATGTTACTGTTGCTTCAGCTTCTTCCCTTGCATACGGGGAATTAAAAATAAAAATAAAAATAAAAAAGCCAAGTGTGGTGGTGCATGCCTTTTTTCCCAGCCCAACCCTCGGAGAGGCTGAGGTAGGAGGATCGCAATGACTCTGAGACCACCCTGAGACTATGTAGTGAATTCCAGGTCAGCCTGGGCTAAAGCAAGATGCTACCTTGAAAAACAAAAGCAAAACAAAAAACAGCAATACATGAAAAATAGTACTTTCTTTGCACAGGGTAAGGAACTTTTTGACTTTGGATCACCTTAAACATTTGTTTAAGAAAGGGATTTTGGGGACTCTATTGATCAAGAACTCTGATCACACAACGAATGACAATAAGGCCACCTGTTTTCTTCAACAGATGTTTGGGCCCATACATTATCTAATTTACAGACCAAAAATAAACTTAGGTCTAATTTATAATTGGTCAGTTTTTATACCATATGTGAACATATCAATTGTAAGCCCATTTTCCTTTCTCCAGGACTTTAAGCAAAATTCAATGAGATGGATATTTAGTCAATTATAAAATGAAAAGATTAAATTGTGAGCAAGCAACTGGATAAAAGTAGAAGGGAATTCTAGCTGTAGGAATGATTTTCCCTCCTAGAACTGGCCATTGCTAATGAGTTCTCAATGCCAGGGAGAGGAATCAGGGTCTCCCTCAGGAAGCATGCAGATATGTCCAGTTTCAACAAGTATGAGGAGGAAGAAAGATGTCTTCTGATAATTGGGCCTTTCTCAGTCTCTTTATGCCCCTATAAGAAAATATCAAAGACTGTTTCTTTCTTTTTCTGAAAAAATAGAAATATTTTTCCACTACCCTGGAAGCAAGAGCGAGGCAGCAGCAGGTTTGGCTTGTGGCAAGGCCTTTACTTCCCATACAATCCCTGGAGTGCTATGTTTTCACACAGATTCATAAGGAACAGAAGAAGCCTACCTAGTTCCTGACAATCCTTTTATACGACGCAAATCCCATCCTTTCCTGGCAGCTAACATGCCAGGTTAATCTATCATTTTCTCAGAAGAGAGATGCAGGCAAGGACACAGTCCTCCTGGGCCACTTGTGAATTTCTGCATATTTGCTCTCCTATTTCAGCAGAATTAATTCAGACTCCCTTTGACCTGCAACAGCCCGCCACTGAAGCCTTCTTCTGGAGCCTCTGTCGAAAGCTCCTTCCTGGAAGAAGACAATCTTGAAGAAACTTTCCTCCATTCTGACACACCGACTCAGTCCCACACTCTACTCATATTATTGACCCTTGAGTTCACTTCATATTGTTGGAACAAGGAGATGGAATGGGGGAGGAAGCAGAATCAGTACATGATTTGGTTTGGTCCTCATTCTAACCCCAACACCAGGCAGCTCAGCTCTGTCCCTCAGCTCAGCCCCAAGGAGAATGCTTCACTTTATACCAGACAGGTCAATTTCTTCCCTAGTTTAACGTAAATGTTAAATGTCTGAGTTTTACTGTTTGAAATTGATTTAAAATATATTTTAATCCTCTATATCCAACATAGGTTATATTTTATTACTTGACTTATTGCTATAATAAATAAGACATTTTCTGCCTTTACCATTATGATTTTAAAATATACCACTCTTATTATTTCAAATATATAGTAGAACCTTTTAGAATATTGGCTTTGGAATGAATAGGCATCAAGTTTTAATAAGATTTATATGAAAACCTCATCTAGAAAACCATAAAAAGGATGAATATCATTTTTATATATTAATACCAATTTCCTTCTGTGGGATGGCTGCCCAACTGTTAGAAATTTGTTTAAGAAAACCTTAAGTATATTACACATCTTACATTAAACTCCTTGGCATGTTATTAAATGACATTAGGTATGCTTTGGATATACACATGATTTCAGACATAAAGTTGTTAGAGAATTATAAATACAATTAATTCAAATATATATGCCATACTATTTATTCTATATAATGATATGTCTAATTATGTGTAGGTTGGTCCTCATTACCATAAACAGAAATTATTTATCTTTTAATTATGACTAACACTGTTGTACTAATGGTAGTGATTAATATTAGGTCCTACAATAGGATTCCTATTTCCTAGCATTTTACATAGTATTTGTCATAGTTTAAGTAGTTAATAAGTATGTATGGGGATAAATTGTTTTTAAATATTTCCAGGCAATTATAAATTTATTATAGCTCATTTGAGACTCAAACAAAACAGGGAGCTAGGTACCCCTGTCATTCCCAGTAGGGTCTATCCTTGCTTTGCTTAGACTGCTAGAAAAATCATAAAACTTTCATTTTTGAAGATGAATTTATAATTTCTTTGTAACTTGTGATTCTCTGTGTTTCCATCACTATAATTAGACAATTATTGTTTCCTGCTTAAAGCACCACACCTGACACAAGAACAGGAGTAGGACAAACTATGAAGGGACCAGGGCAGTCCACAAATTACATTGCTTCATGGAGATTCTAATTGGTTTATTTAGAAAGAAACACCAGCATACTCTATAGCACTGCCTATCCTGAAAGGTTACTAACAAACACCATTTAATACATAGTGTGTATGTCATGTAAATGTCCTACAGGCTTATGTGGTCAAACAATTGCTCCCTGGCTGAGGTGCATCTTGGGAAGGTTGAGGCACCTTGAAGAGGTGAAAGCTGACTGGAAGAAGTGGGTCTTTGTGGGTCGGCATTGAGATTTTATAGACCAGCCCCACTCCCTTTTCTTCCTCTTCCTGACTGAGGGTGAAATATGATCAGCCAGCTTATTTTTCCTGCTGCCATTCTTTCCCTACCATAATTGACTGTACCCTCTATAACTGGAAGCTGAAATGAACCCTTCCTTAAGTTAATCTTTGCCAGATATTTGATCACAACAAGAAGAAAGTAACTATTACATTGAACATTATTATCTTTAGAGTATTAATATTTTTCATATCACCATATAACAAAAAATATAAATTCTAATGTTATGTTTTGTAGTGGGATCCAGTGTCGCACAAGTAAGACCACTGACTCACAGAGTGCTTGATGTGAAGCAACCCATGCGTGTTGGGGCTGCACATCAGAGGGCAGGATCTCTGAGAGCAGACCTGAACAGTTCAGAGCGTCAGCTTTTATGGGGGAAAAAAAATACAAAATGTTTATTGCAAAAACAGGATGGGAGTTAAACCATAAATCACAACTCACATGTTACAGTTACAGCCATAAAAGTAATTTTAAACATAAAGGGGAAATTGGTGCATTACAGCAGGGACATTCTATCTTAGAAGATTATAGGGAAGAAAAAAACAAAAGGAACTTGTTAATAAGTCTATTGGTCAGTTATGGGAAGTTCCTGGAGAGTGTGTGGTAGGCTTGTGATCAAGAGTCTCTGACTGTCCTGCTTATCCGCCCTTAAGGATTTTGCTCAACAATGCAGGCCTGGGGTAATGCTATTCAGACCAGCAGAGCCTCCTGTTTTTCTACCAACCCCATCTGCTTAAGCAAGTGTTTCATTCCATTCTTTTACAAGCTCCTACAAGGAAGTGACTTCTAGTTTTTTCTTTAAGCTTGATATAAAGAAATGCAGAGAAATATAACATTTGCTCTCTTTACAGTTTGTGACTGATAGCTGCATGATGTGAATAGTGTAACATTACATCATTACAACTGAACTCATGATAAGAAACCGATAGGAAAAATACAATGTTGAAATATAATACTTGTCATCTCTTAAAGGAAGTATTTACAGTTATATATTAATACATGTATGTACATAAACTTATCAATATAACATGAGAATATTCTCATGCCAATCAGATTATTAAAATACATTTCTATAGATTAGATTTTCTAAAAATATTTCTAAAAATGCTATATTTCTACTAAATTTCTAAAAAATACTATTTATCTCATAATTTCTTATATTATTCCATAAATATTAACTTGGAAAATATATTATAATCATTTATTTGAAAATACTAACACCATTTAAACAAATTTTATGAAATAATTACAATTATTTTTTAAACTAGATTCAATCTCTCCCATTGAACATTTTTACTAGTTTAGAGTATTTGTAAGAATTTATGAGTTTTCATTGATCTTTCATTCCATGAGCAAGTTATCATATTTCAGAATAGGTAATATAAATAGGCACATATAACATAATTACAATATTGGGGACAAATGCTTGGACATAAGGAACAAAGCATATTTCAGAGTTTTTATGCTCCTTGTAACCAATGTTACCATTTAGACATCACCATGAGATTGATATTCATAATATACAAAAAAGCATTGAAATACATTTTGTATAACCATGAGAGTGATCAAAAGCATACAAAACATATAACACATGCTGACGTATACACTAGATTTGTCATGACAAATTGTAGAACAATCATTCACCTTTATTTTAGTCAGAGATGTCTTCAAACATTTTTGGAGTGAGAAAAATCTTGGAGAATAAGTAGATATGTAGCTTTATAGATAGAGCTATAACTAAATTGGTGAGTTCTGAAGAGCCCTTGTATTCTGATTCTGAGTTAGTAAATTAGCTTCAAGTTGAGCATGTTAATTTCTAACCCATGGGGCATAAAATCTTGTTAGCTATTATTAAGAAAGTATATTTCTAATAATGTTCTCTCTACAATGTGTTGCCAGAGTTGTCCATGTCTAAGAACACTGGCTTTAGTGTTTTAAATTTGGAAGTACAGTTGCTGTGAGCCTAGAGTATGTTTATCACAAGAATATCTTGGAGGGTGTGGATTTGCCTTATATGATAAATGTCTACTTTGTGAAGTGCTCCCAAGGGTTTCACCAACCTTTGTTTACATATGTCTATATAAATCTATTTCAAGTCACATCCTGCAAAGAAGGTCCCATAAATTATTTCAGCACTGTAAAATAACTTTTGGTGATGTTTTCCCATGTGGAGTTTCTTATTCAACAAATATTTAGCTGCATATAAAGGGACAACAACCAGAAGAAAACCAGCTTATCTGGACAGAACAGGTACTTTTAAAGTTTATGTAGATCATAAACTTGGAGATTAAAAATTATGAGAAAGAAAATGAAAATTCACATTATTGGCTAAATTTTGAATATAGATACAGTCTAAATAAAATAAACACACTTTAATAAAAAAATGTTTGTCACTAAGTTCAAGAAAAGTTACCCAGATCTGAAAAAGTAATAAAAAAACATGATTTTTCTTCCTTTGTATCTAGTAAACTTGTTCTATTATTTCTATTACCTTTTTTTATTTTTTTTCTTTTTATCCACCAGTTAGTATTGTCTCACTTGGCCTATTATTAGTGTGACAAAAAACAAAGTTAACTCTCTCCGAGTTCTCAGAGTGAATTCTACTCAGAATGATAGGCAGAATCAGGAGAGGGGGGAGGGGAGGGGATAGATGGGTGAAGAGAGCGAAGAAGGTAGTGAAAGAAAGGAAGAGAGTGAAAGAGAGATGGGAGAAGAGAGAGGTACACACAGAGAAGAAGAGTGGTCCAATTTCCATTTTTGGATGATGTTGGAATCACCTTTGCGTTGCTGCACAGAGACCCTGACCAAAAGCAGTTTATGGGAGAAAGGGTTTATTTTGGCTTACAGACATGAGTGGAAGCTCCACGATGACAGTGGGAAATGATGGCTGGAGCTGAGTGTGGATATCACCTCTTGGCCAACATCAGGTGGGGACAATAGCAGCAGGAGAGTGTGCCAAACACTGGCAAGGGGAAGCTGGCTATAAAACCTATAAGTCTGCCCTGAACAGTAAACAGCCTCAAATAAGATCCAATTCCCAAATTACCACCGGCTGGAGACCTAGTATTCAGACCACATAAGTTTATGGGGACAGCTGAATCAAGCCATCACAGATGGATAGATACTTTCAGTTTAACTATGCATGGCAAGGTGAGAGATCAACATTTTCGATGGCAGTAGGTGGAAAAGCCTAAGCTGACTTCAAAAGGGCAAAAGGTTGGGTGGATGCTCCTATTGCAAAGAAGATAAAAGTCATTATCAATCACGGAGAACAAGCAAAGGAATCAATACTATGGAGAGGACTCATGGTGAATCTACCCACAGACACCCAGGGCCTGTAGAGGAATTGAAAGTGGAAACTAAATCACCAAAAATATCTTGTTAGGATAAGTAGAGTGACCAGAAAACCAATGAGGAGATACTTTTCAGAGGGTAGAATTAATAACCATGATAGAAATCTACAGTGAAATTAGAAACATGCAATTAGGAAGAATAAGAAGGAGTGATCTATTTCCCTGGAGTGTGTTGGAAAATAATTTGAATGATTCACTTAAACAATGCCAGTAACAAAGGTAGAAACACCGACTACAGGACACTGTTTCAAGAGCACCGGCAGTTACAAAGGAGAGCCTGGGCTACAGGGATACCCTACCTCAGAAAACAAACAACAAAACTTCAGTATGATGGAAGTTTACCAATTCCCACATTTTTTCACAACTGTAATCTTTTATATGGGTGATAGCAAGAAAAATAGTACTCTTACGAAAATTTAACAACTGGAAAGGAGACTGTTATATGCTTATTTATTTATGTGTTTATATCTGTTAAATGTTCTCTTAGTCCTTTCAAACTGTTACTCAAAAACAGTCACATAAAGCCAGGTGTAGTGGTGCACGCCTTTAATCCCAGCACTTGGGAGGCAGAGGTAGGGAACTGACATGGATTGAGGCCACTCTGAGACTACATAGTGAATTCCAGCTTAGCCTGGGCTAGAGTGAGACCCTACCTCAGAACCTCCCTCCAACAAAAAAAAAAAAAAAAAAAAAAAAGGAAGAAAAGAAAACAAATACCTTTAAATTACAAATTAGTTTACTCTTTGCTTTATTAAAACATAGAGGTTCATACACATTATATATTACTCGTGGAATTTTATACACAGTATTAAATTGTACCATCAATAATCATTATGTACTTATAATTGATTATTTACAAATAACTGAGATAAGGAAGGCTAAGCAATTTTCTTAGGATACTCAATGGTAGTACAGACCTGTCTCTTTAATCATTTTCCAATTTTCATTCTTTAGCACACAAAGTAAAAATAATTCTAGGCAATAGAAATCCTAATGGGTTTGCAATGAGTGTCCTCTTTAAGAATGTCTGTAAATGGAGATAGAGCATTCTTTCCCCACTACCAGATTTAGCTCTAATGAAAGGGACATTGAAATGGAATTCAAACAGAATGAAGCTTTATTACATCTGGACTCAATCAAGAGCATTTTCTGCCTGTCAACTTCTGTTTATCCCTTTGTAAAGTAGAATGAGGCTCTGTATCTCCCAGGCAAACATATACTTGGTAGTATACTATGTACGCTAAGCATGAGTTGTTGAATAGATGGACCAGTCATCCAAACAGAAAGATTTCTTGTGAGCATTCCCCTCAAATGTCACTGATGCTAGAGAAGGTGATTTATGATAGAAAATATGAATGTGAAGATGTGAAGAAAATGTAGAGGGAAATTCACACATCTTTTTAATCACTTTAATTTATCCTACTCCGCAGGTTACTTTCTCAACAAGATGCAGGTGTTGGCTTTAATACAGACAAATAAAACAAGAGTTAATTGTCTATCCCTGTGTGTGTGCTGAATATAATCTAAAAGCAATGCAGGGTTTACCGAGTTTTACACAAGTGTTTAAAGAAGGGGAACAGTAGTAACATAGTGCCCTGGGGACTGACTACCACATATAAAATTATCAAGATAGCAGTACAAATATGGGATTAAAATGTAATCTGGGATTTGCATAATTTATCAAGTCACAGCTGTGATGCCTCATTGTTATTTAATGAACCTTTTTTTTGTTTTTACTCCTTTCACCTGTGGGATGATTTTGCTTCCCTTTCTCAGGAGGATTTTAGAAATCTGTGTCTCTGCAAAAATGCTTTGAAAATTGATTATATTGATTAAGATCTTATAGCAGTATCATGAATAAATGAGAAAATCAAAATATTATGTAGCTGGAATAATGAAAATGAATAGAAAATATTTAAAGCATCTGATACCTTCTGAGCCAGCCCATGGTCACCTCCATCTGAAAAGAGAAGCTTCTTCTCTAACCAAAAGTGAGAGTGACATTAATATATGGGTATAAACATTCAGAGAAGTGCTTACTGGGCAATCTGGAGAGCATAGTATACAGCTTTAGCCAGACAGCTGCAGATATTACACCCCTAGGTCTCATGACTTCCCTGTCATAGGTTTTTAGTATCAGGCATGTGTTCCCTCCCATAGAGTGGGCCTCCAGTCCAATTAGAGACCGGCTGGTTTCTCCTACAACAGACATGCCACTCTTGCATGTGTTGGCTTATTTGGCCTAGCTGGCCACATTTAAGGTTTGCAGTGTCCATTGTTGTTTATCTCCACTGGTAATTTCTCTCTCTCCCATGGAACTGCATGGAACATAGTTTTTTTTCCAGCTTTCTGTCAGCTAGTCTATATGGAGGAGGTTTTTAGCTCAGCTCCAGCAGGATTTCTCAGTGACCTTGCAGTCCAAGAGTGTGGAGTACTCAGCAATAGGGCCTTACCATCTATTTCTGGTGGGAAACCAAAACCATAGCAACAATTATTTTTAACAAAATCTTAGAAGAAAAGTTCCTCAAATTAGGGAAAGAGATGTTAATACTGATACAGGAGGTATTTAGAGCACCAAATATACAAATCAGAAAAGAATCTGCCCTAGTCATATATTAACTACTAAATATACAGAACAAAATCAACATATTGAAAACAGAAAGAAAAGCAATCAAGCCATTTTTTTGTTATTTTTATTTATTTATTTGAGAGCGACAGAGAGAGAAAGAGGCAGATAGACAGAGGGAGAGAAAATGGGCACGCCAGGGCCTCTAGCCACTGCAAACGGACTCCAGACGTGTGCGCCCCCTTGTACATCTGGCTAACGTGGGTCCTGGGGAGTCGAGCCTCAAACCAGGGTCCTTAGGCTTCACAGGCAAGCACTTAACCGCTAAGCCATCTCTCCAGCCCTAATCAAGCCATTTTTAAAGCTGATCAATCACAGTAGCAGATTTTGCAAAACAATAAAATAACAAAGTAAATCCAGTGGAACTGGAAATGTCTTTCAAGTTCTGAAAGACAACTTCCAGTCTAAGACTATTCATTCCAGCAATGTATCTCTCATAAGTGAAGGAAAAATATTATCCATGATAACAACAGGATAAAGGAAATAATGACTAATGATCCAGCGCTACAAAAATACTTGAAAGAAGCCTTTGGACTGAGTAGAAGAAAGAGTACACATATGAGACCACAATAAACAATAAATCATGCTTGAATTACTGCTAATCCTCTACCAAAATTTAAAATAAAAATGCCAATCACCACAAAATCAACAAGAACAACAGGAATTAATACATGTCCTTCAGCAATAACTGAGTATAAGTGATCTCAATTTCTAAATCAAAAGACACTGATTAACAAAACAGATTTAAGAAAAGGTTTCTTTTGTTGTTTACCTCTAAGAAATGTACCTGTCCATATGTGACAGACACTAATTCAGGCTGAAAGGGTAGAAAATGGTATTTCAAGTAAATGATCCCAGGAAATAAGTATGTGTCACTGTTCTAATAGCTGACAGGAGACTTCAAAGCAGAATTAGTCAGAAGAAATAACAGTCACCCTATAATTATTAAGGAAAGAATATAGCAAGAGAACATTACAATTCTAAACACAAGTATCCCAAACATGAGTCCACCCAAAATCCTTTAAAAATACCCCTAGATTTAAGTCACAGATTAACCCTAGTTTAATAGCAGTGGAGATTTCAATATCCTCCTCTTACAAAATAATGGGTCATCCTAGTAAAATATATGCTTAAATAAAAAAAACAGGTAAGCATCTGGGGTGAAATGAACCCTTAAAACAAATAAACTTAACAGTCATCTACAAAATATTTTATCCTAATGAGCAAAATATATATTCTTTTCAGAAATATATGAAAGTTTCTTTAAAATATATCATGTATTAGGACACAAAACATATCTTAGCAATTATACTAAAACTGAAATAATTTGGATCATGGGGAATTGATCTTGGGTCCTTTGGCTTTGCAGGCAAGTGCCTTAAACACTAAGCAATCTCTTCAGCCCCCTCTCTGCTGTTTAATAGTTTGTGCTTCAGCTTTTGTGTAATAATCCTGCTACATTTTTATCATGGGATCAAGAGAGAGTTGGTACTTCAATCCTGCACCTCTGATATGAAAATGTCTTAACATATCAAGTGTGTACACATTTTATAGACTTAAAGTAAACAGCAAAAAATGTAGCAGTTAAGTTGTACCAGAGAATACAATTCTAGATTAGTTTCTTGTGCATTACCACACATGACCATAGAGGAATACATCCAGCTGGGGAATTATGACCATGGTATGAAACAATGACAACTATGGGATAGATATTTGACAGTCATGAGAGTTTTCACTACTGCTGAAACACTGGCATGTCTTAGTGCTGCTCCTGAGATCAGCTGGTGTCTCCTCCAATAAACTATCATCGGGTAAATTCAACAGCATCAGGACCATAATTGATAAGTGATAAAATAATCAGTGTTTAAATGATTGATGTTGCAAGATTATGCTGTCAAGACTACTTGAGAGGTAGAGATGTGTACACTAAATTGTTACCAAAACAGATATAAATATGATGTGACTTTTTCATTCCTTCATTGCGTTCATCAGCATTGGCTGATGTGTTTATACAAGCATTTCAGTTGTAATTTTGTTTTCTGTATATATCGAGCTTCAGTGTGGTTTTTTTTCAAAACATTATCATGATTTGTGCCTCTAATGTTTTCAGTTCTTATGTAACCACAATAATTGTTTAGCATCATAACATGACTGGTAACATTGAATCTATAGCAGCTGTTAGAGAAACCCACCAGGGCATTACAGAAGGTACTGAGCAGGGTTAGGGGAGCAGCAGTATTCATCACAGCCTGAGAGGTCCTTAACCCTGATTGCTGCCATGGCCCCAATAATGGTCTAGACCAAAAGAAATAAAGTACATTCAGAGGTGTGCACAAGTATAGTGTGAAACAAACTCTGAAACTTCTAATTGCTAAAAGGTGTTTTTGTTTACATAAGAACATCAAAGTATCATCTGTATATTTATTACATGTTCATATTTTAGTGCATTTTATATATGTACATGTATATATACATATATATGCATTTCAGGAGGTGAGAGCTTTATTGAAACTTTTAGTATAGGACCTTAGAATGATATAAAGTTTAAATTTATATTATTTTTATTGAGGCAAATATAATAAAAATTGAAACACACAGATCTTAAATGTACACAATGATGAGTTTTATCAGATGTTAAAAGTACTCAGAGAGATCATGTACATTAAGATATGGAAAACATATTTAGCAACCCATCACCTTGGGAGTTATCATTTGCTCTTTGCAGTTAGATTTCCCACTTAGGGAAAACAGCCTGCTTCTGCCACCTTCCCCAACACAGATTTCCCTGGAGACTAATACAATGATAGTCATATACTATATTCTATTTTTATCTGATTTAATTAGTTGTTACATAATATTTTGAAGATTCTTCCACATTTTAATGTATTATCAGTAGGTGGTATAATAAGAAGACACTTTTAATAGTTTAATTAATATTCCATGATTAAAACCATTGTCCTATTAGGACAGTTGTTTATAGATTGGGGCATTAGGTAGCCAGAAAATTGTTGTACAAGAATATTTAAGTTTTCATTTTTCTAGGATTTATACCTGAAAATGGAATTTTTAGTTGTGTATAACTTTATATTAAATATCCTGTAATTATGTCTCCACTTTTTGCTCTGATTTGGATTTTAAATATTCCCAAAGCATTAGGTACTGAAAGCTTGGTCCCCAAACACAGCAGTGTTCAGGGGTGAGGTAATGGTAAATTCGTGTTTCTTATTGTTCTGAACTCATGATTCATTTGTCCATTTGCAGATTTGAATTTTAAGGAATTATGTGGAAGTGGTGAAAAGCTTAGGTACCAGAACTTAGTGGAGGACATAGGGCATCGGAAGCATGTCCTTAAAGGAAGGGTTTACTTGCCCTGAGTCAGTCTCTCCCTCCCTCTCTCTCTCTCTTTTTCTCTGTCTCTTTCTCTCCCCTGTGTGAGTGCCACAAGTTAAAAAGCTCTGCTTCAATGAGTGGTTCTCTCACCAGGTTTTCCTGTCCTGTAAGCCCCAAAACAAGAAAACCAAGAAATTTGGATTTTTGAAACCATAGGGCAAAATAAATATTTCCTCCTTCAAATTGACCTTTCTTTTATTTTGTAATAGTGACAGAAAACAACATCAAATAGCAACATGTGACATTGCTAGTCTTAAGTATGGCTACTCAATAGCATGTAAAGGGGCATTTCCTAGTGACTCCTACTTATACTGCTCTGTTAATTTCTGACGTGTACTTTACTTTGTGATTGGAGGTCATTTCTTTGCTCTAATAATTTACAAATGTGTCCAAATACTGTGGAATGTTTTACTGATTATTTATTCTTTACTTTGTATTTCTATAAAAATATTTATCCTGGTACACACACACATATGTATAATTATTTTGCATTGAAAACTAACAGAATTTTTTCATGTTTTTGTCTTGAAATTTATTAGCTTTCTTTATACAGTATATATTGTATGGAAATTGAACAGCACAAAACCAAGCACATGTAAGAAACAGATGATAGTATGATATATGACATCCATTTTACTGAGGAGATCTTAGGACAGGACAAAGCTAAATATATGGGATGAGTTAAATGGAATGATGTTCAAACACAAATACTAACCATCATTAACTTTCACAAATTACCAGAAACATCCAGATTATTCTAGCATTTGAATTTTGTGGAAGAGGGGGCAGAAAGATTGTAAGAGTCACAGATTGAGACATCATGCACAGAGACATTGCCTCCCCCTAGAAAACTGACTGCCTTTCCCATAACACATAACCCACATTCCAATGAGGAATACCTGCAACCCCACTGAGGAGGGTCCCCAGTGGAATGTGGGCAGGGATGAGGGAAAAGAGGGTATCAAGACATTATGTATCCATACAAAGTATGTTGTTAATAAACAATAAATACAAAGATGTTTTAATATGAAACAATATAAAATTGTATTTTATTAATATGTACACACACACACACACACACACACACATATATATATATATATATATACATATATATATATATATATAATTTTATTTTTGAGGTAGGGTCTTACTGCAGCCCAGGCTAGCCTCGAACTCATGGCAATCCTCCTACCTCTGCCTCCAGAGTGCTGGGATTAAAGGCATGTGCCACCACGCCTGGCTGTTTATGGTTTTTATTCATGTATGCATATATATACATATATAGTTTTGATGTTGACATCTATGTTCCTATCTCAGGTTACATTATTTCTAGCTCATGGAGTGGGATACAGAATGTTACTGCTACATGTTTCCCTATACTTATTTGACTTTCCAGTTTTCTTGATGAAGAGATTAGTTTTTAATCTTAGATGATTTTACCAGTGGCTTAAACAACATTATACGACTTGAATTAAACTCGTTTGATTATATTATTCATACACTATTGGGTTCATTTTGCTAATGTTAAGTATTTTCTTGTGTACATTCGTGAGTGCTCTTTTGTAAAAGCCATGTCTATAACCATCTGACAGAAATTTTATGTCTGAGAAAGAATTTCGATATGGACTCAATTTCTTCAATACAAATATGACTATTTATTTATTTATTTTTGTTTATTTTTATTTATTTATTTGAAAGGGACGGACAGAGAGAGAGAGAGGGGGGCAGATATAGACAGAGAGAGAACGGGCGCGCCAGGGCCTCCAGCCACTGCAAACGAACGCCAGACACTTGCGCCCCCTTGTGCATCTGGCTAACGTGGGTACTGGAGAATCAAGCTTCAAACCGGGGTCCTCAGGCTTCACAGACAAGCGCTTAGCCTCTAAGCCATCTCTCTAGCCCCATGACTATTTAGATTTTCAATTTTTCTGAAAGTTTTATTACTTCCATCTTATATGCTGTATATTATGATCATTGTATTTTAAAGAGTCTGGTTTCTCTAGAGAATAGAAGTTTTCATCTTAAAGGAAAGTAACTAATGGGAGATTTATTTAATCCACTACCAATTAATTTATTCATTGTTGAGTTGTTTTTTTTTTTTTTTACTCAAACTTTTGCTTCTGTGTATGACCTATTATATTATACTGGCCATATAACTTGCTATCTGTTGTAGAACATTTATTTGTATATGCATAGCTATGAGCAGCCAGGCACTTAGGCAAGGACTCTCAGCCAAACCACTCTGCACAACTTTATTTTACCTCAAATATACCTATACAAATTCTAGGTTATTTTATTTATTCATTTATTTAAAAAATCAGGTCTTGTTATATAGCCCAATGGCATTTGGCATCTCAATGTAAAATATCCTCCATAGATTCATGCTTGACTACTTAATCCCGAGCGGGTAGTTGTGATTTGAAAACTTGTGCAATCTCTAAAAGGTGGAACCTTGCTGAAGGAAGTGTGTCAGTGGCAGCAGTCCTTGAAGTTTTGTAGTCCAGCTCTTTCAAATTCCTCCCTGATAATTCGTTGATATAGTACTGGATTCCTGCTTCTACATATCTTTCCCCACCATACTGGACTTCCCCTCCACACTATAAACTGAAGACAAACTCATTCCTTCCTTAATCTGCTTCTGATTTTAGCTGTCTACTGTCAGGTGTCTGAGGGCATATGCCTAATATATTTTACCAACATTATAGTTGGTCTCTATGGAATGGTTAATTCTGGTATAAGGTGTTTCATTAAAATGGGAAATAAATTTTCTTCAATCTTTATTGTGATATTAAAATAACCTTTTCTTTGAAGGAAGCCAATTAAAGCTCTCAGGTCTTTGTACATGAATTATTATCAGTCTGTCAATATTTTGTGTTTTGACTTTAATTATTAATTCAAATTAAGTAATCCTTTAACCTCATTAATGTTCATACTTATTGCTTGAAAATATCAACCTATTTTATGATATATCTTAGTAAAACTTGATCTATCCACTTGACATATGAATTTTCCTTACAAGTTTCATGTCATACTAAATGTATATTATTTTCCTTTTTAAAATTTTTATCCAACTGTTGACTATATCTGAAAAGGACAGGGCTAATGAGCATAATTGAAAACTTTCTATTAATACTATACTCCTATGCTTAAATTGATATATTAAATATTCATTTCCTCAAATGTGAATCTTAATTGATTCTACCATAATTCATGTAAAATATTTGCATGTATTTCAAAAGGGACAATATTACTTTTGGTCATATAATACAGTAATTAGTACAGACTGTTCTTATTTTAGACAGTGTCTCATTCTATAGCTAAGGCTGGCTTTGAATTTGTGGGTTTTTCTCTTGCCTCAGTCTCTTAGGTGACACATTTATAGACGTGAACCCTATTCCCCATTCAAGAGACAATTTTTTTTTAGTATCTATTGCTTATCTAAGATCATGAGGCAACATTAGCCATTGGGAAACAGTGTGGACCTTCAAAGAGCATTCACTCTATGTGTGTAGATTTCTGTTTTCACAATCTCTCCCTAAACTTACTATTCCCATAGGAGACCCAAGGATTTTTACTGGAAAAAAATGAACAGCGGAAATAAACAAGACAAACACCATGTGCTGTAATTTTACACATATTATATGTAATTTAGCAGACTCCACTAGATCACCTTACCAGGATATAATGGACAATTACTCACCTCCATACATATGGGATATATATATGTGTGTGCGTCTGTGTGTGTATGTGTGTGTGTATATGTATACATACATATATACATACATATATACTGAGTGTTTTAATTGAGAACTCGAATCCATGAACATAATGTAATCCCATCATCTTTCCATCCCATTATCCTCTTTGGTCTCCCTTTTCCATACACTGAAGACTCTCCTCTTTCTTCATAGTCCTTCCTATGTTTTGATGTCTCATTTCTTTTGACTTCCTCTACCTGTCAAAATGTTGGTGGGCTGGGAGCTTTGCAGATCTTGTGAAGTTGCCTAAAAATACTATGCTGTCATGAATGCATCAGTCAGCTTATGTCCAAAGGATAGTACCCAAAAGTACTCCATTCTATACTATGGGAACTATAGAACTAAAGAAGAATCCAGTTTTGGAAGCATATTGGGGGATCAAAATTTTACTACCTGAAAATCTTTTTTTTCTTTCTCCCTTATTCCTTCCTTTCTTCATTCCGCCCTTTACTTGTTTCACTTTTTTTATTTCCTGAGCATTTTTTAAAAATTTCCCTTATTGCCTATCCACTTCTTTCCTTTCTTCCTTCTTTGCTTCTGAAATTTCTAGAATGTATTCTCCAGAAATTAGCAGAAAAAAAAGACTCTAAAACAAAGAAGGGGTAATCAGCTGAAGACATTGTCAAATGGAAGGAACAGAGCTATTTCACCCAAGCTAGGGTAACTTAGTTTATCAGAAAAATTAATAATAATAATAGTAAAAATGAAGAGAAAAAGGAGGAGGAAGAGTGACAGGATGAAGAGGGAAGAACAAAGGTAGAAATAGTGTTCTTAAAATACCTCTTTAGATATTGGAAATATGTCAAGTATGTATTCATAGGTACACAAAGTGAGTGTGGTAAATTAATCATTACATTAAAGATGTCTCATAATTTTGTTCATGTGATTCTTTCTTTTGCATTTCTATTTATTTATTTGAGACACACAGAGAAAGAAAGATAGAGAATGGTCACACCAGGTACTCCAGCCACTGCAAATGAACTCCAGACACATGCACCACCTTGAGCATCTGGCTTATGTCAGTCTTGGGGAATCAAACCTGAATCCTTTGGCTTTGCAGGCAAGCGCCTTAACCAATAAGCCATCTCTCCAGCCCCTCATGTGATTATTAATGTATTCATATTTACAAATTTTGTAACGACATAACAAAAAATAATGTTTGTCTATCTAAAATGTGTGTGTGAGACCTTGGTTCAATTTCCAGCAAGGTAAATAAGATAGTCACAGAGACAGAAAGAGATATGTTGTAATAATGTTGGAAAATACACATCGAAATAGGGCAAGATATAGTAATAATTACAGAAGATGTGCTGTAAGCTTGAAGAATAAAATCTACAAAGTGTCCCCTAATTGTGTGCTTTTAATGAACACTTGTATGTGAGAACATATATTTCATGGTTTTATCTCCGTTAGCAAATGCCAATCAGAAATTGTTTTCTTATCCTTATTTCATTTACATCTAATAATTCATGTAATTTATCATTGAGTTACATCACCTTTTTGGGTGCCACATTAAACTTTGATTTATGACTGTATTTTTGAATGAGTACATCTTATAATTATTTGTCCATGGAAAGTGTTCCTAATGTTTCTCTGACAATATGTTCTTCTGACATAAATCTTCATTGATATTTATTGTAGAGTTCCACATGGTAGCATTTTTCCTTACTGCACATAAATAATTCTACTAGTTTCTAACCTCCATTGATGTCAGTTATGTTGTTTGGTGATATTCATTCAATCATCCCTTATTTTAGATGAGCAAATGTTTGGTGTATCTAGCTGTTAATTTATATACATTTTTCTTTCCATAGGTTGTACTCCATCTGTGACATATTAAATATAACTATAGCAATATCATTGTCTTCAAGTCTTTTAAATGCCTTTATTTATATAACTATATATAGTGATGATATAGTATGAACCAAAGTTAATATAACATGACATTACATAAAGTGACCATTTATTTCAATTATTATATACATGACTATAAACCATGTCAAGTTTTCCTTGTATTTATATTCATTGTTTAGTCTTCCTGCAGCATGCTCTAACAGCAAATTAATTGTCTTCTTTCTTTGTTCTACCTGAACTGGATTTATACAGAAACCAATATTTTCTTATTGACTCACTGTCATAATTGCCTCACTCAAGAACACCTACTATCTATATATTTTTAAAAATATTTTATTATTACTATCGACAGTATGAATATACTAAAACTAACTTTCTAGAACTCTATTGCACAATAGTAAAATTCACCAACATTATTGTTTCTTATTGCAGTTCCTTAACTTTTCTACAGTTCATGTACATTTAAAATGTGTTTCTGACTTTCTTAAGATGCAGAAACATAATGGATCTGAAAAAAATGTATTTAGCAGGTTTAATATGATCATTAGTGAAATACTAATAGCAAGAGCAGAAATAGAATTTGAATATTCATCTTTCTGTGACTAAAGAAAAAATATTTTTCTAGAAAAATTTAATTTACAGTTTTTCAAGAGACAAAGAAAAAACAACATAGAATATTACAATTGATTATAATTAACAATACATAGCCCTATAAACTCAAGTACATACAGGCAAGTCTATATAGAGATAAATTTAACATCTGGGCAAAATCAAATGACTTTAAATTATAATGTTTTGTACATCTGTCATATAATGTCTTGATAAATTATTAGATTAATTTCCAAGAAATATGAGGAATTCATCATGCTACTGTAAGCTAAAACATCCTAAGTGAATTAAATAAGGTTTTCATAGTACTTTAACTTCAAAATTTGTGTTAATAAGTATTATAATTAGGGGGTCACATTATCAAGAGTAGAAGTTCTATCAGCTGTGAGAGTTGAAGTTAATACTTGTAGTTTGTGCTGTATTTAGTGTAGACCCTTCATTTTAATTTGAACTTGTTCTTTATATATGCACATATATACATATATGAGTATTCGTATATGTGTGTATGTGCATATACTTGTGTGTATATGCATGTTTCTAATTAATATGTAAGAAAATTAAATAACCAAATGAAAACACATGAATTAAATTATTAGACACATAGGTGAAGGTAAGATCTGTAGATTCAAAGTGCTCATGTGTTTGGACACTAGGTCCTTAGCTGGTGGTAATAATTGGCAAGGTTGTAGAACCTGTAGAAAATGGAACCTTGCTGGAGAAAGTAGGTCACTAGGGCTGGCCCTTGAGGCTTTATATCCTGGCCCAACTTCCTTGTCTCTCTCTTCTCCCTTCCAGCCAATATGATCATGTGACTAGCTGCCTCCCACTCCTGCTAGCATTGCTTCCCTGCCATGGAGCCTAAAAATAACCTCTTTATTTCCTTAAATTGCCTCTGGTGAGGTATTTGTTCAGAGCAATGAGAAGGATTTGATACAGTAATAGCTCATCAATTGCAAGTCTGCTTCTTAAAAGTAATTATTCGTTCTGAAAAAAAAATAGTTTCCAGAATATCAGAACCAAATATGCTTCAATTAAATCCTTGTGTTTCTTATGCTGCTAATGTTTCTCAAGCTTGACTTTTGACTTCGGCTCTTCCCTGCAGCATTGCCTCCCGGTTGCTACCTCGACTCCAGTTGTCTGCCTGACGGTATTTCAACACTAACACAGAATTGTTTTGGATGAAGAAAATCTCTTAGCCATGTGTTATAAATGTAGTAGATTCCTTTTTACCATTTTTTCAGTTTTAAGAAAAAGAGAACAATAGGGCTCTGAAACATAAACCCAGAAAGAACTTCTCCAGTTTCTTACGTTTAGCCATAAAACCAGAACAACACTGTCTCCTATAGTTGTTTGTACACTCATTCCACGCCACTAAAATTTAGAGGCCACTCTCCCTGTATGAACATTGCATACAAAGCATGATATAAGCCACATCACAGCTACTCCAGCAAGGCCTCGAGTTATAAGTAAAATAATAGGAGATAAAACTTTTTAATGAGTCAGAATTTCCTAGAATTTAAATGGAGAAGTGGGCATTTCTGAGATAATTAAAGCTTCCAGATTTTGAAGGAGGAAACTAATCTTTAAAGGCCTATAACTGCAGTAGCTGTGGGGGAAAAACTAGCCTTTGAGTGGGAGGACAGCTGCATTTGGCAATTACAAATGTCTTACTTCAGAAAGAACTGCATTTGCCTAAGTCGTTGTAGTTGGTGAAATGATTATGTGTCTTGACTTCTTTGACACCTACAGCTTCATGGCACATGCATGTTCAATTCTTAGATCTTGTTTACATTGCCGTATCATTTTAGAACACTCTCCTTCTATGGTTAGTACTATCTTATATATACCTAACTCTTTAATGATTGCACTTTAATATACTAATTCTCCATCTTTAGTCACTGTCTTACACTTGGCTCAATATTTATTTGCAGGATCACAAAGGTGAGGTAAGCACAAGATCACACATGACCACTAGGTGACACAAGCATCTAGAGTTTGATTTCAGTGACTGAGGCCCTGGGGTGCCAATTCTCTCTCTCTCTCTCTCTCTCTCTCTCTCTCTCTCTCTCGCAAAATAAAATAAAAAGCAATTATAAAAGGCAGACCATATTTATTTGCAAAATCAACTTACTATTAACGAAAGGTGCATTTTTAACAATTGCAGTTCTCATATATATCACTGACTTATTTTAGTCATGATATGAAAATTTGGTAAGGAATTTTCCTAAGTAATATATATTTGGCTCTAGTCTCCCAAAGGAGGACTAAGATGGGCAGTTCGTTTGACCCAGAGTCTTATTTAATGAAAGGGTAGACTAGTGTGATTTAAAAAAGGGGCGGGAAGCTTTGGATCTGGGAAATAACAGACAATTACTTGGATTTACAACTTTAGTACAACGTGGGAGGGGGGGAAGGGGAAAGGGAGAGAAAGATGGAGAAAAAGAGAGTATCCAAGAGGGAAAGACGGAAGAAAAGAAGAGATGCCCACACTTCAAGTAGGACTAAGAAAGCACATGAAGACCAGGGAGATTATTTTATGCAAAAAGTAGAGAAACTGCTCTGTGAGGGAGGGGACTTGGGTGGAGTGCCAATGTAGAGGAGTGGGGAGAGGTTGCCTTCCCTCCTCTTAGCCCATTGGTGTCCTCTATTTCCATACCAGGAGGTGGCCTCAGAACCAGACCTAGCAGGACAGGTGGTAGGGTAGTGAGAGGGGAATGAGTGGAGATCTCTGGGAAGCTAACAATATACTTTTTCCAAGTTAAATTAGGTCATTATAAAAACATGACAATAAGTTCTGTTCAAACATTTTTTGTTAATTGATTGATTAATACATTTCACTTGTTTCTAAGTCTTTTGGGGTTTAAGTGCATTTTGAATTTATTTCAAACATTAAAAAATGAGATTCAATTGCTAATTTAGGTTTTAAAACTTTATTTGTTTGAATTTTTTAAAATATGTAATATCATATGTTTCTATGAAGTAAAGCTTTCACAATAATTTTCCCCTTTTCCTTTCAAGAATGTGAAACTAACAGTGGCCTTGTATAAATAAATAGCAGAAGTAGCTGCCCTTGGAACCCTATATTCATGTCACACCTATGTCTTAGGGAACAGAAACAATACAAAAGACATAAACGGTATCATGAAAAACATTGACAGTTACAAAAAAAAAATTTTAGTTATTTGAATGTACTGAAATGATGGTTTCTATAAACTACCACTAGTTACAGTATTAAGGCATCTTACTCTAAAAAAATGCTATGCATAAATTAGACATTTTATCATTTATGGAACCTTTAAAATGTCCTATAAGCTGCTAATGCCAATTTAAAAAGAAGATCTCATTTTCAAGAAGGGTTAAACTAGTGCATAAGATCCCTCATAGGGTTTCTATGAAGAATGACTCACAATTACTAATTAAAGTGCCAGCCTTTCATTCTCTGCTGGAGATACCTGAAGTTCTGTGTAAATGATCCAGCTGTTGGCATCCATCAAAACCTACTGGTCATTTCTCAGAATATACTGGGTACACTGTTCAATTTCCTTAATAAATGAGTTCATAGTTTAACCCTGCCCAAACTGTCAGAAATTCCTACTGACTATCCTTCATCCTTTACTTCCTCATACGTTTTTCTTATTCTTTTTGGTAAACATGATTTTGTAGTACAATCTTATACTTTAGTAGTCACATACTCTCCTAGTAGAGTGTGAGGCCCAAGTACTTGTTGATTCATTGCTTGATCCTCAGTACTTTGAACCAGTCTGCCACGTGACCAGTGACTAACTTTTAGTGAACTATCGATGGAGCTGTGGTCCACAGAGCAGAATTAGGTTGAGATTTTCTCCACAGGGAACGTCAATATTGTCAAAAGCTCCTCTGCCTTATTTCACTCTTTCCTTGTCATGGTCCCCAGCTGTTTATTCTCATGAAAATTCTCCCTATGCACTTCTAATTACCCTCCTCAGAGCCAAGTACATGCAGTGCCTGAGAGATTGTAATCCAAAGAACAGACAGATTTTATCTCCTACCATCATTACTAATCCTCCCAAGAGCTTGTCTGGGTCACAGACCATCTCTGGGATAAGGTGGAATAACCACTGAAAAAAGAGTTCTCAATAGGAAAAGAAGTCCAGAAGAAGAAAAACAAGCAAGATCTATCATATCAAAATTCCCATAGCTGGTCAGGGTATTAAAATAACTGTCACATTGATATTTATAATTTCTTTCCACTGAATAAGAGTGTCTAAATACACTGTCTAAATAACAATAGCTATTGAATGGAGTATGGCATCCAGAACACCTTCTTATGTAAAACATTTGACATATTTGGATAGGAATAATGTTGTCATTCCAGATATTCCAAAGAGCTTCATGATAGACTAGAATACCAAAGATAAAGCCATTGAATTGGAATTCAGGGAAAGACATTTCTTATTCTAGGAACCCATTTTCTTCCATTTTAAATTTGAGACTAGACTGAGGGGAATGCAAAGCCATTTACTTTTTACTAATGTTTATTCTACATGAGGAACATGTGTCATTAAGTAGCTTGATGGCCCTGGAAATATAGCCACAATATAAGGAATTATTTTTTAAAATATTATATTTATTTACTTATTTGAGATACAGAGGCAGATAGAGGAGAAAGAGAGGGAACGGGTATGTCAGGACCTCTAGTCACCACAAATGAACTCTAGAAACATGTGCCACTTTGTGCATCTTGCTTACTTGGGTACCAGGGAATCGAACCTAGATCCTCAGGCTTTGCAGGCAAGCATGTTAACTGCTAAGCCATCTCTCAAGCCCAGGAATGATTTTAGTATACTTGAAAGTGCACAGTTATATCTGAACACATACCCAGATATAACTATAAATCCCTTAGGTGTAGTTTTAGTTGGGTACACCCACAAATAAAAATAGGATGAACTCTGAGAGATTCTTAATAAACTCAAACAATTTTACTGCTATAGCCATTATTTTATTATATTTTTCAGATTTAAAAAGTGTAAGGCACAGGCTAGCAACAAGTATATATAAAATTGTGACAATATTCCTTTGTGAAAGATATGACTTACATAGGTCACTTATTGCTATTAACCTGCCCTGAGAAATGACTTGCCAGGACAAACACATGCTGCTCAGCCAAATTTGTATCATCTAATTATGTAGTTAGTTACTCTTAGCCCCATAGCCAGCAGGTGTTCCTGGTACTGAATCTCGTCTTGCACTCTTCACTGCTTTATGGAGTTCCCCATTGCACTCACGGGCTTTTATTCCTGTTAACCCACAACAAATGAACTTTCTGAATAGCTCCTGTAAATTCTCAACCCTTAAACCTCAGACTTCTTATTGATTTTCTCACACTTTTGAATGCCCCATCCTTCAAGCCACATTTAGGTCTGGGGCCTCTTGAAATCAACTCAATTTGCTTGAATCCAGACTTTCAGGATTTTAATTTATAGCAGAACATAGTATGTTTTATGCAAGCAGATTTTTCCCATTTTCGTGTTGTATTAGTTCTGTAGTATAAGAAGATCCTAAGCATTGGTTGTGTAATGGGGAAAAAAGTTACATTAACACACACACGCGCGCGCACTCACACACACACACACACACAGAGCAAGATGCAGAAATGCAGATATTTGTAACTTTATACTTCTGTACAGACACGTCTGATGTCATTACTTTACATTCCTCAATGGATACTTAAAAAAATTAAAATTCTAAGAAACACAGTAATAGGTCAAGAACCAAACGAGTAAATATTGTGCATATGCATACATAATAAGTCTGCATGTACATTACATATATACACAGACACATGATTCGTTATTAATATGTAATATACAATTAGGCATATTTTAGTGGATATGTGAATTGGTATTGTGTATATGTCACATTTACCTGCTGTTTCTGAAAGGAAACTATTTTAAATGATGATGTCCAGAACTGGGGATAAGGAATATATGTATGAAATATAAATAGGATTATTTATGATTTAAATAATACTGACAGATACTTTTTGTCTGAGCATGTGCATATTTATAGTACACATGGTGAGGTACATGCATGTATAGTTTACGTGTGTGTGTGTGTGTGTGTGTGTGTGTGTGTGTAGATGCACAAGTCTCCTGTGTACGGAGGCCACAAGAGAGCATCTGGCGCATCCTCTGTCTCACGCTGGAGATTGAGTCTCCCTCTGAACCTGGAGCTGTTGAACTTTTTTGAGGAATTAAGTATTTGATTTTATTATTAATTAAAATAACATCAATGGTTTATTAGTAATAATACTTTAATTAAAATATCATGAAATTGCTATGTGATCTTTTAAAGAAATATTTTAGTCATTTATTTACAAGCAGAGAGAGATAAAGAAGAGACAGAAAAGATTGTACTCTTAGCCCCCATCCCCCTGTCCCAATTCTGCTGAGTGTCTTCTTTGTTGGGGATATTTGTATGCATTGTGGGGTCAAAGAGGCCTCAGCCAGTCTCTGAGGAGGGGGATCATATTTTGGTGAAGCTGCCTCTCCAGGGAGCTCCAATGATTTCCCTTTTCTGCTCCCCACAGGACTGTACTTACCAGTGGGCAGGGCCATGCTAAGCTATTTCCAGTGGTACCGGAGAATCAGTTCAGGGTGAACAAGACTCTGTCAGGCCCTCATGCTTATACACTCTGCTCTTTTACCTGTTGAGCCAATTCCCTTGCTCACAACAGATAATATTTAAAGAACAATATTCAGGGAACAGATCAAAAAAATTGTTGCTTTGCTTAATAAATTAATGTATTGTTATACCCATGAAAAGGATTATTCTTTGATAACATAACACTGTGTTCAACAATGTAGGCTCTGATGAAAGACTGTCAGGCTTAAACCCTGGATTTAACATTGCTAGCTTTGTGATTTTGAGAATGTCTCAGTGTTTTTATGAGAAAAAGAATGAGAATATTCCCTATTTCTTCTAGCTTCGTCTTGCTTTATAAACTGGATAGTCAATATACAGGTGAAAGAATGTTTCAATTAAAACTTTCTAAGTTTTATTATGGCTCTACACATGGTAGTAACCGGTTGTAACAGTAAATTTAATTTCGAATTTCCTCTTTTCAGGGATAGTGATACACACACATGCAGATACTCCGTTATGTATGTGGATAATGGCAGCAAATGGCAGCTCAGTTACCCAACGGTCACGGGGACGGATGACTACACTGTATGGTGGGCCATGTTGTTGAAGTATAATGCTCTGTAAGTTAGGTTTATTAAACTTGTTTTGATTTTCAGTGCTTTCAGCTTAGTATGACTTTGGCTTCATATGACCCTTAGTTTGGTGTGTTGACTATAGTAAAAATAATTAGTCATTGTAATATAATAAATATTGCGTACTTTTATAAATGCTTCTCCACCCTAGCATACTGCTTTGAGATTACACATATTTATGATTCCTTCACATGGCAGGGCAAACTGAAGTTACTTTTAAATTCCACACATACACATATAGTTCAAAATTTAGTTTTGCATATAATGCTGAACATTTTTTCTATGTTTTAAGCAAGCGTTTCACCCAGGAATCTGTTATTTTTCTAACTGAAACATAAACAGCCGTCTAATGGAAGGCCTGAAATGTACTCTTTGACAGAACTATCTTGCTTCTTTTAGCTAATTTCATTAATAGCAGAATGTCCCAATTATTAAACTTACAACAAATTTTATTTTACTTACTTAAAAACTGCTAGAATATGTGCATATAGAAATAGTAGCAACAGAGAGTGCACATATCGTATTTAAGCTAGTTAAAATTAAAATAATTAGATAATAAAACTAATTAAGTTTAATTAGGTAGCATATAATATTTTATGAACACTTTAATATAAATAAATGTGATTATTTGAGATATTTTACCAAATTAAGATGCATTTGTAGTAATAGTGTCCATAAATACAAAATAATCTTCTGGTTATATTGCATACTACTATTTAATTGCTCAATATACAGGTAATATATAGTATTGACTACAAATTGGATCAGTTATATGATTTTTTAAAGTCAGGGCTCCTTTTCTCTGTAGTAGAACATAAAAAGGAAGTTCTAGGTTACCAATATCATGAGATTTAACTAATAAATTTATAAAATCAAACTATTTTCAATTTCCAGAGTTTAGTTCTAATATAAGTTAAGAGAAATATCCCTGCTATTACTACATACTGCATGTAAATTTGTGAGTTCCCTTTTCAGGCAGAGTACTTAAATAGCAAATAAAAGTTCATTATTGAAATAGAAATGTATGAACATTATCCTTCTTCTCTTTATAAGGCACTAAATTCCTGATTTTAAAGCACTATCTTTCTAACTTCTAAGGAAGCAATTTCCAGATGCTTAAGAATGCCTCACTCTTTTATTTTTCCTTGCTATCCCTATCCAGGACAAGAATACTTGTAGGCAGTTGTACATGCTATCGTTGGACTGGACAGCAAATCAAGCAGTGTAACAGTATCTAAACACAATAGAAAATTGTGCATGTAATAGGCTAATTCTTTCCATCTAGAATCTAATAACCTATGTACATTAGCAAAAATTGCTTCCTTAAAAGGTTCTGGTACCTAGAAGCTTTCACCATGCTCAATATAAAATATTACAAGTCAAAAACTATGCCTCCAGATATAAAGGAAAGAAACAACTTACCCTAGTATTAAAGAGGCAATGAAAACAATCTTAAAATGTTATGCATTTTGCATATTACTACCATTTTAGATATTAGTTTCATATTTCAAGTTTCAATTCCTTTCTTCAAAATGAAGTGTGTTGAAACATGTACTGATAGGGGAGTTAGGGTGCCTTTGAGCACAATGGAGCCGTTTTTCGCTTTTGTTTGGGCTTTAGCTTAAGGTATAGGATGCTGGACTGTCACAGTCATAAATATTCCAGTGAGTCAGTGACCTCCAGGGTCTTGTCTTAGGAATTCAAAGAACAGAAACCATAGACCATAGAACCATAGAGGATAAAGTTTAGAAAGATATTATTATATTAATTAGGCTTCAAGTTTATGGTGCTTGGCAGAGGGGAAGGGGAAGGAGGACTACTCAGAAGAGGTCCTAAAAATGGAAAATCCCATCTAATAACAAAGATTGAGGTCTTTCAGAATTGAAGCAAAAGAAAGAAGGCCACGTTTCTGTAAAACAGGAGTGGTTAACAGAGAGCATGGTGACTCAAATCCAGGTCTTTTAAAGACTGAGGTAACCAACCCAATGTCAGGTTTTCAGTTGTGGATCAGGTTCTAATCCTCCATAAGGGGAATTATCCTTCTTATCTCTTCAAGGAAAGGGGAACTCCTTTAGAGAAGGAAAGATGTGGGGAGGAAACCAATCAAGGAAAAAGAAATCTTGGAAGGGAACTCCATTAGGCAGAAGAGGTCGGGAAAGGCCAGAGCCTTATAACTTTTATGACCTCTAGTAAAGTGGAGGCTTCAAGCATATTCTTCACTTATACTTTTCGGGGATCCCTGTTATCTCTAAACTGCAATAGTCCTAATTTATCATTACTTAAGTTCATTGTTATTTTTACTGATTAATATTTGACCAAAGTTCATCAGAGAAATGAAAATACATATGATATGAAAAAGGAGCATCACATCTGTTTATGGATTTTTTTGTTTGTTTGTTTGTTTCAAAGTAGGGTTCTTGCTCTGGTGCAGGCTGACCTGGCATTCACTATGTAGTCTCAGGGTGGCCTCAAACTCACGACAATCCTCCTACCTCTGCCTCCTGAGTGCTAGAATTAAAGGCATGTGCCACCACACCTGGCTGTTTATAGATTTTATTCATATATGCATATACATACATATACGTGTGTGTGTGTGTGTGTGCGTGTGCACATGTGTTTGTGTTTTTATAGGCACACACACGTGTATATATGTCTATTTGTAATGTAATGTTGAGTAGAGAAATTAATTTATGTGTATATAAAATGAATAATTATTGAGTGTAAGTTATAAGTGAAACCTTGCTTTTTATGATCTTAAAAATATACATTTATTCCTTTGAAGAAATAAATTTTGGTTATGAATATGTGTGCAGGTATAGCATAGGAACACTAAGTTTGTAGTATATGGTTTCCTGTTTTAATATTTTGTAAAAATTTCTCAACATCCTTTACTTTTCAAAATATTTATTATTTTTTATGTGTGTGTGTGAGAGAGAGGGGGGGTTGCGGAGAGAGAATGGTATTCCAGAGCCTCTCTGGAAAAAAAATAATAATAATCATGCATGTGCCACTTTGTGCATCTGTCATTCCATGCATGGGTACTGGAGAATTGAACCAGGGCAGCCAACTTTGCAAGCAAGTGCCTTTAACTGCTAAGCCATCAACCTAGCTCTTTGTTTTAACATTTTTATTGCCGATATTCTTATACTTGTAAAGTTCAGTAAATTTAGTGGTATTGACTATTCTCTTTTTGTAGGGTGGGTGAGAAATAAGTGCTTTTTATGTATTTAATTTTATTATATAGATATACATATCTATATAACAACAAGTTATACTCTTTGGTCCCATTGCCCTAATTCCCATTACCCTGGGGGCCTTCCTCAGTGGGTTCATGGTATTCACTATGAGGTCATGAAAGCCTCAGTCAGTCCCTATGGGTAGCATGGTAACTGTGTCTCAAGGTATTCCTACCCACTCTGTAACTTTTACAATCTTTCTGCCTTCTCTTCTTCAATGTTCCCTGAGCCATGGCAGATATTTTGACAGTCTGATTTACGGTTGAGCTCTTTGTAGCCTCTGGGTTTCTGTTTTGTTATGTTTACATTAATCACTGTGTCTGTTACCACCACACTGGGGCTGGTTACCAGGCTAGAAGTAAGAGCAGTATTCATGATGCTGCTTCTTCTCCAATTTCTCCTGGGCCCTGGCAGGAGTGATAGAGGTTGAAGTCTCATGGTGGGCAGTTGGCTATCTTCCTGTCTTATTGATGGAATTATACTCTCCTTCATTTTTTCTGACCCCTATAACAAAAAACAGATTCTACAACCAAGCAAGAGAGCAGTTTGGGCTAAAGGGGTTATGTAAAGTTGTTTGAGATAGATTTGGTGCATAAACCTACCCTTCTTCCTCCAGAGAGCAACGGGACTTCTCTCTGAGGTTTAGGTTTCCTGTCATTGTTTCCAAGACCAGATATGAGTTTTCTCCCACTGACAAGGCCTTCTGTCCAATCAGAGAACAGTAGATTACCTACTGTAGAGGTTGTCTGTTACTATTTCACAAGTGTGTACTTCTTGCCCAGCTGTTTAATTTTTGTACTTTGCAGGGCCCCCTAACTTTTTGTGCTGTGGGTGACCATTGTCCTCTTCCAGCTCCAATAGGGCTCTCCAGCACTATGAGGGCTAGCCTGGAAGTAGCTAATTTCCCCTTTGGTTCCAATATGATATTCTGATGTCATGTGACTGTAGCCTGTGATGTCTTCAGCCATACAGACTTATTTTTTACCTGTGGGAGGTAACAGGCCTACATTGTTTTGGGACCTTGTAGATCTCCGTGACGAACAGCTCATGGTGGGTCGGGGGCCCTGGAGGTGGTAACCCAATTCTAGGTCATGGATTTACCAGCCAGAGTCCACGGTTTTAACGTTAAGCTTTTTCTACCTTCTGTCCATACACTCTCCTCTCCCCTTTATTGGTGGTTGTATCTTGTAGAATGATAGTCAGAGTGAGGTTTCTATGGAACTTGTACTTAACACTGCATTAGTTTTTGTGTAATTCCCTGCCTACCCTCCTCACTCCCTAGCGCTTCTTTCCTCCCCCTGCCCCTCCAAGCCCCTCCCATCCCCAACATTCTGTCTCTCCCCACAAACCCATGAGTAAACCCTTCCTCTATTCAACCCATGTCCACTCTCTCCATTTCTCACTCTGGATTTATGCCCATATTCCTGGTGTTAACCTGCCATTTGCACTGATCTCCAATTGATCTCAGTTAGGACTCTCATGTGGGAGAGTACATGTGGTATTTGTCTTTCTGTGCCTGTGTGACCTTACTCAGAATGATTTTTCTAACTCTATCCATTTGCCTGACAATTTCATCATTTCATTTTTCCTTAACACTGAGTAGAATTCCATTGTGTATGTGTACCGCATCTTCATTATCCATTCCTCAGTTGATGGACATCTGGGCTGATTCTAGTTGCTAGCTATTGTAAATAGAGCAGCGACAAACATAGTTGAGCAAGTATCTCTGTAGAACAGTGGTGTCGTTAGGGTGTATGCCCAGGAGTGATGTAACTGGGGAAAACAGCAGACCTATTTTCATATTTGTCAAGAGTCTCCATATTGATTTCCACAGTGGTTTAATACCACCAGCCCTGGGAAGGGTTCTTCTTTCACCACAGCCTCAGTAGCATTTGTTGTCATTCTGTTCTTTTTTAATATTTATATTTATTTATTTATTTGACTGAGAAAGAGGGAAAGAGAGAGAATGGGCATGCCAGGGCCACCAGCCACTGCAAACGAACTCCAGATGCATGCACCCCCCTTGTGCATCTGACTTACGTGGGTCCTGGGGAATAGAACCTGGGTTGTTTCACTCTGCAGGCAAATGCATTAACCACTAAGTAATCCCTCCAGCCTGTCATTCTATTTTTTTAATGAATGCCATCCTGAACAGGGTGAGATGAAATCTCAGAGTTGTTTTAATTTGCATTTCTCTGATGACTAATGATGTTGAACATCTCCTTAAATGTGAAATAGAGATTTGTATTCCTTCCTTTGAGAATTGTCTGTTCAATTCTCTACAATATTTTTTTTTAATTTGGTTGTTTGATTTTTTTTATTGTTTAGCTTTTTTTTATTTATTTTCAGATTATAGATAATAGACCATTGTCAGAGGTATAGCTTATGAAAATTTTCTCCAATTCTGTTGATGGTTTGCTTGTCTGTACAACAGCCTTTTAGTTTCAGAAGGTTCCAGTGGTTGAGTGTTGATTTGATTTCCTGTTCTGTTTATATTATATAATTTGTTGACAAAATAGGTCAATGACCTTATGTTTTGTTATTATAGATCTAAATATCTTAGCACTTGAAATATTTGTAGACTTTTTTAAATCTAAGACTGACTTTTGTTTCCATATTTAAATCTTTTTATCACATCCTCTCTCTATCACTACTTCAGGTTTTCTTTCTTTCTGTGTGCCCTTCCTTCTCACATATTCAGCCTACCTTACCACCAACACTTTTTTTAAAGAAAATATCTTAGAAATGCTCACAGATAGCATATGAATATTTGTAGCTTAACTAATAGTATCAATGTCTATGTTTGAAAGTCATATATTCCTGCCTATATGTCTATATATATAAAGAATTTGTTGTTGTTTATTTAGCAATTGTTTTGTTCATTTTAATTTCTTTATTTGCGAGCAACAGACAGAGAGAGAAAGAGGCAGAGAGAGAGAGAGAGAGAGAGAGAGAGAGAGAGAATGGGCACCCTAGGGCCTCCAGCCACTGCAAATGAACTCCAGATGCATGTGCCACCTTGTGCATCTGGCTTATGTGGGTCCTGGGGAATGGAGCCTTGAACCAGGGTCCTTAGGCTTTACAGGCAAGCATTTAACCACTAAGCCATCTCTCCAGACCTTGCTTTTGTTTTTTGAGGTTGTATCTTGCTGTAGGCCAGGGTGGCTTGGAATTCACTATGTAGTCTCAGGCTGGCCTCAAAATCACAACAATTCTCCTACCCCAGCCTTGTGAGTGCTTGGATTAAAGGCATGTACCACCATGCCTAGAAACATTTTAGAAACATTTAAAGAAACATTTTAACTGCACTAGGTCTGTATCAATATCATATACTATTTATTGTAGCTAATACATAGTATTCTTTGACTTTAGTAGGTCATTTCTGATGGCATTGCCATCTTAGTTTTGATGGCCAAATGCCATTGCAGCTATTTCTCAATATCACTACTACTTCACTAATTTTCCAGTAGAAGATGCCCTTTTCCAAGATAATCTCATAGTGCCTACTTTTTATCATGTATTCCCCTTACCTTTGTTTTTCCTGTGATGTCATTCCACTTCTGTGTACTGATATGAATTTTAGATGATTATTCCCAGAAAAGTTTTCTGATCTCACTTCCCTGGCTTGTATGTGTGTTAACTAAGTGACTACTAGAGCAACTAGTACTCATCTAACAAAAATAGACTTCTTTATTCATCTAAACTATTTCCCATGGCTGGAGAGATTTTCCAGTGGTTAAGGGACTTGCTTATAAAGCCTGGAGGCCTGTACCCATATAAATCCTGATGCACAGGGTGGCACATGCTTCTGGAGTTTCTTTACAGTGGCAGGAGGCCCTCGCATTCTTGTGCTCTCCCTCTCTCTCTCCTCTCCTTGCAAATAAATAATAAAATATGTGAAAATTAAAATAATATTTATTTCCTGGTAGTATCCAGTCATCACTCTGTGCCATTTCCACTCCAAATTACTACGCTGGGCCATGCCATCTTTACCCAAATTACTAAAATCTCACATAGGCCTCTTCTCTTTTTGCTTCTACATGCAATTCGGATAGTTAGATAACATCACTATCCTGCTTAAAATATTAGCCCTTTATCAATGATTCTTTCAGAGTCTTCAGAATCCCTTATGTTTAACTCCCAATTATCCCTTTATATTAATTTTAATTTAGTATGTTAATAAATGGACCTCATGTAACATTATATACATATATGTTAATATAAATACTCTTCATTACCCTCACTTATTGCTCTATGCATTCCCTCCCTTTCCTCCTTTTCCTGTCTCCCTTTTCCTCCCAACAAATCCCCTTTCTACTTTTGTGTCACATGTATTCCATTATCCAACCAATTATTCCCTTTGCTTTCTCCTTTAAAGTCAAGTCTTCTCTTTTCATGATCTTCTTCCTTCCTCCAGTATCATTTCTTTCCTTTCCAATCTCTTTCTTATGTTTACTTTTAGCTTAAGTATATACATCATTAGTCATTGGTCCTAACACTGCTGTTTCAAGAGGCATTGCATAAACTGATAGTTTTGCCTGTAACATACTTGTCTTATTTGTCTTGTGACTCACAAAAGTTTAGGCTTCAACTGATATTAAGCAATCACCTCAAAATAAATTAAATTTATCCTTCAATCTCCTATATTTATTTTCCTATTTTTAAATGGAACTTTTAATTGCCATATTTTTATGGTGTATAGTGATGCATTATAATGTCATCCAAGTTGGGGAATATGGTTCATGGATTGTAGGGTTAGTGATCAGTTATGGGGAAGAGGCAATGTCTCTGTGCATAATGACCCAACTTGTGGCTTTAACAATCTTTCCACCCACTCTTCAGCAAATTTCCCTGAGCCCTGTTGGGTTCATTTTATGTCTAATTCAGTAATGAGGACTTGGAATCCTCTGTGTCTCTGCATATCTGGTTTGGTAGGAGTTGTGTATTCTTTGCGTCTATCTCCTTCACCCTTGTGCTGGTACCAGGTACACCAAGAAAGCAGCACTCTTGCTCATTTCCCTAATTACTCTTAGTTACAGTTGAGGCGCTATTCAGGTGTGATGGACTGATTCTCTCCTCAGGATCTGCATCCATAGGAAAAACAGAAGCAAATTCTCCAATGGAGAATGAAATCAGCACCAGATAAATGAGATAACAATTATTATTTTAGAGAGAATTTGATAGGTGTAGGCCCTCTTGTAGTCCATGATTGGTGGGAGTTTTATAATGGAGCATGGGCTTATTTTTTTGGATATGGTTCTGACTAGTTTTCCAGATCCAGCTATGGGTTGTGTTCCACTGAATGGATCTGTTAGCCAACTCAAGAGCAGTTGGTTACCTACTATGGCTGTGTGACACTATTGCACTTGTGTGAGCATCACTCCAGGTTGTTTGATGTTGAGTAGCTTAGACCATGAGTTGCTTGGACAGATGTTGGTCATTTTCCCCCAGTTTTTTATGTAGCACCTTCTGGCAGTAGACAAGCCAGATTCCAGCCAGATCACTCCTTTTTCCATACCAATGGCATATGGTATCTTCAGCAGTAGGGTCTTTCCACTAATACTTGGTGAGTCATCAAGTACTCTGACAGAAATCTGTCTACTTTTGAGAAAACTTTGAGGTGTCTCTGAACAACAGCTCATTGTGGATGTTAACCACATGCTGCAACTGGGAGTTACAGGCCAGTGCCAAGAAAAATAAGGAAGAAAATATAGGTAATATAAAGGAGAGAGAAAGGAGAAGAGAGAGAGAGAGAGAGAGAGAGAGAGAGAGAGAGAGAGAGAGAGAGAGAGAAACAGGAGAAGATTAAGGTTAGCCTTCATCTTATACTCTCCAGGGCCCTGTGATTCAGGAGTTCCCTCTAAAGACCAGATGAAGGTTCAACCACTTAGTCTGTCTTTTAGTGTGTAGAATTTTATTTTCTATTTGGGTCCAGTTTTATTTTCCCCCACCTCCACCCTTAACCCCCACTCCCGCCTCAACCTCCCTACTGTCCAGTCCTTAAGATGCTTATTAGGTATGTCAGCATCTTGGGCCAATTCAGGTTAGGAGCCACAGATGAGTGAGACCATATGCCAATTATTTTTCTGTGATTGGGTGAGCACGCTGAGAATGCTCTGTTCCAGGTTGAACATTTTTCTGTAAATTTCATTGTGTCATTTTTCCTTACTGCTGTGTAGAAGTCCATCATGAGGATATACCACATCTTGGTTATCCCTTTGTCCAATGATGGACATCTGGGTTGATTCTAGCTCTTAGCTATTATGAAGTAAGAAGCTATAAACATGGTTGAGCAAGTCTGTCTGAACTGAGGCATACAGTTTTAGGGTAATGCCCAGTAAAGGAATAACTAGGTCTTTTGGTAACTCTATAGCTAGCCTTTGAAGGAGTCTCCAGTTTGCTTTCCATAGTGGTTGTACCACCTTACATTCCCACCAATAGTGAATGAGGGTTCCTATTTCTCCATGTCCTTGCCAGCATTTGTTTTCATTTGTTTTTTTAATGTTTTCTATACTTGCTGGATAAGGTGGGGTATCATAGTTGTTTTAATTTGCATTTCCCTAATGATTAGGGATGATGAACATTTTCTTAAGTGTGTGTTTGCCATTTGTATTTCTTCTTCTGTGAACTGCCTCTTCAGTTCTTTGCCCCATTTTGTGAGTGGGTTACTTGACTTTTTATTGTTTAGGTTTTTGAGTTCTTTGTAGATTCTAAAAATTAGGCCTGGGCTTTTTCTATGTTTGTCTGTGAAAAAACTTTTCAGCTTCATGAGATCCCAATGGTTGAGTTATTGTTTCAGTTCCAGAGCTATTGGGGTTTTATTCAGGAAGTCTTTTCCCATTCCTATATCATGAAAAGTTCCTACTTCCTGCTATTTTTTTTTTTTCTTACAGTAGTAGCAGAGTTTCTGGTCTTATATTGAGGTTTTTGATCCATTTTGACTTGATTTTTATGTATGGCAGGATGTGTGGATTGAGTTTCATTGTCTAGCATATTGCTATCCAGTTTGTCCAGCACCCTTGGTTGAAGATGCTGTCTTTTTTTTTTTTTCCAGCCTACATTATTAGGGCCTTTGCCAAATGTCAAGTAGCTGTATTTACTTGACACAAAGTCCAGGTCTTCAAATCTGTTCCATTGGTCTATAATCCTGTTTTTATGACAGTACCATGCTGTTTTTATTATGATGGCTTTGGAATATAGCTTTGGATCAGGTATGGTGTTGCCTCCACAGTTGTTTCTTTTGCTAAGGATATGCTTGGATATCTGAGGCTTTCTGCCATTCCATATGAATTTTGAGATCATATTTTTTCAAAATATTTTATTTATTTATTTGACAGAGAAAGAGGGAGAGAGGGAAGGAGAGAGAGGGAGAGAGAGAGAGAGAGAGAGAGTGCATACCAGGGCTTCTAGCCACTGAAAACAATCTCCAGAAGTGTACACCCCCTTGTGCATCTGGCTAACATAGGTCCTGGGGAATAAAACCAGGGTCCTTTGGCTTTTCAGGCAAATGCCTTTACTGCTAAGCCATCCCTCCAACCCTGAGATACTATTTTTCTATCTCTGTGAAGAACAATGTTGGGATTTTTATTGATATTGCATTAAATCTGTATATTGCCTTTGGTGAGATTGCCATTTTTACAATGTTAATTCTGCCTATCCAGGGCCATGGGAAGTCTTTCCATTTTCTCAAATCCTCCTCAATTATGTTTGGGAGTGTTTTTATGTTTTCATTGTATAGGTTTTTCACACCCTTGGTTAATGTTATTTCAAGGTATTTTTGTTGTTGTTATTGCTATGGAAAATGGGACAATGTCACTTATTTCTTTCTCTCTATCTGTAGTTTTGTCTTTTGCAGGCTACTGATTTCTGTGCATTGATTTTGTATCCTGCTACTTTGCTGGAGGAGTTAATCACCTTTAAGTGTTTTGAGATGGAGGTTCTCAGTTCTCTTATATACAGAATCATATCATCTGTGAATAGAGCTAACTTAACTTCTTCCTTTCCAATTTGTATCCCTTTTATTTTTTTCTCCTGTCCTACTGCTTGAGCTAGGACTACCAGTACTATTTTGAAAAGCAGAGGTAAGAGTGGACACCCCTGTCTTGTTCCTGATATGAGTGGGAATTCCTTCAGTCTCTCTCCATTAAGTATTATTTGGGCTTTTGGAGCTTTATATATAGCCTTTATTATGTTGAGATATAAACCGACCATGCTGATTCTCTACAACGTTTTGATCATGAAGTGATGTTGTGTTTTGTCAAAGGCCTTTTCTGCATCTATGGGAATTATTATGTGTTTTTTGTGGTTAAGCTCATTTATGTGGTGGATTACATTGAGAGATTTCTGTATGTTCAACCACCTCTGCATTCCTGGGATGAAGCCTACTTGATCAAGGTGGATAATACTTTTGATGTGTTGTTGAACTCGGTTTGCAAGGATTTTTGTTCAGGATCTTTGCCTCTCAGTTCTTCAAGAAAATAGGTCTGTAGTTTTCTCTTCTTGTGGCACCTCCACCTGGTTTTGGTATTAGGGTGATAGTAGCTTCATAAAAGGAATTGGGGATCTTTCCTTGTTCTCTGATTGTGTGGCACAGTTTGAGGAAAATTGGTTTCAGTTCTCCCATGAATGTTTGATGGAATTCAGCTGAGAAGCCATCTGGTCCTGGTCTCTTCTTTTCTGAGAGGTTTTTGATTACATTTTCAATCTCGATGTGTGTGATAGGTTTGTTTAGGAGATTAATCTTCTCTGAGTTTCACTTTGGTAGGTGGTATGTGTCCAGGAATTCATCCATTTCCTCCATATTATCCTGTTTTGTAGAGTAGAGGTTTGTGAAAAAAGTCCTAATGATTCTCCCAGTTTCACTTATGTCTGTTGCGATCTCTCCTTTTTCATTTCTAATTTTTTTTTTAATTTGAAGTATCTCTTTTTGTTTGATTGATCAAATTGGCCAGGGGTTTATCAATCTTGTTTATTTTTTCACAGAACCAGCTCTTTGTTTCATCAATTTTCTTAATTGTTTCCTTAGTTTCCAATTCATTAGTTTCTGCTCTCCATCTGGAGATTTTTGGGTTGGATTCTTCTTGCGTTTCCAGTGCCTTTAGGTGGATGGTTAGGTTATTGATTTGGGATCTCTCTGTCTTTGTTATGAAGGCATTTAGTGCTATGAATTTTCCCCTGAGAACCACCTTCATTGTGTCCCAAAAGTTTTGGTATGATGTGTTCTTATTTTCATTCATTTCTAGAAATTTCACAATTTCATTTTTTTTTATTTTGTTTACTACCCATTTATTGTTTAAAAGTGTGTTGTTCAGTTTCCAGGAGTTGGTTGGTTTCCTGGCACACCTTTTGTGATCACAAGCAATACAGCTTGTGATCTGATATCATGGAGGAAATTATGTCAATCTTCCTAAATATATGGAGGCAGGCTTTATGACCCAGTATATGATCCAATTTAGAGAAGGTTCCATGGGCTGCTAAGAAGAATGTGTAGTCTGTGGATTTGGCGCAGAATGTTCTGTAGATGTCCATTAGGACTAGTTGAACTGTGGTTTTGTTGAGCTTTCTCACTTCCCTATTAATTTTCTGACTGGATGATCTATCTATTGCTAATAGTGGAGTATTGAAGTCCCCAACTATGTTGGTGTTGGTGGCTATTTCTGTTTTGTTGTCAAGTCAGCTTTGTTTTATGAATTGTGGTGCACCTGTGTTTGGTGCATAAAGATTGATGATTGTGATATCCTCTTGTTGGACTCTTTCCTTGGTAAGTAGGAAGTGGCTGTCTTTGTCTTTGTCTTTTTTGACTGCTTTTGGTTTGAAGTCTTTTTTATCCAATATTATTAAAGCTACACCTACTTGTTTCTTAGTTCCATTAGCTTGAAATATCATCTTCCACCCTTTCACCCTGAGGAGGTATCTGTCTTTGGTGGTGAAGTGGGTTTCTTGAAGACAACAGATTGAGGGGTCCAATTTTCTGATCCACCCTGTAAGCTTCTGTCTCTTCATGGATGAATTAAGGCCATTGATATTTAGGGTAATGACTGTGAGGTTCGATTTGATCCCTGCCATATCATGGTGGTTTGTGTGGTTTGGTGTCTTCATAGACTTTGTAGTTTTTTGTTCCTTCTCTGGGTTTGGTTAACGTGTTCTGCTTCTTGTAGGCTCTTGAGGTTGATTATTTGATTCCTCTGTGTGGAGAAATCCCTGAAGTACTCTCTGCAGATTTGGCTTTGTGTTCATATAGTTATAAAGCTGAGTTTTATCCTGGAAAAATTTTCTTTCACCATCTATTATAAGGGATACTTTTGCTGAGTAGAGTAGTATGGGTTGGAAGCCATAGCTTCTTAGACTTTGCAGTGTCCTGTTCCAGGCCCTTCTTGATTTCAGGGTTTCCATTAAGAAGTCCAAAGAAATTGGGGTTTCCTTTATATGTAATGTGTTGCTTTTCCCTAGCTGATTTTAGGACTTTCTCTTTGATACTGATGTTTAGAGTCTTAATGATGATATATCTTGGAGAATTTCTCCTTTTGTCCAGTCTATTTGTAGTTCTGTTACCTTCTTATAACTTGATGGGCCTTTCTTTTGAGAGAGTAGAAAAGTTTTCTTTAATAATTTTGTTGAATAAGTTCTCCATGCCTTTGGTCTGAATTTCTCCCCCTTTTGGCATTTCCAAGATCTGAATGGTGGGTCATTTAAGGGTATCCCACAGTTCCCTCATGTTCTCTTCACAAAAAATTTTGAACTTATTGAAACTTTTGGACTCATGAAGTGTTTCTTTTGTTTTGTCTTCCAGTTATGAGTTCATATCCTCCACATGGCTGACTCTATTCTTGAGAGCTTCTATAGAGTTTCAGTCTTGTTCAATTTGGTTTGTATTTTCTACTATGTTTATATGTATAGTTTCCATCCCTCTATCAAGTTCCCTTTTCATGTCATTATCTGATTTTCTTAATGCTTCTTAGAATTCATCCTTGCATTTCTTTATGTCTTCATTGTGCTTAGCCAACTGGTTATTGCCTTTTTTTTTTTCACTTTCCTTCATATCATTTAACTGTCTTTGGATCCCTTCCTGGTTCTCATCTATTAGGTCAAATCTATAAAGGACAGCATTTGTACAATTATTGGCCCTTTTTGTCTTTTCTGCAAGTTCTGCTATTTGCTTGGTCAGGGTTGCATAGCTTGTATCTGTATTTTGGGGTTCTGAAGTCTCTTCTATGTTTTGATCAGAGACATCCATTGTGGGGCTGGGTGATCTTATTGGATTTTCTTTCATTTGATTTTTCATGTTAGTCTCTTTGCACTGTGGTCTGCCCATCACCGTGTAGGAGTCTTGTTTAGTAGGAAGCTGTAATTTACCCTGTGGATCAGGGGACACATGGGGGTGGGACGTGGAGGTCCCCTGTGGTGGGAAAGCCTAGGGAGGGGGGACCCTAACCTGCTGGCCTGGGTCTGCACAGGAAGGGGCAGTGGTGTGTAGATGTGGGTTCATGTAGGGAGGTGGGGGTTGGCAGTGAGCGGGACTGTATTCATGTGTTGTGGTCCCCTGGAGAAATGCTAGCCTGCTGGCCTGGGTCAGTGCACTGGAGTGCAGGGCAGTGGCAGTGAGTGTGACAGTGTTCCTGTGTGGAGGTCCCCTAGGGGAACACTAGCCTGTTGGCCTGGGTCCATGCATGGGGGTGGGGGATGGCATCGATTGGGATGGCATTCATGTTTGGAGGTCCCCTGGGGGAATGCTAGCCTGCTGACCTGTGTCTGTGCACAAGGGTCGGGCTGGTGGCAAGTGAGATGGCATTAGAGAGCATGGAGGTGTGTGGTCTGGGTCCTCTTGCCAATGCTTAGTGCAGAAGGAACCTGCAGCTGGGACTATGGGTAGGGTGGCTGCTTGAGGGAATTGGGAGTCTGGTGAGCTACCTGAGAGCATGGGAAACAGTGGAATTCATTTTTTTGCTCCTCCACGCTTTCCCATTGGAGGTCTATCAGTCTGCTCACCCCTAGAATACCCAATGAGCCCTCAACATCTTACCATTCCTTCCCTGGGAGGTGCAGCGTGGTTACGCAGACCTGTTTGTGTGTGTTTTTTTCTTGTTGTTAATTTTTATCTTTTTATTTTTGTTATCTATTTTTGTAACATATCTTTTTAAATGTTTTAATACATAGGTTTTTGTACTCTAAATGTTGAGTCATATTTCAACTTATATCTCATTGGAAAAGTACTTTTTTTAGGTCTGCCATTTTCTTGAAACCTAGTGTGCACTATTTTATGCACTGTTCTTATATTTCTCACCCACATACTTTCCTTTAATTTGTACTTTGCCTGCTTTGGCTTTCTTTCCAATCTCTCTTCACTGCACTACCTATACTACCAATATCCTTATCCTTATTTTCTTTTAAAGAAAAGCTGTAAACTACATTGTTTCCCAAAATGAATCAGTGCTGATGTTTTCTAACCTTATGGGGACACACAAAAAGTGAGAAACTGTAATCTCCTAGAACTAACAAATACTGGATTAAAAAAACAAACAAATATATATTTTATTTTTATTTATTTATTAGAAAGAGAGAAAGAAAGACAGAGATAGGAAAATATAGAATGGGCATGCCAGGGTCTCAAGCCACTGCAAAAATTCCAGACACATGTGCCACCTTGTGTATCTGGTTCTAGGGAATTGTACCTGGGTTTAAAGCTAGTTGGTATGGGATATTTAGCCAGATGACCTCATGTTAGAAGCTATTTCTTAACACTTTATGTATGTGTTTAGAGTAAATGAGCTAATTAATAAGACTGAAGAGAACGTATGTTTTACACAAACACTTGCTATAATTGAATATCACAATAATGATAAAGATCTGTTATTTGCTATGTGATTTCCTTTGCTTAAATGAAGATAGTTATATATGAACTCAGAGTTATCTATCTGATTTCACACTAATTTTGTACAATAATACATCATCATCAACTAATAGCACCAGGAGAACTATACAAATAATGGTAAAAGGAGGCCTTATAAAACATAAGCCATGTATACTTTCTATGAATATAATCTTTACTACAAGCATTCATTCTAGAACTCTTGAATAAGTCATCACAGTATAAGAATGTGTCCAAAACATTTTAAGAACAGTCAGGAGGAAAATGATGGTACCAAAATATGATGTGTCCTTACAAAGTTTCTACTTAATAGAAAAATTATAAAACAAATAATCATTTTGTTGCAAATTTTTATCATCAAATGTAAAACTAGAAAATATTTACTAGCAAAAAGAGAACAACATTAAAAAGACAATTCACATGGCTGGGGATATAAATTTGGCAGTAGAGTACTTGCCTGTCATGCACAAGGCTTTGGCTTCAACTACAAGTACTGCTAAAGAATCTAAATAGATAAATTACTATAATAGGCTGAATGAATAAGTATTTTCAGCATTTTTATAAATGCATCCTCTCTTTAAGTAGTGCAAAATGCATGTTCTCTTGTGTTAATTTTAACAATCTCATAAGAACTAGTCACTAGAACATTACTTTAAATATTAACATGGGGAAAATGGTCAGATCTGCATAACTAAAACTTCTTCCAAAACCTAAAATCTCTTCAAAAAGCATGTCTTTACAGTTTTAGAAACATCATAAACCATACCATATTAGTAATGCAGTGACTATGTTATATTGATTCAAACTCAGTTAAAGTGCATTATGCAACCTTCCTGTCTATGTCTACCATTTGAAGTTAAAAGAGCACTTTCCTGAAGGAGGAAGAAAAGCTTACTATGCTCTGGTGTAGGTGATTTCTTCTTTAAGTTAAGCAGGTACACAGAGAATATGAAAACACAGTATTTCAGACTGTATGGTGTTCATGGGCTAAGTATGAATGTTAAAATAAATTTTCCTAATACATGAAGGGAAAACAACCTTCTGTAGGTCTGATGAGAATAGGAATTCTGAGACTAGGAAATAAAGGTTTTAAAACTTGGTGATTGTCAATGCCAGTAGTACTGTTTAGCAAATCAAAATATTATCTGACATTAGAGGGAAAATGTTAAATTCTTTGGAAGAAAACTGTGTGCATATGTCCAACCAGACAACTTATTCAATAAGCACCTACGTGTTCAGTCTTCCACATGTCATCAAGAAATGAATTTGGCCACTTACAAATCTGTGTGGGCAGTTAAAAAAAAAAAGAAAGAAAAAGAAAATCACCACAGAAAACAGTTGACAATATCACAGGAACAGAAGGAAGATTATAATCATTTTGGTTTTCTTTTAATTCCCATTTCCTTAAAAGTGCATATGATAGGTTCATTTAAAAACAAGAGTTAAAAGGGTAGCATGTATCTTTGAAATTACCAAAAATTGAGCAGCCAGAAAGATTGATATAGCCAATGTAGAATATGAAAACATCAAACTTCTCTCTGCAAGAATTCAGTCAATTACCCTTAAAAAGAATTGTAAGCCTGTGTCAGGCAAGATTAATTTAAGTATATGGAATTAGGCAGTAACACCAAAGAAAGTAAAACACTATAATTTGGTAAAATTCACAAAGGTGCTTCTCCATTTCTCCCTCATGTTTTCTCCAAATTCTAACTCTCTAATTTTCAATTTGTTCAAACATTCTATATAAAATTTAAATCACCTAGACTAATACAGACTAACTGTAGAGTCTGGCTTTAGCTTGCCTGATAGCATCTTAAGTGATGTATAAACAAATAATTTCTCCATCACTTGATGAGTATATATTTAACCATTAATTAAACCTGTCTTTACTATCTGTTAAAATGATATTTATAAAGGTAATTTATAACAAACTATAAATGACTTGTGTTACTGTTGAATATCTTTTTGAAGTGAGAATATTTCATTTGTAGATACAGAAAAGTTATATTGAAGCATAGTTGTAAGAATTTATAATTCCTGAAACATTCAGGACAGAGACTTTGAATCATAGTGACTTTTAAATTTCCTTCCCATTATTAACTTTCTGCTCACTTTATTATACCATAATAACTAGAAGCAAATATTTTGTGTATATTTACATGACAATATGGAAATTAGTGATGAATATGAAGCAACTTTTTTGTTGTTTTTACTGGGCCTGGAAGATATGGTAAAATAGGATTTGGTCTTGAGAACACATGCTTGGTCTAAGCAATCCAAATTATTGTCAGTTGGAAATATGGGTCCTGCTTGTTGAATGTCCCAGGTTTTCAAGTAAGTCTGGAATGAGACTTTTCTGAGAAATATGCTAGTGCCTAGACATTGTCAATGAATTTGCTTACAAAAACAAACAAACAAAAAAAACTCTACATCAGAGAAACAGAAAACTTCAGCCTACACTCTGTGAGAAACACAACAGTGAAGTGAAGAAGTTCAGGATGTTGGGTTCTGCCCTCCATTCTTTTGTGTTGGGTGAATGTCTACAGATCTCTTTCTTTTTTCCAAGGATAAAAAGGATCACTATAGACCAAACTGTTTTGCTAACAAATTTTATACAAAGTATTTTAATCTCTTTTTAATGTTCTCCTGTTATATGGATGTTAAATTCCCCATTGACTTAGAGAAATATTGAGTAATTGGGGTTTCAGTGTTTTGTTCAAGACTAAAAAAAGCACTGCTTCAACCACTGAAAATTGGTTAAGGTCAAGATATATACTTCCCATAGACTTTACCTAAGTACAAAAAAAGACACATAGATTAGCAGAGAGGCTACCTCATGGCTATATTTCAATAAGGTTCAGAAGGAAGGAGATTAATAGGGCTGAGAATAACGTTTGATGTGCTGAGTTTGACAGTCAGAGGAAGCCTCAGTGAGAATCTTAGACCTGGACAAAGACCTAAGGGTGATGAGTTCATAAGTCATGCACATGTCTAGAGGGAATTTGTTTCAGGAAGGCAAAATGGAGCACCAGTTTCATGAAACAGAAATGTGACAAATATGTTTATTGTATAGCAAAACCAACAGATACCCTTGTGTATTTAGAGAAATGCAGAGGGAAAGGGAGATGATGTAATGTAGGATTTGGGGATACATCACAGAGTTTAGCTTTTGTACTAATTGAGATGTGTTGGAAGGATTTGAGAAGTAGAGTTTCTTATTATGTAAGGGATCTTACAATGTAATTCTTGGGCTCAATATTAGACAAATCACAGAAATATTTTACTCACAGTTCCAAAGCTTGAAGTGTCCAAGATCAAGGCATTAGAAGATTTGGTACCAGTGAAGGTTCACTCCTCATAGATGGTGACTCCTTGCCACCTCCTCATGTGGAAGAAGCTCCAAGGATATCCGTTCAGGCTGTGATGTAGGGTCAGATATCCAATTAAGAAGTATTTTGCCTGTATATCGGTTATTTTTTTAATCACCCAAACAATTACCTTCTTAATATCAACTTTTTGGGATCACGGATTCAGTTTCAATATATGGATTTTGAAAAGATGCGAACACCCATGGCTATAGAAGAGAGTAATTATTTCATGATTTCTTTTAAAATCTATTTTATTTATTTATTTATTTGAGATGAAGAATAAGGGGGAGAGAGAAAGAATGGGCATGCCAGGGCCTCCATCCACTGCAACTGAATTCCACATGCATGTGCCTCCTTGTGCATGTGGTTTACGTGGATCCTGGAGAGTCAAACCAGGATCCTTTGGCTTTGCAGGCAAATGCCTTAACCACTAACCAATCTCTCAAGCCCTTATGATTTTTTTTTTAAATAAAGGGAGAAGGAATTGAAACTTTTCTGTATCATTATAAGATTGCCTAATCTCCCTTCACTTGTCAGATTTTAATTTATATATTTTTAAAACTGCTATGCTAATTATCTTTCAGACATATGGAATGTCCTGTATTTCTGGCATTATTTCTCACTTTGCAGCCTGCAGCTTTCTATGATAATATTTTCATTTTATATATCTTAATCTAAGTTTAGTATCACATATAGATAGAACAAACTTTAGTCTTCATTTTTCATTCAGGTGTACAATGATTTTTTGACTGATTTCAAATAAAATTGAAATTTAATTTTTATTTTTAGTTCATGTTTACTTCTATAAGTATTGATAGGTATAGTTTTATAGGTGTCACCTTGCTGTTATGTTTTGATTTGACCTTTTTGTTTTTATTCGAGTCTCTCCATTTTAATTCATGTATTTTAATAATCTGTATATAGAACTTTTCACACATTTCTCTCTCTCTCTCTCTCTCTCTCTCTCTATACATATATATATATATATATATATATATATATATATATGTATATAGTGTGTGTGTATATATATATATATATATATATATATATATAGGTGTGTGTATGTATGTATATAAAATTTCAAATAATTTTTCATTGTGATTCTAAATCACATCAAGTTGACAAGACAAAATTGTATAAAATTCTATAATATAATTTGGCAATAATCTGATTTTGGGAATTTAAGAATAAAAGAAACATGTTTTATGTTTAATCAATTATTTTTTCCTCTTTTTGTATAGAGATCTCCATTTCTACATTTTTCATTCCTTTTTTTTTTTTTAGGTTATTTCTTTACTAATGCATTTTTCAGGCCCACTATGGACAGGTATTTTTTTTTTTTTTTAGTTTCCTTTAATCCAACCTGCTTCTTCATTCACTTTCATTTTTGCTGATATATTTGCTAAATAGAGAGTTGTAAATTAAAAGCGTTGCCTTGCTTTAAATCTTCCTTCTGATTGCACGTCACTAGATTCTGACCTCCATTTTTTCTTTGGAGGCTATTCTTATTCGTATTGTTTATTTTTCTTTTGAATGATAAGGCATTTTTGTGCTCATTAGCTTTGTAAATTTGTTAATTTTGTTGTTCAATATTTGGAATGTGAAAGACAGTTCCAATTATATTTTGTCTCCTCCCTCTACAGCTCTGTTTTTCAGATATTTTTTTCTCTCTGATGATGGTTAGACTTGTCAACTTCTTCTGATTTAGAATCACTATGAAAAAAAAGAAAATGATTATGATGAAGCCATTTAAGTTGAGAAAAAAAAAAAAAAACAATAAACTTGGGTGGAGCATCCTGGACAGGATTAAAAGAAGAGAGCTACCTGAGCATAAGCATTCATTGCTCTCTGTTTCCCAATTGTGAATGCAATGTGTCCCTGTTGCTTCACAGTCCTGCCCCATGCCTTCCCTTTGGTCCATGATGGACTGTAACATCAAACTGCAAGTCAAAATAATCTCCTGAGGTCAGGTTGCATCCTGAGAGAAGAGCTTTGCAGTGTGGTCGAGGTGATACTGGTTTTTGAGGCATGAAAGATGCTGGATTGAAGGCATCATGGAAGTCTTGTTCCAGGTTCAAGAGACCTACGGGGCCAGGCATTTTTAGCAGACCAGGACCCATACTAGAAAGATCCCCAGAAGTCATTGCATGAAGCTATGAAGGTGAGCTCTAAGATGCAGTTTAGGTCAAAGAATGTTATAAATGTTAGAAAACAGATGTTTGTTGAAAAAGCTAGAGGCTCTGAGTAGAGCTGCCTGAGAGAAGCTATGAAGACATATGAGCTAGAGGGATAGGACTGTTCAATCCCTTTAAATCCCAGATGACGCTACCACAATCCTTAAGAGCCAAACATAATGGTGAAAATATCTTTCCATGGCATGTTAGATGAATGTAAGATGGTTCTTGATGTAATAGGGTGGTTTAATTTTTTTAAATCTTTTCTTTATTTGCAGGGTGAGATGAGAGAGAAAAAATATGGAAAAAATTGGCATGCCAGGGCTTCCATCCACCGCAAATGAATTTCAGATGCATATTCCACTTCGTGCATCTGGCTTTATGTGGGTACTGGGGAATCAAACCCATTCATTAGGCTTTGCAGGCAAACATCTTAACTGCTGATCCATCTCTCCAGCCCTATAATAGGAATTTGATGTTATACTTAAAAGGTTTCCCAAGTTTTGTATATGGAACTGTTAAAGTAAGACCATGAAGACTTTTGAAAATGAATACATTTTGCATTTTGAGATGCCATGAGCCCATGAGGAAAACAGATGGAAGGTTATAGCTTAAAATTGATATGTTCAAAAAATTTGTTTTCAGAAAAAGAAAAAAATAACTTCTGACATGTATGAATCTCAGAGTTAATCTCTTCTAGTGTCATAGAAAAGTAAGTACCAGAAAGCATCCTTTTATCTAAGTTGAAGGGAGTCTTCAATATGATGAAATCTTTTCAATTGATGAATATACCCAGTTTTAGATTTCTTTCTATATGCTTTTCATTCTCAAAAGGTCCTTGTAGAATGGTTTTGTAACCAATTCTGAATTTTACTTATCATGATATAAAGTCCTTGATAACTGTATGTGTCTCTCCTAAAGAGATAGAGCTCATATAATTTTTCCCCTAATTTTTAAATAATATTCAGTACTTTTCTTAGGAGGATATAATAGGTATATTCCAAAGGTGTTTTATAATAGGTCCTAGTGGCTGTCTTCAAGAAACCCACCTCACCACTAAAGATGAACACTTCCACAGTGTGACAGGACAGAAAATGATATTCCAAGCAAATGAAAAAAAAAGCTGGAGTTGTTATATTAATATCTGATAATATAGACTTCAAATAAAAAGTAATCAGAAGGACAAAAACAGCCACTTTTTACTCATCAAGGTAATGATCCAACATAAGAACATCACAATCCGACATCTATATTGCTAAACATGGGTGCACCACAGTTTATAAAACAAAGCCTACTTGACAACAAAACAGAAATAAACACCAATACTATCACAGTCAGAGACGTCAATACTCCACTATCGTCAATGTACAGAATATTCATGCACAAAATTAACAGGGAAATAATAGAGCTCAACAATGCCATAGATCAACTAGACCTAACAGACATCTACACAACTTTCCACACCAACTGTAAAAAATCATGTTCTTTTCAGCATCCCATGGAACCTTCTCCAAAATAGACCATATATTAGGCCATAAAGCATACCTCCATAAATTCAGTAAAATTGAAATAAGTTCCTACATCATGTTAGATCACAATGCTTTAAAGCTAGGAATTAACAAGAGACATATTAAGAACTCCACCAGCTACTAGAGACTAAACAACACATTTTTAAACCATGAATAGGTCATAGAAGAAATCAGAAAAATGAACTTGTAAAATTCCTAGAATTGGATGATAATAAATACACAACCTACCAAAACTTACAGGACACAATGCAAACAGTCCTATGGGGAAAACTCATAGCACTAAGTGCCTTAATAACAAAGACAGATCTCAAATTAATAAACTAACTGTCAACCTAAAGGCACTGGAAAAATAAGAATCTAACCCTAACAGCTCCAGATGGAAAGAAATAATCAATATTAGGACAGAAATTAATAAATTGGAAACTAAGAAAACAATTTTTAAAAATTGATGAAATGAAGAGCTGGTTATTTGAGAAAGCAAACAAGATTGATAAATCCCTGGCCAATTTGATCAAGTAAAAAAAAGAGAGAGAGAAGTCTCAAGTTAACAAAACCAGAAATGAAAAAGGAGAGGTCACAACAGATACCAATGAAATTGGAAGAATCATCATGGCATAGTACCAAAATCATTTCTCCACAAAATTGAATAATCTGGAAGAAATGAATAGATTCTTAGACATATACCACTTATCAAAACTAAACTCAGAGCAGATTAATGTCCTAAACAAACCTAAACATCCACCGAGATTGAAAAGGTAATCAAAAACCTTCCCAAAAAGAAAAGTCCAGGACGAGATGGCTTCCCAGTCAAATTCTATCAAACCTTCATTGAAGAACTGAAACCATTTTTTTTCAAACTGTTTTTCATAATTGTAGACCAGGGAATCTTCTACAACTTCTTTTATAAAGCTAGCATCTCCATAATATCAAAACCCAACAGAGATGCAAGAATAAAAGAAAATTATAGGCCTATATCCCTGATGAATTTAGATGCAAAGATCCTGAACAAAAGCCTCACAAACCTAATTCAACAACACATCTAAAGCATTATTCACTTTGATCAAGAATGCTTCATCCCAGGGATACAGGAATGGTTCAACATATAGAAATCGGTTAATGTAACACACCACCTAAATAAACATAACCATAAGAACCACATGATCATCTTAATTGATGCAGAGAAGGCCTTTGTCAAAATACAACACCACTTTATGATCAAAGTGCTGGAAATAATAGGCAAAACAATAATGGCTATTTATAAAGCACCCAAATCCCAAATAATACATAATGGGGAAAGACTAAAGAAGTGATAACATTTTTGCTTTATTGTTGCAGTCAGGTTTGCATTGTTGGTAGAAATCACCCAACTAAGAGAAGCTTGTGGGAAAAAGAGGTTTATTTTGGCTTACAGGCTCAAGGGGAAGCTCCATGATGGCAGGGGAAAATGATGGCATGAGCAGAGGGTGGACATCACCCGCTGGCCAACATAAGCTGGACAATAGCAAGAGGAGAGTGTGCCAAACACTGGCATGGGAAAACTGGCTATAACACCCATAAGCCTGCCCTCAACAATACACTCCCTCCAGGAGGCATTAATTCCCAAATCTCCATCAGCAGGGAGCCTAGCATTCAAACCACCTAAGTTTATGGGGGACACCTGAATCAATCAAACCACCACATAGCACCTCTGGCCCCCATAAACTGATATCCATACATTATGTAAAATGCAATGCATGCATCTAACTTTAAAAGTCCCCATAGTTTTTATCAATTCCAATGATGTTCACACATTCCCATAGTCCAAGATCTTTTAACTGAGCCTTAATACCAAAAAGTAACCTCAAAAAACCCATAATGGCACAGAATAAACATTCACACTGCAGAAGACGGCATTGGGCATAGAAAAGAATATTTGGTCAATACAAGATTTAAAACAACTAGGGCGAACATCAAACTCTGTAGCATCAAGTCCAACAACTCTAGCCAGTGACAAATCTCCAAGTCTTATAATTCTAACCAACAACAAGTCTCGGGCATTCTAATTCTGCCCCTCCAGCTAGGCCACTCACAGTCCTAGAAAACTTCATCAGGGCAAGCAGCTCCTTAGAAGCCATCTTGTGGTCCCAGCATCTCCACTGGGTCTCCATTGCAATCCACGGTTTATCCTCATGGCTCCCATGGGGTCTCCATGCAAGCAATCCTGTTTCACACTGCCTATGGCCTTTTCCAAAACACAAGACCATGTTGCAAACTCAATGACCCTCTCTTTCCTGCATTTCTCATATTCCACAATACCATATAGGGTGTGAATTTATTAATCCAGAGGGGAATAAAGCAGACTCTGAAGAACAGGACACTCCTTGAGCACTCAGGCCCCTCCAAAAGAGCCTACATTCTTCCTGTTGCCCCAGTGCAGGTCAGCTGGCCCAATCTCAAAGGTTGTAATCTCCCAAACAATTTGCAGGTGAATAGGCAGCAATTTAGGCCCAAAGATTTCATTTTTTCTGTTCCATATCTCTCTGCTCACACCAGTTCATTTCTATGCAAAGCAACCCTGTACAACTTCTCAGGACATGGACATAAGATCAAGCTTGTCACACAAACTGCTAGCCCTAGCCGGGCGTGGTGGTGCATGCCTTTAATCCCAGCACTCGTGAGGCAGAGGTAGGAGGATCGCCTTGAGTTCGAGGCCACCCTGAGTCTCCATAGTGAATTCCAGGTCAGCCTGTGCTAGAGTGAGACCCCACCTCTAAAAACCAAAACCAAAACAAAACAACAACAACAAAAAAAACTGCTAGCCCAGTCCAAGCAAAGCTTTTTCTCACCCTTATAAGCCAAACCTCACAGTCCATAGTTCTTACTGCATTCTGGACTTTCAACTCTGACCAGTATAGTCCATAAAGCTGTACTTACAGCACTGCAAGGCATCTCTTAGGCCAAGGTTTCAAATCCTTCCATAGTCCTCTTGAAAATCAGGTCCAAAAGGCCAAAGCCATACAGTCAGGTGTCTAGCAGCAACCCCACTCTCGGTACTACTTTACTGTTGCAGTCAGGTTTACATTGCTGGTAGAAATAACCCAACCAAGAGCAGCTTCTGGGAAAAAGAGGTTTATTTTGGCTTACAGGCTCAAGGGGAAGATCCACAATGGCAGGGGAAATGATGGCATGAGCAAAGGGTGGACATTACTCCCTGGCCAACATAAGGTAGATAATAGCAACAGGGGAGTGTGCCAAACACTGGCATGGGGAAAATGGCTATAACATCCGTAAGCTCACCCCAACAATGCACTGCTTCCAGGAGGCACTAATTCCCAAATCTCTATCCGCTGGGAACCTAGCATTTAGAACACCTACTATTATGGGGGACACCTGAATCACACCACCACATTTATAAAGTCTATGTTGTACTTGTATTGTTATAATCACACATTTTAATAGAATACATAGTATATAATTGTGTGAAAACATTTTTATTTACAAATAAAAACCACTGAATTTTTATGTGTATTTAATTTCACTAGAATTTCTATGAACATGTTAAAAGAAATTTAATCTGAGACTAATGAATATATTTAATAAGTATTCTACAAAGAAAATTCATACATGTTTTATAACCAAGGTAATTGTAATAGAATATTATTGATAATAAACTATATATGTGGATTATTCTAGAAAGATAACAGAGAGATGCTTGACTGTGAGAATTATGAATGAATATTTTTGTTTATATTTAGCACAAATGTTTAATATAGGTTTTGATTCCCTGAATCAAATCTTTAAGTGGATCTTCTTCTTAAATATTTTATTATAGTTATTGGCAAAATATGTGTACAGAGAACTACTGTTTAGTGTTCATTAAAGTGTTTATTTCTTGTCTGTCCAAGTTTTAGTTGTATTATTATAGAAACTGCACTTACTATCAAATGTTACAGATTTGCTGTGTGGTAAAATGAACTGGCAATATGAATTATTTTCCAAAAGTTTATTATGATTCTGTCTCTCGTTGATAAGAACAACAGGCGGATTATAGCGAGGCCGTGGGGATAGTAATCTCATTGTTGATTCTTTTCTTCCTTTTTCCATGACAGGTATATAGTTTCTCCTGCATAACAGTGACAATATAGCTGATGTAATTATGGTATGGAGTGATTTTTATATTCATTTAAGCTCACAGCTATACAGATTTAAGTATATAAAAATTGAATGTGTTGATTATCCATAATGAGAGGTTTCATCTCTTTCCTCAAAACTTGCACAAAGAGCCCTACCACCCGCGAACGAAGAATTTAACACATGACCTTGGGTGAATCCTTTCATGATCAAATCATAATACTTCATCCCAATGCCCCAAAAGTTCATGACTATCACATAATGTGACATATATTGAGTGCATATCCCAAAATCTCTAAACAGTTTTAACATTGTTCAACAGTATAAGTTCAGTTTCCATTGGGACTGTAAAGCCCTATTATTTAAGTTACATATTTGCAATATATAAAAAGACAAGGCAAGCATTCTCATTACAAAGGTGTGAAATGGGAGCACGGAGGGATGGAAACAAATCAAGACCTAAACCAACTAGGGAAAATATTAAGAGCAGTATCACTATGTCTGGTATTCAGGAAAATGGTGACATTATATGGGTTCCAACAGGTTTGGGTTGTTCATTCCCACAATCTTAAAATTTGTAGCCTACATAGCCTCACTCTTTGTCTAGGTATATTCAGCCTTTGCTTGTCAGGTGAACCAAATATCCTGGGGTTTCCATTGCTGCTTCATTTGTACATTCATCACTCCTTACATTGTATCTCAGGGGATGCCTGAAATGACTCCAATTCTGTCACACATTGCCTTGACTTCCTTGAAATCTGGTAGACCCTGGCTGGAGGTAGTTTGTTCTTGGGCATGGGTATTGTGATGTTACAGCTCATTCTGTTCCTGCTTTCTGCAATGTGTTGTGAAAATAGTCATGTGCAGCCTCCACTCCTGTCATGCTATTCCCTGCCTTTATCAACTATAAGCCAAACAAAGCCATTCCTCCTCTTGGCTACTTTTGGTCAGGTCTCTATCCCAGCAAAGTGAAGGTACCTATAATGCATGGACAATGTCTGGGCTTATGCAGCATTAGTCCAGCTCCCTTACTCAAGAATCATCAGCAAAGACTCAGAAAACTGACAAAGTTTGGACACATTCTTTACCAGAATGTGACATGCATGGTCTCTAGTAGAAATCTAGAGTACCATGACCATATGGGATGTCAGGAGCACAGCCTTGAATTTACACATTCCATTTAGCATGTTGGTCTTCTGTGTTCCCATGAGGTTTACCCACTAATCTCTAATAATAGAATTCTATGCTGTATCTATTCTGTTTCTTCAAACTCTTCCAATTTAGTCTGACAAACACACTGTAAAAGCATAAGAACCATATGGTAAAATAGTCAGAACAAAATCCCATCTGTGGTGCAAATGTTCCATATTAGTTACTTTACCATCATTGTGAAAATCATATCCAACATAAATAACTGAAAAGAAGAACGGTTTCCTATAGATGATTGTCCCAGAGCTATAAGTGCAGAGACCTTGGTTCCACTAATTGTGGATCCATAGTGAGGCCAATCATCACAGTGGATGGGGGGATGTGGAATACAAGGCTGCTTACTTCATGCAGGCAGGAGTCAAGGAAGAGGGACTGAGATTGTGAAGTAGACAGATGATGTCCCCATACCCTATTTCTTTAAGATCCTTTCTTGTAACTTTTCAGAGCTCCTTAATATAGCACCATCAATGAGGGAACAAATGTTCAGTGCATGAGCATGTGAGAGACATCCCATAACTATTCCACTTTTCATCCTTTCTACCAGAGTAGCTACAATGCTATTTTGGTAATTATTTGGTCATCTCTAATTTTTAGAAAGCAGCATTTAGTTTGTTCTCTCTAAGGATCTAACTGACTTTATTATTTGCTAAACCAACAAACCAAAATTTCATACCTTAATTAGATAATGATATAAAATTTTTCTATATTAATTGAATAAGCAATTTTATTTGGAAAAATCATAAGCAAAAGGTTGAAGTACATTCCTTTTAGGAAAGTTAGTTTACATTAACTGAGCCACTTGATTAATCAGGGTTAACTTGGTTAGCACAGAGATTTGTGCAGATCTGTGTAATTTAGAGATATAGTCATTAATAATAAGTAACGCCTCTTTTGTTATTTTCACTGATATTTTAGAGAGGAACAGACCATTTCCATACTTTGTAGTTCATTGTCAGAGCTCCACAGAGCAAAAGGAGACCTTATAACTCACTCAGAAAAACATCCTAATTTGCTAGATGGTGGTAGGCTTAGTGCAAACCTCATGGGCTTCTTCTGGCAAAAATGGAGTCTGGTAACAAATTACAAAAAAAAAAAAAAAAAACAAATAGAGAAAGAAGTAATCTATAGACAAATATCTAGGAAATTTATGAATTCACTACGTATTACTTCAAGGCTATTGCTGATTCTTGACTTAGGGCATGCCACCAAGAATCAAGAGAAGTACTGTGATGAAACACAGGAACTTTAGCATTGTCTTGATATATTCGTGAGATTGGTATGTACATTGTGGCTTGAATTCTCAAAAGTGACTGGAGAGAAGAGAGTCATTACTTTGTGGCTGTGTGTGTGTGTGTGTATGCACACATGTTTGTAGGAAGAAGCTACAAGGCAAAGAAACAACTTTAAGAGCACAATGGCATTTAATATAGCTTCATGGATCGAAGAGGGGTTTTATTAATTGTATTGTCACTTTCGTGCTCGTTTGTGAATGCCTGTTGATTCATTTCTCAAGGGAAGTTGTAAAAAGTTGTAAATGCAGCCTTAACCAAATGTAAACCATCCCTAAATTCAAAATCTTATTAGTTCAAACTACCCCTTTCCTCTTTCTGTTTGTATAGGTTATTTTCTCATTGCTGGAAAAAACTACCCCCCTATAGAAGCAATTTGTGGAAAGAAAGTGTTTAAATTACTTATGGTTCAAGAGAGTAAAGATCATCATAGCAGGGAATAGAACAGGCTGGATAGAGAAGCTGGCATCTCATCTCACAGCAGGAGATAAAAAGCAGAGGAAACAGCTTTCAAACCTAAAGGACTGCCCCTACTGGACCACTTCCTCCAGTAAGAAACTACATCCTAAAGTTTGTACCACCTTCAGCAATAAAACCACCAGCTGGGGATTAAGTATTCAAACACATGAGGCTACGGGGAGTATTTTAGATTTAAAAACCACAGTGCTTATGAGGAAATGGGATATATTTCACAAGTAAGTTCCTTAGATTTCTTGTGAAAAAAAAACCTCCAGAAGTCTGAAGGATTTCATTTATGTAAACATATGCAGTTGGAGTGATGCTAACCCCGTAAATACATGATAAATAAATACAAATAGAACCATAGATGATATATGAAATAATATAAAATCATTATAAACAGCATAATGATGAAAATGAATCAAGGTTGGGGAATTTTATCAAGTCACTAGAATCAAGAAAAAAAGACTCAAGTGAAAGGTTTTAATATTTATAGTAAATAAAACTCATTGAAAATGCTACAGGATATGTGATATACAGAAAGATGCTTATAAAGTCAGGTAATCATTTGCTACCAAATAAGAAGGCAAAGAAATATTTAGGAAAAAGATGGGGAAAATCAGAATAAACCATAAGCAAAATATAAAACATGAAGGAAGGGTTATGTGACATTAACATGAAGCAAATATAGAGAGGAGGGAATCGTGGCATAGAAGACAGGGTAACAATGGTTGAGGACAAATATTTATATATATTCAATAAACATTTTAAATAAATAGTAGGGTAAAAAGAATACTTAAAATCACTCATACATACTGCAATTATTGAATATCAAATTTTAAAATGACTTCAAAGAACTTAAGGTTCAGGGAGACACCCTGATGGATATAACTGCTTTCCAGGTCAGTGTGAGTCCCTGGGTTTGGATCCAGAGAACACATTCAAAGTCAGAGGCAGTCACTGGAGTGTATGTGTAATTCCAACAGGGCTACAGAGTGAGGGAAAGCAAAGACAGGAGAATTTCTACAAACACTCAGGCCAGCTAGTCAAGTGAGCACAACATGAAGAACAAAGAGAGATGCTGCCTTAAGCAAGGTGGAATGTGAGGACCCATGACAGATTGTTCTTTGACCTTCCATTTATGCCAGGACATGCACGCACACTCACACAACACACAGTCATCTTTCACACACACCCTACACTTGTACACACAAAGAAGAAAGCAAACAGAGCAGTAGAGGGTAGGGAGGGGGCAGAAGAGAAAGATGATGGGGAAATAAAGACTGTGATCATTGGTCTTTATTGCAAGCTGGATTAAAGATAGTAAAACTCCCCTGTATGTTACAAGAGCATTTGCAGAGAGCATTGACATGTGTGACCTTGACGGAAATGGGTACTGAATGTAGGGGTTATCATCAGGAGAATCTTTGTTGTTGTTGTTTGTTTGTTTTCTTCTTTTCTTCTTGAAGGAAAGAAATCAGTTCAAAGATAATTTAAGAGGTTTGTTTAGCAAAGCAAGCCCTTCACAGAAAGTTTGGAGTGGGCTGCGGTAAAGAGGGCAGGGACATAGTAGCCCAGTGGGGGCTGTGTAGTGAACTTTAAATACAATTTTTATGAATATGTATGAGATAGGTAGCAAATCCATGGTGTAAACTTACCTTTTTGCCCTTGCATCCTAGAGGATTAGATCTCCCTTTAATGGTATTTGATAATGTAGTGAATCCCACAATCCCATGGCCAAGAAACTCATCAACTCCAGGGAGAAACCCCATTGGTCTCTGAATAACAGAGCGGGCTTACACACCAAACCCTCTCCCAAATAAACTATGTATAACCCTTTAATCCAAGCTTCCCTCACTCTTGGTTGGAGAATCTGTTTTATTTTACAGATGACAGAGAAAACTCAGGGTATTCAAGATCCATAAACATGATAAGAAAATATAGCTGATTGTTTACCACAAGACATGCCACCTCTAGCATATCTGCTGGGGCCCAAGAGAAATGCACAGGAAGGGGCAATGTGAGTGTCGCTCCCACTGCTAGCCTGACAGCCAGGTCCCAGCAATAGAAACAGACACTGTGGCCAATCAAAACACCTAAACTCAGAAACACAGAGGCTACAGAAAGTCAAAACTAAACCAAACTGCTAACAGACTCACCAAAACTCGGGAATAATCATGGAAGAGGGGGGAAGAAATATTGAAAGAGACACTGAGTGGTAGAAATCTCCTGAGGCATTATCACACATAAGCTCCCCTCCACTGAGTGAGCCTCATGTTCAGAGAAGAGTTGGTTACCAACCGAGGCCATGGGCCACTATAACGTACAAGTGTATACTTCTTGCTTGGCTGGTTAATTTCATTATTTTCTTGATGTCCAGCAACTCCCATAACATTTTCTAACACTAAGCGGGCTAGCCAGGAAACAACTGGTTTCCCTCTCATTTCCAGTGTGGTGTTTTGATCTAGACAGATATGCTCACAAACATTTTACTTATATCTTTAATTTTTTTTCTAACAGCCATGACATCATGGGTGAAACCTTGAGAATTTTACTGCATATGTTAATGCTCACAGGATCTGGTGCGTATAAACCAGTGGAAGTACAGTGAGTGTATTTCTTTGATATCATTTCCTGAAACCAGATCTCTATAGTGCATGTCATTCAAGGGCTAGTTTTTAGGCCTTTAAGGAAAGAAGAGATCAATTTAATCAGTCCTTTTCAGTAGTTCATTATGATAACAATAACATAGATGTTATTCTTCAGCAGTAGGGTCTTACCACTAGCTTTTGGTGGGTCATCAAGTACTCTGACAGAAATCTGTCTGTCTTTTAGGAAACCTTGTAAGTCTCTATGATCAAAAGCTCATTGTGGATGATAGCCCCATGCTGGTTCTGGGAGTTACAGGTCAGTGCCCACTAAGAAAATGAGGAAAAAGATAACTAATATACAAGAGTTAGAGATAAGAGAGAGAGAGAGAGAGGGAGAGGGGAAGTGAGGGAGGGAAGATGTAGAAGATTAAGGTTAGTCTTGATCTTACCCTCTCCAGTGTCTTGTGGTTCAAGTGTTCCCTGTAAGGGCCTGGTGAAGGATCAGCCATTTGGTCTGTCTTTTAGTAAGTAGAAAATTATGGTACCATTGTCGTTTGGGTCTAGATTTGTGTTTCCCACCCCTTTGATGCCCTCCCCTCCCTCCCCTTCCATCCTAGTGTCTAGTCTAAGAGATGCTTGCTGGGTATGTAAGGTATCTTGGGTAGATTCAGGTTAGGTGCTGTAGATGAGTGAGACTATGTGGCAATTTTTTTTCTGTGATTGGGTAAGTTCACTGAGAATGATCTTGATTAGGTTTTCAGTACCAGACATTAGAGAGCAATTGGTTTCCCCCAGAGCAGACATGCCACTATTGCACTCATTCAGTCACTTGGCCTGTCTGGCCAAACTTGAGGCTTCCAGTGTCCACTGTTTTCACCGCTGATGACTTCTGTCTCCCATAGACTGCATACAGTGCATCTTTTCCCAGCTTTCAGTTGGCTGAGTTACATGGCAAAGGTTTTCAGCTCAGCACCAGCTTGATTTCTCAGTGACTTTGCTGCTCAGGCATGTGAAGTCTTCAGCAATACAGTCTTACCATCTCATTCTCTTGGGAAACCAAGGGCCTAAGCAATAGTAATGATTTGGAGGCAACAGGGACCTGGCCAAAAACTCACTGGATGGTATCCCATCCCTGGCACTAAAAGTTTTCTAATAATAATCTATGGCTTCTGGATGGGCCATTATTTAAAAAGTAGATATTCATATGTCTTGTTCAGAATATCTTGAATTTTGATTGACACTGCCCCCATCTTTCATTTATACTATCTCTTCCCCTGACCTGGCTTAGGCCTATCCCCTCCCTATGATCTATTCTTCTACTTACATATATACGATACCATCCCGTTAAGAACTCCCTCTCCTCCCTCCCTTATAGCCTTTTCCTAGCTTATGGGCCCATTTGCACAAGGGGGCACAGACATCTGGAGTTCCTTTGCAGAGGCTGAATGCACTGGCACACTCATTCTCTCTCTCTGAATGCCTCTCTCTCTCTCTCTCAAATAAATAACAAAAAAGAGTAATGTTCTAAAATGTGACGATTAAATAAGGTAGGGAATAACATTAACAGGAAATATAAATCAGTAGAAATTAGTTCTTTTGGGTCAAGTTCATGTTTTTTGTTTTTTTTTTTTCCTGTATGCTGCTAGTTCCCACACTTTTAACACAGTAGCTATGACACTGAGGCCAGGTAACAATGTACAGAACATTCTGTCACCTATAGATAAATTAATGACTCCATCATTTTCTTCATACAATGTTAAACTTTTCATTGCCATAACAATCTCATGACAAAGTGGCTCACTCTGACCTGAATATGTCTCCTATCCTATCCTATCCTATCCTATCCTATCCTATCCTATCCCTGCATTAACTCATTTTTCTAATATTGAACACATACCTGCTTTGAGATGATTATCTATACTTGAAAGTAGGTGCATAAAAGAAATTGGTCCACACACAATCTAGTGGCAATTTTTTAACCGAAGGTGAGCTATAAAATATTTTGAGTACACCATCCCAGTGTTCCATCTAGAAGTACCAGAGGCATGAAAACAGATTCAAGATGTATAGACACAGTATGCAAAGAAGAACACAAAAGGAACCTCAATAATTATTAGATCTAGTATCATTCGTATGTGACTCATCATTGCTAATTGTTGAGAAGGATATGGTCCTTAAACACTCTATCAGAAGCACACTGGGTTATTTTAAATATTAGATACAATGGACAACTTCAGGCCCTCATAATAATATATAGCTTATTTACCTGAAGTCTTGTGGCATCCTATGATTGTTTTGAAAAAAAATTACACAAGCTTCACTCACTTCTTGAGCATCAGAAGTCATTGCATGATTAGTCACTCAGGTGCTTTTTCCTCACTTTTTAGACAGAGACAACACAGTATAGAATATGCCTCATTTGATGTCAATTTTTCTTTGAAAAGAAAAATAAGACAAATGTTTAAAAGATGACTACAAATTCTTATGGTACCTATAGATACCTATATAGTATATACTGTGAGCAAGTGAAGTTCAAAATATAAATGGACAATTTTACAAATAAATATTTTTGTTTCATAATTATTATGGTTATTTATAAAGTTATTATAAACAATATGTATATTATTTAACTACAAAATAACATATACAGAAAATACTATATTATTTGTAGGCATGACACTATATTTGGTTTCATGAACTTCCCTAGAATATTGGAAATAGTGTTATTTTAATAAATCATAATTGTCTTATGAAATACCTCTCACTATATGATTATAAAAATAAGTAGCTAGAGACTTAGAGAATCTGTCACCTGCCCAAAGATTCTTTTTCAGAGACAAAAGAAATTTAATTGCCAGACTATCACAAATCCATGTTCATTTTAATGACCCTCCCATACCTTACTAGTTGCTCAAGTTCTAGTCACTACTGGAAGATTACATTTCATGACAGAGAAGATGCAATCATTCGTTATTCTACCAAAACATAATCTCTATATGCACTTTAATTTTCATTCTAAAGTATGGGTCCTTTGATGTCAACAATCTGAAGTTTAGAATATTATACGTTTCCATTATTAAAAATAACTATCTTTAAAGTATTTTTCTTTCCTTTTGATTTTGTTATTCCTTGAGTGAGCAACATTTCACTTTGATAATTTCCACATTGAAAGTCATTTCCTCACAGACGATAAATCCATAGTTCAGGAGAGTAATTCAATTTTCTTACTTATGCAACATCACGCTTCATTCTGAGTCCTGGCTACTCTCTTGGTTCTGTAATGCTGCGCACTGAATTCTAAGCTTGGTTTTCCTGAAAGTTAGACCTTTCATGTCAGATTTAGTAATTGACCCAAGAGCTATAAAAAGAATGTTTTTTAAGCACTGGAATATTAGTTAAATGGAGGCTACCAAACACCTATTTTCTGTGACCTTCATTCTTCACCAAAGCTCTCTTTTCTTGCTTTAATAGGAGAGGTAAGGAGAAACACCAGTCATTATTTTGATGTTAGCTGTTTAACCTCATGTACAGATTCTACAGAGCCTGCCATTCACGAGCTTCCTGGAAAGTCAAATATTCTTTGAAGTTGAAGTTTGAGTATGTTATTGTCCTTGAAAAAGTGAAGCAAGTATCAGAAAAGCACTCCCTTGACTTTTTACCAACTGTTCTAGATGTTCTCAGATTGTAGTGAGAAGAAAAGTGAATTTTACCATTGCAGAAAAGCTCATGTTAGTGGTACATTTCATAAGACACATATCTGTGTCATGGGCATTATCTATGGTCATTAATTCTATCATTTTATTTATCTTCATGAGCCATCATGTCAGCTTTCAGTTTAACTATTTTACTAAGGTACACTGAGTCAATGTCAAATTAATCAAGTTTTGTAAGATGTATTTTGATAACACAAGAAGCAATACTAGCAATTGTTTAATATGGCTAACCTAATGGACATTCTTCAACATTCTTTTATGCATCAATGTGACAAACCTGAACATTTTTTTCTCTGACCTCTGGGCAAAGAAAAAACAATTTATTTGTTACTTTTGATATTTAATAGAATCTTAATTAAGTGTAAAGAGAATGAAGTATGCAGTTTATTTAACTTAATCTTTCAGAAATTATGTAAATGAATAGTAAAAAATCCATACTCTCTGTGGTATATTTCTAGTAATGCTCTTCTGAGAAGAAGAGCCAGTCATATGTTTGAATGCAATTTACATGATTATCTGTATAACTCTTTTCTAAGATAGAATTATAGGCTTTTGCAAATTTATATCATTTTAACTGAAATTATTCAGCATATAAATGACCGTGAATCCCTAAGCAGAACCTAATGAGACCCTGAGTAAAATATGCAAAACAATTTCAAAGGACGGATTATTTTTTTCAGAATTCAGACAATAATGAGACCAAATAGTCAGGAATACACACATATTCCTCTTACTTTATGAACATAAGGAGCCGTGGGAAGCCAGAATTTTAAAGATTTAGTTTAGAAATAAAGCTATAGTTAAAAGTTTGAAGAATATATTTTAAAAAATATTTATTTGAGAGAGAGGAGAGAGAGAAAGAGGATGGGTACAGAAGGACTCTTGCCTCTGCACACAAACTCCAGAAACATGCACCACTTTGTGCATCTGGCTTTATATGGGTACTGAGGAATTGAATGGGACTGCAGGCTTTGGAAGCAAACACCTTTAACCATTGAGCCATCTCTCCAGACCCAGATTTAAGGAATATTTGAAAGATAAAATGCAGCCAGTTATTTTTGTAGTTCTAAGTGAAAGTGTATTTTTATGAGGACTTAACTTATCTATATTAAAATTATATCCTAAAGTAATTGTACTAAGTTGCATTGAGGCCCAACCTTATATAAGATTTTAGTCTGTATGAGGTGTGTTTTCAATGGACTTCATCCCTTTCAAAAATATGTATGATTGAGATTTATAAAATATCTGTGTTTTGATGGAACTACAAAATAAGATGAATAAACTCTGAATCCCCATTAATGACCCCATCATAACTTAGCATTTTTAATCACTTTCATAACTAATACTTGCTATAGATCATACCATTATTCAATGATTAAAGTGAATGCATTTAATTTTAATAAGTATTTTTTATTGTACTAATTTTGTCTTGTCCTAGTATGTAAAATAAATAACTACCTATCATTAGAAGTGAAGCTTCTATTGGTTTGGTAAAAATTGTATATTCACATTCAAGTCAATGAAATAATACTCAGGCACAATAATTATACACTATGTTATATCAAGTAAAAGGAATCTACAGTCTTGCAGATATTTAATTAGAAGATGATACATTAGAAGCAAAGTTTATATCAAACACAGAAGAATAATTTGCATTAAATATGTAAACAAAATTACTAATGAGTAAAGTATACATGTGTGGATATGTATATAACTTTTTGGTCCCTATAATATCTCTGGTCAGTCAATGTTCAAAATAAATCATCCAAGTAATATCTCCAAACTAATATTATCTATTCTACTAAAATATTAATTTTGTTTTGTAATGTGTTTTTCATTATATTTGTTTGCACTTTTAAGATTTTTATCTGAGAATTATGCATTTAACGTTAGCATTATCACCTTATTAATATAAGTGAGAATGTGAGTCACATTTTCTTTCAAAAATCAATTTCAGGGCTTAGGGATTAAGGTACTTGCCTGCGAAGCCGAAGGACCTGGGTTCATTTCCCCAGAACCTACGTGAACCAGATGCACATTGTGGCACATGTACCTGGAATTCATTTGAAGTGGCTACAAGCCGTGGCAACCCATTCTCTCTCTCTCTTCCCCCTGCTTTCTCATAAGTAAATAAATAAAAATAAAACATTAAAAAAATAAATTTTAGTTGTGTCTTTTGGCACATGCCTTTAATTCCAGCACTTAGGAGACAGAGGTTGCAGGATCACTATAAGTCTGAGGCCAGCCTGAGACTACATAGTGAATTCCAGGTCAGCCTGGACTAATGTGAAACCCTACCTCAAAAAGTAAAACAAAAAAAAATCAATTTTAGAGAGCAATATTGAATTTTTTATTGTAAAAATAACAAAATTACAATAATAATATTCACTCTGAATTGTTGCATTCTATAAATGTTTACTGAAAATATAAACATACAATAAAAGAATTAATTTTGTAAGATAGAAAATATAAAAGGAAAATGTAAATTGATTTAACCACCTTGATCTCAGAAGTCCAAAATTTAATAAAATAATATTATCAATTGTTTTATTTGATAACCTGCAACATAATTCCTTCATGAAATGTAAATATAAAAATAATATGTCATGGAAGGGAAGATGACTCAGATGCTAAAGGCACTTGCTTACAAAGTCTATGGGCTGGGTTCAATCCCTCAGTACTCACGTAAATTATTGCAGAATTTTGTTGTAAACTGGGTCTGTATTGACTTGGTGATCAATAGGATAGACCAATAGTTTGTATGGTTTTTGTTATTCTGTTTTTCTGACTTTTTTGAAGCTGATTCTGAATATTTTATTATTTCTTGCTATTTTGTGGGGAATATTTTAATATATTGGATAAAATCTAGTCTTTATGATAAAAAGATATTACATTTGTGTTTAATAATTTACTGGATTGATATCATTTTTTTTCAATTTATACCTTTATATATCTATATCTATATCTATATCTATATCTATATCTATATCTATATCTACATCTACATCTACATCTACATCTACATATCTATCTATCTATCTCTCTCTCTCTCTCTCTATATATATATATATATAGAGAGAGAGAGAGAGAACTTCTATACTTACAGATAACCATGGTATTTCCCTCCCTCCCCTCCCCCACTTTCGCCTTCATAACTCTGCTCTCCATCATATCCCTTCCTTCTGTACATTAGTCTCTTTTAATTTAATGTCATCATCTATTTCTCCTATTATGAGGGTCTTGTGTGGGTGTTGTTAGGCACTGGGAGGTCTTGGATACTGAGGCCAATTTCTGTTCCGCAGTTGTATGTAAGGAGTAGTACTCTTCCTTTGGCTCTTACATTCTTTCCACCACCACTTCTGCAATGGACCCTGAGCCTTGGAGGGTGTGAGATGTTTCAGTGCTGGACAATCCTCTGTCCCTTCTTCTTGGCACTATGTTGCCTTTTGGGCCATCCCAGTGGTCATCACCATCTGAAAAGAGAAGCTTCTCTAACCACAAGTGACAGTAGCATTAATATATGAGTATGAACATTAAGTGTAGTGATTTCAGGGAAATTTTGTGAGAGTAATATATGCATTTAGCCAGACAAGAGCAGACTTTATACCCCTAAGGCTCATGACCTCTCCTGCCACAGGCTTTTGATTAGGATTTCAGTACCAGGCACATATTCCCTCTTGTAGAGTCAGTCTTCAGTCTAATTAGAGGGCAGTTGGTTTCCCCCAGAGCGGACAAGCCACTATTGAACTTGTTCAGACATTTGGCCTGTCTGGCAAAACTTGAGGTTTCTGGTATCCACTGTTTTCACCGCTGATGACTTCTGTCTCCCATAAGACTGCATACAGTGTAGCTTTCAGTTGGCTGGGCTACAGGGAGAAGGTTTTCTGCTCAGCACCACCTTGATTTTTCAGTGACTTTGCCACTCAGGCATGTGAAGTCTTCAGCAATAGGGTCTTACCATCATTTTCTCATGGGGAACCAAGGCCCTTGGCAATAGTCCTGTAATGTTTTGAAGGCAACAGGGACGTCCCTGGCCAATGACTCACTGGGAGGTATCCCATCCCAGGCACTGAAAATTTTCTAGTAACAATCTATGGCTTCTGGATGTGCCATTATTTAAAAAGTAGATTTTCATATGTCTTATGCAGAATACCTTGAATTTTGATTGACCCCCCCCCCCACCTTTCTGTTATACAACCTCTACTCCTAATCTTGCTTAGGCCTTTCCCCTCCCTGTAATTTGTTCTTCTACTTACATATATACAATACCATACTGTTAAGACCTTCCCTCTCTTCCCCCCTCATAGCCTTTTTCTAGTTTATGGGCCTCTGCTACTGATTATTGATTCCATATCACACACAAGTCTATACATTTGTAGCTAGGATCCACATATAAGAGAGAACATGTGACATTTGGCTTTCTGGGCATGGGTTACATCACTTAGTATAATCCTTTCCAGATCCATCCATTTCCCTGAAAATTTCATAATTTCATTTTTCTTTACTGCTGAGTAGAACTCCATTGTGTAGATGTACCACATATTTATTATCCATTCATCTGTGATGCACATATAGGCTGGTTCCATTTCCTTGCTATTGTGAATATAGCAGCAATAAACATGGTTGTGCAAGTATCTCTAAGGTAGTGAGAAGAGTCATTAGGATATATGCCTAGGAGTGCTATACCTGGATCATGTGGCAAATCTATTTTTAGCTGCCTCAAGAACCTCCACACTGATTTCCACAATGGCTGTACCAGATTACATTCCCACCAACAGTGCAGAAGGGTTCCCCTTTTACCCCAACCGTCACCAACATTTATTGTCATTTGTTCTCTTGATGGTAGCCATTCTGACAGGAGAGAGATGGAATCTCAAGGTACTTTTAATTTGCATTTCCCTGATGGCTAAGTATGTAGAACACTTTTTAGATGTTTATATGCCATCTGTATTTTGAGAACTCTCTATTTAGTTCCATAGCTCATTTTTGATTGGGTTGTTTGATTTCTTATTGTTCTGTTTTTTTTTTTTTGAGTTCTTTGCATATTCTGGATATTAATCCTCTGTCAAATGTATAGCTGGCAAAGATTTTGTCCCATTCTGTAGGGTATCTCTTTGCTCTATTCACAGTGTCCTTTGCTGTACAAAAGCTTTGTAATTTCATGAGATCCCAGTAGTTGATTAGTGGTTTTATTTTCTGAGCAATTGGGGATATATTCAGAAAATCATTACCTATGCCAATATGTTGAAGGGTTTCCCCTACCTTTTCCTATAGCAATTTCAGAGTTTCAGGTCTGATATTAAGGTCCCTGATCCACTTGGATTTGACTTTTGTGCACTGGGATATACAAAGATCTATTTTCATCTGTCTACATATAGATATCCAGGTTTCCCAGCACCACTTTTTGAAGATGCTGTCTTTTCTCCACTGAATATTTTTGCCTTTTTTCAAAAATCAGATGGCTGTAGCTTCATGGATTAACATCTGGGTTACCTATTCTGTTGTATTGATGTACATGTCTGTCTTTGTGCCAATACCATGCTGATTTTGTTACTATGGCTTTGTAATATAGTTTAAAATCAGGTATGGTAATACCGCCAGCCTTATTTTTGTTGCTCAAAATTGTTTTGGCTATTTGAGGTTTTTTTTTGTGTGTGTGTGCTTCTAAATGAAGTTTAGGATTTTTTTTTCTATTCCTGTGAAAAATGCTATTGGAATTTTAATGGGGATTGCATTAAATGTTTAGATTGCCTGTGGTAAGATTGACATTTTCACAGTATTGATTCTTCAAATCCATGAATAAGGGATATCTTTACATTTTCTTGTGTCTTCTGCAATTTCACTCTTGAGTGTTTTAAAGTTCTCATTGTAGAGATCTTTCACTTCATTAGTTAAGTTTATTCCAAGTTACTTTATTTATTTATTTTTTTTTGAGGCAATTGTGAATGAGAGAGATTCCCTGATTTCATTCTCTGCACATTTGTTGTTAGTATATAGGAAAGCTACAGATTTCTGTGTATTTATTTTGCATCCTGCTATATTGCTCAGAGTATTTATCAGCTCTAACAGTTTGCTGGTAGACTTTTTAGGGTATTTTATGTATAGAATTACATCATCTTCAAATAGTGATAATTTGATCTCTTCCTTTGCAACTTGTATCCCTTTTATGAGTGTCTCTTGCCTTACTGCTATAGCTAAGACTTCCAGTATTATATTAAATAAAAGTGGGGACAGTGGACACCTTTGTTTTGTTCCTGAACTTAGTGGAAAGGCTTTGAGTTTTTCACCATTTAGTGTTATGTCGGCTATAGATTTGTCATAAATAGCTTTTATTATGTTGAGATATGTTCCTTCTATTCCCAGTTTCTGTAATACTTTTATCATGAAAGGATGTTGGATTTTGTAAAATGCCTTTTCTGCATCTGTTGAGATGATCATGTAATTTTTGTCCTTCAGACCATTTATATGATGTATTGCATTTATTGATTTGCATATGTTGAACCATCCTGCATCCCTGGGATAAAGGCCACTTGGCCAGGGTGAATAAACTTTTTTATATATTCTTGTATTCTCTTTGCTAATATTTTTTGAGAATTTCTACATCTATGTTCATGAGGGAGATTGGTCTATAATTGTCTTTGTTTGTTCTGTCTTTGCCTCATTTTGGGATGAGGGTGATGTTGGCTTCATAGAAGGAGTTCAATAGAATTCCTTCCTTTTCTATTTTATTGAAAAATTTGAGAAGCATTGGTATTAATTCTTCCATGAAGATCAGGAAAAATTTGCCAGTGAATCCATCTGGGCCTGGGCTTTTTTTTGTTGGGGGACTTTTTTTTATAAATGCTCATTCTGTGTACTTTTTTTTTTTTCTTTTTTTGGTTTCTAAAATTATTTTTATTTATTTGCAAGCAGAAAGAGAGAAAACTTAGAGGCATATATATTCTTAAAGTATGTCCTTTTAATTGTCTGAATTTCTTCATTATCTGTTATAATGGTGGATTTTTCATCTCTAATTTTATTAATTTTTCTTCTCTTCTCTCTTTCTTCTGGTCAAATTTGCTAAGGGTTTATCAATATTGTTTATCCTTTCATAGAACCAACTCTTTTTTCATTAATTCTTTGGATTTTTTTTGTTTCTACTTCATTAATTTCTGCCCTAATCTTTATGATTTCTTCTTGTCTCCTGCTTTTTGGTTTGTCTTATTCTACTTTTCCCAAGGCCTTAAGGTGGAGCATTAAATTGTTTTGTTTGTGAACTTTTTTTAAAATCTTTTATTGTGAGATTAGTTTCCTGGAGGCAACAAATGACAGGATCCTGCCTTTTAATCCAGTCTGCCAGCCTGTGTCTTTTGGATGGTGCATTGAGGCCATTGATATCAAGAGTTATTATTGAAAGGTATGTATTTATTCTTGCCATTCTTCTTATTTTGTAGTGTTTCCTGTTTTCCCTTTACTCGTTTTGTTTAACTGTTATTTGAGTGTGGTTTATTTTTTCCTAATTTCTTCTGTGTGTGTTTTGCTTTCTCTTTGGCATTAAGAATTCTTTCAAGTATTTTCTGTAGAGCTGGTTTAGTTGTCATAAATTCCTTTAGCCTGTTTTTGTTGTGGATTATCCTTATTTCTCCATCAATTTGGGTTGATAGCTTTGCAGGATAAAGTAATCTTAGTAGACAGTTGTTATCTTTCAGAACTTGGAATATGTCATTCCAAGCCCTCTGGTTTTTAAAGTTCATGTTGAGTAATCTGCAGTTATTCTGATGGGCTTGCCTTTGTATGTGACTTACTTCTTCTCTCTAACTTTATATATATATATATATATATATATATATATATATATATATATATATATATATGGTTTGTGTGTTTAGTAGTTTAATTATAACATGGCAAGGAGAGGTTCTTTCCAGATTTTGTCTGTTTGGTGTTCTAAAAGCTTCTTGTATCTGCATTGGCATTTCTTTCCCAATTTGAGGAAAAATTTCTTCTATGATTTTGTTGAAAACACCTACTAAGCCTCTGGATTGAAATTCTTTTCCTTATGTTATACCCTGAATTCTTATGTTTGAACTTTTCATAGTGTCCCGGATATCTTGAAATTCCCATTCATACCTTGCTATTAGTTTGTCTTTCTCTTTGTTGGACTGTAGTAGATCTGCCACCTGGTTTTCTAGTTTAGATATTCTGTTCTCTCCTTCATCCATTCTGCTGGTGAGACTTTCCACTGAGTTTTTTATTTCATTGACTGTATTCTTCAGAGCCAGGATTTCAGCATGGTTTTTCTTCAGTATTTCTATTTCCTTATTCATGTCTTGTAATGACCTCTTTATTTCATTAAGCTTATTTCCTGTGTTCTTTTTCAGAAGTTTGTTTTCTTCCTTAATTCCTTTGTTTTCTTCTTTGATTACTTTCATCTTCATTTCTTCTCTGATTTCCTTGAGCATAGATACCATGATTTTCTTGAAATCTTTGTCAGGCATTTCATCTAAAATAGTCTCATTGGTGATCTTTTCTGATGGATTTATAGTTTTGGGTGTGACTGTATTGTCTTGATTATTTGAGTTTCTTGTATTATATTGTAGTGACTTTTGCATCCTGAATTGATTGATGATTGGGTTTTCTACTTATCTGCAGTGTTCCCAGACATGGCAATCCACCTCTATATACCCTCAGGATATGAGTTCAAGGTGTCAGGTGTAGCTCTTGTTCACCAATCAAGCCACAAAAGTAATCCTAGGTGTTGAGTTTGCTTGCTAAACAAATATTCCAGTGGACTGGGTGGAATAATTTACTGGAAAATTCTGAAGTTCAACCAAGAAACATACACAATCAATAAAAACCAGCACAAAGTATGCAATTGTGGGGATTAAAGCAAAAAGTCATATAAAGCCAAAATCCCTAAGGGTGTGTGTTGTTCTACACCCTTAATCTTGTCAGCTGGAAGGTAGGGATTTCTGTTCTGAATTGGGTTCCAGGTCAACCAGGCTCTGGATCAGACACTGTCCCCAATAACGATACAAGCAGAAAACAAAAGCCCTATATATGTATGAAAGCATCAAAGGCAATAAAATTCAACCCCCAAATACAGGTTATTTGAAAATCGTAAAGCCAACAAAGAATATATCCTCTATAACCTGCCCTGAGAAGGAAAGAGAGATTAGCTCTTGCAGGACTGTGTACCTGTTTTTTTTTTTTTTTCTTTGTTGTTTTTTGTTTTTTAGTCAGCTTCATTTTGTTTTTGGGTGGCTTCCAATCTCACCAATGCTGAGTGCCCACCTTGATCCCTCCGTGTTGTGCTGTGCAGCTGAACCTCTGATCTGCTCTGCTGGCTGAGCTGCCATTGGGGGCTGAATGCTGGTGGTTCAAGGTTCTGATGGAGGGGGAAGGGAGAGTTCAGACTTCTGGAGTTGCTCACACTTTCAGTGGCTCTTTAGTTGATCTCAGCTGTCTTTCCTTCAGATTTCTTAACATTGCAAGAAGGCTGATGGAGTTGAAAAATCTGTTGCTTGGTCTCTGCTGCTGCTGCTGCTGCCGCCTGGCGCACCTGGTGGATCATGAGCTATGATCGCCTCAGTGGGACACTGGCCATTTTCTTCCTTTTTGGTGGGTCTTAGTCTCTCCGGCTTCTTTGCTGTATTTAAGAATAACCTATACTCCTTCACTTTTCAGAATAAGAGTGTATTTTGCTGGGGTTTTGCTTAAATCCTTCCCTAGGCTGGTTTTGCTTGGCTCCTAATCCGCCATCTTACCCAGAACCCAATTTATACCTTTCTATGTCATAAGAAACATTTCCTGTTTCAAATTTTTCTTATTTTGTCTGTATATATTGTATTAAGCATGTCACACTTCTACAAGAAAAAAATATTTGTAGAAAGTCAAAAACAGATCAATTTTCATTTCATTTTTTTCTGTTGCACAGTCTTAAAACTGACCCAGAACCATGTTTTTGAAAGAATTTATTTTGTTTCACAGTGTGACTTTAGTCATAAATCTAGAATGATTCTATTTTCTTTCTGTTTCCATAGTTTCCATTGTACTACAAATAAATTTCTTTTCACACGCCTCACAGTCTATATTATTATAGCTGATACTTCCCGTCTGAATTACAGGGTACAGCAAAGTACGGGTTCTTGGTATTTGCATTTGGCTTGATCAATATTGCTTTCCCTTTTTCTCAAAAAGCATAAGGTGCACCAATTTGAGTTTGATCATACTAAAATATTGTATCTTTATTTTCTTTTATTCTTTTTTTAAATTATTTTATTGACCACTTCCATAATTGTAAACAATATCCCATTGTAATTACCTCTCTCCCCCCATTTTCCCTTTTGAAACTCCACTTTCCACCATTTCATTTTCTCTTTCTCCTTTTCCCCCTGGGAAATGTTTTTAAACAACCCAGCCAAATCAACAGTTACTAATAATTTTATGCATTTAAATAGTTTTAAAATATATTCTTATTACAAATGTTCTTTTTTATATATGTTAAACATGTGTTGCAAAATGTAAGGACATGACAGAAAGTAGTTGAGGGAGTTATTGCATATAGTCTGAGACATTAGTAGTCTTCATTGAATTTACTATTGAATACTGAATCCACTGAATTCAGGAAAATTGACTTTTCAAGACTAGAGAAACTCTAATGAGATTTACATTGTAGGTTAAGTTTTAGGACAAAAATAAATTCATCTATAGTACATGACCTCCAATACAACATATTTTTATAGACACAGACCAAAATTTGGTACAAACAATATAAATAACTTTTCATAACTCTGATACTCCCTGTGTAGAAACAGTGACTGCCTCAAGTTTAATACCAATCATAAGGAGGAATATCTGTAAACTACTCATAACCATGTAATAACAATACTACAAATGGAATCATTTATGTTACAATATTCATGACCTAACAATTCAAATGTGCCCTCTCACTTCCTTTTGTACATTGTAACTTTATTTTATTAAATTAATTCATTTAAAAGCAAGCATGGACTCAGAGAAACTAGTGTAATAGGGAGCACATATATTGCTGGTAAGGTGTCTGTGAGATTGAGCGAGGGCTTATTTCTTTTTAAAAAATATTTTAGACTTAAGCTTTAGGTCCACTAGGACAATAAATATATCAAGATGCCATGTCATATTGTACTCCAAACTCCACTGATCTTGTACAAGAAAGTAGGAAAAGAAGAGGTGTTTACTATGGTAATTGTTACAGTTCAGAGTGGAACTCAAGAGGGTTTGCCATCAAAACAATATTGTACTTTGGGATTAGCTGGTATTCAAGAAGATTACAAAGTGACTCAGGTACATGAGGAAAATAATTGACCGTGATATTTTGAATCTCATCACTATAGTTGAAAACTTTCTGAAGTATAACAGACTAAATCAGTTTTGGCTTTGCATGTAACTAATTTAGTTAAATGCACTTGCTCCCTAAGATCTCATTCAAATTTCAGATACTGGACTATAATAGAAATTACAGAAAAGGTAATGTTAGTTGATAACACTTGTATCTACATATCATTGTGCATGTGGTGGAATCATATCATGATGACTGGGCATTTAAATGTGTGTCAGTGATTGATTTATATGCCTTGATTTAGCAAATTAGTCAAGTGGAGCTAATGTCTTTTTGTGTCTCAGTAATAAAACTACATGAAAATAGTTTATGAGCTTAAATTGATAAAAGATATGTCTGATGAACAAATATAAAGTTCATTAAATAAACTAAGGTAGTATAACAGATGTAAAGAAATTTGAGAGAACCAGAAGATGACTCAGCAGTTTAAGGCACTTGCTGGCAAACCCCAATGACCAGGGTTTAATTCCCCAATCACCCACTTTAAGCTGTACTCAAAAAGTTATGTAATAGTCTAACTGGCACTCTAGAGGTACTATTGCACACATGTGTACATACACACAAGCACACGCATGTGCAAATAAATAAATAAAAGTAAATTTGGATAGACATTAATAGAGCTACAGGGTATAAGAGTGAGTAGTTGAATTGTTGGTTTTATTTAATTTTTTAAAAAAATCTAGTTCTTGCCAAAGAGTTTTTGTGAAGATGAATTTTTTCAATCTAAATAAGCATGATGACCATGACAAAATATAGCTGACTTTCTGGCAGGAGATGAACTACCCCTTGCACATCAGGTGGGGCCCTGGTGAAATTACAGAGAGATTGGTAAGGTGAGCAAGAGTGCCACTTCCATGATAAGTTTGATAACTTGTGCCAGGGTGATGGAGACAGACATTGGGGATACTTAACACATACCAAAGCAGAAATCCAGAAGCTGTTGAGAGCTTAACACTAAGGTAGAATTACAACACACCCACCAAGGATCAAAGAATTTTGTGGAAGAGGGAGTGGAAAGATTGTAAGAGCCACAGAGTGGGAGAGAATATCCTGAGGCATTGCTCACCTTCAAAATGACTGTTGTTTGCACAATTTGTACCCCATAACCCCATGGTGAATACCAGCAATCCCATTGGAATGGGGCAGGGAGGAGGGAAATGATGCTACCAACACCTGATGTATCCATAAAAAGTTTCTATTTAATAAAAAAAAACAAAAGAAAAATTATCTATCTATCTATCTATCTATCTATCTATCTATCTATCTATCTATCTCTATATATATACACACATTTTTACTTTTTCAACTATAAATTGCTAAAGCATTTCTTAAATACAAATAAGATGCTCATGTATTTAGCCATTTTTTTCAAAAAATGTTTAATTGGGCTGGAGAGATGTCTTAGCCATTAAGGTATTTGCCTGAAATGCCAAAGGACCTTGGTTCAATTCCCCAGGACCCACGTAAGCCAAATGCATTTGGAGTTCATTTGCAGTAGCTGGAGGCCCTGGTTCTCTCTCTCTCTTTCTTTCTGTCTCTCTTAAATAAATAAATAAATAAGTTTAAAAATGTTTAGTTGCTTGTGAAAAACTAATGAAGAAAGTTTATAGTTTGTTATGGCAATGAAAAATTCACTCAAACTTTTGAAGACATTTCATAGCTTTTGAAGCTTTAAGGATAAAACATGCATATATAATTTAAACTTAGAAATTTGTATGTATAACAATTTGCCATGTTATAGAATAGGTATTCCTACTATATTGAAAGTCAAATAATATAATAATTATTCCCAGGTATTTTATTTTTTACAAAGAGTTGTGACAGACCATATAAGAGATATTAATTTTTCTATATTTTCTTTTCCCGGACTTACCAGCAGGAAGAGCATTTCTGTGTTGAAATGACATTTTACCATTCATAAAACAGTGTTATATTGATTGTCATGGCCCCTGTCGCAGTTCCTGCTTGCACTCAATTAAAGAATTGTGTTCACTCAAGTGAGTATGCCCAGTTCTTAAAATGTTTGTGAAACGAAGGACATTATCTCTAGCAAAGGGGAAAAATGTAAAGATATTTAAGCCTCACGACATATTAGAAGCCTTTCTCTATGTGGACACTTGAAAGTATAGAATGAAGAACATTTCCTATTGCAAAGATTGGTTAGTAAGGGAAATTGTGGTAGGTGGAACTCAGGTCAGCATAGAAAATGTGACTGTCTCCACAATTAGAAATATTGGGAGAGGGTTCCTGGAAATGTTCCACATTTAAGAAGTGTCTTGCTAAAGCATATACAAAGCATTCAAACATGAGGTAGCATAGCACAAATACACACCGTAGGAAAGATTCCACAGAGAGCAGGTCTGTGGGTGCAGAGGACAGAAACCTTTCAGGAGCACCTGAGCACGGTGAGGACAGGGATCTGAGGCAGACGAAGGTCAGCCTGAGGTAAAGGAAAGTTGTCTGCACAGCAGTAAAGAAGGAGAAAGCATACACGGTTGAAGGATGGGACAGTGTGTTATTCAGAGGTCATTTTTACTTAGCATACAAAGAAACAGCCTTCCTTTCAGCATTTTCATACATATTTAATTTCGGTCAATTAAGCTCTCCCCTCATTCTTCCCCTTCTCTTTGCCTCCATTCCCAATACGCCCCTCTGCCTCAATTATCGATTTCAAGAATATTATCTTTTTATAACAAGTGCTATTATTTCAGCCAAATTATGGTCATATTAAGCTACTGATAATACTGTAAAACAAACTTCAAAATATTTACCCATTGTACAACCTATAGACTCACGCTTTGAAAGCACAAACACAATTTTGTGCTGGGAAATGGCTCAATGGGTGAAGGGCCTCCTATAAAAGCACGAAAACTTGAGTCTGGGTCTCCAGGACCCAGCTACTGCCGGCGATGGTCATGCACACTATCATCCTGGTGCCAGCGAGGCAGATGCAGGAAAGGCACATGACATGAAATTCTGGCCTCCAAACACACACATACACACACACACACACACACACACACACACACACGACAACGTATGTACGCATACTCATATGCATACACATTGCAACATGCATGCACACACACACCACTCACTACACATTCAAAACAAGATTTGGGACTTTGAAATATCAAAATAACTTTAATACCAAATAAATCTCCACTTTCAGTGTTTTTTGTTGTTGTTGTTGTTTTTTAATATAAGCCTGTCACTTATGAGTTGGCATCAGAACACTGAAATGAGCATTTTCACTGACCTTGAGAAACAATCAATTTATTTTAGGTTGAAATCATAACATTTATTTTGAATGAGGGGTATGAATTGAAACAGTAGAGAACATGGAAGAGTAGCCCACACAACAACCAGGAAGCAATTTCAATTCATATAGTTAAGTAGGAAGACAGTAAGGATTAACACTGTTCTTCTTGATATGAGGGAAACGCTTGAGTATGCTTGAAAAGAAGTTTTTATATTTCCGTGATCTTTTTTAAAATTATTTTCCAGATGAGAACAGATTATTTTATGAAAATGTTTCAAGCTTAACACAGCTTGAACATGACCTTATGAATGCTGCTCCCAGTTGTCTTGAGACTATTGACATGACTACACAGTCTTGGCTAAGTGCTTCAGCTGCTGTTATGTGAGGAGTGCACAGGGCTTTGCCGTGGACTCTCCTAGGTCCTCCTTTGTCTCTTCTGTGCAGAAACAATTAGAAAATTCCAAAATTCCCATACAGACTTCTCATTTACTGAATTGACCAAATGATTGCGCAGTACTACAAGAGTAATTCAACTGTTTTATTTTTCCTTTTGTGAGAAAATGTGTTAAAACATTTTTCTCTTTCAGCTAGTTGTCTTTGTGTAATGCATTAATCAAGGAAGACATCAATGGACTGATTTAAGGATCTTTGTTCGCTGGTGTATTTCACAGGTTGCTTTGTGTTTACTCATTAAAAAGGTAAAGAGTTTATCATTTAAATATCACTGAAAGCTCTTATGTCTAGATTACTATGAAATAGGACACACTTATTTGGACACAATGCCTGAAATGATAAAACTAGAACAAATCTGAAGTAGGAATTCTGTGAGGGTGTTCATTCTCTGCTGCAAGGTTGATCACTATTTTTGGAACATTAGCATGGACATGGACTAAAACCCTGGGGATTTGAATATAAGGATCTATGCCTTAAATTTTCAGCAGAAAATTAGTCATTAATACATGTTTCTAAACAAGAACAATATAAGTTTAACATTAGTTCTCTTTGTCAGTACAAGAAAAAATGTTCAAAAAGATCACTGTGAAGGAATCCTTCTCAGAAAAGATGTTATATAAAAGAAATTTCTTTATTTTATTTGGTATAAGGTAGAGCTATTGGCTCAAATCAATGGTGCGTTTTGTGGTTGTACTGTCAGAAGAGTGAATCAGAGGAAATATCAATAATGCTGTGAAATGTACTGTGTCACACGGGTTCCAAAATCATTGAATTAATCATTTTCACTATTTCTGTGGAATGATTGTATATTTTAGATTTAGCATAAATTTTTCTATAGGAAATATGTGCTTACTAAAATAATTTCTAAATTTAATTTATGCTATAGAATATACATAGGATGGTTATCAAAAATCTACCACTCACAGACTGATCACCAAGGAAATATATATATATATATATATATATATATATATATATATATATTTTTTTTTTTTTTTTTTTTTTCTTTTAGAGGTAGGGTGTCACTCTGGCTCACGCTGACCTGGAATTAACTTTGGAGACTCAGGGTGGCCTTAAATTCATGGCGATCCTCCTACCTCTGCCTCCCAAGTGCTGGGATTAAAGGTGTATGCCACCACGGCTAGTGAAATATTTTATATGCATAAATATTTTACAATTTTGTTTGGTACATCAAATATAAACCAATTATTATCTGAGCTTAAGACTTCATTTTAATGGGAGGAGAGAGAGGAGAGGGGAAAAGAGGAAACAAAAAGGACAAAGTTGGAGAGAGAAAAGGGGAAAGAGAGACCTCAAGGAGAGAGACAGGGTAATTTTTCTTGATCACAAAATATATGTGCCTGTTACCAATGATCTAATTATATTCTAATGAGTAAATAATCCAAATTTTACTGTCTTCAGAACTTGTCAATTGACACTATTATTTATTTTTTTTTTTTGAGACAAGACCAACAGTGTGGCCTCTTTTTAAAGTGTGCAAACAACTTTTGAATTTTTTTTTTATATTAGAGAGAGAGAGAGAGAGAGAAAGAATTAGCATGCCTGGTCCACCAGCCACTGCAATCAAACTCCAGATGTGTGGGCCCCCTTGTGCACATGTGCAACATTGTATGCTTGCGTCACTGTGCATCCGGCTTACATGGAACCTGGACATGAGTCCTTAGGATTTACAGGAAAGTGCCTTAATCGCTAAGCCATCCCCCAGACCTAATTAACATTATTTTCTATTAGTAAGTGTTAAAATGAAAACAGTTTCATCAGTAATGATATGAGTTTTACTTGTTGGCTTTTAAACATTATTGCTATCCATTTAGTCAGGAATATTTCCCAACTTTTCTGGGAATTGTGTATTTGCTGCTTCTAATTTGAGGTAATACAGTGAAAATATTGTATTCACAAATTTATTCATGGAGAACTAATCCTAAGTACAATAGTATCAAGGCATGAGATCTTGACAACTTTACTGAATCTTTTTTTTCTTGAAAATAGAGGCTTGTGGGATCTACCATGCATGTCTGTTCTTCCCTTTCATCATTGGAAGATACAGCAATTTTGAATTTTTGTTATTTTTTTCAAGGTAGAGTCTCACACTAGCCTAGGCTGATCTGGAACTCACTCTTTGGTCCGAGGCTAGCCTAAAATTCACAGCCTTCATTTTGCATTTGCTCCTGAGTGCTGGGATTAAATGTGTGTGTAACCATACCCAGCAAATTTGAAAAAGAATGAATATTTTTTACTTATTTATGAGAAAAAAAGAGAGAGAAAGAGAGAGAGAAAAAGAAACAATGAGCACTCCAGGGCCTGCAGCCACTGCAAATGAACTTTAGATACATGTGCCACCATGGGCATCTGCTTATGTGGGTTTTGAGGAATTGAACCTGGATCCTTAGACTTTGTAGGCAAGTGCCTTAATTGCTAAGGCATCTCTCCAGCCCAAATTTGGAATTTTTAAATCACTTTTGCTAGAGATTTGCTTTTTAATTATTTATCTGGAAAGCGAGAGCGAGAGGGAAGAATAGGCATGCCAGGGCTACTAGGCACTGCAAACGAACTCCCGATGTATGCACCCCCAGGTGCATATGGCTTATGTAGATCCTGAAAAATTGTATATGGGTCCTTTTGGCTTTGCAGGCAAGTGCCTTAATCACTAAGTCATGTCTCCAGCCCCCAGATTTAGAATTTTTTAATCAAAGATTGTCACATACCCAGTCATGAATTCATGGATGTCTTGAATTTCTAACCTCCAGACCTGTGGAAATAAATTGTTGTTGTTTAAATATTATCCAGTCAAGCCTGGTGTGGTGGTGCACACCTTTAATCCCAGCACTCTGGAGGCAGAGGTAGGAGGATCGCTGAGAGTTTGAGGCCACCCTGAGACCTCATAGTGAATTCCAGGTCATCCTAGGCTAGAGTGAGACCCTACCTCGAAGAAAAAAAGAAAACAAAGTTATCCTATCAAAGACTATTGCTATTGCAACCTAAGCAGACTTTCATGATTACTCCTAAAATATTTCTATAGATTTCTATTTTATAAGTCAATATTTCTGAGAAAACTACACAAATTAAGGCTGTATCCTAGAGCATGCACATATATAATATTAAATATAATTATTATATTATTAAATTATTTTATATTATATAAAATTATTAAACATAATTCTTATATATTATGACATATATCTTATATTATATAGTATTATTAAACATATATTATTAAATAAAATTCTTTGTACAATATATCTCTAATATTGTATAATTTTATAATGTCAGTTCTAGTGCTTACTTAAGTGATAAACATATTAGTCACAGAACAGTCCTTCAGCCATGTATTCCTACTTAATGGGGCCTAGTAATTCCAGGTACTTTTCTTGGTGCTAGAATTTCTCCAACCTATAAAACATAGTGCATTAGTCCTACATAGTAAAAACAAAATCTTCAAATTTAAAGATATTTTTCCAAGAGTAAGTTATGAAAGATAAGAGCAAGAAAACACACTATTTTAAAGATGGTTTTGTACACTTGCCTTTATCTTCTACCTCCTCTTCTCAGCCCCCATACTTGATCCACATTTCTCACTGGATTGATATACAGTGCTTTAGTGTCCTGAGGCTTAAAGTATCCATAGACTTTCAGTCAAGTCAGAACATGAAATTAGGTAACCCAGAGCAGAATCCTCAGGGCTTGTGAAGTGCTTGAGGGATTTAACTACCCAGTTCTTATTACTCAGTCTTCAGAGCTAGAACTCTGGCCAGTGCTCCAAGAAAGAGTTTGAAGATCTATCCTCTTCCTCAGTCCATCATCTTCTATTGATTCCCAGACTCTAATCTTTCATTTTTCACATTTTGTTTAACTGACTTTCACTTGTATGATTTTTTACACAAATAATATATCCTAACAACATATTGGATTCTGTTTTATATATCCAATGAATGCTTTGTGGAATTACAACACATAAAACAAAATTTAAGGATGGAGAGATAGCTTAGCTGTTAAGATGCTTGCCTATAAAGCCAAAAGACCCAGGTTCAATTACTCAGGACCCATGTAAACCAAAGGCACAAGCTGTCAAATGTGTGTGGAGTTTGTTTGCAGTGGCTTGAGGCCCTGGCACACCCACTAGTCCCCACAAAGAAATAAATAAAAATATCAAAAAATCTAGTTAATAGTTACAGATTGTTTTAATAATTTAGCTGGATAAAATTAGTTAAATTTTAACCATGGACATTTCTGTTTCTTAAGGCAAAAATCCATGGCTTAATTCTTATATACATCATATTCTATTTCATCAGATATACACAAAGTAAATCTGAATATAAATATTGAATTTTTCTATTGCAATAATTTATCAATTAGCTCAAACATTTTAGGAAATAATAGCTCACTCTGAATTTGCTGTATAATAATTATATTAGGCAGTTTATTAACTGTAATTTATGTGTTAAATTTTGAACATTGTTTCTTTTCAATATTTTAATAAACGTATGTAAAATTTTGAGACATTATTCTTCGAATGTTAATTATCCTATATGAGAGTCAAGATATTTTCGTTTTGGCTTGATTTGCTTCTTTAAAGCTGCCGAGGAAAAGGGCAAAGTATCAATTAGCACAGGACTGCACAGCTTGTAAAATATTTTTCAAAAGCTTCTGGGAGCTCCAACCTCCATAAAGAAAACCAATTCAATGTTAATGAAGCCTCCCTAAGAAAGGCCTAGGGAATGCAAGTGAGCAAAAAGCACTGGGCATAAAAGTGGAGTATGACTTGCCAAATTAGGGACTTAATCACTCTGGTCCAACCAATATCTCATTGGACCAGAAATACCACAGGGTGAGAACCAAGCTCAGGGACAGAATGCTTTCCATAATCTCTTTTCTTTCTCTTTAAAAAAAAAAAATGACACCCAAAGTAAAAAGTCTAAGGAGAATTTACCTATGACATTTGTCATTGGAACTACTCATTAAATTTGAATAAAAAGAAAAAAGAAAGAAAGACATATTCTGTCAAAGCTGCTACCCCTTCAAGGCCTTGATCCCCAGAGGAAAATTTGGGATCTTTAAGCAAGCAGTTAGATAACTCTGGACTGGTCTACAGCTTTAAAAACAACATGTTGGTTTTACAACCTCAAGTCAATTGGGTAGTTTTGTTTAAATCTAATTATGTGGTTTTGACCGGAGTGCGGCACCAGAGTTCAGAACATGGACAAAAAAAAAAAAAAAAAAAAAAAAAAAAAGAAAGGAAAGAAAAGAGTAAACTAATAAGATGGTTAATAAAATTATATCAGTTAGAGTGGCAGATGTCAACTTGGAAGGGGCTGCCCCTACATTTTGCCCCCTGTCTTCATACTTTGTAGAACAGCATTTCAACAATAACTATTTCACTGTTTATTTGCTCTGGACAATGGTTTACAATGTGTGTTACATAGTCTGCTAGAGGTCACTAAAAGATGAAGGTGGCAATATGGTACAGGCATCTTTCCTAACCCATGCCTGATCAACACGAGTATCTATACTGGTCTCACCGGCCACACTTGTAGCTATGTAACTTGAAAATGAGGTTTATAGATGTTTGAAATTTATCCAGAATATACAGATACTACTACTAAATAAGATCTATTGAGAAAGCACTGTGCTATGGGTTAATTATTTCCTAAACAGCATGCATTTTGAGTTTATTAATCCAATCTTAATTATAATTTAAATACTAATCGCTGCACTTATCAAATTGGGACCCTGACATGAAGGAAGATTAAATAGTGTTGTAAAGGTCATAGGCTAACAAGTGGTGTAAAGAGATGTACTTATGTGAATACAAAATGTTATCTCTTTGGTATGTAAAAATGCCACCCACCTATCTGTAAGTTAGGATGGCTACAATAAGATACAACAAACAGAGTGAATTATACACCCCAGTTTTGAAGGCTGTGCAGTTCAAGATCAAGATCTACAATATCCAGTGACTGGTTACAAAATATTATTTCTAGATATCTGTCTCCTCATTTTATCATGCAACCGTGGAAAACAGAGAAGACCCAAATCTTCTTATTTAAGTACGCATACTAGCTCCATTCATGAGGGCCCAGCCCTTGTGAATCATTGGCTCTCAAAGGCTCTACCACCAAATACTATCACAATAGAGATTAGATTTGAATACATGAATTTTGAGTGTGGGGCATAAACATGCAGTCTCATTACCTGTATATCTGTTCTAGATAGTACTTTATTGATTTAATATATCCTATTTTGTTAATGCATGTTCACTAACGTTCTTGCTTTGAATGGCAAACACAGTAGTTATGATCTTTGGTTTCTACCAGCTCTTTCTTCAGTTTATTTTACCACCTTTTATTAAGTTTGTTAACGACTTACAGACTTCTTTATGATGTCAGGCATATCATTTATTATCACAAAGAAATTTGTTACAAATACCCCTTAAGTATGTGACATAATTATTTTTTAATATTTTTTATTTATTTATATGAGAGCTAGAAAAAGACAAACCAAGAGGAGACAGAATGGGCGTGCTAGGGCCTCTAGCCACTGCAAACGAACTCCAGACGCATGCACCACCTTGTGTATCTCACTTTACATAGATACTAAGGAATTGAACCTGAGTCTTTTGGCTTTGCCAGCAAGACCCTTAACCACTAAGCCATGTCTCCAGCCCTGAAATATCTAATTATCTAACAGGAGGATGCTAAAATTCATGACGTTAGCCAAGTTGACTTTTAGTTTGGGTTCCATATTTGGAGCCAGATTTTCCTTGTTTAAATTCTTGAGTATGAGCCATTTAAATTTATGGAATGCTCCTTACTTGTGTTTCAGTTCATTTTCAGATAAATTTTCAACCTTCTTTAAATATTTTTTTCATTCATTAGCTTTATTGAAAGGTATATCCCTTAGTACCAAATAAAAGGTAGTTCATTAGGTTTCCTCTCCCAACTCAAAAGTTAATGATGAGGTTTCCAAATGTTGAGGTATATCAACTTTTTGGGAAACTGAATAGTTATAAAATATGGTTTACAAAACCTAAAGATAAAATACACTGATACTTCAGTTTATTTTACACCATTCATTTGCTTCATCTTGCCACACAAACTAGTATGTATGCCACTCAACATAAAATAAAATGTAGGATTTTCTATACACATTAAATTAGGAGCTATATGACTTCATCCATCTTCAAATCCAATGAATATATACTGAATCTTACTCTTGTTTCAATATATCAATTCCTTCCATTATGACTCAGGTTTAAAAGCTCATTTCATTAGATCAAGTCCATTGGTAAAGTCAACTGTCTGTAAATCCATTTAGCCACAATCAACCCTTATCACAGCAGTAAAATGCATCAAGATATGTTACAAGACCCACACAGGGCATATGCACAAGGGAGGAAGAAAAAGGAGGATTCCAGGTCATCTTTAATTCATCCTTACCATACTGCTTTGTGATTTCTTGTTAAATCTTCACAGTACTTGTGGTGGTTTGATTCGGGTGTTCTGAATGCTGCGACCCCAGCTGATGGCAGTTTTGGAATAGGCTCCATGTTGGAGGTGTGTTGTTGGGAGCAGGCTTATGGGTTTTATAGCTGTATTCCCTTTGGCAATGTTTGGCACACACTCTAGCTGCTACTGTCCATCTGATGTTGGCCAGGATGTGATGTCCAGCCTCTGCTCATGCCCTCATGTAGCTTCCCCTTGAGTCCGCAAGCCAAAATAAACCCTTTCTTCCCAAAAGCTGCTTTGGGTCAGGTGTTTTGTGCCAGCATCAGGAAGCTGACTGCAACACCACTATAATTTCATCTCAAAGAGATCCTTTTTTTAAATTTCCCTAGGATATATTCCATAGTTTATTCTTTCATTGTGGAATATTCAAAATTTTAAACATAGGTCCTAACTTTGGTGACATCTCAGCTAAAAGAAAATACCAAAAGCTAAGCAGGGAGAAGGCAGTGTAATTCACTTCACTTTTAAGTCCATAAAGTAATTTAATACTGTAAAACTTTCCTATCACAAATACAACGAATAGCCAAGAACTTGGCTTGCATTATCATGAATGACTATTCTATGATTCACTTAAAACTGAATAAAAACTTATACTAAATTAGTCCTAAATCCAAACTATAGGTCTATAGAATATACTTCCCTTATTCAAACCTGTGTAATTTCTTTATTGAGACATACATATACAAACCTCAGTAGACACTTTCACAAAATGTGATCTGTGCCAGAAAGCTGGGATGTGAGGACTTCTCCATCACAGGCCTGATGGGCGGAATTCATATGATCTTATAATGACTGACCAGTCACCCTAAACTCCACCTCTAACAGTCACTTGTTAACAAAACATTTACTTTATTTAATCATAGAATTTTAATTGATTTGAATTTTCTGTATCAATTTCAAATAAATAGTATGTGACCTTCAATGTAACTTTATGCACAGAATTATCTAGTAATGGAATGCTTTCAGTAAAGCTCTGTGAAATAAATCTATATTAATCTAGAAAAGACACATAAAATTCTCTTATGAAGCTGTGACTCAGTTTTTTTCAAATTATACCTGGATAAGTTTATTTATGTATTTTTCATTAACCTCATATATCATTTATCGTAAGTTATTTTCGATAGCTGAATTACCTATGCACCACTACAGTGCTTTTACATTTACTACCCTCCACAGGCAAAGGCATAGAGAAGAATGGTAAAATGAGAAAAATAAGCAATAATTTAGAGCTGATAAAAATGTATTCAATTGTTTTTCACAAAACGTCTTTCCATAAAAGCACAAATCTTATTTTTCAGTACAGTCAGGGGTGCAAATGGATGAGAAGAGATATTGGGAGGAAGGGTGAGAAGGAGAGTCAATAAAAATTAAATATGTTAGGGCTGGAGAGATGGCTTAGCAGTTAAGCGCTTGCCTGTGAAGCCTAAGGACTCCGGTTTGAGGCTTGATTCCCCAGGACCCACATTAGCAAGATGCACAAGGGGCGCACACATCTGGAGTTTGTTTGCAGTGGCTGGAAGCCCTGGCGCACCCATTCTCTCTCTATCTATCTGCCTCTTTCTCTCTCTGTCTCTCTGTCACTCTCAAATAAATAAATAAAAATGAACCAAAAATATTTTAAAAAATTAAATATGTTATGAATAAGCCATGTGGAAACCTACTTTTTCATAGCTAAATATATATAAGTGTTTATATAGATAGATGATAGATAGATAGATACATAGATAGATAGATAGACAGATAGATAGATGATAGATAGATAGATAGATAGATAGATAGATAGATAGAATGAAGAAGGTTTGAGTAGAAGGCCCTGATGGGGGTGGATAATGCTGTGCCCAGAAGCCAGAGTTCTTTACAAGAAATTTTTTTTTTCTGCCAATGTAGGATACATTTTAGCACACTATCAGTGAGGTCCCTCATTACATCAAAGCTTTATAGGCTATTGCCAAATCTCGGTTGCCCACCAAAATTATATGGTAAGACCCAATTGATGAAGACAGCACATGCTTGGGTTACAGGTCATTGAAATATCAGTCTAGAGCTAATCTTGAAGCTTTGTCCCTGATAACTAGCTGTCAGGGTGCTGGAATGGCCTTTACAGCCTGTTTGGGGGGAAAAGCCATCAACAGTATTAACCAGCAGTGGGCCTTATGTGTTTTCTGGATGGCAAGCCAGGCCAAATACACCAACTGGTGTATTGATGGATATCTGTTATGGTGGAAATCAAATGTTCTCTGGTTGGATTTGAGGCCCACTCTATGGGAGGGGATTCATGCCTAGTACTGAAAAGCTTTTGACTGGGGAGGTCATAAGCCTTGATATAGGAGAAACTGCTGCTATCTATAGCTAAATTGATATACTGTGCATCTCCAAATTATTCTCTATTTACTTATGTTTAATCCCATACATTAATGCTGCTCTTATTTTTGGTTTTAAAAAAGCTTTTCTTTTCAGATGGCAGTGACCACTATGGTGACTCTATGGTGACTCAACACTCACCAAAGTGCTCAGAAGAAGTAATAGTAGACTAAACATCGTAGAGTGAGACATCTGCATCACACCCTCCAAGGCTCAGAGACCATGTGGAAGAGATGGAAGAAAGAATGTAAGAAATAAAGGAAGGGAAGGGGTGCTTTGCAGAACATATGGTATACTTCTAGAAATCTACTGGAATAATAGATTACATGGAGTTTGATCAGACCACAGTAAGTTTGGAAGAAGATTGAAAATTGAAAAGGGATAATTGAAAATGACTAACATATGCATTTTTCATTGTTCATAATATTGCAAAGGCTTATAGATTCAAAATATTTCTTAAAATAACGATGGAATACATGGTCTAATAAATATGTCTAATTATTTTATGACTTACTTTACTCATTGCTATGATTAAATACCTGATAAGAACCAGGGTTTATTTCCATTTACATTTCCCAGGCACTGAGAGGTACAGTCCGTCAGAGCTTGACAAATAGCTTGACAGCTGGTCCATATGTATGCACATTCAGGAAGTGAGAGAATGACAAAGAAATTAACCTGAGTATAAACTATCAAAGGCCACAGGAACTGGGATACTTCCTCAATCAAAGTTCCATCTCCTATTGTTTCTACATCCTTCCTAAGCAGCATCACCACCTGGAGACCAAGCACTAAAACACATGAGTCTATGGGCCTGTGTCCAAGCACACAGTAGCCCTGTCCATACATGCTGAGATATAGATGCCTGTTAATTCTATGAAAATCCTTTCTTTGTTGAAGGAAAAAACTTTTAATATATATTTAAATCTTAGAGGGATCAAGTCATATTTTGTTAATTTAAAGTGTATCTCAAAATCGACAAAGTTAAATTTTCTGTTTAAATGGATAATAAATCCAGTCTAAAAGCTATTAATTTGCTGGAATTCCACCACTAAATGCTTCATTTCCCTCTTTCCTTCCTGTTTTCTGTTCATTTAACATGTTTCCTTGGACTTTAGCTGTTCGTATTAATTTTCACATCATTCCTGCTGCAGACTGTTTAATTCCATAGTTTATTGAACATCACAGTTTCTGAACAACATCAATAAAAAAATTGAAAAATAAAGGGCACAACATAATGGCTTGCACCTGAACTCATGATTCAGCTTGAAGGTTTTAGCTTGAATATCACCTTATATTTGATTTTTTCCTGCATAGCCTGAAAAAGTAATTTTCCATTGTAATCTTCATATGTAACCACACATCAGTAACTTCCTCTCTTCCAGGTTAAAAGCACCCTTTCAATTCTCTTATTTGTGGAAAAAGCGTAGTAATCATTATTAACACTTTAATCTTGGAATTCTTGAATTATTTTTCATTTCCTGGTCAGGGTACATCTCCTTTCCTTTGTGTACACTTCTTCTATTTATTATAAAGAAAGCTCATCCCACAAATTACAAGAGTTATATCACAAAAATAGCACCCAAAGGGAACCATATGAAATGGCCTGATAAACAATTTCCTCAGGTAGTATATTTTAAACTGCTGTATAAAGGTCTTTCTAACTTATTATTTGTCTATTTATGAGGAATCACATTTAAAACCATCAAAACCTGAATAGTGTTCATATTACAATATGCCTATTTATACAGTTTGTTTCAGCAGCTCCAATTCCAAATGGTTTCTGAAGTACTTAGGAGTCTGAGACTCTCTCTCTCTCTCTCTCTCTTCCTCTCTCTCTCTCCATATATATATATATAATTTCTTGAGTCACCTCTTGGGAAGAAACCAAATCTTTACTATTGTTTCACTTCCACGGGGCTACACATTCACCTCTACCCTCCCCCCCCAACAAAAAACCTTTGACCAGAACTTTTTACCGTAACATTCCTATCCTGGCTTTCTATGTAATGACATATTTGGAAATGTTAGAACCAGAATGTCTCCATTTTTGGACTCTGCCAATCTCTATGTTTTCCAAGAGAGACCCAGACCACCCATCCCAAGTATCATTTTCCCATAATGGCCCAAACCACCTGTGGGATTATCATGGCTCTGACAGGATGTGATGTCTGTTCTCTTCTCTGTCATGCTTTTCCTCCCTGACATTATGAACATGGTAAGCAAAAATAAAATCTTTCCTTCCAATTTGCTGCTTTTGGTTAGGTATTTTGTCTCCACAATGAGAAGGTAGCTGTGAGGGATGAGATGTAAGAAGAGTTCACTGAAATCATCCCACCTACTGAAGAGAGACATAGAGAAGAGTATTTGTGCAGTAATGAGCAGGGACATGGTAGACACACAATTGGATCATGAGCTCTATACATGTGATCAATTGCCACAAAAGTATACATTAGCTAACAATACTACCTAATCTAAGAGTAGCTTGGAAAGATCACTTTTCACAATTAAGGGTGGGTGATGAGTATATTAGAAGTCTAAAACTGCAGTGTTCCAGTTTATTAAGGTCTAATTTAGGTTTAATTTATTAAGGTCTCATTTTAGGTTAGATAATGTGAAGCTGTCTAATAAGTGAGAATAAATGTGATCCAAACTTATGTTAAAATTCTGTGGACTGTATTTTTATGTTTGCTATCTTTATTAACTTACTGTATCATTTATATGTGGTTTTCCAATTGGCAAAAGGAGGATAATGTATGCAAATAAACACAGCCAGGATTTAGGTAAAGGGAGATTTTATGTCAAAAATTATTATAATAATGTAATGAGATGAAATCTCTGGCTACATAATCTGAATCATTTCAAAAATTAAAGAAAAAAATCTTTGTTTATTATATTTATTCTGTTGTTTTGTTTGTTATTCCCTGGGAAAGATAAGCAAGGCTAGCAGAAATTACTGGAAATAAGAACAGACAGACAGTGGATATGATCAGAAAGAATATTTGATGTGTAGTAAAAGTTTCCCTTGGTGGACCAGAATTCTTGGAATGAGTTGTTATGAATATATTCTGCATATTAGAGTTTATTTAAAATTGAAAGCAAGTCTACATAAATAGAATAGGTCTAAAGTAAGTAATAAGTTATCGTAAGCATTAGTTCAGATATATATAAGATTAAATGAGATTTTGACATATAATATTGCTTAACTATTGTCATATGTTAACTCATAACCTCAGGGATGGAGGTTATCATTAAAAGACTTAAAAATGGAACTTAAGAGCCAGGCATGGTGGCACATGCCTTTAATCCCAGCACTCGGGAGGTGGAGGTAGAAGGATCACCCTGCCAGGCCACCCTGAAACTACATAGTGAATTTCAGGTCAGCCTGAGCTAGAGTGAGACCCTACTTCAAAAAAAAAAAAAAAAAAACAGGAAAAAAGAAAAGAAAAAAATAGAATCTTAAAATGTATGATCATGAGGTTGTAATGTTTATTATTAATATTTTCTTTTATCTTACTCAAAGAATCTTCCATAGCACAGAACTTCAATTCAATTGAGCTGATTATTGAGTGTATAATGTAAACAAAAATGATTCAAAGCCTTTCAAAATGTTCAGCTTAACCATAGTATAGATCTAGATTAAGAATGAGTTGAATGAATCATTTTGCAAGATGTGCCAACAAAGTGCTACATGCATCTGGAGTTCATTTGCAGTGGCTGGGGCCCCTGGTATGCCCATATTCTCTCTCTCTCTCTCTCTTTCTTTCTAGCTCTCTCTCAAATTAATAAATTAATTAAATTAATTAAAAAAATAAATATGTAACTTTGCATCCATACAAATGCTTTCTTTTTAGGGCAATATATGAGATATGGCACTGTAGCAGACAGCTTCAGTTTCGCTGAGACGAACTTCCAGACAAGGCACAGCTATGGAAGGAAGGGATTTATTGAAGCTTACAGATCCAGGAGAAGTTCCATAATGGCAGAAGAAGCTGGCCTGCTTTCACAGGCCCAAACAGAGAAAAACCAGAAGTCAAAAGCCACACAGCACAGCACACTTCTGGAACTCCAGCTAAGCACACTTTGCATATCTTTAGATTGGAATTTCAAAGCCAACACCACACCTTAGTGCTGGACAGTAAGATCCATCTAGTGAGGCTGGTGGCTGCAGATCCAAACTACAAGCTAATAAAACACTGAGTATATTGGGGGCCATCTATTCTAACTACCACAGACATTAAATGCATTCTCATTAAAGTATCACGTTTTCTCAAAGTTTAGGCTTAAAATATCTTTATTTTAAAATCAAGTTATCATAAAATTTAAACACTTGAATAAATGATTGGCATGCATTTTTCCAGATAAATATTATCTGCCTATATGTATGTTCTATATCTCCTTATCTTTGCAAGAAAATGCAATTATTGTGTGCTAACTACAGAGTTCTCTTCCTTCTGTGTTCAGATAATTATCACCTGCAAAGCACAACATTGCAGGTGTGAAAGAACATCTTTCTTTTTTATTAAAAACATCAGCCAAGGAGAATACTGAAAGGAGAAAACAAGCAAATGTGTGAAATTAAAGAAGAAGGGTAGGAGAAACAAAATGTGTAAGTAAATATGTAAATCTAATATTTTAAATAAATGAGTTTTATTATTTTGGTACTAATAACAAATTAAAAATGTATTTGGCCTAAATATTGGCTTTTCACTTGTTAAATTCTATCATAAGCTTGACCAAATCAAGAGTGAGCTATGAGATTGTGTCTTGGGCCAGTCTGTGGGGATATTTCCAGGAAGGATTGGTAGAAGAAGGAAAGCCTTCCTGTATAGTGGGTAGCCCTTCAAGGATGGAGGACTGTATGTGAAGAAGGTCTCGAAGAACACAGGGCCTTTTGCCTGGCTGCCCTTACTACTTGCTGGAGCATGCATTCATCCTGTTGCTTCCATCCTTTGTGGACATTAGAACCCAACTTCTTCAATTTTCTAACATGGACTGAAGAGCAGCCTGTCTCTAGGAATCCTCCAGCCCTTCAGCGCCAGCTTTAGACACTGAGTTAACCAGCCTCATGGATAAACAACTACTGATTCTCTACCTGTCCAGTCTGCAGACAGGCATTGTTGGACTACTCACCCTGTATCCTGTAAACCAATGCAATAAATCCTTTCTATAATATATTCTCATTCCAAAAGTTCTGTACCTCTAGAGAGCCCTGACTAATACACCACTGAGAGGTGCTTTATAAAATCTGTTATACCAAAACTAGTTTTTATTGGATAGCTAGCAGCCTCAAGTATCTCCGCATAATGTCAGATCAAATTGTTGGAGATTGTGGCCCGCTTGTTTTCAGGAGATTATTTAACTTAATACTTGAAATTATTTTTGGTTTCCCCAATTGCACCACCTGTAAAGCCAGTACTTAGAGCTCCTAGCTATACTATAGGATGTAATCTTCTACAAAACCAACACAGAAAAGAATCATGATTCACAAAGTCACCAAGATCATTCACAGAATTACCAAGAGGAAATATTGTAAGCATAATTCAAATATGATTTGGTGAAAGGCATTATTAAAGTATTTTGTTTGCAGAAAATAGTTTCCTTTGAATTAAGAAATCGTATATAGCCTTTGAAGAATTTTTTTAAAAAACTTTATTATAGAAGAATCAAATTTTATGCAATTAATATGAGTAATGTATACATGACCTTTTAATAATTGCTTATTTATCCACTAAAAAATTAGGAATTTGGCTGGATAGATGGTTCAATGGTTAAGTAACTTGCCACTAAGATTAACCTGGTTTTGATTACCCAGACCCATGTCAAGCCAGATGTACAAAATACCACATGCATCTTAAGTTCATTTGTAGCAGATAGAAATCCTGGTGCACCATTCTCTCCTCTCTCTCCCCCTCTGTCTTTCCTTCCCCCTTATGAATAATTAAAAATATTTTAAAAATTAAGAATTTTCTGATGATGCCAATCAAAAATAAAAGTTTGAAATCACAGACATAGGGGAAATATAAAATTAAATGAAGAATTATTTTAGAAAAACATGAAATTGAATATTGATATACTTGCTAATTTATTTTTTTAAGTTGGGGTACTAAGATACTAATAAGTTTAATACTGAACAAACAAGTAAGATTAGATTTAAGCAATTCATCTAATAATAAACTAGTCCAGCTGGGAATGGTGGGCTTGACTTTAATTCTATCACTCTGGGAGGCAGAGCTAGGGGGATCAGCATGAGTCTGAGGCAAGCCTGAAAGTACACAGTGAATTCCAGGTCAGTCTGGGCTAGAGTGGGACCCTACCTAAAAAGTTAGTGAATAAATAATTAGTTCAATGAATCACTAACAATGTTTAATAGGTTAAAATATAATAATTTAATAATAAGTGAAATAATTATGATTTATTAACTATTTAGTTTAGTTTTTCATTTTATCTTATTTTTAGACACACAGAGAGAGAGAGAAAGAGAGGGAGAGACAGAGTATTGGTGTGCCAGGGCCTCATCCACTGCAGTCAAACTCCAGATGCTTCCATCACCAACTGGGAATGTGTGACCCTGCACTTGCCTTACCTTTGTGTGTCTGGCTAATATGCGATCTGGAGAGTAGAACATGGGTTCTTAGGTTTTGCAGGTAAGTACCTTAACTGCTAAGCCATCTCTCCAGCCATATTTTATTTTATTATTATTTTTTTAATTGAGAGAGAGAGAGAGACTAAGAGAGAGAAAGAGGCTGAGAGAAAGAAAATGGGCACACCAGGGTCATCAGCCACTGTAAACAAATTCCAGATGCATGAGTTACTATGTACATCTGGCTTACTTGGGTGCTGAGGAATAGAACCTGGGTCCTTTGGCTTCATCTCTCCATCCCTACTCTAGTTTAGTTAGAGAGGAAAAGAAGAAATAAGTACTTTTAGAGTTGTATTACAAGAAGCAATCATTCAATGACTAACGTATTTCATCTAAATTGTATGTCACACAATTACAAAATTTGTAATTTGTGATTATAAAAATTACACAATTTTAAGTAAACATGCTAATTTAGTTAAAGTCTTTTATGAATTTGAAATGAAATAAAAAATAATGTGGGGCTTAACAGCTTATTTTTTAAATCCTTGAATTCAAGAAAGTACATAAAAGTAGGCATTGATGGTGGTCATCAATATGAATATTTCTTCCAAGCATACCAAATATTATATTTTCCAGGGATTTTTGGCTAATTGACAGAATATAATTCACTTATGGAACAGAATAGGACAACATGCTCTCTCTTCCCTGTCAGAGGTTATTCCTGAAGCCATGAGTGAAGATGGATTCTCTGTCAGCCTGTGGACGTGCATACTGAGAAGAGCATTTTTTTGTATATTTATTTATACTGTTTGTTGGCTTATAATTTTAAGGAATACTTCCCAATGTAGACACTGGTAATGGAAGTATGATCTATTTCATAATAAAATTTAAAACAAACAGTACTCATTGATTTTTTTAAGTTTTCTAATATGTAAAAGATGCTAATGTATTTTTTATCTTATAGTATTGTGACTTTCAAATTAAGTATTTCATAATGTGCTTAGTAAAGTTCATGATATAATTGACATTCCATTACATTTCTATTTTTAGTTTATAGTAGGTGCAATGGCCTGGTATATTTCAGTTTGGCAAGGGTTCAATTGTCTGGGAAATTGAATGATATAGCTTGAATTAAGTAGCTGAACACAGTGAGGACCATAGAGTACAGCACAATGGCTACATACTTACTGTGTGCCCCTAGATAGAGAACTCAGTGCAACCATCATGTTCAGACTCCTCATATTTAGTTTGGGTTTTGGTTTCCTGAATATATGCTTCATACTTAGTATTTTTTAGATCATATTCTAAAAAGACAGGGCCATGGATCCACCGAGCTAGACAAAATGATTATATGGCATATTATAGGAGCCAAAAGGGTCAAATGACCCAAAGCTTATTGTGGAAATTACAAGCCCAAGCTAAGATAATATAAGAATTACTGAATGAGAGAAGTACCACCATAAATGGAAGATAAACACAAGATTGTGGAAATAGTTGTCTAAAGGCAATGTGCTACAGAATCCCTGTGCTCAGAATGTTGTCCTTGTGTTTATGTTCAATGTCTGCCTGTCTTATGTTTTAGCCAAAGTTCACGAATCTAATAATTTGTCTCCTCCAAAACAACTTTACAAGGTGACAATAATACTGGCTATTGAAGTACATGTATTGGCATGTGTGACAGTTTGAATAAGGTGCTCCCCATAAATTGACGGATTCTTTTTTTTTTTTTTTTTTTTTTTTGAGGTAGGGTCTCGCTCTAGCTCAGGCTGACCTGGAATTCACTATGTAGTTTCAGGCTGGCCTTGAACTCATGGCAATCCTCCTACCTCTGCCTCCCAAGTGCTGGGATTAAAGGCGTGCACCCCCACGCCCACGCCCAGCAATTTAACAATTCTTAATGATTGCTCCCCAGCTGGTGGCAATTTGCTAAGTTTATTAGCCCCTAGTTTGCCAGTGTTCATTTCACTCACTCTTCTCCTGCTGTTGTCTACCTGATGTTGGCAAGGAGTTGATATGCAGCCTCTGCTGTATCACCTCTTCACTAACATCATAAAGCTTCCATTCAAGATTGTAAGTCAAAGTTACCTCTTTCCTCCCCTAACCTGCTTCTGGTTGGATGTTTTATTCCAGCAGTGACAAGAGAACTACAACAGAAACTGAATTCATTGCATGTTATATCACGGATAGTCGTGAGTTTATGGGGTCAGGGGCAGAGTATGATGGTTTGAATCAGATGTCCCTCCTAAACTTCTAAGTTCTGAATATCACGTGCCAGATGGCAACAATTTTGGATGTGGAGTCTTACTTTGGGGGAAAATTTAGGGATATTAGAGCCAGAACCCCCTTGCTAGAGTTCTTCTTACTCTCCTGCTGCTGTTATATGGCCTACTTGTTGTGAAATCTGCCATCCTGGGGTGGCCCCTGGAATATGCAAGCCAAAGTAAAGCCTTTCCTCTCACCAGCAATAAACTTTCCATTATGATAAAGTTTTCAGAGCTCATGGTAAAGCCATGAAGAAACATAAAATGGGGTAGGAAGAGGAAACAATGAATGAAAATGAGAACGGATGTATCTCATACATTAGACACGGTATATTTTCAAAAATCCAATGTCTTTTTGTGTCATCGAAAAATCACTTGCCCCAGGAAAATAAAGAAATCAATACCTAAATAAGTAATGAGAAACCTTGAGAGTTTATTCAGAAGATAAAGGTGCTTGCTGACCAAGACAAATGTACAAAATGAGGCATGTGTCTGGAGTTTGCTTGAAGTGGCAAGGAGTTCTGGCTCTCTCTCTCTCGCTTTCTCCCTCTCTCTCTTTGTGTGCACTCTCTTCTTGCAAATAAAGTAATAAAACTTTTAAAAAGAAAGATTTCTTTAACCATTCATGTGATTTGAACAAATAGCATAGACTAAATATTGGAAATAAGTCCAGTAGAAACTGTCTGTCTCTGATGTTTGGAAAGTCACCCTCAAAATGTACCCACATTTATGCTCACTCATCTAATTAATACTCCACATTGATGACCGGTGATCTCAGCAGCTCCACTATATGCTTTTAAAGGACAATAAGAATTAATCTGCTGCAGAATTTAAGCAGCAAAGCAGAGCAACAATCAATCATCAATAACAAAATTTGGAAGGAACAAGAATAGCAATTCAAGAAGCAAAATTAAACTGTTTAAGGAGTAAAATATTTTTCTCTGAGAAAAGTTTGAGACAAGCAAATAAAATGTAAAGTCAGGTCACCATAACAGTACTTCCCCAAAACAAACAAACAAACAAAAATGTCCCTGGAAAGGAAGGGAAGAATAGTAAGTGGAATAGCAATTTTTCATGCTTTAGGCATTCATCAAGAACCATACTGAAGAAAAATAAGTAAATTTAAATATTCAGTTTTGAGTCCAGGTCCTGGTGCATGGAAAATATATGTACCAGTCTTTACCAACACTGAGAACTTTTAAAATAGCTAGAACAAGCCTGTAAAAAAAGAGGATAAAGGAAAGAAGAAACCTAAATGTCATAAAATTCAGGTTTCCTTTCAACTTTTTAAAAAATTTTCATTGTTTATTTTTATGAGAGAGAGGGAGAGAAAGAAACAGAGAAAGAGAGATAATTGACACACCAGGGCCTCCAGCCACTGCAACTGAATTCCAGACACCTGTGCCACCTTGTGATCATGTGTAACCTTGCAAACTTGCATCACCTTGTGTATCTGGCTTATGTGGGACTTGGAGAGCCAAACATGGGTCCTTGGGCTTCACAGGCAAGTGCCTTAATGGCTAAGCCTTATCACCAGCCCTACTTTAATCTTTTTATCAATGATATTTGAAGGTAGATATTAGATGCTAGAGTCTAAGGAAACAAAGGTTAATAGTTTTTCCAGATAATAGAAGCTCACTGATTTAACACACTGTAATTCCTTTCTTAGAACATCATTTAAGATTATGCTTCTTTTGATACTGCAGAATAAGCAAAGGAGGAAGACATAACATATAGGTCATTGCAATTCCACCTTTGGAGGTGGAGCCTGCCTAGAGAGCAGCCATCTTGAAGAGTGAATGACGGGGCTTTCTAGAAAGCAGGTATCAGGGATAATGTCACACTAGTAAATACAGAGTATAGACAAATTCATGGACATGATAATTGCACATAGGTCAAAAATAATAATGAAGGCCATTATAAAAAGCACAAAAAGCTATTTAGGAAAGGAATTATAACTACATATATTTTTTTGGCTACTTAATAATGAATATTTAGGTATTTATTATGATAAATGTATTTATTGTTTATGGGAAAAGCAAGTAAAGCCAAAGTAAGGTTTGTACATGAACATGAAAATTCAATCATCACTTAAATTGCCCTCAGTAAAAATAAAGATGACAGATGACAAAAGGTAAAATAAGTAGGTGGAACAGAAGGAAGGTGCAGTATAATTGTAATAATTATATTCAGAATTCAAGTCATAATTGTTATAATTCAGGAAATTTGAACTAGATTTTAAGCAAAATATGTTAAACTTCAGAGAGACCCAATAGAGAACAAATTCACAAAAGAGGGAGGAGATAAAGTACAGGTGACACAGGGAAGCTAATTCATTATTTTATTGATGACAGAAAAACCAACACTATTTAAAATATATGGAATTGTGATGCAAAATGTGGTGATTTAGTCATGTCCATTTGAGCTGATGTGAGTGGCTTTATGTGGACGTCCTATTCCATATCCCTCTAGTGCAGGACACAAGAGACATTCTCAGGAGACCTCAAGGGAGAAACAGGAACTGAAATATTCTACCAACAATAAAAGCTAAAAGCTGAATTCACTTAAATATATTAAAAACAGGTTCTCCTTGGTTATTTATAATCAAGTTATTTAATATGGCCACAATTTCTTAAAAAAACATTATTCTTGCTATATATGATATAATGCTGGTGAGTATTTTCTCTTCTCCTTCCAAAATATGTCTGAAAAATTATGCTATATTTAAATTTCAAATGCTATTTTTTCTGATGTTGAATATAAACTTGGTTTGATTCTTCCTTAGATTCATGCGGCTTTACTTCAGATGCTCTTGCCTCTGAGAAGTCTTTTGGCTGTAAAAGGTTTTTCAAATCTGGGGACTGGGGAAGATCAGTACTGTTAGTATTGCAGTCAGCTTTGCATTGCTGGTAGAAATCACCTGACCAAGAGTAACTTGTGGGGGGGGGGGAAGAAAAAGGTTTATTTGGCTTACAGACTCAAGGGGAAGCTCCATGATGGCAGGGAAAAAAGATGGCATGAGCAAAGTGTGGTCATCACCTCCCAGCCAACATCAGGAGCACAAGAACAACAGGAGAGTGTGCCTAACACTGTCAAGGGGAGACTGGCTATAACACCCATAAGCCCGCCTCCAACAATACACTTCCTCCAGGAGGCATTAATTCCCAAATCTCTATCAGCTGGGAACCTAGCTTTCAGAACACCTAAGTTTATGGGGGACACCTGATTCAACCCACCACATTCTATCCCTGTCCCCCATAAACTGATAACCACCCATGATGTGAAATGCAATGCATTCAGTCCAACTTTAAAAGTTCCCATAGTTTCTTAATCAATCCTAATGATGTTCAAACATCCCCATTATTCAAGGTCTTTTAACTGAGCCATAATACCAAAAAATCCCCCCAAGTAACCATAATGGCACAGAATAAACACACTGCAAAAGATGGCACTGGACATAGCAAAGAAATATTCAGCCAATACAAGATTTAAACAGGGCAAAAATCAAACTCTATAGTTCTAAGTTCAACAACTTTAGTCAGTGACAGTTCTCAAAGTCTAATTCTAACCAGCAACAAGTTTCTGCAATTCCATTTTTTCTCCTCCAGCTAGGCTACTCATAGTCCAAAAAACTTCATCAGGGGCCATAAAATCTTCTTAGCAGCTATTTTGTGGTCCCAGCATCTCCACTACAACCCATGGTTCATCCTTCCAGCTGCATCAGGTCTCCATGCAGGCATCCAGCAAACCTGCTTCACACTGCCAATGGCCAATTTCAAAACATAAGACCATGTTGCAAATTCAATGACCTCTCTTTTCTATATTTCTTATATTCCACAATACCAAGTTTTGTATCAAATTGTTAATTCAGGAGGGGATTAAACAGACTTTGAAGAATAAGACACTCTTTCAGCATTCAGGCCCCTCCAAAAGACTGCATTCTTTCTGTTGTCCCAATGCAGGTCAGCTGGCCCAACCTCAATGGTTGTAAACTTTGATGCAATTATGGCTGAACGGGCAGAAGCTTTGGCCCAAAGATTTCATTCTATCTCTTCCATGTCCCTCTGCTGATACCAGTCCACTTCTACAAAAAGCAACCCTGCACAAGTTGTCAGGACATGTGCATAAAATCAAGTCTCTCACAGAAACTGCTTCTAGCCCAGTCCAGGCAAAACTCTTTTTCACCCTCTAAGCCAAACCACAGTTGATAGTTCTTACTATTTTCAGGTCTTTCAACTCTGTCCAGAATGGTCCACCAAGCTGTACTTGCAGCACTGCAAGGCATCTCTCAGTCCAAGGTTTCAAATCTTTCCACATTCCTCTTGAAAATCAGCTCCAAAAGGCCAAAGTTACACAGTCAGATTTCAAGCAGTAATGACTCCCCTCAATATACCAACTTTACTGTTGCAGTCAGGTTTGCATTGCTGGCAGAAATCTCCTGACCAAGAGTAGCTTGTGGGGAAAAAAAAAAAAAAAAGTTTATTTTGGCTTAAAACTTGAGAGGAAGCTCCATGATGGCAGAGGAAAACATTGGCATGAACAGAGGGTGGACATCACCTCCTCATCAACATCAAGTAGACAATAGTAACAGGACAGTGTGCCAAACACTACCAAGGGGAAACTGGATATAACACCCATAAGACAGCCCCCAACAATACACTGCCATCAGGAGGCATTAATTCCTAAATCTCCATCAGCTGGGAACCTACCATTCAGAACACCTAAGTTTATGGGCGATACCTGAATCAAACCACCACAGTTAATGATAAAAATCAAGTATGCCTAAAGCCGGGCATGGTGGCGCACGCCTTTAATCCCAGCACTCGGGAGGCAGAGGTAGGAGGATCGCCATGAGTTCGAGGCCACCCTGAGACTCCATAGTGAATTCCAGGTCAGCCTGGGCTAGAGTGAGACCCTACCTTGAAAAAAAAAAAAAAATCAAGTAATCCTTTAAATGCAGTGTGATGTATAATTTATCCTCATATAACAAGGATTTATGTGCTATAGACCTTTTTCATTAAAGGGCCAGGGGACAAGAAGAGATACTTGGGGCTTTTCTTTCTGTTTTTTAAGCACAACTCTGGAAGCCAAAAATTATTTTGTTCCAGATTTACTAATAAACCTATCTGTGTGTATTTGTTTGAGCTATTTAATACATGATGGATATTCCCAATAGGCACATAAAATAATGTTTAACAGCTATAAATGTCAAGGAAATTAAAATAAACCATTATATGAAAATATCTATAATCAATAGACTGTTTCTATTTAAACATATGACCTACCTCTAGCTATAGTGAAGAAATAGAATTTGTTTACAATTTTGGAATATATAAAATGTGCTTTAAATGATTTATAGGAAATTCAGAGAATAATTCATTAGTTTGAGGCCAGAAGCAACTCATACATCCATCTTCAAGCAAAATCTCCTATTAATTATGGCATATTCATATAAAGGATAGCATGCAATGCTAAAAAGAGAAAATTATTCTCTTATGTGGATGGAAGGATTAATTCTATGCACAAAATATTAAAAAAGAAGTATGTGATACTATATTGATGGATGATCTCAATCATAGATACAAAACTGGCCAAAAAAGGATTGGCTGTCATAGAAATCATACCTTGAGAGATTAAAAAGTGAGTAGATAGATTCTACTTACTGGTAAACTTCATGTTATGATCTGGTTGTAGGTATAAACATGTTTTTCACCTTTGTAACTTAAAAATATAAACTTAGGGATGGATAGATTTCTCTGGTTAAAGGTGCTTACTTGCAAAGCCTGATGGCCTGAGTTCAAATCCTAAGTACCCAAGTACAGCCAGATGCGCAAATTGGTACATGTATCTGGAGTTCAATAGCAGTGACAAGATGCCCTACCACACCTATTCCTTCTCTCTGTCTCTGTCTCTTACTGTCTTCCAAATAAATAAATAAAAATATTAAAAAAAACAATAATTTAATTTTATTGATAGTGTATATGCATAAAAAATAACTGAAAATCATGTTAATGTCATGACATTGTATAACCAGACTAAGAACTATAAAAAGGTTTTAAATTTTTTAAATATTTTATTGTATTTATTTATTTATTTGACAGAGAAAGAGGGTGAGAGAGAGAGAGAGAGAGAAGGAGGGAATGGATGCACCGGGGCCTCCAGCCACTGTAAATGAACTCCAGACATGTGTGCCCCCATGTGCATCTGGCTCACGTGGGTCCTGGTGAATCACCCTGGGTCCTTTGGCTTTGCAAACAAATACCTTAGCCACTAAACCATCCTTTAGCCCTAGTTTTATGATTTTAATGTTAATGGGAAATGCCATCAAGTCTATCCATCATAGATTAAAATGTATGTGATATGGGAGGGTGCATGCATGAAAACTGATTAACAATGTGAAAAGTATGATACTATATTTGAAAACATTTTAGAAATAAATCACTAATTAATTTTTAATGTTTTTTTCCATTTTTTGTGACAATAGAAATTTATGATACAATATTGTAGTTTAAGTACTAATTGTTTAAAATGGATCTAGAAAGATGAGTAGGCACTATTCAGTCTTTAGTTGGCAACCAGTTTTACGTAATGATACAAACAATACTTGTGGACCTTATGGTAAGTGGAATTTTCAGTTTGAAGAAATCTGAAAAAAAAAATATTCACATATATTATTTCCTCCTTCCTCTACGTATGGGTGTGGACAGGATAAATATCAATGACAAAGGATATAAGTTTTTCCCACTTCCAAGAGCTATAAAAGCTATGTGAATGAAACACTGTGTTGATAAAATGAGATGATACAAATATAAATGTTATTTAACATTTATCTCTTTCCTCTAACACATAAAAAATGATGAGTTTCCATGGAGGATGTCGACAGCAAATCTGCAGCATAAGTCAAGTCAGATACTTCTATAGAATCTCACCATACTAGCTGGTTATTGAGTAAGGAGTTTTGATCAGGTGACCAAGACTTTATTAAATAAACAAAAGAATTGTTGAAGGAGGGAAAAGGAATAAATAAAAAGCATTTCAGGTAGCAGTACAAATCCATCAAAGTTAATTAAGTATGATAGACAGTCCTGTATCGAGTGCTCTTCAGTATAACGTGCTACAGGAAAGGGTTAAGCATGTGTATATCCATGTGGCCCAGTGGCTGGCTGGGAGGAGACAGTAGAAATGGATCCTCAATAAAAGTGATGATCAACTCAAAATAGCCATACGTGGATACTTCTGTCAATTATAGTCTCAGTGTGAAATCTGATCAACATATTTCCTCTGCCGTTCCAAAAATGCAATTGCATAATTCTTTGACAAAAATCATTTTACAGCTAGAAGGCTCTGGATAAAGATCAAATTCTTTAGAATGACAAGTTTCTTTAGGAATCTCCTTATTCACCAAATTTATCACCAGCTTTCCCAACTACTTTAGTCCCTATCAAACTCTATATTATTTATCCAAACATTTCATTTCTCTTATAACCTCTAAGAGTTTCCTCATGCCACTACAAAATTAATGAAATAGTCTTGCTCATTTTTATCTTTACAAAATTAAGTAGCTTTTAAAAAATATCTTTATTATTTTACAAGGAGAGAGAGAGAGAGAGAGAGAGTGGGTGCAGCCTTGTCACTGAAAATTAAGTCTGGACACATGCACCACTTTGTGCATCTGGCTTTACATGGGTACTAGAAAATTGAACCCAGGCCGTCAGTATTCACAAGCAAGCACCTCTAGCCACTGAGCCATGTCTCCAGTCCATAAACTTCCTTTTCTCTATCTGACCATCTCAAAATTATATGTAAGTTTATTTTAATTGTGTCTCTTTAAATTTCTACCATCATCAGAACGAAAATCGGTTTACCTTACTGTTTGTCCCTTAGACCTTGTGATATACTTTATCACATCAGCTATTAAAACTATTTCATCTGCTCATTTCTTTTTATTTAACAGAGATCTGCAGCTGAAATTACATCTTATTCAGTGGTAACTTCCAACAAGTCTATTTGGTCTACTTCTAATACACAAACTGGCCTTAATATAGTCTGTAAATAACTGTTGAATATATCAATGATGCTGATTCAACCAGATTTTTCTACTGACCAATTTTCTTTATAAATTGTCCTAATTGTACATCTAGAAAAGATGGGAATATATATATATATATATATATATATATATATATATATATATATATTCCCAATCATTAGGAAGGCAAGGGTGTTATGAATGACTTTTCTTTCTTTGCACACATTTGTAAAACTTGTGTATAAGGTGAATATCCCAGTTTACTCAGAAAAGCACTAGTTTGTGCTTATTATATCTGTTTATTATTTTAGCCAAAAGGAAATGATGAATTGGTTATAATAATGTAAACTGTTACAAATATTAGACTTCAAATTTTACACACAAAACGATTAAACATTCATTCTCAGTTTTTGTGTGTGTGTGTGTGTGTTTGTTTGTTTGTTTGGTTTTTTGAGGTAGGGTCTCACTCTAGCTTAGGCTGACCTGGAATTCACTATGTAGTCTCAGGATGGTTTGAACTCATGGCAATCCTCCTACCTCTGCCTCCTGGAATTAAAGGCATGCACCACCACATCCTCCTACCTCTGCCTCCTGGAATTAAAGGCATGCACCACCACACCGGGCTTCATTCTCAGATTTTAAGACACAAGAAAAGTTTTACATTGCTTCCCATTTTTTAATTAAGAATATAATTTGTATGGACATATCATGTGTTGGTACCATCACTTCCTCCATTCCACTGAGGTCCTGCCTCAGCAGGGTTGCAGATATTCCCCATGGAATTGTTGGTTTTACATTGTGAGAGCTGTAGTCTTTCATGGAAGCACGGGGGTGGGGGGGGTGTCTCTGGGTATGCCTTCCCAACCTATGGCTTTTACAGTCTTTCCGTACTCTTTTCTGCAAAGTCCTCTGGGCCTTGGTAGACATATTTTAAGTCTATTTCAGTAAAGTGTGTTCAGGAGCTTCTAGATTTCTGCTTTGGTAGGTGATGAGTATCCATAGTGTCTCTCTCCTTCACCCTGGCACAGATTGTCCGGCTAACCATGAAAGCAGCACTCTTGTTCCTCTTACCAATTCCTCTGTGGTTTCCCTTGGGCTCTGCCTGAAGTGGAAGGGCTGGTTTATCTCCTCCAGACTCACCACCTTCTGTAAAAGAGAAAGAGATTTTCCAATGGAGAGTAAAGTCAGCATAGGTAACATGAGATAAGCGTTGCTAATTTAGGGAGATTTTGATTGATGTAACCCCAGTTTTGTCCCAAAGACTAGAGGGAGCTTGTAATTAGAGACCATAATCTTGGCATCCATAGGATTTTGATCTGGTTCTCAGGTCCTGCTATGGGTTGCTATCCAGTGAGCCAATCTCTTAGCTCATTAGCAGTCCATTGGTTGCCTACTAAGGCTGTATTTCACCTTTGCACTGGTATATCTTAAAAGGCTGGTTGCTTCTGAGTAGCTTAGATCCCTGCTTACTCACACTGTTACTGGACACTTTCCCCCAGTAGCTCATGTAGTGCTTTCCAGCACTAAGTGGGCTAACCAACTGTGGATGGCTCTCTTCCCGATTCCAGCCAGGTCTTGGTGTCCTTTGTGAGCAACATATGGTGTCTTCAGCAATAGTGTCTCAACTTTTACCTCAGGCAGGTAATCAAGTGCTTTGACAGAAGCCTGTGTTGTTTTGGTGACCTCATAGGTCTCTGATCAACAGCTCAATGTGGGTAACAGTGTGGGAGTAGTAGGCAAGAGCCAAATATTTTAAGGTTAGGCTTCATTTTACCCTCTCTACTGCCCTTCTTTCCAAACAAAACCTCCACATTCTTGTTGTGAGTTAAATATTTTAGTCTACTTTCAAGGAAAAAGGTTTCTATGATACCAGTTCATTTTGGGTTTACTTTTCTGTTTATGTAAACTTTTACAAACATAAGACTTCAAATTTAACACAGAAAAAAAGTAGTAAGTAAATGAGTCATTCTAAGTTTATAAAGCATGAGAATAGCTTTATTTTTGAATAATAAATGATAGATAGTGAATAGAAACAAACATTGGTCAGTATTTTAAAGAAAGAAAACTAAGTTATATCTAATCCCCAAACCTTCAAAATTAAAGAAATTTAATTTAAAATAAGTTCTTTAATCATCCAGGTAAATGTTGGGCATTAAAACGGCTGGTTATTCTCAATTCCATGCACCTTTGTGGGAGAAGCCAAGCTCTCCATAGTGTTTTGTACAGCATGACAGGGACTTCATGCACACAGACATGAGCCCCTGACCATATGTTCTCCACAGAGCTGTCAGTTACTTCTGAGTAGCAGACTTCAGAATACTGAGTTGATAGTTTTAAAGGAAGGATGTATAGTCAGTTACACGTGCCTCTGAACCAGAGGAACAAGCCCCAATCTTCATAGGGAAAACTGAATTCATTTTGGATAAGGTGTACACAAAGCTGGTAAGGAGGAAAAGTTTGTAAAACTTGGGAGAAGAGACATAAGATACAAGAGCATTTCAGTGAAGACAAGACAAAAGTACTGAGTAATTATACCAAAATCGTAGTGTTCATTTTAAATTATGAATCATGATATTTACTTTAGGGAGAGTTAGGAGGGAAAGCAAAGCAGGAAGGCTCAAGCTACAGAAATTCTCCCTCTTCCCAGCTTAGCTGGGATTAGGGAGTGGAGACCAAGAAAATCTCCCCCAAAATTGTATTATTCTTTTTTTCTTTAATTTTGTGTAATGTTGGCTATAGATTTGTCACACACAGCTGTTATTATTTTAAGATATATTCCTTCTATTCCCAGTTATAAATTATTGCATATGATAATTCAGAAACTACCACCATTTATTCCATATGTTTAGCCCAGCCATTTGCAAGGGAAGTATTTTGTGCCTTTGTGGCCTCCAAATATGAGGACAGTCAGCGTGTTAATTAAGGCTGTCTGAGGATACTCTATGAGGGACTTTCTTCAAGCCTTCTGCTCAGTATTGTTCTTATCAGTTCTGCCAGCTCTGGGCTACAAACTCTTGGCTGATCAGATGGTAGCTTTCCTTCAATAATCTGATATAGCATTTGTGTCTTTTAAATGGAAAGCATACTTCAGGGAGGTCATTTCAAAAACACAGCATCCGAAAGCCCAGACATCAGACTTACCCACTTCGGTGGCTTCTTGCCAACCGCGGACCCTGATCCTCTCGGAAAACATGCCCCTGGTCGTCCACAGCTACGTGCGGGTTGGGTCACAGCAAGGGCAAGGGTAGCTACCCCGAGGTGACCCTAGTGAAGCACCGGAAGTCGACAAGCAGTGTGTTATCAAAAAGCTGAATCTCCAAAATGAATACAGCCAGGAGCGTTGTTGATCTGCTGAAGAGGCAACTCCGCTCTTGTCTCAGCTGAAGCTCCCCAACATCGTCAACTACTAGGAGCCGTGGGATTGAGGAGATGGTCTGCCCCACGTCTACATGGGCTTCTGGAAAGGAGGTGATCTGCTCAGAAGCCCAGGAAGCAGGAAGGGCAGCTTCTGCCAGAGAGCCAGGGAGGCAGAGTGGTTTGTACAGATTGCCATGGCTTCGCAATACCTACATGAGAAACACATCCTTCATCAAGTCCTGAAAACGCAAAATGTATTCCTAACAAGGACAAACATCATCAAAGTGGGTGACTGAGGAATTACCTGAGTGACATGGTGGACACTCTCACTGACAAACCCTACTACATGAGCCCTGAATTTTTCTCCAACAAAATTGTATTATTCTAAAAGGCACATTATGTCTATATCAAAATGTTTGAAAATGGGTGAAGAATCTTTTGAAAAAAAGTATTAAAACCATTGAAAGCTGTCAAGCTATATTAATCTAATGAGGTTCAAAATTCAGGAACAAGCATTTTAACATAGCTTTGCAATTGTATGCTTATAGATGAGTTTTAATTTCTTATATATATTTTCTAAAATGAACTATATAGTTATCAACAGCATAGACACTTTCCTAAAAAGATATTATTTACAGATTTACAGACTATGTAATTGTTTGCATACATAAATGATTGTCGCAGCAATCTCAATTCAAAGTTCACCCAGAAAAATTACAATCTTCGTGTAGAAACTATTCTAATTTCTCAAAATGCACGGAATGACAAAGTTTCTTATACTTAGCAGTACGGGGCTCCTACAGCCCATCAGGGACTACTTTGATCAAAGAAATTTCCCTTAATAGGATACATGTTAGCCTCAGAACTACTTATAATTGATGTTTTAGAACTATGCTTATTTATAGCTCACAGAAAGTACACACGTCTCAGATTCAAGACAAGAAAGGTGAAAAACACAGCATACAAGTACATATGTATACACAAAGTAAATATACACACAATAGATCTCAATTATGAAACACTGAAAGGAGTGTTCATATTAATTGATGCATTAAGCAAGTTGATTATTTTAAATGGTTTGATTTGTTATAATACTTAGAGAAGACACTTGGTGATGACCAAATTCTATTAATGAAAGTTACATGATAGTTTTATTAAGATGATAAATTTTGAATTCGGATAGTGGAATTGAATTAACATTTTATGTGAATGCCTGTTCATGTTGTGTGTATGAGTGCTGTGTTACATGTAACATGCTCTTGTCATTGTAGTATTCACTACTAGAAGAATGGGAGAGCCATGGACATTTCTGCCTAGCATGTAGCAATGCATGTAGTGATGGTTGGCCACAAAATGCCACACTGTTTACAATATCACTGACTTGGAACAATGAGTATATTTCATAGTTTATTATTTCATGAATCAGTCAAGTAATTCTTTTTAGTTCAGAAACAAGTGAAACATTTGGTAGGGCATGTTGATTCATAGTTTCATTGACATTTTGACTTTTTAACTTCCTGATAATAAAAAGAATCACTTTTAGCTCATTATTTTTATAAGGATACTTCTGAAAGGCCTAAAATAGTGGACAATGTGAATCACTCAGTTCCAACTGTAATGTAAAGCAAATGAGTACATTAACAGGAAGAAGGCACTCAACCTGCCAAATGAATAATAGGCTAAGTTAACCTTGTAACAGGCATTCTTAATCACCTGGTGTTTTAATTTCCTTGAAGGAGTGGAGTGAAAATAACATCTAGTCTCAAAATAAAAAGTAATGACATACCAACCCATTTGTTGTTAATTACGTTTTTCACTTTAATCCATTGAATACAAGAACAAAATGACCATTTTTTCCAATTTCTATTTCCTAAGTGGGTTTTATAGACAGATAGACTTTATAGCTACACCTATAAAAGTCTACACAATTGTAAAATGAAATACGAGAAACAAATGGAAAAATTGGAATCCAATTCATTAGATGAAAATGATATCCCCGTAGAATCTCTAGAAGTTTGTATGCATTCCTTATAGTTTATTAAAAGTAAGTAGAAAACATTCATCTATATCTATATTGCTTTTTGCTGGTATTTAAACCATAATATTTCCTATATTAAGTTATTAGCAAGAGTTGCACAACATCAACTAAAACATTATCGGCTTCATAAATGAAGTTACTTTTTTATTTCAATACACTAAAAAAAATAATAATAATCCTCAAGAAAGGCAAAGACTACCCATGCAGCACTTATGCACAATCTTCCTTTAGACTTTTTGTCTCTTTTTGAAGAACATGCAAATACCAAAGGGAAAAAAAAATGGTTCCAGATATCATGCTTGCCCTTTGGAGTCAGGTCATCTGTGGTTCAGTAGCTTCTCAACACCCAGTTAACATTATAAGTTTTATTTATTTATTCTTGGTTTCAAAACCATTGCTATTCTCCGGATGAGAATTCTTTCAATCTATCAAGTGGCTATGAACAGAATTATATCTTACTATGTACTCCAGACATGTGTGCCCCCATGTGCATCTGGCTCACGTGGGTCCTGGTGAATCACCCTGGGTCCTTTGGCTTTGCAAACAAATACCTTAGCCACTAAACCATCCTTTAGCCCTAGTTTTATGATTTTAATGTTAATGGGAAATGCCATCAAGTCTATCCATCATAGATTAAAATGTATGTGATATGGGAGGGTGCATGCATGAAAACTGATTAACAATGTGAAAAGTATGATACTATATTTGAAAACATTTTAGAAATAAATCACTAATTAATTTTTATTGTTTTTTTTCCATTTTTTGTGACAATAGAAATTTATGATACAATATTGTAGTTTAAGTACTAATTGTTTAAAATGGATCTAGAAAGATGAGTAGGCACTATTCAGTCTTTAGTTGGCAACCAGTTTTACATAATGATACAAACAATACTTGTGGACCTTATGGTAAGTGGAATCTTCAGTTTGAAGAAATCTGAAAAAAAATATTCACACATATTATTTCCTCCTTCCTCTATGTATGGGTGTGGACAGGATAAATATCAATGACAAAGGATATAAGTTTTTCCCACTTCCAAGAGCTATAAAAGCTATGTGAATGAAACACTGTGTTGATAAAATGAGATGATACAAATATAAATGTTATTTAACATTTATCTCTTTCCTCTAACACATAAAAAATGATGAGTTTCCATGGAGGATGTCGACAGCAAATCTGCAGCATAAGTCAAGTCAGATACTTCTATAGAATCTCACCATACTAGCTGGTTATTGAGTAAGGAGTTGTGATCAGGTGACCAAGACTTTATTAAATAAACAAAAGAATTGTTGAAGGAGGGAAAAGGAATAAATAAAAAGCATTTCAGGTAGCAGTACAAATCCATCAAAGTTAATTAAGTATGATAGACAGTCCTGTATCGAGTGCTCTTCAGTATAACGTGCTACAGGAAAGGGTTAAGCATGTGTATATCCATGTGGCCCAGTGGCTGGCTGGGAGGAGACAGTAGAAATGGATCCTCAATAAAAGTGATGATCAACTCAAAATAGCCATACGTGGATACTTCTGTCAATTATAGTCTCAGTGTGAAATCTGATCAACATATTTCCTCTGCCGTTCCAAAAATGCAATTGCATAATTCTTTGACAAAAATCATTTTACAGCTAGAAGGCTCTGGATAAAGATCAAATTCTTTAGAATGACAAGTTTCTTTAGGAATCTCCTTATTCACCAAATTTATCACCAGCTTTCCCAACTACTTTAGTCCCTATCAAACTCTATATTATTTATCCAAACATTTCATTTCTCTTATAACCTCTAAGAGTTTCCTCATGCCACTACAAAATTAATGAAATAGTCTTGCTCATTTTTATCTTTACAAAATTAAGTAGCTTTTAAAAAATATCTTTATTATTTTACAAGGAGAGAGAGAGAGAGAGAGAGAGTGGGTGCAGCCTTGTCACTGAAAATTAAGTCTGGACACATGCACCACTTTGTGCATCTGGCTTTACATGGGTACTAGAAAATTGAACCCAGGCCGTCAGTATTCACAAGCAAGCACCTCTAGCCACTGAGCCATGTCTCCAGTCCATAAACTTCCTTTTCTCTATCTGACCATCTCAAAATTATATGTAAGTTTATTTAAATTGTGTCTCTTTAAATTTCTACCATCATCAGAACGAAAATCGGTTTACCTTACTGTTTGTCCCTTAGACCTTGTGATATACTTTATCACATCAGCTATTAAAACTATTTCATCTGCTCATTTCTTTTTATTTAACAGAGATCTGCAGCTGAAATTACATCTTATTCAGTGGTAACTTCCAACAAGTCTATTTGGTCTACTTCTAATACACAAACTGGCCTTAATATAGTCTGTAAATAACTGTTGAATATATCAATGATGCTGATTCAACCAGATTTTTCTACTGACCAATTTTCTTTATAAATTGTCCTAATTGTACATCTAGAAAAGATGGGAATATATATATATATATATATATATATATATATATATATATATATTCCCAATCATTAGGAAGGCAAGGGTGTTATGAATGACTTTTCTTTCTTTGCACACATTTGTAAAACTTGTGTATAAGGTGAATATCCCAGTTTACTCAGAAAAGCACTAGTTTGTGCTTATTATATCTGTTTATTATTTTAGCCAAAAGGAAATGATGAATTGGTTATAATAATGTAAACTGTTACAAATATTAGACTTCAAATTTTACACACAAAACGATTAAACATTCATTCTCAGTTTTTGTGTGTGTGTGTGTGTGTGTTTTTGTTTGTTTGGTTTTTTGAGGTAGGGTCTCACTCTAGCTTAGGCTGACCTGGAATTCACTATGTAGTCTCAGGATGGTTTGAACTCATGGCAATCCTCCTACCTCTGCCTCCTGGAATTAAAGGCATGCACCACCACATCCTCCTACCTCTGCCTCCTGGAATTAAAGGCATGCACCACCACACCGGGCTTCATTCTCAGATTTTAAGACATAAGAAAAGTTTTACATTGCTTCCCATTTTTTAATTAAGAATATAATTTGTATGGACATATCATGTGTTGGTACCATCACTTCCTCCATTCCACTGAGGTCCTGCCTCAGCAGGGTTGCAGATATTCCCCATGGAATTGTTGGTTTTACATTGTGAGAGCTGTAGTCTTTCATGGAAGCACGGGGGTGGGGGGGGTGTCTCTGGGTATGCCTTCCCAACCTATGGCTTTTACAGTCTTTCCGTACTCTTTTCTGCAAAGTCCTCTGGGCCTTGGTAGACATATTTTAAGTCTATTTCAGTAAAGTGTGATCAGGAGCTTCTAGATTTCTGCTTTGGTAGGTGATGAGTATCCATAGTGTCTCTCTCCTTCACCCTGGCACAGATTGTCCGGCTAACCATGAAAGCAGCACTCTTGTTCCTCTTACCAATTCCTCTGTGGTTTCCCTTGGGCTCTGCCTGAAGTGGAAGGGCTGGTTTATCTCCTCCAGACTCACCACCTTCTGTAAAAGAGAAAGAGATTTTCCAATGGAGAGTAAAGTCAGCATAGGTAACATGAGATAAGCATTGCTAATTTAGGGAGATTTTGATTGATGTAACCCCAGTTTTGTCCCAAAGACTAGAGGGAGCTTGTAATTAGAGACCATAATCTTGGCATCCAGAGGATTTTGATCTGGTTCTCAGGTCCTGCTATGGGTTGCTATCCAGTGAGCCAATCTCTTAGCTCATTAGCAGTCCATTGGTTGCCTACTAAGGCTGTATTTCACCTTTGCACTGGTATATCTTAAAAGGCTGGTTGCTTCTGAGTAGCTTAGATCCCTGCTTACTCACACTGTTACTGGACACTTTCCCCCAGTAGCTCATGTAGTGCTTTCCAGCACTAAGTGGGCTAACCAACTGTGGATGGCTCTCTTCCCGATTCCAGCCAGGTCTTGGTGTCCTTTGTGAGCAGCATATGGTGTCTTCAGCAATAGTGTCTCAACTTTTACCTCAGGCAGGTAATCAAGTGCTTTGACGGAAGCCTGTGTTGTTTTGGTGACCTCATAGGTCTCTGAACAACAGCTCAATGTGGGTAACAGTGTGGGAGTAGTAGGCAAGAGCCAAATATTTTAAGGTTAGGCTTCATTTTACCCTCTCTACTGCCCTTCTTTCCAAACAAAACCTCCACATTCTTGTTGTGAGTTAAATATTTTAGTCTACTTTCAAGGAAAAAGGTTTCTATGATACCAGTTCATTTTGGGTTTACTTTTCTGTTTATGTAAACTTTTACAAACATAAGACTTCAAATTTAACACAGAAAAAAAGTAGTAAGTAAATGAGTCATTCTAAGTTTATAAAGCATGAGAATAGCTTTATTTTTGAATAATAAATGATAGATAGTGAATAGAAACAAACATTGGTCAGTATTTTAAAGAAAGAAAACTAAGTTATATCTAATCCCCAAACCTTCAAAATTAAAGAAATTTAATTTAAAATAAGTTCTTTAATCATCCAGGTAAATGTTGGGCATTAAAACGGCTGGTTATTCTCAATTCCATGCAGCTTTGTGGGAGAAGCCAAGCTCTCCATAGTGTTTTGCACAGCATGACAGGGACTTCATGCACACAGACATGAGCCCCTGACCATATGTTCTCCACAGAGCTGTCAGTTACTTCTGAGTAGCAGACTTCAGAATACTGAGTTGATAGTTTTAAAGGAAGGATGTATAGTCAGTTACACATGCCTCTGAACCAGAGGAACAAGCCCCGATCTTCATAGGGAAAACTGAATTCATTTTGGATAAGGTGTACACAAAGCTGGTAAGGAGGAAAAGTTTGTAAAACTTGGGAGAAGAGACATAAGATACAAGAGCATTTCAGTGAAGACAAGACAAAAGTACTGAGTAATTATACCAAAATCGTAGTGTTCATTTTAAATTATGAATCATGATATTTACTTTAGGGAGAGTTAGGAGGGAAAGCAAAGCAGGAAGGCTCAAGCTACAGAAATTCTCCCTCTTCCCAGTTTAGCTGGGATTAAGGAGTGGAGACCAAGAAAATCTCCCCCAAAATTGTATTATTCTTTTTTTCTTTAACTTTGTGTAATGTTGGCTATAGATTTGTCACACACAGCTGTTATTATTTTAAGATATATTCCTTCTATTCCCAGTTATAAATTATTGCATATGATAATTCAGAAACTACCACCCTTTATTCCATATGTTTAGCCCAGCCATTTGCAAGGGAAGTATTTTGTGCCTTTGTGGCCTCCAAATATGAGGACAGTCAGCGTGTTAATTAAGGCTGTCTGAGGATACTCTATGAGGGACTTTCTTCAAGCCTTCTGCTCAGTATTGTTCTTATCAGTTCTGCCAGCTCTGGGCTACAAACTCTTGGCTGATCAGATGGTAGCTTTCCTTCAATAATCTGATATAGCATTTGTGTTTTTAAATGGAAAGCATACTTCAGGGAGGTCATTTCAAAAACACAGCATCCGAAAGCCCAGACATCAGACTTACCCACTTCGGTGGCTTCTTGCCAACCGCGGACCCTGATCCTCTAGGAAAACATGCCCCTGGTCGTCCACTGCTACGTGCGGGTTGGGTCACAGCAAGGGCAAGGGTAGCTACCCCGAGGTGACCCTAGTGAAGCACCGGAAGTCGACAAGCAGTGTGTTATCAAAAAGCTGAACCTCCAAAATGCCTAGAGCCAGGAGCGTTGTTGATCTGCTGAAGAGGCAACTCCGCTCTTGTCTCAGCTGAAGCTCCCCAACATCGTCAACTACTAGGAGCCGTGGGATTGAGGAGATGGTCTGCCCCACGTCTACATGGGCTTCTGGAAAGGAGGTGATCTGCTCAGAAGCCCAGGAAGCAGGAAGGGCAGCTTCTGCCAGAGAGCCAGGGAGGCAGAGTGGTTTGTACAGATTGCCATGGCTTCGCAATACCTACATGAGAAACACATCCTTCATCAAGTCCTGAAAACGCAAAATGTATTCCTAACAAGGACAAACATCATCAAAGTGGGTGACTGAGGAATTACCTGAGTGACATGGTGGACACTCTCACTGACAAACCCTACTACATGAGCCCTGAATTTTTCTCCAACAGAATTGTATTATTCTAAAAGGCACATTATGTCTATATCAAAATGTTTGAAAATGGGTGAAGAATCTTTTGAAAAAAAGTATTAAAACCATTGAAAGCTGTCAAGCTATATTAATCTAATGAGGTTCAAAATTCAGGAACAAGCATTTTAACATAGCTTTGCAATTGTATGCTTATAGATGAGTTTTAATTTCTTATATATATTTTATAAAATGAACTATATAGTTATCAACAGCATAGACACTTTCCTAAAAAGATATTATTTACAGATTTACAGACTATGTAATTGTTTGCATACATAAATGATTGTCGCAGCAATCTCAATTCAAAGTTCACCCAGAAAAATTACAATCTTCGTGTAGAAACTATTCTAATTTCTCAAAATGCACGGAATGACAAAGTTTCTTATACTTAGCAGTACGGGGCTCCTACAGCCCATCAGGGACTACTTTGATCAAAGAAATTTCCCTTAATAGGATACATGTTAGCCACAGAACTACTTATAATTGATGGTTTAGAACTATGCTTATTTATAGCTCACAGAAAGTACACACGTCTCAGATTCAAGACAAGAAAGGTGAAAAACACAGCATACAAGTACATATGTATACACAAAGTAAATATACACACAATAGATCTCAATTATGAAACACTGAAAGGAGTGTTCATATTAATTGATGCATTAAGCAAGTTGATTATTTTAAATGGTTTGATTTGTTATAATACTTAGAGAAGACACTTGGTGATGACCAAATTCTATTAATGAAAGTTACATGATAGTTTTATTAAGATGATAAATTTTGAATTCGGATAGTGGAATTGAATTAACATTTTATGTGAATGCCTGTTCATGTTGTGTGTATGAGTGCTGTGTTACATGTAACATGCTCTTGTCATTGTAGTATTCACTACTAGAAGAATGGGAGAGCCATGGACATTTCTGCCTAGCATGTAGCAATGCATGTAGTGATGGTTGGCCACAAAATGCCACACTGTTTACAATATCACTGACTTGGAACAATGAGTATATTTCATAGTTTATTATTTCATGAATCAGTCAAGTAATTCTTTTTAGTTCAGAAACAAGTGAAACATTTGGTAGGGCATGTTGATTCATAGTTTCATTGACATTTTGACTTTTTAACTTCCTGATAATAAAAAGAATCACTTTTAGCTCATTATTTTTATAAGGATACTTCTGAAAGGCCTAAAATAGTGGACAATGTGAATCACTCAGTTCCAACTGTAATGTAAAGCAAATGAGTACATTAACAGGAAGAAGGCACTCAACCTGCCAAATGAATAATAGGCTAAGTTAACCTTGTAACAGGCATTCTTAATCACCTGGTGTTTTAATTTCCTTGAAGGAGTGGGAGTGAAAATAACATCTAGTCTCAAAATAAAAAGTAATGACATACCAACCCATTTGTTGTTAATTACGTTTTTCACTTTAATCCATTGAATACAAGAACAAAATGACCATTTTTTCCAATTTCTATTTCCTAAGTGGGTTTTATAGACAGATAGACTTTATAGCTACACCTATAAAAGTCTACACAATTGTAAAATGAAATACGAGAAACAAATGGAAAAATTGGAATCCAATTCATTAGATGAAAATGATATCCCCGTAGAATCTCTAGAAGTTTGTATGCATTCCTTATAGTTTATTAAAAGTAAGTAGAAAACATTCATCTATATCTATATTGCTTTTTGCTGGTATTTAAACCATAATATTTCCTATATTAAGTTATTAGCAAGAGTTGCACAACATCAACTAAAACATTATCGTCTTCATAAATGAAGTTACTTTTTTATTTCAATACACTAAAAAAAATAATAATAATCCTCAAGAAAGGCAAAGACTACCCATGCAGCACTTATGCACAATCTTCCTTTAGACTTTTTGTCTCTTTTTGAAGAACATGCAAATACCAAAGGGAAAAAAAAAATGGTTCCAGATATCATGCTTGCCCTTTGGAGTCAGGTCATCTGTGGTTCAGTAGCTTCTCAACACCCAGTTAACATTATAAGTTTTATTTATTTATTCTTGGTTTCAAAACCATGCTATTCTCCGGATGAGAATTCTTTCAATCTATCAAGTGGCTATGAACAGAATTAAACATATCTTACTATGAATAACTTAATAGGGGCTGTTGAAAAACTTTAACTGTAAAATTTTTCAAATATGTGAAACATTTGAAAACACTGGTGTTTTAAGAGTGAGTAGAAGGTGCCCTTTATTTAAAGATTTTTTAATTATAAATATGTAAAGGATATATAGAGATATGTATCATATTATTACATATGTTGATTTGCATGTTTAACTTAAGAGATGGATTACACATTTGGCAATTAATTACAGAAATCCAAGTGTAAATGTGTATACATAAAATACTAACGTTATAAAAATCAAAATATGTTTATGAGGTTGGAGGCATATATCAGTCAGACAGTCAGTGTCAAGCATGTAAAAGCCTGGTTCAGTTCCTAAACACTGTGAAAATAGCTCACAAAAGAAATGTTCATAGCTCCTGGTATAGCAATGATTGAGCATATCATAATCAATTTACATAATGAAATTTAGCACCCTTTGAAAATATACTTAGCATATTTCATTTTATATAAACTAGTAGTTTAAGTGATGGAGAAAATCCACATTGAAAGCAGCATCTAATTTGGAAAAGTAACAAAAATGAATAAAGACAGGTTAACTCAGAATGTTCATTATAATAATTATGCTGCTTTCTATAATTCTTAATTTTAAAAATAATTTAATGTGTTAAAATAATAAAAGTTTAATTCCCACATTAATGTTATATAATGTAAAACCATTTTCCTACTAATTTATAAAGGATACATTTTCAAATAAATGTCCTATGATCTGATTTTCATACCTCAGATACACTAATTTGCAGTCTCAAATTCTTTCCAGACAAAAGCCAAACTAAGTTTCTAAATGATGATGTCCCCTATCTATTTCCTTCTCTTATCTCCCTAATGTACAGGTGGCATTCCCTGATGATCAGTGAATGTGCCTGCATTTGCTAAATGTTTGGCTTGTGCAGATTTTCTCTCTCTTTCTCTCTCATCTTTATAGAGTACAAATATATATATTATACATGTAAATACATTTAAAAGTAAATCAAATTTATATTAATGAAGCAGTCTGTTAAAATATGTTAATGTATATGGCAATTTTGATATATATGTATATATATCATATTATATATAATCATATATATATATAATAATATATATATATATATACTTATAATTTCAGGGTGTGTAGATGGCTCAGAAGTTAAGATGCTTGCTTGAAATTCCAAACAACCTGAGTTTGATTCCCCAATACCACATATAGCCAAATCAATAAAGTAGTGAATGCATCTGGAGTTTGTTTGCACTGGCTAGGGTCCCTGTAACACCTATTCTCATATTCTCTCTCTTACCTGCACTCTCTCTCTTTCTCTCTCCTTGTAAATAAATAAATATTTTAAAAGAACAGTCCTATGGAAACTTTCAAATTTGGCAGTTTTAGATGTATAAATAAACTTGTCTTCCTATCCTTTTGTATCTATAACTTTGGAGAGTACTTTAGATAGCAGAAAATGCTTTTGACTGTATAAAATCAATCTTCAGATCTTCTAGTACTTTTTTTTAATTTTCTTGTGATAAATACCTACCAACACTGCCCATATCAATAGTTATAATTGTTGGAAAAAAATTGATATACATAAAATAACAACTAATGAAGTAGCAACCAAAAATGGAAAGCATTTTAAAAGGCAGGATATTTTGGAGCATAACCACATGAAATATTGGGTTTGTTGTGAATAGCCAATTTACTTTTTCAAATATTTTATTACTTATTTATTTATTTTGAGAGAGGTAGAGAGAGAGTCAGAGAGAGAGAGATGTAGAGGAAGAAAGGGAGACAAAGAGAGAGGGAAGGGAATGGAAGGGAAGGAGAGAGAAGAGAAGGAGAGAGAAGAGGAGAGAAGAGGAGAGAAGAGAAGAGAAGAGAAGAGAAGAGAAGAGAAGAGAAGAGAAGAGAAGAGAAGAGAAGAGAAGAAAAGAAGAGAACTGGCACACCAGGGCCTCCTAGTCCTGCAAATGAACTCCCACCTTGTGCATTTGGGGAATAGAAATTGGGTCATTTGGCTTTGTTGGCAAGTGCATTAAGCACTAAACCATCTCTACAGCCCCCAATTTACTATTTTATGTACTTTTTTTACATTAAAAAATCAAAACTTCTATTATTTTTTAGTTATTATTTGATATTGACATATTTTGTATATAAACATTGCATGTCAGTACCATCCATTTCCTCCTCCCTGCCCCTTTCTTTTCTTTTTTTTTTCTTTATTAGTTCTGTATTCAGCAAATACAGTCAGTTTGGTACCATTATTAGGCTCATCCGTGACCTACCCCCTCCCCTTGGCCCCTCCTTGTTGAGGTATACGGGTCATGCATTGTGGAGTTAGCCCACAGTTATGGCTAAGCTAAATGTCTCTGCATATCATGACCCAACATGTGGCTCTGACATTCTTTCCGCCCCCTCTTCCGCAAAATTTCCCTGAGCCATGTTGGGTTCATTTTTGGTCTGCTTCAGTGATGAGGTGTTGGGGGCCTCTGAGGCTCTGGCTCTCTGATTTGGTAGGAGTTGATTTTTCTCTGTGCTGATCTCCTTCCCCTTTGTGCTGGTATCCGGTTCATCAGGAAAACAGCCCCCTTGCTTGCTTCACCAGTTTTTCTTAGTTTCAGCCGGGGCCCTTTGGAGGTATGATGGGGTGGCTCTCTCCTTAGGATCTACATCTATCTGAAAAAGAGAAGCATATTCTCCAAAGGAGACTAAGTTAGCACCAGGACAAATGAGATAGCCCTTACTTTTTTATAGAGAATTTAATAGGTGTAGGTCCTCTTGTAGCCCTCAGTTGATAGTAGCTTGATATTGGAGAGTGGGCTTATGTTTGGATATGGTTCTGACTTGTTTCCCAGCTCCAGCTATGGGTCCCATACCACTGAGGGGATCAGTTAGCCAAATTGAGAGCAGTTGGTTCCCCACCATGGCTGTGTGCCCCTACTGCACTTGTGTTGGCATCACAACAAGTTATGTGCTGCTAAGTAGGTTAGACCATGCGTTGCTTCCACAGATATTGGTCATTTTCCCCCAGTCGCCCATGTAGCACCTTCTGGCACTAGACGCGCTGACTGTCTGGGGACTGACTCTCTTCCAACTTCCAGCCATTTTATGTACTTTTATGAATACAACAATAGGTAATATTTCTAATAGTTATCAAAGCAAAGCCCATTACTTATAATAAAATGAATTCCAATTTTTAGTATAGTTTGAGCTCCAAGTCTCAAGTTTAAAATAATTGAAAGTGAGTTGTACTATTGTATAACCTAGCATCATTATGCATTAGAATATATGTATTCTAATACATATCATATCATATTATATATATATATATATATATTCCTTTAAAATAAATAAGTGTGAAAATGTGATTTTTTTAAAATATTTTATTCATTATTTATTTATTTGAGAGTGAAAGAGACAGAGAGAGAGAGAAGAGGCAGAGAGAGAGAGGGAGAATGGGTGCGCCAGGCCCTCCAGCCACTGCAAATGAACTCCAGATGTGTGTGCCCCCTTGTGCATCTGGCTAACGTGGGTCCTGGGGAATCAGGCCTTGAACGGGGGTCCTTAGGCTTCACAGGCAAGCGCTTAACAGCTAAGCCATCTCTCCAGCCCTGAAAATGTGATTTTTTAAATTCAATGTACAATGATTATATCATTTTGTCCCTAAAATGCATTCAGATTTCATCTCTTCAAGTGTTATCTTCTGGCCTCTCATGTTTGCTTAATCTAAACACCATTTTCTGCATTTGTTTCCACCAAACGTCTATATTTTGTTGCTATTAGCATTTACCAAAGTAGAGATAAGACAGATCAATGGCTTATTAAAAACAATTGTTAAATTGTAGAATTGTAAAAACACTTCTGATTTCCATATAAATGAGAGTTTGAATCTGTACTATTGTAACTAGGTTCATCCACATCGTGAAATTTTACTAACAAACTTTACTTTTCAAAGGACTTTTTCCTTACAAACTTTTAAAACTTACACAACTTTTTCAGTTTTGTAAAACCACACTGCCTGCCAGAATGCTCTCTTCATTGGTCTGAGTATTCATAATCCTCTGAATAATTTTGAGTCTTCCTAAAACACGATGAGGAAGCTGTGATAGTTTGAGCGTTTATCTATTCTGCGATCGTACTCTGTGTGGAATGCCTCCACCTTTCCAAGAGTGGCATATGAGAATATATTTCCTCTCTTGAGGAAGAATGTTCAATTGGCAACTCAGTAGCAAGAGGCTCTTCTCCACAAATGACAGCACCTATCTCTTCCTGTTGAATGTGCATCTTTAAGTTTTGTAACACTCTGGCATCTAAGGCAAATGTGAATGGTAATCAACTCTGTTCTTGCATAGAGTAGTCACACAGTTTCACAAAGTAGTCACAATGTCACTGCAAGTTTCTGTTCACAATATCAAGATGAAGTGTTCCCTTTTTCTGTGGTTAGTACAGGTCCTGGAGCACAATTCTCTTTTTGCTTTTGCTGCTGGGGATTGAACCCACGGCCTTGTGCAGGCTAATGGATGGTTCTTTTGGAATCCCAGTCTTTTGCTTTTAAAGTACATGTCAATTCCACAGGTTTTCTCACATTCCGGCATACTACGCTTTTTATCTATGGGGAGAATGATTGATATATGCTGTTATTCAATGAAAATACACATTGAGCACCAGCATTATGCTTACTGAATCCGTTAGTTTCCTGTTGCTGGGACAAAAATCCCACAGTTTTGTTTTCTTTTGTTTTACCAGTTAAATAAGAAAAAGTTAACTTCTATTAAATTTTGGTTGATCAAGCTTTTAGAGGCCAGGCGTGGTGGCACACACCCTTAATCCCAGCACTCAGGAGGCAGAGGTAGGAAGATCACAGTGACTTGGAGACCACCCTGAGACTACAGAGTGAATTCCAGGTCAGCCTGAGCTAGAGTGAGAACCTACCTAGAAAAATCAAAACAAAAAAACAAACAAAAAAGATTTTAGCTATTCTGTTGTCTTTCAGGGGAAGGATTAAACCACATAAAATTACAGACTTTGACTATTTTTAACTCAGGATAAAATTTCATAGCATTGATATATTATGCCTTAAATTTCACCTGTTTTAAATATAAGCAATTAGTAGGGCTATTAAGTAGCATATTGCAAACTTCACAATTTTTTTTGAATCCCAAAAGTACAAATAAATACAGTAAGTACTTTACTTTAACTCACATTAAAATAGCATAAATCCTTATACATTCAAATACTGGAAACAGATTTACTATAGTTATGTTTATTATATTAGAGGCCTCAGTTAAATCACAGTACAGAGAAAATAATTAACAAATATTTCATTAACAGGCATTAATAATACATTAGTATCTATATTAGTATGAATGCAGATTGTCAAACACATAGATTTTGTTGCCAGAAATATGTAAAAATTACTTTAAAAACTTTAGAAACACCCATTGCACTATACACAAACAATATAACTAAGCAATGCCTAATAACCAGGATACTTCTTCCTTCATCATCACAGGAAGAATCCAAAATATATTCATAGACACACTGTTTATTATCATGCAAAGTAACTTTAAACTCCAGCTTGAAAAAAGAAATATAGACTCAGTTATAGTATAGCAGCCAGCTTCAATTTGTGTTGACATCCCATACCATACTTGAATTTCAGAGTCAGAAATGTTTGGCAACAAGGAGATTTCTGAACACCAAATGACCAAAAATGAACTCAAAATCAAACAACTGTCATAGCAGGTTGTATTTTGGCAGCGCTTCCTGTATTTTGCCCTAACTTTTCGGCAGCCTTGGTTTTCACACCACATGCACACTTTTCATTGCTTCCATATCTTGACCGTTTTGCATATCGCCGCAAAAAAAAGGACATAATTCTGATGATTTTTTTTTAGCAAATTGATGTTTAATTTGAATGTCTAACTACTATTGAGATTTCTGGGACAAATGGTGTTTTTTGAAGAACTGTGCTGTTTTCTCTGATAGCTATGCTAATTTATATTATCAGCAACAGCGTGGGAGGGTTAACTTACCCACATATCCTTGATAATACTTTTTATACTTTTTATATGTCTTTCTAATAGTATGTTTTTATTGAAGAGAGAAAATATTTTATTGTTGCTTTGAATTGTGTTTCCCTAAATCATTAACAATTGTGAATATTAGTAAAGGAATTATTGGCCATTGCATATCTACGTGTTTTGAGAAATGCTTCATGTCACGTTTCCCTCTTAAAAATCAGATTGTTACTACATTATTGAGGTTTTCAAGTTCCTGTGAATTCATAACATTAGTCCCTTGTTAGATGTATATTTTCTGGAGCCTCTTAGACAGTGATATTACATGTAATATATGTTTATTTCAAAATCAATACTTAAAATTTATCTTCTGAGACATTCTTTTATGTAACACATTTCTGTTTGTGACTTTACAGACTAAATTATACAGCCTAAGATGCTGGTGATCCTTGTTAATCTGAAACACAACGATGCTCTGTGCTTTGTATTATTTGGGTGATTTAGACAAAGCAAATTCCTTTTTACTTCTTTAAATAATGCTGATCACTACTACAATTGTGCTTGTGAATCCCAAATGTTCTTCTTCCAGATACAATTATCCCATATAATTGTATCATAATTGTTTATTTCTTTAATGTAATTGCCATGAGTACTGCAAAGCTCTGGACATCTGGAGTGTACTTTAAGAATACATTGACCTCAATGCATAAAGGGTTCATTTAGTTATATTTAGTTAGATACCTATCACTGATACTCAGCACTGCTGCATATTTTGACATGGGTCTGAAAAAGAAAATACAAAGAGGCTACTATAGGAGGTAAGAAAATTTTTCTTAACAACTATCATAAATATTATGAAGCAAACCTTAGCTTTTGGTACTAAGATCAGGTAAATTTTCACTCAAGATAAATTCAATGAATGAATGAAGAGAGAGTGCCTTTAAAAAAAAATCAAGACCCAAATGAGAATTGAAATGCTGTAATATTTGAAAGTACCATCTATATATAGAAATATCAGAACAAAGACAATAACTACACAAAAGATGTAAAAATTATATATGTTTTATCTTCTAATAAAATACACTATAACATACAGCTAGGGAGTATTTGAGGAATTACTTATTTGTCTAATAATGTAGATTTAAAATATTGAATTCTTGAAACTGCCTGAGTTCACATCTTCAGATCTCATATAACACTTCGGAATATTCATGCATGCCTGTAACCCTAATCATGCAAAGGGCATCATAGATCAGGGAATCACCAAGGCTGGTGAAAAACAACAAGAACAAGTAGAAGAAGATCAAACAGGACATCTGACATTCTGCTACGGCCACCATAGGTGAGTATCTACAACAAAGATGAGAACATGGTACTAACCATGTGTACATATTCATGTATAACCACATACTCTACCACCACACACACAATAAACATATGCCACACCACCCAAACCACATTCCACACAAGCAAAAGATAAATAAATAATTCTCAGTAAAGTTTCAGAAAGTACTATATTGGTTATGTCACAACTTCAGATTTTTTTAAAAAATGTAATACTATTAAAAAATACGACATTAAAGAAAAGACAAAAGAGAAATTTACAAAAATACTTACATAGCACATTTTTCAAAAAGTTATTAGCAGACAAAGAATTCAGCGTAATTATTCTATTTGCAAAAACTTTTTTTTCTCTTCCTCCTTTCCTCTTTCCTTTTTTACTTTTAACAAATCTAATTTCCTTTCTGCTTTCATATTACACATTTTATTTTGTCCTTCCCCAACATCTCATCACCTTTTGTTCACCTCTTTAGGTCTCCCATCTTGAATTTTAGCCAATTTTTACTCTCATCACTGATTTACTAGCTGTGGTGGTTTGAATAGATGGCCTCCAATATATTCAGTGTTTTATTACAGTTTGTAACTTAGATCTGCAGCCAACTGGCTGGAGGAGATGGATCTCAGAGTCTAGCCCTAAGGTGTAGTGGCGGATTTGAGATTTCTATATGAAGATATGCAAAGTGCCTAGTTCCACCTGGAGTTCCTGAAGTGTGCTGTGTGGTGTTACTATTGGTTTGTGGCTTTCTCTTTCTTTGTCTCTCTGCCTGGACTTTTAAGAGAGGGCCAACTTCTTCTACCATTACAGAACTTCCTCTGGATCTGTAAGTTTCAATAAATATCGCTTCCTTCATAACTCTGTCAGGTATGGAAGTTTATCTCAGTGAATATGAAGCTGTCTACACTACCCTACTTACATTGAAAGTTAAGTTCCATATATGAGAAAACACTGGATTTTTCTCTTTCTGGGCTTGGGTCACATAACTTGGTATCATTTTTCTAATTCCATCCATTTTCCTCCCTATTTATAACTACAATTTTGTTTACAGCTGAGTTAAATTTTAATGTGTATCTATATAATGTCTTCGCTTATTTAGTCATCATTTCATGGGTATTTAGGCTGATTCCATTGCCTAGGTCTTGTGAATAGAGCAGTAATGAACATGAATGTGTAAATATCTCTCTAGTAGGATATAGTCATTTGAATATATGCTTAGGAATAGTATAGCTGGATCACATAAAGTTTTAGCTTTTTGAGAAGCCTGCACACTGATTTCAATAGTGGCAACACTTGGAACTATTTATTGTGCTACTGGGGTTCCTATTTAGGAAGTTGATGCCTGTACTTTTAGCTACCAATTTATTTTCTATGTTTTACCCTAGTATTTTCAGGGTTTCTCTTTTTATAAATTGTTGGGTCTATTTAAAATTGATCTGTGTGCATCTAATTTCACTCTTCTTCAGGTGGATATCCAGTTTTGCAAGCACAATCTGTTTAATAGGCTGTCTTTTCTCAAGTATATGTTTTAGTACCTTTTATATATGTATGAAATTACAGTAATGAAGTCCACTATGATGTATTGTTAACAAATGCTAATAAATATCAAATTAACAATGAAAAGTAAGATGTTATTCACTACATATAAAATAAAAAGTGAAAATCTCCATTGTTTAAAATATATAGGCTCTTTTCCACTAAATTAGATGATTTTTTTCACTATTCCATAATTATCTCTATGTTAGATCCAATAAGTCAGGGTACTACAAAGGAATACCAAAGTCAATGTTGTCAGCCTGTTTGAGTAAAAAACAAACAAACAAACAACAGCAATAGCAGCAACAAACAGCTTTATTGCATCCTAAATGTGATGCAATCTTCCAAGGAAAATAACAATGCTATCTGAAAAAAGTTAGCCAGCACAGCTTTAATATTTTGCTTGATACACAATGACAAAATGGATCACAATAAACATTTGTACATTTTTTAAAAACCAATGATAAAAATACATGTTGGGTTCATATTATATTACATTGTTATTAATGGTTTGATAAGTGTGGCCTTGAAGATTTTGGAGGTCAGCTGATAATAATACTCAGAGATAGTTAACAGACATGATTATAAATGTTACATTTTAGGCAAACTTACCATTATTACTGTGAGTGAGCCCGCATCCTCAACCTCTTCTGTCAGGATCTGACATTCTGCTCTCCTGTTCACTCTACCTTAATATTATCAGGGCCAAAGGTCAGATAACTATCCATAGCCACTATGGATAGTTAAAGCCCAATGACATTTTTCAAAGAAGTCAATCCTAAATCTGTGTTCCATGGCAAGTACCTTCTGATGTTCCTTTGTGTTCTAACCAACACTGGTGTTACCATATGCTTCTCTGTTGCCAGGTGGCCTACTCTTTTTCTTGTGATTATTGCATGTCTCTTACTAACTTTTCAATGAGGAAAATGTGCTGATATGTTGGAAATCCGCAACAGAAAATTAAGTAAACTTTCATCTTAAAGAAAAGTGCTACAGTTACAAAATCCCTTGAGTAGGAAGCAGATCTCAAAGATGAGCATAAAAATCACATGTATAAGTAATTGGCCCAGTGACAAGTAATAAACTTAGAAAGGTGTGAAACCTATAAATAATAAAGCTCCTCTGGGGTAAGTATAATATTTCTCTACATGGAAGATTAAAAAGCAAATAATTTAGAAGCAAGATGTTCAGTGAACTATTATAGGAAATAAGGCCAAACTTTGGTATGGATAGAAAAAAAATAAAACAAAACAAGAAACAGATTAATGAGGAGAAAGCTGAGAGAAAAATCAACAAGTATTTTATGAAAAAAAAAATAGTAAGTTTTTGTAACCATAAAAAAGAAATGTTACTAAAGTCCATTCTAGGGCACCTTCCTAGGAGGGAGAAAACCTGTGGAAGGTCAGCGGGTGTGTTACTTTCCAGGACTAGACACCATTACAGGGCACCTTCCTAGGAGGGAGCAACCCTAGAGAGGGTTAAATAGGAGCAGGGCTGCATAGCTCTGTGAGGTGGGGCTGAGCACTGAGGTTCCATGCCAGAGTTAGACTTTATTGCCTGGTTAAGTCAGTGGTGAGTAGCTGAGTAACTTGGATTCCATCACGCATACCTTGCAAGATCCCTCCAGATTTTTTTTTTTTTTCTTATGAGGAAGGAGTGGAACTCCCAAGAGAAGTTTGGAGTTGATCTCATTCCAGGACAGACAGGGAATAGATCTGGAAGATCAGTGCCAAGCTTGGTTGCCTGCCAAGATCCTTTCCATATTTGTTGGAAAGTGGCACACACAAAGTGGACCCTCTTGGGGCTCAAGCACACGCATCCCAATCCAATGTCTTCAACTTCATTCTCACTGAGATTAATTTAGACCAGGCCACCCAGCACAGGCTATACAGAGCTGCGATTGTTACACCCTAAGTGAGAAAATTGATTTCAAGGTGAGCACAGCACAACACAAAGCAAATAGCACACAACACAGAGCAAAGGGATCCCCAGCAAGACTAACTAGTACCACAATAGAAGCCTCCAATGAAATCTTAGATAAAAGTCAAGACATTGAAGTTCAAAATGAAATTTTGATGAGCATTTTAAACAAAACTAATGAGGCAATGAAAAACAGCTAATTTATTGGGAAAAAATGGACAAAAATTATCAAACAGGAACTCCAAGAATGGATGAAGAAAACAAAAGAAAATCGGTAAAACCAATGCAAGTAACAAATCAAAGGACGGCTTAATTTGAAAAAAGTAAAAATGAACTCAAAGGATGGATGAATAAAATAAAAAGTAATAAATAAAATTAACTCAATCAAATATGAAGGAAGCTAAAGAGAATCAGGAAACAGTACTACATAGATGGCTTAATGATATCAAAGACAATCAAAAAGATATCAACAGAAGGCTAACGGAATTTGGGGAGAATCAAAATACACATAAGCACACTGGTCAATAGAACAACTTCAACAAGTATGTATCCAAATTCAGGAGCAAACTCCAAGAGGAAATAAAAAAGTCAAACCAAGAAATGAAAATGGAATTCAATGGAAATGCTGAAGAAAAACATAACAGAAAACAGAAATGAAATCACGTTCTTAAAAGTCTCCCATGAAAGCCTCACCAACAGAGGACAGAATTGTGAAACTCCAGGGCAAGACAGAAGAATTAGATTAGGACTCCAAAAACATCATCAAGTTTAAAATAAGTACAGAAAAGGGAAGAAATAAAGGTCAAGGGTATAGAGAATATCTTCAACAAAATTACTGAGAAATATTTTCCTGACTTTAAAGAAGAGAGAACAATCTAGGTCCAGTAGGTATACAGGTCATCAAATACACAGGACAAGAAAAGAGACACCCCATGGCACATAATAATAAAAACACTAAACACAGAAAAGAAAGAGAGAATACTAAAAGCCATAAGAGAAGAACAGCTCTTTACATACAGATGTAAGTCCATCAGAACTATATCTGAATTTTTAATATAAACTTTAAACCAGAAGAGCTTGGAATGGGGTAATTCAAAAGCAAGAAGGTCATGGCTGCCAAACAAAAATACTATGCCCAGCAAAATTATCCCTCATAATAGAAGGTGAAAGTAAAAACATTCACAATATATGCCAGCTTTATGAGTTCATGAATAGCAAGCCACCCCGTCAGAGAATACTGCATAAACACACCACACGCAGGAGATATACCAGCATGCATATGATGAAACAAAAAGAAACAATCAAAACTATAATGGACATAAAACATGCAAAGACCAAGAAAATACTAAACTCCACAAAACCTGCAATGTGACAGGGATTAACTCACACCTCACAATTATAAATCTGAACATTAATAGGCTCAACTCTCCAAACAAAAGGTACATGTTATCAGGCTGGAACAGAAAGCTGGATTCATCCATTTGCTGTCTATAAGAAAGTTACCTTATACTTAGAGATAAACACCACCCTAGGGTGAAATGATGGAAAAAGATTTTCAAGCAAATTCAAACATAAAACAAGCATGTATAGCTATACTTATTTTTGACAAAAGTTATCAAAAGAGATAAAGAATGTCACTTCACGCTAATGAAAGGAACCACTCAAAACAACATATTACAATCATAAATTTATATCCACCAAACACAAAGGCACCTAATTTTATAAACCAAAATTTAATAGACAATAAGACAGATATAAATCCCAATACAATATAGTAGGAGACTGTAACACCCCACTATCATCAATAGACAGATCTTCTAAGCAGAAAATAAGCAGGGACACAATGGAGCTAAACAATGTCATAGATCAAACAGACTTAACAGATATACATAAAACATTCCACCTGCATTTTACTGAATGTACGTTCTTCTCAGCACTTCATGGAACCTTCTCCAAAATTGACTATATAGTAGGTCATAAAGCATGTCTCCACAAATTCAGAAAGAAATGACATAATCCCTTGCATCATATCTGACCATAATGTGTTTAAACTAGAGATCAACTACAGTAACAACAAAAAACACACAAACTTCTGGAGACTTAACAACTCACTATCAAACAATGAATGGGTTGTTGAAGAAATTAGAAAGGAAATAAATAAATTTATCAAACTGAATGAAAATGAAAACAGCATGCCTGGAACTTATATGGTACTATGTAGGCAGATCGAAGAGGGAAGTTTATAACACTAAATGCCTACCTTGCAGAAAAAGAGAGATCTCAAATAACTAACTTAAATATCCACTTGAAAGGTGCTGGAAAGACAAGAACAAGCTAAGCCAGAAAGTTTCAGATAGAAAGACATTATCAAGATTAAAGCAGAAATAAATGAATTGGAAATGAAAACAAATTTTAAAAATAATGAAACAAAGAGCTGGTTCTTAGAAAAATTAAACAAGATTGATAAGCCACTGGCCAAATTGATCAAAATAAATAACAGAAGGCTCAAATCGTCAAGTTTAGAAAAGAAAATGGAGATGTCACAACTAACACTAATGAAATTGGTAGAATCATCAAGGCAAGCTTCAAAAGCCTGTATTCCACAAAATGGGAAAATATGGAAGAAATGGATGAATAATTGACTCATGTCACCTTCCAAAACTAAATTCATAATAGACATCCTAAACAAACCAATTACTTCTAATAAAAAAATAAAAATTAATTAAAAATCTCCCAAATGAAAACAAGTCCAGGCCTAGATAGATGCACTACTGAACTCTACAAAACCTTCAGTCAAGAGCTAATACCACTTCTAAAATTATTTCTCACAGCTGAGGGTGGAAGGGAGGATTTTCAAGGTGGAAAAAAGCTTAACTTTAAAACAATGGGCCCTGACTGGTAAATCCCCAGGCCTAGAATTGTGTTGCCCTGTGTATTGAGCTGTTGCTCAGGGAGAAACACGAGGTCTCCAAAACAATGTAGTTCATTGCCAAAATGCCCGACTACCTTCCAGAGCTAAAAAGTAAGACCTTATTGCTGAAGACAGCACCAGCTGTGGTCACGGGCCATCAGAAAATAATGCTGAAACTACAAGGGAAACTAGCTCCTGCTTGGCCAGCCTTCATCGTGCTGGAAAGTTCTATTGGAGGCATTGGAGAAAAATGGTCACCAACAGCATGAATAAGTAGGAGACCTTTGAGACTACAAAATCAACCAGCTGGACAAGAAGTGCACACTTGTGCAACAGGAGCATGCAGCCTCTGTGGGTAACCAACTGTCCTTTTACTGCACACGAGGCAGGCTCAGTACGAGAGAACTCCTATATGTTGTTATAAAGTAAGTCAGAAGTTCATTGTCAGGAAACTCAAACTTCAGAGAGAAGCCTTCCAAGAGAAGGCCCTGCTGCTCTCTGGAAAAGAATAATAATAATAAAATAAAATAAAATAAATAAACTAAAAATTAAAAAGTCTCAAATTTGCATACTCCCCTCTAGCTCAAGCTGTTCTCACTCCTATTTGGAGAATCTGTTTTATTTTACAGATGACAGAGAAAATGGAGGAGAAAAAACAAGATCCATCGATAAGAAGTTATCCAACTGCCCACCATGAGATGTGCTACATCAGGGCCCAGGAGAAATTACATACAAAGTGACAAGATGAACACTGATTCTGCTGCTAGCCTGACAACCAGCCCCAGATTATGGTGACAAACATGGTGATCAATAAAACCTATTAAAAAAGAAATCCAGATGCTCCTGAGAACTCAACATTAAATCAGACTACCAACAGGGGGCATTGTGGAAGAAGAAAGATCGTAAGAGCCACAGAGTGGTTAGGAATATCCTGAGGCATGCTCCCCAGCTATCCACCAGGGACTGATTGAAGCATTCATGACCCATGACCCGACAGAGAATACAATAACCCTTCAGAGAAGGGTCTTTAGGGTAAGGGGAGCTGGGGCAGGAGGACAAACAGAATAACCTGTTATAACCAATATAAAATAAAAAAGTATTAAAATGTTACTAAAGTATAAATCCATAATTAGAATAGACTATTTTAAACATTCCAGCCCATGTTTGTGATATGAAGGGATTACCAATGTGATATTTATTTTCACTTTTAATTGGGTTGCTACTTATATATATATGTTAGGTGCCTATTTCTTACATTTACTCTGTTTTAAAACAAAGGATCTAAAATTAATCTGTTGTAACCCCTATCTTTATAGTCCCAGAATGTATAGAAACAACCAAGCAAGAGAAGAAAGATGAACACTGCATAATATGAAACTAGAATAGCAGAATTATTTCTGACATTCTCAAGTTATGTATAAACACAGGTAGATATTTGAAGCTACAGGGGTATTATAAAAATGAACTCAAACCTGTGCCGGTGTTTCACTCCAGAGCCAACATGTGTGGTCTATTTAAATATTATATTAGAATTCAAAAAATAAAATGAATGCTGTTCTTTCAGTGTTGTGATCCATGTAATTTTATTTAGAATTAAATTCTGACTATTACTAATGTTAATACAAAGGCAAATCAGTTTTTGTATGAAATATTTTATTCCTTCACTCAAACAAAATTTATATCTCAGGTGTTTAACTGGTCTTGGTTAAAGCAATTTTGCTAGGCATTTAGAATTTAGTTAAGTAATTTTCATTTCTGCATTGTTCATTGAAATATGATTGAACCATACTTTTCATTGTTAACAGATAAAATAAATTTTAAAAGAGAGATATCAAAAGTAGCATATAAGATATGAAAACTCTCCATTAATATAGAAAGAAATGACAAATCAAAACTTTCAAAATCTGATGCTTTTTCAATTTTAAATTTGTATTTGTGTATGCAATAGTAACTTTGTGGCTAGGGTCTATTGCAGTACACAATTATCCTGATAGCCTAAGGTCTATCTCAGGAATTATAAATACATAAAATTGCTGACTTTTAAAATGCACTCTCATTATGTTTAGGCCTCAACTAGAAGTACTAAATTCAATTTTATTTCAAAATTTATTATATGAATATTAAAAGATTGTTTTCCAAAAGAGAACTACTGATTCAGAAAAAAAAAAAAAAAACTTTTGTGGTATAGACAAACGATGACTAATACATCCCAAGCCAGTATGTTTCCAAGGAAAATTTTAGACTTAATTTCAATATCCTGCTATAGCACAAAAGTAGATAATTAATGCTAGTTTAGTGTATTAGATCGAAAGGATTTATGCCATTGTGGTTTCAATCAACCCATACTATTATAAACAAACAAACAAGTTATTGTAAAAGTATGAAGAGTTTTATGTAGTCTCAAAATATTGATATATGAGGATAAAAAGGATGTTTTATGTGGCAGTATTATATTTGCTCTGGAATTATGTACGATTTGCCCATATTTAACTTATCAGAAGAGAAAATTCCATTCATCTCTTTAAGACCAATTGTTGACCACTTATTTAAAAGAAGCCATCATTGATCAAAAGTGTGGTAAATTGAAGAATTAGTGACATTAGTAAGAAATATAATGATGGAACTTAATACAGGATGGACAAAAGGACTTCATAATTGATTTATAAATGCATCATTTTCCAACAGAAAGCAGATAACTCCTTATATGAAAAATTAAATTCCTAAAAGAGGATGCAGTTGGGAAAACATGGGAATCCAGTAAGTAATTAGTTTGATATGTAGCAAGCTGCATATTCACTCCAACTAAAACAGATTTGTGTCCTCCACATTCCACATACAACCCAACACTGAAGAATACAATATCAACCCACTGAATCCTGTCCATGGATTCTCCAATCTTACAGGAAATTTGTTGCATTAATTCATCTCCTAAATTTATTTATTAAGCCAATTTATGGGAGCATTGTAGGACATTTGCTCTTGATAACTGAACTTTTAAGGCTGACATTTTATTATATCTAGACAAAATATAAAATATCAGAATGTCAATTCATTTCTCTCCTAAATCAAAATCAGAATATATTCATTTGTTTAGCTAAATTCAGATATTTCAAAAGACTTCTTCTCTCCATTTCTCATCACCCAGACTGTTTATGTTCCATCCTATCATTGCAGTAGCAATGTTTTTGGACAAACTTCTATAACAAAATATTATTGAACATCGTATAATAACATATTAATCCATTTTTGGACCTGTATGCAGTGTGTCATACACAAAATATAGTGAAAGTGTCATACTAAAGTCTTAATAACTTAATATTAACAGAGTTAAAAACTCTATTACTAAAGTTAGTCTTAATAAAAATGGAATTGTTTGTAGGGGAAAGGGCAAATAATTTTGTCTCTTAATGAGTATATTAGAAGTCATCAGGGAAGGCAGAAAGAAAGTTTGATGAATAGAGCCTCTATGATTTGACATTATTTCAGTATGGGGTGCAAACTGTCATGAATTTCAATTAATGAATATGAAGCCAGGTGTGGTGGCGCACACCTTTAATCCCAGCACTCGGGAGGCAGAGGTAGGAGGATCACCGTGAGTTCAAGGCCGCCCTGAGACTACATAGTGAATTCCAGGTCAGCCTGGACCAGAGTGAGACCCTACTTCAAAAAAAAAAACCAAAAATAAATAAATAAATAAATAAATAAATAAATAATGAATATGGAGCCAATTTCCCAATAGTTTATCTGTTCTCTAAATAAAAATAAAATACAGAAAGTCTATTCTTGGATCAATAATGTAAACACCACACTCATTTGAAAGCAAATTTCCTTAGAAGTTGTATATCTTGTTCAACCAGAAGTTAAGACAAAAAATGTCTTTTACCTGGAGAGAAATTCCTCAAGTTTGTCAGTTAATATAAATTTTGATCCCTACCCTGGGCTTTCAGTAGAACTGCAGAAATGTTACAATAAAAATTGCAATTTTCTTGTAAAAAGAAAGCACTTAGATGGTCTGCCTGCTGTTCTATACAAGGCTGCAAATAGAAGGTCCAGCAGGCAGCCTTGAAAGTAAAATGTTGAGTGATTTCTTAAGAATGTGGAAAAGTTTCCTTTGAGTATGTGACAACCCCAGTAAGTACCTTTAATAGTAAACTAATTGCTTATCCAATGTCTCATAATTCTACAAACAATGGTAGTGTTCAATGGCAGAGGGCTCAGTCAGTCAGATCTGGGCTTAAACCTCCTATTCTCTATTTGTGTGACATCACATCCTCAACTTCCTTTTCATTATCTATAAAAGTGATCAAAAAAACTGCTGAGATGTCTCAGTGAAATAGCATAATGTCTATCTATCTCTTGATGCATGTTAGTTCTTCAGAAATGTTTTTAAACTAATAAGCTCATATTGTTGTGCATGAACAAAAAGCAAGGCATGATGAACTATATAATGGTTTGATTCAGGTGTCCCCCCAAAACTTATGTGTTCTGAATGCTAGGCCCCAGCTGGTGACAAGTTGGGAACTGGAGACTCCTGGAGACAGTGTATCGTTGGGGGTGGGTTTATGGGTTCCCCTTGCCAGTGTTTGGCACACTCTCCTTGGGCTGTTGTCCATCTGATGTTGGCCAGAAGATGATGTCCACCCTCTGCTGATGCCATCATTTTCCTCTGACATCATGGAGCTTCCCCTCCAGGCTGTAAGCCAAAATAAACCTTTTCCTCCCACAACTGCTCTTGGCTGGATGTTCTCTGCCAGCAATTTGAAGCTGACTACAACAAATGCCAAATGAATACAAATTTGTATTTTTTTTTTTTGTCTTCACTTGTAAATCCTCTAAGTTAAGGATGGTAAAACTAATGTCGAATAGAGTGTAACAATATTTACATACTTAGGTTCACATGATTGGAGATATGAACAAATGACTATTTACTCCAGATAGGAAAACAAAAATGGACCAAAGCAAGAATTCCATCCTTGACTACCTTAGTGAACTGGTGAGTTTATGTGGGTTTCTTGAAGGAGAATGGGTGACTCAAAGGAAGCTGCATCACCTATAACCTTACCCCACTCAAGGAGATGGAGAACTCTCAGCACTGGTGTACCCGGCCACGTAGAAGAGTCTGACCTCCCAAGGGTTCCCCTGTGAATCTTGTATGCTTCAGGAACTTTCTGAAACTTGTGAGGGATTTATATCCTGAGCCTTGAGCTTTAGAACTTCCTTGAGTCTTAATGAGCCTATGTTTCGATTTGAAATTGCTTTCAAGTCTCAGTCCAAGATGAAATGTTTGAATTCTGAGGAAATTTCTATACAAGACATATATGCTATTTTCTGTGAGGATAAGGGAAAAAACTATGCAATTCACTTCTAAATAATACTAGTTTTCAAAATTATATGACATATAAAACTAAAAATATAGAACAAATATGTATGTGAATCAAACTATTCCTTAATCTCCATCTTATCAACAATTATGGGGTAGCCATGAGCTCCCTCTAATGTGTTCTCTAAGGACAGTTTCATAATTTTCTTTATAGTTTTTCATTGACTCATGGGTTTTATGGAAGCTAACTTAGAGGTTACTATGATTATGCATTATGAGATTGAACATAATAATTTTATGTGGCAGAAGACTGATAACTTTGTTTTGTTTTCCATCTAATAGTTACATGTAAAGCTTAATATTCCTTATATGCTCCAAGATCCCTGCTTAAATGACTGAAAGAAAAGGTACTGAGCAAAATTTGAATTGGGTCTGACATTATGTTTGTAATTTCTGTATGCCTTTATTTTCAATTTTAGAAGCTGCTATGTATAATAAAAGCAGGAAGGAACTGAAATGAAGTTTAACTTGGCCTTTATGTGATATTAAAGATAGTTGGAAGTGCTTTCTTTAGTAATATCAGCACGCCCTCAGAGGAAGTATGAAACAGAAAAGCAATATTTAGGATATAAAGGAGAACATGGGTCTTTGAGGGCAAGAGAGTGGGAACTGTAATAAACAACCATACCTATAACTAAATTTATATGTCTTTGCTTTATTTTTATTTGATATTCAGATTTTAAATATTTTCTCAGTAGTACTAGCACTTATAATTGTTTTAATTGTAACATGGTTTAATTTTCCTAATAAATTCAGAAATTCTTTATGTTCTTTATCTAGAAGTTAGAAATTTCAGAGACCTGAATAACACATGATATTCTTGAGCCTCTTTTCTAGTTGCTCACTGATGGATAAATGATTCATATCTGACTTTAATTTAGGAATAATGAAACAAACAGAAAGGAATACACATGACAATGTCATGGATCGTTCAAAGAGCCTTACATTAATTTCAGAAACTTTACAGAGCTTTATTTGGTTCTAAATGCCAGCAAAAGGGAGGCAATTGCATTTTAAGTGTCTGCAATGAGTTCTCCATCAGCTTTAAGTTATGAACTATTGCTAGCCCATGGAGTTCACAACACACATGCGGTCACTCAGTGGGAAGAATAATAAGGATGTCCCCAGGGTTTGCATTACCCACAGCCCCTATTAAGCTCAACTCTGTGGGATCCTTAAAGTTATGTGCTGCTTAAATGGATTTGTCTCTATTTGTTTTCTATCCACAATCTTTTATGAAGTTAATGCATTTTAGGTTTTAAGTTAAAATAAGAATTATAACCTTCTCACTATTTAATCAAAAGGAGAATTCAACTAATGCAGAATCAATTACATAAGGAATATATTGCTGTAGTGGAAGACATAGGAAAAGGTTCTGAGTATGGAACTGTGGAAAAATATTTCCTGAAGAAACATGACAGGGTACCACGGCCAGCCCAGTGAATTATGGTTTAATAAAATAGGCCAGAATTATGATTTAATAAAATATATATTTCACCAATAAATCCAGAAATAACAGTTTCTCCATTCATTGCTAATGGTTAATATCTGTATCTGATTATACAGTATTCTCATTAATTGCTGTGCACTTCAACAGCTCAATACTAACAACAGTAGCACTACAGTGCCATTTGTAAATTCCACCATGCAACCTTGCAAGCAAATTTTTCTTCCTGTTTTCATGGGCACCATTATCATTTCAATGACAACCAATGATAGTAATATAGTGCTGGAAAATGTACTGTTATCAAAATCAAAATAATGATTACATTTATACATTCCTACCAGTATCGTTTAGTGATTTATCATCAGGTAGTCCAATTTAAAAAATGGCAGTGTTAATTTTTGAGGTAAGGAGAACTATTTATTATATACAATGGCAACTGGAGTTTGTTCTTTATTGTTATAGAATTTACAATATATGTTACTGTACTGAAGAATTTTCAATGCCACCAAAAAGCATAAAAGAAATTATGCAAGTAGAGGGTAACTTGAGGCAAAACAATTCTGGAACAAAGTTAAATTAGGAAAAAATTGGAATGAATTTATTAAATGCTGTTTTTCATCTCCAAATAACAGATTTATCACATAAAACTAAGGTAACCTAATGCCTTCTTTTTTTTTTAAAAAAAAATTATTTATTTCAGAGCGATAGACAGAGAGAAGGAGAGATACAGAGAATGGATGTGTCAGGGCTCCAGCCACTGGAAACTCCAGATGCGTGCACCCCCTTGTGCATCTGGCTAACGTGGGTCCTGGGGAATCGAGCCTCGTACCAGGGTCCTTAGGCTTCACAGGCAACCGCTTAACTGCTAAGCCATCTTTCCAGCCCACCTAATGCCTTCTTAAAAATAAATCTTCAACTTCTCATCTCCTTTTGTGGAGGGTAACTTGTTACAAAATTAGGCTGCTGAATGCAGGTAATAATTTTAGTGGCACCAGGAACACCAATAAACAATGCTTTTCAAACCTAAGCTTTATTTATAACAATGCCAGTAACAGACCTTAGGCATAAAGTATTCCCAAATAAATTCTTGGAATAATAGTATCACAAAGAAGTTTGGAAAAACAATGAACACAGGAAAGATTCTGGAACTTCATATAAAGAGAACAGGAGTCCTGGCCAAATTGTGGCATGAAAGTTATTTGCAGCTATCTAATGTCTTCATTTGTTTTAATAAAATATTTGAGTTCAAAGACAAATAGATGTCTTCTTAAGGATTTTTTGGTTGTTGTTTTGTTATCTCTTACATTTTTTAATATATATTGACAACTTCTATACTTACAGACAACAAACTATGGTATTTCCCTCCCCTCCCCCACCTTCTCTTTCATAAATCTGCTCTCCATCATATCCCTTTCCTCTCTCCATTAGTCTCTCTTTTTGTTTTTAAAAGGGAATTAATCTTTTATTTTTTTTATTTTTTTCTTTATTAGTTAGTTTTGTATTCAGGAAATACAGTCAGTTTCCTACCATTATTAGGCTCATCCGTGACCCTCCCCTTGGCCCCTCCTCATTGAAGTATATGGGTCATGCATTGTGGAGATAGCCCACAGTTATGGGTAAGATAAATGTCTCTGCATATCATGACCCAACGTGTGACTCTGACATTCTTTCCACCCCCTCTTCTGCAAAATTTCCCTGAGCCATATTGGGTTCATTTTTGGTCTGCTTCAGTGATGAGGTGTTGGAGGCCTCTGAGGCTCTGGCTCTCTGATTTGGTAGGAGTTGATTTTTCTCTGTGTTGATCTCCTTCGCCCTTCTGCTGGTATCTGGTTCATCAGGAAAACAGCACCCTTGCTTGTTTCGCCAGTTTTTCTTAGTTTCACCAGGGACCTTTGGAGGTATGATGGGGTGGCTCTCTCCTTAGGATCTACATCTATCTGAAAAAGAGAAGCAGATTCTCCAACAGAGAGTAAGTTAGCACCAGGACAAATGAGATAACCCTTACTTTTTTTTTATAGAGAATTTAATAGGTGTAGGCCCTCTTGTAGCCCACAATTGATGGCAGGTTGATATTGGAGAGTGGGCTTATGTTTGGATATGGTTCTGACTTGTTTCCCAGCTCCAGCTATGGGTCCTGTACCACTGAGGAGATCAGTTAGCCAAATTAACAGCAGTTGATTCCCCACAATGGCTGTGTGATACTATTGCACTTGTGTGGGCATCACAACAAGTTATTTGCTGCTAAGTTGGTTAGACCATGAGTTGCTTGGACAGATATTGGTCATTTTCCCCCAGTCGCCCATGTAGCACCTTCTGGCACTAGACACGCTGACTGTCTGGGGACTGACTCTCTTCCAACTTCCAGCCATGCCATTCTATTTTGCATGTCAATCACAGAAGGTGTCTTCAGCAGTAGGGTCTTACCACTAACCATTGGTGGGTCATCAAGTACTCTGACAGAAATCTGTCTGTCTTTTAGGAAACCTTGTAGGTCTCTCTGATCAAGAGCTCATTGTGGATGATAGCCCCATGCTGGTACTGGGAGTTACAGGTCAGTGCCCACTAAGAAAATGAGGAAAAAGTTAACTAATATACAAGAATTAGAGAGAAGAGAGAAAGAGAGGAAGAGGGCGAGGGAGAAGGAGGGAGGGAAGATGTAGAAGATTAAGGTTAGCCTTGATCCTACCCTCTCCAGTGTCTTGTGGTTCAGGTGTTCCGTGTAAGGGCCTGGTGAAGGATCAGCCATTTGCTCTGTCTTTTAGTAAGTAGAATTTTATGGTACCATTGCCATTTGGGTCTACATTTATGTTTTCCACCCCTTTGATGCCCTCCTCTCCCTCCCCTTCCATCCTAGTGTCTAGTCCATGAGATGCTTGCTGGATATATAAAGTATCTTGGGTAGATTCAGGTTAGGTGCTGTAGATGAGTGAGACTATTTGGCAATTTTTTTTCTGTGATTGGGAAAGTTCACTGAGAATGATCTGTTCCAGGTTCAACCATTTTTCCTCAAATTTCATTGTGTCATTTTTTCTTACTGCTGTATAGAATTCCATTGTGTAGATATACCACATCTTAGTTATCCATTCTTCTAGTGATGGACATCTGGGTTGATTCCAGCTATTAGCTATTACAAATTGAGCTGCTACAAACATGGTTGAGCAAATCTCTCCAGCCTGTGGTTTGAAGGTTTTAGGGTAGATGCCCAGTAAGGGAATAACTGGGTCTGTTGGTATCTCTATACTCAGCTTTTTCAGAAGTCTCCATATTGCTTTCCAAAGTGGTTGTACCATGCTACATTCCCACCAACAGTGGATCAGTGTTCCTACTTCTCCACATTCTTGCCAGCATTTATTTTTATTTGATTTTTTGATGTTTACTATCCTTATTGGGGTAAGGTGGAATCTTATAGTTGTTTTAATTTGCATTTCTCTGATGAATAGGGATGATGAACATTGTTTTAAGTGTATGTTTGTCATTTGTATTTCTTCCTCTGTGAACTGCCTGTTCAGCTCTTTGCCCCATTTTGTGAGTGGGGTGTTTGACTTCTTACTGTTTAGATTGAGTTCTTTGTAGATTCTAGAAATTAGGCCTCTATCAGTTGGGTAACCCAGAAATATTTTCTCCCATTCTGTGGGTAATCTATTGGCTTTGCTTATTGTATGCTTGTCTGTAAAGAAACTCATCAGCTTCATGTGATCCCACAGTTGAGAGATGGTTTAAGATCGTGAGCTACTGGGGTTTTGTTCAGGAAGTCTTTTTCCATTCCTATATCATGGAAAGTACTTCCTAAATTTTCTTCCAGTAGTACTCAAGTTTCTGGTCTAATATTGAGGTCTTTGATCCATTTGGACTTGAGTGTAGTGCATGGTGAGATGTGTGGATCAATTTTCAGTTTCCTACATATGGTTATCCAGGTTGTCCAGCACCATTTTTAATATGGCGTAATGATCCTTATGTAAAGATTTTATTTAAATTTCATGTAATTTTCAGTAGTTTCAGAATAGAATACAGCTTTCCACTTTACATTTAATTTTCGCTTCTCAATCTCTTGTCATGTCTGTAAGCAGTTTTTGAGGCTTTCTTTGCTTTTCCTGACTAGGCACCTTTAAAGAACATTTATTATGTATTTTGTCAGTCTGACTGGATAGGCATGATTCTCACGATTATAGTGAATTATGTTTTTTTTTTTCATAGGTTAAAGATGTTGGTACATGTTAGGAGGAATGTTGATCTGCACAGTGAAATTTACCCATTCAAGTGAAACACACCTATCCCACAAGTGCACAGCCTTTGTTTTCTTTTATGGGTACCACTAACTTCTGTTGGCACCTTTTCAGTCAGAAGATACATTATTTTGAGTATACATCATTTTATCATTTAAAAAAAAATGGGAAGGTGCCAACTCACATTTAATCTTCAAAAGATGACATAGGAAATGAAGGGGATAGAGCAGGCTTTGGCACTTAGATTACAGAGTTTAAGAGAAAATGATGCTCCACTGCTAATAAGGCTTAGATATAGTTAATTCTGTTACAATTACAGTCATATTTCATATAACCCTCACTTACCTAGACAAAAATACAATAACTGAACTCAACCAGAATATAGGGAAATCAAACAAAAACTAGATTAAGGAAAACCCTAGCATAAATCTAAATATATATATATATATATATAACACACTGATGATAGAGAAGTGATGATCTATCCTAAGTGACACTGGAAAAAACAATGTGAGCTGGATATTATAAGGATAAAAACATATATATGTAGGGCGGGAGAGATGGCTTAGTGGTTAAGCTCTTGCCTGTGAAGCCTAAGGACCCTGGCTCGAGGCTCGATTCCCCAGGACCCACATTAGCCAGATGCACGAGGGGGCACACACATCTGGAGTTCGTTTGCAGTGGCTGGAGGCCCTGGCAAGCCCATTCTCTCACTGTATCTGCCTATTCCTCTCTCTGTCACTCTCAAATAAATAAATAATAAACAAAAAATTAATATATATAAAATAAATACTTCTTCATATGAATATAGTTTATTTTTCTGCATTAAATTTAGACTGGAAGAAATCCGATGAAAAAAATGTATCTTGGATAATAATAACAAGATTCTAACTTTTGTAGAAAAATGTACAGAAAAGGATAGGGGAAAATTAAAATGGACATTTTTTCTTGTGTTATAAATTGACTTTTTTATTCTTGTGTTATTATTCAAGTTATTAATGTTTTTACAAATTTAGTATGAGATGCTGAGATGCATTGTAAATTATTTGATTCAAAACTATGCACACATTTGTGTTGATCATATACATACTTATATTACCTATCTCTACATGCTGATAGTACCCTAGAAACTGGATACTACCACAGTACTTTGTGTATTCATGGATCCACCCTTGACTCCAGGATGAGTCTCTAACAATATGCTTAGGAAACTTGTGGAATTCAAGACTGGTCCAGGAAAGTTGACAAAAACAACTTGGTAGGGCTGGGGATATGGTTCAGTTGTAGAGTGCTTACCTAGCCTGCAATAAGTTATCACCTGCATGGTGGGTATGGCTGTAAATAAACTTTATCTCTGCAAATGAATGATTCTGAGACTAGAAAATAATATAAATAGGTTATAATAATTCTTGATCTAATATTCTCATTCCCTTCGATTAGATTCTCAAACATCTTTTATTTCATCAAATCTATTTCTTCATTGTAAAACCACTTACTAAATATACATAACAAATATTTATGTATTATTATTTAATAGGGCACAAGTTATACTTCACACCTATCTCCAGAAACAGATATGTAAACAGCACCCAACAGTTAATTATTTTTCAAAGATACAAAATTTGTCTTCAAAAATATGTTGCATTGTAACTAAACTCTGATATTAGATGCAGAAAAATGTGGCATTTGAAATGAACTCTGAAAGTCATGCTTTCAAAAAAGGGCATAAGAATTTCAGGCTGAGGAAATCTAATGTGTTCAGATACATTGTAAAAATGTGGAATAATCCAGTATGTCTTGAGTTTAGAGTAATCAGTAAGCTATTGTCATAAAAATGTCACAAAAATACTTTAAAATAAGTGTGTCCACTATCATGTACTTCCAGAGGCAGACTATGATAGACAAAGTTTGAGTCTTTGTTTTGGCATAAGTCAAGACAGGGCATATTTTGCTTGCGTTTGTGGTATATACATAAAGGAAAGAAACCATTAGCTATATAATATTTATGAAGAATCAAAGACCAAAATAGTCATATAGCCAAACAATAAGTAGTGAAAGTAAGCAGTGTGCACAATGTACATGTTCATAAAAATATCTTCCCTAGAGTCATCACATTTGTCATATCTATATGAAATACCATGCGTATGTTTTAGTGGTATTCTCGTGATTTTTTTGTACTGCTATCCACATGTTCTCAATGAAAAAATGAAGAACAGGGCCAGAGGGATGGCTTGGTGGTTAAGGTGTTTGCCTGCAAAGCCACAAGACCCTGGTTAGATTCCCCAGGACCCACATTAGCCAGATGCACAAGGGGGTGCACATGTCTGGAGTTTGTCTACAGTGGATAGAGGCCCTGGAACACCCGTGCCCATGCTCTCTCTCTCTCTCGCTCGCTCTCTCACTCTCTCTCTCTCTCTCTCTCTCTCTCTATCTCTCATCTCCTTTCTCTGTCAAATAAATAAAAATAAAATATTTTTTTAAATGAGGAACAATTTTCACTTTTACAACAGACTTTATCACCCACCAATCTTGTTGTTACCATTTGTAGCTCCTCATCGAGAAAAACTTTTTCAGAATCACAATATCCCTTATTTATAATAATTTGAGAAAAACATTTTAAGAATCACAACATCCCTTATTTATAATAATTCAATGGAGAACACAAGTTTTAGATTTATATACCATGATTTATTTTGCAATGCTATTGTGTCACTGAACAATTACCAATGGAAGGAACAAAAATGGTACAATTGATATTTTCTTTTTTTTGTTTTTTGTTTTTTGTTTTTTGTTTTTTGTTTTTCGAGGTAGGGTCTCACTCTATCCCAGGCTGACCTGAAATTCACTATGGAGTCTCAGGGTGGCCTCGAACTCACGGCAATCCTCCTACCTCTGCCTCCCGAGTGCTGGGATTAAAGGCATGCGCCACCTCGCCCGGCTGATATTTTCTTATAGAAACAAAATCACATGACAATTGTATGTGGTTTCTGTTATTCCTAACCTGCACCTTGTTTGAGAAGAAAAGTAAAAGGATTAGTGTCAGTTGGTATTTATGTAAATGAGAATGAACTGAAGGTCATCAATGACACACTTACATATGACAGTTTTTGGAATGTTGTACATTTCATAAAAGACTGGCCGTAAAACCTGTGAGTTTTTCTCTGTTCTGAATATAAGCTTGCTCCATCTCCTCCATCATTTGTTTACATTTGTTTGGGATCTTTTAATCTTGTCTAGCATATCTTTTTGACTAGTTCAGCATGTTACAAAATTATATTAAATTTCATATTTTATGATGAAAATACATCTGGAAGGATGATGATTTTAGTTGTAATGATGGGGAATGAGGCAAATTACAGCAGTTAAACCTACCATATGTTATCACATATCTCTAGAATAGCACGAGTAGACTGATACCAGTGACTGCAAACCAAATGTATGGTCACTACTATTCAAAATATCATCATGTTTCATTGGTAATACTATTCTAATATTTTAAATTAATTAATCAATATAATTCCATTACACTATCTAGTACTTCCTATAGATAATATATGTAGATAAAATATCACAAAATGAAACAAGTTCATATACAATTTCATCTTTCTCTTCAGTTGTCATTTTTTTTGTTGCACAAAGAGTTCAGATGCTAAAACAAAGCACATTGTGTATGTCTAGTTTTCTTTAATGTCCTATTTAGCAATGTTTTAAACTAGAGAGCATGTGTTTGGAAATTGTAAAGAAATGTGGAATCTGATCCTCAAATGTGAAAATGTTAGCAATAAGTATTTTTACCTGGATATTAGGTGTTACAAATAAACTTCAGAAGTAGTTAAATTATGTGTGCAACCAGTAAGAAAATTTAAAATCTGAACAGCTATAAATCAGTTTATCTTTACAAATATATTTTTACTAAAGACATGCATTTCATAGCAGATTTAGATCATTAATGTATACTATGAATCTCTATATTGTGCTAAGTATTTCAGTAGTATTTGAAATTTTTCTCATTTGATTAAAGATCTGTTTACATTTAGGAATAAGACTATGTGATCTAAACAAAAATGAATAAAAGTTCTTTTAAATTTGACGAAAACTCTTTACTATAAACCTTTGCTCAAAGTAAAGATAAACAAATTAAAATTAAAAATTGACCAATTTAGCCAGGCATGATGGCACATGCCTTTAATCCCAGCACTCCGGAGGCAGACCTAGGAGGATCACCATGAGTTCCAGGCCACCCGGAGACTCCATAGTGAATTCCAGGTCAGCCTGGGCTAGAGTGAGACCCTACCTCAAAAAACCAAAAATAAATAAATAAATAAATAAGAATTGACCAATTTTTGGTGATATATAAATCAATTTTCTTATGCTCATCAAATATACTTTTATAAACACAGTGACTAAAAATGAAATATGCATCAATATATATTTATGTTTATATGAATTCAAAAATTGTGCTTTTAAAAAATTATATTACCTAGTCACTGGGCTATCTGACCAAATTTTATAGGATACAAAAAGTAAAATGTAGTACCCACCCCAATGATTAGTTACTTGTGTTTATAATGTATATGTTAAAAAGATGTAAATATTTCAAAAATATGCACAACAGCATATAAGGTTAAATGTTAATTTCTGTTACATGAATCCTTACTGATATTTGTAGTGTGCAGAAGATATAAAAAATGTGATATATTCTCTTTGTCTCCTGAACACAGTGATTTTTTTTTATCTCACTCACAATTAAAAACATGTTTTCTAAAATAACTCCTATGCACTCCTGCAGAGAAAATCTTACACCCTCACTTCTGGCAAGCAGCAAACATCGGTTGCGATGGAGCATCTGTAGTAGTAGTTTTGCTCAAGCTTGTTAAAAAAAAATCCAGCAATCATAATACTTATGAATATGAAATTTCACTAAAAAACACAGTATCTCTTATGAATAAGTCTTTATCCTGTAACTGTAACTTCTGGAGGAACAGTTGAGTTCTCTCTTCAGCTCTAAGCTCAAATCCTCTTAAAAGCTTTGAGGATGAATGGATGCTGTCATGGTTACTTACATTCTAAATTGGTGAGAGTAGAGGGAGAGCAGACCTAACCTCCTCTTCATGGCAATAACCACATTGCAAGCATCAGTTGAATTCCCCAAAGCATGCAAGGAAAATAAAAGTGGAATGTTTCTTCTCTATGAGCTTATGCCATGCAGATGCAAAAGTCTCAATTTAATGTCACTTTTGTTCACAAATTCATTTGTGTGGAGTCCATAGCTCTTCATTTAATAGCAGTCATATTCAGTGGGCTTCACTTCTCCTCTTGAGTCCTTACTAAATGTCCTTTGAGAACAAAGCTTCTGTTTTTCTACACATTTTAGGATTAATTCAGAGCAACCTAACATTTGGACTTTGAGGATATCATTTTGAGAAGTTGAAGCAGTTTCTTCTCTCTTGCATTTTCTTTCTACTTTCTTTCCTTTTTTATTTCCTTCTTTATTTCTTTCTCCTTCCTTCCATCTCTCTCTTCTCTCTCTCTCTTCCTCTGTGTGCACATTTGAATGAAGAGCCTTCTCAAAGGTCCATTTCTTTCCTTGTCCTCTCTCTCAAATCTGCCTTTACATGTAATAGTACTTCTTTTTGTTAAGAAAAAATGAAAGTGTTAACCTGTGAAAGCATGTAAATCATGAATGTAAATACATGTTCTTTTAATTCACATAGTAGCTCATTCTATTTTGAACTCTCATTTATATTAAATACATAATGTAAGACATATCAGTAGGACAAACCTGACCCTTATTCTTTTGGGGTTAATATCTAATGAAAGAGATACAACAAACTCATTTAACCAATAAGATACAATAAAATGTGTAATTGAATATTGTAGAGGAAACAGCAGAGTAAATGAAAAGGACTTGGTTAACATTATAGAGAAATGAGCCTATACATTAGAATTCCTCAGTGAGGGGTTGCCCATTTATAGTGACTAGCCTAGCATGAGGATGAGCGTAGGATAAACTCCCATTACTAGCAAGAAAAAAAATATATATCCCCATTCCTTAATGTTTAGAATAGCTTTGTATGTTGAAGAAGAAAAAGATGATGGAGGGGGCCTGGAGAGACGGCTTAGCTGTTAAGCGCTTGCCTGTGAAGCTTAAGGACCCTGGTTCGAGGATTGATTCCCCAGGACCCAAGTTAGCTAGATGCACAAGGGGACGCACGCATCTGGAGTTCGTTTGCAGTGGCTGGAGGCCCTGGCGCGCCCATTCTCTCTCTCTCTCTGCGTCCTCTCTCTGTGTCGCTCTCAAATAAATAAATAAAAATAAACAAAAATAAGTCTTTTAAAAAAATAAAGAAAAAGATGATGGAGGAGGAAGATGAGGAGTAACAGGAGGCAGAGGAAAAGGAAGAAACCTTGCTAAATGGAGGGTGGAATCATTATCCAAATTTAAGGAAGGCTTGTGTGCTAAAGAAGCTAATAATATAATAGAATTTTCCTGAAGTACTACAAAGTCATATCTCATTCATTTATTGTGTAGCCCACCTTCAAACAGTGGCTAATTTTCCATTCTATATGCAGGCTAATACTTTCAAATTATCTGTTCGAGGGCTAGAGGGTCTGAAAAGAAGTTTTGAGAGGTTGGCCTGGAAGTCACTTGCTTTCATTTATATTTCTTTGATTACAACTCATAGAGATCTAAACCTAACACGGAAGACTAGGGAATATAGTGATCAATTGTTTCTGGAAAGAGAAGAGAGGGAAGGGGAAAGAAAGAAAAAAGAGAGAGAGAGAAAGAAAAAAGAAAAAAAGAAAGAAAAAAGGAAAGAAAGAAACAAAGAAAGAAAGAAAGAAAGAAAGAAGGAAGGAAGGAAGGAAGGAAGGAAGGAAGGAAGGAAGGAAGGAAGGAAGGAAGGAAAGAGAAAGGAAGAAAGACTAGTAACACATAGCATTCTCATTGCTATGAAACTGTTGGGGTTAAAATGCCTGAGTAGCTCTTGACAGAAAGGATCAAGCATATAGTCAGTTATCATTCTCCAAGGAGTCCAGGGATCAAAAATGAATTACTGTTCTAGAAGCATCCAGGGTCATTTCACAGAGGATCTAACTTACTGATAAATCTCCTTAACTAACTAGTTTAGTTTAAAATGTCTGAAAATGTGCCTTAGTAACATCTCCAGTTCTATGTTTAAATAAACTCTCTTAACTCTCAAATCATTTGTTTTCTGTCAACTATTGAATAAAAAGACTTTCAGGGCAGACTAGTTTTACCCCTTGCTTTAGCAAATATTTCTGGGGGACTGAAAAGTGGACTTGAAATAAAATTACTTTGTTAAACATGAAACCACAGAAAACCAGGCACATGCATAACATACAGATGTAAGATACGGGAGAAAGAACAAGAAAACAGCCTAAAAGATGGCGTGAGAGCAATGAACTTCCAAAGAGTTACCTAATTTATGGAGTGTCCTTGGCTTAAGAACAATCCTGAGTAGAAATTCCACATTGCCAGTGAAAATGCAAGTGGTTATTTTGAATGAGTTGGCAGAGGGTAGTTCTGTTCTCCAGTTTTCTTAGTAGAGCCAGGGTGACTCTAGGAAATAAGTGTGAAATTCAGTCCACACAGGAAGGAGTTTCCTTAATCTGTCTGTAGTCATCTTGTGCATTTCAGGCCTATTCTTGATGGTCCCTGGAAACTGATCATTGAGGAAATATGACTTTCCAGTGGCAATTCAAATGTCTCTAAAAAGAATTCAAATAATATTGCATTTAAAATTATAGATTGTCTCTTTGGTGGTAGTAAAGTGTTCTTTATGCACAGTGGGTATGTGTGCCCTGTGTGCAAATACAGATGCTTAGACAGACAAACTCTCAGATCTCTGAGAAAGTGTAACAACTTCAGATATACCAAACTAAAGAAAAGGAGAGTTAGGAAAAACATTTGAGACAAAATGCAATCTGAAACTTAATATAAGTATCCACTTTATATTCACCATAATGGAGCAAAACAAAAGTCAGGACAGAAATTTGATCATTCTTAGGAATTTAATAATACTGTTCTACCAAATACTTCAAGACTCTACTAGTCAAGCTAATAACTAACAGTAGTACTGAAATCTTAAACAAGTTTAAATTATTGATTTTATGTTTTTTTTTCTTTATTAGTTAGTTTTGTATTCAGCAAATACAGTCAGTTTGGTACCATTATTAGGCTCATCCGTGACCTACCCCCACCCCTTGGCCCCTCCTTGTTGAGGTATACGGGTCATGCATTGTGGAGTTAGCCCACAGTTATGGGTAAGCTAATGTCTCTGCATATCATGACCCAACATGTGGCTCTGACATTCTTTCTGCCCCCTCTTCCGCAAAATTTCCCTGAGCCATGTTGGGTTCATTTTTGGTCTGCTTCAGTGATGAGGCGTTGGGGGCCTCTGAGGCTCTGGCTCTCTGATTTGGTAGGAGTTGATTTTTCTCTGTGCTGATCTCCTTCCCCCTTGTGCTGGTATCCGGTTCATCAGAAAAACAGCCCCCTTGCTTGTTTCTCCAATTTTTCTTAGTTTCAGCCGGGTCCCTTTTGAGGTATGATGGGGTGGCTCTCTCCTTAGGATCTACATCTATCTGAAAAAGAGAAGCAGATTCTCCAACAGAGAGTAAGTTAGCACCAGGACAAATGAGATAACCCTTACTTTTTTTTATAGAGAATTTAATAGGTGTAGGCCCTCTTGTAGTCCACAATTGATGGTAGCTTGATATTGGAGAGTGGGCTTATGTTTGGATATGGTTCTGACTTGTTTCCCAGCTCCAGGTATGGGTCCCATACCAGTGAGGGGATCAGTTAGCCAAATTGAGAGCAGTTGGTTCCCCACCATGGCTGTGTGCCACCACTGCACTTGTGTGGGCATCACAACAAGTTATGATTTTATGTTTTATTTAATTTTTATATGAAGATTTAACTTTGTAACATTTCTCTAAGAAATGTTATTGATGCATCCTTCAAATTTCATACGCTATATTTTAAATTTTAGCTAAACTATCTAAATTTTGTTTTCTAATTATTCTCTGAACTACTGGGTGATGAGAAGCTTCTGTCTTTCTGTCTCTATCTCTGTCTCTTTGTTCTCTCTCTCTCTCTCTCTCTCTCTCTCTCTCTCTCTCACGCACACACACAGACATCCACACATATTTCACACATCTCTGTGCTATGATCTCCACAGTGTATCTACACTGGCAAGTTTTTTGTTTTGTTTTCATCTGATCTAAATTCCATTCCTTCACTCAGTATTCCCATTTTCTGTTCTTACAGGCCTTATTCTTAATAACTATAGTTTCTTTGCAAACGTTGAAAGAGGCACAAAGATCAGAAGAAACTATATTTGGAATAAATGCTTGTCCCATAGCTAAGAACTTGGCAACACTTTTTTTTTTTCCTTTTGTAGAGAAGGACTTTTTCATGGAGAAACTTCCAAATTTATTCCAGAACCACAAGGGAACCTTTCTCTGTCCTCCATCATGGGAACCCAGTAGTTTCTACACATAAGGAAAGGTAGAAGCTTCCAGAGAACAATGTACCCAGGCATTTGTTAAGATCATCCATTCATAGCCAGCCAACCACTAATTAACAGTGTGACTTATTATTCCTAGTACTTTATGATTAACATAAGTCACTCCAGGAAATCAGATTGCATATTATCTGTGGGTATCAGCATTTTCATTTGGAAGCTTTTATTTTTTCTATGGACTTAGGTCTAGGATGAGTCAAAATTAACAGGCACTACCTTTCAATCTGCCTGGTTTGTTTTTCTTAATAGAAGAACAGGAATGTTAATTCTTAATTTTTTCCTTAATGAGATTGTGGGAAAGCATAAAAGGTATCAATCATGAAGTTGCTGCCTTGCCTCAAAGGAAACAACACACGTACTGAACTGTGTGCACAAGGACCTAATAATCTGTCTCATTTGTAAACATGGTCCCAGTAAATATTAGTTACAAGTTGTTATATTTATGAAAAGGTATGGGTATAAAGTTTCCAGGGTTTTAAATTCAGCAAGTAATTTCTATTTCCCACATTCTTGGTCCCTTTTCTGTGATTCCTTTTTCTTACTATAGTCACACTTAACTTGAAATAAATACAACTCTCAACAGAGTGTGTTATGGCTAAAGAGGAATGACCAAAGCTATTCACCTATATTTAACAAATGAATTTGCACACCCAGTTAATAAGTATTTAAACCTCTGTGAACTTCAAGGTGACAATTTCGCTGGCTTTGGATGACGAGGTATATATTCTCATTTTATTACATTTATGTTTGTGGAAGCATGTCCAGCACGGCAAGAATAATATAAAATTCAGGTGCAGATAGATTAACCCACTTTGGCAGAGACAATTTGCAACAGCAAAATTGACAGATTCACTACCAAGGAGCTGGTCAGCCAGTCACTATATATATTAGACTATATATTTATAAATTTGAAATTAATATTCATTTATTATATCTTTGATAGATATGCATTATATATATATATGTATATGGAGACAGAGAGAGAGAAAGAGTGACTGAGAGTTTTTGTGGTATGTGTAGCAGACAATGAGAGAGAAAAAGTAGGAGAAATATTCAAAACATTTGTGTAGCTATATATAAAAAAAAACTCACATAAAATGGCTTTCCTTAAAAGAAAGAACCACATAAATTGCAGCTAAAGGCAAAAACTCCACCTTTTTGGTTCCTCCAGTAAGCCCATGTGCACAAGGCAATTACGTAGGGATTTGGAAGCAGTGGTTAGAAAAGCAAATTTATGAGGCCAGACCTTCTCTACAAATTGACTGACTGCCATGTACAGACTTTAAAAACTATACTATATTCATTTCTTATTAGAGAAATTATGGTACCTGAGTGATAAGGAAATTGAGAAAATCATAAGGAGTATAAAAATACATAAATTCTATTGAATTAATAGTGATATCCTATAACAAAAACTGGGAAATAAGGCTGAGGTCAAAAAATCTCAGCCAGAACACTAGGCTTAATGGCCCAGCTGCCTGGGTATAAAAGTCTCAATTGCTCCATGACTCTAGGCCATTCATTTTATATGAAAGTAAGTTTTCCTGAAGCTTTATTATCTTTCACAGGGTACATGAAAAACTGCGAATACTTTTCATTTTCAAGAATTGCACATTGTTAACTTGACCATGTATACAAGCCTTCATTTTAGATCTCTCACTATTTTAATTCATAAAGTTTACACTCAAAATCAAGAAATTGAAGGAAGATTGAATTTTAAATGATTATTCTAAACTCCTTTGGACACAACTTGGAGGCACTAGAGTGTAAAGAAAAGAATGATTTGTTTATATGCCACTATCATCCAGTTACAGTTTAATAACTCAAAAGTAGTGTTCTTGTCATTCCATGATGCTTTTTTTCCTTCACTGGTCATCTTGTTTTCCTTTCTGCTTTTCATGACTTGTTCTTCAACCACAGAACATAGTGGCAAAACACCTTGATCACATATTTTCCTGATATGTAACTGTATGAAACACTTAAATCTTTGTAATGTAAATTCAAAACTATTTCTAACTGTAGTGTATACTGTAACTGTAACTGTAGTAAGTATAACTGAGAAATGTATTCGTTTATCTCCACTACCAAATCAAATTTGTTAAAGCTTTCCAAAATTTTCCCACTAAATTCTATATCCCTGTATAAGAAAATGATTTTGCTGCCCAAACCAAAATCCTTCAGAACGTCAATCCTGTTCTTGTATGCTCTGCTGAGACTTCTCAGAGTTACTCAGATTGGAATCTTTGAGATATTAGAAGAATCTTACAGAGCACACTTGGGTTAGCTGTTGGCAGGGCATTCTTGTTGTTGTTGTTGTGGTGGTGGTGGTGGTGGTGGTGGTTTGTTTGTTTGTTTTTTTTTTTTCTTCCATAGAGGAAAGTTCTCACTTGTAGCCCAGGTTGCCCTCAAGCTCCCTTTGTAGCCCGCAGGCAAGGCTGGAACCTCTGTCCTTCTCTGCGAGCCTCCCAAGTGCTGCCGTTAATATGCCACTATTCCAGGCTTTGGGCCCTGAAGATTCTAGCACTAAATTTGTCAATCCAGTGAAAAGAATACTTATGATTTAATTCCAAAATACATGTTTGAAATGTGACTACCATCTACTAAGTATTCAATGCATGAAAGTTTATCTTGCTGCTAACTTTACATCCAAGTTAGAAATAGTTTTGAATTTACATTACAAAGATTTAAGTGTTTCATAAAACCCCTACTATGCATATATCAGACCAATAAGGAAAAATATAAATTTCCCTAAATTATCTTTGTGCTTGTACAATAGTAGATAACATTAGGTTGTTTCTTGGTTGGATAGTAGTTTTGGATAATTGTGTTAAAAAGGTTATTGATTCAAAATCTATTCAAATAAATACAATAAATCACATTTACATGAATTCTATTTCCAAAAAAAATTGGTAGATACTGGATCTTTTTTCCTATCCTCTGGGCTACCTGTCATCCACCAAACAAAAATTCCAGATCTCTTCACTCCTTTGATCTTGTCATGCCTCTTGAAAAGGAATGGGGTAGCTAGATTGTGTGCACTCTCTGAAAAGCTTTCTATACCTAATTGGTTTCCACATACATAGTGGCAGAAGTTTTAAACAGCTGAATTGCTGCATAGAGACCAGAACAATGCAGTGAATTATTTTTAGCTTTACTTCTCTGCTCTCTATTACAGTGTATTCTGTCCATAGGAGCAGTTTCACAGAGTGAGACTTCCATTATTGTGAATTTCAACTTGCACATGCTTGGAGTGTCTATATTCTAAAATACAATATAATCTGTCCTAGACAATCATTTATGTCTCTTTTGTACATTTCGCTGTTCAATCTAGCCTCTTACCAAAAAAGATAGAAAGTAAAATCATGCATAAGTACCTGTTTTTCTGATCAAGAGAGGTTGTAAGTTGGAATTTCCCTGCAGCATCCAGCCATAAATCAAGGGCTTAAAATTCTGGCATGTAAACAACAGATCTTTATCCCAATGGAAGAGAAATTGTTACTGTGTTGGAAGAAAGAAGCTGAGCTCTTGGGAGAAAACATTTGATTCAGCAAAGGAATTGGCTATGAAAATAGCTCTGGGATCCTAGATTTATGCATATGTGAATACTTTCTTGAGCAAGTATAGTGAGAAAGAATTATAATCTTTACTTTATCTTTATAAGTTTGTAATGAGGACAGAATCAATAATATAGATATGCTGAGATGTGCAGTTAAAAGCACAGGGAATCAAAAAGTAGCTGTCACACAGATATTATACCTTTGCTTTTTGGAGAACTTTTGGTTGTATTTGTTTACCAGAGGCTTGCAAATCCTTGGTATTGATGCAATATTTTTTGGATTCATAAAGGGCCCCCAGGCCTATGGACCCCAACTTTTGGGTCCTTATCCTATTTAAGGTAAAAAAAAAATAGGTAAAATATACTCTTAGAAGGGTAAACCATGAATTACGAAGTTTATTCAGAGAAATAAAGCCTTGAATTATGTGATATATTGTAGGGGAAATTAAGTCCAGGGAGAGGGCAGCTGAGAGACTCAAGACAGAGGAGAATAAAGATCCAGAGAGGAGGCTAACTGAGAGACTCAAGCCAGAGGAGAATTCTCCTCAGTACACAGCTGGAAGGAAGCCGGGAGAGTTAAAGCTCTCTGGGGGAGGCACATACATCCACATAGAAGGGAAACCATAAGAAGGCCCATCCAAATAGAAGACCAGAAAAAAAATTAAGAAATAGTGAAGGACTCAGAGATCAAAGAAAAATCACACATATAATCAAAATGAGAAAGCACCCCAAAACAAGGCACAGACAGCAACCAGGAAAACACCCAGTCCAGGAGAAACGCTCCCCACTTCCAAGCAACCAAGGGGAGAAAGAGACTTAGAGGTCACAAGGAAAAGAGAGAGCTGCTTGCCTATGTGGTTAACTGCCTTTTGTGGGTCAGACATCCAAATAGGATGAGCTTTGTGATCAGAATCAGGTGTGTAAGGAGAGATCTGACTTACTTGTGGACACAAATTGATCTGTGGCCCCAGGAGGGGCCAATATCCCAGTGTTTAGTGTACTCAGGGGATTGATCCGGATGGCTGAGTTCAGGAAGAAACATGAAGTCCCTACAAGGGAGTATTGTTGGCAGCCATCTTGGATGAGGTAGGATCAGACACCAATCCCAGGTTTGCCAGGTTTGCCAGGACAGGCAGAAGGCATATCCTACTCACTCTTTGAGATTCTGTTCCTGACCAATTGCCCGAACAAAGCTATCTTTTTCCTATTTCTTCTTCATTATGACTATTGCAGTTCTACTATAATTCCTATGAAGAAAGATAAGTTGGTGGCTTGGTAAAATCAGAATATGCAGCAAATAATTAAGAAGGACTACACAACAGAATAAAACAGCTTTCATGGTACCCTATTTATGCACCCAGTCAATGAAACTTGCTTTTTTCTCTAAATTTATTTTGTGTGCAAATGATGAGAATTCAAGACTCAATGTGTTTGGATTGTGTGTATGTGATTTTTCTCATGCTTGCTTGTTGAGGAAATGCAAATCAACAGAAACAGAAAAAAATGAATAGTGCATAAAATGACAATGTTACTAAATATTCTGAATGAAGAACAGAAGAGAGTGCTAATTTTCTGGTTATGCCTAAGTAGCAACCAAAATAATTCTATGTGCATTTGTAATGGGAACTATATGATATTGTATTTAGCCAGCTTGCATTCATTATGCTTGCACCATTACAGTGCTCATGAAATGGACTGCCATCATTATTAGATTGAATCTCTCTAGATGCACGATATTCAAGGTTCTATCAAGCAGTCCTGGAATCCTAAAATTATTCTTCTTAGAATTCAGAATGATTAGCTAGTTTAATATCAGTTATTTGATTTTTCCTGAGGAGATATAAATAGACATGAGTTCACCAACGACAGGGCACTGAAAACAGACCAAAGGAATGAGTCCATTCAAGTATAGGTGGTTATCCAATGAGTTTATTCTTCTTACTCTTAGGAGCTTGGGTGAGAAATTCCTCACCGGAAGACAGGTGACTCCACAATAACTTCATCAATAAAAATCCTATCCCAGCTTAGTTGATTATGTCTGGATGCTTTATAGGTGGAGTGGCTCCTTTAGTTAATCTCCTACTTCCAGTGTGATCCAATAGCACCTCCTGCAACCATGTGGACTTAGAGCAGAATTGCATATGTTCAGTAATGGGGTACCAAAGGGATTGAGTGGCTAGTATCACAGGTAAGATTCTAACAACTATCCCCAATGTCTACTTAACATAACAGGCTTTATATTTTGGAGGACATCACAGCTGTGTAGATTAAGATGGAACTTATAAATTCAGCCTGGAGGATAGCATTCCATAACAACATCTAACTATGACCCTCCCTCCCTCCTTTCCTCCATTCTTTCTTTCTTTCAGTACTTCATTATTCCATTGATAGTATGGATATATGAAGGGAAAAGGTGTGGCATTGATGAAGGAGATACACCAGTTATTGAACACAAGACATATAGAGACACAGGCTGCAGATAATAAAAAGAAATCACTTGAATATGTATTATCTTTGGTTAAGAAATTAGGGGAAACATTCATTGAAAGCTCATTTGTTAGAATGGAGGATTATTAAAGACAGACATGAATTTAGAAAGTGAGGAGCTATAATAAAGATGTGCAGGACCGGGACTCATCATAGAAAATGATAAATGTTAACTAGGGAAGAAAAATTGTATTTTTAAAAATAAGAACAGAAAATAATGAACAAGAAGGGCAAAGTAAAGAATATTGCTACAGATGGAATCAGAAACTTCATTCTGTACCCCCAGGAAGTCCTCTCAGAGGCACAGGAGATTGAAACAAGATGAAAGAAGATGAGAAGCAGCGAGGCTGCTACATGCCTTTAATCTTGTATTACTTTATAAAAAATGAGATGTCTGATGCTTCCATGCTTTTGAGGAGTAAGAAAATTCATCACCCATATTTAAATACTTGTATCTCTAATCAAGGTTGTTGGTCAGATTCAATATGTAGCTAAGTTACTTGCTCCAATATGCCAATCTTTAAATGTGTGTGCTTGAACAAAAGTTGTACATTTTAACATGTAGAAATAGTTATTCCTTTATTTCATATACCATGTCTTTGTGATTGGAGATTTATATCATTTTAATTATATCAACTCAGAGTTGTATGTATTTTATTTTATGCATAGCTATATGTTTTACTAGAAACTATCAAAATGATTTTGTGTAAAAAACACATATCCTAACAAAATAAATTTTGTGGCTTGAAAAGATTTAAGAGACCTCTATATAAGAGTTAGTCTAAACAAATAGTGACATAATGCCCTATTAAATTTCATGGCAATGTATTTTTAACTATTTATGTTTATTTATTTATTTATTTGACAAAGACAGACAGTGAGAGAATGGGTGTGCCAGGACCTCCAGCCACTGCAAACGAACACCAGATGCATGCACCATCTTGTGCATCTGGCTAACGTGGGTCCTGGATAATTGAACCTGGGTCCTTTGGCTTTGCAGGCAAATACCTTAACTGCTAAGCCATCCCTCCAGCCCAACAATGTATTTTTTTATAATGAAACTAGATTCACTTTTTAATTTATTTCTTTATTTACTTCAGAGAGAGAGAGAAAGAGGCACACACACACACACACACACACACACACACAGAATGGGCAGTCCAGGGCCTCCAGCCACTGGAAATGAACTTCAGATGTATGTACCACCTTATGAATCTGGCTTACGTGGGTTCTGGGGATTCAAACCAAGGTCCTTTGGCTTTTCAGGCAAATGCCTTAGCAAAAGCTGCTAAGCCATATCTCCAGCCTCATGACAGTATTTAGGAAAGCACAATACATATGTTGGATGAGTAGTGAAAACTATCAGCTATTTCTGGTAGGAATAATATTTCATGTAAATTGTTTCCCTAGTTAGTCAGATACTTACTATATCAAGAAATTGTAGTGGTAATTGTGGTATTATAAACTTATTTTTGTATTTTGGAGAAAGTAATCATTCTAACTAGTAAAAGAATTAAAATACAAAGAAGCTTAATTTAAAATTTTTAAATTGTTTAGTTAATGCTATGTTCTGATTAGTTAACTTTGTAATATAAAAAATTTTGTAAAAATACAATAAAATTTAAATATATACTCAAATCACATGAATTTAGATATTTTTATGATATGATATCTATATAGAGGGATAAATAAGTAATATACTCAAATATTATACAAATAATTTAAGCATATGTGTATCATTTACAAAATTTTATCGAATGTACGTACATAAAGCCATAGACACAAAGAAATTTTTCAGAATAATCATTCATTTTATCTACCAATAATGATAAGATTATTAAAGTTCTCATCAGTTTTAAAGCACACATTGTTGGTATAGCTCAATGACCCACATATCAGGTCATGCTATTTGCAATCTGATTGCATTTTATGTACAATTAAATACATTTTGAATATTGACATTATATGGTTGAATTTCCATCCTTTTAGAAGGACTGCCTCCATCCTATTGTCTTCTTCATCATGAATGTATACTTTAATGAACTAGATATATACTTGAAACTTCTCAAACATTAATATAAAACTACCCATTGTGGTAATTTTGCCACAATTCAGTGAGTAAATAATCAGACATAAGGAATTGTGTGGTGCATGCTTGCTGTGGCGGTTTGATTCAGGGGTCCCCCATAAACTTAGGTATTCTGAATGCTAGTCTCCCCAGATGATGGTAATTTGAAATTAAACCTCCTAAAGGACATGTTTTGTTGGGGGCAGGCTTATGGGTTTTATGGCTGTTTTCCCCTTGCTAGTGTTTGGCACATTCTCCTGTTGCTATTGTCCAACTGATGCTGACCAGGGGTTGACGTCTACTCTCTGCTCATGCCATTGTTTTCCCTGCCATCATGGAGCTTTCCCTCAAGCCTGTAAGCCAAAATAAACCTTTATTTTTGTTTGTTTGTTTGTTTGTTTATTTATTTATATATTCATTTATTTTTACCACAAGCTGCTCTGGGTTGGGTTATTTCTACCAGCAATGCAAACCTGACTGCAACACTTGTTATTCTAGTACTTGAAATGCTGTCCAAAAGATGTCCAGTTGGATACCAGCCTGGGCTACATACAGAGTATGACACTGTCTAAGTAAATAAATGAATATTGTAACTAATTTTAATTTTTACTGTTAACTAATAAGTTATTCTTGAAAGATTTTGGATGCCGGAACTGCAACATTTGCAAACATTTTGAGTAATTGCATAAAGCTGAAACAAAAGGAGCTCAGAATAACTCTGGGGAGCTAGGGGACATAAAGCTAGCTTAAAATTTGAACAAGTACACATTTTAAGATGGTAAGTATTTCCAAGCAAGAGAATTCAAGAAGTTTAATCCTCATAAGAAGTCTTAATAAACCATGAGCTTTAGAGCCAACAGAAGTTTTATTATATTGTAAGTTTGAATAAATCACGAAAAGTCATTTGCTACATTTGATATCCTCACCTTGTGTCCACAATCATAAGAATGTATGTGGTTCAATATGTTCCATAATAGTTCTCATTTATAGGTTCACAATACCTGCAGTAGAATCCCCAGAAGAACTGTGTGCTTTTAGTTTAGAAATAAGTACCATAATGAATACTCAGACCATATAAAATGAGAAATGTTAATGTACATGAAGTGTATTTTACATGTACATTTCATAATCGTACTTTCCTATCTAACAAGAATAATGTTGAAAAAATTCAGATTTTTCAAGGTTACTGCTGTTTAGATATTATAATGTTTTATTACAGGAATTAAGGTTCAGCAAAAATAATCTTTTAAAAGCCACTCTTAATGAATTATTTTTTATCTCTATTGAAGTATGTACATATGGAAACATGCATACCACAGTGCACGTATGGAGGTCAGAGGACAACCTCAAATATCCATGCCCTTCTACCGTATTTGAGATGATTGTCTGTCTCATGGGCCAGGAGCTGAGTATTCTCCTGGCTGTGCCATCAGCAGGAGCACTGGGATCATAGATTCATTGCTTTGCAATCAAGTTACCAACTAGTAAGCCATCTCCTCACCCCTTAAAAGTCACTCTTTAAAATATGCAATGAAGACATTTTGTCTTGTATACTTTTGGTAAAAAGCAAATTAGAACATATTTTAGTTTCCAGTGTTTTCTTGGGATATTAGTAAGCAATTGATACTAAATTTCATCCAAAATTAAAAATAAAATAATATTGCATAATGGCCCAGTCTTCAACCCTTCACATTAACTATTTTCATTCTTTTGGATTTTAGATTTGAAAACTACATTTAAACTTTTTATGACTTTAGATGAATCCTTCCCCTGTTTAAATGCAGTGCATTTTTTCTTAATTTCATATTTCTTGAAATTATTTTTGATAAGTTAGATTGTATTTTTGACAAATGTGTCATTATTTTTCTATTGAATACAGCAATTGTTTATATTATATCATTACTGTGGGGCAAGTCATGAAGCAATGATTAGAAGCAATATAGTATCTAAATTCAGAGTTTATTGTTCACTTGGATATTTACCAAAAATGTTGAATAAAATCTACATTAAAATACATTTATATTTATTTCTCAATTTAGATGTCACACATGCATACATATGCATGTATACTCACATATGTTTAATTTATTTATTAATTAGTTTTGTACTCAGTGATTACAGTCAGGTTGGTACCATTATTAGCCACCCCCTCCCCGTGGACCCTCCTTGTTGTGGTATGCAGGTCATGCATTGTGGGGTTGGGCCTCAGTTATGGATAGGAGGAAATGTCTCTGCATATCATGACCCAACCTGTGGCTCTGACGTTCTTTCCGCCCCCTCTTCCGCAAAATTTCCCTGAGCCATGTTGGGTTCATTTTAGGTCTGCTTCAGTACTGAGGTCTTAGGAGCCTCTGTGTCACTGGATATCTGATTTGGTAGGAGTTGATTGTTCTCTGTGTCAATCTCCTTCACCCTTGTACTGGTACCAGGTTCACCAAGAAAACAGCACCCTTGCTTGTTTCACCAATTATTCTTAGCTTCACCTGAGTCCCTTTTGAGGTATGATGGGGTGGTTCTCTCCTTAGGATCTGCATCTATCTGAAAAAGAGAAGCAGATTCTTCTATGAAGAATAAAGTTAGCACCAGACAAATGGGATAACACCTATTTTTTTATGGAAAATTTAATAGGTGTAGGCCCTCTTATAGCCCACAATTGGTGGTAGCTTGATAATGGAGAGTGGGCTCATGTTTGGTTCTGAAATGTTTCCCGGCCCCAGCTATGGGTCCAGTTCCACTGAGCAGATCAGTTAGCCAAATCAAGAGCAGCTGGTTTCCCAACATGGCTGTGCACCACTATGGCACTTGTGTGAGCATCACGACAGGTTATTTGGGGCTAAGTAGGTTAGATCATGAGTTGCTTGGACAGATATTGGTCATTTTCCCCCAGTCGCCCATGTAGCACGTCCTGGCATTAGATGTGCTGGGGACTGACTCTCTTCCAGCTTCCAGCCATATCACTCCATGTTATGTGAAAACTGCATATGGTCTCTTCAGCAGTAGGGTCTTATCACTAACCTTTGGTGGGTCATCAAGTACTCTGACAGAAATCTGTCATTCTTTTAGGAAACTTTGTAGGTCTCTCTATCAAAAGCTCATTGTGGATGATAGCCACCTGCTGGTACTGGGACTTACAGGTCAGTGCCCAAGAAGAGAAGGAAGAAAAATATAAGTAATATAAAAGAGTTAGAGAGAAGAGGGAAAGAGAGGGGGAGAGAGAGAGTGAGAGGGAGACAGAGAGAGAGAAGCTGTAGAAGATTAAGGTCAGTCTTTATCGTACCCTCTCCAGTGCCTTGTGACTCAGGTGTTCCCTCTAAGGGCCTGGTAAAGGTTCAACCATGTTTAATTTTTTATTTGAATAAAAATTAATTTCAATTATACTTAATTATTCTTTATAACATTGTGACAGGGGTTAAGAGTAAGGTAGCCCTCAATTTGTAGACAGCTAGTCATGGTTACAGTCCCAAAACAAGCAGGTACCTGTATAGTCTGACAGAGGTGCAGAGGTCAGAGTCTGAAAACAAAACTCAAAAAAAGCCCTGACTTACCAAAAATGGAAAGCTCTGATTTATGCTATCTCAGCACAGTGTTAACTGGCCTATTCAACTAGCCAATTCTCTAACTTGTTGGCCTATAGGAAATCCTCAAAATAAATCAAAGTAACCAATTTACTTCAACTTGATACCAAATTTATATTCCAATGAATATAAAAACCCCTGACACAAGTCACTATGCAACTATCTTTGTGAAACTCCTCTGTTGCAGTTATGCACATTGCAAGCAGAAAACACCCCACCCAAAGCAGCTGATGTGAGGAAAGCTGTGTATTGGATTACAGACTCAACAAGAAACTCCAAGATGGCATGAGCAGAGACCGGACATCACCTCCTGGCCAATACCACATACACAACTGTAGAGGAGAGTGTGCTAAACATGTGCAAGGGGAATCTGGCTATGACATAAGTCATCCTCTAACAACAGACCTCCAGGAGGCTCCAATTCTCAAACTTCCACCACCTGGGGACCCAGCATTCAGAACACAAAAGTTTGTGGGTGCACCTGAATAAAACCACTATTCCTTCTTCACTTGGGAACAGTGTTGTATTCCACTATCTGCCTTTCACTTTCAGCTTCACTTTCACTGCTTTATGTTCTAGTAATCCCTTGTTTAACTAGCTCTTTTACTGTGTCTGTGCTTTTCAGTTTTGCTTGTCACAAGGCAACAAACCTGACAGCCACAGGTTTCAGGAATTTTAGTGACTACTGAGTGGCACTTGAATGCCAAAAAGCAAGCTCATCCAGAGCAGAGGAGGCTCCACTGCTCTCAAAACCTGCAGCAAGCATATGTAGCAGTACAAGTGAAGTTCATTTCTTTAATCAGGATAATAATTATTCACATAAAATACATTAAAAGGAGTTGATTTAAGCATGGACATTTTAAATTATGACCCAGATTTTGGGAAATATTAAGGTAAATTTGTGTACAGACAAATCTAATAAGGACTATTATTCAACTTGTTATTCGTGTCTTCATTTCATACTCACAGACAATTATGATACCTCCTATAGTTATCGCACCATATTTGTCCTCAGTAAATAATGGAACATCAGACAACATGGATTCTATGGAGTAAAGACATGTAAATAATTTCTTTGATTTTAAATATATCTATTTCATGGACTGAAGCCTAAGGACCCATGTGTTCAATTTCCCAGTACCCATATAAGCCAGATGCACAAGGTGGCACAAGTATCTGGTGTTCGTTTGCAGTAGCCAGAGGCTCTAGCTTGCTCATTCTCTCTCTGACTCTCTCTCTCTTAAATAAATAAATAAAATATTTAAAATATCTATCTCAGTATTTGTCAAACATGCCATATATCAAACCAAATTTATATTCATAACCAATTTAGCTTATATTCAAATCAAACTTATTCATAAACAAATTAATTTATATTCAAGACAAAATCTACGTACATAACCAAATTCATATTACATAAAAACAAATATAAAATTAGATTTTCAAAGGTAGAATTATGGTTCTTTTGCATAAATATAAAAAGCTCACAAACACCATACATAAAGTGTGATCATAGAAAATCACTACTACCAATTAACTTATGGAAAATCAGAGTGAAGAAATACATCCACATATGAAAATTGTTAAAAAGTTTTTGTGACTAGTTTTTTAGTTTTGTATTGCAATTGTATTATTGATATCAAACTCTTAGAAATTGGATGTTGGCTATAACAACACATTTCTCCTTTTTTTCGGTTATAGAAACTTGAAAGTGAAATAGATCATCACATTTCCAACTCTCCTGGAGGTAAATTGGTTCTCACAACACATTTTTCTTTTATTAGACAGAGGCACAAACCTGGCATACAGTCCCACACTGACCACTGGTGAATAGAATCTTTTTGTAGCCTTCAGCACTTTTAATATCTTAACATACTCATGTACCCATTAGTTTGAGGAAGAAAAGAGTGCAGAAAGCTAGAAAGATTAAGTGTCATTGTCACTCTAGGCAGTGAAATATGGGTGATGTGCTAGTACAGACTTGCATGGGGTTACCCACTAATTTTTCTGGGTTTATTTCAAGCCCAGGATCCAGTGAATTGAAAAGTTTTAATATTCACAACATTGAACTTATTTTTATATCCATTATGTGTGTTACCACCTGAAACTCCATTGTCTTTCACTATTGATAATTCATATTATCACTATATCTCTGTCAGCACTGCCAATTTCTTTTCTGTATACAGTGTCCATGGGTGTGTTCCATTCAGAGACATCCATCCATTGATAAGACGAGAAGATAGCTGACTGCCCACCATAAGGCTTGCCACTTGTACCACATCTACCTGATCCTGGGAGAAATTGCAGAGGAAAAGGCAACATTAATACTGCTCTTAATGCTAGTGGTGCCAGACACAATGATCAATCAAAACCTATCAAAGCAAAAATGCAGATGCTACAGAGAACTTAACACTAAATCAGACTGCCAGCAAGCCTTACTTTGCTCAAGGGATATTGTGGAATAAGGGACAAAAGGATGGTAAGAACCTCTTAGTGGGTAGAAATACCCTGAGGAATGGTCTCCCTTCTACCGCACAGGGACTGATTGGGGCCTTCCTGACCCCACAGTGAGTACCATAACCCTGCTGAAGATACACCAGACCCAAGAGTAACCAGAGCAGAGGCAAGGGAGTAAAAGTGATAATATATAATTTCTGTAAAAAAATATGTTCATTTTGTAAAAAAAAAAAAACACTTTCCTATTATCAGATGCTTTTGGATGGGTGTTTGGTCTCAGTAACGTGAAGGTAACTACAACAAATAGATAATGTGAAATGTATATGCAATAATGATTTTGCCGATCTTTCAGAGATCAATCTCCATTTACACAGATGACATTATACCTAGCTATATTCACACATATTAAGGTCTGTCACAGCAAACGTTTCTTTTGACTTGGACACTCCTTGACTTTTCCATTATAACTGAGTGAGGCATACCATGGATATGTAACAAATTTGAGAAAATAGTCCCTTTTTTCTTCACTGTGAATAGATAGCTTATATAAGCAACTTAGAGGAGGAAGGATTTATTTTGGCTCATGCTTTCAGATCATTCATTCCATGGTCACATTGTGCCAATTGCTTCAGCAGAAAATATGGAAAATATGGAAGTAGCAGTAAATACTATGAGATGCTCTTCAATTTTTGAAAAAATAGGGGGAAAAAGAAGGGCACTGAAAATTCATTGCAGGCCTGGAGGGATGGCATAGCAGTTAAGGTGTTTGCCTGCAAAGTCAAAGGACCTAGGTTTGATTCCCCAGGACCCACGTTAGCCAGATGCACAAGGGGGAGCACGTGTATGGAGTTCATTTGCAGTTCATGTGTATGCAGTTCATTTCCAGGGCTGGAGGCCCTGGCGTGCCCATTCTTGCTCTCTCTCTCTCTCTCTCCCTCTCTCCTTTCTCTGTCAAATAAATAAATAATGTTTAAAAAAATGCATTGCAAAGGCACTGTGCAAGTAGGCCTACAACCTACCTTTTACTGCCTCTCAACAATACATCATGTTATGAATCCACCAGTAAATTAATTCAATGGTAAGGAAAGAGTTTTCATGGCCAAGTGTCACTGGAAATGTCAAAAAAAAAAGAGAAAGAAAGAAATATTAGATGTGTCATTCAATAATTGAATGTGTGTTTTAATATAATAAAATTGGCAATTAAGATTGGCCATCATAGGCAATATTTAGATTGTAATGGGCCTAATGCATGGTATACTCATCCATTGGTCACTTTCTGTTAATAAAAATGAGGTGACGTATTTGAAAGTTAGAGTAACTACTGAGTTGGAAACTAAGTAGCAAATTACTTGAATCATAGTATATAAAGCCAATCTGAAGAAAGTGAAATTGTCCTTTAATCCTGGTCAATATGCTAAATCAAAAATAATATTGTATATAGAAGAAGTGTGTATTTAGTGATCTTGCTAAAATACTGAGGATCTAAAGGTTATAGTTCTTATTGTAATCTAAAAAAGCTATTCTATGCCATACTATTTCAAGTATTTTATCTGCTGTGTATGAAAATCAGCTAAATTTCAGATTTTTAATAGTTTTACCTAGTAGGGATTTACACTGCTTCCAACTTTGTGTGATTACCATTAATATTTAAAAGAAACATTCTGCCAAGTTTCCAAATAAGGCTATTTTATCTCCTGTCTAAGTGAATATAGTGGCTGAAGTGCAGTTTCCATTGCTTGGTATTGTTCTTTTGACATGTATTCAGCTGGTGTGTTTCCCACTGAGTTGCTTTTCTGAAGACAGTAGAAAAGGGGATCATCTTAATCTAGCCAGTGAGTCTGCATCTCTTTCCTGATTAGTTGAGGTTATTTGCACTTACGTTTGTTGCTAAAACATCTCCATTCATTCCTGTGATTTTCATGGTTGATTTTCTGGTTGGTCAGATTATTGGTTATTCTTTTCTCTTTTCCCCACTATTATTATGATCTTGATGCTGGTCATGCTGGATTCTTGCCTATGGTCTTTTGTTCATCTTCTCCCCACATTGAATTTATTCTTTTTAGTACTTTCATGAATGGCACTGTCTTTCTTCTTCCTCTGTGTACAGTATATTCCCTTCAGAATATCTCCTGAAGTGCTAATTTAGGGGACATAAACTCCTTATTTTGTGCTTACCTTGAAATATCCTAGTTTCTCTATCATTTTTAAAACACAGTGGTGTTAGATATAGTGGCCTTGGTGGTTACTTACTTCTAAGTCATACAATATGGCATGTCTTGATTGTCTGGGTTTTGGATGATAGCAACATTATCAAACCATGCTACATATAGACATACAAATGAATTTTCTACACAGACAGGCAATATGTCTAATTAAGAAGAGTTAAATAATTTCATTATGAATGACTTGATTCACAGAATGAAGTAATATACTTAAAAGTGTCACAGAGCTACAATATAAGAGAAGACAAGCTTTTCTGTAAACAAAAGCAGTAAATATTCTAGCATCTTAGTTCTTAACTTCTGTATTTAACCAAGTGTGTCCTTGTAGTTGCGAAGCAGAGATAATATCAAAAGTAATCAGCATGGCTGAGTGTTTAAAAAAAGCCTTACCTATGGACAAGGACTTTTTTTCTTAATAAGCTCATTTGTGACTAAGTATACTTTTTCCCAGTATTTTAAGATAGTTTCTTAGTTCACTACATAGGAAGGACATTCAACACGAGCAGAAGGCACAAAGCCATTGGGTCAGAGTCTGCAGGCCTCTGGTATGTGTTCTGAAACAAACACAATTGCTTGCTTACATTTCTGTCTTCCAGCAGTACAGTCACAGGCCAAGACCAGGTCTCTGACTCTGAGGCACGGGCCTTAGCCCTGCTTTATGCTCACCTTGCTCTTGTTTGAAAGAAAATAATGGGTTTTGTTCTTTTATTCTTCATATGGTTCACAGGTTAAGATAAGTATTTTGTGGAAAGACAATATGCATATATGAATAAATGGAAATACTGACATTTCTATCCTAGCAGAGTAAAGAAAAAGAAGTTGCAAAGAAGCAAAAATAAAAATAAGTTTATTTTTTCTTTCTAATACTTTTTATAAGGGTATATTTTAAAAAGCTCAGTTCATGTACTGATATTCACAACTCAGTATTTAAGAAATACATTGTTTTATAGCTGTACATATTTCAGGGACTCACAAACAATCAGATAACTGGTCCTAACAGGTGAAAGTAAACACAATTCATTGTACATTCTATGTTGTTTCTTAACAGACATTTTAGAACATTGAGGTAGTGTTGGGGAGATGACTCATCAGTTAAAAGCACTTGACATGGATGGACATTTGTTCTCAACAGCAAAAGATCCTGGTGCACTTACACACACAGACACACACACACACACACACACACACACACCTGTGCAAGTAAATAACAATTACAATAAATAAAATATTTAGAACTGTATGGTGGTTTGGAACTATAAAACTGAGTTATTTTCAGTATGCCAAGATTTAGTATATTTAGTAAACATATCTATATAAAGTATCAAAACTCATATCATATTAATAAAATTACTTATTTAAATTTTTACTTTTGTCTTAAACATTGACAATACAACTTTGATATATCACCCATTTTATTTGGATTTATTTCAATAGATGTAATTCTTCAATCGAGAATATATTTTAACAAGTCTTTATATTACAGTGCAACAGTAATAATATTTCCAGTTTATGACAACAGCTACAAATCTCAGTATACGTCTTTAATAGAAATGGGATGAAGGACAGCTGACTAATGTGTGCTTGATTGTTCTTTTCTTCCCATGGAGAATCAGTCATTAATACACTGGGCATGGCTAAGTAAAATAGCCAATATATAAATTGTTCAGTGATATTTAAATATATTTAAATTCAATTAAGGAACACTATATGTGAATATTTAAGGCATTGTTTAATAAAATATTCAATCAGCAATTTTATTTTCAGTTGTCTAGTCAATTCCACCCTTCATGTCATATAGAAGATATTAATTGAAATGATTGAATTTTTAGACAAATTAGGCAAGGCACTATAAAGAATCCCTTGGGATTATTATTATTATTATTATTATTAATATTACACAAGTGACCGATATTGAAAATTAGATCTGAAAACAACTTCCCTCATGGAAAATTAGCTAAAGATATAGTGGGAATTTGACCATATAAATCATGGAAGAAATAGACATTGATTCCCTTTTGTAAAGACATTTTCATATTAATTCATAGGCATATGCATAGTTGTATTGAATTTTTTTTCACTTTTAGATATTTTCTTATAGAAAGTACATCTATCACCCTTTAATTTGAATCATTTTTGGGCAAGCAATGTCTCATCTTTGGCTGTGGAAACATAATAAAAAGAAAGTTATTTATAAAAATAGAAGTTATTGGGGTCACTTTATAATATGTATGATTTCAAAGGTAGATAGAAGTAAGAGGTTAAGATGTTAAAATGAAACTTAAGGGGGTAGGCCATGAGTTTCTCTCTGCTGATACATATCACCACTACTAAATTTATGCTTCCAAATCTTACATGCCTTCTATAGCAGCTCATTGTTGTTCATTGTATTGGATGGTTTCCTGTGAAGCTGGTCCGCACCACAGCTTCTGCATCACTGTCTTCTATAGCAGCTCATTGGTTTTCACTGTTATTGGATGGTTTTCCATGAAGGTGGTCTGCACTACAGCGGCTCCTGAAGAGACTGTGTCACTGCCTAGCAAACAAAGTGTGAAGCAATCAGGGTCCTTGGGGTCTAAGACTAATATTGTCCTTAATGGAAAAATTTTGCAACATGCTATAAATGGTTTCTATTCTATAATTTTCAGAGTACCAAAGTCTACAATTCAAAATCAAAATATTTTGTGTTAAAAGCACTATTGGATCTTTTAAATTATTACAAAATCCCATCACATATATTTGAACAAAAGCACATTTTCACTGAGAAGGTATAAACTTCCTTCCAAGTCTAAACAAAAAATAATCAATCAGTTCATCAATTCATATAGTAGTGATAAGGACGTACATTCTTCACATACCTCCTTATGGTACCTGAAAACCATTACTATTACATTGCCTCCTTGGGTTGACATAAAATTATTCTAGTGTTATATAGTTAATTTTACAATGGAAAGAATAAAGCAATGATGTGTATTAGTCTAGGTTTGCTTATTTTCCTCATTATATCACTAATCTTATCCATATTGTAATCTGTAGCAACACATGAAAATATTATTTATATTATTTATGTTTTGAATTGGTCAGTTTATTTTGTTTCTGCAATTGTTCATTCATAATGATTCAGTAGAACTCAGGTTGATTAAAAAACATCAAAATGGGATCATGATTTTGTCTCATTCAATGAAAAAACTCATTTAAATATCAGCTTCTTATAATGTTTATTCAGCAAAAATTTCTTTCATAGACAGGATTAAGATTCCAGATCTTCACTGGTTTATATACACATTGGTATAGCAAGGATCAATGATTTCTAATTTAGTTTTAGAGATTCATGTTTACAATTAAATGGAAATAACTGAGTTCTTTGCTAAATCTATATTTCTGCTGTGGGAAATTAGTTATACAGGTTCATTACCTTAGTCAACTAAAATTTATTTTAGTAGATTTACTTAGTATCTTCAGAGTGAAAATAATGTTATTCTAATATAAAAATGTGCCTTTATTAAAATGGATATTTAATGCTATCCACAATGCAGAATTTAATAAATATTACATAAAATATGTAACATTAACATTCTTGTAATTATTATGTAATTTTTAAAAACATAACATTATTTAGAAGGATGTATCAGGATATGTTTCAAATAAACACACTTTGCCAAAGTTCAGTGATAGATTTTCATGCAATATGAGTTTCAAAATAATGTGTGTGTAGGTGAATTCTGACAGATTACTTAAAAAAATAAACATGTATGAACCTTATTTTATGTACATATACAGATGTAGTTTGGTCTTTCAATGATCACTCTAGGTATGTTTTAATGAACGTTGTCCACCCATTCGACTTTGCACACTACTCTGTCCTGTCCCTTCACTTCTCCTTCTATAGATCATTACAACATTGATAAAGAGCATGCATGTGTTTCCCTGTGAGATACTGAAGAAACAACATAATTATGTGAATAATTAGAAAGTGTTTTTATCATAAAAATGTATTCTATGAACAATTATTAGGAAAATTAGTTTGATATAATAATTAATATGCATTATATGTTTCCCTCATAGATGTCAAATTTTGCTTAGAAATCTTGATTTATAGCTTGTTGTTTCTATACTGAATACAAATATTTTTCTCTTACTAACTTTATTCATATACTCACATTGACTTTATTAAAAAACTGTGTATCTACAACTTATCATATACAAGTGACTGGATTGCAGTAATAAATAAATTTCTCTCCTTGAGTGAACTCTGATAGAGTACTATGTCAGAGAGAAAGAAGACAGGCTATAAACATAAATTGCTCTGTATAAAGAAGTGATAAATATTTTGAAGGAAAGGAACAGACTCGGATAGACTATAAGCGATGCAAGGAAAAATGGAATCAGTGACATAGCTATGGCCTTGTAGGTCATTTAGAAGTTTTGCCTTAGTGTGCATGAAAGAGGAACATTCTTGTTGTTCTGAACTGGACTGTGACATTAGCTGGTCTCTCTGGTTTCTGGTTGGAGAATAGGACATCAGGACAAAGGGAGGAACAGCACCATGTGTCTGGAAGCTACTATGATGATCCCACCATGAATTGACAATGTCTTCAAACCAGTGAAGATCTAAAGGTGATTTTAAGAAATGTATACATTCTGAATATACTTTCATGTCATATTAGACATAATTTCTGATTTGTAGTTATGTAAAACTGAAAAAGATATGGCAAAAATGATTGAAATGATTGATCTTAAAAATAGTTTTTTTTCATTTGCAGAAAAATATGTAGAGGTAATAGAAATATCTTTGAGGTATAAAAAGAAAAATATTTGTATATAGTATTGATTAAATATCAGATGTCAAAAAAATATGACAGGGATGGCGAGAAAGCTTAGTAGTTAAGGCGCTTGCCTGCAAAGCCTAAGGACTAATGTTTGACTCTCCAGGGCCCACATAAGCCAGATGTACAGTCACACAAGTGTGAAAGGTTGCACATGTACACAAGAGGGTACACAGTCTTGGAGTTCAATTGCAGTGGCTGGAGGCCCTGGGGCATCCATTTTCTCTCACTCTTGTTCTCACTTTCATGCTTACTCTTTCTTTCTTGCATAAAAAACGCTGTGCTGAGTTTGCCTCAAGGAAAAATACGACATTTTTTTTCCAACTCAATTGAAACTCAATTAACTTGATGTATAATTATAGAAAATAATATTTCAAATTGTATATTTTTATATTTTAGTTATTGTTGGGAGAACAAAACAATGTGGATATGAATGATTTGTTTCTAGAATTTGGAGACCCATTCTCTCTTCCCATTCTTATGAAGAAAAGAGACAGATTGTCCCAACAACAGTTATAATATATATTTTGATTTAAATATGAAAGAGGTCTTAAGTAAGTTTGCATGATATAGTTACAGAAATGTTTTCATTGTAAGCAAATTTAGATATTTTATCAATAAGCCATAATATTTGACATTTATGAGAGCCTGCAACACATGATGTAATTTGCTAAGAAATTGATGATATGCATCTCATTTAATCCTGTCAGCATTAACCTTTTCCTTTTCAAGATTAGATGGGAATATTGACATGGACAAGAGTCTGTGCTCCAAACATCTTAAAAGTCATCTTAGTTCATTTTCTGCTATGATAACAAACATGTGAACATATATTTTCACTATTATTTCTGGAAGGTGAAAATCTTAAGCTCAGGCTGCAGCAATATGGTAAGGGCCACATGCTGTTTCAACACATGGTGTAAAATAGCAAGTCAAGCAGGAACACAGGGAAGTAAGAAGCCCCAAGGGGAGCCTCATGGTATTTTAAATATCCTCCTCATAGCTGACCTAAATCTTGCAAGGAATCCATTAATGCTCATAAGAAACCAGGCACCTGTTAAAAGTTCCATCATCTCACAACACTGATTTATTGGGCATCATATTCCCACATGAATTTCATAAAGAAAGTGAAAACATAATCACTAAAACTGCAGTGCTATGTGACAACTACGTGACAGCTAGCTGGAGTATTGGTTGGTTGGTCCAGGTCTACTACAGCATCATGTTTATGAAACACTGGCTTACCTAGGATAGCTAAAAATAATACTTCTCCTCTTAGTTATGGTTTTTACAATTTATCCTCTCTTGTCTTGGTACACTTTGGTCTGTTTTAAGTATTTCCATCCCTAGAAGACCGAGGTTGGATACATCATTGACAAATAGATAATGATATATAGATAGATATATAATAGAGGAATTTTTTTTGACCATTGAAAGTAAGAAAGTTCCACTTACTCACCACATCCTTTGAGATTGCTGTGGTGTTTCTATCCATGTCCTTCCACTTAATTCTGTCATATTACTGCCAGTATCATTTATATTAGCTGATCATCTGTCTCCAGTAGAAATGTTTTTTTTCTCTTTTAACTGTTTCACACTTGTTAATCACAGCATGCTACATGTCTTAGACCATCAATAACTATTCAATTAATGGATCAATAGTGCCATTCTGCTCTTGTTACCTCCTTATTGCATACAATAAGTGAGATTTTTGTCACACTGTTCAGTGTCTGATGTTAGAGCGCACTTACTTTGATTGACATATAAATACCACAGTGAGGAAATTAAACAGTCTTTCTACAAATTAAGTTAGTTTAGTAACCAGTTGCTGCAAATGGATTTGGGATTTATGCTGAAATTAGCCCAAATTGCCACTGAAAAGGTATTTGTCTAAAAGCCTCATCATTTCCCATTAATAATTAAAATAAGACTTTATATATGGAACCTAATCCACTCAATGCATATTCTGTATTCTGTCACTCATATAACCCTTGTTGTTGAGTTATATATATATATTGTTTATATTTCCTATAAGATTCAATGTTAATTAATTAAAATCTTTGCTTGCTCATTTATCTGTAAATCCCTTACTTACCAGTACACACACACACAATACCATGGAATTAAGAGAAGCCCAATCTTATCTCTGAGCATGGATGAGTTTTAATATCTTTGAACCCCAAACCTACATGAAGACTATGATACTTTTGGCTCTAACTGGTGCTGCAATTACATAATGATGCTCACATGATCTTGATGTTTGTTTTCTTGACTAGACCCTGCCCACTCTACTTAGCAGCTGCCATTTTCCTATGGAGTATTCCAACTTGCAGAACTTAAATAGAAATAGAATCTATTTTTATGATTGTGACAAATAATTAATTAATCTAGAATAACATCTGACTTTCAGGTACACAACAGTCTCTAAGTAAATGACAGACACAGAGAAACACAATGACTAGACAGAAGGATGGGGAAAAACTATGGTTGGGCAAACAAATGTGAAAGCACTAAAATGTTATATGTAAAATATGAGATTTATTTCATAAAGTGATGTCAGAAAGGATATCCTGATAGAGGGATTCATTATAGGTGGGTCAGATGAACTTTATCTACAATGAGCAATAAGTTTAACTGATTGATGAAACAGAAATGCTATGAAGAGCACATACATAAGTAAGTGGAGTGTCAAAATGGTATAAATATCTTATACTGGTTTAATGTCAAAACAGCTTTTGGCCTAGAAATATGCCTCAATGGTTAAAGGTACTTCCTTGTAAAGTCTAATGGCCTGAGTTCAATTCTTTAGCCAGTTGCACAAAGTGTCACATGTGTCTGGCAAGAGTCCCTGACACACCCATTCTCCCACCTCTTTCTGTCTCTCAGTCTTTGTCTCTCTGACCTTCTCTCTGTGTCTCTATGCTTGCAAGTAAATTTTAAAAAAATTGAACTTTTGTGGAAAAGAAAAGTAAAGAAAGTTTCCCCTTACCATTGTTTGGCACACTCTCCTGTTGCTATTGACCACCTTATGTTGGCCAGTGGGTGATGTCCACCCTCTGCTCATGCCATTGTTTTACCCTACCATCATGGAGCTTTCCCTCGAGTCTATAAGGCAAAATAAACCTCTTTTTCCCACAAGCTGCTCTTGGTCAGGTGACTTCTACCAGCAATGAGAACCTGACTGCAACAGCAAAGTGGTAGAGAGGAGTGGGATTGATGCTAGACATTGACTGTGTGGCTTTGGCCTCTTGGAGATGATTTTCAAGAGGAATATGGAAGGATTTGAAACCTTGGCCTAAGAGATGCCTTGCAGGGCTGTTAGTAGAGTTTTATGGACTATTCTGGTCGAAGTTGAAAGACCTGAATACAGTAAGAACTATGGACTGTGAGGTTTGGTTTATGAACGTCAGAAAGAGCTTTGCCTGGAGTGGGCTAGCAGTTTGTGTGGGAAGCTTGTTGTTATGCCTGGGTGCAGAGAAGCTGTTTGGGGTTGCTTTGTGTGGAAATGAACTGGTGTGAGCACAGGGATATGGCACAGAAAAAATGGAATCTTTGGGCCTAAATTGCTGCCCATTCACCTTCAAATTGTTTGAGAGATTACATCCTTTGAGACTGGGAAAGCTGACCTGCACTGGGCAACAGGAAGAATGTAGACTCTTTTGAAGGGGCCTTAGTGCTCAAGGAGCATACTGTTCTTCAATATCTGCTATATTCCACCCTGGATTAGCAAATTGGCACCCTTCCTGGTATTGTGAGGTATATAAAATGCAGAAAAATGAGCTGGGCGTTGTGGTGTATACCTTTAATCCCAGCCCTTGAGAAGCAGAGGTAGAAGGATCACCATGAGTTCAAGGCCACCCTGAGACTTCGCAGTGAATTCCAGGATTGAGTGAGACCCTACCTTGAAAAACCAAAAAAAAAAAAAAAAAAAAAAAAGAAAGAAATGCAGGACAAGAGAGGGTCATTGAGTTTGCAATGGTCTTGTGTTTTGGAAATGGTCATGGGCCATGTGAAGCCAGTTTGCTGGATGCCTGCATGGAGACCCCATGAGGCCATGAGGATGAACTGAATTGCAGTGAAATGCTTGGACCATGACATGGCTGCTAAGGAAAGCTGCCAGCCCCAATGAAGTTTTCCAGGACTGTAAGTAGCCTAGCTGGAGGGGTGGAATTGGAATGCCAGAGACTTGTTGCTGGTTAGAGGTATTGGACTTGGAGATTTGTCACTAGCTGGAGTTGTTGGCCTTGCAGTTCAGTTTGATATTTTCCCTAGCTGTTTTAAATCTTGTATTGGCTGAATATTTCTTTGCTATGCCCAGTGCCATCTTATGCAGTGTGAATGTTTATTCTGTGCCATTATGGGTTTTTTGAGGTTATTTTTCTTATTTATTTAAGTTAAAATATCTTGGACTATGGGGATATATGAACATCATTGGAATTGATAAAAAAAAAAACAAAAACTATGGGGACATTTAAAGTCAGACTGAATGTTTTGTATTTTACAACATGTATGGATATCAGCTTACGGGGGCCAGGTTGGAATGTGGTGGTTTGATTCAGGTGTCCCTCATAAACTTGGGTGTTCTGAATGGTAGGTTCCCAGCTGATAGAGATTTGGGAATTAACACTTCCTGGAGGCAGTGTGTTGTTGGGGGTGGGCTTATGAGTATTATAGCCAGTTTCCTCATGCCAGTATTTGGCACACTTTCTTGTTGCTATTGTCCACCTTATGTTGGCCAGCAGTGCTGTCCACCCTCTGCTCATGTTGTTGTTTTCCCTGTCATTGTTGAGCTTCCTCTCAAGTCTGTAAGCCAAAATAAACCTATTTTTTTTCCCCACAAGCTGCTCTTGGTCAGGTGCTGTCTACCAGCAATGCGAACCTGACTGCAACACATACATAAAATGTGCTTATCATAGTGTTTAATACAACAGGGTCAATAAATATGGGTCACAGATCTATTGAAAACAACAGGTGAACTTAATGTAATTGCTCTAGAGATGTGTTCTGGATCAACAGAATCTAGCAAGTCATACCCTTAATTCCATTCCTTTAACAAATGTTTAAGGATTATTCAAAGTTGAAATTCCCTTACTCTTTACTCATACCACATGCTGATTGTTCCCATATTTCTGGGATTTGGTTGTTAGATGAAAGTGTGAAGTGCCTTCATGCAAGAGAAGAAGACGCAGGCGCAGTAACATCAGAGCATCAGTGGCAGTAGATGGAGCAGGTTTACTAGTGGCTTAAGCTAAACTTCTCTTCAGCTTCTCTCTTCCTCACCCTACAAGGAGAGGCAGTTGGCCCACCCTTGGGCTGAGCATACCAGAAGTTAGCTCTCCCAATTCTCAGGCTTCGATCCAAGAATCTTTGCCCACCTCTGGATAGGAAAGTTCCAAAGAGTAATCTTCTGTAAATTTAGAGTTGTACCCCTCAAATCAGACAAATAATTAAATGTGAGACATGTTACTTTAGACCGTGTGTGTCATTGCATCGATTTATCATTATTACTATATGTAGACTAGAAGGTGAATGCTTAGAACAGTAGGTAGAATGGCAGTACTATAAATAGACTAGAGGTGAGAATAGCAAAGAGGTATTCAGTGAAAGACCTATCTAGCATGCTTATTTTCGATCACCAACACTGAAGAAAAAAGAAAGAATCAGAGAAAGAGAAAAATAAATAAAGATATGTATAGAGAGATAAGGAAGGAAGAAAAGAAGGAAGGGAGGAAAGAAGGAAGGAAGGAGGAAGGAAGGAGGAGAAGAAATTAAGGAAGAAGAACAATACTATTGTGAAATGAAATAAATAGGCCTAGTCAAATAAACTGTTCATTTTTTACCATGAAATCAATACCCTTTTAAAGTTGAATCAATAAATTTAAGTTATGATATTAGTTGGCAATATCATGAAGATATGGAAGTCAAAAAAAGGAGCTAAAGAAGAGCTAAATCCAACTTTTAGAACTTCAGAAGAGAAGGTGATATGGAAATAAAGATCATGGACTATGCAAACAAAATGGAAGAATGAACACCCTTAGATTAGAAAGTTTTGTTTGTTTAGGTCACTGACTTATCACAGTATCACTGAAAAAATGTTAGGCAGGGGGCATACACTTAGTAAATATTTTTTTACAAAAGCTTTATGCAGAAAGTATTGGCTATGGAAGAGTTTTTAAGTCATGAAAGGTCATGAAATTGGTGAAACATCAGTGAAAGCCCACTTTAGCTTTTGCCTGACACTGTGGTGTTGTTCAGGTGAGGGAAATATGCACTAGATTCAATGCAAACAAGACAGCAAATCATTAGTCAGTATCATGAGTCACATCTGTACCAAACCTGCAAAGTCAAAACACTAAGCCTGTTTAACTAGCTGTATCAGAATCTATAATTACAATAAATATCATAGGAAGACATGTTTCTTTGATAATTGTAGGTACATTTCATATGCAATAGATTACATTTTTTATTCAGTTGGATAATTTTGTGCACTCTCTCCTATCAGAAATAGAAGAATTTCATCAATATAGTTGATTCCTGGTCCATCTTTTCATGTCTCCACAACTGTCTGAATAAGCCTCTGTCTGGTTGATACTCCTGTGGGTGATTTTTCCTATTTATCAGCTGCATATGAGTAATCACATTCTGAGCCTGATGCTTTGGTCAGTCTATTGCTTTTTTAAAAACATATTGTAATAGAGTCTTTTACAATTTCTTTTTGTCTTTGTGAAATATTTCCTTTAGCAAGATGAGGAAACAGACCTTTAATCTTACATTGCAATTCATCTTACTACCAAATTATCATTTATATTGTCAAATTTTCTTCGATGTTTACTTGGATGATTCAGTGTTTTCCTTCTTTATATTGTTAATTGAGTAAATTCCTATTCAAATAAGAAATCTGGTTTCAATTACTGAGATCATCCAATAATGAATTTCTTTTTTCCTTGAATGTCATCAGATACATTTTTTTTTATTTCTTTTGCTTCTTTGGAATGTTACATATATTATAATGAAGGAATTTATTAAGATTTTATTTTTTTGTAATTGTCTCATTTGAATTCATGTCAATTTATCTGGTCTCATATAAGTTTGAATTTGTTCTATATCTGAATTTTCTGAAAGACTTGTATACTTTCATTGTTTAATAAAAACACATTAGTGAGTCCCTCTGGGTCTATTTCTTTCTTCATAAGTTTTTTTAATGTCTTAATTCATAATATTTTAAATAAGTGATCACTATTTTGAGATAAGAGTCTCAAATGTTGCCCAAACTGGGCTCAATTACATGATCTTTCTTTATCAGTGTTGTAGACAGTTCCACATTGCTGGGATGAGCATCCAAACCAAGCATAGTATGGAGGAGGAAGAAATTTATTTCAACCATACAGATTCAGGTAGAAGTTATATCAGTGGCAGAAAAAGCTGCTTCTATACATGTAAGCAGAGAGGAACCATCACCAACCAACAAACACCAAAAAGCAACAAAGACCAGGAACCTAGGCAGAGTTCAGACCTCTATGTATACCTTTTGGTGGAAATCATATGTACCCCAAACACACCTTAGTGCTGGACCCCAGGATATAACATCAGTGACACCTCCTAAACATCTGACACTATGTGGGACATATATACAAACTATCCCAGTAGACTTATGGCCATCTCACATTATAAACTGTATTCAGTCCTACTTTAAAGGTCCCCACAGTCTTTGCCAATTTTAAGACTATCTTAACTTGGAATCCTGAAAAATCAAAGAAAGTTACATACTTCCAACGTATACAGGCACAGCATAAACATTTTCATTGTAATAAAGCATAACAAGGAGAAACTGGACCAATGAGAAATAAATAACGACCAAGTAACATCAAACATCTGCATTCAAGAATGACATCTGTAAGCAGTGATGACAGTCTCTGGATTTTCCAATTCTGCCCCTCCAGCTGGGCTGAGTAGTGAGGAAAACATTTTCATCCCAAACCAACAGTGCTCCATGGTAGCCCTTTACCAGTCCTGGTATATCAAAAACATCATTGGGTATCCATTACCAACCGTGATACATCTTCAATGCCATACACTGCCTTTCCAGCCTTTAAAATAGGAATAACCTATTCCTTGTTTCTCATCTCAGCAGAGGCTCATGTTTAACTTTAAACAATGGTCTCATTGGCCACACAGGAAAATCATTGTTGCAGGCTTGTTTGTATTGCTAGCAAAATTACCAAACCAAGAGCAGCTTGTGTGTGTGTGTGGGGGGGGTTATTTTGGCTTACTGGGCTCCATGATGACAGGGGAAAACAATGGCTTGAGCAGAGAGTGGCTATCACCTCCTAACCAACATCAGATGGACAATAGCAACAGGAGTGTGACAAACAGTAGCAAGAGTAAAGTGGCTATAAAACACCCATAAGCCCGCCCCCAACAATACACTGCCTCCAGGAGGCATTAATTCCCAAATCTCCATCAGCTAGGAACCTAGCATTCAGAATACCTAAGTTTATGGGGGACACCTGAATCAAACCACCACACTCACCCTATTTCATTTGTCATGTCTCAGCAGCGTCTCCTGGAACTGTGTATACTTAATAACATTTATGTATTTTTTTCATGCTTCTAAAACCAATACCAGGCGTAAAGGACATAGCAATTATGTTAATCTAGAGAGAAAATAAATTGTGATCTTCCTTCCTTTCGAGTCATCCTCTTTCAAAGAGTGAATATTTCTACCTTTCAGTCTTTACTGACTGGAATCATCTCAGGCATCTTTTGCATTGATTCAATGTGAAGTAGTTGAGTCATCGTTAATGGTGGTAATCTCTTTAACAATAGCAGCCTTAGTAAGTAGTCTTTGTGCCAGTAACCTTGAGCTTCTTTAAATTATTCCAAGCGTAAATCTTATACCTCTATGTCCTATATCTTTTGCCAAGCACATTGGCTCATTGCTTTCAAATGTAACCTTGATTAAATTCTCTGGATTAAGGCAGAAGAATGCAGCCAGCCTTTATGCCAGTAGGGCAGTTCCAACAAACCTCTCTTCTGTCTTCCCTTCCCCTTTAAAAGTTCATAGGCAAAGCCCCAAATACACCTCATTCTTCATTTTACATTTTCAAATTCTCATCAGAAAATCCCATAAAACTTGAATTACTGCTCTGTGCAGCTTTTGCAGTGACAAGTTCCAAGTTCATATGTATTCTTTCTCCAGCACAGAAGTTACAAAAGACCCAGGTCCACAAGGTCAGATTCATCACATCCATGTCTTGTACCAAATTTCTGATTCAGACAGCCCCACACTGCTTGCATTAACATCTAAACAAGGCATGGTTTAGAAGAGGAAGAGATTAATTTCAAATTTAACAGAACCAGGCAGAAGTTTCATAAATGACAGAAAAAGCTTCTTCCATACATCCAAACAGAGAGGAACCAACACCAGTCAGCAAACACTAAAAGCAACAAACACAAATCATCAGCTAACAGCAGGGACCCAAACAGAGCTCAGACCACTCCATATACCTTTTGGCTAGAAATCAGATCCACTTCAAAACACACCTTAGCGCTGGACCTCAAGATCTTTCCCCAGTGACATCTCCTCTAGCCAAGCAACTGGACATAAACTTTAATAAAATACGTGAGTCTATGCAGGACATACATTCAACCTACCACAATTAGCTTCTGAAGTAGATTGTATTATAGGCATATGATACAATACTATCACTATTTGGATATTGATTTGTTTTTATTAAATAAGGTTTTTTATCTAAGGTTTAAAGTTTATAAACATTTTTATTATATTTATCATGCTCCCTTATTAATTGTTATAATGCATAATTTGCCTTTTCTTTCCACCATTGATATAATTGAATTGTATTTCATCTTTTATGTTGGTTAATTCTGTAAGAAGTTTAGTGGCTACGTTAATTCTTCTTATAACACACACACACACACACACACACATACACACACACATACCCCCCACATATTTTTTTTCCTGCACCCAATGAGTTCAAGAATACTGAAGTGATGGCTCCTATAATACTTGGAGATCCTATAGTGTATATATTAGAATGAATGCTCTTTTTACTTTACAAAAACTTCCAGGAGAATATGTGCCAAGCTAGGACTCAAGGCCATACCAGTTTTTACCAAGGTAAAGGATGCATAAAAGTGTGCAATAAAAGAATTTTTTAAAATTTTATTAAAAAATTAATAGATAATCATAATGTGATTATAATACCCTTCAATTATCTTTTTTGGCCAATACCACTTCTTTTTTACAAATAGTCCCTCTGCTATTTTGATGTCATTTTATTATACTACTTTGTGTTCATTTTAAAATACATATTATTAGTTATTAATTTATTTGAGGGAGAGAGAAAGAAGATGAGGGCACTGCAAACAAACTCCAGGTGCATGTGCCACTTTGTGCACTGGCTTTTCATTGGTACTGGGGACTTAAACCTGGGCAAACATGTTTGCCAAGTAACCATATATTTTTAAGATTATTTTTTTAAATTTATTTTTGTTAGATATGAACATACTTAGTATGTAAACAACATGTTGCAGTCAGGTTCACATTGCTGGTAGAAATCACCCAATTAAGAGACGCTTGTGGGAAAAAGAGATTTATTTTGGCTTACAGGCTCGAGGGGAAGCTCCACGATGGCAGGGGAAAATGATTGCATGAGCAGAAGGTGGACATGACCCCCTGGCCAACATAAGGTGGACAATAGCAACAGGAGAGTGTGCCAAACACTGGCATGGGGAAACTGGGTATAACACCCCATAAGTCTGCCCCCAACAATACACTGCCTCTAGGAGGTGTTAATTCCCAAATTTCCCTCACCTGGGAACCTAGCATTCAGAACACCTAAGTTTATAGGGAACACCTGAATCAAACCACCACACAACACATATTATTACCATTATTTCCTTCATCCCTGCCCCTTTTCTGAAGAACCCGCCTTGCTGGGGATGCAAGGGTCAACTCCATGGGGATTGTGGGTCATGCATTGCAGGGGTAGCAGTCAGTTATTGGGGAGAGGCAACATCTCTGTGCATAATATCCCAGCTTGTGGATCTAAAAATTTTCTATCCCCTCTTTCACAAAATTCCCTGAGTCGTGTTGGGTGCATTTTAAGTTTACTTCAGTGATGGGCTCCTAGGAGCCTTTGGAATTCTGGTTAGGTATGTGTTGAGTCTCCTCACTGTCTGTCTCCTTCACCTTTGTGCTGTTAACAGGTTCACCAAGAAAGCAGCACTCTTGCTCATTTCCCCAATTCCTCTATGATTTCAGCTGGGGCCAGGGTGGAGTGCGCTGGGTTGTTTATCCCATGAGTACCTGCTATCATCTTAAAAAGAGAAGCAGAATCTCCAATGGAAAGTGAAGTCAGCACCAGTTAGATGGGATAACAATTATTAATTTAGAGAGAATTTAAGGGGTGTATACCCTCTTATAGCCCAAGATTAGTGGGAGCTTGACACTGGAAAGCAAAATCGTTATCTCGATATGATCCTGACTTGTTTCACAGTTCCAGATATGGTTTCCTTTCCACTGAGCAGATTTGTTAGCCAATCCAAGAGCAGTTGGTTACCCATCATGGCTGTGTGCCACTATTGCACTTGTGTGAGCATCATGTCAGATTGCTTGCTTCTGAGTAACTTAGACTTTGAGTTGCTTGGGCAGATGTCAGCCACTTTCCCCCAAATGCTGATGTAGCACCTTTTAGCACTAGATGGGCTAACTGTCTGGGGTCTTGCTCTCTTCCAGATTCCAACCAGGTCTCTTCATGGTCCAAGCCACCATCTTTAACTGCTGAGTGATCTCTCCAGTTTTTTTTTTTTGTTGTTGTTGTTGTTTGTTTGTTTGTTTTGTTTTGTTTTGTTTTTTTACCCATTATCCACAATGAAATGTTGATGGGCTTAATATTGTGCAAGCTTCGCTGAAACAATGACAAGTGACATTTTCTAAGAGGACATGAATATCTTAAAAATCCTCCCCACCCTCTGGCCCTTACATGCTTCTTGTCCCATTATCCACTGTGGTCTGTTGGAGGGCTTGACAGAAACTTCTCATTTAGCACTGAACTCTCAATAGCCACTTATTTTCTACATTTTGATGAGTTTTGAGTTTTGTCAGTATCCATTGTCTTTGTCAGAAACAAGCTTCTTTGGCCAATGATGAAAGTACCACTAACCTGTGGGTCTAAAATAATGCTCATCTGAACAGTGTTGGTAGCTAACTACAATGACCTTCACTGTAAAATAATATGAAAATGTATTTACATTTTCATATACTTCTGTTATGTATGTGATTTTTATCCTCTTACTTAAAAACAATGTGAAAGAAAAAAATCTTGATCTTAGTTAAGGAGAAAATAAAATTGTTTTTATTTACTTTAAGTTATTTTTAATTTGAAATCCCATGCTAGGATAAATTAAAATTGAGAATAAATCTAATATCAGGTGATTCAACTGTATCTCTGATTACCCAAGAGAAATTTTTTTCACAATTATTATTACAAGACTCTTTTTTAAAGGGAGTTAAGTTTTCTTTCAGCTGACAATATTAAAAATCAAATGCCTATGGATGATTGAGACAAAAATGAGTAGGTTTCTCCAGGTAACCTGTTTCTCTTCAAATGAATGACAAACTTGACTTCTTCATGAGAACCAAGTTTTTCCTCACATTCTGCTCCTGGAGAACTTTTCTGGATCTAATACCTGAAGCCTTCATTAGTTGCAAACTTATGGTACACATTTTTCTTTAATCAGTTATGTGTGCATCTCACCCTAAATCTAAGTTTCCAGCTCCTACTTTTTAATATTCAAACCTATGTCTCCAATCATTTATTGAGTTTGCCACTGTAGGTTTAATGTGCAACTTAAGAGTAATGTCTGTATGTGAAACACTCTGTTTTCCTGTTTCCTTCTCCACGTCAGGTCATTTTCAGTTTTCTCAGTATTAGCATATGTCATCAAGCTGCTCTTGGTTTACTGAAGCCAAGAGTTAAAGGCATTACATGTTTCCTTCACCCCTATTTCCATGCTAGGCTTACCTTCTCCCTGCCTGACTGAAATGACTGGAGACCAATATTTTGTAAATTTTTCTCCTAAGCCGTCTCCCGGAACTCTTTCCATTTTAAGTCACCTTGCCAGTTTGCTTCATCATGTTGCTGATACTTGTAAATTTTACATCAGTCCCTTTGCTAAATTTCTTGACAAAATGCATCCTCACAGCCTTCAGCCTCATTGTACAGAAATGATTTAACAAAACTGCTTTTTAATTATTGTTGTCGTTTCCCAAAACAAATCTGAATATTGTGTCATGGTATAAACAGTTTTACCTATACTATCCATAAAAAATATTTTCTTATTTATTACTCAGCATCACTATAAAAGGCTATTTCCAAGCCAATGCAAGGGACATGCTTCTGACTGTTTCATATGCTTGGTTATCTGTATCTGTACTCTACAAAATAATTCCTATCGACACTTTCTATTCAGCTTAGTGGCATTGTCATTTTAACTCTTTGTAATGTTGTCTGTTAAAATGTCAGGGTAAAGAAATCCTAAAGTTAATCATTCCAAAAGACAAAAAAAAAAAAAAATCATAAAAGTTGACAAAATCAACTCTCAGGCACTAATGACAAACTTTTAGTTAAGACAGCAATGCTTTAGTTAGGAAAAAAAAAAAAGTTCTAAGTACCAATAACAACAGGGAAATTGATGTCATTTTAGATTACCCTGTTCTCAGTTCTTTTCTTTTCTTTTTTTTTTTTTTGGAGGGGGGTTTCGAGGTAGGGTCTCACTCTGGTCCAGGCTGACCTGGAATTAAGTATGTAGTCTCAGGGTGGCCTCAAACTCACACCAATCCTCCTACCTTTGCCTCCTGAGTGCTGCAATTAAAGGCGTGTGCCACTATGCCCGGCTTCTGTTCTCAGTTCTTAATGTCCAACTCTGTAAGTTCTTTGAGGTTACAAAACCAAAACAAAAAAGAAAAGAAAAAAACAAACAACAACAACAACAAACCTACACCATGTGTATACTGCTACTGTCCAGAAGAGGTCTGGGTTGAGTGGGGTTTGATTCAAGTGTCCCCCATAAACTTAGGTGTTCTCAATGCTAGGTTCCCAGCTGATGTACACTTGGGAATTAACGCCTCCTGGAGGCAGTGTATTCTTGAGGGAGGGCTTATGGGTATTATAGTCACAGTTTCCCCATACCAGTGTTGGGCATACTCTCCTGTTGCTATTGTCAACCTGATGTTGCCCAGGAGGTGATGTCCACCCTCTGCTCATGCCATCGTTTTCCCCTGCCATCATGGAGCTTCCCCTAGAGCCTGTAGGCCCAAGCAAACCTTCCCCCCACCCCAACAAGCTGCTCTTGGTTGGGTTATTTCTACCAGCAATGTGAACCTGACTGCAGCAGGTTGGTCTTTCTGACCCACTGGGAAACTCCCTGGAGGACCAGTTCCTGTCTCCACCTTGTCTCATTGTGAATGCTTCCTGTGTGGACGCAGCTGCCTAGAGTGTTTGTTTCCCTTGATTGATTGAGAGCTCTTGCAGTAAACAAGTGATTGACCAGAAAGCTGGACAGGAAATATTGCACAATGAGACACATTGAGGAATATCTAGTTTAAAGCCCCTAAACATATTCCCAGAAATTCATAAGGCCTAAAAATTTGCAGAGCAGTGCGCATGCTCATTATAGAACTCAGAGGCCCCACAGGCTCTAGTCAAGCAGAAGTTAAGTCTAGCACAGGGTTGTGCGCTGCCAGGCCAAGCTTATTGAATGCAGGCATTAAATAAATCGCTGCCCAATATCTGTGGGATAATGAAAGTAGAAGTGTGTAAGCATAGTCGAATGCTTAGTTAATAACATGTGAGGACTGCAGTTCAGATCCCGAACAGCCAGGTAAATGCTTGGCACACTGGTAATCTCAGTGCTCAGGAGATGAAAACAGGATAATCAGGAGAAGCTGTCTAGCTAGACTAGTTGAATAGATGGGACTTGGGTTTGAGAGACGAACTTCCCTCATAAATAAATTGGAGGGTTATCAAGGAAGACACCTTAACACAGACCTCTCGCCTTACCATGCACAGAAGTGCATATGCACCCTCACACACAGGAGCGCAATAAAATAAAATAAAATAAAATAAAATAAAATAAAATAAAACACACACATACACACCAAAATAATAATAAACAAACGCCAATGATTGCACATAACAAAAAAGAACAGTCTTTTAACATTCAATTCAGAATTGTTACAAAATAAATGGCAGACAGCACGGAGTGGCTAACCCTGTAGCGGGCAGGCAAAGAAGTCAAGCTGTGAATTTTTTGCATTCAGTGGTGTGTATATAGAGAAGTAAAGTGGCTTATATTTCTGGTAGGGGGACAAGGACCAAAAAAGAAAGACAAACACAATGTCTGACAAAGCTCAAATAAGTGGGCTTACTGAACAAAGACTTGTATAATTTCAGGAGAATCTCTTTACATGTTGTGTCATGCATGTATTTTCACAGAGACTTTGAATTCATTAAAAAATTAGTGATCATGTTACTTAAAAATATTCTTGGTTTATACTCTGCAGCACTGGACAACACGTGGAAGTTTAAAGATGCCCACTAGGGATTTACCTGTGATCATAAAGGTGGTTCAAAATGAGGCTGGTGATTGCTCTGAAGGGAAGCATCAAGAGAGAATGTGGCCGGTAAGAAATGCTCCAGGTGTTCAGTTTCACAAGTTGGCTCCAGGTGGCCAAATAGACTTAGCCTGAGACATCAAAGAACTCTCTGTCCTCCCAAAGACACATGAAACAATTTTTCGACCCCACAAGATTTACAGAATTAAAATTCAGTACACGGGACGTGCTGTCAGTTGTCAAGACCAACGGCAGCAGTAAGAGTGAATACTGCGAAAGAAGCTAATGGAGCAGCTGCAGACGGCCCTGCTTCTGAATAACGGCCAAGCCTTTCTTAGAGAAGTGACTCAGCAATGCCGAATCTAAACACCTAGTTTCTCTACACCTAGTTCAGTTGTTATCAAAACAAATGCGGTTAACAGATGTCCTCAAAGTCTAAGACAGTTAGTTATATACAATGGAGACAAAAGACATTTCAGAAGTATCAGAAGTCAGCCAGAATTGATGGATAGGAAAAGATGTAGTGCCTCTAATAGGATAAAGGATACTAGAGGAACAGCTCATTTTGAGTGAAAAATGACGATGTTTGGATTGAGCAAGCGATGTTCAAAGACTAATTGGAAAATAGATACAATGCTACAGATTTCAGGGGTGAAACGTGAAGCCTTCTTCACATAACCTCAGTGATTTTGCAGTTAAATAAAATCCGTCTGTTGGATTTTGTTGAATTAACAGACATCCATGTATTTATGTAACAAAGAATACCAATTTAGAAATTTGTCTTTGCATTTATACTTGAACACTTCATGTAGTAATTGGCTCAATAATCTAGTTAATATATATTGAGGACTTCATAAGTACTTATTGAAGGACTCAGAAAGCCATGATAGGCCTCTGAATCATCAATAGTCCTAAGTTTCTGCTTCCTAGCAAGGTCAGTTTCCTGATAAGGGAATGGACTGTCTACACCATGCCTTCCTTTGGTCATAGATAAGTTTGCTTAAAATAAGTTTGCTTAAAGTTCCTCAAAAAAAAAACAAAGCCAATCACAATAAAGGTTACCTAATCTGCTTGGAATTCCCGTAGCCCCCCGCCCACCAGCTTTGTCCATCAGCATCCTAAGCCGATCCAAAAAAATACAAGTGCAGTTACTGCTTAAATCAACCAATCATGTAACCATTCCCCTACTTCTTTGTTCAAATCCTTATAAAAACCTGCCTCCCTGCTACTCAGGGCTCTTGTACAGATCCACTGTGCGGGTGAAGTCAAGAGTCGGAAGCCCGAAATAAATCTCCTTGACTTTGCATACGTGCTTGGTTCTCTTTGGTGGTTACTGGGTGGGGCGGGGGGGAGCGAGAACTGGGCAAAGCACTAATAGAAGCTGAGGAAATTATTTGTGAACTGCCTGGCTTTGAGGTTATAAATCATGGTGAATTTAATATGTCAGTAAGATAAATTCAATATTTGACTAAACATATGTATTATACACACACCTATGTATAAAAGCCATCATCACATATTTCTCCTATTAATTCTGTACATTATTTCATGTTATTAACTTCCTAGTAAGCCTCATATTTTGCCACTAAGTGGAAGGATTTTTACTGGCTACATCTTTCACTTATTTTATGCACTGTAATACTTGGCTTTGATTGGTAGCTTGATATGTTTTTGAATCACCTAGGAAACACACCTCTGGGTGTAGGCCTCTTCAGGGGAAAAGGCCCACCCTCAGAGAGGAGGGCCCAGATATAAACCAGGTCACTGGAAAAGCAGTGTGCACTTCAGTGGCTTTGACTCATCTTTCTGGAAGAAACTGTGTATTGTTGCTTCATCCTCGCTGACACCAGACTCCAGATTCTTTCATCTTGCAATGTGGACTCAATACTAGTCGCTCCTTGCAAGGAGCTTTTAGGTTTCTGCACCACATTAAGATTGTTTAAGCACCCACATTCCTGGACTGAGTAACTACTGACTCCTCTGCTTCTCAAGAATCCTGTCAGACTATCTAGCTTGATCATGTACAACAATCTAATAAGTCCACATGTATAAGAGAAACAAACTATGTTTTTGTCCCTCCTATTCTGCCTCATCCATGTACCAAAGATGTGCTACAACCATGTGGTAATCACTGAAATGTCTGGAAAATAGTTACTCCAAGATATATCCTGTCATATCCAGTGCTGGTAAGATTTCAGTTTAGAGATGGAAAGAGAAATTTATACAAGTATGAAAACTTTAATCTTCATATGGAAGGAAATATGTATATATTCCATATACACATATTCTCTGTATTTTAAAGTGTGTTTAATTGGATATCCTATATCTTACTAAGAATAAAATGCTACTATCCTGTATTGGAATATTCCGAGCCAAGATGCTAGTGAGTAAGCCAGTAGCAGATGATGTATTTTACATCCCACTTAAGAAATTTTGCATGTGTTAGATATACCATTCTCCAAAGAAAGGTAGCATTTTGCTTGATAAACAAAATTTTCCAGTTATATACATCTCCACAGTAAGTTCATCTAAAAAATATCAAGATTAAAAGGACAGTAAAATGTCCAAATGTCAATAGGCATGTGTATTTAAGAATTATAAGGGCCCGGAGAGATGGCTTAGCAGTTAAGCACTTGCCTTGAAGCCTAAGGACCCCAGTTCAAGGTTCAATTTTCCAGGACCCAAGTAAGGTGGTGCATGCATCTGGAATTCATTTGCAGTGGCTGGAGGCCCTGGTATGCCCATTCTTTCCTTTTCTCTCTCTCTCTCTCTCTCCCTGTTTCTTTCTCTGTCTGTCACACTCAAATAAATAGAAAAGGAATTATAATCCATATATATGTTCATTCATTTCAAATAAATCTTTGAATTATTATCTTAAAACATCATTTATGAAGTTACAGGGATATGTTTACTAACTTCTAATATAATAACATAATTTTACAGTCATGGTAAATGTTTTCAAGGGATTTATAAACTTCAACACGGGTCAATTTTTAATGATCAAGAATTAGATAGAAGTCAAGAAGCGTATGTGCTGAGTACCACATTGAAAAGGAAACTGTGAGCATAGGTTCAGAAGTGTAATTGATGAGACTGGGAAAGGGAATATACTTTCATTTGTCTGCCATTTACTGTCTTAAGGATAGTCTGAGGAAAGAAAATAAACCTTTAATATTCCATCTTGGTATTAGCCCTGACTTTTTTCATTGACAAATCATGTATTGTGTATGCCACTCTGGTGTCCTAAGATACAGTACAGAAAATAAGAGTTAGAGACAGAAATATTCTTAGTTTTTCCATCTGTACAGGTAGCATCATGACAGATATTTCAAACGTTGACATACAATGTTTTATTTGTCCTAGAAGAACTATTTATTGCATGCTGGGGTGCCCTCAGATGATTCCCATGCCCATATTTGAATCATGTTTCTGGATTATAAAATGAATTGAGTAGGGTATACATTTGCCACCACTACTCCACCCCACTTTCAGAAAGGGTTAAATTCTTTTAAGTTTTCCCACTACTGAACAGTGGTACTTTGAAGACAGAAGCTTAAAACAAGATATTCCCAGTCCATGTTCAGTCCCATGGAAAGGTACAGTTTGGTTGAGTCCTCTGCTTAGGCTATCACAGGCTCTATCAAGAACTCAGCCAGACTGTATTTTAATCTGAACTTAACAAAGGTTTTACTATGTGTGTGTATCTTTTACTTTTATTGTGGGGAATTTTATCTCAATTTCACTTGCTTTTCCTTCAGGTGTTTTCAACAAGGATCTCCATACTTACTTCACCTAATTTGTACCTTGAATATCCCTTCTCCCCCAAAATTCCTTATACTTCTGCCTTATAATTCTGCATTTTTATTTAAGTAGAGTTTTTATACATTTTCATCATCTTTATAATGTTAAGTCCATAAGGATGAAGTTTTAATTCTTCATTTTAAAATTCTATGACCATAACAAATAAGAAAGTCCCTAGAAAACAATGAGTCCAAAGGAAGATTTAGAGATACATGTATTGTTCATTTAATCTTATCAGTGTGCCACAGAAATGCATCACAGGGCTAGAGGAATGGCTTAGCGGTTAAGGTGTTTGCCTGCAAAGCCAAAGGACCCAAGTTCGATTCACCAGGGCCCATGTCAGCCAGATGCACAAGGGGGCGCACGCGTCTGGAGTTCCTTTGCAGTGGCTGAAAGCTCTGACACACCCATTCTCTCTCTCTCCCTCTTTCTCCATCAAATAAATAAATAAATAAATAAATAAATAAATAAATAATTTTAAAAAGCATCACAACACTGATTTCAATTAATGTAATACATGCATTTTGTCATTATTAACATGAATTCTGCTTTTAAACCAATGTAAATACAATCATTGCTAACCTCTACATTAATATATTATAGTTACTTCCTAATAGATGTTGTGCTAATAACTTGCTGCTAAATAATGTGCTGTCACACACCGTTTGATATCCAGAGAGTACATGTGTTCTCCAAAGTTCATGCGTTAAAACTCAAAACACCAGTGTAACTGTGCTTAGCATTAAGTAAGAAAATAATCAGGTTAAATGAGGTGAGAAGGGCTATGCCCTCATTCATTGGGATTCCTATAATTATATGGAGACATACCGGATAGCTTTTGTGTTCTAAATCCACATCTTCTTTGCCTCTTTTTATTTCTCCTGTCCACCTTTGTCAAACTGTTTTCTATGCTCACAAACAAGAGATGTGTGAATGCTAAGGGAGATGGCAGCTACCTTCAAGCCAGGAAAGGAGTTAATAGGAAGTCTCCCTTCATGAAGATTTCCTTGAACTTCCAGCCTCTGAAAAATAAAGTTTTATTGTTTAAACCCCTCAGTGTATAGTATTTTATTACAGCAGCACAAGAATAACACATTCTTGAGTGACTATTATATCCCAATATATTCAGTAAATGCATGGCTGTTGGCTTGCTTAGACCTTGGCATGACTCTGCTGAACATAATTGATTGACAAAGCACTTTTGCTGCTTTCAAATTGGAGAATTTTCATAGCAAGAATTCTAAGCAGCAATCTTAACTATTTGATGCCTCTTAGCTTGAATATGGTGCTTCAGATCTGTTTCCATTCACATTTAATCCTTGTTACCTCCTAATTTTCTTGTCTACATTTTTATCCATTCATGAAAAATGAATTGATTTACTTATTTATTTGGTTGACAATTATATGTATGTATATATTTCAAACATAATCCTGTCTCATTTACCTTCTCTTGAACTTCCCATCCTGCTTCCACTGAACACACTCTTCTCTTTGATGTCTTTCTTTAAAAAAAAATGTATAAGAGTGACTCTATTGAGTTTAATTAGGGTTGCTGGCATGAACATAGGTAAAGGTTAATTTACCAGGTTAGATGGATCCTACTAGTGGCTATATAACAGAAAAAGAAAGTTTACCTCCAACACAGCATTTATCATAACCTGCATAACATAGATTTTTAATATTTTGAAAAATAGTGTATCTTGAGTTAGATCTGCTCAAAAAAAGAAATAAAAACTCAGGATGGAGAGATGGCTTGGTAGTTAAGGTGCTTGCCTGCAAAGCTCCCCCTCCCTCCCTCTCCCTTTCACTCTCTGTCAAACAAATATATAAAATATTTGAAAAATGAATATGGTAGCCAAAATAAATTGTGTCCAAACTATTTTAAAATGCAGCAAAAGAGATAGTATACCAAGAAATTTTATGAGTTTTAACATCTTAAATGTTATGGAGCTGTCGTTTCCTCCCTTATTGATTTGTAATTACTTATTATTGAATTTTTTTCAAATTAGATATAAGTATTGTGTAAATAGCATTACACTTGGTTTCAAGAATGTCTAAGCCATCTTAGCCATTTAACCTTCATAAAGGAAGAGATCATATTTGATTCTGCCTTATTTGCTCTTCTAAACCTATTTTAATACAACAAACAGAAAAGTTAAAAGGAAAGAAAAAAAGCAAACAAAAAGTCAGTAGTGAGTTCATAATTAATATATACATGAGGATATACTTAAAATTTTATATTGTACGTGAGTATATTTCTTATATTCAATCTCATGAAAAGAGTCACCTTCACATTTGTGGACTGTTTCCAACACAGGTTTCTCTAAGTTGAAAAATTCTGCTGACCTTAATCCTAAATAAGAAGTTTTAATTACCTGTCCATCATTTTTCTTTACAAAGTCTCCCTGGGACTTAGCTATCTGTATTCCTGGGTTACTTTTCTCTCTGCAATCAACTGTGGGGACTACTCTAACTTTCAATAGTAGCCAAACCAATATAGTCAGTGAATTTCGAAGATTTTTCTTCACACTATAGGCAAGGTGCCTACGTTCAGGCCTTGCCTGGATCTCATATGTGGATTTTTCTATAAGTAACTACCTTTTAAAAAAAAATAGTGATTTAGAAAAGGAATTCAGTGATCATCTGAACCATAAATATTTTGTGTAACTATTATTCTCATTTTTATCTATTTTGAATATATGACTGTAATAGCAATGTCCTATTTTTGAGACCTTTCTCTAGGCTTCTGAGTTGTTTTCTCATTTAAAACCAGAGGACTGTGCATCATATGCTAATGCCTATCCCATTAATACTTGTATTCCCAGAATCTTTGAAGCAACATATTCAGTCATACACAAAAATATTGGTGCCTTTTCATGCATCAATGGGCTTTATTTGTCCTGTACCTCTTATTTATTATGCATGTTATACTACATTAAGGTTAGACATCAAGAAAATATTATTTTAAATTAACCAGTTATTATGCATTTTAAATAATGTGTTCAAACATAGTTTCCTCAGTTTTTAAATGTCTTTTAAAGATTACTAAATGGGAAACGTTAGGGACAATGTGAATATGGTTTTAATACATAGTCTCAAGATATTATTCAATAGATCACTAAATAAACTAAGTGAATTTCTATGAATTTATTTGTCATTCAATGAGCAGTTAGTTCTGGTATATCATATAAATGTGCTATAAAAGCTGTGAGGGTAACTATTATAAAATGAGCTTGTTGGCTATAACGTGTTAAAATAAAGTTTAAAGATTGTTATGGTAAATAAATTTGATCTGGACAGTAAATAATTTTAAAAATGTCAAAATCATGTATATATAACTGATAGATACTATACTTAGTGACTGGCTCTTAGATCAATTTGATTTCTCTATTTATGCCTAGAATCAAATTAGTACAATGGGACTTTGAGGAAAAATGCACATAGGTATGTTACTCAAATTCAAATATTGGAGGTAATTGGCAGCTATGGTTTTACAGTTAGTTGTGTCTCAGCCTGTTAAAAATTGTAAAAAAAAAATTATGTAAGTGATGATCACATTGACTAAGTTGACTAAATTTTTTGTTTTCAGAAGGCAGCATGAACCAAGGAGATAAACCACATTTCACACATCATCCAGGGCCCAGGTGAAACCACAGAGAAATTGGCAGCGTAAGCAAGACCGCTGCTTCCATGGTGACCCTGACAACCTGTACCAGGGTAATGGAGACAGATACTGAGAATACGCAAGGGCACAAAAGCAGAAATCTAGATGCAGCTGGGAGCTCAACACTAAAGTAAATTAAAACACACCAACCGTGGCTCAGAGCAATGTGCAGAAGAGGGGTGAAAAGATTGTAGGAGTCACAGAGTAGGGGAAAATATCTTGAGGCATGCCTTCCCCCCATACAATGACTTACTGCTGGTCTCACACTTCTAACCCACAAACCCATGGTGAATACCAACAATCTCATGGAGGAGGGCCCAGAGTGAGATGGGGACAGGGAGAAGGGAAATGATGATATGAACACATGATGTGTTCATACAAAGTTTTCTAATTAATAAAAAATTCTAATTAATAAAAACACACAAAAATTTTTTATGAGGAAATAGTTTTGTTTTAGCAAATAAAACAAAATGTTAAAAAAGTGATTGCTAATTTTAGGACAATGAATAAATGATTATTATGCTAATTGAATGGAACAAAACTGCTCATTTAATTTAGCCAATGCCTTCATACCGGAGACAGCTTAAAGTATTTGGCACTTAAAATATAAAAATAGCTCCATTATTATACTCCATGTTATTTTCAATAATTCACCTTTGCATTGTTTAGCAGTGTGAGAAATTGAAACTGAACACCAAATAGACTGTAAGTAACTTTAAATATCTACAACTCTAAAATTATTAGTGAGATGCCTACTGGGGATATAGGCAAACAACGTTTTGTTACTGTTTACTTCAATATTAATTTATATAATGAAAAGAAAACCAAATTTATAGCTACAAAATATGTTTACAATGCATATAAATCTTGTGATGATCTAATTAATAAGGCAGGAAATATGGAGAGTGCTTTATAAAGAATGGGTTAATATGTTCACATAGTGTTTGAAATTAACAGATTATCAGATACTATGATAGATATTTACTGTGTAGGCATAGTCCTTGTCCTTAAAACTGTACTGTCAATTCAAAGCAAAAAGGCATGCCAGAATAAAGATAAATAAAAGCAAAATATAAAGAGAACTAAATGGATGAGAAATACATAGAGAGAGATAAAGTAATAGAACTTTATAAGCTGTGTATAATAGTTGGTAGTAACTAAAATTTTGAAAAATCATATATGAATGTAATAGCAAACTAGAATTTCAAGCTGGAGAAATGGTTTGGTAGCTAAAGGTACTTACAAGATGAATTTTCAAAACAACCAAGTAAATAAGACTTAACATTGCCAGCCTTTTAAATGTTCACTATTATCCTGGTTCACCCTTAATGGAAGGTCTTTGGATGACCTACTGCTTTTTCTCAATTATTTGCTTGTGATGTTAGAGTAAAATTCTAATTCAACTTTGAATTACAATTCTTCTGACTTAATTCAAGTAAACTATGTTACAAACATGCTAAAATATGTTTATCCTATTTCATTATGATTTCTTTGACCAATCACAGTCATTAAATTTCAGTGTATATATTTAAGAGTTCTAACTACTTGGTCTTAAAGAAATTTATTCTTCACTTCTCCTGAACATTGATTCTGTTATGAAGTGTTGCTTATAATCCTAGGTTACAACTTTAATAATCAAGTAATCTTCATATATCCATCTTTACTTAAATATGATATTATTAACTGCTTCATGTATGTAACAGTAATTATAACCCCCTAATTTCTTGAGCATTTAAAGTTAACCTCTTTTCTAAAACATTGAAGCATATCATATGGGTTCAAATACTCTTTCATAAAAATGTGTATTAAAATTTTGTACTATTTCATAATAACAACTGATCTAGCATGGGCTTATCCAACACACTAACCTAAATAAAATAGCAACATATCAAATAAGTTTTACAAGTCTTATTTTGGTATAACAATGACAATACTAATGACATAAGATAAAGATTATTCATTATACATTTTCCACTTTACTATACTACATTAGCATCTTTATAGTTAATCTTCATGTTTTCATATATTTTTTAAGAAATGAATTAATGATGAAAGCATATAGTCAGTGCATGGATCCTTTGTTTTATATAGTACAGAAAGTCTTTTAGTCTGTGGTTTGCCTTTTCATTTCCATAATGGCACATCTCAGGTCAGTAATTTTCAAGATTCGATTTAAAGCGCCTAATTCCCCTTTTATTTTATGATGGAAGTGCTTTTAGTGTTCAGATCCAGAAAATGATGCCAAAATAAATGGTCTGCGATTTCTCTTTATCTTCTCCTTGGTGTAGCACTCCTGCTTTGCCTCTATTTTTTCTTATATGAGTTCATTTCAAGTTAATTTGTATATGGAATATTTGTTAGGTACACAAAGTTTACTTTTCAATATGCTCATCATTAGCTAGGAATTCTTGGTTCTGTGCCATTATTCTGTGTGTCTGTATGCACCAGGTAGTACATCAGCAAAAATCATAAATTCGTCACTAATTTTAATGTCTGGTAGTACAACATTCCCAATATCATTTTCTGCATATTTTAACAATTATACATATATTTTAGTTGTGAGACTTTTTGTTTGTTTATTTTTTGCTTTTTTGAGGTAGGGTTTCACTCTTGCCCAGGCTGACCTGAAATTCACTACATAGTCTCAGGGTGGCCTCGAACTCACAGTGATCTTCCTACCTCTGCCTCCCAAGTGCTGGGATTAAAGGCATGAACCACCATGCCTGGCCAATTGTGAGACTTTTTATAACTGCTTGGATCTCTGTACTTGTTATAGGTCTATTTAAATTGTTTCTCTCATCTTGATTTAATTTTGGTAGGTCATATGAATTAAGGAAATTATCCATTTCTTTTAGATTTCCAAACTTAGAAGCATATAAATTCTTAAAATATGTCCTTATGATTTTCAGAATTTTTTTGGTATCTGCTGTCATGGTGCCTTTTTCACCTCTAATTTTATTTTTTGTCTCTTTTCTCTTTCTTCTGGTCAAATTTGCTAAGGGTTTATCAATCATGTTTATCCTTTCTTTTTTTGTTGTTGTTGTTGGTTTGTTTTGTTTTGTTTTTCGAGGTAGGGTCTCACTCTGGCCCAGGCTGACCTGGAATTAACTATGTAGTCTCAGTGTGGCCTCGAATTTACAGCGATCCTCCTACCTCTGCCTCCTGAGTGCTGGGATTAATGGCATGCGCCACCATGCCTGGCCTGTTTTCCCTTTCAAAGAACCAACTCTTTGTTTCATTGATTCTGTGGATTTTTTTTTGTTGTTTGTTTGTTTCTATTTCATTATTTTCTGCCCTAAATTAAACTGTTCAACTGTGAACGCTCTAATTTCTTAATATAGGCACTTAGAGCTATCAACTTCCCTTTTAGGACTGCCTTCATTGTGTTCAAACGGTTTTGGTATGTTGTATTCTCATCATCATTTGCTTCCACGAATTTATTAATTTCTTCAATGACCCATTCATCATTCAATAGTGTACTGTTTAGTCTCCATACATTGCTGTATACTCTGTAGTTTTTCTTGTTGCTGATTTTCAGTTTAATCCCATTGTGGTCAGATAGAGCACAAGGAATTATTTCAATGTTCCTATATCTGTTGAGGTTTGCTTTGTGTCTTAATATATGGTCTATTTTAGAGAATGTTCCCTATGCTGCTGAGAAAAATGTATATTCTTCAGCATTTGGATAGAATTCTCTGTAGATATCTGTTAGGTCCTTTTGTTCCATGACATTAATTAATCCAGATGCTTCTCTGTCTATTTTTTTGCCAGGATGACCTGTCAACTGATGAGAGTGCGGTATTGCAGTCATATACTAAAATTGTGTTTGGTGTTACCTGTGACCTTATGTCTAATAGTATTTAATTGATGAAATTGGGAGCCCCCATGTTAGGTGCATATATGTTTAGTATTATAATGTCCTCCTGTCAGTGTGTTCATTTAATCAGTATAAAATGACCTTCTTTTTCTTTTCTCACTAATATTGGTTTGAAGTCTATTCTGTCAGATATTAGGATAGCAACCCCTGCTTGTTTCCTAGGCCCATTTTCATGAAATACCTTGTTCCATCCTTTCACCCTAAGACAGTGTCTATCTTTTTTGAGAGATGAGTTTTCTAGAGGCAACAAATGGGAGGACCCTGCCTTTTAATCCAGTCTGCAAGCCTGTGGTTTTGATTGGGGCATTGAGGCTATTGATATTAAGAGTTATTATTAAAAGGTATATATTTATTCTTGACATTCTTCTTATTTTTGTCATACTTCCTATTTTCCCTTTACTCATTTGTTTCAACTGTTATTTGAGTATGGTTTATTTTTCCGCATTTCCTCCTGGGTGTGTTTTGCTTTCTCTTCTGTGTGAAGTATTCTTTCACATATTTTCTGTAGAGCTGGTTTAGTTGTCATAAATTCCTTTAGCCTGTTTTTGTTGTGGAATGTCCTTATTTCTCCATCAATTTGGATAGATAGCTCTACCTGATAAAGTAATCTTGGTTGACAGTTTTTATCTTTCAGAAATTGGGATACATCATTCCAAACCCTTCTTGCTTTTAAAGTTTGTGTTGAGTAATCTGCTGTTATTCTGATGGGCTTGCCTTTGTAGATGACGTGCTTCTTCTCTCTAAATGCTTTCAATATATTTTCTTTGGTTTGCGTGTTTAGTAATTTAATTATAACATGGTGAGGAGAGATTCTTTCCAGATTTTGTCTGTTTGGTGTTCTAAAAGCTTCTTATATCCTCATTGGCATTTCTTTCCCAATTTGGGGAAATTTTTCTTCTGTGATTTTGTTGAAAACACCCACTAAGCCTCTAGATTGAAATTCTTCTCCTTCTACTATACCCTGAATTCTTTTTTTTTTTTTGTTTTGTTTTATTTATTTATTTGAGAGCGACAGAGAGAAGGAGGGAGAGAGAGAGAGAGAGAGAGAAAGAGAGAGAGGGAATGGGCATGCCAGAGCTTCCAGCCTCTGTAAACGAACTCCAGATGCATACACCCCCTTGTGCATCTGGCTAACGTGGGTCCTGGGGAATTGAGCCTCGAACCGGGGTCCTTAGGCTTCACAGGCAAGCGCTTAACCGCTAAGCCATCTCTCCAGCCCTTTTTTTTTTTTTGTTTTATTCCCTGAATTCTTATGTTTGATCCTTTCATAGTGTCCTGGATATCTTGAAATTCCCATTTATACCTTCCTATTAGCTTGTTTTTCTCTTTGATGGACTGTATTATATCTGCCAGCTGGTCTTCTAATTTAGATATTCTGTTTTCTCCTTCATCCATCATACTGTTTCTTAAAAATCTAAGCATATGCTTTCCAAATGAATGAATCATTCCATGCAGAGATATTTACCCAAGTGAAAGATTATATATCCACAAAGTAACTTACACATACGTAGTCACAGTGATTTCCATTGCATGAACAACTATAGAAATAGGCTAGGTGTTGAACAGATAAGAAAACAGTGCAGTAGGATGAAACTGATTTGCAGATGTACTTGATATTGAATGGACTCATGTATTCAAGAACTATGGAATGTATCTTTAATAATTGTACTCGGGTAAAGAATCTGAATTGAAAAAGGGTATGATCTTTATTACTCCATTTATATAAAATTTTATATTAAAATATAACTTTACTAATAAGAAGTAGGATAGGTTTCCAGAGGACAAAGCAGGAACTTTAACTTGAGTAATGTAGAACAGGGTGTTTCCCAAAAGGGAAGTAGGAAGTTTTGAAAGATGATGCACATGTTCAGTGTTTAATAGAATAACTTCGAAATCTGACAAATAGTAGACTTTAACAGCAATTTATTTTATATTAATTGGACATCAAACTAGTGGCTAAATTGGCAAATGATATTCAAATAACAAAAATAATTTATTAAGAGACATATTAATTTGTCTTGGCATAATGCCCAAGAATTTGTGTTTTCAAATGTACTCTGTCATTGCTCATGCTTCTGGGAAAGGCACCATCACTGACCATCACTGCTTTAGGACATGGCTAACCTGAGTTTTCCTCAGACTAACATTCTGTCAGGAATTTCATTTCAGATCACAGCCTAGAGATGCTGAATCAAGGTCCACATTCAACAAGACATGATATATGCCACTGAGTAAACATGATACCTTACATATGTCATGAGCTGCTAGAATGCTTTCTGACAGTCAAAAAATGTTGAATGAACAGTGGTAAGACAAAACTATGAATAGTTATCTTTAACTGACTTTGAATCCATGAGTTATAGATTCTGGAGAAGTTACAGACACATGCTTATCCAGATAGCACCAAACCACAAGTGGCTTCTTCTCTCCTCAACCCATAAGACGACAAAATTCTCTGATATAATGTTTAAGTGGAAATATGGAATGACTCTGGGAATTCTGTTTGAGAGTGGGAACATGCAATTTTACAATCATCTCTTCGGCATTTATACATGATTATCTTAGCTTTCAAAACAACTTTAGAGGTCTTGTACACTTATAGTAGAAACTCACTCACTTCTAGTTCAGGGCCAGTTTATAATCCTTTAATTACTCAATGGGAGAGCTCTAAATTCCTACTGGGTGCAAAAGTACATTATGTGTAAATAATAATAATTTACTAAGCTTTTCTCAAACTGTTCTATTAATCCAGATAACAATGCACAGGCCAAACAGTAATGCATGTATGTTCTACAAGTACAAGTACAAGGTCCCTAATGGAGATTCAGTTCTGAGAAGTTGCACATCTTTCCTGTCTATTTTTTGCTTAAGGTTTAGCTGCCCACCATAGACAGTCTCCTGAAGGTTAATATTACACTAAAATTAGCTAAAAATGTGCATACCATCACAAACACTCACTATTCCCAGGTTACAGGAGAAAGTCACATCTGAAAGGTTACTTAACAAAAATAGACACAAGCCACTTAGTCAACACAGAAATGTTGTTAATTTCTACATTCACTTGTGAATGGGATTATGTGTACATAGCCTACATACCAGAAGATTCTATATTTTTCAATATACATTTGAGCCACCCTTTGTGGGAACCACATACCTGATCTTGAAAAAAAAATGGTTCCCCAAAAGAAGACAGAATTATGTCAGAGCAATTGATGACCCACTAAAAGTTAGTGGTAAAACCATACTGCTGAAGACACCCTATGCTGTTGGCACTCAACATGGAGTGACAAGGCTTGAAGCTGGAAGAGAGTCAGTCCCCAGACAGTTATTGCATCTACTGCCAGAAGGTGCCACATGGGCTAACTTTACTCTCCGTTGGAGAATCTGCTTCTCTTTTTCAGATAGACTCAGATCCTAAGGAGAGAACCACCCCATCATATCTCGAAAGGGCCCTGGCTGAAACTAAGAATAATTGTCAAAACAAACAAGGATGCTGTTTTCTTGGTGACTCTGGTACCAGCACATCAGTGAAGGAGATAGACACAGAGAACAATCAACCCCTACTAAACCAAATATCCAGAGACACAGAGGCTCCCAAGAACTCATCACTGAAGCAGGCCTAAAATGAACCCAACACAGCTCAGGGAAATTTGCAGAAGAGGGAGCGGAAAGACTGTCAGAGCCACACATTGGATCATGATACACAGAGACATTGCCTCCTACTCATAACTGATGGCTAGCCCCACAAAGCATGACCCATATTCCACAACAAGGAGGGTCCCTGCAGAGGGGGTGGTCAGGGTAACAATGGTACTAACTTGACTGTATTCACTGAGTACAAAACTAATAAAAATAAAATTACATCAAATATTCTCCCTAAGATGGTCACTGCAGGTGAAACCTTGTCACCTTCTAACATTCCAGCCCACTGTTATCAAAGCTCTCTTTCCCTGCCACTCTGACTCAGATTCTTTGATTCAGTCATGTGATGGCTGAGGTGAACCTCGCAAGATTTCGTGGGGAGGATGGGTAGACACCACTGAAATTGACACCATTGCCCATACCTGAACTATAATTGCCCTTGCTGCAGTGGTGAGAGAGAACTAGCTTATTACAACTGGGGCCTTTGGCCTTAGTTGACTGCGAGTTCTCCAAATTTACCAACTTCACTACCACTTGTTCTTCTTTTTTCTTCAATCCACCAAGTGTGCAATTTATATGGACATTGGTATCAGAGAATCAATATTTACACTATTTCCTTTTCCTACATGATAAAATCTAGCATATAGGTTAAGGCCTATAAAAGTACTCATTAATTAAACCAAGTTATTAAACATAGGCATTTTCATATATCAGAAGATAAAAGTGTAGTCAACGCTACCTTTAGACTCTGAAAGTTTCCAGCACTAAGTTTCTGTTATCTATCCATTTTTCTTCTTATTGGCCCTTACTAAAAGAAGATGGATTCTCAAAGATGAAAGCTAAATACTTTATATTTAAATTAATGTTATCTTGTTGTGATTTGTATTGGAAGGGCAAATTGAATTACTCATGAATATAATTTTTCATTGTTTAGATTAAAGCCTTAAAATTTACTGTGAAAAAAGACAAGACTCAGTTCTTATATATGGATGGGATAAAGTAGAGCTGTTTGGGCTCTCTCCTCTCTTACAGAATAATCACAAATGTGAACATTCAAGACATTCTATTATCAAATTGGTAGAGGACATCACAGGTATAATAATCAAACCAACCTCATAAAAGGTGATGTTATACCTTTGATCTAGAATATTCCTCAAAGTCCCATGTGCTAAAGACTTCATTCTCTGCCTTTGGTGCTGTGGGGAAGTAGTGTAACCTTTAATAAGTAAGACATATTGGGAATAAGTGAGGTCACCAGAGCCATGACATGGAAGGGACATGGGAAACTTTGTCCCTTTTATCCATCATCCTAGCCACCATGAGGTAAACAAACCTATTGTACCACACACCTAGACTTATGACTACTGAGTGGACCCAGTCCGAAGCAACGTGGGGAAAGCACCAGAGAGCCAAACTCTGAATCTGTGAGCCAAAATAGATTTTCTTCCATAGTAATAGAAAGCTGGATCTCACAAACAAAGCATACTCAAGGACCTGGTAATATTAAAATGTTCCAGAATGTTAGAAGCAAACACAAAACTGCAAATGGGACATGTAGTATTGGGAAACTCACAGTTTGGGGGTATTTTTTTCTCAAAAATAATGGAGAGCGGAGCACACCTGAACCAGAACCTGTGAGGCATGTTTGCACTGAGAGCAGGACATGCCCTGATGGCTGTTGTTGACGTGACTCATTGTTGCAGCGATCTAGAGAACAACAGGCTTTGCTGAAACCAAGAGGAGCAGCTAATGCACACTGACAAAGGTAAAAATGGGTTAGGAGGTAGTAAGTGGTTTTTCATTGACAGTGCCCATCATTAATATATACTGTCAGATGTACCAAATCAAAAGGCTGGGCATGCACAATAGAAATTAAGCATAAGCAATACAGTTATATTGGGTGTGGGTGGATTAGCATTGCCAAGAAAAACATCATTAGCATATGAGAAAGATTCTCATCTTTCCCAAAGCTGTCTCACTATTTATCCGTAAGCTCACTTAGAAGAATAAATTTATTAAAAATAGTGATCATGGGCTGAAGAAATGGCTCAATGGTTAAGGGACTTGCTTGCAAGGTCTAAAAACCCCAGGTTGATACCTCAGTACCCATGTAAAGCCAGATGCAGAAGCTGGTGCATGTATCTGGAGTTCTTTCCTTGCAGTGGCTAGAGACCCTGCAGTGCCCATTTCTCTCTCTCTCTCTCTCTCTCTCTCTCTCTCTCTCTCTCTCTCATTTCTCTGTCTCTTAAATAAATAAATAAATATTTGCAAAAATAGTATTCATACTGATGGATCACTGAAGACATAATGGAAGAACATTCTGTGGCTTACCTCTGAATCTCACATTAAAGCAAACTGAAGAGAAACTGGTGTCCTATAGCCTCAAAGGAAGGTGTGGCCTTGAAAGACAACTTCACAGAGGACTCTAGAGCTTTTAAACAAAAGCTCCACATTTTCAGCAACCACAGTTATGACTGTAGTGACAACCCTAGAGATATAAAAAATCCTCCAGGCTTGCCTGGTTATTTATACCTCTGAGTAACCAACAATATGCAATGTTTTGTCCATATAAAACTAATGCCTTGGGGGGGCATTTAGATGTTTGGTGGGAATTTGAACATATGAGACCATTGTGCTCATCATTTTTACTCTAATAGGCTAATTGTGTGCATAGATCAGTTTTCTTAATATTTTATTCATTCATTTATTTATTTATTTATGAGAGACAGACAAAGAGAGAGAGAGAGAGAGAGAGAAGGATCACACCAGGACCTCTAGCCACTGCAAATGAACTGCAGATGTATGTATCACTGTGTGCATCTGTCTTTATGTGGATACTAGGGAATTGAGCCAGGGCCCTGATGGCTTGCAGGCAAGCACTGTTACCACTGAGCTATGTTTCCAGCCCTGGATTAGTATCATTATTGCAAGTTAAATAACTGTTCATTGACAAAAATCTTTTAGAGCAACATATTAGACAAAATAGGGCTTGTGCAATAGTGAACAAATCACCATGACATTCATCGATTCTCTCACATTCCACATGTACAACAATTTGAAGATACAATTTAGAATGCAATGTGAAAAGGGTACCTCACAAGTATGGATAGCTAGCCATTCATGAGGCATGCACATTACACCAATAAAAACATTCAGTTCTCTACATACACTGTGCTGTTTACAGAATCAAAGATCACAGAAATGCCCCCATTATCTCTTACTGTCTCAATTGGGATTTTGTTTGTTTGTTTTCTTTATCCATAAATATACATTTGGGAGTAACAGAGCTCTTGTCTTCCAGAGATCTGTGGGTGAATGGCAGAATAAACAAACAGCAACAAACTAAAATATATGATAATTTGTATATCATGGTGTAAAAAAAAACAACAACAAAGAAACAGAAAAGGCTTTCTGTACTGCCCTGATGTCCAAAGGGAAGCAGATCTGTTCTTAAACAACAGGACACGAGAGAAATATGTTGCCATTCATGTACTCTAGATCATCATTTCCTATACCTTTTTCTACCTGTAACCCATTTTTGTACAAGAAATTTGTACATAATCCTGTGTGTGCATATATATATATATATATATATATATATATATATATATATATATGACCTAGGTATATGCATAGAATTTTACTGATAATAACTCATAAGGAAATTTATTTTAAACCAATTTTTGCACATGTAATTTCATAATTTAGTAAAGGCAAAACTGAATTTATACACTACAGTAATGGATTGTTGCTTATTTTTATATAAAGAATTAAATGTTTTCTGAATATTTGAAACTATATACCTAGAGTATCTTGACCAATTTTCAGAGTTGAGAAATATTTTGATTTTACCATTGACAGTGCTGATAATGTTGTTTTACATAAGTATATAGTTTGAACTATTGAAATTGTGTTTAAGATCAGTAATTTTTGGAAATTATATGCTAATCCTAAGCCAAAAGTTATTTAATGATTTTTTTAATCAAACTCAGTTCAGCAATTCAAAAGGCAATTTAAAAATCAAACATTCTGTTGATTTAAATCCAAATATATACTAATTTGGTTCATGCTGAGGAATGATCACAGGAAAATATTGAAAGTCTTTTTTATGCAATTATACCTGTTTCTGTGTAAAGAGAACATTGTGTACATACAGTAAAAATGTTACAATTCATGACATACAGTAGTCTCCAATCTGAGCCAGGATGTATCATGCGTTGTTCATTGGCATTCCATAGTGAGATGTCTTGCACAGTGCCAAGGGGACATGTTGTGTGTTAGGAACTAAGGCTGTTGTGAAGTTGTGCCTCTTGAATTCATAGTGAATTTAAGTTTGGATGAATGTTTTGTCATCATACAATAAAAAAAATATCTTAGTCTTGGCATGGTTTTCATGAATTTGTCATAGTATATAATAGAAAAAGCTCTGATCTAGAAAGACAGCTAAAATGCACATATCTCTCCCAGTCTAAATTTTGATGACAAAAAAAGGAACTATATGCTGATAAGCATCTATGCCTACACACGCTTGGCAAGGGCCTCACTAAGAAAGTCGAGATTAGGTACCTCTCAGGTAGCTGAAAGGAATCATAGACTTTAGACCAGCTACAGTGTAGGAGTTGTAATTCATCTCTTCTGTTTTCTCATAAAGAGATCAATGGAAGCTCAATAAGTCTATTCCCAAAGGAATAAGACTTACACAAAGGAAGTGGTTTCAATTTACAGAAAACAGGCCAATTTCCTCACCAAATGAAAATATCACTTGTTGACAACATTTGCCATTTGGACAAACAGATCTAAATTGCTCAAGTTTCCAGTCTTTCCTTAGGGAGAACCCTATACCCTATTTTTTGATCTAGAGGTGTTTGAAAGACAATTCCCTTGAACTAATAAGATGCACTGTGGGTGAGCTACCTGAGTTTCATAGTCCCCTTAAGGAAACATGGCAGGCTGCCTGCTTGTACCTATGTTGTAATTGCTCATTTTTGTTCTATCATCTTTCTCTCGGCCTCTTAGGAAATCATCAGTAGATATACCTTGACCTCAGGCTCTTTTCCCTTGTGATCAGGCTTAGGATAGACCTTAAGCAGAATTTCCTATTCAGAGTGTTAAGAAAAGTAGTTTGCATTTTAGCAGTAACAGAATAATACCTATGTTTTAGTTGATTCCCCTATGGACAAAGGTAAAGAGTGTGGATAAGTATAACATCTAACCCTACTAGAGAAATTCAAGAATTTAAGGAAGTTACTGTGAGCTGGTCATCTTTACTTAAAGAAAATTTACAAGGGGAAGAAAATGCATAACTCAATAATACCCTCACAAGGTTCTTCTTCATTTTGTGAATAATAAAAGTGAGTACACTATTTAAACAGACACAGAAAAATCTCTAACCTATAATTTTGTACATTTTTGTATGGTAAAAGCAGGGGCAAGAGAGATTATATTGAAGGGAGTCCTTGTTAGAAAACCAGTATTGCTACAGTAGAATTTATCTAAAATTAACTGATAACATTCTGCTGATATCATATATGGTTTTTCAATAAATTAATTCACCTTTGTAAAGCACATAGTGTCAAGCGACCAGAATGAAGGAGTAAGTCACTGCTATGACCATCTTGGAGGTTGTTTCATCCCAGCAGGAGAGTCAAGATTCAGTTACAGTTAGCTTGTCCCTGAAGCTGCATACTCCTTTCTTTTCATTCTGCCTTTTATGTAAGACCATGAAGGAGTGCATACAACCAGGCATACACGATGCCTGACATCCATGTACAGTCGCACACATACTTAAGTGCACTCTACAAACAAATAAATTATTTGTCTGAGTAACCACTTTCGATTGAGAGGATAGCTATGACTATATTTTGGAAAATGAATATTAAACTGAAATGGTAACTTCCATATGGACTCTGTGGCCAGTTTTTCTGATACATTTTGTTTATTTCCACTTGCTGATATTCACACCATTGCATACTTACCTTCAAAATGTCTGTGAACCCCATGTGTCAGTCCAAGAATATATAGTACAGGTGATCACCCTACATGTTACTGATTTGATTATTAACATTGAACTGTTTGCTTTCTAGAAGACTGTATTGCTTTCTTGGTGACTAATCTTTGATGAAGCAAACTGACATGGTTGAAAGTTACATTAATCTGAGCCAGCAGAGATCAAAAACCTGATACTTGTAGCTAAATATAACTCTAGCAGCTAGTCCCTGCCAGCAACATGTGAACTGGTTAGCAGACCCCAGTCAACCCTTCACATGAGACTCCAGACTTATAAGTTACCTTTCTTGGAGCATTTTAGCCAGCTTAGTGGTCCCAAATCCTGACCCATATAAGCTATGAGAAAAGCTATGTGGGCTAAAGCATAAGATAAGTTACAGAGTAAGCTGTGAATATCTAGAAGAAAATCTTCTAGGCGGACATATTACTGTTCAAAATAATATGACCTTTTTGAAATTTGGCTGTGTGTAAACTGTACAGTAGATAATGTGGATGATGGATGACAGAGAAATGGACTATAGGAGTTACATCCTGAAAAATTACCAGGAAATACTGCATAGATTTCTGTAAATCAATAAAATAAAGTTTGAGTTTATATTAAGTTTAATGAGAAACCCTAAGGATTTGACCTGAGTGTATGGCATAGTCTACATTCCTTCTGCAAAGATTACTTTTATTACTGTGTTGGAATGAAACATAAGAGAATGAAAGTAGTGATATCTATTAAGAGTGTACAGAGTATTTTTAAAAAGGAATTGGCTGCAACTTGGATTTGCCATATAAGTGGAGTTTGGAAAATGTAAATATGCATTTTGCATAGAATTTACTATTTACTTGAATCATAGTATGATTGCTGGAGAAAAGCACACCAGAAAATGAATAAGAAAATATACAATAGAGGGGCTGAAGAAAGGGCTTAGCCGTTAAGCACTTGCCTGTGAAGCCTAAGGACACTGGTTCAAGGCTCCATTCCCCAAAATCAACATAAGCCAGAAACTCAAGGTGGCACATGCATCTGGAGTTCGTTTGCAGTGGCTGGAGGCCCTAGCGTACCCATTCTCTTCCTCTCTCTCTCTCTCTGCCTTTTTCTTTCTCTGTCTGTCTGTGGCTCTCAAATAAATAAATAAAAATAAACAAAAAATTAAAGAAAAGAAAATATAGAATAGATTTACATATGACTACTTGTAACATAAAATTTAGTTTTTTAAATATAAATTTTACTTATTTCATGTGTATATCCAAATCTTATTGAAGGCTGCATCTAAAAATTCCAACTGGGGGCTGGAGAGATGGCTTAGTGGTTAAGGTGTTTGCCTGCAAAGACAAAGGATCCCGGTCCAATTCTCCAGGACCCATGTAAGCCAGACGCACAACAAGGGGGCACATGCATCTGGAGTTTGTTGGTAGTGGCTGGAGGTCCTGGTGTACCCATTCTCTCTCTCTCTTTCTCTCCCCTCTCCCTCTCTCCCTCTTTTGCTGTCTCAAATAAATAAATAAAATATATTTTAAAAAATTCCAACTGACTTCATAATACCAAATGCAATTTTTAACCCATTATCATTATTGTTGTCAACAACAAAATATAACATATTTCAATGAGTTTCTGGTAATAGAGTTAAGCCAGAAACTGTAAGAAATGAATATTATTGTTGTAATGTTGGCTGACTCAAAAATTTCTATTGTAGAAAGGCAGTTGTACCTATTTTTGAGTAGTTGAGAATAAACATAGCACCAAAGCATAATTATGTATACTTTATTGTATTAGAATCTTACCTAGGTAAGTAATTTTCCCTTATTTTCCTCACAAGTGACCTGATGTAATATGTGTAGAACAATTATGCAGGTGTCTCAATGTGCCAAAGGCTTGGTATCCTAGGTAACATGGCAGCAATATGAAAACTCATCTCCCAACTAAGAACTTGCTGGGTTAATGTCCAATTTATGTTTAAGGTTAAACTGTAAGGAAGCAATCTCTATTTTGCAAAACCAAAATCCTTTCTTGATCCCTCAGTTTCATTAAATGTCATTGATGGATTATCTTTGGGAAAGTAATTGCTAATGCTGACCATTATTTTATATTTAGACTGTGAGGATTAAAATGAGATCTAGTAGGAACAGGAGGAAAAATGGTCACAATTAGGCAGTGATGCTTACATTTGTTTGAATTAACTTCTTTTTAGATTTTCTATCCTTCAGAGCTTTTCAAATAAATTTCATGAGTGAGCCTCATATTTAACAACTGAGTATATCCACCTCTATTTCTTCTCCACTTTGATCCACTCTTTTCTCCTTCAGACATTTAACTGTCTTCCTTTACTAAAGGAAACATTGAACATATGTTTCTTTTAAAGATTCAATTCTGAGAAGGTGAACAATACACTTATGAGGAAAATGGGAGTAGGTCATTAGGTTTTCAAGTAACACACTGAATCTATGCCACATATCTTTTACATAAAACAATGGCAGCATTTTATACAATCATATAAAGCAATATTGAGGATTCTGCATAATCCTGATAAAATGTATATATCTTTAAAATCATCAATAATAAAATTCTTCATATTTCCCTGTAGTCTTTTGGAAAGAGAGAAAAGGTATAGGCTCTAAGGAAACATACCTGTGAATCTTGTCAAGTTGTCTTCAATTGAAAGTTGTAAAAGGACCAGTTAGACCATACTGTATTGTTTTATAAGACAGGCCTGTTGAAATTTAATGGTAGGCCAGTTCTATAGACAGTGAAATAGTGAGAAGGCAATACCTCAGGGAGTGGGATACATCTGCCACTAAGGGTGCGGGACTGCTTCCCCAGACAAAGTAAATCTACCAGAACCTGAAAATTCAAAATCCTCTGCTCGGTGGAGTCCTCCCATATATCTCCATGCTAAGTTAAAAGACCTCTCACTTTTTCATTAGTCCCTTTCTTTAGCTGCAGACACTTTTTGAGGCTGGCACTTAAAGTGGTGTTATACATCAGACAATGTATGATGAGGGGTTCTGTTTAGTTTAAATCAACTTCAGTCTTTCACTGCTGGGGAGAAGCTGCTCTCTGAGCTCTAATGTAGAAGCCTTTAGATTATGAACATCTTTATCTTGGAAAATGCTACTTTAAGCTTATTCTTTTCCATTGTTTCTTTCTCAAGAGATGCTTGATGCAATCTTACAACATCACTATATTCCTTTCTTTTCTAGAAATGTTTGAAAATTGTTTATACAGTCATTAAATTGGTCACCCCTCACAGGCAGTAAATGAGAAGGATCAAATGCATTTATTTTATATGTTTATTTAAACATTGCACACCTTCGATCATCAGTGATTTCCATGTTTGAAGAGACACTTCATATATTTCAGGTGTAGTTAAACTAGAGCATCAGCTACTGACACTGCATATCTGAATGGAGAAATCATCCTTGAACTTCAATTTATCTTGAACACCTCCAAGTTCAGAGCCAGAGTTACCTAGAGGAACAGAATAAATAGATACAATATATATGGTTTGTGTGTGTGTGTGTGTGTGTGTGTGTGTGTGTGTGTGTGTGTGTGTGTTACATTAGAGCAATATAGTGTTCTGGACAGTACACTAATGATCATGTTAGCCATCTGCATGTTAAAGAGGTTGAATACCTGTTAGTTAATTTATTAATGAAGGAGCTCTGAAGATGGGTGTCTCTACAGTCCCAAAGTGGCACTGAAGTCCTGGAAAAATGATGAATACTGGAGAGTCACTCATGTTCAGTCCATATTGGAAGGCTGAAGATGCTGGAGTCTGATGTAGACAAAGGATGACAGCAGCAGAAGCAGTGATAAGCATTTTCATTAGCAAGAGGAAAGGCAAGCAGAAAGGGAAGACCTCTTTTTTACTTGGACTTCTCTATCTGAGCCAC